>VMYD01000010.1:2550105-3825158 GCA_007663325.1 Eucalyptus pauciflora | reverse complement strand
TAAGATCCTCCCACAGAGATCTCCGGAAGGTAAAAGTGTGCTCGCCATAAACAACTGACACGCAGCAATCCACTCCAGAATCTAACCATTTGAGGTTCCCATGCACCGCTTGACTTGTAATAGAGAAGACTTTAAAACTAACCCGTAAGGGATCCCATCCAACCCAAATCCTGCCCCTAAAGGAGAACTCATAGTTTGTAATCCAAGACCAATCTCGTAGCAGTCTCCCAGAAATGGGATCGAAGAGAGTTTGCGGCACCTTGGTTTCCATCAAACCAACCAAAGACAACCGATTTGAAGAGACCAAGTTGCGAACCTCAGCCTGTCTAGTAAGGTTAACAAGGCCCCTAACATTCTAACAATTTATGTACATATATACAAAAAAAAAATGGGAGAGACCAAGGCTTACCTCCGCTTCGGAGGCTTGCGCCTAGTGGTAGGCAGAGCAGCACAAACCGAGGAGGGGGTGGGTCAGGAGAGAGAGCCAAAAGCTTGTCCTATATAGTCTCGACAACAGTAGTAGCAGGAGGAGCTTTCGGAGACGGGCAAGGGGACAACAGGTCATCATCTAAACTCCCAAATTGGTTGGCCGATACATTTGACTCCTTGCCATTGCTAACCGGCTCAATAGATGAAGCTTCAGCAGGGCTAATGGACTCCTCTTAACTGGTTGGCCGATACAATAGTTTCTTCTTTGTTTTATCATGAAAATTACATGCATGTCATTAGTAGTAAAAAGCCTCTCTACTCTAATGTTACTTTCCTAGAGGACTCCACAACTCTATCAATTTCTCACTTGGAGACAGATATTAAAAACATCAATAGTCTTTTATAGTGTTCATTTGTCTTTATAAGCCAAATTGTCCTGGTGTAATGGCCTCTTCATGGACACCAATTGAGGTAATGCACATCTTAAGTTTTTCAATGGTGACAACCTTGGTAAACATATTTGTTAGATTTTTTTCATCAAGAATGTTCTTCAATGATAGTGTCTCGTCATTTATCAGCTAATGATTCTGACAATATTTTAACTCAATATGGTTTGTTCTCGAATGAAATACCGGATTCTTTACTAAGCAAATAGAACTCTGATGACTATCATTAAAGTTAACATTACTATCTTGCAGGAATTCTTCAACCAAATCATCTATAATACCATTCGTTAGGAACGAGACTCGTTAAGGAGAAAAAATAGGGAAGAAGACGCACAAATTTTTACTTAAAAAACTTTTTCAAAATCAAAAATGGAAATACCATAATTCCACATCAGATAATTTATTCACTATGAGTATAAAAAATTTTAAGCTACGACAACGAAAAATATTGTCATAGTATATAGCAGAAGTTTAAGGCAAACAAGTTATAGTAGACATTACATGTTTGCCATAAGTGGTAATACTTTATTTTTGTTTTAACATGAAAATTATATGTATGCCATTAGCAGTAAAAAAGCTTCTTTGCTTTAATATTACTTTTCTCTATCATAATTCACAACTCCATTGGAAGAGAGGGGACCACAAAGAAAGACTTGAACTTCTTTATTCTTTAGGGCTTAAACATGACAATGTGTAAATTAATTAGATAATTCTTAGCAACGATTGTTTTAGAAAGCAAGCGATCGAATAATAAAATAAATAGAATAAGAAAATAAATCGGACACTAGATTTACGAGGTTTGATCATAAAGACCTTCGTTTACGGGAAGAGTAACGACGAATTTTACTACACATTAAGTGATAGAATGTAGATTACACACTCGAGTCATTCAAACACTCTCAATGTTTCTTCTGCCTCAATTACATTCAATAATGCACACAATGTTTAACCCTACAAATCCTCTCACAATAATCTCTCAATCTCGTGAACACTAATACTTCTTGGATGTCATTCACTAATAAGCTTTGCCGCACGAGAGACACAAAGACTCGTTGCCAAGCACCCATCACCTACAGACGTCTCTCACAAACAAAGGAACCACAGCACTCAAAGAAAAACAACACTTTGATCAACAACTCACGCCCAAAGCAATCAAGTTTGTCCATCTCGTGTTCCAACGAATTGAAGTGACTTGTTGATTGGTAACGCTCGCGAGTTCAATATGGAAATAATTGGTGCCACTGTCAAACGCAAACTCATTGAGGATTTATTTAGCAGGGTTAGGGTATGTTGTACTTGCAATCCAGTTAACACAAACTAATCGACAAGTCATTGATTCTTGCATCAGCCTTTTGGTCGGCTTTAATGTTACGCAGCCTTCGATTTGCCCCAAACTAGAGGCCAATCCTACAAGTTCAAGAGCTCGATTGCAATATTATAGGTTGAGGCATTGTAGATCAGACGTGCATATTTTCCCCACCACAACAAAAGTTAGAAAAGATGCACGGCCACAGGCCCTACCTCAGACAGAAAGGACTCTTGGTCACTGTCGTGAACTGGTCCTCCCCACGTTGGTGCAGGACAAGAGGGCAAGTGACCCATACACATGCGCTATGTTTCCAGACAAGGGCTTCCCCTCATCAAAGTCCTTAATCGTCTTCTGGGCCAACTGTTGGCCCCCCCTTTCGATTGCGAAGTCAAGCCTACTCAAAATTTATGGAAGCCCATTGGAAAATAGGGGGAAAAAAGGAAAAGGAAAACACTTTTAAGGCGCAGTAGGACCGCCTTCTCTCTCTCTCTTCCTTGGCCACATCTCCTGTGAATTCTCTCCGTGCTTTGTGAAATCTTGGCCCAGTACGTTAGGGCAAGCATTGGTGATTGCACTTGGGCCCAGATGGACCATCAGGACATGGCAATTCAACCCACTAAGATGTTCAAGCGCCCGGTCATTTTCCGCCAATTTTCCACCAATTTGCGAAAGATAAGACAGTGATGAAGACGACCCGAGAGAAGAACGGTCACCGATTTTAGAGTAAATTTGAAGTCATGCCAGCTATCTTAATGATTGAGCCATATCCAATCCACATGATCAAGGCGATTTACATAGATCCAATGTAATTAATCAATTTAAAAAGCTCGAATATCCAAAGAGAGAATCGTGACTGGTTTACCAGATACATTTTACTCAAGAGTTGGACAACGTTAGCCTCTGACAACATCTTCAAAAGTAAAACCATCGAAGTACGATTGTATATGCACGGCATGTTGGTCAAATCCAAAACAACCATCAATCTAGGGTAACCTAAAATCCACACAAAAAATTATGGGTTGGGAATGGGATAGGCAAAGTGTTTTTTTTTTTTTTGGTAATCCAGGGAACTCCATAAGCCGACAATCGATGAGTGGGATACGTGAGTTGTTTAGTTAAATTGTAAACTGCCTAAAATCAAATGATTGAGCAGGCAAACTCGTTCCATCTTTTTCCATTCAAGAGACCAATCAGAAATTATAGAGCTCGTGGGCGGTATATGTCCCATTCTCACACCATCATACATCACATATTTTAGCTTGCAAAGTAAAGATTATCAAATATAATTCACTTATCATGAGGAACTTTCATTTTCCCCTGCTAGAAGACGGCGAAGAGTTGGAGGGAAAAAGGAGAAAGAGTTGCAGACAAACCAGTCCCCTTTCGAGACAAAATGAAAGAGCATTCATCAAAGTTCTCAACTAAAGCTCACATGCGATTAGGTGGGGAAATCAGGTTCTGTCACTTCGTCCCCGAAACATCACCACAACCGGTCTCATTCACACCCTCAAAATGCACTAAAGTCCTTGAACAGTGAAGCCCTTGCTCCGCCTCTCTCTCTGCTCTCGGTTCTCGCGCTTTAATGATGATGGGGGAAAATTCGTACCCAGAAAAAAACTGGGCTAGACGTCCTTCTGCGAGCACACCACGTGATTTTCATGTGATGGAGGGTCCATTTGCGACTGCTGTTTTCGTGCTGAAGAAACGCAGAAGGATCGGTCGAACAGAACATAATCCTGGAAAAATAAAAAAAAATCGAACATGTTGGCTCCTTTTGCATGTGAGGTTGTCCCTCTCCTCCGCCCACGGTCGCTCCGCCATCGCCAGTCAAACCCAAGCCTCTTTTGTGGACTCAATTTTTCTTTTTCCTTTTTATCTTTTTATCTTTTTGATTTGTGTGATTTAGTATATGATCACTGCGGTAATTAGTCAAATGAGGTAGGGCTTACTTTCAAGCGGTTTGAAATCTCTCTTGTCATAAGTACCAATTCTTTGATCGCTTCTCGATTCCAAGAAGCCTTGATTCGTCTCCTAAATAGGTTCGGCATCATATCGGGATGCAATATAACCCTTGGGTCTCTCTGATTAGCATTATGAGGGCACAACGATGACAGACTTGCTTGAATTTTATATTGGCTCAAATTGAACAATCCATTATAGGTGTGAAATTCTTGTGGAAAAACTCGAAAAGAGCCGTCGACATGCTCATCCTCTTCCCGCCCTTGTTTACTTATTACTAATCAAAATATGCAAAAGATGGCAAGACCCAGCTAAAGAGTGATTAGGAGATAATTATTAGGTCGACTCAAAGAAGTGGAGTTGCTTTTATGGCAAAGCTTCATATTCTCTTGACATGACAATCATTTCTTTCGTTATTTATTATAGCTAGAACCCACAAATCGACGGACATATTTTGATGAATTTGTATTGAATGGCAAGCTGGATTTCAAATGAGAATATCAAAGATCCATCCATGAGGCCAAGAAAAAATCGATTCAAAATGTATATTTTGGTGAGTTGGAAAAGTTGAAATTGCGGTTTCATTTGCTTTGTATTTGTAACTAGGAAGGGTTAGGGCAGACGGCAGAGGAGAAGGGTAGGCGACGGCGGCGTGATCCGCCTAGATGACGGCAGGTTATGGCTGTTCGTGGAAAATCTAAAAACAGAATTGCCAAGTAGAAATCGATCAATGAAGGGGCTTGTGAAAAGTTGGGTTTGCTCGGATCACCTAACTTTATTTACTATAGTAATCCTCCAAATCAAATAACACGTGCCATAGCATGATCCATCTCTAACCTAATGAATGATAACAACAACCCCTCACAAGGGTCGTTGAAATAATAGAAAGAAAAACAGAACCTTACGTTCCTCTTTCTCCATCGAAACTTAGATTCGAAAACCAATACGGGTGAATCCTCTCGAGCACCAGTACGAGATTTATATGCTCTTGTAATTATCGATACTTAGATTAGTCACGTGCTTGAAGAGCTCCCGACATCGAATTATATATTTCTTTTTTTTTTTCTTTCGAAAAGAAAATTCGGTGGAAATTTAATACGGGGGGACCACCTAATCGAGAACTGGCCCATCCTCTAGTCGGTCCATGAGCTCCCGGGCCAGGATCGAGTGCACATGGGACGACACTCCAAGGGCTCTCGTCGCCTCGTTCAAATTCTAATCTCTAAAGTCCCAACGGTCCGTCCATTATCGATTCTTCTGTTTTTCCACCGTTAACGGCCATGGTGGATGGTCGATCGTCGCTATAAATGCGCGAAAATCTCCTCAACGGCGACCGCCACCCCGTGGACAAAACTGTCATATGGGCACATGTCCCCAAGTTGCGTCCGCATGTCCTATGGCTGCCCTTGCGAGAAGTAGCAACAGGGAGACCACCCGTTCGATGGGTCGCCCTCGACGCGAAATTATCTGCCGTACTGTTGGAGAAGTATGGTCGACGCGGGTTGAGTTTTTAGGGTACCAACCAAATCTCGAGAAGACCCCATCGAATTTCGCTTACTCTGCTCAAGCTCTTCGACGGAATAGGTACACTCCGACAATTTGTGTATCGAAGAAATGATATGCACGGGCTTTTATACGCCGGTCGGCGGTGGATTGGTTCGAATAAAAAAAAAAAGAATATACAAGTCGAGAGATTTAATTAAACAAAAGGGTAAGTACATTAGAAGTCATAAAACTTATTATAAAAATGCAACTAAGTCACGATATTTTCAATGAGTGTAATCACATTCTTACAATTTTGAAAAAGTGTAATTAAGTCATAAGTTTTATCACGAAAATACAATCGAGTCATAAAACTTGTTAAATTGACTTAATTGCAAATTTTAAAAGTTTTATAACTTAAATTACACTTTTGTGACAAGTTTGGAGATTTCAATATACCTATCCCTTAAATAAATTACAAGTTCGAGGATCATAAATTAAAAAATGATGAAAGTTCCCGGATTGGAGGTGCAATTTTCGCCGACCCGAGCTGAAAATTTTGATTAATTAATAGCCCAAAGGATCCATGAATCCAATCCTTGCTGGAATGGTCATCGAGTCTACTGGAGAAGTCATCAGATTTAATCCAATCGACTCGTTTCAAGCTAAGATTAGGATCGTGGGGCGTGCCTGGCTCGGAGACGATGCGTGAGGATACATAGATTCTTCGAAGGCGACGTTGGATTTGGTAAGAAGTATATGGCTCGGAGTCTTAGGATTTGAAAAGCTTTTCTCGCACAAACAAACATCGTTAGCGATCGCATCGTTGGAGAGAAACGAATCGATGAAAAAAGAGATCGAGTCGAAAGTCAAAATTCACTGGAGCTAAAAAATCAAATCGAGAGCCCATCATACCACGCTTATCGTGTCACATCTTAATATCTCTAGACGGTTTCAAATGCAAATCGAAAAATCGAAACACGTTATAGTTGCGCAACCGAGCACGATATCGATATATCCCCCTCATGCGCATCGTTTTCTCCATTCCAAAGCTTTTTCGTAAGTTCTTCTCGGCCGGATTCGTGGACCCGATATCGTAGATAGGGTGAAATTGAATTTTCCCCTTTATAAAGCATGAAAAATCTTGATCGATTAGATTACTTTCATCATTTAGCATTTTTATAAAAATAAAATCCCACGTTATCTTCTTCTTCTGTTTGTGTCCCTTTAGTCGCCGTCGTGTTTTCAATTGCCTCCACACGTTCGTGAAAAGCTGTGAAAAGAGAGGAGGCCGGCCTGGGTCGTCGTCGTCGGTTCAAGACAATTTTGGAAATTTGAGAAATTTTTGTGATAACGAAGAGAAGGGGACTTTTATTTTATTTTGTACTTCTTGGCGTATTTTCCTCTTCAGGTTATTCGTGAAGTGATTTTGTCAAAAAAAAAAAGACTATCGAAAAATCGAAGATTGTAATACATTCAATGTCTCTTGTTGTGAAGCGTCGATGTCCCTTTTCTCATGATATGTGTGCCGAAATGATTTCCATATTCACAGATGGAAATCATGTTAATATTTACGAAATTGGTTTCAAGTTATTTCGTGATCAATGACCGTGTTCCGGTGAAAATAAATTATGGATGAAAAATTAAATAAGCAAGGTAGGCTCGAGCTTCGAATGAGTATGTCGTGACTCATGACTCTTTCTCAGATTTTGGATTTCCTTTTGGTACTTTCCACATTCAATTCAAAGTGCGCCGTTGAATGGCGGATAGCTTCGAACTACCAAAGGTAGAGTTAAAGCAAAGGCAGCATGAATCCACTCAGATGAGTGAGTTCCATCTTTTCCAGGCAAGCCTCCCCCTAATTGCGGGCCGATCTTTTCATCTTCCACTTTTCGTCTCGAGGGAAAATTCGTTGGTAGATATGAAATCCGACCCGCCCGGATCCAGCTAGGCCCGGAAACAATGCCGTTTCTACGAGGTTGCGGCAGCACGGCAATTTCACCGTGCTCTAATGTTCGAATATCGGTCATTCGATTATGTGTGTCGTCAACCATCGGATCGAATATTCTTGTCGGCGCCGGCCATTTGAATTGAGCATACCAATTAGATCATATTAGTGGGGCTCGAGATCACGAGAAGGGTGTGGAATTTGTACCTCTGACGTGGGATAAGGTTTGTTCGTAATTATATTGTGATTTGCCCTCAAACAATTCACAAAGTTATTCTTCTGGGTTTGATGTACTTTGTGAAGATATTAACTCATGCAAGTCAAATAGCTAAGGTAAGAATTCATTCAGTTACCGTTCAAAAACAACTTCTTACACGAGTACCCCCCTCCCTCTCTCTCAATATTACAAAAAAAAAAAAAAAAATCCAATGTGAGAATGAGTTTGGAAAGTCAAATTTTGTTAAACAAACCCTTTTCCCCCAAAAATCTCAATTAGCTAACAAAACGAAAACACAATCACATAATGCTCATCATAACTTGTTAGATTTTCAAAAATCATAACCGACCGTTCTAAAAATTTAAACTATAAAATAAATTATATAAATATTCTAACACATCGTCTCACATTTAATTTGATATTTTTATTGGAGTTCTATAAATTCTCACATAATTATAAAGCTGAAGGTTCAGAGCTCGAATTTTTCCGGACTTTATTTATCTCTCCAATTAAATATGTCAATATTTAGTATCAGATGAAAGACATGACAGGTACAAAGATCATGGGAGATTAAACTCCAAACTCGTCCCGGCGTGGCAAGCCGCATGTCCTTTTGACCCCCCTCGACCCCAGCCTGGTTATTGCAAGACAAGCACCGCTCGGCCGACAAAACTAAGCACAAAGATAAAGATCTACTCATTGCGATTATAGCTTTACGTGGAATTTAGGAGGCGGCCGTTAGTTGTAGTGCCAGCTCTTAATCACGACCTTATTACTTTTTCTGGAAGCTCCCTTTCTTTAATCCCCCTTTCCCTTTTGTCCCATCTAGAGAGAGAGAGAGAGAGAAATAATGGTGATCTGGACCGTGGAAGATTTGATGCATGGCTTGGAGATGTGATTAAGCACATGATGACCGGACCGCTTTAACCCACGAACCGCAACCCAATGATGCCGCACCACATGCTGTCGGATGTGGTGTCAACGCTGCAAAAGTCAAGTATGGGGACACAACCAGACCCAAAAAAAAAAAAAAAAAAAAATGTATGGGGACACCTAACCTTTTCTTTTTCATAAAATAAAATAAAAAAATTATTGACGGTATTCGAGGTTACCTCATTTTCACGTTCCGTGTAAATCCAAGCAACCGTCATTTATGGAAAATCACTCTGCCCTCCCTTCGCAAACCTACTGTGATTTTTCTTTCGTTCCTCTTTTTCCAATGAGGTATATGGAGCCAGCGCGCCGCTCATATTTCCTGAATAAAGAATTACTCTACCCAGCTAAAGATGATCGAGATTCTATAGGAATTGTTTATAAAAATATATTCTCGAGATAGAAAACTATCGAAACCTATTGAGGGTGTGACTCAATAGAAAAAAGAGGAAGAAAAAGAGGGACTCGATCAAATGGGTTTTTTGCAATTTAAATTTTACTTTCGACGGCTCGGAGTACTCACCTTATTAAGGGTGCACGTAACAAAATTTATGAAAGAAATTGGTTAAAAATTTTAGCTTTTAATTTCTTCTTCAAATTTATTTCTGTAATAAAAATCTGTTTCAGAAACAGAAAAATTAAATTGCGTTACCAAACGGATTTCTGTTCCAAACCTATTCCGGGAACAGAGAAATAGAGAAGTAGAAATTTTATCATGCGTACGTTAATTCGAAAAGCGCGATACATGGAGTTATGATCATTTCCAGAAATTAAAAGAGAGAAAATCTCGATCCTGTATCTCAGTGATGGAGCCATTTCCTTCCGCACCTTTGGATTCAATCGTGAGTACAGCCTGCTGTCCTAACAAAAAGAGACGTTCGACATCAAGGCAGGTCGTGACAGAGGGCGAAAAGATGATGATTAATCGAACTAATCCTAAATCAACAACGCATAGAAGCGCGAAATCACGGAGCTTCTATCAGTCAATCTAAGAGAAACGAGGAGGACGGGGACGATGTCGACGTGAGTTAGCGTCTTCTTTTGACTTGTAGCTGTAGAGCATTAAATCCCAGAATTTGGACAGGCGACTAAATACTAAACGCAGCGGCCCACGGCGAAAAACAACATTGATAAATCCAAAAAAAAGAAAAAAAAGAAAAGAAAAGAAAATCTTAGTTCTGTCGCTGACAAGATATAGCCGGCCGGCCCGGCCCAATTAGCTTCAAAAGTTGTGCAGACAAAAAACTTCGGCGATTTTTCCCCTTTTATTTTCTAATTTTTTATTTTTGTTTTTGGACGATGGGAGGTCTGGAGCCTGGACCGGTCTTAACGGCAAGTTGGTTAGTTGGTCACGAAATCTTTTTCTGTCTCCCTGCATGTGCATGTGGGGGCCCGCAAGGATCCTGCTCTGATCGTGCCTGTTCCTTCTGAATTAAGTTTACCCTTTTCCGTCCAAAATTTTGACATAACATCTAACTCTTTCATGCCAAAAAAAACATCGTGGACTTACGTGTCCAGATTTGAATGTCGCAAAAGTTTTTCGTGTCTCTAAATTTGAAAAGAGAAAGGTCGAAGTTTGTTCGTCGTAAAACTTAACTACACAGGTTTTTTCTCGCGTTCAATAGAAATTAGCCCAGTTCAAAAATTGGAGATCATTTATTCAAATCATGCTTACCAACTATCTGCATCGAGGCCATCTATAGAGATGGAGGGTCTAGGTTTAGTGGATACCCGAGCCTCCCCGGAGATTCTAAGGCCCCGTGAGATAAGCAATGCGTCTCCGCTCGAGCCTTGGAATTTACTAAGAGAAGGAAGCTGAACGTTGGATTGCATGGAAATCCTAAAGTCATTATCTTAGGCTATGTATGGAAGACGCTAAGCAGAGGAAATTTCCTACTCCTTTCTCGCAAAAGGAAATTTGAAGTTTTTGATGTATGCAATCTTCCTGGGCGTTGATTTCTGCCGAAGTTGGAGGACCGATTCGGAGTAGGGGTGTGCAAAGTCCGGGTGGGCGGTTCTCGACCTAGAACCGGGAACCGCCCGCTAAAGACCGGTTCCGAAAAATTGGAACCGGGATCCACCCGTTTGTTGCATGGATCCACCCGGGAACCGGACCGCCGGTCCGGTCCGGTTCTCGGGTGGATCCATGGAACCGGTCTCACTGACCACGAGATGAAAATCTTAATTAGTTTCAAATAAAATCCGAGAAAGGATGTTCTTATATAAAAGGCCAACATTCTGCTATAACCTCAACAAACAAACCTAGAGAAAAATTAAACAAAAGAACTGGGAAAGACCATATTAGAGTTCAAAGACTCACCAGAAGAGAATTTTGTCCGCAAACACTTCGGCAACTCTAAAACTTCCATAAGAATTGAAAGAAGAAGACGTTCGTCAAGGGTGGTTGGTTTGCGGAAGCTACGGACTGAAAGAAGACTTCAACCAGTAAACCGGAGAGATATGGCTGCAAAGTGCTAACACTATCTAGGGTTTGTTTTGTTTTATTAATTTTTTTTATATTGAAAATTAATCGGTCCGGTCCGGGTGGGCGGGCGGGCGGATCCGCCTATGGAACCGGGAACCGGACCGGTATCCACCGGTTCCCAAAAATTGGAACCGGGAACCGGACCGGTTCCCTCAAGAACCGTCGGTTCCGGGCGGTTCCGGTCCGGTTCCGGGCGGTCTGGGCGAGTCCCGATTCTTTTGCACACCCCTAATTCGGAGTGGATTGCAGGCTTCTGTAGCCTACGGATCAAAAGGGTATTATTATTCACCGATCATCGATGTCGTCGTTATCGCTTAACGATACGAGATCCACGCAGATGGGGCCGCGAAGTTTCCTCCTCCCGATGCAGCACCTGCCGCCTAGTCTGTCAAAGCGATAGCGCGAGATTTGTCATCGACGCGCGCCGTGTTTGTTTGTCCTGCGAGGTTTTTCATCGAGAAATCTTTCCAAAAATCAGATGGAAAGAAGGAAAAAAAAACAAAGGAGAAAGAGGCCAAATTGAATTTGAAAAGCTAGCGCGGCGGGGGGTAGAGACAAAATGATGGCATGTGCAGCACTGCTCGCATGGCTTCGAAACCGAGCGCCGGTGCATGTATGGCGGGTCTTTTCAACAAGGACCCCCAGGAAGAGTTTGCGATTTTCTAATATGTTATTTTCCTCGTGTTACATTCGATGAGAACTGAACGGATTTCAAATTTTGATATTTGCTTAGCGGTTCATCTGACTATGGAGCAGAGGCTCTCGAATTCGAATCTGAACATCTTCCGTTCTCGTGGGGGGAATGGTGATTAAGTTATTACTGGAAAAGAGATAAGTTTTGAGCCTGAACGTCTGGAGTTATTGGACCTTTTGTCACGGGTCGAGTCAGCCTTCTTTCATCACAGTCGCCGAGGCGCTTTTTGGTTATGGGGAGTCGTTCCTTCTGACGAGTTTGACCAGGCCAGGCTCGGAAAAGCTGTCGATGGTGAATGGCCGCGCCCAGAGCATGGCTTGAAACCCTAGAGGCTAGGGCAACCCCATCAAAAGACGCGGATGCATGCCGCGGGCAGGAGAGGGGGGGTAAGTCGAGCAGAGCTTTGACCCCGGTTTGAAGCGCCGCTCTCCACACGAGATGTGGTAAAGCGCGCATGAATGATAGGAGCAGCTGGAAATTACGAGAAAAATACGTGATCAATTTGATCTGGTAGAAAGAGACTACATCGCATTTTCAATCTTCGAATCGAACCTAACGCTTCCGTAGCGTGGTGCCATCTGGACGATCGGCTGTGCTCGACAAAAGTTTTAAAGTTTTGGAAATTTGCAGTACGTACACGGCAGACGTGGAGCATCCGATTTGTGATCTGTGACGATCTCTCCTTTGTCAGATGTTAATCAATTTGGAGCTAACAAAGCCCGCTTCTATATTCATATATTATTTCGCAAGATGCTCGTGTTTAATTTTTGCTGGCGTAGAAGCTAAGTATTGCTGCTCAGATCTGGTGCACAAAGAAAAGAAAAAAAAGCAGGGGAAGGCCTCGTCCTAAGGGTTGATATGATATGATACGATACTCCAGCAGCAGGAATCTCGGCGGTGCCACTTCGCTGAATCGACACGGAATCGTCCGTACTTTCATTACTCGTACATTTTCCTTCTCCAGCTTGCTCGTTCGAAGCTTATTTAATTCCCAGTTCCAGTCCGATCGCACCGCCAGAGCAACTGGCTTAATGATGAGAGGGTTGACTTTTTTTAACGAGGTCACCGACTGGCCGCGCATGGAGAGATAAGCAGAATCTTGGCTGAGGCCGAAGTGATGGATTTTGCCATCTTCGGATACTAACGTGAGTGGTGCATAATAATTGAAATCAAACGTTCCATAATAGATGCATGAGACCTTTATGATGATATTCGGATAGGATCAATAGCGCCGATTGTCCATTTCTATCACTTTATTTTGATAAAGAAGAATGATTTCGATCGATCACAATCGTGAAAAAATGAAAAGCCTTTGGAATTTATCACATCCAAAGTATGATCATGCAAGTCATCGGAAGTCGCGAAACGACCGATTGCATAAACTAGGAACAAAAACACATTAAAGGCAGGGTGAATTTAAATTCGAATTTCGGAAAAGCCTAGGTGTTATGTCTCATGAGTGACTCGCGATTCACGAGGATGAAAGGTAAAAAAAAAAGGGGTAAAAACAGAAGCAGGGAGGGGGCAAAGTGGGGAATTCACCCCCGAAGCGACCCTCGTCCCATGTGAACGCGGGGGTTTGTCAGAGGAAAACGAATAAACCCAACTGGGCCCCACCCCCACCCTTCTTTTTTAAATTTACATTTTTAAACCTTTTTCAATCCGTTCCGCATGCCTGAGGAAATTTCCCGCCGAGAAAAAGCAAGAAAAAAAAACCCAAAACGGCGCCGCATCGGGCCGCAAACGAACGAGGGAAAATCCCAAGCGCATGTGCCTCGCTTTTTCACTGCTAGGAGTCTACCGCAATAACTAACCAACTCCCGCCCCCTCTCTTTTTTCCGGTAGCAGGTTTTGGTCCCCCACAATATTGGTCAGTCAAATAAAAATAATAAAAATAAAAATAAAAATTCTAGCCGAACAGTTACCCCCGGGGAAATTCTCTATATAACGCCGTCGATTCCTCCCAACTTCTCCACAACTGCCCTCCGCCGCTCATCTCCCTCGCTTGCTCTCTCTCCGTCACTTCTCGTCGCTGCCTGTTTCGGGACTCTCCAGGTAATCACATTCTCGACCCCGTTTCTAAATTCGACGAATGGTTGTGAATTTTCTCGAATGGGGATGTGCATTTTGTTCGAAAACTGAGGCAAATGCTCTGTTTCCTCCAGGACGAGGGGGTGAAAAAATGGCTCTTGCTGGGCTGCTGCTCGTGGTGGGCCTCCTTGCGACCGCGGCTTCCGTCGACGGCGCCGGCGGTGGAGGCTGGATCAATGCTCACGCCACCTTCTACGGAGGCAGCGACGCTTCCGGCACAATGGGTATGACGGCTTCCGGATTCTTTTGTAGCCGGTATTAGGAAAGAAAATGCTCTTGTTTTGTGGAATTTGGGGACTTTTTAGAAACCCATCGAACGAAAAACGGGCGGTTCTTGGAGGATATTGGGCTTGGGCTGTGGAATTAGTTTCGATTTGGTCCAGTTCGTGTCGATAATTTGTGAATTCTGTTCTACTCAGGCGGGGCGTGTGGGTACGGCAACCTGTACAGCCAGGGCTACGGGACGAACACGGCGGCGCTGAGCACGGCGCTGTTCAACAACGGGCTGAGCTGCGGGTCGTGCTTCGAGATCCGGTGCGTGAACGACGGGAAGTGGTGCCTGGGCGGCTCCATCGTCGTCACCGCCACCAACTTCTGCCCGCCCAACAGCGCCCTCCCCAACAACGCCGGCGGGTGGTGCAACCCGCCCCAACACCACTTCGACCTCTCCCAGCCCGTCTTCCAGCACATTGCCCAGTACCGCGCCGGCATCGTCCCCGTCGCGTACCGGAGGGTGCCGTGCCGGAGGAGCGGGGGCATCCGGTTCACCGTCAACGGCCACTCCTACTTCAACCTCGTCCTCGTCACCAACGTCGGCGGCGCCGGCGACGTCCACTCGGTCGCCGTGAAGGGTTCGCGGACCGGGTGGCAGACCATGTCCCGGAACTGGGGCCAGAACTGGCAGAGCAACGCCAACCTCAACGGCCAGTCCCTCTCCTTCAAGGTCACCACCAGCGACGGCCGCACCGTGGTCTCCAACAACGTCGCCCCCGCCGGGTGGTCCTTCGGTCAGACCTTCGCCGGAGCGCAGTTCCGCTGAGGGGCTGGAGAGGGATATATGACCCCGTGGACGGATTTAATTAGTTCACTAGGTTATATTAAGCACTATATTAGTATAGATATGGATATGGTCGGTCCAAAATGAAGGAGGGGCTAGTTTTAAATGGCTCCTTTATAATTTTGGGTCATTAGTGATAATTGTTAAGGCTTACTAGGTGAGAAGTCCAATAGGGTCATTTTGTTGCTTCTGCAATTCTCTGGCAATTGAATGCAGAAGATTTGGGGCAGTGGTGGAGTCCGTACCACCCGCCGATGGTAATTTCTATTTTCCAATCTCTTTTCCTTAATTTGGAGTGAGATCAGGGCTTGGCCCAGCAAGTTTGTTTTGCTGGAAATGACCTATAAGCCCTTTGTTAGCGAGTAAAGTTGTAAATTTCCTTCTTTTGGAGTAATGATCAATGAAGGAATGGATTGATTCTACTATGTTTGCTAGTAAAGCTGTGAATTTCCTGTTTTTTTGGAGTACCTATCGATGAAGGAATGGTACTGGTTCTTACTTTTTTGTGCTGTAGCTATCACATCTCATGTCTAGTCCCGGCTTCCGCGCTGCTGTCGATCCACGACTGGTTTCAGAAGCGACCGTATGTTCTCACTTGTCGAGTAAAATCCCGTTTGCCATGAGATTTAAGCTTCTGTCCCGGATCGATTTTTCTGTTCCTTGCCCGACTGAAAGAAAAAAGTTCGGTAGACGTCGCGGCAATCGGCACCCGAGAGAGAATTCCTCGCCCCGATTCGAAACAAAACTTAAACTTTAGTGCCCGTTAATAATCTACTACTTAGTCACACATGGAAATTGCGCATCGATTGATGGCCAAATTTTTTTCGATTCCGGAAATTGCGACGAAGCTTCAAGTCTGCGTAGAGTGGATACCCTTAGACCGCCGATGGAGGAAAACTGAAGTTGGACTTTCGGGTGGCTGAGAAGCGCCCGCCCCCATTGTCGGGTCCAAAATTGAAAAAGAGACCAAGGAAGAATCGCGACTTCAATTTTGGGGCAAACAAATCGGGTCGCCCGGAGTATTTATTGGGGCGCAACGAACCCGAGGAGGGGGGTTGGGTCGCGAGGGCGACGGGTCAGATCGTTTGGTCTCGAGCCGTGCGATCGCGCGGTACGAGATGTATCTCCGCCGTTGCTCTCTCAAAATATCGCGGAAGCATCCGCGAGCTTTTCACATTCGCGGCAGTGGGTGGGGCCCACCACGCCATGTGCTCCGCCGCATAACGTGCGCTCCCCTCTCTCTCTTTTTCGCTTTTGTTTTCTTTCTCCAGTTTTGAATTTTCAATTTGTTTTTTCTTTTTTGCGCGACTTTGCCGTAGACCTACCTACCTCTCCGGCGTCGTTTGAAGTAGGTTGAGTTGGTATCGGTATATCTGCTAATGTATTTTAAAGTGTCGAATTCAAAGGGAAAGAAAATACCCAAATTAGGGCTTTCCCTTTATTTTATCGTTTTGTAGAAGGCTTCCCTCTATTTGGAAAGAAAGGTATCATCCCTCGCGACCCTTCTTACGCAAACTTCTATCTAGTTTTTATTTTTAGTTGGATAGATCGAAAACATTTATTTAACGAATAAACAAAAAATAATACTCTTTTTTTTTTTCATTTAATGTAAAAAAATCCCACTTACAAGTAATAGAATAAACCCAAAAAAAGGGGAACTCATCGTCGGTTCTAGCGTCGGATAGGTCGATTCTTGATTCCACAAATTAGGACACGAACCTACCTAATCAGGTTCCACCCACCCTCAAACAATCACCCCTAGCAAGTGGCATTATTATTCTTATTTTATTGAAAAGGGGGCATCCCATGTGAACAAATTGCTGTTCACAAGCAAACAAAATTTAGTTTAAAGTCGCAAATTTTGCTTGCGGCGGTTTGCGTGTGGAAGCTTCAAGATCAGCGATACAACTGAACTCAAGCTCATCATTTGCAAACTAATTAAGGTTTTGTTAGAGTTACATAGTCTAGGGTATTGCACCTATAGAGCTACCTTACAAACTAGGACTGATTAGTTGTCAGTTCGCTCCGATCCTAAGGTGAAACCGAGAACTGAACCAGGAGGACCGATTTTCATATTCTAGGACTGAAAATCGGACCGATCAACCGGTCCGTGGAACTAGTAATTTGTTATTTGAGGACAAAAATAAATTAAAAAATATTACAACTTGCTTCTTATTTCCTTGGTCTAAGCACCTGATTGAGGTTCACATCACACTCTCCTCACACCCTCTTTGTTTTGTCAACCAGCAAAGAAAAAGAAATCATTTTTTCACACATAATTTGCAAGTGTTGTCATTTTCTTTAGATAAGATAACGCTCTACTCTTGTCAACTTCTACCGCGAAGAACCTTGAGTAATGGACGGAATGCGCACAACTCATCGTCATAAAGCATCAGGACAACATAAAATTGAGAATACATGTCCTCTATTCTAGATCGCGATTGTCATCGGTCCTTTTAGATTTGTCATTCTCTCACAACTTGTTTGTTAGGAGGTGAGGCATGTGACCCATTGCAGGGACAAACTGCAAGCAAAGGAACTTGCAAAAGCTCTTCTGTGATGGGGATGACTCATGGCATCTGCAGATGACAAAATTCCGGTGATGCTATTTGTAGTTCAAGTGCCGAAGAGAGGCTTTATCAGGGAACCATTTTCTTGGTTGGACAGCTATTCTCAAACGCTTTATCACATTAATAGTCGAAACTCCAAATCTTAAATATATAAGATTAATAAAAGAAGATAATTGTTTGTTATCTCTATACTAGTTATCTCTCAAAGAAGATAAGGGAAGGTGGGGAAAGCAGAAAGCAAAACGGGAAGGAAGGGAAAGCAAAAAGGACAGGAGGGTTTTTGTTGGTTGAAACTGGGAACTTGACACCCTTTCCAAGAATTGCTGAGATCCGACCGAACCGGTCCAATTTGGGCGGTTCCGTTGTACACCTCTATTGCAAACCACTAACTTATCCAACCATCTTGATGGTTGCATTTGACATTGGTTATCGTTATGGTTGCACTTCTCAAGGATGCCCCCCATCAAATTCTAAATCCCCTCCACCCATACAAAACTTTGAAACCCTAACTCATCCACTACTAATTGCCTCGTCGCCATCCATTAGACCTAATAAATGGGTGGGCTGTGTCGAAAATGATTTGACATAAATCGATTTATTTAATCCGTTTTAATTAATTTTCATACAATACAAATTTAGTTACTCATAGTCAACATGACCCGTATTGTTAAGATACTTTCATATTGGATCATGTACAAACTAAGGTGAGATTGCGGAGTGAGCGAGTATAAGATCGAGTGAGGATAAGAGAGAGTTATAGAGGCAAGATGAATTCAAAGTAAGTTGTGAACCCATATAACACACTCAATATTATTTTGGATTTTACCATTCAAAACATATTTATGACTCATTTGTTGAATATATATATAACCCATATAATAATTTAGCTAATCAAATAGGGGTAAAAAAAAAATGAATTTATAACCCATTTTGATTTGTTTATAGCCTACCATCACGATGATCTTTCACGCCACTTCACCTTCTTACTCTTGGTTCCCTACCCTTGGTGCCAGCCCGTGTGTGTACTTGTGTCTATGGCAACCTTAGGTAACGTAGTGCCACAACACTGTCTGACCTCTATTCGAGGTCATGGGTCATTCGGGCCATTAACAAGCTCTAATCAAGGTTGCCCATAGAGGTTTGTGTCCTCGGATTGAGGTCACACGAGGCTCTCTTCCGAGGTTATCCATGGCAGCTTCTAACAAACTCGGGGCGTCCATGGAGGGGGAGATTGTAGACGAGGTCACGTGATAAGGCCACTCATCTAGGTTCTACCTAGCGCTCTTCTCAAGTGGATGGGGGTTGACGTGGCATACAAACTCAAGATTTACCTACTTTAAGGTTAGCTTATTATCATCAAGGAAAGTTTTCACTTCTACAATATTCTAATTAATTTCCATCGTGAATAGCTAAAAGATAAAAACCAGATTTACAATAAGTTTTGGCCATAATTCATTTGTTTCACGCGAGACATAGAAGCACGTGATAGTAGCGGTACAAGTTTGGAGTGAAAGTCGTCCCAAATCCAGCCTAATGTGACACTCGATCATACCATCAATTGAACTACCACAAATCCATCTCAAACTTGAATTTTTTCGATCATTTGTACTCCGACCACGGCTCCATTAGAAACGATATCCTCTTAAATCAAGGATAAACCCGACGTATCTAAACCGGCAGATTATCAGAGACTGTGAAACTCATATGAAAAAAAGCTCGTGCTTTCCTTTGGGCCCTTTGGGCCGATTCATACGGAATTTTCCAAAATAATGAGTGTAAGTGTTTCGTGCGGGCCCAATATCGCCATCCCCACAGTCAATCTCTCAGCCATTTAAATGGATCGACTCCATTTAGCTCGAATGGATATGTCCAACTGCCATCTGGTCTCGGGTCACCCTCGCCAAGCCAATGGATCCGTATACATTCCCACAGGAGGCCCAAAATCCATCGCGAAACCAACGAGACGCACAGGCTTTCTCGTGGGCCGGGCCTAAAGGAAGAAAAACCAAACATTCTCGTGGGCCAATCTCAGGGCCGAGAGATTAGGAGGAGCCTTGTCGGCCCACCTGACGTCGGATCGAGACTCGAAGCCCCCGAACCGACCCGACCCGGTCAAAACGAAGCAGGAAAAACCTCAAACACGTCATCGTCATCTTCCTCCTCCTCCTCATCCTCCATCGTCACCAGACTCACCACCACCGCACCGAACCCGGGAGAGCGGAGATGATAATCCAGCTCCACCACCACCCCTCTCCCCTCCATCCAATCCTCCACCTCCCCAAGCCCCTCCGGACCCACCGCCTCCGCCTCCGCCTCCCACCCTCCGCCGCTGCCGCCGCGGCCACCTCCACCTCCACGTCGGACTCCGGCCTCCTCTTCCGCGAGAAGCTCCTCTACCTGCAGAGCCTCAACGTCGACCCCGGGAAGGCCCTCCACCACAACCCGGACTTCCGGTGCGCCCCGCTCTCCACCCTCCGCGCCGTCGAGTCCTGCCTCGCCTCCTTCGGCATCCCCCGCCCCTCCCTCGGCCGCATCCTCGACATGTTCCCCCAGCTCCTCACCTCCGACCCGGACGCCGACCTCTACCCGGTCTTCGACTTCCTCCTCCACGAGGCCCTCATCCCATTCCCGGACCTCCCCAAATCCGTCCTCCGCTGCCCCCGCATCCTGGTCTGCAACGTCGACGCCCAGCTCCGCCCTGCCCTCGCCTTCCTCCGCGGCTTCGGCTTCGTGGGCCGCCACGCCATCACCTGCCAGACCAGCCTCCTGCTCGTCTCCAGCGTCGAGCACACCCTCCTGCCCAAGATCGAATTTTTGCGGAGCCTCGGGCTCGAGCACGGGGAGGTCTCGAGGATGGCGATCAGGTCGCCCGGGCTGCTGACCATGAGCGTCGAGAACAACATGAAACCCAAGGCCGAGTTTTTCCTGCGGGACATGAGGGGGAGCCTGGTCGAGCTGAAGCGCTTCCCGCAGTACTTCTCCTTCAGCCTGGAGCGGAAGATCCGGCCACGGCATCGGATGTTGGAGGAGCACAGGCTGGAGATGCCCTTGCCCGAGATGCTCAAGATCAGCGACGGCGAATTCACCGCGCGGCTGATCGAGATGCGGTTGCGGAGAGTCGATGCCCGGGGTTAGTTTGTTCCTCTTCCTCCCTGTAGATGTGTACATGGCATGAGAATTTGTCGCTGGGAATAGATAGCCCAGTTCCGCAACGTTGAAGATTTTTTGCTTATATATGAGAATTGTACAGCTGATACATAGATGATGATGAGTTCTATTCTGCAATTTTTGAAACTTACTCCGCGTGACAAAGCGCCTTTCTTGATCTATTGTTTCGAGCTGATTTACTCGAGCGAATAGCTGATGGGCTCATTCTACACATTGGTCAGCTGCTGTATAGATGCTCTACTGAGAAGAGTTTGGAATTACTGTAACTTCGCTTGCATCCTTAGGCCTTATTAAGGATATCGGTTGATTATCCGTGTGATTACTCGTTCAAGTAGCTGTGACTACATTTATAGTGTCGAACTGGTGTTGGTTGTGTATAGATCATTAGTCAAGTTGATTGCACATAGATCATCAAGTGCGCCCATGAAGTTATTTGTTAGCAGTGTATCCTTTAGTGATAAGCAGTCTGCCAGTTCTACAACTGTATAGCTTTCGCATTGTTTGCTCATACTGGAAATGTGCAGTTGATATTAATTAAGCTCGATTTTGTGTTTTCTGAAGTTTCTTGTGGTGTGCTACAGAGCACAAATCACCAAGTCGAACAGGTGTCTTGCTTGATCAATCATTTAGGAGCTAATACACTTGTGCTACGAAATTGAAATCAGCCTCTTGTATAGATCCTTCTGGAGAGTAGTCTTGGAATTCATTCAAGATCACTCACCTCATTTGGCCTTCTTAAAGGTGTCTGCTGATTATGCATGTGGTCACTTGTGCATATAGCTGCTAAGAACAATTATAAGCGTGACATTGAAGCTGGCTGTGGGTAAGTCACTTGTCGAGGACAATGCTGGACTCGGAATTACATCAAACTCGCTGATTCGTCTCCCTTGCCTTCTTAAGGATCTGGGTCTATTCTGCATTCAGTAGCAGCATTCTATATGAAGTGATATTAATCCTGCTCATGTGCTTTTTAGCACGAGATGTTTACTTTTCTGCCAAAACAATTGTAAGGTTAGATGTTGCTCTGGTGTCACTGTCTCTCTTCCATGTACTCTAGCAATCTGATATTTCTGATGGATATAATCAATTTGTGGATTTTTCATCTGCAAAGACTACTGTGGCCAAACTATTATCTGAAAGATGTCGAGAGTTTTTCATCTTTACTTGCTTTGTGACTTCTTGTATTGTTCATTTAGTTATGGAGCAGTTATCCTCATCCTTGTTGCACGGGTGTAGCCCATTTGTCGCATACTTAGCTAAGTGTCGTTGCAGTACTCTTTTCATTTGTGCGTACTGAATAACGTTGAACTGAAGGTGTAGCTAGACAATGCATGCAAGCCAATGCATAAGACTCTCTATTGTTGTTGGTAACGGATGTCTTTTTTTCCCCTTGCGAATTATAGCATAATATCAAAAGATTGCTCACATTATCTGTTAAGTTTATGTACCTGCGAGCAACCTAACATCCACTTGCACCATACATCTCCTGCTGGGGGTTGAGCCTTGACACGATCGATTGAACTGCCTTGTGCAGAGTTTTGCTTTCGCCCTTCATTTTTTCGCATACACCTGTCGTTGTACTAACTTATGTTATTCTCTAATGTTCTGCTGGCATTTGAAGTTCTCAAACTGTAATTCCAACTTATTTAGTCTCGTAGAATCCCCATCCTTGCAACTCAAATCTTCTGCCAAAACCGAGGAAGTCGCCATGTTAAATCATAATGTACATATAGACCATTTAAATTTTGTTCTTTCGACTGCTCTTTCCGAGCCAGCTATGAATGGCTTCTTTGCTTTTCGATTCAAGCGGCACTTGTACTTTTGAAGTATTGCAAGTCGGGATTTTATTCAGTTGTCATATTGCAAAGCAAGCCGAGACTCTCTTTCCGTTCACAACTCTTTGCGTAACAGGCATTTGAATTGCCTTCTGTGTCGCCTTTTTCTTCCCCCTTTCTTTCCGCCCTTCTCTTGGGATCCAAATTCAGAATCGTTTAACTGCCCCCCCTGCACACGCATTGCAAAAACCAACCATGGCTATATGAATTGTAACACGAGTGAATTGGAGAATGGCATTGGATCCCAAAGACTGAAATGCCGATGCAATCCTTGAAAAAGGAAGGAGAAAGGGTCAAGGGCAGTGCAATGCTAAAAGTTCATAAGGCCTTGGGAGCAAAAATTTAGACGTCGTCAATGTTACATCAACTGATAGATTTACTTAAAGACTATTAAACACGTTAGGAAAAATAAAAAGAGGACGTTTTTCTAAATCATTTTATGAATTATTGGCCTAAACAGGAGGTGACGTGTAATCCACTGTGTCCAGGATGCATTCCATGTAAAATTCCCAACCCAAATGCCAAATGAAGATAAAATTTTGGAGCGTCCTATGATCGATGGCCTTGCAACTTCGTACTCCGCCGTGGTCTGGGGGTTTTGAGAGGACATCGCATCGAAAAATACGAGCCTGCAATTTTCTCTGTCATTAGACATCATTATTTTTCTCGTGTCCGGATTGGAGGAAAAAAGGAGGAAGTGAAAACAGGGGCGGAGGGAAAGAGGGGAGGGAAGGGATGACTTGATCGCGAGCCACGTCCCAACAGGCGCTGCATTGCAGTGCCATTTTACGATAACGCCAAAGGGGCACGCCGCTTCAAAACGTCCGTACAAATCCCTCTCTGACAAGACGTTGGTGACATGTTGCATTAACCACATCTGGCGAAAATCGCTTCGCTAATCCTATTCAAGTGGCCCGTAAACAGAGGAAGGAACGGAGGAAGGAGAGGCCTGCGCAGGATTCATCCACTCTCTCTCTCTCTCTCCCCAGTGCTCCCTTCATCTTTGTCCGTGCCCGACCCTCTTCTTGCATCGAGCGCCTGACGTCGTGCGGATCATGGGGAGGAGCGGAGGAGAGCTCGACCTTAGCGCTCGACGTTCGTGTCGACCACATTTAGCAGCGCGCTCCGCCGTATCTTCAGAAGTGAGCAGGAGCGCTGTTACGGATGCAGAGGGGGCTTTATAATGATGATGACCAGATCTTTAAGTTCCCTACGCCAACAGGACGCGACCTCCCCTGTTCTTTCATTCTGAATTATCTCAGATCTGTTGTGTCCATAAATGGTTATCGCGGCCCTTTCGTATTCCCTCGTCCTCCCTCCCCTATTTGCCCAAACGTCGGTGGCACTACCGCCCCGCTCTGTGTGTGTTCTTTTGGTTTCGCTGCTGTACGATCCCTCTGTTTCTTCTGCGCAAGCAGCTCTCTGTAGAGAGTAGAGAGAGCCTAATCTAAGGTTGCTGACTTCAGACGGGGGTTCCTACAGGTCCGTAGGCTCTTGCAGTCTGCCCAAAGCTTTTACTTCATAATTCAAAGTTTAGAACCACCATCGCCCCACTGGCCAACGAGAAAAAATGCATTTGTAACCCACGAAAAGACATCGACCCTAGATTTACTAAATTATCACAGATAAGGGCAGACCCGTACCTTAAAATACAAATAAACGGTTCCGGATTTATTCGGAACCTGAAATGGTTGAAATAAATTCTATAATTTTTAGAATTTTAAATCTCCTTGCATATCCCCAAACCTATCATCTATTGTATTATAGGTTTCAAAGTCAGTTTTAAGAACTACCAAGTTTCACTTATATTTTTAACTGGACGATTGCAGATTAAAAGTTTCAGTCATAGATATAGCTGGATATGGAAGTTCAGATTTGTGATTTTAGATTACATATTTATTATTCGATGCTATAATATGTTGCGAGCATGAAGACAAAGAACAACAAAAACATAGGCTTAGTTTTAGGGTCTCAATTCCTAATTTTTAAACCTACCCGTCAAAAAAAGATTTTCTAATTTTTGGAACTTTGAACATATCTTAAATATATTAGGAGTGGTGGCACTGGTCCAGTTCTAAATTTTATGATTCTACTGTAAAATCATGCTCACTTTTACCTTCAACTCTTTTTTGATGAATACTTTCGAAATGCACGTATCAGTTGTATTAGAAATTTGACTTGATTTTCTCCATGGCTGAAGGTATTAGCTATTGTCATGCTACTCTGGCAAAAACTTACACCCGCTGTGCTAACAAAAAGAATCTCATCGTGCAAGTTGTCATAGTCATCTGAATGGGGAGGCCATAAACTCGAAGAATAGGGAGCAAGACCATAAAAGTCATTCATTTGTCGGTGAAATGCTCGTTGGGCATTGTTTCATAAGTCCATTTCATTTTCAAAAACCGATCTATCTCGTCCCGTTTTAGTCTTTTACTCATTGGAATTTCTCAAGCAAAAAGTTAGAAATAGCTTCAAGCCTAGCCACACCTCATCTTAATCAACCCTCCTTATTTTTCGTTTCAAATACAGATGGAGAATTTTCAAGCTGCAAGATTTTTGAGGAAATAAAGCCAACCAACAGATACAAGCTTCATTGATGACTACGAGTTCATGAACAAGACGGTCGTTTACAAATTTACTCGGCCAAGGACACAGTGACCACCCTGAAATGAGGAACGTACGCAGCGTTCAATAGCGCATTTATGCTTTTTTTCGAGAGAATAGTTATCTGTCTTTCAACGACTTCGAAGGGACTTGCGGGTCTCCGAATGTGGAGGGTTTTCCATTTAATTGCAATCCATTAAGGAACAGCGAACTATCTTTAACGATGAATGGATGGTTCGTACCCGCACAAACACGCATCACGAGTTGGAAACAGAGAATAGTCGACTGTTTATAGCATGTGTGTTTGTGTGTGTCCCATCGAGGTTTAAATGCTTGTTCAACTTCCAAAGTGAAAACAAGTACTCTCTCTCTCTCTCTCCCTCCCTCTCCCTCTCCCCCTCCCCCTCTCTCCCCCTCTCCTGCTCTACTCTATACATGCACGCGCATGAGGCACTCTGCGGGTGCGGGTGTCGGGTGCGGGTGCACTATCGCAGTTTCTAAGCTTTGTACAGGTACAGCTTAGAGGTTCCAGAAACGGAGAGAGAGGCTGGCTTAGTGATGCAGAACAGTATTAGAAAACAAGAATTAAGCTACATCTAAGAAGTGTAAGAAGATGCCCGGATGACCCACGTTTTTTTAAAGATTAATCCACCTGGTAAGGAGGGGAGGACAGTCGTCATTTCATGCTGGCTGATATCCTCCCTCAGACTCGACTGAATGCCCTTGTACTGGCTTTCAAATTACGCTTCACGTTATCACTAGTTGCTGTCCTGTGTTTGTTGGAGGCTACAGAGGTTGTTGCCCTATAACAACAAAGGGTGTACAGTAAATCAACTAACATACAAACTATGCTTCCTGTTGCTTGTATGTTCCAAGGGGACAACCCCAACAGAATCTTATACAGGGGGAACCCTACATTTTATTTTGAGGCCCCATCTCTCCCCCTATGCCCTGTGAATGCGATTCTTTTCTTCCTTCCATCTATTCTCATTTAACCTTCATCTAGGTCTAGCCACATCCTTCCTCTCCTTGGAGAGCCTGATTCATCTGCGAATGATTTCATCTAATTCATTTTTGACAAACTACATTTATACGTTTATTATATATTAAATATCTGAATGGTTCAGGTGTGGCCTCACCAAACTCTTTTTATACTCACATCGAGAGAAATTCTGCTGAGCCAGAAAAATTTCAGCATTTGGCCTACATTTGATACTCAATTGATCCGAGAGTCGTCCTTGAGCATCATTGAAAAGAGGCATGACCGAATTTAAATTGACACTGACCTCATAGATAATATTTTGAACCTTTGCAATCTGGCAAACAATTTATCATATAGAACAAATTTTATGGTGCTAATAACAGCACAAAATGTCTCAAATGAATAATGCTCATAATTCAACTTCTATAGTGCAAGAAAATAATTTTGTCGAGACACGAATTGGTTGATCCGAACACTTCAAGTGGGTATGTTGGGGGTGCTCACAAAAGAACATGATCTCCATCGCCCCACCAAACACCAAAGGAGGGTCACTGATATGCTAATCTGAGAAAACTGCTGTGCTGTCTGCCTCTCGGTTTGGAGAATCAACAACATTTCCAGCTTAAGTCTCACATCATGTGACAATGAATGTATCCCCTTAACTAAATGTCCGTACGTGGTCCTCCTCTTGTCCCAGCCCCATTTGGCCGGTAATGTGGAAATGGCCACGAGCATCTGTCTTCATTTACGAACAGCCTTTGAGCGTGACAGCTTCTCATCGTTAAAGCGTTACAGCTCTATAGTCTCTACAGGGGATGAACTATACTGTTCCTTTGTGTAGGGAAAGGAAATGAAAAGGAGAGGGTCCAGAGAATAAATATGGATAGAAATGCGTAATTAGTGAAAATGGAAAAAATTATTTTTGCTCAACTTGTATGGAAGAGAAGAAAGTGCAGGCGATAAAAAGCCAAGGCTCCTCCTAGAAGATAATGAACGAAACAAAGTCGGGAATTGACCACATCGATATTAGATTATTATAGGCGATGCGTCGTTGGTTTTGTGATCTCATTCTTGCGTGATACGTGATCTGCACAGCGTTTCCCGTTCTCTGTCTCCGGCGAAACATTGAAGCATATGAAATGAAGAGGCCATTGTCACTTTGGTAGGGTTTTGCTCTGAATGGCTAGGGCTTTCCATAAGATAGAACTTACAATAACATAAACATAATTTTTAGGAGAATTTGAGAAGAGGGCGAGTGAAATTCAAAGTTACACCGGAGAGTAAAGAAGATCTTTCAACCTTTTTTACAGTTATTTTTTCGCATTAAGCAGGTCTGAGACTTAATAATAAATTAATAAAAGGGCATCTTGCAATTAGGGTTTTGGGACTCATCGATATGTTCTTTACTTCCAAGCATATCTAACTTTTATCAAGCACAGGGAGATGCAAAGAAAATCTGGTTCGGAGCCGGGCTGAAAATTACGAACAATGAAGTTTTCCATTTATAAAATCAGTCTAATAAAAATAACCCATTTTTTCATTTGTCAACACGCGATCGATGCCATCGCGAGTAAATCGTCGCCGGAAAGATCACCTTCGCGTTCATGAGTTCCAAAGTATCGGAACTATAATGTACCGTGAACCACAGAGAACCTACCCGCTTGTCGTTTTCCCCCATGGTTCACGAAAAATTTGCAGATTTTGTACCCGGTTCTGCACGAGAATCCCCTGCCCCTGGTCTCCCGATGCAGAAGCCAAGAACCCTGTTTGCCCAGATGGCGGTATCCATCCCATCATAGGTACGAAAATAGCGAAAAGGTTTTCTTTTAGGTACCAATTTCTATTTTTTTTTCCTTTTAGCTCAAAGTTGGAAACGCGTGAAAATCGCAGTGGCTACAGTCCAAAAAACTAGGGCTGTACCCACTATTACAATAAAAACTCTCGCAAAACATTCAATTTTTTAAGGGGTTGAGGATGACCAGAGGGGAGAGGCTCTCCTTCATTATTGTACTGGCTCTTCGGGTTTCAGTGCTTGGAAGGGAGCGCTCCCCCCATTGATTACTGAACCAAAAGCTCGATCGAGGGTTCGGTCTTTTGGCACTTTCGGCAATTGGAGAAATCACTTGTTTGTAGCATTCTCAGTTACTATTTTCTCCGGGGAAAGTGTTGGGGGAGTGGGGCAAGAAAGTGACCCAACGCTTGAGTTGGAGGAACACTATGCAGACTTGAAAATACACGTCAAGTCATAGATAGAGTCTAAATATACATACATATATATGTATGGTCGTGTTATGAAATCCAAACCGAAAATTGAAATTATGACAAAGCCCGATGTAATAGATCTCATGTGTGGAGAAAGCATGCATGGAGTAGAATTCTCTAATATAATGTGAAAAATGTTAAATCCAAAAGGATAAATTATGAGGTGAAGATCCTCGCATATACATGTGACCCTCATAAGCTTCATATCTACTCAAAATTTTTGCTAAGTTGCATATCATATTTATGACATCCTTAAGTCATTTGATATGATTGTTTTGTGATTCAATTACGATAATCCCCCATGTAATTAATATTGGATATTTCATCTAGTGATGTCACAATAATTATTTTATTGTAATAGTAATAAAAATATTATGGATAAATTACAAATTGTTTTATTAGTACTTGATAGTTGCATCTATGCAACCTTGCACTTGAATTATGAAGAAATTGCTTGTTATAACGAGAGAAAATCTAGTACTTATATCAAAACCAGTGCTTTATTATGGATTTAATGTCTTTTTTTTTTTTTTTGAAGTGTAATCGGGCAAATTTATTAGAACGAGTATAGTCAGCGACTGTGTCAGGACTACATAAACACATCGTGTATGTGGACAAAAGAAGCCCTAGTCTCAAAGGTCTAAGAGAAGGGGTATCCTAAGTTTCTATGAATAGTAGCATCTGCTTTACCTACAGAAGAAATCTGGTTAAAAGTGACACATGAATGGATAGAGAGATGGCTAGGGCTCCACTCGTGTGCAGAGGATTGCTTGCAGAGCACACGTGGTGAGGTGGAGGTACATTTCTTCAGAGAATAAAACCAAAGGCAAATATATGTATTCAGCTTTTTGATTCGGGGCACGTCTGCGGAACACAAGTGATGTGGGTCGTCCCTGATGAGAGGTTTCGCTTTTGCTTTTTAAGGCCTTTTTTGATAAAAAAATATTTCTATTCTTCGGAACAAAATTTTTTGTTCTTTTGTTCTGAGGAATAAAAAAAAAAAAATAGAAACGTGTTTGGTAAAACTTTTATTTTCGAAAATAGATTTGGAACAGAAATAAGAAGTAAAAAAAAGTTACTTGTTATTCCCGAAAATAATTTCGAAAAATAAATTTTCTCTCTCTTCTCTTTTCTTCTCTTTCTTTTTTCTTTTGGTCGGTCGCCGGCAACGGACCAGACGAGAGCCGACAACCTTGCCGGAGGGTCACCAGCCCACGAAGATGCCGCGCCACGACGAGGCTCGGCCTCGCCTGGGCTAAGCGAGCTCGGCCTCGTGCTCGCCCAGCCTAGATGAGGCTCACCTGGCCACCGAGGCCAAGCCTCGTGGTGCTCGCCAGGCCACCGGGAGGCTCGGCCTCGCCAGATCTGGGCGAGGTTGAGCCTCGCCGGTGGTTGGGCGAGGTTGAGCCTCACCGGTGGTTAGGCGAGGCTCTGGCAAGCTCGCTAGCCCTCACCCGACTGACAACCAGCCATAAAGAGGAAGAATGAGAGAAAAAAAAAATAAAAAAAAGGAAAATATAATAAAAAATTAAAAAAAAATAACAAAATTATACAATTTTACTAAACACATTTCTTTCCTGAGAATATAAATTTTGTGCAGTTACTAAACGCGTTCTTATACTCGGAAATTGTTCTCGAGAACATAAACAAAAAAAAAATTATTTCTGTTCAAAAATTGTTTCCCAAAACAGAAACGTTACTAAACACACCCTAAGAAAGCAGCTGCTGCATTTCCAACTTTGTTCTCTTCCCTTCCAGCTTGTTGCATCTGGAACTTCAAGGGATTCTAATATGATTCAAGGAGAATAATTACGTGTCAACGAACATATGTTTAAGCCTGAAAGATGTATGAGATCACGGCGTCGAGTGCAAAACATGCAATTGAAGCATCGGTCCAATTTAAACTCGAGGAAATTAAAGTGACTGGAAAGAGGGGAGCTTTCGAAACAAATGCAGGACTGTAAATTGAACTGAATGAATCCCTTTAAGCTAAAGATGATTTCCTTGCACGTTTCCAATAAGCTTAAGATGAACTCCTCTGAGGATCAAGGGAAGCCTCCCAACTATTCAACTCGACCAAGCAAAACCATTGAAAACCAGGTGTGGAGATAGAGGGAAGAATATCAAATGATATAAGAAATATTTGTGGTAGGGCAGAGTTAGGGCTTGGTTGAGTAAGTTTGCTAGTTGAAAATTCCATGAAGTGGGCAAGTAACTACAAAAATGGAGATAGGCAACATTTTGTAAAGCTTTACCTTTTCATGACCTTTCTCTTTTCTTACTTTTGTAATGGTGGGTCATGCAGCTTGGCTTTGTTTCCCATTTATAGTTTCCTACCATGCCTCTCCAATGGTCACTCATCGACTTGAGTTCCTTTTATAGACATGTACAATTGGTTTAAAAGAAAGGCGTAACAGTATTATTCTGATCAAAATAAAAAAGTAACAAAAAGTTTAACAGGGGTTTTAGTAGAGTTACTTACATTTCCTTATTTTGAAAAGTAATGAAAAGGTCTTACAAGAGTTTTGATGGAGTTGTTGACATTTTAGATGGAAAATATGACTCGAAGAATGAATTTTTAAGAAATTGCAATAGATATTGGTTGGTGCGTTTTAGCTAGACCTTAAAGAATTGCATCTAGCGACTGGAGCGAAATTGTGGGGGCACTTGAGGATGACATGAAGCTGGCCTAAGATAAGGAAAATCGAGAAATTCACGATAGAATTAGATACACCGCATTATTACATCAATCCAGTGCTCTCATTCTTGACATACACATCTGCATGCAGTGCTTATTGACAATTGCATGCTGCTAATAAAAACTACAACTTTTTCACTCCTTCCACAAGGAGAACCGGTGTGTTGATGCCTTGAGAAATCACGCCGCATCTCGTATGGTTAACTCCAACTCATTGGAAATTTTTTCCTGGTTTGTTATTGATTTTTGACTTCTTGGGAACCAAGTTTTCCCCCTTATGTTGGAGGTGTATAAACTTTTAAGATTCTAATAGTGCATTTCCCTTTGATGGGAATAGTGAAGGCTTTGAGTGTGAGGAGGAGATCCATAAACTAAAACAAAGATGAGGATAATCTCATTTCCATTAATAATAAGAAACAAGAAATAGATTAATGGTTCGTATCTCAAAAAGATTACCATTAATTCAACTGCAACTGAGGTTGTATGCAAAGCTTTTTTTCTCTATTGCCGACATAAGCCCATTTGGTTCGGCATTTGCAATGGGTTTTCGGACTCTAAAGTCCCTTGGTTAAATGCAAATGCGTTTGATTTGTGTTTTTATTCAACTTTGGGAAGATATAATTACATTTGCAAAGGGCTCTAAAGACCTTTAGTATAAAGTAGACATATTTTGGGAATTTGCGTTCTTGGAATGCAAGTCTTGACCTCAATTACTGTTCATCTTGTTCGAAGACCGCTGCATTGAAAAGCCGATTGGAGGCCGACGACCATGGCCAAGGGGTTGCACGCGCCGACGATCATCGCCTGAGGGTCACCCAACCTTGACGACCATCGCCAAACCTCAGGCGACACATGGGTGCGCGACCTCAAGCGATCGTCACCTGGGGTCGCGGAACCTTAGGTGAGGCCATCCAAGGCCAGATCTTGCCATCCAACGGCCAAATCCGATGGCTAGATTTGGCCGATTGATGGTTGGACTTCAATAAAAAAAAATTAAATATCTTTTTTGCTTTTTAATTTAGTAAAAACCATTTACCAATGCAATTTTTATCAAATGGCATTTTAATCAAAATTGTTTCTCAATGCACTTTAAAATTATAATTCACCAAACGCTATTTGTATTTAGGAAAATTTCCTTAATCCAAAGAAATTTACATTTTCTTAAGGATATTTCCTCAAAACCAAACCAAATGGGTTGCGGGACAGGTCCGTTCCTTCATAGGCCTTGACCATTTTTTCAGAAAGACGCGAGTCAAGGGACGTCAAAACTTCAAAACTCCGTCAAACTTATGCTTCCAAAAACCCTACAAAAACGCAAAACAAGTAGTGGGAATTGACGGAAGAGCCGAAAGTATTTTGGACACCGAGAAGTATGCTAAGGGCGTGTTTGGTAACGATTCTGTTTCCGGGAACAGATTATGATAAAAAATTATTATTTTTTATTCTGCTCCCGGAAAAAAAAATTCTAAACATTTTAAACCGTTTGGTAACTATCCAAAATTTCTGATTCTGGAATAGAATTGTGTTTGATACAGTGCTCATTGATTCTGTTCCAAATTAATTTCTTTTAATTTTTAAATATTTTTTTTTTACTTTTTTACTTTATTTTCCTTTCTTTTCTCCTTTTTTTTTTTCCTTTTTCTCCTATTCTTCTTCTTCTTCAGGCCGACCCTCGTCGGCCGAGCCTCGCCAGCAACTACGCGAGGCCTACTTGGCCACCAACGAGGCTGGGCGTCACGAGGCTTGCCCAGCCTCGCCAGTGGCTGGGCTTGCCTCCGACAAGCTCGTCGGACCTCGCCCTGGCCTAGCGAGCTCGCCAGACCAGTTGCCAGCAATCGGCGGATGGCAGTGAATAGCAACCGCGGGATGGCGGTTGATGAAGTAGAAGAAAAGAGAAGAAGAAGAGAAGAAAATGGAAGAAGAAGAGTTGTTTTTGATTCTTAGATTTATTCCCGGAACAAGAATCAATTTTTTTTTAATTCTTGATTCTACTCCAAATTTGTTCCCGGAAACAAAAATTTTACCGAACGCGATTCTATTTTCAAACTGCTCCCGAGAACAAAAAATTAAAGTTAGTTACTATTGGAATGGTTATCAAACAGGTATTAAAAATTCGTTCCGTAACTATTTGGCGTAATGCTATAGAGGGTGCAAAATACGACCTCTCCTTTCCGTGCGGTGATTTTACTCGGAGTAGTGTCGGCACGATGCAAATTTGCTCACTGCTCACAAGTCATTTTCGCCATTTATTACGGGTTCTCTCTGAACTCCTTTGGGGGAACAACCTCATTTTCTGTAGGAAAAAGCATTGCATCGCCGTGTGCTTTGGTTCTAGAAAATCAAATCTCAGTGTTACTTTATCCCAACTCAAGAACGAGAGCTTGCGTGTACGTCATGATTTTGATATACAATGGATTTTCGTATGTTAAAGAATACTAACGACCGTGTTCTTGTAAGTCACGCGGCTATTAATGTACATCGTTAGACTAATAAAGTGGAGCTTTTGCCCGGACAAAAGAGTAAGGACGTCCATAATCTGAGCAGAAAGATATGTCTTCTATGGATGGACTTTGCTTCAGTCATGCATCATCACCCACCAGAAAAAACCAAGAAAAAAATTAGGACCAAATCTCACAAACGGCGTGAGACAGAGAAAGCAAGGTGGGATCGAGTGGGGACTTCACTCACTCCCGTGACGTGAGGTCCATGTATAGGGGCATCGTTTTTGGAATGTCTTTCATCTGTTTAGGAAAGGAGGAACACGCAATGCAGATCGAAAGGACAAGTTCCGTTTGGTTGTTGGGTCAACTTCAGGTGGTTAACCATGATTCTCAGGTATAATTGAATCCGTGACAGCCACAGCCCCTAAGCCCTAGGGCCCTAGCACTTTATAGTTAAAGCTTAGCTGGAGATTGAGAACGATCCCAAACAAGAAAAAGAGTAATTGAGGAGGAGCTGCCATGTTGATGGATGGAGTTGGAGTCCCGAGAGTGTCTAGTGAATTAGGCCTGGCTATAAGGGTTAGTTGGAGTGGAGTGTGTCTTGATGAAGCTCTCGTTTTCAATAAGTTTTCCACTGGTCTGCAGTGAAAAGGAAAAATGCTTGTGTCGGACATGCACAAGCTCAACCCAGCAATGTCACATTAGCGATCCTTTCTTTGTCAATGCAGGGTGAGACAGGCAAGAACCCTTCAACCCCATCCTGGATTTATAGAGAGAGAGAGAGAGAAAGAGCATTCCAGAGTCACTTTCAAACGCGCAAGTGAGCAATCGACCCCAGCATTGAAGCCACTCTGAATACCGTTGGTTGGAATGTATTAGTGAATGGGGGATGTGCAGTGGTCGGAAATCAGTGTAAATGCAAAGAAACAGTGCGAAAGTTGGTGTCTTTTGGCAAAGCATCCTTAACGCCTCCATGTGCTTTGACGAATGCTCCACTCGATCCGATTAAGTTTTGTCTTAAAAAAGCATATTCGTACTCGAGACGAAACTTACCAATTTGATTACTCCATAACAACACTTTCCAATGTTGAGAAGAGTTTGTTCTTGATTGGCCGGAGGAGCGTTTGATGGTTATAGAAACTACGATCAACGCACCAACACTTTGTCACGCTAATAAGAATGTCCTTGCGACTGATATTATTAAAAGTATATGATCTAGCCGTTCGAGAGGATTGAGTCGAACATTGCAATTTCCTGTCTCTTTGCAACAGTTCATCTTTCGATTGCATGTGGAGGCTTTGTGAACATAATGTACAAGAAACTACATCCCTTCAACCATAAATTTTGTTCATGCTACAATATGTATAAATGTTTCACTTTTAAATTCAACTGTACTAGTCTATTTCATAACATTCCTCTGTGCAAATCTTTACTACCACCAAACTAGCTGTAAAACGCGCGTTGAGTTTCATTGAGAGCAACGGATATGATTACATTTTAAAACGACAAAAATCAATTTCTTTAATCTAAGTCCCTATCAAAATCAAGTAATATGGTGATTTTTTTTTTTTTGGTCGGAAAGTAATATGGTGATAAAAAATTGCATAATAATGATCATCTAGAACCCTGTTTAATACCATCAATGCAGGAAATGTATCAAGAAATTGACGTAGTTACTATACCATGATCGAAATTTGTCAGTATGGTCATGGAGAAAACAACTCTTCCAATATTTCTAGGGACATAGGGTAGGGAAGCTAAGCTAGTTAATGTGGGGCGAGCAGTTCAGTTTAAGGTTTCGTTCGTTTCACGGAAAATATAAATATTTTCTCATAAGTCATTTTTTAGGAAAATGATAATATTTTCTAGTATTCGGCTAAAACCTGAAAATGTTTTGGAAAATATTTTTCGATGTTCGGTAAAGAAAATATTTTGTAAGATTTCATCACTTAGACATGCATTACTTACCGACCTATAAATCCATCAAATATGAATTTCCTTTAAATCCGGGCAAATTTACTTCATATTTTTGTTCCCTCATTGTCGTCAAATGCTCATCTACTCTAAAAAAATGTTCGTATGGATTTTAAAAAGAAGCAAAGCATCTACAACCCTAATAAGAATCTTCCAATTGAGTGGCTTGTTTTCTTTTGGCATCTTTTGTGTTCTAATAAACAAAAGAAAAAATAAGTAAAGCATGTAGAGCCATTTACTTGAGCAATGTACAACTGCAGGATAGAGTAAATAAAAAAGATGATAAGCAAGAGTGTAGAGCACGAGCTTGAGATCGATGAGCTCGAGGTTTGCCTAGCAACGGCCGACGACTAGCCAAGAAAGAAGAAGATAGGAAACAAAGAAAAAAAAAGGAGAGAAAAAATAGAAAAGAAAAAGGAAATTAATAATTCAATGGAAAAAAGAAAAGAAGAAGAATAAATTAGAGGAGGAAGTGGGGATTTGTAGAGGTATGAGATAAAAGAGATTAAGTGAGGAAAATATTTTTCACTTTTCCACTTTGCAAAAGTGGAAAATATTTTCTCATGATTTAGAAGATTTTTTTTCTTTTCATAGAAAACATTTTCTCCAAAAAAAAAAATTTTCGTGCAACAAATATTGGAAAATCTGAAAAATATTTTTTCGGAAATTATTTTCCACCAAACAACGAAGCTTAAGTTAAAACTCTCTCTTCCGTAGCTAAAGACCCATCTTTTCTCTTCCTCGGAGTCAAAGGGTTTGTTTGTTTATATTCTTTATTTCTGTTTTTGAAAAAAAATTATATATTTTTGTTCCCGGGAACAAAAAAAGAACATAAATAAGAAATAAGAAAAAATTATTTTTTTGTTCCAGAAACACTTTCAAGAAACAAAATTTCTCTTTCTTCTATTTTTCTTCTTATTTTTTCTTTGGCTGGTGACCTTGCCGGAGCGTTGCCGGCCCTCGGTGAGGCCGGGCGTCGGCCCCTGGCGAGGCTCAGCCTCGCCTTGGCTGGGTGAGCTAAGGCTCGCCCAGCCTCGCCCCGCGCCGGCCGAGCCTCGCCGTGGCTGGGCGCCGCCGACCAAAAGAAGAAAAAAAGAAAAAAGAAAAAAGAAAATAAAAATATTAAAAAATTAAAATAAACAAAAAAAGTACACAAATTTACCAAACATATTTCTATTCTTTTTTTTTATTCCCAGAACAAATTTACCAAACGTGTTTTTCTTGTCAAAAAATTATTCCCAAAACAGAAATAATTTTTTATATTTCTATTTCCCGAAAAAAAAAAGAACAAAAACATGAACAAATGCACCCAATTTTGCCGTGCTCGTTATTATCATTGAAAACTGAGTTCCTGAATCTCATCATGTCGTAAAAGAAAAGAGTATACAAAAACAAGAACAGTAGAGTTATCAGATCTCTGTCACCGTCCCTCTCCCTCTCCCTCTCCCTCTACTCTCTCTCTATCTCTCTCTCTCTCTACTTCTCTTCTTATTATCTACTGAGATGATGACTGTATAACAGTCTCGAACCAGAGTCTCTCTGTCAGCAGATCCAGCGAGAGAGATAGGGGACAGGAATGGCGAAAAAGGGCGTCCATTTATCGGAAGCCAACGGCCACAACGTCATCGCGGGCTGCCAGTATCCCTCGATCCCGTCTCCGTCGTCCTCGTCCTCGACCGGCATTGTGAACGCCGACATGGGCTCTCTCTCTCTCTCGCCGATCTCCTGGGGGCGACCACGAGCGACCCCATTGATCACTGGAGCAGGAAGGTCCACGGCAACGGCGTCAGAGAGAGCAACAGCACCAGCGACGAGCACGGCGGCGGGAAGGTCGACGGGGAAGCCGGCGGCCTGTCGACGATGACGAAAAGACTCTGTCTTTTACTTTTGGGTCGTCGTCTTGGTCGTCGATGGTGGCATAGGGAAGAGCTGTAGGTCGAGGAGGTTCAACCAGTTGGACCCGAGGATCAACCGGAAGGCGTTCACGGTGGAGGAAGAGGTTCTGCTCGATTCGGTGCTTGCTGAAGTTTTCTTGTGGCATACTATAGAGCACAAACCGGAGAGTCGAACAGGTGTCTTGCTTGAAATTGAAATAGAAATCGGCCACTTTTATCGATCCTTCTGAGGAGTAGCGTTGGAATTCATTAAAAATCACTCCCCTCATTTGGCCTTTTTAGAGACCTCGGTCGATTATGCACGCGATCACTTGCGCATCTAGCTGCTAAGAACAATTTTAAGAGTGACATTGAAGCTGGCTGACGGTAAGTCGTTTGTCGAGAGCAGTGCTGGACTTGGAATTACATCGAACTCGCTGACAAGTCCCCCTTGCCTTCTTTAGGATCTGGGTTGATTCTGCACGTGAAGTTATTCGTTAGCAGCATTATCCATGAAGTGGTATTAATCCTGCTCGTGTTCTTTTCAGCACCGGATTTTTACTTTTCCGGCAAAACAATTCTAAGGTTAGATGTTGCGCTGGTATCACTGTCCCTTCCAGTCACTGTTAAGCTAGCGATCTGATATTTCTGATGGATACAATCAATTTGTGGATTCTTCATCTGCAAAGACAACTGTGGCCAAACTATTTATCTAAAGATGTCGAGAGTTTCTCATCTTTACTCGCTTCGTGACTTCTTGTATTTTTCATTTTGTTACTGAGCGGTTATCCTGTATTGGCCAAACCATTTGTTGCATACTTAAGCGTCGTTGCATTAATCTTTTCATACGTGTATGGCTTGCTTTAAGACTCTGTTCGTCATTTCAGATCATAATGTACGTAGACCATTTAAATTTTCTTCTTTCGCGTGCTCTTTCCGAGCCAGCTATGAATGGCATCTTTGCTTTTCGATTCAAGCTGCACTTGTACTTTTTAAGTATTGCGACTCGGGATTTTATTCAGTTGTCACGGTGCGCGAGCAAGCCACGACTCTCTTTCCATGCACAACTCTTTGCGTAACGGGCATTTGATTTACCTTCTGTGTCGCCTTTCTTCTCCCCCTCTTTCTTTCCACCCCTCTCTCATGATACAAATTCAGAATCGTAACTGCCTGCCTCAGCACGTGCATTTTGAAAACCAACCATGGCTATATGAAATGTAACATGAGTGAATTGGATAATGGCCTTGGATCGCAAAGGTTGAAATTGCAATGCAATCCTTAAAAAAGGAAGGAAAAAAACAACGGGTTAGGGCAGTGTAATGCTAAATTTAGGTTGGACATGCCTCCTAAACAAGATAAGTGAAATGCAAGTCAACTTAAGAATTTCCCCGATATCGATTAAGTCATCAGAAGTTTGCAATAAAGCATTGGGAGAGAAAATTTAGATGTCATCAATGTCATATCGATCCATTGGTTTTCTTATGGATCATAAAATGCCTTGAAAAAATAAATTTCTCTACATCATTTTGTGAACTATAGTCCTAAGCAAGAAGGGACACGGGTAATCTACTGTAACTAAGGATGTAATCCATGTAAATTCCAAAACAAACGCCAAATGAAGATAAAATTTAGGAGCGTGGCATCATCGATGGTCTTACAACTTGGTACTTGGGGGTCCGGGGGTTCTGAGATGACATCACATTGAAAATACGAGCATGCAATTTCCTGTCATTATTTTCTCGTTACCGGATTGGAGAAAAAAAAAAGCAGGGGAAGTGAAACAGGGGCGCGAGGTGAGGCGATGACTTGATCGCGAGCCACGCCCCAACAGGCGCTGCATCGCAGTGCCATTCGACGATAACGCCAAAGGGACACGTCGCATCAAAACGCTCGTACAAATCCCTCTCTGACAAGACGTTGGCGACAAGGTGCATTAACACATCTGGCTAAAATCACTTCGCTAATCCTTCTCAAGCGGACAGTAAACAGAGGAAGGGAGAGAGGTGAGGAGAGGCCTGCGCCGGATTCATCTACTCTCTCTCTCTCTCTAGTGCTCCCCCCATCTTCATCCGTGCCCGACCCTGTTCTTCTTGCATCGAGCGGTTAACGTCGTGCGGATCACGGGGAGGAGCGCTCGACCATTTAGCAGCGCGCTCTGCTGTATCTATTCCGTGACGGATCAGTAGTGAACAGGGGAGCTGTAAGGGATGCAGAGCGGGGCTTGTGATGATTACCAGATCTTCAGGTTCCCTACCCCAGCCTACCCCAACACGACGCGATCTCCCCTGTTCTTTCATTCTGAATTATCTCCAGAAATGGTTATCGTGGCCCTTTCGTATTCCCTCGTCCTTCCTCCCCCATTTGCCCAAATGTCAGTGGCATTACCGCCCCGCTCTGTGTGTATTTTTTTGGTTTCGCTGATGTACGATCTCTCTGCTTCTTCTGCGCAAGAAGCTCTGTAGAGAAGTAGAGAGAGCCTAATCTATGGTTGCTGACTTCAGACGGGATTCCTACAGGTCCGTAGGCTCTTGCAGTCTGCCCAAAAGCTTTTACTTCATACTTCAAAGTTTAGAACCACCATCGCGCCTTTGGCCAACGAGAAAAATGCATTTGTAACCCGAAAAGACATCGACCATAAATTGACCAAATTATCACAAATAAGGGCAGACCCGTACCCTCAAATACAAGTAAACGGTTCAGATTTATTCGGAACCTGAAATGGTTGAAATAAATTCTATAAGTTTTAGAATTTTAAATCTCCTTACATATCCCCAAACCTATCATCTATTATATTACAAGTTTCAAAGTCAATTTTAAGAACTACCAAGTTCCACTTATATTCTTAACTGGACCATTACAGATTAAAAGTCTCGATCATAAATATCACTATATCGCTGGAAATGGAAGTTCAGATTTGTGATTTTCGATTGCATATTCATTATTCGATACTATAATATGTTGCGAGCGTGAAAACAAAGAACAAGAAAAACACAGACTTAGTTTTAGATTCTCAATTCCTAATTACTAAATCTACCAATCAAAAAGAGATTTTCCAATTTTTGGAATTTTGAATATACCTTAAATATAATAGGAGTTGTGGTGCTGGTCCAGTTCTAAATTTTCCAATTCTATTGTAAAATCATGTTCACTTTTACCTTCAACTCTCTCTTTCGATGGATACTTTCGAAATGCACGTGTTAGTTGCATGAGAAATTTGACTTGATTTTCTCCATGGCTGAAGGTGTTAGCTATTGTCATGCTACTCTGGCAAAAACTTACACCTGCTGTGCTAACAAAAAGAATCTTATCGTGCAAGTTGTCATAGTCATCTGAATGGGGGGCCATAAAAGTCATTCATTTGTCGGTGAAATGCTTGTTGAGCACTGTTTCATAAGTCCATTTCATTTTCAAAAACCGATCTATCTCGTCCCGTTTTAGTTTTTTACTCATTGGAATTTCTCAAGCAAAAAGTTAGAAATAGCTTCAAGCCTAGCCACACCTCATCTTAATCAATCCTCCTTATTTTTCGTTTCAAATACAGATGGAGAATTTTCAAGCTGCAAGATTTTTGAGGAAATAAAGCCAACCAACAGATACAAGCTTCATTGATGACTACGAGTTCATGAACAAGACGGTCGTTTACAAATTTACTCGGCCAAGGACACAGTGCCCACCCTGAAATGAGGAACGTACGCAGCGTTCAATAGCGCATTTATGCTTTTTTTCGAGAGAATAGTTATCTGTCTTTCAACGACTTCGAAGGGACTTGCGGGTCTCCGAATGTGGAGGGTTTTCCATTTAATTGCAATCCATTAAGGAACAGCGAACTATCTTTAACGATGAATGGATGGTTCGTACCCGCACAAACACGCATCGGCATCGCGAGTTGGAAACAGAGAATAGTCGACTGTTTATAGCATGTGTGTTTGTGTGTGTCCCATCGAGGCTTAAATGCTTGTTCAACTTCCAAAGTGAAAACAAGTACCCTCTCTCTCTCTCTCTCTCTCTCTATCTTTCTCTCTCCCCCTGCTTTCCTCTATACATGCATGCATGAGGCGCAAAGACTCTGACTCTGCGGGTGAACTATCGCAGTTTCTAAGCTTTGTACAGGTACAGCTTGGAAGTTCTAGAAACGGAGAGCGAAGCTAGTTTAGGACGCTAGGACGCGTTTGATAACATTTCTATTTAAAAATTGTTCTAGAAGATAAGAATAGAAAAAAAATGCTTCTATTACGGGGAACAATTTTTAAACAAAAAAACGTATTTAGTAAACTTGTTCCGAAAATAAAAAATGAACATAAACATGTTTGGTAAATTTGTGTTCTTTTTTTTTTCTTTTAATTTTTTAATATTTTTCTTTCTTTTTTCTTTTTTCTTCTTTTGGCCGGTCGGCGAGGCTGCCGGCCCCCAGCGAGGCTGAGCCTCGTTGGTGGCTGGGCGAGCCCGAGCCTCGCCAAGGGTCGGTGACACTTCGGCGAAGTTGCCGGCCCTCAATGGCCGGTCGCTGGCCATGGCTAAGGCCGGCGACCGGCCAAAGAAGAAAAAAAAAAGAAAAGAAGAAAAAGAGAGAAGAAAGAAAAATTGTTCTTAAAAATTATTCCAGAAACAAGAAACACGTTTTTCTTATTTCTTGTTTTTGTTTCAAATGTATTCCTGCGAACAAAAAAATTGATTTGGAACAAAAATGCAAACAAACATGTTTCTGTTCTTTTTTTGTTCCCCGTAACAAAAAAACAGAAATCTTGTTTATAAACAAACACAAGGAACATTAACAAGCAGCCCTTAGTGATACAAAACAGTATTAGAAAACAAGACTTAAAAATCACATCCAAGAAGTGTAAGAAGATGCCCGGAAGGCCCACGTCTTTTTACAGATTATCCACTTGGTAAGTAGAGACAAGGACAGTCATCATTTCATTCTGGCTGATATTCCCCCCGGACTCAAATGAACGCATCGCATAAGCCTTCAAATTGCGCTCCATGTTATCTTATCACTAGTTGCTGTCCTGTGGTTGTTGAAGGTTACAGAGGGTGTTGCCCTATAACAACAAAGGGTGTACAGTGAATCAACTAATGTACAAACTATGCTTCCTGTTGCTTGTATGTTCCGAGGGGACAACCCCAACAGAATCTTATGCAGGGGGAACCCTACATTTTTTTTTTTGAGGGCCCATCTCTCTCCCCCTATGCCCTGTGAATGTGGTTCTTTTCTTCCTTTCATCTAGTCTCATTTACCTTCGTCTGTGTTTAGCCACGTCCTTCCTCTTCTTGGAGAACCCGATCCATCTATGAATGATTTCATTTGATTCATTTTCAACAAACCACGTTTATATGGTTATTATGTATTAAATATCTAAATGGTCTAGGTGCGCCCTCACCAACTCTTTCTATGCTCACATCTAGGGAAATGCTGCTGAGCCAGAAAGGTTTCAACATTTGCCCTCCATTTGATCCTTAATTGATTTGAGAGTCGTTTCCAAGTATCATTGAAAAGAGGCACGACCGAATTGAAATCGATGCTAGCTTTATAGATAACATTTCGAACCTTTGCAATTTGGCAAACAATTTATCATGTAGAACTAGTTTCATGGCGCTAATAACAGCACAAAATGTCTCGAATGAACAATTCTCGTAATTCAACGTCTACAGTGCAAGAAAATAATTTCGTCGAGACACGAATTGGTTGATCTGAACACTTCAAGTGGGCATGTTGGGGGTGCGCATGCAAAGATCACAAAAAGATATGATCTCCATCGCCCCACCGGACGCCAAAGGAGGGTCGCTGATGCTAATCCGAGAAAATTGCTGTCTGCCTCTCGATTTGGAGAATCGACAACATTTCCAGCTCAAGTCTCACATCACGTGACAATGAATGTATCCCCTTAACTAAATGTCCGTACGTGGTCCTTCTCTAGTCCCAGCCCCATTTGGTTGGTAACGTGGAAATGGCTACGAGCATCTGTCCTCATTTACGAACGGCCTTTGAGTGAGACAGCTTTCTCATCTTTAGAGCGCTACAGCGCTACAGTCGAGGCAGCTTCTCATTTTTGGAGCGCTACATCTCTATAGTTTGTACAGGGGATGAACTATACTGTTCCTTTGCGTAGGAAAAGGAAATTAAAATGAGAGGGTCCAGAGAATGGATATGGATAGAAATGCGTAATTAGTGAAAATGAAAAAACTCTTTTTTGCTCAACTTGTATGGAAGAGAAGAAACTGAAGGCGATAAAAAGCCAACGCTTCTCCTAGAAGATAATGAACGAAACAAAGTAAGGAAATGACTATTAGGTTATTATAGATGATGCGTCGTTGGTTTTGTGATCTCATTCCTGTGTGATACGTGATCTGCACAGCTTTTCCCATTTTCTATCTCTGGCGAAGCATTGAAGCATATGAAATGAAGAGGCCATTGTCACTTCGGTAGGGTTTTTGCTCCGAATGGCTAGGGCTTTTCATAAGATGGAACCTACAATAACATAAACATAAATTTTAGGAGAATTTGAGAAGAGGGAGAGTGAAATTCAAAGTCACACTGGAGAGTAAAGAAGATCTTTCGACCTTTTTTCAATTAATTAGGCAGGTCCCGAGACTTAATAATAAACAAATAAAAGGGCAACTTGCAATTAGGATTTTGGGACTCATCGATATGTTCTTACTTTCAAACATGTCTAACTTTTATCAAGCATAAGGAGATGCGAGGTAGATATGATTCGGAGCCAGGCTAAAAATTACGAAAAATGAAGTTTCCAATTAAATTAAAATCAGTCAAATAAAAATAAACCATTTTTTTTTCATTTGTCAGCACGCGATCGATGCCATCGCGAGTTAATCGTCACCGGAAAGATCACCTTCGCGTTCATGAGTTCCAAAGCATCGGAACCATAATGTACCGCGAACCATAGAAAAACTACCCGCATGTCGTTTTCCCCGCTGGCGCACGAAAAATTTGCAGATTTTGTACCGAGTTCTGCACGAGAATGCCCTAGCCCCCGGTCTCCCGATATAGAAGCCAAGAACCCTGTTGCCTAGATGGCGCTATCCATCCCATCACAGGTACGAAACTAGCAAAAAGGTTTTTCGTTACGGACCAAAATGTTATTTTATTTTTCCCTTTTAGCTCAAAGTTAGAAGCATGTGAAAATAGCAGTGGCTACAGTCCAAAAAACTAGGGCTGTACGAAGGAGAAAACGAAAGGAATAGCAACCGCACTTTACCCCCCATTACTTCAATAAAAACTCGCGCGAAACATTCAATTTTTTAAACCTAAGAAAGGTGGAGTGTCCCCCCCACTGTATGACCCTAACAAACCCACCATGTCCTTTTTGGGGTTGAGGATGACCAGAGGGGAGAGGCTCTTCTTCATTATTGTACTGGCTCTTCGGGTTTCAGTGCTTGGAAGGGAGTGCTCCCCCCATTGATTGCTAAACCAAAAGCTCGATCGAGGGTTCGGTCTTTTGGCACTTCGGCAATTGGAGAAATCACTTGTTTGTAGCTTTCTCAGTTACTGTTTTCTCCGGAAGAAGTGTTGGGGGGGTGTGGTGGCAAGAAAGTGACCCTACGCTTGAGTTGGAGGAATACTAGGCAGACTCGAAAATACACATCAAGTCACATACATTCATATATGTATGCGCGTGCTCTGAAATCCAAACCGAAAATTGAAATTATGACAAAGCCCGATGTAATAGATCTCATGTGTAGAGAAAGCATGCTCGAAGTAGAATTCTCTTATATCATGTAAGAAATGTTAAATCTAAAAGGATAAATTATGAAGTGAAGATCCTCGTATGCACATGTGACTCTCATAAGCTTCAAATCTAGTCAACATTTTTGCTAAGCTGGGGATCATATTTATGACATCCTTAAGTCATTTGATATGATGATTTTGTGGTTCAGATACGATAATCTCCCATGTAATTAATATTGGATATTTCATCTAGTCACATCACAATAATTATTTCACTGTAATAATAATAAAAGTCGTATGGACCCTTGCACTTTAATTACAAAGAAATTGCTTGTTATAACGAGAGAAAATCTAGTACTTATATCAAAACCAGTGCTTTATTATGGATTTAATGCCCTGTTGTTTTTTGAACTGTAATCGGGCAAATTTATTAGAACGAGTATAGTCAACAGCTTTGTGAGGACTACATACACAGTGAATGTGGACAAAAGAAGCCCTGGTCTCGAAGGTCTAAGAGAAGGGGTATCCTAAGTTTCTGTGAATAGTAGCATCTGCTTTCCTTACAAAAAGAAATCCCGTTAAAAGTGACCCATGAATGGAGAGAGAGATGGCTAGGGCTCCACTCGTGTGCAGAGGATTGCTTGCAGAGCACACGTGGTGAGGTGGGGGTACATCTCTTCAGAGAATAAAACCAAAGGCAAATATATGTATTCAGCTTTTTGATCCGGGGTACGTGTGCGGAATACAGGTGACGTGGATCGTGCCTGATGAGAGCAACGTATCATGGTTTCGCTTTTGTTTTTCAATAAAGCAGCTGCTGTATTTCCAACTCTGTTCTCTTCCCTTCCAGCTTGTCGCATCTGGAACTTCATGGGATTCTGATATGATTCGAGGAGAATAATTAGGGGTTGGCGAACAAATGTTTAAGCCCGGAAGATGCACGAGATCACAGCGTCGAATACAGAACATGCAACCGAAGCATCGGTCCAATTTAAACTCGAGGAAATTAAAGCGATTCGAAAGGCGGGAACTTTCGAAACAAATGCAGGACTATAAATTGAACTGAATGAATCCCTCTAAGCTAAAGATGATTTCGTTGCACATTTCCTTATAAAGCTTAAGATGAACTCCTCTGAGGATTAAGGAAAGCCTCCCAAAAATTCAATTCGAACAAGCAAAAACCATTGAAAACCAGGTGTGGAGATAAAGGGAAGAAAATCAAATGAAAAAAGAAATATTTGTGGTAGGGCTAGGGCTTGGTTGGGCAGGTTTGCTAGTTGGAAACTCCATGAAGTGGGCAAGTAACTACAGAAGTGGAGATAGGCAACATCTTGCAGAGCCTTACCTTTTCATGGCCTTTCTCTTTTCTTACTTTTGTAATGGTGCGTCATGCAGCTTGGTTTTGTTTCCCATTTATAGTTTCCCCCTGTGCCTCTCCAGTGGTCACTCATTGACTCCAGTTCCTTTTATAGACATACACGGCTGGTTTAAAAAGAAAGGCGTAACAGTAACATTCTGATCAAATAAAAAAGTAACAAAAAATTCAACAAGGCTTTTAGTGGAGCTACTTACATTTCCTTTTTTGAAAAGTAATCAAAAAAGTCTTACAAGAGTTTCGATGAAGCTGTTTACGTTTTAGATGGAAAACATGACTTAAAGAATGAAATTTTAAGAAATTGCAACGGAATTGGTTGGTGGGTTCTAGCTAAACCTTAAAGAATTGCATCTAGCGTTTGGAGCGAAGTTGTGGGGGGCACTTGAGAACGACACGAAACTGGCCTACGATAAGGAAAATCGATAAAATCCGAAATGGAATTTGATACCATTAAGTAAAATCATGTATCCGTCGTGTATCAAGTTTGGGGGTACATTATTATTTCAATCAAATAATCTCCTCGTGATACACACATCTGCATATGGTGCTTATCGACGATCACATGCAGCTAATAGAAATTTTTCGAGAGAAGAAACTTATGCACTCCTTTTCTTGAGAAGAACTAGTGTGTCAGTGTTGTGACAAATAACGCCTCATCTCTCATCTTGTTTGGAGGACTTCCACTTATTGGAAATTTTTTTCCTAGTTTGTTGTTGATTTATCTATATATATATGCGCGCGCGCATGGACTTTCTTGGGAACTAAGTTGCCCCCACTCTTAAGCTTCTAATTGTGAAGGCTTTGAGTAGGAGGAGGAGATCCATAAACTAGTATAATAGTTCAAGAGAGACGAGGGTAATCTCAGTTCCATTAATAATAAGAAACAAGAAATAAATTAATGGTTGGTATCTGAAAAATTACCATTAAATCAACTGCAGCCGAGGTCATATGCAAAGCATTTTTTCTATATTGCCGACATACGTGGGACAAATCCATTCCTCCATAGGCCTTGACCATTATTTCAGAGAGACGCGAGTCAAGGGAAGTCAAAACTTCAGAACTCCGTCAAAGCGATGCTTCCGAAAACCCTACAGAAACCGCAAAACATACAGTGGGAATTGACCCAAGAGCCGAAAGTGTTCTGGACACTGAGAAGTATGCCAAAAATTCGTTCTTTAACTGTTTGGTGCAACACTGGCGAGGGTGCAAAACACGAAGTCTCCTTTCCACGCGGTGATTTTACTCGGATTAGTCGCGGCACAGTGCGAGTTTTGCTCCCTGCTCACAAGTCATTTTCGCCATTTATTGCGGGGTTTTGGGGTGAACTCTTTTGAGGGGACAGCCTCATTTTCTGTAGGAAAAAGCATCGCATCGCCGTGTGCTTTGGTTCTAGAAAATCAAATCTCAGTGTTACTTGATCCCAACTCAAGAACGAGAGCTTGCGTGTACGTCGTGATTTTGATACACGAACACGATGGATTTTCGTATGTTAGCGAATACTAACGACCGTGTTCTCGTGAGTCACGCGGCTATTAATGTACATCGCAAGACTAATGGAGTGGAGCTTTTGAACGGACAAAAGAGTAAGGACGTCCTTAGTCTGAACAGAGAGACATGTCTTCTATGGATGGACTTTGCTTCAGTCATGCATCATCGCCCACCCGAAAAAAACCAAGAAAAAAATTAGGACCAAATACAGCTTGCAAGACCAAATCTCGCAAACGGCGTGAGACACAGAAAGCAAGGTGGGATCGAGTGGGGACTTCACTCTCTCCCGTGACGTGAAGTTCATGTATAGGGGCATCGGTTTTGGAATGTCTTTCATCTGTTTAGGAAAGGAGGAACACGCAATGCAAACCGAAAGGACAATTTCCGTTTGGTTGTTGGGTCAACTTCAGGTGGTTAACCATGATTCTCAGGTTTAATTGAATCCGTGACAGCCACAGCCCCCTAAAGCCTTAGAGCCCTAGCCCTTAATAGTTAAGCTTAGCTGGAGATTGAGAACGACCGAAACAGGGAAAAAAGAGTAATTGAGGAGGAGCTCCCATGATGATGGAAGGGGTTGGAGTCCCGAGAGCGTCTACTGAATTAGGCCCTGGCTATAAGGGTTAGTTGGAGTGGAGTGTGTCTTGATGAAGCTCTCGTTTTCAAAAAGTTTTCCACCGGTCTGCAATGAAAAGGAAAAAGGCTTGTCTCGGACCTGCACAAGCTCAACGCAGCATGTCACATTGGCGAGCCTTTCTTTGTCATTGTAGGGTGAGACAGCCAAGAACCCTTCAACCCCATCCTGGGTTTTTAGAGAGAGAGAGAGAGAGAGAGAGAGAGCATTCCAGATTCACTTTTAAACGTGCAAGTGTGCAATCGACCCCAGCATTGAAGCCACTCGAAATACCGTTGGATGGAATGTATTAGCGAATGGGGGATGTACGGTGGTCATAGATCAGTGTAAATGTGAAGAAACAGTGTGAAAGTCGGTGTCTTTTGGCGAGACATCCTTAGTGCCTGCATGTGCTTCGATGAATGCTCCACTCGATCCCATTAAATTAAGTCTTAAAAAAGCATATTCGTACTCGAGGCGAACATCGCAATTCCTATCTCTTTGCAATAGTTCATCTTTCGATTGCATGTGGAGCCTTTGCGAACATAATGTATGAGAAATTAAATCTCTTAAGCCATAAAGTTTGTTCACGCTTCCATATGTACAAACGTTTCACTTTCAAATTCAACTGTACTAGTCTATTTCATAACATTACCCTTTGCAAATCTTTACCGCCACAAATCCATCCGTAGAATGCGCTTCAAGTTTCATTTAAAGCAACGGATATGATTGCATTTAAAACTGCAGAAATCAATTTTTTTTTTGTGACGATGTCCAAGTCCTCATCAAAATCAAATTACATAGTGATAAAAAATTGTATAGCAATGATCTTCTAGAACCCTGTTTGATACCATCAATGCAAGAAACGTATCAAGAAATTGACATAGTTACCACACCATGATTGAAATTTGTCAGTCTGGTCATGGAGTAAAGGACTCTACCAATATTTTTAGGGACACAGGGGAGGGGGCTAAGCTAGTGAACGTGGGGCGAGCAGTTCAGTCTAAGTTAAACTTTCTCTATAGTAGTGGAAGACCCACCTTTTCCCCTTCCTCGGAGTCGAATTCGTCGTCCTGTTTATTATCATTGAAAAATGAGTTGTTGAATTTCATCGAGTCATAAAGGAAAAATAGGATGCAAAGACAAGAACTGTAGAGCAGCAGCTCTCTGTCACTGCCCCTCTCTCTCTCTCTCTCTCTCTCTTTCTAGGTTTCCGTCAAATGCAAAATCGAAACACTTACGTTTTTTGCCGTTTCGAGCCACTCTCCCCCCTCTGCTTCCAAAACAAAACTCTCTCTCTCTCTCTCCCTCTCTCTCCCTCTACATTTCTTACTATCTACCGAGATGATGACTGAGTAATAGTACCGAACCAGAGTCTCTCTGTCAGCAAGAACTAGCGAGAGAGAGAGAGAGAGAGAGAGAGGGAGAGGGAGAGAGAGAGGGGGCGGGGACAGGAATGGCGAACGAGGGCGTCTATTTATCGGAAGCCAACGGCCACACCGTCATCGCCAGCTACCAGTATCCCTCGATCCCGTCTCCGTGCTCGTCGTCCTCGACCGGCATTGTGAACGCGGACATGGGCTCTCTCTCTCTCGCCGCGGCCACCGTCCGCCACGGCCTCGCCGATCTCCTGGGGGCGACCACGAGCGACCCCATTGATCACCGGAGCAGGAAGGCCCACGGCAACGGCGTCAGAGAGAGCAACAGCACGAGCGACGAGCACGACGGCGGGAAGGTCGACGGGAAAGCCGGCGGCCAGTCGAAGCTCTGCGCGAGAGGCCACTGGAGGCCCGCCGAGGACACCAAGCTCAAGGAGCTCGTCGCCCTCTACGGCCCCCAGAACTGGAACCTCATCGCAGAGAAGCTGGAGGGCAGATCAGGTGAACGCCAGGAAAAAAAAAACATAAAGTTTCCATTTTTTTTCGTATATTAAATAGCGAAAAGATTGGATTTTCTTGGTGATGATGACGAAAAGACTGTGTCTTTTACTTTTGGGTCGTTGTCTTGGTCGTCGATGGTGGCATAGGGAAGAGCTGTAGGTTGAGGTGGTTCAACCAGTTGGACCCGAGGATCAACCGGAGGGCGTTCACGGAGGAGGAAGAGGAGAGGCTGATGCAGGCGCACCGGGTGTACGGCAACAAGTGGGCGATGATAGCCCGGCTCTTCCCCGGGCGGACCGACAACGCCGTGAAGAACCACTGGCACGTAATCATGGCCCGCAAGTACCGGGAGCAGTCCACCGCATACCGGCGGAGGAAGCTCAGCTTGTCCCAGTCGCCGTCGTCTGGCTACGCCAGGCCGGACGAAACCCCCGCCGGCCATCGCGATCGGGACGACTACGACGACGCCCCTGCGAGGAGAGATTACCCCGCGTCGTTCGGTAATGTGGGGGTGTCACGCTGGGCAATCGGGACGACGGCATTCGATCATCATCAACATATTCTTGGGTTGAATAATGGGTTGAGCCCAACTAGCAATAATGGAGAAATACTGGCGGTTCAGAATGGATTTGATTTTCTCGCTGGTGGGTCATTAGCTGTGATATTTGCAGTTTCGTTTGGTTTCCATTTTTCTTGGTTCGAGCTGTGCTTTTTTCCCTCTATTTCTTGTTCGTGCTGAGTATATCTTGCGTGCATTTCTCTTCTGGTGGGCATGTCTTGTCTGTGTGATCATCTTCCATGTCCTCTTTTGTGTTTAGAGCAGAAGATAGGACCGATAAAAATCTTAAGCATATAACTACGCAGATAGAAGGAAGGTCGAGACAAAGATTTTGTGCCGATTAGTAGTCTTTAAATATAATGCCCGCTTCAAATTCGAAAGGAGGAACGATCACGGCTGGAGTAGAACTGAGCCACTGTTTTATAGGTCGGAACAGCAACCACGACGACACGGCGGCGAGCTCGTTCCACCACCAAACGAAACCCTGCACGAACTCATACGGCGCCTGTCTCCACCCTCCCCGGTGGCCACCGCCGGCGACGACCCAGCCGTCGGACCAGGACCGCCGCGCGGTCAGGGACCCGTACGCCCAGTGCTGTTGCTCGGACACGATCGCGTTGACGACGGCCCATCAAGTTTCGCCTCCGCCGCCGCCGCCCCGGGAATGCGAAGCTCCTCCGTCGCAGCCGCAGCCGCCGCCGTCGTCACCACAATTCATTGATTTCCTCGGGGTCGGAGCCACGTGAGGGTTGGAGCTCAGAAAAGACAGGAGCTTTTTTTTCCTTCCTCCCGAGATTGGCTGGTGGTTGGGGAATCGTCAGCGAGGACCTCAATGTGGATCTGCTCCTACATAATGGAGAGAGCCATTAGAGGTAATCTGAAAAGATTGTTTCTTGCTGGACGTGTCAGCCAACCCAGGGAAAAAGCCAAAATGGCACCACCCCGCCCAGAAAAAAAAAAGAACGAAAAATGAAAATGGAAAACCGAAAAGACTTTGGCCTTCTGTGTTTTTCTTCTATGATTCGTGTGTCTCTAATCACTCCAACCTGAACTTTCTTTGTGTTCTGTTTCTCGGACAGGGAGGCCTTAAACTTGTAATTTAACTGATTAATCTGACGGCGATGCAAAGATTACTGCTCGAATGGAGAACGGATCGAAGTATAGCTCGAGAGCTTATAAATAAAAATAGATGAAAGTCATTAATATGCCATCACTGTTTTTCCAAAGATCGATCCAGGCGCGTGCAGAAGCTTCGGAAAGGTCTGAGCTTCTGTTTAAGTTCACATAACCAATATGTTCCTCTCGTGTCAATTCGTAGTTGCAGCGTACACGAAATATGAGAGCACATCTCGCCATTACTGTTGGGAACGATAGGCTTTGCTCCTCTGTTAGTCAGGTCACAAAGCTTCGGTAATCCAAGGTGAGGCTCAGCTAACGTTTTCTCGTTTTTGGGCATTTAGATTTCGAGGATCAGCTTTTGCCTTTGGGCCAGCAAAGTTCCATTTCCTACGTAGGGGAGGCAGACTTCAAAGTTCTGGTCTAGTAATGATAACTCGCTTCTTCTTCTTCTTCTTCTTCTGCCGCCGCTGCTGCCACCGCCTGATGCCATCGCCAGAGGCGCATGACTCTACTCAGCTTTGATGTTTTACAAGGACCGGTATGTCCCAAAGCTGGTTAGTGGGGATGGTTCGAAATTCCGCAGGAATAATTTTTGTGGAGTCCAGATGCCCCACCAAAGAGGCAAGAGTTCTGTGAAAAGCTTCGTACACATTCCCTGGTCGCCTTTGCTCCTCTGGAAACCCAACTCCACCCGAATTACCTCTGGCTTACGTGAGCGTGAGATCTTTTCAGTTCACGGATCGAACCAAATCTACCCTTAGTTTGTCCTATAAAGTTAAGCTATTTACAGTAATCAAGGGAACTATGCTTTATAGCTTAGCATACGCATCAATATGTTATTAGCAAGCTACACCGTCATGCACCTTCAAGTGGCGTTCGTCTAATGGTCAAGTGAGTTTGTCGCGACCCACCCTCGGAAAATGGAATAGGTTTAAGGAGCATTGCCTAAATGACGGATTTAAGGCCCATAATTAGGCAATTGCTCTCTCAAAGCCCATACCTCCCACGACATTAGGATGTTTTTAAGAATTTCGCAATAAGAAATTACTACTAGCCTATTGGGGTCAGCTAGGAACAAGTGAGATATGAGAATGTACCTCTCTTCCTATGCAACCATAAAAGCCGGGGCCGGGATTTGATTACACTAACTAACTAATTCATGCCATTTCGATATCTAATCTTGTTTATTTTGACAATCAGTTAGTCTGGATTGATTTTTAAATATATCCACTAACATATGATATAATCATGCGGGTACACAATCATTAAAGTAATAATCAGTGATCAAGAAAGTATTAAATAAATTACAAGGCAAGGCAATAATCTAACATTAAAAAAATAAGAAAAATGACATTCCTAACTAGGTTAAAGGGAAATCATAATCAATATATTGAAAGTGTGCCATCATTTGATAATTTGTCTCAAAAAGGGAAATATTAGAACCCTATTGCAAGGCCCTAAGACTTTGTTTAATTTTGAGCCCTATTTTTGTCGATGATTTTCCCACACTTTAAGAGAGAACTATTCCAAAACTATATATTTTTTTAATTTTATAAAAAATAAAAAACATTCGATTTTTTTTTTTAAATACATATTTTTTGCAATTTTTTATTCCGAAAATAGTAACTCGGGCCGGGCCCTCGACCCGATCCAAATGTGGGTCGGGTAAGGACTCATGGGTTTGGGTCATGAACACTAAAAGCCTAATTGAAGAAGTGGGCTCAATGACTTAAACCCATTCGGAAAAGGGCCAAGATCAAGCCGAAAGTTATCAAAGGAAAACACTTAAGCCCACTTACACTAAGATCACTTTAGAACAACTTCCAGCACGTCCGAAATTAGCCCACTTACTTGACCTATCCACAAACTCCTTCTTAGACATGAAAATAACCTTAAACCCAATAAACTAATCTAAGCCCAACAACAAAGTTCAGCCCGAACCAAACACAAGGCCCCCGGCGTCTTGAGTCCAAGTTGGACTCATCCCATCCCCTGAACAGCAGCTTCTCTCCCACTCCCACGCCCACGCCCACGCCCACGCCCGAGACTCCGCCAAGCCTCACCCACGTCCGCCCATCATCAGACGAGATCACGCAAATGCAAACATCCCCAAATCCCCGATACAAGATACCACCTAAGTAGAACCGACACTGACATGAAGACTTTTTAAGAGTATCAGTGCTTCATAGGATAGCATCAATTATCGGACCGCCGCCCTTCAACAAAAGATATAGGTTGTTTGAAGACAAATCCATGAATACTAGATATGGCAAGCCTCTCAATTTCATGGTCTAGCCAAAATTTGGTAAGGCAACGAAAGACTCGGAGGATGAGCGGGAGTCCCTACTTGGCTCGGGGACGGAGGCTAGATGACGAGCTCGAAATGAGTTGAGCTATGGCCGGTCGCCTTGGTGTCTCCGAGTCAAGACCCTCGGGACTAGGGAAGTTCGGACCAAAAGGACACTTACCAGATATGTGGGTATCGGGAAAGCAAAGTCGGGACGACAAGGATAGCGGCCGGGGTCCTCGAATGGGACTCCGGCGTGGCCAAGCGACCGGAGAACTCCTCCTCGCTCTCAGTCGAACGCTCCCCCTGCCTCTGTCGTCTCCTTTACGCGGGGAGGGAAATGCTGGGCCGGGCTTGAAGGAGAAGAAGGAAAAGAAGGGGTCGGGGCCCAGGGCCACGCGGGGAAAAGAAGGAGAGGCGGGTTTTTATTTTATTTTTTAAAGTATCTATTTGAGAAAAAATTAGGTGTCAACAGAGTTCCGTGGACATTCGTAGTTAGTCCGAGGAGAAGACGGAGAAAAGCGATTGAAAGTGAAGCAATCCTTTTTTGTGCATGACGATAGGGGAAATATTCATATATGCCATGTTGCCTGCTGCCCTCTGAGTTTCAACTTGAAATGGACTGGATAGATAAAATAGCCCGGAATCAAAGAGAAATGGCCCAATCGATGAATGTCTTCACGCGACGGAGCAGCAAAAATCTAGGAAACAGTCTTACAAAAGAGAAGCATCGGCATAGCTCCTGACTTGTTTTATCATACAAATTCGAAGTTCGGGTGGATTCGTCTCTACCTCTCACGTGCTCTCCTGGAAGTTCATTGACCGGCACAGCGCTGCGGGATTCGCTTGCACCAATAGAGTCCTCCTGTCATCGAAGCTCTCGCCTTTCGCAATGGACTGAAAAGCCTGGGAGAGAAAACCGTCCGACTCCCCTGAATCAGAAGCTCCGTCCAGTGCTTCCCTTGCCCCGATAATCGATTGCTTGGTAGTTACTCTGGAATCATAGACATTCCCATCTCGCGAATGCTTCCCTAGTATCGTCAAACTTGGAGGACTGGTGCTCCCGTTGCCGTGGCTAAGTGAGGAGGGCAAGGAACCGGGCAGTGCATAAGCCCAAAAACATTGTGGCGCTTGGTAAAATGAAACAGGGAAGCCTGGAGTAGATGCAGCAGTTGGGGAGTTCCATTGAACAGAATCCAATGGAAAGCCTCGATAATTGCAGGCTGCCGGTTCTGGTGCGCTACAGTTGCTTGCCTTCTCCGTTGAATTTGAAGCTGTCAAAGACGATCCACACGAACGTTCGTCGCTGAAGTTATCTACCCCCCTACCAGAACATGGAATTGCTCGTCCAGGATCAAGAAATCCGTTTATAGTACTTGGCACTGGAGCTGCAGATTGACCCCAATTAGGAGAATCTGAACCGAACCTCAGGATGGTGGTTCCGGCAGTTTTCAAATGACCAACACAATCAGCTCGAAGAGATTCAGGTACTCCTGTGTTGTGAAACAGCGCCGCTGTGGCTGCATAAGAGTTCTTGCTCTTACGACGGCCAGCACCAACAGGAATGTTCCTCATCGTTCCTCCGGCAGTCCAGTACCGTTGGCACTTTCTGCAGAGGTGCCTGGGCTGATTCAGGTTGTAGTTGTTGTAGTAACAGAACTTGGTATCCATGCTGTTGCATCGCGGGCACGGTAGTATCTTTTCGGGCTTCTTTAGAGTCGTTTCTCGTGAGATACTCGTTTCGCTCTCTTCTTTGTTCTGTGCAGAAGGGGGAGAAGTTTCTCTGCCCGTTTCATCTTTCTGGTTAATGATCGTTGATTCAGTAGAGTCTTTTGGTTTGTCTGCCGCCCAACATGATATGCCTTCTTCATATTTGTCATTCATCGGTTCTCTTTCAGATAATGCCTAGCAATTTGAAAAGAGGTATGGAGGATCAGAATTTAGTATGTTGTAGAAACAGGAAACATCTACTAGGAAAAGATAGATCCTTCTTTGAATAACACAAGACAAACAGACAGCATTTGCAGTTGAATAATACGCTCGTAGCATTTTAAACTGCGTTTCCTGATCATTTCACTGTGAGCAAATTCATCTTCAGTGTAAAATCCATGTCCAGTTCAACGAATTCAGCAGGTTTGATAAGAAGCAGAATTGAACAGAGAACAAAGTAAGATGAAGAACAGCAGTCCGAGAGATTGACATTCAATGGCAACCAACTCAATACTAGACAGTTGCTTTTGAAATGACAGTAGTTTTGGTCGATTCATGGACTGTGAAGCCGCAACTTCATGAATTCAGGGGGATCACCAAGTACTCCGATCATGTTAATTAGGAAGCAGCCAAGAATTGGTGGCGAATGCCCAGATCTTTACAGTGATAGACCGACTAGGATAACAATAAGGAAGCTTATCAATAACCAAGAAACCGAACGAACTAGCACCGCAAGAAAAGGGTTATTTCCGGCCTCTATCCTGACCAATTTGTTCACGCACCGGAGCGAACTTATTACCGATCAATGGATCCCGACCAGTTCATATGCTGCGATCTTCATGAGATTGGACGCGTTCGACTCCATAAAAGAGATAAAAATGAATCGTAAACAGAGCTTACCCTCTAACGCTAGGACGTACTAACCAACTAGAAGTTCAAGCATGCACCATCCAGCAAGGCAGTATAGGAAAATTGAAGGGAGAGGAAATATACGAGGATTGGAAAATCAAGTTCTTTCCTCGTTTCAAAAAGACCAACTATGAAGGAAAGCTAATTCAACTGTCAGTACCAATACCTTGTCTCCGCGAGTCTCCCCTGCTTCTCTTCCACCTCTCTGTTCCTGCCATGCAGCATCAGCAGAGACAGAGCCACCGCGATCCCACGAGCCCGGACCTCCAGCTTCCGCAGCAAACTCTTTCCCACCTCCCCAGGCCGGCTCATCGAGAACGCCTCGCCTCCCCCGGAGACCAATCGTCTGCCCAAACAGCTTTATCGCGGCATCTTTCATCTCCAACATTCTCCTCGTTGCCACAGCTCTGTTCTCTGTTTCTCTCTCTCTCTCTCTCTCTCTCGAGCAGTTCCAAAGGTCTCGGCAAAAGATTACCCCACTGCCCGTCTCTCTGCTTTCTCTGTTTTCTCCACAGCTAAGCCGGGGGGGGTTCTTCTCTCTTTGTAGAAAAAGAGACCCCTGCTGCGAGTGCAAGCTCATGTGGGAAGATGCCACATCAGAAACGAGGGGAAATTTCTGAGCCACAAGTTCATGTGGCCTTTGAGATCTTTCATGCTGTTCGATTCCCCCACATCTCGCAAAAAGATAGTGCCCTTTTGTCCAACTTTTTCCCTTCCATGTCATCTCCCCCCCACTCCTCTCTTCTCCTCTCTCCCATCCCCACGCCTTCCTCCTTTTGTCCCTTTCCGAAGCCCCTTTTCATCTGTTGACCGACTTCGTTTGCACGAGGGCCCTTCCATTTTCACCTCTTCATCTTTCGCTCCGTGCTTCGCTTGGGATGTGTGGTTCGATTGTCCGGAAATGCGACAGCCTCGGAGTCTGTCACGAACGGAAACCATGTTTTCGAGAATGGCGATGAAGACAGAAAGATCGCTCCTGAATTGCGTTACAATGATTACACGAGACATGGAAAAAAGCAAGAATTTTTCTGTTCTCCTTGGCTTAAAAGGTCATAGTTTGCAAGGATAATTATTGTTTGGCCGAAAAAGAAATATGGGTATCTATCTATGCAACCACCTCTCGCGAAAACGTCATATTTAGGCAATTCTTTTATGGGGCCCAAATATGAAACTGACCGAATAGACTAATAAGACTTATGTCGAAATTGTACTATAGGTTCAACTTGATTTTATATGCACTTGGCGATTGTGATGAATTGAACATGCATCATGTGGTAAATCTGTACATATCAAAATAAACACCATTATAATAACCTCGGTTATTTGTGGACGATGTCCTCATTTGTGATTATAATCTCCATTCTATCTCTTTTCCTTTTTTCCCAAATGATCTTTACGTCGTCGGGTCCATCATTTAATTAGCATGAGGCATCTATCCGTTTCAATTGACTTACTTTGGTCAGAAGAAAGACATTCTCGCCTTGTAATCATGTCATATTGTCTTTAAGTTGAGAGAAATTGACGTTTGCACCTATTCTAGTCTCACCGTCAGATCATTTAAAACCTACTTGGTTGGATGGATATGAACCGAGCTCATATCTGTTTTTTCTCTTTTTTTTGTCCATTATCAGAAAGATATTCATATCATGTTTAGTCTATAAATTACATTACACCATTGTCACGTAAAGAAAGTAACGGATTGAAGAATTGAACACGAACATTAAAAGTCCACAACACAATGAGGACCAAAACTTATAGACTAAACATACATGTTTAGTCCATGAGTTACATTACATCGTTGTTACGTAAAGAAAGTAACGGATCAAAGAATTGAACAAGGACATTAAAAGTCCACAACATGATGAGGACCAAAACTTGTAGACTAAACATATCTTGTTTAGTCTACAAATTACATAATATCGTTGTTACGTAAAGAAAGTAACGGATCGAAGAATTGAACACGAACATTAAAAGTCCACAGCACGACGAGGGACCAAAACTTGCGGAAAGCATAATTAGTGGCTGCAATCACTTGGAAAATCATGGGTAGGTAAACTCCATATCCATAAAGAGAGAAAGTTAGATGAAATCCGGTGGATGATTTGTCGGAGCGACAGCTAACGGCAAGTTGCCAGGTGGGCTCGGCCGGTGGGACCCCGGAGGCCTTCCTCCTTCTAGTGGAGTGGAGGGCGTGCTCGCTCTGCTTTTCTAGCGAGGGATTTTGAGCACTTGCTTGAGTGACTGACACGTTTCGCCTCCTCCAGCGCGACTTTTACTCATTTACCCCTCAAAAAGAAGGCAAAAAGGTTAACGAACAATGACGTGTACATTCGCGATCGACATAGGATGTCGGTTGGTGGCAATCCCACGGCTCGATAGGCCCATCCATCATCGTCCGATGGGCCTAATGTTTTTTAAAATACCCTGATTTCTAACTTCACTTCTTATCTTAATTTTAAGTTATTTTTTCCCATAAGAAAGCTCGTAACTTTAAGTCCAGTTCCAATCTCTTTAATTTTTCTTTGCTTCATAAAAAAAACCACAAACTTTTACTTGAGGTGTAATTTTGTATCCGTTAACCCTCTATCCAAAATTTTATTTTGACAAACGAAAGATGGAAAATTTCCGAGTGTGAGCTATATGAGTGTCTCGATCCAAGTGTCTTGAGTGCATACTGCCTAATCGTGAGAGATGAAAGACTACCAAGCATGAAAGATGGAAGAGTGAACGCAAAATTGAAGATCCTTGTGTGAGATTGGAAGGAAGACTCTTTTAAGAGTAAAGACAATTGACGAAAACAAACCCTAATTGCTCTAATTTTCACCATATTTCACATTGAAGAAGATGTCGTTTGGGTTGACGTGGAAATTCATATCCAAAAGATGTCTTTTTGGATTTGAAATTTGAGAAAAAAACGAGAGTAATGACGTGAGAATGCCACATTAATAAAGGCAATTTTGAACGGAGGATTAATGAAGATAGATAGAGGATTCAAGTGAAAGTTTGTGGCTTTTTATGGGATGAAACAAAAATTTAGATAGAATCGAGACTTGACTTAAGGTAGGTGTTTTTTATGAGACAAAATAAACGTTAAGGATTGTACATTTACGATTGAAGAATGATTCCGGTTATACCCGATTGTCGCCTTGGCAATCTGACAACTCGGTAGGCCCCTCCATCCATCAATGTCTGGCAGGCTTCTCCAAATTGCTTGTCGTATTACTTTAGTTGGGGCTCAGAAAGTCTAAATGGTACATCGGATTAGTTTGGACATATGGTCATTTTTAAAGGGTCGGGATCAGTTTGATTGGATCGGACAATGACATATCTATTCCAAGTATTTTTTATCGGATGAGCAGACTTTAGGGTCGGCCCCGATAAATGAGCTTGAAAAAATTCATGAGACGTGGCTTTACGAAAGGTCCGTTAGAAAGCATGGATTCAGATGATAATAAAGCGAAAGACAACAATTCTCGATCATCAACTTTTCTTTTGGTAGTGTCATGCAGAAAATGAGGTTGATGTTGGAAGTAAGTGGAGCAACATACAGCAACAAGCGCATCATCGGAAGAGAAGGATGTTGCGAGGCTTTATGATATACAACATTATCTCGATCTGCCTTTAACTTCGCTATCATCCAATTTCATGATAATTGGGTGCCTTTGAAATCCGAGCCGGATATCACTTGGATTCGGTTGTTGTGAATTTCGCTACTCATTATTTCAAAGAATGACGGTCGTCATTCGATGGCCTCTTTGAGAATTACATAGTAATTTAAGGATAGAGACCTTTTGTCCTCATTGGTGTTCTCTCATACGGTGTTTCTATTATCTTAACTGTTAATCCATATGAAAATGTGAGTCATGAAACCGTCCGAGCATACTTACTTCAGTGTGTTAAAAGTTACGAGTCATTGCAGTAATTTTTAGCAAACTCCTTATATATATTTCATGTAGTTCCTAGACTTTAGTACCTAAAATGTTAGCTTTTAAATAAATCAGGGAATTGTATAAGCAGTTGGGCCCAATACGGCCTTGTGGGGTTTGGAAATTTCTCCTATAAGTATAAATCCATCAAAGGCAGAAAAGAACTAAATCTTGAAAGTGAATGGCCCAATAAGGAAAGCCCTATTCCTGAATAAGAGCAAAATAGAGAGAGAGAGAGAGACAAAAAGAGTGTCTCTTTTGATTTTTATGACAAAATCTACTTTAGTAGGTAAAAACGAGAGCTGGCGAAACCCGAGCCATAACTCAAGCATGTAGCCCAAACATCGCGCTTATCGCGCTTGGTTGCATGACTAAGGTAAGCTCACGGGATGATAATTTGGACGGGATGATACTTGTAAAATGCCTTTTAGATTTTATGTGAAGAGCAACGGTAGATATATATTAATATTATCTTTTAAGATTGGTTTATTACATGATGCACTGGACTATGATTGGCCTTCTTAAAAAGTATGTCATTTCGGAGAACTGATCACAACCAGACACATTGATGAATAATTTTTTTTTTTAATAGACTAGGGTCCGTTCGTTTCGCGGAAAATAGGCCATTTCCGGAAAATATTTTCCCAGAAGTCATTTTCCAGGAAAATGATAATATTTTCTGGTGTTCGGCTAAAACCTGAAAATGTTTCGAAAAATATTTTCCGGTGTTCGGTAAGAAAATATTTTCTGTTCACTAGATTGGCGAGCACAAGCGTCAAGCTCGAGGTTCGCCAGATCGACGAGCGATCCACGACAGTTCACCTGGTGATGGCCGACGACTAGTCAAGAAAGAAGAAGATGGGAAACAAATAAAAGAAAAAGAAAAAAAGAAAAAGAAAAGAAAATTAAAAATAATTTGAATAAAAAAAGAAAAATACAATTTAAAAATAATTCGAATAAAAAAAGAAAAGAAGAAGAAGAAATGGGAGGAGGAAGTGAGGATTTGTAGATGTGTGAGATAAGAGAGATCAAGTGAGGAAAATGTTTTCCACTTTTCAAAAGTGGAAAACATTTTCCCCAAATTTAGAAGACTTTTTCCCTTCTATGGAAAACATTTTCCCTTAGGAATTCATTTTCCGTGAAACGAACACCGGTAAATCCGGAAAACATTTTCCCGGAAAACATTTTCCGCGAAACGAACGGACTCTAAGGGTAAAATTTCTCTAATTTGGGTGAAAAAGGTCAACAAACATTTGGAACATGACTCGAATCAGCATCTCCATCTATAAACGGCCTCTCTACTCCACATAAATTGTAAATTCCACTTTGGTTGACCAATATTTCACTAGTGTAGAGGGAGAGTCTTTTCTTATTTAATCTAGTTTTCACAAGCGATTTCTTTCTTTTTTGGCTTTCCTGTCTTCTGCACTCTTTTGCTTTTGTCCTATTCGTTTCTCTTTTGCATATTGATTTCTGTTTATTTTTTCCACTAGCTTTTTTTTTATACTTACAAGTAATAAAAACAACACAAAATTGTTTGGCAACATTCTTGAAGAATCTTTGGCAAAATTGATTGGCTGGCTATAACTGGACCGCTATGTTGGTGATTTTAAAATTGCCCCAATACACTACATTAGACTTTCATGCAAATATTGATGACTCAATCGATCCAATTGAAAAATTCAAAACTAAATTGACATCTCCATAATATACTTATAATCAATTGAGTAATTTTTTTTTTAAATGAATGCGATAAAAAGCTAATAATACTAGCGTGTAACTAAATTTCATTGTACCGGCAAGACATATCATCCCCGGAAACTTTTCATGAATCAAAAAGCTTCGACAAACGTGAATAACGTGTGTAGTGGACTCAAATCAGAAATTTACGGAACCACCTTCGGATTAACCGAGGTTTGTTGTAAACCACTACTAAGCTTCCATTTCCTTTCTGCTTAGATTCTTCTCCAGGTGTCATATTTACTGAGGATTGATTGATTTTACTTCTGTCCCATGTTGAGTGGACTCAATGATTTGATAACTTCTATCTACTTTGAAGCGTGGGTGGCAAAGAAAATCATGGCGGTTGTTCCCCTTTGTTGGCTTGATGGGAAAGATGAAGAAAAGAAAAGAAGAAAAGAAAAGAAAAGGAAATCGAAAAGAAAGAAAGAAAGCGATTTCTAAGAATCTTATTGCAATTATTACGCACATACCAACCAATTTCTCAGATTCCAAACGCACAATCATCTTTCTGGCATCCAATAGAGCGGCGGATTTCTAAATATGATGAAGGGAATCCTATTAGCTTGGAGCCAAGTTTTTGCTCAATTAGTCTTAAATTTATTATAAAAATATCAATTTAATTTTTAATTTTTGCACGAAATATTAATAGACTTTTTCTGGTCGATTTTTGGCTGAAAACCACTTACATGGGGGCGTGCTTATAGATTTAGAATGATTGGACAATTTCCCGGCTTGAGTAGGTATCCGAGATATGTTGATGTTCAAAGAAAAAAAATAAAAATTTGAGGGTATAACACACGGCGAACCAATTATATCGGCAAGGCAAATTTGGCCTAAATAATTGGAGGGGGGAATATTTGTGCATGATACTATTTTGTCCCCATTCAGTGGGATCGTGGGGTCGGTGAGAAGGATGTTTCTCCCCTCAGTACAGGCTCCAAAGACGTTGCACATCACATGATGAAGCAGACGATGTGGCCATTTCTGATGATCTGACACTCGTTGGAGAATATTATTCGGTAAATCGCACCTCTCCCCGCAAAAAAGCAGAGTCTAATCCCCTCGAAGCTCGCCATGAACGATTTACCACGGACTAATCATGTCATTTTGGCACTGAGATTCGGGGCAAATATAACTTCGTGGTATATGATGTTATCATTAGGGTTTGTCATATCGGATCACGTTTATTTTTGTTAATCAAGTGATGTACTCTTGTCGTTTACGATAGCAAAAATTTCTTTTTCCAATCAGGAAACGATGGCCTGAGGTGGTTAGAGGTTGTGATTGTTGTCATTACTGTTGAAACATCATTTTCTTTCCGTTTAGAGGATCAGAAGTTTGCACGTAGTGGATTGTGATGATACCAGAAAACCTAAGTCCTAGAGATGAAGAAGCTCTCTCAAACCATAGACGTGCCCATGATTGGAAACCAACGACTCTCTCCCCTCGCCACCCTCACCAAACTCCTCAAATCAGTCGCCTCTTGAATGATCCTTGATCTCTTAGATCAGAGATCACCGGCCACGGTCACCGGTGACCTCGAGCTTGACGTCGTCGACGGTGTCGGGATAGCCAGTGGGGAGAGATCCGGGTGCGCAAACGACGAGAGTATTTCCATTTCACTTCTCGTGGGTACGCTATGTTATTGCTTCTCAAACCCTAACACAGAAAACGCTCCATGGCGACCCTGACAAGCTTTCCTCACAGTGACATGAAGCTCACGTCACTATCGAGCGGCAGGCGTAAAATCACCCCCGCGAAATCTTATATATATCCATGTGTAAAAAGCACTAGGATTTCAATTATATTCTTTCTAGGGAGACGGTGACCTTTTCCCTTTCGTGTCTCGCTTTTGCCCTGATTCCTGAGGCCACTATATTCTTCGCCATCTCCCTTCTTTTTCCTTGCCTTTGGACTTGTGCGTGGAGAGAGAATAATATGTGCAATCGATGAGGGGAGCAACTTTCCTTTTTTCTCTCTCTAGTTTTTAGATGACTTTTGATTCACCAGACCTTCTCCCAACCCACGAAATATATAAAAAAGAAGAAGAAGAAGAAGAGAGGGCAGGGGCAGGGGGGCCATTAGGGCATCACCCTAGAATCTACTTTACTCGTTATGGAATATATTAAAGCAAAGAAAAGAGAGAGAGCTTCAAGTACAGGCAGCAGCAGCCCTGATGAAAAGAGAGAAATTGTGTGCTTCACTTGCGCCCCTTACCTTTTCCTGGTTTTTCAAAGTTTTAGGGGCCACAAGACGAATGCATACTCGTCGACAATTTCTTATATTCCTTTCTTTGGAGTGAGGATTTCAGTTTGGCCAAAAGGGTGGTGAGGATTTTTATCACCTTGATCTTATGGAAGAAGAAATGGACCGCGCATATATGCAGGATATGCTTATTGGTTCCTGAAGGAGTTTTGTTCTCCAGGTCCTTTTCCCTTGTGGAAGGGTAAGATGAAGTAGAAAGAGGGAAAATTGTCCAAAAGGTCCTAAACCTATTGTATGACAACCACTTCAATCTTAAAACAATTAATTGTGCTAATTTGGTTATAAACCTTTTGATAGACAATTGCTGACGTGGTGATCTACCATTTATCGGGCCTCACTGATGGCTGGCGGAGATCTCTAGCCACTAGCAAGAGCCTCAATGCCCTCGCTTGAGTTGGGGCTGACGAAGGTAGTGACCTTTGTTGACCATTGTCGTAGCTTAAGATGGCTGATGGTGAGAAAAAAGATAAAAGAAAAAGAAAAGGGAGAAAAGGAAAAACAAAAAGAAAAATTGCAGAAAATTTTAAAAATTGTAAAAGTTATCCATGTTAGCATTAATCATGTTGCGTTGGACTATTGGCGCTACTTAGATTGCCACATTAATGATTTTTGATCAAAATTAACTGAAATGATAAATTGGCAAATCATAAAAAACTTTACATCTAAGTTGGTACATTTAAAAATTTTAGAATTAAATTAGCTCGATTAAAAGGTTTATGATTGCATTGGCTGTTGTACAATAGGTTTAGGATTTTTTGGACAATTTTTTCCAATAGAAGCTTGTCGCAAAAACTTGAATGTTAGGTGTCTGGTAAGGAGTATTGAGTCATTGGAAGCATGTTGCAGAAACTTTCTAAAAAAATCGCCATTGAAGTCTAGAAGTCGACCACAGTGATGAAGTCTAGATATCCATAGTCCAAAGCACCCTTAACGAAAATGTCCCAAATGAATGAACTAATGAGGTATTTAGGGTCTGTTCGTTTCGCAGAAAATGAGTTATTTTCGGAAAATATTTTCCCAGAAGTCATTTTCCAGGAAAATAACATTATTTTCTGGTGTTCGGTTAAAACCTGAAAATGTTTCGGAAAATATTTTCCGGTGTTCGGTAAGGAAAATATTTTCTGCTCATTAGATTGGCGAACGCGAGCATCAAGCTCGAGGATCACCAGATCGACGAGCGCGAGTTTGAGATCGATAAGCTTGAGGTTCACTTAGTCTGACGACTAGCCAAGAAAGAAGAATATGGGAAACAAAAAAAAAAGAAAAGAAAAAGAAAAAGGAAAGAAAAAGGAAATTAAAAAAATAATTCGAATGAAAAAAGAAAAGAAAAAAAGAAAGGGGAGGAGGAAGTAAGGAGTTGTAAAGGTGTGAGATAAGAGAGATCAAGTGAGGAAAATGTTTTCCACTTTTCAAAAATGGAAAACATTTTCCCCTACTTTAGAAGACTTTTTTCCTCTGATGGAAAATATTTTCCTTAAGGAATTCATTTTCCGTGAAACGAACGCCGGAAAATCCGGAAAACGTTTTCCTGGAAATTATATTCCGCGAAACGAACGGACCCTTAAAGGGAGAAGAATATGATGGTAAGCGGAATGGATCATACCGTATCATAATCCCGATATACGGAATGGTTGGTGGATAGGTGACCGCATGTCGAGTGGACACTAACCAATAATACTTGCCTTGTGTAAGGAGGCCATGAACTAACGACGGGTTGCCGCATGTTAGAATGACACAAGCCAACATCAACCAAGGACTAGGGAATAGGATAAAAAAATTCCGTAGTCCTTCAAATAAAAGGACTAGGGAACAAGTCAAACCATCCCTAATGAGTCTTACCAAAGTTCACCAAATCAAAACTCTTTAAAATATCCTAATCGAACAGAAATAATCAAGATTGTGCCACCAATTCTAAGGGCTCCCTACATATAACAATGCTCTCTAGAAGAAGGCTCCAATAAATTCCTAAGCAAAAGATATTTGTCAGTAGATTCAGATAATTAGCGCAGAAAATTGTAATTTCTTTTTCATAAATATAAAATGATCGAATTACGCTCCCACACTGCTCATCCGTTTGTCTCAATTCTCTTTGTCATATATTGGGCAACAATATTCCTTTCTTACGAGGCCAACAACCTGATAGAATCCTAAAAGCTCATCAAATGGAAAGAAAATGTGGAATAAGACCCATGTGGCTTTTGTATCGTGCCAAATCATTCATTTCAAGACTTAGACTAGATAGTGACTATGTTTATTACTGAATAACCCCATTTGGTCGGTTGAATTTTTATCTGCTTGCATGCCCACTCTATCTAATCCATATCGTATGAAAGACGACATTCAATCAAAATTATTTGCATCTTCTCGCCGATATAGAATGCAGAAAACAAGATTGTAATAATCTTTTCAATTTAGGTTGAGAATGGACGTATATGTGCACTAGAGTACTTAGATCAAAATTCAGATCTTAAATGGACTCCGACATCACCACATACTTGCAATCAACTTCAGAACAACATAGGGTAAAGCTAAGGAAACATACTAATGAATGTAGCAGACCGAGCGAATGAATGGCACTGAGAAGGCAGTGCTTTTGAGGGTGGGGGTGGGAGTGATCAATCATTGGATTTAGATTCCGGCGATGAACACGACAACAGCTATCGGCCGCAACCCAAAGAAAACCCTTAAAGATCGATCTGATTCAATTTGACTTTTACACGATCATTTGCTGGCCAATGACATGTATTTATCTTCTTTTTCCGCCCCCTTTTCCCTTGGGTGGAAATTTCTTTTGCTCGGCAGGATCCTCTCCTTGTTTGTGGAATACAGGCTAAAAAAGCTCATGCACTCGCTCTTCCTCTTCCCCTTTGGAATATGTTTCTTTATCATAATTCAGCTCTTTGATTGCATTGCTATATGACAGAGAAAGTGGAAAAAGCCATAGAACTTGTGCCTTTTTGTCACTTCATGGAGATCATCCAATCTAGTTTAGATTGCGAGATCATCCTCTGTGCATCTAATTTTTTGAGACCACGCGGGAGTCATTAAGAACGTCGTCTCTTTTAGGAAAAGGATCAGCCAAATAATTTGAGATTTTGTAAATTTAATGTGTATATCTCAATGTAAAAAAAAAAAAAAGGATTTATCATATCGATTGAACTGCTCTATTCACTTGGCTCACCATCAAGCAATCGAATAGGGGCCACTTTGATCATGCTTCACTTTGTTGGAATACCTTACTTAGAAAAAACCACATTCACCAAATTTTAGGATAATCGTCCAAAAGGTTTTAAACTTATTGTACGGAGGTGAATTCGGTTTTATACCTTTCAATTGTACTAATTTAATCCTAAACATATTGTATGACAACCAATTTAGTCATAATTTTTTTTATTGTACAAATTTAGTTCTAAACATTTTGATAATTTATCTTTTGCCAATTTAATTCTAAATCTTTTAACAATTTGCGAATGTAGTCCTGCCGAGTAATTTTGGCCTAGAATCGTTGAAGTTAATATTGACAAATCATTAAAAGGTTTATAATTAAATTGACAAATCGTGAAAATGTTTATAACTAAATTGGTACAATCGAAAAGTTTAGGATTGAATTAGCCACCGTATAATAATTTTAGAACTCAATCGGCATAATACAAATGTTTAGGATTGAATTGAATAAGTTTATAATATTTTATACAATTTTTGCACCAAATGTTCGATTCCTCTCTCCCTCCCTCCCCTGGCAAGGTAGTCGACAATCTTAGATCAATGTCCATTGATATTTAAAAATTCCATTTAGGGTCTTCACACGCATAAAAACAGTCGAGCCATTACAAATAGTGTTACATCTTTTACTCGGACATGAGAGAAAGGACGACCGGCATGATAGGTCCTTTTTGGAGGCGCGACCCACGTACTTCGTGCCAGATTAATTGCCTCCTCTTTGTGTTTCCGTTGACAAGTGTGCGACCATCGATCGCGGCACATCACAACGTTTAAATTCCCTCCGGATCCCGGTTAACGAACGTCATAAAATCGGTAGCAGTGCATCAGGATGCTAAAAAAAGAAAAAGTACAATGACTTCGCGGTTGGCAAATAGAATAACGCCATCGTTCGACAGGTTGTACGAAGGACCCGGCAGGGCAGGGAGGGGCCCGAGATTCTCTTCTCCGTGGATATTTCACCACAAGAAAGAAAAAGGAAAAAGGGAGAGAGACAGATGCTTGGCCTTCAATTTTTCTACGAAAAAGAAATATGAACTCGACCAGGTTACGAGGAACTCGAGTCCTCCCCCCCCCACTTCGGCATGATGATGATGATTACTGGTTGAAGACGACTCCTTTTTCCACATTTTCGGAAGGACAAGAAAGGAAAAGAACTTCTGGGGAGGAGGAGATAAGAGGGACGACCCGATTCTCTTCCCCCCCTTTTTTTTCGGGTGCGAATCCTTTGTCAATAAAGAAAAACATTAGGTGAGGTAAGGTAAGGTGCCCGTCGTACAGAATAAAATGATTAAATAAACCTAAGTTGGATTCATTCATTCTTATCCTCCTCGCTAGGAGCGAGAGGAATCTGCCGACGTCACCGGTCGCTTCTGAGAACGATGGAACGGGTCCTGCTCGGAAGACGGAAGCATTACGGGAGCGCAAAGACCCGTTTTTTCCTCTTTTAGTTCTTCAAATGATGCATTCTAATGACCCTCCGCTAGTATCTGTCTTTTGAGTACAGTGAGAGACGGTGGAATACGACCCGTTTGCTAATTTTTAGCAAATTGATGTTATCGTACCTTGCATTAATCCATGAAGAGAAGGGAGAAACAACACAGCACAGCATCACAGCATTCCCCTCTCTAGTTTGATTTGGATTATTCTTGAACACTCGAGGCTTCTCAAGAATAAGGAAAGCTGTAGCATATGCGTTGAGCATGCATGGACTCTTGGTGGGCCAAGCCTCTCGTTCACACGGGAATCAAGCAGAGAGAGAGAGAGGGAGAGAGAGAGGTGGGAAAACAGCTAGACAGAAACAAACCACGTACTTTATTTTTTGGAGGCCCTCTTTTCTATCCTTTTGAGACTCATCAAATTGATGCGTGTTGGCTTTCTTTAAATTTTAGCTGCACCAGAGATTCTCTCCATCCTCCCCCCCCCTCCCCTCTCCTCTTTCAAGTCAAAGAAGAAAGAAAGCAAGAAAAGAAAAGGAAATTCTCTAGAAAAGAAAAGTTGGTGTGGATTGAGAGGGATGGGGAAAAGAAAAGGCAAGAGAGCCAGAGATTGAGTAAGCGAGGGCATATATTCCCCTGCCCCAACATTGCCCCACTCGTGTTTCCAGATATGGAGTGAAGGAACATAGGACAGCCCAACAACTCCACAAATTTTATATAGAGAACCCCCAGACACCTCCCACCATAATCAAACCAAAGCTTAGGCAGCCAGGGAAAGAAGAAGGATCACAGACCCAAAACACTCCTCCTAATCCTATATTTATGTTTCTGTCATCACCCATCCTCTGTCTCTCGCTCCCGTCATCCTACAGACAACAGCTCAAATGGGTCTGCAAAACCATCAGAAGATGAATCTGGTGCTGTCCACTGATGCAAAGCCCAGGTTGAAGTGGACTCCCGAGCTTCATCATCGGTTTGTCGAGGCGGTCGCGCAGCTGGGCGGAGCAGACAGTTAAGTTTGTGTATTCCCGATTGTTTTTACATACGTTTTTGGGGTTCAGAAGTGAAAGATTTGATCATCGGTATGTCGAGTGCCGACTGATGTTCGTGATTTTATTTGGTGGACAGAGGCAACCCCGAAAAGTTTGATGAGAGCGATGGGCATTCCTGGGCTGACTTTGTACCACCTGAAGAGCCATTTACAGGCATTTCTCATGCTTCGAATAGCTACAGTTATCATTGTTACTGATACCAAATGGGAAAGCTAAATGAAAAGTTTGCTTCTTTTTTTTCCTGTAGAAGTACAGGCTTGGAAAAAGCCAACAGTCAGAGTCCTGCATTGACACGAAGCAGGAAGGCGAATTCTATGCAACAGGTTGAGCCACTAACTAATGATCCCAATCTTTAGAGCATGTGCTTAATTGATTTCAATGATGAACCTGTTTTGTTGCTTAATTGCAGAAAACAAAGAGGTTCAGAGTGCAGACGAATATCAAGATACCGAAATAATCGATCCATCGACCTTCCAAATGAATGAGTAAGACTTACATCGATATATCACATCTTATTAAATATCGATAGTGTGGTGACTGGAACGGTAATACAGAGGGATGTACTTACCCATCCTTTTCATGTACCAGAAGCTTGCAGATAGCTCAGGCTCTCCAAATGCAAATGGAAGTGCAGAGGAAACTTCATGAACAAATTGAGGTAAGACCAGTATGCGCATTTCTCATGCAAGTTTTAACTTGCTGCAGATGCCAATATAGTTCCACTTTTCTCTCAGGTGCAGAAGCATTTGCAGCTACGCATCGAGGCTCAGGGCAAGTATCTCCAATCTGTACTGAGAAAAGCTCAGGAAACATTGGCTCGGTACAATAATTCCCCGGTTGGCATCGAAGCTGCAAAAGCCGAACTGTCTCAATTAGTTTCGATGGTTAGCTCCGGTTGCCCCGGTTCTCCTTTCTCGGAACTGACGGAATTAGGAAGTTCAGACCTCAATGATGCAGCTAGGAAACAATTGAAAGGTATATGCTCAGTAGAAAGTTCGTTAACTTCTTCTGAGAGCTCGGGTCGAAATGATGAGAAGCCAAAAGGCAATGAGCATGGCGAAATGCACAACTTTAGTCCCACTTCAATTGAGCTTCGGTTAGGTAACATACGGCCGGAAGAAGTACCTTCACAGAACAAATGCAACAAAACCACAGGGAGGAAGAGATGTGCCAGCAGTGGCTCCGATGATAATGGTCTCATTGCAGAACAATCTAGCAAAAGTTCTCCAAGGACAAGTAACAAGCTGAAAAAATGTGGACTCCAAGTGACACTCGACTTGAATAGCCAATATCAGGCCGACTTCGATCCAGGCCCGAAAAGCATAGACCTGAACTTTCAGGGAATCGAACAGGCAAATGGGCATTTCTAGTTATTTTGGAGGTCCTGGGACAAGACAGGATTGAGAGGCTTAAGGAGTGCAGCACTGTGCATTGAAATTCAATCTGAATGCTGATCTTTTCGGTTGTAGACTATGTATATTGGCATGTAAATGGACCCGCAAGAATTCCTCAAAGCACATTATATATATATATAAAGAAAAATCAATATATGTTGTGTGGAATCGTGTTTAATCTCGAGTCTCATATCATGGCCGATATGCGCCATCGAATTCTCCGTTAAAAGTACATCATCCCACTTTAAAGCTCGTCTTTACTAAATCCAGGCAAGTTGACTCCTGCACAAAACACTAATCATTGTGTCTTTGTCTTCAACACAAGTGAGGCAGGATTGTAACTTAAATATGCAGATACATGAAAAGTGTAGCGACTAAAGAACAGAGAGTGGAGGAAACTCATCCTAGAAGCAAAATCATTAGTTCCCCAAAAGAAGTGGAGTGAATCATTGGACCAACCATGTGTACGCAGGCGATCTCAAAGCAAGGAGAATGCCATCGATTGCACCAGTAGCACTTAGATACTTGATTAAGAGGGAAACGAGCCGTTAGAACTAATAAATACATCACTTCTTCCTCCCTTCCGATCAGAGCAGGGGAAGGACCAAACATGGGGATTCTGCATAAAATTCATCTGCTTCCGATAAAATCGATCCTTTTACTTCACATTTTATCTTCATTTCCTTGTACACTATCTCAAGGTATGCAGCTGCACCTTCTAGTTCTTATCTTGTTACGGATGTAACTATGGTTGCATCGATTACGTTATCTTAGTAATTACTGCAAATTTAGATCGACATTGATCCAGATTCTGATGTCATCCTTTGGTCATCTTGCTCCACCATTCTAGGAAACAGGCCACCTTACATGACTTCGGACCTCAAAGAAATCTCTGGCAAGTCTTTCGATTACATTATCGTCGGGGGAGGAACTGCAGGATGTCCTCTAGCAGCGACTCTCTCTGAGAAATTCTCCGTACTGTTGGTCGAGCGTGGCGGGTCGCCTTATGAGAACCCCTTGGTCATGGATAGACGATACTATGGTTTCTCGCTGCTCAATACCGATGAGTATTCATCGGTGGCACAGAGCTTCATCTCCAGAGAAGGGGTTGAAAATCACAGAGGACGGGTTCTAGGAGGATCATCCGCGATCAACGGTGGTTTCTACAGCAGAGCTAGCCCCGATTTTGTTAAAAGAGTCGGATGGGACGTAGAGCTGGTAGACGATGCATACAGATGGGTGGAGTCGAGAGTCGTTTTCCAGCCGCAGTTGACCCCGTGGCAGTTTGTCGCCGAGTTCGGATTCCTTGAAGCGGGAATTTACCCGTATAACTTCTATACGCTGGAACATGTCGAAGGAACAAAGATTGGTGGAAGCGTGTTCGATAATTATGGAACCAGACATACATCGGCCGATCTCCTAGAGGCAGGGAACACGGAAAACTTGACCGTGCTCTTAAATTCAACCGTGAGGAATCTCCTCCTAAGCAATCACAGTGAGCCATCCAAACTTTGGAAGAACTCGATCAATGCTTCATGAAGCTCACATACTCAACACTTCCATTTGCAATCTTTTCATTTTTTGCAGGTGATAGCAATGAGACGCGGGCTTATGGCATTTCGTTCATCAAGAGCGACGGGAGCTTGGAAGAATCGTACGAGGCTTACCTCAATCGCGCAAACGATTCGACATTGTCCGGTGAAGTCATTTTAGCTGCAGGGTCACTAGGGAGTCCCCAAATCCTGTTACTCAGCGGAATCGGTCCTCCTGAGCTTCTTGAGAAGTTCAACATCTCGGTACTAAGTGGCCTCATGGGAGTAGGACAAGGAATGCAAGATAATCCGTGCGTCGCGCTTCTTGCCGATGCCAAACCACAGAATCGTCTACCCGAGCCACCCGTGGTGGCCGGCATAGCCCATGGTCTCAAATTCATCATCGAAGCGGGAATCCTCCCTGTCGGTCTCAATGCAACCAGGATGCCGGTCGCAGTCAAGTACGCCTTCCCAGCGTCGAGAGGCACTCTGGAACTGAACAGCACGGACCCGAGGCAGAACCCCGCGGTGACATTCAACTACCTGTCTGAGGAACAGGACATGAAGGCATGCATCGAGATGGCGCAGCTGCTCCAGAGCGTCGTGAGGTCTCCGGCCATCTCTGTTTTCCAGGGGTTCGAACACAAGGAGGACGAGCCGTCAGGCGAAGAAGAGCTCACCAGCTTCTGCAAGCAAAACGTGCGGACGTTCTACCACTACCACGGCGGTTGCGGTGTTGGGTCGGTGGTCGACGAGGACTACAGAGTCTACGGCGCGGAAGGATTGAGGGTGGTGGACGGGTCGACGCTCCTGGAATCGCCAGGGACGAATCCAATGGCTACGCTAATGATGTTAGGGAGATACCAGGGCATCAAGATCCTAAGGGAAAGAGGACAATTTGATACCTCTAACACCCAAGATCCTCGTCCCTAGCAAGCTCCGCGCGCAATAAAACCACGTAAAGTTGACAACTTTATAAATCTTCCTTGATGCAAAATCTTGATCTGAAGGTGCATTGATCGCATTTCCATCGATCTCTCTCTCAATTTTCGTCGGATGAGGCAATTCGTATCTTATCATCGTCGCTTTCATTGTTTCGTTTTTGAATCGATCGCGTGACATCGAGTCTGGATTTGTTTCTAGGCAAGCGTCTGAATCTTTTCAAGAATGGCCACTATCACTACGATTACCATTGAAATAAATTAAAGTCGTCTAACGCTGTACAATCTATATAGAATGAAAAAGGAAACAAAGAAAACAAGAAAGAATCTTCGACCCAAATCCGCCGCTTATCGCGATCAGGATCGCCTCTAAGAAGAAGAAGGAGGAGGAACGCGATCATCACTGTTGCCGCCACCGACGCCGAAAGCGAAGCTCACCCAGACTCCCCCTTCCCGCTTCCCGCCCGCCTCCCCTTCCTCGACCGGCATCTCGTACCTGCACACGGGGCACGTCCCGTGGAGCCCCAGCCACCGCTCGATGCATCCGCCGTGGAACCTGTGCCCGCACGGCATCTCCCGCGCCGTCTCTCCGGCCGCGACGCCCTCCAGGCAGATGGCGCACTCGCACTCGCGGCCCTCCTCGACCTCCACGCTCGGCATGGCCTCGACGGACGCCCTCGACGCCGGCGGCCGCCCGTTCTTGGCGCCGCCCGCGGGGTCCGCGCCGGCCCCGACGACGACCAGGCTCTGGGCGAACGGGTTGATGAGCACGAACCGCGGCTGGGACCCCGCGCCGGCGCCGGCGCCAGCTTCGGCTTGGTCCGGCGCCGGCGCGGGGATGGAGAAGCCGAGGAAGAAGGGGAGGACGACGGTGAGGGAGGCGGCGTCGGGGGACGACTGGGGAGCTTCGGTGGCCATTGATCGCGAGCTAGAGGCTAGAGATAGAGAGAGAAAGGAAGTAGATTTTGGATTATGGAGGATGAGAGCGACTGAGCAACGGAGGGAGAAGTTATAAGGGGGAAGGAGTTGAGACATGCTGGAAGCTCGTGGAAGGATCTGGAAGCTCTGCAGAACGTTGAAGATGGTGTGGAAGAAAGGAGGAAAAACGGGACGAAGGCGAAGCAGGTTCGCGAGCAAATTTCCCCCCACCTCGCGAGATATTTTTCTCGGGTGCGGATCGGCTGCGGGCCAGAGTACGGGAAGGATTCGTGTGGGGCCGCTCTCCGCGTGTCTAGATGCGGGTTGCGGGTCTGGACCGGCCCGCTCGCTGGATTGGGCCCCGATTTGGAATCGTGGACGGCCCATCGAAATTGGGTTCGTAGGACCTTTGATCCACGTGTTTTCATGGTGGGGCTGCTAATGAGGATTTGTTCCTTTGTTCTCTTTCAAGGTTCATTTTCGACGATTAAGGCCTGTTTGGTTCAGTTTTGCAAATGGGCTTTGGGACTCTAAAGTCCCTTGGCCAAATGCAAACGCTTTTGGTTCGATTTTTTGGGCGATTTTGACAAGATGCAATTGCATATCCAAAGGATTCTAAGGCTGCGTTTGGTCGACTGGATAAAAGCTTGGATATGATATGTTTTATCCTATCCGGTGTTTGGTAGCCGGCTAGAATAGGATAAGGTCGGATATAGAGGGGATATAATCCGGATAAAAAAATCTGAGGGGGAGGGGTGGGATAGACCCGGATAGGATTTCTCTTATTGATCTATTATTAAAAAAACCCTATGCTCTCATTTTCCTTCTCCTTCTCTCACACGCACGACTCCTCTCACAAAAAACACATATTTTTCTCAGTATCTCTAATCCAACGAATTCAAGCACCATCTCCGACGAGGAGCCACAGTGATTATGCTTTCTCGCAAGATTTCGTCTTTCTCCATGTATTGATATTCGCACGATTTACAAGATTTGTGATTTCCTTCCTTGGTTTTGCTTTCATAGGTGCAGTCAATTGTGGCTCATGAAAATGCGACTCTTTTTCCATGAAATCCTACTTTACAGTGCACCCTATTTTTGTTTTTCCACGAATTTCATCACTTGGTCACTGTTTCTTTTCATACCCTATTTTTGTGAGGATGAACTAATGTTTATCTGAAGTGAGATTCGATCAATAATGTTTCTAGCGTTAAAGCTATCTATATATTTTCACGATTATGCTTTGTGAATACCTTATCTCAGTAGGAGATATTCATTGCTTGTGTGGTATTATCTTTTACAAGTTTAACGTGGGGAAAAAAAATATGAATTAGAAGTAAATATTAGAACTGTGTTGTTGTTGGTTTATGTGTTCTTGTGGTCATATATTTGCAATTTTTTTTTTTAGTAAAGAATTAAAGCTATGAGCGATCTTGGCATCAGAACTTGTGTATGTATTAATTCATTCTAGAAGCCTGGCACTCTCAATTTTCTGTGAACTACAATTGGTATACTAGAATGCATATAATGCATAATCATGGATTGATTCTGTGTGATTTTGTGAGAATCCGTTGACTTAAAAAAATATTTCGTTTTGGATGATTTTGCTATAATCTAATATGTTAGTTTGTACTTTCCTAATTTTTTTTTTAAGAATATAATTGTTCATGAAAATATCTCAGTTTAAATCAACAATTCACCAAACAGTGAATAAGATATGATATGAGAATATCTGACTTTAAATCCGTAGCTCATCAAACAGTGGATAGGATATGAAAAAATCCATGGATTTCTTATCTTATCATATCCAGTCATATCCTGTCTAAACATCCGGACGACTAAATGCAGCCTAAGGGTCCTTAGTCCAAAGCAAGTCCGGAGGTCATTTGGGAACTTGCATTTTCGGAATGCAAGTTCCGGTTATTGTTCACTTCGCGATTAACTGTTCATCCGTGAGGAAAACCACCGCACTGAGGCCGACGACTGCCGACCAAGGGGGTCGCGCGCGCCGGTGATGCGCTGGCGACCACCGCCTAAGGGTCGCCCAACCCCAGCGACCGTCGTCGAACCTTAGGCGACGCCTAGGTTGCGCGACCTAGGCGACTGATGGCCGGAATCGCGCGACCCTAGCGACCGTCGCTTGGGGTCGCCCGACCTCAGGCGGCCGTCTAGCCGCCAAATTTGGCGATCCAGTGGCCGGATTTCAAAAAAAAAAATTGCAAATATTTTTTTTTTGTTTTTTTAGTTTAATAAAAGTCATTTACAAATGTAAATTTTACTAAACGGTATTTTGGCCAAAGTTATATCTCAATGTAAATTTTACCAAATGATATTTGCATTTCGGAAAACCTCATTCACCCAAAGGTATTTGCATTTTTGCAAATGCATTCCCCAAAAGCTTAATCAAACGGGTCCTAAGTAAGCTGGAGAAGAAAAGAGAAAACCGTGGCTTAATCGACCTCTATAATTTATGATTGAGGTGATGGAATAGCACTTGATTGGTTAGGATATCCATACTTGGCTAAATCGTATGAACTACTCGGGCTACAAGAGGATCGAGAAATTCCTATGGATGTCTGTTTGGTAGCGTTTTAACCAATCTCCGAGATAAGGGAGGGAGGGGGTTTGGGAAGATGGCAGGGTTGCTACGGCGTTGATTTCCTTCATTGTCTTTTGTTAATTCCAAGACAACCATAACACATGTAGAGTCGAATCAAGAGCACATAATCAGCAAACGTTAGGGGTCATTTGGTTGGTTAAATCTTGAGAGACAAGACTACATTAGATTGAGTAGCTTTCCCTCGACTAAATGTCTAAAAGTTTTAGAAAATCCATCTAATTATAAAGGAACACATATGGTTTTAATTTAGCTCACTCATACCTTAGAAGGGATGAATATTTTGACTCACTTCGAACATGGTCCAGCATTTTGCGAGTTTTCCAATGGTTATGAAGGTGTAACACATTCTCCTAGCATAGGAAGTTGCACTAATAATTTAGCCGTGTAATTAAACATAGCCCACTGTCTCACTATCATTATCGTTCCTTGGGTACATAAAGCCAACCTTGTTATCTCCTCAAAACTATATGAGTATCCACTTTATAACTTCTCTTTGATTATAACCAAGACGCTTCATGTAACTAACAATACTCAAAATTTGTGAAATGCACTCCTAGTGTAAACTATGGTATTGCATTAGAATAAGGAACTAGGGGCATATGCTCTTTCTTTTCGAAAGTTTGAGGTGTGCAGCAAAAGTATATCCATAAACTTGGTTTATTGTATGTCAAACTGTACTACAATTTTCTTAATAAATTTCTTGGGACATATGCAAGACACCTACAACCCCGTGATGCAAAATCTCAAGACATAATAATTTCTTTGCAACACCCAAATTGCTCATCTCAAACTCAGCACTCAACTCCGCTACAACACATCAACATTGGGCGTACGACTAGCTACTATTAACAAGTCATCAACATATAACAATATGACAAATCAAAGATATGTGCTCCAAAATTTCCTAAAGTAAGCAAAGCTATTCAAGTAACGTGTGTCGCTGTATTAGGCTCCCAAGGTCTAAGCAATGGCAAATGGTTTGCGAAGGACCGTGGTCCAGCTCCTAGCGCTCGGTTTTCCTTTGCTTCAGATCTGAAAGTGGAGGCGAATATCCCTAAATCCATCTGTGAACCAGCTAAATTTTCATTCCTTCAAGCTTTCCGCATGGTATGTTGAAATGCTCGAAACATTCGCACTAGGGTTTGCTTAGAAGTTGCGCAAAGAGAGGGTGAGACGGCACTCACTTGGTTTCTCATTGGATACCAAACCATCCATCACATCTCCATCATTATTTAACAAGAATTTACCTGATCTCCCGCTGAGAATATCAACGCGAGAAGCATCAGCAACATCGTCCTCATCCCCATGCTTCTTTTAGCCGTGGACTACTGAACGATCGAATGGAGCCAACAACGAATGACGTGAAAGTTGAGGGAAAAGCTTAAAAACTAAAGGCGAGAAGGATCACGGAGACAGATGGCCGGCTAGGATTTAAAGGGCAGGTTGGGATTACCGTAGCTATCACTACATAGGGTGGAGATGAGCTCTTTCTTAAAGAGAGATCTAGATATCGACCAACTTAATAAATCCAAAACCTAAGGATTCCCACGAACTGTAACGAATATTCTTAGATCGGACGTGCATTATTTTATCTTGTGCGAAACGCCAAGCAACCCAATTCCCTGCGTAATTTAAGACTGACATGGAGCTGGGACCACGCGTGCCTTGTTGGACAGGCATGGATATCGACAAATGAATGCACCTGAAGGAACTATTCCTCCTCCATAGAAAGCTCGGCCACTGTCGTCTTTCGAATCGTTCGAAATAAATTGAATTCATCTCAAAGATACGGCATAATATGCATTTTTATCCATAAATTACAGTGGTTCGGCTTCAACACGAAAATAAATCAAGCAGTTATTCCGAAAGAAAGGCAGATACAAGTCAGTCCAACGGATGGACAAAATTATTTGCTTTGGCTACAAGTCGGTCCATCAGTGCCCTGATCAAAAGGAGGGAAACTGGACCTGCGAAGCACACCTACCCCTGGGCAAAACGGGACATTCAATGAGCTCCGATCCCGAAGTGTCTACGCAAACGAATATCTGATAAATCTGACTGTTGCCTGATGAATCCTTGTTGCATTCCAATCCAGGTTCGAATCCAGTGCCCTCCTTGATTGCTTCTTTCACGCTATCTATGCTATAAAACTCGTTGTTTGGCTTGATTCCTGCACAAGAGGTTTCTCGTTAGTCACAGACTCGGTTACTTAGAAGGAATGTCTACGCAATTTCATGAACCTTACCAGCCTTTTCTAAATTTCGGAGTAGGTCCACTTTCTGTTTGAGCTTGAGGGCTGCTTCGAAATACTCGTGTTGGTCGAGTTCAGACTCGGAGCAAGTACCGTGCTTCTCCCATTCATGTGTCCAGAACCTGGTGTCGTCGCTGCTCGGGCATGTCAACGATGGCCAGTTCTTCTCCAAATTGCCTTTCAGATCGGAAATCTGTGCCATTTTCCAAAGACAACATGAATTCATCGGACAAATTATCTACATCAGTACCCAAAATCAACATGTTCCTTGGCTGTATTTTCTTTTTTCAATATATATATCATGAAAGAACATATTAAGATTTACTAAGACTGGCTTATGAAATTGGTTCTTTAAGAACTTAATTCCCATCGTCAGTTAGGTTCAACATCTTTGTATGATTTTACGAGTTAGTGTTTAGAAAAGTGATTGATCAGATCCGTTTTGACGAACTGAACCTTTCAACTCTAGTTCACCATGGTATTATACGATGCGAGCGACTACGGAGATTTATATAATCGAAGGTCAGCTTCTCAATGTCCTCCTTGTTCATTAAACTCAGCATATATCATTGCGTGCATCAAATATTCGTGAAAAAAGTAGCCTCAACTAGCAGTATCAAATGCCGGTCAAATAAGCAGGGAGAGACCTGCCGTTCATGAAGGTGCACTCCAATCAGAGAATATCATGTTGTGTAAACTCCATACACTTATGCGATCTACTGTGAAGATGAAACTCGCTAGAGCTAGCAACCATGTATGAATCTTCAACTTATCCTGACAAGTGTATAATAATAGATCTCGATGGACCAAATGACAAACGGATCGATCTCTGTTGATCAATCTACGAGCTGCATAGGCGTTGACCTTTCCATTCAATATCCAGAGTTATGTATTTTGCGATTCCTAGTCCCGCATGACCAGAGGACAACGATTGCCGATCACACTACTTAGAACATGGGCGTGAATCGAAACATCCAGCATGAAGTGGTTGAGTGTATGATCAAAATTTGTTAGGCTCGAGCTTTCCCCATTTAGTGTCTTTCGATTTGGTGGAACCTTCTCTTTCTTGTTGCAAAGTCCCATCAAACTCTCATTTCACGATGCATATATCATTTCTAGTTGCGCTGGAATTATATTCACCATCTTTATGATATGCCCTCAACTCTAGAAACCTAAAATTATTGCCCTATTTTTTGTCTCACGCTAAAGTTTTGAGTTGAGGAAATTCTTCTTGCCAGATCCATTGAGATGGTTGACTAAATTCAAGTTCAAGAACTGTATATGCATCAAGTCATGGAAAACAAGAAAAAAAGATAGTTACCTCAGATTTTTCAAAAGTATTGTCATTGTTACAATTAGAAGGGTAGGTGCCATCATTGTAGTTAGGCCACAGTCCATGGATGCTGAAATCTGCTGTTGGCTTTCCTGTTTTCGGGTAGCAGCACTTACGCTTTGTATCGCAGTACGACCCCGGCCACTTCATAAGATCATACAGAACATCAAACATCAACCCAAGAAAGAGAGAAAACGTGAAAAGAATCAAACAACACGAGAGACACAAAAAGTTGAGACTATCTTACTTGCTGAACGAAATAGAAAAAGTCGAAATCGTCCGCAGCACAAAGAACAGACAGACATTGTGTTGCCAAGACTGTTGCGATGATCGCAAATGAACACTTGGCCTTCATCCTTCTCTCTCTCTCTCCTCTCTCTCCCCAAGGCTCTGTGAAAAGAAAATGAGCTCTTGAACTTATGAAATGATAGGTCTCTCTAATGTTAAACAACTGTATATATAGGCAATAATGTAAGACCAAGAACAGGATATGCCGTAGGGTATATGCTTTTGCAACCCCATTTTTTTAATTATGATTTAGGCGCGTTTAATTGATTCCACACCTTTCTTACTTCCTGGCTTGGAATTGCAGGTAGGTTAGCTGATAAGCTGGAATCTAATTACGTGCTGCGTTCGAGGAAACCGAGTTCAGAAGTAATACTATTTATCTAAGTGTAATGCTCGAGAAAACTGAGTTTTGAAGTTATAATATTTAGCCTATCATGTGTTTGCATAACGGTAAGTTCCCACGCAGATCAAGACATGATGTTATTCACACATAGATAGAGATAAAGTCGAGCGCGTTGACGTGTACAATTTAAATTAGCACGACTCATAAAAATATTTTGAAATTTTTAATTGATCGCATTCTATCAGTTATCGACTCTGATTTGAATTATTTACTAACACATTTGATTGTTTTATTATTTGCCAACTTTCCTCATTGCTAACGGTCTTTGTTTGCATTACTTAGGACCGCCTTAAATGTACTAGCTCAACTACCAATATCAATTAGAGCGACTTCCTTCCTTTTATCCGATTAAGTTACCAATTAGTCTTATTAGTTTCCAATCAGGTTCATTTTTTTTTTTATTTACCAACTTTTCTTATCTTTTACTAACTTGTACTTACTTTTCTTAAGACGTCTTAAAGGAACGGAAACTTATATGAAATTCTCGACATCAATTTTAGTGATTTATAAAATTTTCTCCTGTTGAATTATCAACTAGTTACGATTTTTCAATTTCCATTTTAGTTAGATACAAGGCTATTTGATTTTTTTTTTCCTTTAATTTATCAACTTTTCCGTCGGGCTGCCTAATCGGGCAAAAAGTTGTTTCATATTTGCATCTTATGCGCGAGACCTAACTAACAAGTCTCCCTTTCGTTTGCAAACCTTCCACGTCGAGCCAACTACCCGTGACCCGAAAGCGGGGCATCCGATCAGAATAATCATATATTTTCACAGTATCAAACAGCTAAGATAACATGCCACCATTTTACTGAAAATTGTTATTAGTTTGCTTCTATGAGAAGTGGTATAAAACGTTCCATATAATTTCTCCAGATCCTATATGAGTTTGATTACATCTAAAGAATCGATGCTCATAAAATCACATTTTTGTTTCACGAAAAATGAATGATTAGGAATATATTTTTTTAGTCGCATGTATTGTTTATAAAAATGGACAGATGAAGAATATTTTCATTATCCAAGAAAGTATTTAGATATAAATTGTCGTTGACAATGAAATTTTTTTTCGTTGACTAATTATTTCGAGCGATACAAGTAACCATCTTTAGGAAAACGCTTTCAAATTATTCGTTTTTTTGGCCGAACAAACGGATCCTAATTATGTTAATCGCATTTAAGAAGACTTAATTATACGGTCATTGCATCGATCGAACACGTCCTTCACACATTTAAGAATCAAATAAACCACCGATTTCTTGTTGCGTATTACTTCTAACAGCTATCCCAACATATCTAATTATCGTTCTTTAAATAATTCATTGCAGGATGAGTACAAAAATATGTGCTGCTCTCTATGATATAGCAGATACATATTTTAAGCACAAAGTCCTTGACGAAAGTATTCCACCGTCATTGATATCATTATAGTGGTAGCTTAAAGGAGAGGGGTGTAGCTTATAGCACGAAGTCTTTGCCTCCTTATCCGTTGGTAGAATATAAGAAAATTTGGTAATTTGCAAACTGTCAAATAGAGCTGGTAATTTCATAAAAGTGAGGATCGCTTACCGAGAAATGATGTGAATCAAGTAATAGATAATCTTTTTATTGGCAATTCTTTTTCATACTTAAATTTCCTTTGTTTCATGGAAATTTAATGATTTAGAAAATATTTTTCCCGAAATGATCGTTTGTATCATTTGAAATAATACTAGTCAATGAAATATGTTTTTATAATCAACAACAAGTTATATTTAAATATTTTCGTGAGGTGATGAAAATATTTCTCGTTGATTTTTTTTTGTAAGTGATACAATTGACTTTTTTTAGAAAAAAATAATTCGAATAATTCGTTTTTCACGAAATGAACAAACCCTTACTAATGATTCCTTTCAAATTCAAGATTAAATGTGAACTAAGGATCCATTTATTTCATGAAAAATGAATGATTTGTAAATTATTTCCCTAAAAATGATCGCTTGAATATTTAATTGATAAAAAATACTTTCATCATGACAACAATTTATACTTGATTCATTTCATCGACAAGGCAAATATCTATCGTTCATTTATTTTAGTAAGTGATAGAAACAACTATTTTTAAGAAAATGTTTTTCAAATTATTCATTTACCATGAAACAAACACACTTAATCACTTGTATTGCTTATATATATTTTCATCATCCGCAAAAATATTTAAACTTAAATTGTTGTTGATTATGAAATATTGATATTGACTATTTATTTCAAGCAATATAAGCAGTCATTTTTTTTTAAAATATATTTTAAATTATTTATTCTTGGCGAAACAAAGAGAGTCTAATTTGCAGGTAAAATTAGTTTCTAAATTATTCATTCTTTGCGAAATAAAGGGAGTTTAATTTGGAGGTGGGGATTCTATACGTGTTTGTGTTTGTTATGGTTACGTTGGACGGTCCTTAGATCAAAAGGAACCAATTGCGTACAAGCGAGACGGCCCAGACCCTCTTTCGTTGGCGAGACGCCACGTTTCTTTCCAGCTTTTCGGTTCGAGCGATGCTCAGATTTCATATGGTTTACAGCAAGGAAATCAACAAGGACATGGCCATTTGCTGAATGAAGAGGCTACATTAGCCATGTTATTAAAGGCCTTCTTAGGCTCGCTTCTGCAGCTTAAGCTGTAACAGTGACAATACCACGTGAATGGACAGGATGGATTCACGTTCCGAAAAGTTATGCGAATGAAGCAGAGAAACAGATGCTTGTAACTCAACATGACACGACACAACACCGCATACAAGCAAAAATTTAAGTTCTAGAAAGAAGGGAACTCGATCTCCGAAGAGCATGAGCCCTTAGGAAACACGGGGCATTCGATTAGATTGGACCCAGAAGTGTCGACGCATAGGTAAATCTGGTAAATCTGGTAATTCCCAGACGAGTCCTTGTTGCACTCGATCCATGGAGTGTACCCTGCTGCTTGCGTGATCGCGTCCTTTATGCTCTGTAAGCTGTATGAGCCTCCCGGTGTTATTCCTGCAATTTACACATCAAGGAGAGATCAAGCGACGAGTTGACGTCTTAGGAAGTAGGTCGCAGTGGTCATGTGAAAGCATAGACTCCCTCAGTTATGGCATACCAGTGTTAGAATAATCGGATCAAAAGGAACTAGCTGCGTCGCACCAGACCCGACCAAAATCAAGAGGTCTGATCCGATGATACCCAGAAATGGAATTAGTACAGCAGAGGGTTTTTTACGCAGACAACTATTGTTTATGGTCAATTCGACCTCATCTCATGGCTTTTAAATTCAAAAGTTTTTTGGGTTGCTATGTAACAAAACATATGATTACCTGAGCTTTGCAGTGCTTGGAGGAGGTTAGCCTTCTGTTTGAGACTGAGAGCCGACTCGAAGTAGGCGTGTTGATCAAGGACAGACTCCGAGCAGGTACCGTGTTTCTCCCATTCGTGCGACCAGAACTGATCACCATTGCTGCTCGGGCATGCCAGTGTTGGCCAGCTAGTCTGCATGCTACTTTTCAGGTCTGATACCTATACACAACAGGGCAAATGCGAAATCTCTGAGCTCTGTTAACAATCAATGAACAGCAATACTTGCTGATTTGCTATCTGGAAAACCAAACCATTCACTTGATCGCTGGTGTAAATAAGGAAGTTCGTTTTGGAATATTGTAATGTATTGCTCTGGTTGTTGAACTACGGCACGCCTGCGGCGTGCCATACTTTCGCCTAACAAGCAGGACGGTCACTGGGTATGCGTGGTTCTTTCCTTGTGTCAGATTCAGGGACAAAGAGTCCTAGATCGTCAGGCACCCTTTTACTGCTAGGATGTCTCTACTTCTTTGTTCTTTCCCTGATAGAGTTGTAAAGAGTCGACGCCCAAAAGGACAAAAAAGGAGCTACCACTTCACCAGAAGAGAATTAAAAAAACCATTGTTTTGTCCTGTTAAAAGCATTTTTTGTACGCCTTTGTTAGGGTTTTCATTGTGCGCAGTCATCATCATCTTGAAATAGCTAATACTAATACCGGAGTAAGTTCAGCCACGGCCCTTTTTGGGTCGTGTCAACTAATAAGTCCACCCCTCCTAGCAAATTTCACACGTTACAACAAAGAAAACAATTAAGTGCACGATATTGTCTAGAACACTGGGCACGTACCTCAGACGGGTTGAAGGGGCTGCTCGAATCGCAGTTGGAAGGGTACGAGCCATCATTGTAATTAGGCCAGAGCCCATGAATCCCGAAATCCGCCGCTGGCTTCCCAGTGGTTGGATAGCAACAAGACTGCTGCGTGTCGCAGTACGACCCCGGCCACTATTCATCGCAAGAAAACGTCGGTTACAGCGGAATCACAAGCTTCCACGAGCATAAGTGTGACTGTAGGATCTAAACAAATGTGAAATCACGAGTCGAGACTCAAAACTCACCTGTTGGACAAAGTAAAAGAAATCAAAACTTTGCGATGTAACAAGGACCGCTAGGCACTGCAGTAACACGAGACTGATCGCAATTGAACATTGAAACTTCGTCATCTCCGACACCTCTCTCTCTCTCTCTCTCTCACAAAGAGGATGCTTGATGATGATGAAATGGTGAGAATGCAATTAGGACATGAATGCCAGGAATGGAAGGGAGCTAGATTTTATAGACAAGATAAAGTTTTTGGTAGGAGTATCCGAAAGAGCATATGCTCTGATTTCTCGCCAGAATTTTTTTTTAAAAATAGTCAAATCTCTCCGCCACATGATTGAGGCAACTCTTCAAATGTGTAAAGGTGTCTCCATGATTCTTACGATTTCGGCTCTTACCCCTTCATTTATCTATTCCAGTGTCATGAATGAAGAAGCAATCACTATAACTATTGTTCATCAACGGTACGATGGAATGAACACGCCCGCAAAGTTCGGCAAATCTGGCCTCTGTTCACACGATTGACACTGCATCAATATGTCCATTTAATGTCGGAACAGGTGGCGGAAGTTCAGTGGAAGCAAAATTAAGCCTAATCCATGGTGCTCATAATGGCCATTTCGCAGCTTTCAGACTAGAGCTCCATCTGGGATCACCAACTCAGTGTCATCTTCATCAAGGAATCTTGGACAAAACCCGTTGGCGTGTTATAGCAGCACGAAAGTCAAACTAGGCGCTGGCACAGAGCATCTTCATCGGCAGGCGAAACCCGTTCACACACGCCTGTGGTTGTTTCTACATTGCAAACCTGGCCGCTGAATTGGCTGATCTTCTTTACTTTCCACGGAAGTTGAAGTAGGCGCCGACAAATGGCAGAATAATCTTGATGCTACCATATGCCATGAGAATATAATCCAAAACAATTCCACACAAATGTAGGTCTGAAGATTGTAAAGTATTTAAAGAGTTGTCTTGGACTTGAAATATTCCTATTTCGTGATTGCAACATTAAAATTGACAGTTTTATGTGATACGGACTATGCTACTTGCCCAATGACTAATACTAATAGGGTCATCACTGGTTTCTGCATCAAATTGGGAAATTTATTGATATAATGGAAAACGAAGAAACGATCAATCGTATCATTACCATTAGTCGAATCGAAATGTCAAGCCATGATGAAGATTATGTGTGAGATTATTTGGATATGAGGACTACTCTCAGATCTTGGAATACGGATTAATGGACCTAGCAAATTGTTTTGTGGTAATGATGCCGCACTCAAATTAGCAACAAACCCAGTTTTTCATGAAATAACAAAATACATAGATGTTGATTGCCACTTCACTAAAGACAAAATCAAAGAATGAGTCCTCGTGACAAAGAGCATTAGAATTGCAAAACAACCTGTAAATATTTTTACTAAGCCCTTATGACACACATACTTATTAAGCAAGCTAGGTGTCATTGATATATATATGCCACTAGCTTGAGGGAGAGTGTTGGAAATGTATCCGTAGATTTTGATATCGATTATGTTCGAAGATTTTAATATCAATTATGGTCAAATTGATTTAATTAATCTGCGATTAGTTTAGAGAATAGGAAATTGTAATTCTTGTATATTATTTCCTTTTTTCTCTTCCTTTCCTTTACATTACAAAGGAACCTTGTATACAATAAAACAATACATTGAATAGAATTTTTCCCTTGTTTTCTCTCTTAAATTTTGTCATTAGGGCTTAAAGGGTAGGTTGGGTTAGCTTGGCTACCGCTACAAATGGTAGAGATAAGCTCTTTCTTAAAAGAGAGATCTAGATATTGACCCACTTAGACCCCGTTTGGTTCAGCATTTGGGAAAATGTTTTTCCCAAATGCAAATGTTTTTAGCCCAAAGAGTTTTGAGGAAATGCAAGACTGTTTGGTAAACTATAACTGAAAAGTGCTTTAGGGAAATGCAAGACTGTTTGGTAAATATATATTTAAAAAGCAATTTGGTGTGACCAAATTAAGTTTTTTAGTTTTAGTATTTTTAAAATTGCAAAAAAGAAACAATGACTATATAACATTTTACATTTTCATGTTGAGAGTAATGTAAAAGATACATATTAGTAAATTTATTTAAAAATTATATTAAAATAATTTGATTATAAATTAGATGCAAAGCTCAACTTTTGGCCTAGGGTTCTTTTAGTTTTGTTTTCAACTTTGAATAATTTTTTTAAAATTATTGTAGTATTAATCATCTTTGTTAATTAATGATCATTCTAGTGTATTGATAAAAAGTTGGGCTATTGATTGTCAGAAGATAAAAATGATATAGATAAAAAAGGTGAACTTATTCGGTGGATGGTGAAGCGACCGATTGTGGATGCTAATCACCGCATATAAAAAATGAGGTCCTCATTAAGAAAAATAAAACCAAGTTCCTCTCATACAAATTTGACTAGAAAGAGTTATTTCATGATAGTAAACATGGTCATATATGTTCGGAAAAAAGAAATACGTTATACTTAGTATTACAAACCTCAACGATTTTGTAAACTTATGGTTATTTCATCACGTAAATCTGCTAAGTCTGGAGATGCATACAAATTTGAAGCACGCACCCTTTCATTTGCATTATCATGGTCAACTGAATATTCATAATTGGGATCCAATTCTGCTTGTTCAAAATCCGTATCAGTCACGTTATTTCTCTGTATAAAATTGTGCAAAGTCATTGCCGCTACGACAATTTGCATTTGCTTTTCATATGGATAACTTGGCATATGAGTTAAAATCCCCCACTTCTATTTTAATACACCAAAGGCTCGCTCAATTGTCGAGCGTAGCAAGGAATGGGCACGGTTGAACACTTCTCGATATCCCGTAGGTGAAGGATCTCCTCGAAACTCTGACAAATGATATCTAACTTTTTTATATGGCCCCAAATAACAAGTTGAATTATTATATCTGGAATCTACTAAGTAATATTTACCTATATAAATATATTGTAAATTTAATCAACATATGTCAATTAGATTTATGGATGTATCTAAACCATTTAATAACATATCTAGAGGAGGATGGGGAAAATGTGTGTCACGTCTTTCAATAGCTTCATAAAAGATACAGGTATCATAAGCTTGTCCCTCCCAACCGACCCAAGCATAGACAAATTCCATATTAAAATTACATATGGCTAACACGTTTTGAGTTGTTGTTCCTTTTCGACCAATAGAACGAAATTTGATCAAACGTAGGTACAATCGCTATAATATGTGTACCGTCAATAGCTCCAATACAATTTTTAAAATATGGATAAAATCGTTGATCTTTCTTGATCTTCTCTGGAACTAGTCTATATTGTGGATCAGTTGGTTGGATCAAATCTTTTCCCATATCACATACTTTATCTACAACTAAGCTGAAGTGCCTACTTATGGTTTCCCCGGAGCGTTGAAAACGCTATTGTGCTAATCTATTATCTATACCATTTCTTAGAATATGAAGAAACATACCAACCATTTCTCTAACATCGGTATTCCTAGATCCTCAAAGGCCACAACATGTTACTAAATCATGCGTTAAATTGTTAAATATAATTTTATGCATTCTAAACATATTGTAGCATCTTATCGGATTAGCACCGTCAATCAACTCTTTTAACCATACATAACCTGTATATGTTGAGGTCATGTAAAGTTGTTTGCAAAGGTTGGTCGCTTGATAAAGAATTGCAGCTTGAGTGACTGAGATAAGATCCCATAATTCATTTTTCTCTTGCTCATGACTTTCCCTTGTATGTGAATCATCCCTAACTGCTTCAAGTAACAAAATATAAAGAGAAACAATGTATTAACCATCACATATATGCAAACTATCACAATAAGAGAACACCAAATGAAAACCATTATAATATCAAACATTAATTGAAATTAGGTTCACAATAATTGCAAATAAAGATCCATAGATAGAAATAAAGTGGAATGACTAAGCTTCAAACATGAAAACAATAAGATGTTAACATCCTATCTACGAAGACTTGATTCTTTTCTCAACTCATATTTGAGATACTTTACTTTCTTTGCATCATCTTTTAAGCTCATGAAAACTTGTCCATTGTCTATCTTTTCATTTAAATGAGAAATTGCAAAAAAGTACAAGTCTTCGTCTTCCACAATCTCAGGAATGGAATCCAATATCTCTATGAGGTCCTCATAAGGACTGACTAAACTAGTTGCTTTAGATGCAGCACTGGTAGTGCTCCTACTCTCAACAACTGTAAGCAGCCTGTTAATTTGTGTTATGAGCTCCTCTCTTGTGCTCAATTTATTATATTTCTTTCCTCGAGCTTGCATCTTTGAAGTCTGTGCGGCTCTCTTACGAGTTTGAGTTCCAATTGGTTCAACAACGGTTTCATCCACATGATCCTCCAAGTTTTCATTAGTAAACCCTACAACATCATCGATACCAGGTTGTGTGGTTTCCACATCATTATCAACACATAAACCTTGTGCAGGATTCCATGTGATTCCTCTAGTAGCAACTGTATCTTTGAACAACATATATGACTTTACTTCAAGATCAGGATGTATGCCTTTCATCCTAAAAGCCTTAAACTTTGGATTAGCCTGTTATAATGAAGCATTTGCATAAGTTGTATCATTAAAGGTGAGCTTAACATGAAAGTAAAAAAAGAAGTGAGGAAAACCTGAATTTTACTCTCCCACCATTCGTCACTCGCATCAATGGTTTTCTTCTTTGAATCCCATCTTAATCCAGTTTCATTGTAAAGCAATGACATCCATTTTTCCATTCTTCCTTAAAGTTATCCCACTTACTCTTCATTTTTTGTTTATCATACTTTTTGCCCATTAGCTCCTCAAACTTACTAATTATGACTGTCCATCCATCTCTTTTGTTGTTTGCTGGACGATCGCCTTTTTCAATTTGTTCGATGCACAACTTACAAAAGATTTCTATATCTTCCGAGCTCCAAAATGCATTTTCCTTTGATGAACTCATCTACTAGTAAAGTGACATGAACAAATTTAAGAGACACAAACAAACAAGATCAACCACTCAGGCCCTCTCTTATTAAAAAACTAGAAGATATTCACTTAAAGAAAAGAAAACTAATATTGAGAAAAAATAAGGACACGCAAAACTAATAATGTAAACTATAGACATGCATTTACTTACTACAGATGTGCATCATACAGTCTTAGAAATATTAACGATACTTACTAACCACAAGACTTTTATTGTTATAAATCTAATAATGTAACCATAAGCACCCGCCAGATCTTGAAGCAAACTACAGATGTGCATTTACTTTGTTGACCTATATTAATCCACAAACTATGCAAGATTGACAATAAAAACACCGAAAAAATTTCGCTGTTGGAAAATACTGCAGACAACCTGTTTTTATAAAAACAATCATCAATAGTTTTACCTATTGCACATTAAATGTTATAGGGCAACTACCTCAATCCAATGACAACTTAGAGCAGGTGAATTAAAGGAAATGTGCACATAGAAGGGACTCTTACTTAAAAACAAAAAATAAACCCATCGGAGCAAAGCATAAACAAAAGACAGATTACTGCCATATCATCCCTCCCAATAACCTCATTTGTCTTACAACATCCACCTTCTGACTATCATCAAACCATTTAGCACGCACATTAGAAAAAACTTTAGCCGAACCAGAGCACCGAGCACAAAGACGAACAATTGATCCGCTTAAGCTAATGCCTCTCAATGTTTAAACTGGAAAATGCTTATACAATCCAAAATGTGAGCTTATACCAGAAACAACCTTACGCTATAAGTTAGCATTGTTTGGCTTAGCCGTCCATGTGCTAAAGTAAATTGAAGTGAATATAGGCAATTTTGAAGCCTTCTTGCTGACCAAGTAAGCCTAATACCTAACTAATGATACATCTTAAGAAGCTTTAGTAAGTTGCCTAGATCTACACTGTAGAGATTTCTCTAATGTGATTAAAGTACCTCTTTACCTCTGGTTAGTTTGAATTTTAGATCTTTCATTTTTCTTTTAAGGAACTTCCATAACAAGCGACAGGTTCTAAATCCAAAAGGAAAGAAATGTCAAAAGTTGGAACTTCAATTGAATCAATCTCGAGCTCGGTGCATATGTCCATCCCCCTCTTCAATTTATTACATTGTCTGCACATATTCATAACTCCACCGATAATGCCCATGCTTCTATTTTCCCTGTTTCTAGAAAGTGGCATTAAAAGCCTCTAATAACTTATGCATTCATCTATGCCAGGTTAATGCACCTTTGTCAGCTCATCCAAGTCAGGACTTCAAGAGATTGTTTTAATATGAACAACAGTCTAAACATAAAATATTGAATGATAACACAAAAGGCAAGGGAAAGGCAATGTAAGTAGACAAGCTAGTGTTCCCAGGTTGTAGATTACTTTTCATCTACTTAGCCAATATGGGTTCCATCTAGGATCAATCATGCTTTTTCCATCTTTCGTTCCCTATTGCTCTTCAACATAGCTGGAGCACCAAACAAATTTCGGTGGGGCTATGATATGAATGGAAGAATGTAGATTACTTCGTTCATGATTGAGTTTAGTTGCAAGATTGACCTTCTCAGCCTAGGACCTCACTTCAAGATCAGTAAAGCACACAAATTACATGCTTAGCAGAGAGACCTATAATCTATACATCACACATCATACATGAAGGAGTTCTAGTGAATCCCTCAATTTCAAACTAGCTTCCTCAAGCTAAAACGCTACTCAACCAAACCCCCACTTCGCATCCTCCACCCAAATTCCATAGCGTGCGTTGCCATCAAGATGACATCAACTTGTCGCCAACGATTCACACCCCTACAAAATGAACTCCACAACTGCAGCCGATCGCAACGATCGCACATTCCCTTCGCCGCACCCACACGACCCAAATTTAGCAAAGCCACAACACCGCAACCCAACCTACCCTAACGTGGACCTAAAATAGAAAAAGCCGAAAAAAGAGAAACCCATCTTGAAAGCCACCAGCTTTAGCTGAAAGCTGAGAACTCTAACTGGAAACCCCACACGCGTCACGGTAGAACCGCCTCCCGGCGGGCCGCCGCTGGAAACATAACAAATCTCACAGCAAATTCGCAACGAACAATGAATCAACACCAATCAACTTGAAACAGAAGCAAACGATCAAAGAGAAACAAAACCAACCTCAGATCTTGGATTCGCTCGCTCGTCGAGAGGGTAGAAGATCCAGATCTCGGATTCGCTCGCTCGTCGCGTGATGGAGTGGTGTGAGTTGCAAGGAGAGAGAGACGAAGAAGAGAGTTGTATCGTGATGGAGTGGTGCGAGTTGCAGGGAGAGAGAGAGACGAAGAAGAGAGCTGTCGAGTTGCAGGGAGAGAGAGACGAGGAAGAGAGCGTCGCGTGAGAACAGAGGGAAAGCCTTGAAAGAGTTAAGGTTTTATTTTGTATTGGGTAAAATTGGACTTTTACTAAAATTTTGAGGGTAAAATAGGCAATCAGCAAAAATTCATTAATCTCTTGACCAGCATGCCGAAAATGCTGAAATACCCAAAGCAGGTCCCACTTGCTTTGGGCTTTTAGCATTTCAAAGGCAAGCATTTTGCTAAAGAGCCTTCAAATGCTGAACTAAACACTCTTAAATTTTTCCCAAGGGGCTTTGGGCTTTTAGCATTTCAAAGGCAAGCATTTTGCTAAAGAGCCTTCAAATGCTGAACTAAACACTCTTAAATTTTTCCCAAGGGGCTTTGGGAGCCCAAAGCCCTTTGAGAAAGCTGAACCAAACGGGGCCTTAGGGTCCATTTGGGAAAGGCTTTCCCAAAGCCCCTTGGGCCAAATTATAGGTGTTTGGCAAATTCTTTTGAAATCCTAGGCTAGCTTTTAGAAGGCTGAAAGCCTAAGATAAGTCTTAGGTAGGTCCTAGGTTGCCTTGGGCTTTTAGTATTTTCGGCATACTCATTGAGGGTTTAGTTTAAAAATTTTGTTTCCAAATTATCTCCATGTAATTTTTGTTTTTCTGTTTTTGCTCTCGTGATATCATTGTTAATCTTCTTCTTCATTAAGTTGGCTGGCATGATTGTGTGTGGCTGTGAGGGGTTGGCGACGGGTTAGAGAGAGGCCGGCGTGGTCGCAGCTACCCCTAGTGATCATTATCGGCTAGTCGCGAGACCTTAGCAAGTCATGACTGGCGAGTCATGACGACCCCGGATCTAGGTCGCACAACCTCATATTTGGGTCGTGCGACCTCCGTGAATGGCTAATGGGGTCGCGCGACCCTCATTGGGGGTCACCCAACCCTAGGTGGCCCTTGATGGTGGTCTCCAGGGGTCGCCGAACCCTAGGCAGCCCTTGACGGTTGTCTCCGAGGGCCACCTAAGGTCTTGTAACCTCCTGCCCTTCACCAACCAACTTTTTTTTTTCTTTTGATTGAATTTGTTTCTTCTTTTTTAATCACAAAAGTCCTATGTAAATATAACTTCTCCAACACTATTTTGCTCAAAAGTATTTTACAATGAACTTTTAGATTGCAATTTAACAAGCACAATTTGCATTTTGAAAAACCCCTTTAATTTAAAGTCCTTTGAATTTTCTCAAAGGCTTTCCCAAAATTTCAACCAAAGGCGCCCTAATAAATCCAAAACCTGAGGATATCTATGAAACTGTCACGAATATTCTTATAACGATTTACTCACTTTTATCTTATTAAGTTCCCGATTAGTTTTAGGTTATCTTTTCTTATTAGTTTCTGACTAGGTCATTTTTCTTTTGATTACCAACTTTTTTTTTCAAGTGCTAGACACATAAAGTGCCAAAAGTTGGCACGAATGGACACTTAAGTGCCAAAATCGGAGCAAAATGGATCACTTAAGTGCGAATAGCAAGAAATCCGACCAAAATGCTGACGTGATGATTTTTTGGCCAAGTAAATGCAAAACGACGTTGTTTAGCACGCTGACATGGCTAGACAAATGCAAAAATAACGTCATTTTGTCTCTGACGTGGTAAATAATTAATATAAAAATTAATTAAACTAAACTTAAAACTAAATTTATTTAAAACATTTAAAATTATAAAATAAAAAAAGGGGAGGGGGGAGGCATGCGGCTGAAGGTTGAGCTCTTGCCGCCGTTGCTGCCTCCCTGCCGTTGCTGGGAAGGGCAGGCGACGGTGGGGGCAACATCGGCCGAGGTTGCTAGGCCTTGGGCCAGCGATAGTGGGGGCAGCGTTGGCTGAGGTTGCTAGGCCTTGAGCCGACGACAATGGGGGCACCGTCGACTGGGGTTGCCGAGTCCTAGGGTTGCCCTGCCCTGGCTAAGGGTCGGTGACCCCGACCGACTAGTAGTGAGGGCTAGTGAGCCTTCACCCAGATCTAGGGCGAGGGTTGACGGTCCTCGCCTGGCCGGGCCAAGGGCCGCTACCGGCTGGGGGGTCGCCCTAGCTAACAGCGGCCCTTAGCCCAATCGAGATCCTCGTCGGATCGGGGGAGGGCTTGTGGGCCCTCGCCGCCGGTTGGCCTAGGTTGATGGCCCTTCCCGGTGACGGCGGGGAGGCGGCGGTGGCAAGGGCTCAGCCCTTAGCCGCTTTCTTCCTCTCTACTTAAAAAAAAAAAAAATTAAAAATTAAAAATTATTATTTATTTTTATAATTAAATTAAATTAATTTTTATATTAAAATTCGAATCTGCTAAAAACGACGTTGTTTTTGCGTTTCTTTGCTAAGTTAGCTCTCCCGCGAACCACATAGACGGGAAAAATAATAAAAAAAATTGCCATGTAGAATTTTTGGTGGGGTTTGCCGGAGATAGTACTTAAGTGTCCATTCTTACCAAGTTTTGGTACTTGGGTTTACTTCTTCCCTTTTTTTTCTATTGTTTACTAAATTGTACTTACAAGTGACCGTCTTCAGGAAAATAATTTCAAATCATTCATTTTTTCTTCGCAGAACAAACAGATTCTGATTATGTTAATCGCATTTAAGAAGACTTAATCATACGGTCATCGTATCAATTGAACCCGTACTTCACACATTTAAGAATCAAATAAAACCACCGATTTCTTGTTGCATGTTGCTTCCAACAGTTGTTCCAACATATCTAATTGTTCTTTTTTAAAGACTTAGGGTGTGTTTGTTTCGCGGAATATATTTTCACGAAAAACATTTTCCTCATTTTCCGGCGTTTGGTTCACTCAGGAAAATGAGTCAATGGAAAACATTTTCTTAGTCAACAGAAAACGTTTTCCTAACAAAGCTTAAATTCAGGAAAATGATTTCCCCTTTTAAAGGACTGGAAAACGTTTTCCGAATCTACCAAAGTTTAGATTTGATACTTGGTTTACAAATAATTATTCTTATAAAGATTAATTATAAAAATATTTTTTAAAAAATCGAATTTTTAATTTTTAATATAATTTTTATTTATTTTTTAAAATATAATTTTTATTTATTTTTTAAAATATAATTTTTAATTTTTAATAACTATTTTTTCTTTTTCTCTTTTCTTTTTTCTTCTTCTTCGGTCGGTCGCCGGCCACGACAATGGCCGGCGACCGGCCACAGGCGAGATCGAGCTCGCCGGCGTCAAGCGGGGTTCTATCACGTTGATTTGGCGGCCCCGCTCCACGCCAGCGAGCTCGAGCCTCGCCAGTCGTCGGCGAGGCCAAGCCTCGAGCTCGCCGGCATTGGGCGAGGCTCGATCTCGCTGTTTTGGCGAGGCCTAGGCCCCGCCCAATGCCAGCGAGCTCGAGTCTCGCCAGTTGTCGACGACCTGCCGACAAGCTCGAGCCTCGCCTGGCAGGCCGGCCATCACCCTGTCGGCTGCCAGCTAAGGAAGGAAGAAAAAAGAAAAAAGAAAAAAAAAATTGAAATATGAAAAATAATTATAATTTCAATTTTTTATAAAAAAAATATTTTTATAAAGTTAAAAAAGGTGATTGACTCGACAAATTAATTTGGAAGTAAGAGGCACACTATTGTCAATTGTTAGGTCAAATGTCATTCAATCATTTTTCAAATGCAATTCAAATACCAAAAAATACTTTCAGTCACGTATCACCAAACAAAGGAAAACTAACAATTTTCCTGGAAAATGGTTTCCTGGAAAACATTTTCCAAAAACATTACGTTTTCTGTGAAACAAACACACCCTTAATTGTAGGATGAGGACATGTGCTATCTCTATGAATTAGCAGACAAATTTTTTTAGCACAACGTCTTGGACGAAAGTATTCCTATGTGCATATTTTTTTTCATTGGATGCATAACCGTCATTGATTTCATTATAGTCATAGGTTAAAGGAGAGGGGCGTAGCCAATAGCACCAAGTACTTGCCATAATCCCTTTGCCTCCTTATGCGTTGGTAAAAAATAAATAAAAGTTGGTTAATTGCAAACTGTCAAATAGAAGTGGTAATTTCATAAAAGTGAGGATAGCTTACCGACAAATGATGTGAAATCAGGTAATTGATAATCTTTTTACAAACAATCTTCTTCTTTTATACTTAAGCACTATTTATTTCGTAGAAATTCAGTTGGAAAAATTCTTCAAACAATCACTTGTATCGTTCAAAATAATATTACTTAATGAAATATGTTTTCGTTATCAACAATAAGTTATATTTAAACTTTTTCATGGATGATGAAAATATTTTTTATTATTTCATTTTCATAAACAATACAAACAATCTTTTTTAGAAAAGTTTATTCCAATCATTCATTTTCCGCAAAAAGGAACAAACCCTTACTAATGATTCTTTTTCAAATTGAGGATTAGATGTGAATTAAGGGTCGTTCGTTTCACGAAAAATGTATGATTTGGAAATTATTATTCTAAAAGTGATCGCTTGAAATGATTAATTGATAAAAAAAATACTTTCATCATGACAACAATTTATACTTGATTCATTTCATCGACAATGCAAATATCTATCGTTCATTTATTTTAGTAAGTGATAGAAACGATTATTTTAAAGAAAATATTTTTCAAATTATTCATTTACCATGAAACAAACACACTTAATCACTCGTATTGCTTATATATATTTTCATCATCCGCAAAAATATTTAAACTTAAATTGTTGTTGATTATGAAAATATTGATATTGACTATTTATTTCAAGCAATATAAGCAGCCATTTTTTTAAAATTTTATTCTAAATTATTTATTATTGGCGAAACAAAGGGAGTCTAATTTGCAAGTAAAATTATTTTTTAAATTATTCATTTTGTGTGAAATAAAGGGAGTTTAATTTGGAGGTGGGGATCCTATACGTGTTTGTGTTTGTTATGGTTACGTTGGAGGGTCCTTAGATCAAAAGGAACCAATTGCGTACAAGCCAGACGGCCCAGACCCTCTTTCGTTGGCGAGACGCCACGTTTCTTTCCAGCTTTTCGGTTCGAGCGATGCTCGGATGACAAATGGTCTACAGCAAGGAAATCAAAAGGACATGGCCATTTGCTGAATGAAGAGGCTACATTAGCCATGTTATTAAAGGCCTTCTTAGGCTCGCTTCTGCAGCTTGAGCTATAACAGTGACAATGTCATGTGAATGAATCGGATGGAATTGTGTGAATGAAGCGGGGAAACAGATGCTTATAGCCCGACACAACACAACACCATGTACAGCCCGCATATTTTAAGTTCTAGAAAGAAGGGAACTCAATCTCCGAAGAGCAGGCGCCCTTAGGAAACACGGGGCATTTGATTAGATCGGACCCGGAAGTGTCGACGCACAGGTAAATCTGGTAAAGCTGGTAATTCCCAGACGAGTCCTTGTTGCACTCGATCCATGGAGTGTACCCTGCTGCTTCCGTGATAGCGTCCTTTATGCTCTTTAAGCTGTATGAGCCTCCCGGTGTTATTCCTGCAATTTACACATCAAGGAGAGATCAAGCGACGAGTTGACACTTTAGGAAGTAGGTCGCAAAGGTAATGTGAAAGCATAGCCTCCGTCACTTATGGCATATTGGTGTTAGAAAAATCGGATCAGGAGGAACTACCCGTGTCATACCAGACCCAACGAAATCAAGAGGTCTGTCCCAGTGATACCCAGAGAAGCAATTAGTACAGCAAAGGGTTTTTACAGACCACTAATTTTTAGGGTCAATTCATAAGTTTTTTGGGTTGCTATTTGACAAAACGTATGATTACCTGAGCTTTTCAGTGCTTGGAGGAGGTTAGCCTTCTGTTTGAGGCTGAGAGCCGACTCGAAGTAAGCATGTTGATCAAGGGCAGACTCCGAGCAGGTACCGTGTTTCTCCCATTCGTGCGACCAGAACTTCTGGCCGTCACCGCTTGGGCATGCCAGTGTTGGCCAGTTCTTCTGCATGCTACTTTTCAGGCCCGATACCTACACACAACAGGGCAAATGCGAAATCTCAGAGCTCTGTTAACAATCAGTTAACAGCAATACTTGCTGATTTGCTATCTGGAAAACCAATGAGCAGAGCGGTCACTGGGAATGTGTGACCTTTCCTTGTGTCAAATTCATGGACAAAGAGTCCTTGATCGTCACACAACCGGTTGCTGCTAGGATGTCTTTAACTTAGACTCTTCGTTCTTCCCCTGATAGGGTTGTAAAGAGTCGATCCAAAAGGATAAAAATGGAGCCACCACTTCAACAGAAGAGAATGAAAAAACCATTTTTTTGTCCTGTTAACTGCATTTTTGTACGCCTTTTTTTGGGTTGTCATCGTGCATAGTCATCATCATCTTAAATTGGCTAATACTAATACCGGACTAAGTTCAGCCACGGCCCTTATTGGGTTGTGTCAACTAATAACTCCACCCACCTGGCAAATTTCATACGTTCCAACAAGAAAACAATTAAGGGTAAAATATTGTCAAGAACACTAGGCACGTACCTCAGATGGGTTGAAGGGACTGTCCGGATCGCAGTTGGAAGGGTACGAGCCATCATCGTAATTAGGCCAGAGTCCATGAATTCCGAAATCCGCAGCTGGCTTCCCAGTGGTCGGATAGCAGCAAGACTGCTCTCTGTCGCAGTACGACCCCGGCCACTATTCATCACAAGAAAATGTCGGTAACAGTCAGAATCATAAGCTTCTACAAGCACAAGCGCGGCTTTAGGATATAAGGAAATATGTGAAACCTCGAGTCGAGACCTGAAACTCACCTGCTGGACGAAGTAAAAGAAATCAAAGCTTTGCGATGCAACGTGGACCGCTAGGCACTGTAGTATCACGAGACTGATCACAATCGAACATTGAAACTTCATCATCTCGGGCACTGGAGTCTCGAAGAGGGTGGTTGATGATGATGAAGCGTGATTGGAATTAGGACATGAATGCCAGGAATGGCACGAAGCAAGATTTTATAGGCAAGATGGACGTTTTTGGTAGGAGTATCCCAATAAGCATATGCTCTGATTTCTTGCCAAACTTTCTTCATTTATTAATTATGAAATCCACTCCGCATGATTAATGCATCTCGTCAAGCGTATAACGATCTCTCCATGATTCTTACGATGTCGGCTCTTGTCTCTTCGTTTATCTATTTTAATGTCATCAAGTGAAGAAGCAATCATTATTGTTCATCAACGATGATATGATGAATGAACACGCCCGCAAGATTCGGAAATCTGGCCTCTGTTCACAGAATTGACACTACATTAATATCTTCATTTAATGTCGGAAAAGGTAGTAGAAGTTCAGTGGAACCAAAACAAAGCCTAATCCATGGCGCTCATGATGGCCTTTTCGCAGCGTTCAGACTGGAAGTCCATTTGGGTTCATCAGTCCACCGTCAGTTTCGTCAAGGAATCTTGGACCAAACCCGTTGGTGTGATTAGCTCCATGAAAGTCAAATTAGGCGCTGACACGTAGCGCTGATCTGATTTATGCTTTCCAAGCATTTTCTTCAGCAGGCAAAACCCGTTCACACCCGCTTGGAGTAGCTGTTTCCACATTGCAAACCTGACCACTGAATTGGCCGTTCTTCTTAACTCTCCACGGAAGTCGAATTAGGCGCCGACAAATGGCAGAATAATCTTGATGTCACCAATGAGAGAAGCACGAAAACGTCCAACCACCGTGAGGCTGACCTGTTTTATGTATCGTAAAAGTTTTGTCTTTAGTAGGCAAAACCCTTTCACACCTGCTTGGAGTGGTTGTCCACATTGTAAACTTGGCCACCGAATTGGCTGGTCTTTTTTGACACTAACAAGTCATTTGTACACACACCAGACCTGCCTCTAAACGACAATCGCATCTACTCATCTCCTTCAAGGAGAGGAGAGTTCTTGCAGTAGAGAGAGATGCTCCCGTTTGCCATGCGGCGAAAAACAAACTTGATTTGCTCCTCTGTATCCTGGTCTGCCAAAAAAAGAACGGTCACAAAGGCAAGCGCAGTGTAGCAGTCTGGGTGTCTGAGGCAGGCATGTGCACCAGTATGCTCTTGCCTGCTCGGGAAATTTGCTTTTGTTAAGTGGTATATCACAAGGCACACGCTTGAGTGACATTCATCAAACCTCCATTAGAGTAAAACTACCAGTAATCACCGCAAGAGCACTCGCCATCTTTGAAATGATGGAACCGTTGAATGTCTCTGAGAATAATCTGCCTGCTAAAGATCAGAGAAACGAGTTTGGCAGCAGAGTGGCAGTCCCTGCACACTCGGAGATTCTTGACCACGCGTATCGTCGTCCCTGGGGGAGTATTTAGAAGGCCGAAACCGATGGCTAATTTCTCACTGTGATATCTAAGGGCGATCTCTTTGTCCTTCTCATCCATGTTCGCGTGACAGACTAGAGAAGTATCGGGGACATACCCCACCAGCTTCAGCTCTTCAATTAACTGGTCGAGCGCATGGCGGAGAGACATTGAAACAGAACGAACTCCATCCCCTGAGAAGAATTCATGCACTACATTGTCCACCTCTATGGAGCTACAGCCAGGAACTTTAACCGCCCCTTGTTCGTTCATCATTTTCCTTAATAAATCGACCTCCTCCCATTTGCCGGCTCTAGCACACATGTTTGATAGAACCACATAGTCCCCACCATGGGTATCCTCTAGTTCGAAAATTCTCTGAATGACCTGCTTCGCCATATCAATGTTATTGTGGCTGCTACAAGCAGACAGCAATGTTCGCCATAGTATTGGCGTGGGCTTAATCGGCAACTCATGTATGAAATTGTAAGCCTCATCTAATCGTCCTGCTCGTCCCAGCAAGTCCACCATGCATCCAAAATGCTTGATCCTGGGATCAATCCCGTATATGTTCTTCATATCGTAGAAGAACCTATACCCTTCCTCAACCAATCCAGTGTGGCTGCAAGCATGCAACAGCCCCAGAAAAGTAATATTATCAGGCGATACTCGGGCCCTTACCATCTCTTCAAACATTGATATTGCTCTGGAGCCATGTCCATGCGATGCGTAGGCCACAATTATCGCTGACCAAGCCTGTGTATCTTTGATCTTCATGCTCTCGAACACAGATATCGCATCCTCTAAACTCCCACACTTTGCAAACATATCTATCACCGCTGTGTTCACCTTCACGTACTCATCCAAATCGTGCCTCTTCACATACTCGTGAACCCATTTCCCAAGCTCTAATGATCCCAACAATGCACAAGATGAAAGAACGCTCAGGACGGTCACATCATTAGGCCTCAGATTGCTCGCTTGCATTTCCCGAAACAACGCTAACGCCTCGTTGGGCCTGCTACTCCGAGCATAACCAGTTATAATCGAATTATACGTAACCACACAGGGATCAGATATCTTATCGAAGACCCTTCGAGCAGCATCCACGTCGCCACACTCGGTGTACATATTTATAAGAGTGGGCGGCACATAGACATTGTGGGTCAACCCGAGCTTGACGGCGAAACAATGCAACTGTTCTCCCTCCGCCAACGCCTTGGCGCCAGCACACGACTTCAGAAGCGCCGGGAAACTGTAATCATCGGGAAAGAGGCCGAGACTCAGGACCCGCACGAACAGCGCCACCGCCCGAAGCGGGTCGTCCCCGCGGGAGTACCCGCGGGACATGGAGTTGAAGAGGGCGATGTCCGGGTGGGGAATTTCATCGAACAGCTTCTGGGCATGGGCCATGGAAGCATGGTTCGGGCATCGGGTGCAGAAACTGACGAGCTTGTTGACCACGGAGGCGTCGTGCTGGAGATGGGTCTTCAAGGCGAAGGCCTGGATTTGCTTGAGCTGCTTCAAGGAGTTGCATTTGGGCAAGAGCGAGAGCGGGTGATGATGAGCCGAGAGTGCAGAGGCCGAGGTCGGGTCCTCTTTCGGTGGATACGTCGTGCTCGACGGTGGAGGCGAAGCCGTCGCCATGATCGGAGCAGATAACGCAGGAGATTGTGGGTGGAAGACGAACGAGGAGCAGATGGATAGAGATTTTCCGGAAAAAACATAGATCGGAGAAGAAGGTAAAAAAAAGAGAGAAAGGTTTGCTCTCGTTGAGAGTCGAACTCAAGACCTCCCGCTTACTAAACGGGTGCTCTAACCAACTGAGCTACGAGAGCTCGATGCGACATTTTTTCCTCTTTCAAATTCTATTTTTTTGGGCCGGATCCTTTTTCTTTGATTTAATGGAGGCAATTGGTACTTTTTCGTAATTTTTTTTTTTTTCATACTTTTTCGTAAGTTTGATATAGTTAAAGGTGATCGGTTTCATGGAGGAAACCGGAAACGTCCTTTGCTTTCATGGACTCACCCAAGAACCGAATTCACTTCAAAATGTCTCCACTTAGGAAAAGTCATGAGACTTGAGAGCGTGCGGCAAGGTCGGAGGTTGGGGACAACCGAGAACGAGAGTGATAGAGGGAGCGATGAAGCTAGGGGTGATTGAAAGTGAGAGTGAGAGAAGGATCAACGAGGTCGGAGGCCATCGAGAGCAAGAGTGAGAGAGGGAGACAAGGCCACGAGATGAATGAAGTGAGAAATCAAAAGGAAACTAGGGTTTTGATGTGAAAAGTTAAAATATAGAAATAAAATAAAATTATATATGTACCAGTCTTGTTCGGGTGGACAGTTTGATACTTGAAACCGGACTACTCACTAGTTCTAATAAATTGGAATCGTGAGCCAAACCAGTTCTCATGAGAATTCGTGATTTTGGGCCAGTTCGGTCTAATATTGGGCGGTCTAAGCATTTCTTTATTTTTTCCCACACCCTAAATATAGGGGCACACCTAAATGATTTGATACCGATGACTCTGGAAGCACTTAATCACTTATATCAATTTCAAATAAAAAATGTCACAATTTTATAAAGAAAAGTTCTCGATTCTCTTGCCTTCAGCTTTCGATTCCTCAAATGATGCGACCCTTTTTCCTCTTTTTAATTTTTATCTTCTGAGCAATACCTTTTTCATATTTAATCGAGGCAATTGGTACTTTTTCTAAGTTAGATATAAGGCAAGGTGATCGGTTTCGGGGTGAGAACCGGCAACTTCCTTTGCTTTCATGGACTCACTTGAGAATCAGATTCCCTTGGAAATGTCTCCACTTAAAAAGAGGCGTGAGACTTGAGAGCAAGTGACAAGGTCGGAGGTTGAGGGCAACCAAGAGTGAGAGTGATAGAGGGAGCGATGAGGCCAGGGGTGATCGAAAGTGAGAGTGAAAGAGGGATAAACGAGGCCAAAGGCCATCGAGAAAAAGAGTGAGAGAGGGTGACAAGGCCGCGGGATGAATGAAGCGAGAAACCAAAAGGAAATTAGGGTTTTGATATGAAAAGTTAAAATATAAAAACAAAAAAAATTATATATATATGTATCGATCCTATCTGGGTGGACAGTTCAACACTTAAAACCGGAATACTCACTAGTTTTAATAAATTGGAATCATGAGCCAGACCAACTCTCATGGGAATCGTCGATTTTGGGCAAGTTTAGTCCGATTCTGGGCAGTCCAAGCATTTCCTTATTTTTTTTCCACACCCTAAATATATGAACACACCTAAATGATTTGATACCGATGACTTTAGAAGTACTTAATCGACTTATATCAATTTCAAATAAAAAATGTCACAATTTTATAAAGAGAAGTTCTCGATTCTCTTGCCTTTAGCTTTCGATTCCTCAAATGAGTTAAATCGTATCACTTTCTCAAATTGTCCATAATCTGTTTCAAAGAGGAATAAGTACCCACAACACCGACGAAAAGCCCGACCAATATGATCCCAACTATAACTCCAATCTCTATCCTACTCTTCTTCAAGCCTCTGTCGATCTTCAGATAGCAGAAGCAAGGGAACAGTATGGACACCGTGACGCTCAGGAACGAACCTGTGAACGCCATCACGTAGCCAAAGAACGGGATCACCAGCGCCACGATGCTCGTGCTGACGACGATGACCGTCCTGGCCAGCATGCTGATGGGCCGGCTGTCGCGCAAGGGGCAGGTTTCCTCGAGCGCCGTCGCGATCGGGTTGATGATGACTGCGTACTTGGTGAGGGGATTGATCAGCGTAGTGTAGATGGCGATCTTGGAGCTCATCTTCCTGATGGGGAGATTCAGCGTCACTTGGGATTTCAGGTGCTCGCCGTACATCAGGTAGCCCAGGGCCGCCATCGATCCGTACGTGGCGGTGCTCGTCAGGAAACAAACCAGCAATACCTGCACTTGCGCATCAGGCAATGCGAAGGGAAGAGCATACTGTAATGCAGAGATGGGGAAGAGCATACTCCTGAAATAAGCTTACATTTGTACCTTTGAGAATTGACTTCGATCTTTCATGGAGTTGCAGAGAGTGGGAAACACTGCGTGGCCACAATAGCAAAACGTAAACAAGCTTATGGTAGTCGGTATTCCACTCCAATTCAGAAGCGTCCCTTCTTCGTCAAACCCCACACCATCAACCGCACCAACCCACAACACGCAAAGGACCAATATAATCGAAGCCAAGACGCCTCCGACCGACAAATAGGCGAGAGCACCCAAGCTTCTCAGCCATGTCGTCGGCAGGACCACGAGGCTGGCCAGCAGAACAAACCCTTGCCTGCCCCCGATTTTCGAGTGGCCCAACTTGAACTCTTGGTTAGGGAACAGCTTGTCGAGGTTGTCGCCTTCGAGTATGAGGAACTCGACCGCGACCAGATAGAGCTCGAGGTACATGAAGACGCATATTACGGCCCTTCCTTTTTGCCCGAAGGCCAGTTCGCCGATGTCGGGGTAGGTCTTGATGAGGGGGCTCGTGTCCATGCAACGTTGCAGGAGTAACCCCGTGTACCAACACAGGATTGCCACTAGGAAGAGAAACGTCAAGCTCAACCATCCCCCTTGAGACAGAGCAAAAGGAATCGACAGTACCCCAACACCTGAAAATTGCTGCACCGTTTATTCTGACTGAAGGCGAAAGAAACTAGGAATTTTCCTACATCTATAATTCACTCTAGGAAGTCTCATCGCTTTTTTATTTCTTTGACTAAACTTTTCATCAGAACATGTCGTGCCATATTAAGCATAGTTCTTAGGGAGGTCGTTTTGGACAACCTCCGGTTGTCAAACGGGTGTCCGTGGCCCTATGGCGCGACCGATAAGCTTATAACATGTCGATCACCTAGCACTCAACATGTTATGCACGAGAGAGAGAGAGAGAGAGAGGGGAGAGGGACCTGATAAGGCATTGAGGCCATTGAAACAGGTCCGGAGGAAGGTGGTTCCTTTGCCGTGCGGGAGCGGTGCTCTATCGAGTTGAGTCTCCATTTCCTCCTCTTTTTGTTTGGCTACTCTCTCAGGCTGTGTTGCATCCACTATTGGCAAAAAAATTGACCCTTATATAAAGAAACTGGAAGGAGCCTTTTGCCTTTTTTCTCGCGATGTGGGGGACAATCACCTCTATTATTGCCTTAATACGACTCTCTAGCTCACGGGGAAGGAGGGAGATAGTGAGGATGAGTAGATTGTCATTCGGGCTCCCCCAGCAATTGGTAGAGATTTTCTTTTCTTGTTTCCTTTTCTCCATCTGCATAATTTTTTTTTTTTGGTGGCAACACATAATTTTAGTTTATTCCCAAAAGTAGCTAACCTAACCCCACTCATAAGCTAGAATAATAGGGGGAAAATTATTTCAAAGGACGCTTTTACCGGGCATTTGGTGCATATAACATTCGTGGATGATTTGGCTTGTAATGCTTATAAGACATTCGATTGAATGAAAGACGCCTTTGACGAAGTTTCCACATTCAGAGATTTACCCATAAAACTTAAAGTTTCGAATGATTTACGCATGTAACTCTCACGAAGTGGACTATTTTGTTGGCTTCGGCGAGAAAACAATTGGCACTCGAGCCCTTGTTTGTCGAGGACCATGCACCGAGTTTAGCATGTACTCGGTGCAAGTGAGCTCATTCATCTGCTTCATCAAATCATGCGAGTTTCACGGGAGGATCCACAATTTACAATGATCGAAATGGGATGGACTCACATGCTCCGGACATGTGCACAAATTGTTCAATACTCATATGTGGCTGCATAGCCATCCACGTGCATAAGCATATGAGGGTCATGGGATTGTTGATGCATCATGTGCATTTCTAAATTGGTGTTGATTTCTTCATTTCGCAATTTCTAGCTGTAGTGCCGCGACCCCGGTGAACGTCATTTGGTGGGAACCTGACTCAGTGGAACACAATGTACTCGGACGAGGTATTTTCACCTTTGTGATTTAAAATCATTTTGAGTGATTGTGTAGCCCACTGGTGCTGACAGTGGGTACGTGATGAATATTCCATATTGGATTGTCCTTCAATTTCTCGACAATTTTATTTTTTCAAGGAAAACACTAATTCTTTCGTCTAATTCATGCTTGCATGTCCTTGGGTTATGCCAATTGATTTCTCAACCTTTAGAATTAATGAGGGTTTTTTAATTGCCCAAAAAGAGCTTTGAATATACAAATAATTTTACGATCTTCATAGAGTTGGACGTGGATGATTTCATATAATATTCGGAAAATAGAATGAATGATAAGATAGTATCTTGCTGGGTATAATTGGGCATTTATATTACAAATTGATAAGAGAGGTGATAGAAATAATTGCATTTTTTTATTAGCATGATAAAAAAAAGCAATAAATTAAAGAAAAGGACGGTACTTTGGTTATTAATTGAGAAAAAAAGGAATGTCTTAGCCAAAATAGGGGTGGAAATAGTGACAAGAAAAAAATGATTTAGAAAACATTTTCCTGAAAAATGATTACTTTTATTGTTTACAAAAATGAATGAACCAAAAAACTTTTCTGTCGTTTATAACATTTTCCATTGCCTGATTATTTCAAGCGATAAAAACAATTATTTTTAGAAAAAATATATTTCATATTATTCATTTTTTGCGAAACAAATGGAGTCCTACGTTATGCATTAATCTTTTTTTTTTCTTTTGTGAAAATTATTTTAGTAAAAAAAACATAACTCAGTTTTCATTGCACAACAAGAAACGCACCTGTATTTGTAGACATGCAGATTACATACCCCTGCTCCACTAAAACCACATAATTATCCTTCCTTGGGTAAACATCCCAAAAACCACATCACACAATCCACGCACTCATTTCAACCCAACTTCAACTCCGCCCTCATCCGCTGCCCACCCCTGCCGCCCACCACCACCCCCGCCATCTCAGACAACAGGCTAATTCAATAAAAAAGCATCAACTTTAGGTCGATGGACAAATCTGGCAAAAACCTTTTTTTAATGTCATGAAAAAGCACAAACTTTAGATCAATAAACAAATGTGGCCCGAACTTTTTTTTTGTCTCGTATAAAAGCAACAACTTTATGTTAAGTGACAATTCTTGCCCCATTTTTTTTTGTCTCATAAAAAATCACAAATTTTCACTCCTATCTAAAATCTAAGCTCTACCATTAATTTTCTATCTAAAGTTAACCTTATTTCAAGAGAAAAGGTTCTAGCCTTGAGGTTGGAAGATCTCATCCATGGTTTCTCTTGACGGACGGTGATCTACAGCTTCATATTTCGACAAAACAATAAAGTCTAGCCAGAGAAACTCAATATGGAGATTTATTTACTTGCTAGTGAAGTATATGAGACGACACAGTTTCACCGTTATTCTTCAAGCTGTGGCTCAAACAAGAAGACAATGGATGGTGTTAGCCAGCAAGAGGACAATCAATGACTCTAAGTTAAGGGGGGCTAGATTTAGGATTTAAGTGAAAGTTAGTGATTTTTTTTTGAAACAAATAAAAAAATTGGGCCAGAATTGTCACTCGACCTAAAATTGATGTTTTTTTTTTTTTAATTAACCCTCGTCAATGCCATCAGTCACCACTCGGCACCGTCTCTCTATCCCCTCCCTCCCCGCGGCATCGCGACTGTTGCAAAACCCTTTGTTAATTTGCATGGTTTGCATTCACTTAATCGGCATGAGCTGCATCATGCGCCGTACGCTCTACATACTCGCGTATACGACAGTAGCTACTTTACCGCAGGTGGTTATTTCATAATCGGGTGTGGATAATTCAGCCGCTGCACCTTAGCAAATGTGTTCATATCCTACAAAGTCAGAGAAAAGGTTATGAGAGGACGAATCATCTACGTCTGCTTGCTCCAAAGGAAAGGTGCCGGTGCCTATACGGTCCACAGGGCTCATAAAGTATGTCCGATGAAGTATTCGATATATCTCTTACGGCACATGTAAGAAGAAACTTCGACACTTGAAAGCATAAAATTCGGGCATGTCTCATTAGATATGTTGCGTGCCGCCGCGAAATTGGAGCTTCCAATCAATTTTTATATTTCCCGAGTAGTTTTTGGATATAGTTGAAACTTGAAACGATGTTCCCCTCTTGAAAGCTTGATGGTGCGCCACCCACTTTCTTGTGCATTGTGCGATGAATAGTGGCTTTATCCATCTTTCTTTTATACTTTTCCTTTGAATGTGGGGGATGGACCAGCATTCATGTAGATCTTTGACTTGACTGCACGTATAGGTATTCTTTTTTTGGGATGATGACATATATGAATCTCGAATCTTATTGCGATATGTAATGTAGTTCTCGAATTTTGAATTTATTCAATGTCGATTCTGAATTTCTAGTAAATATTCAAACTAGTCTATAAACTATATGAAAATAACTAATGTTATCTTTCGATTAATTTAGGAACAATATTAAACATCTTTACATAGTTCAATAATTTGCTTGAACATGCACTAAAAATTCAGGGATCACATCGAATAAATTAAAAGCTCAAGAACCATATTACATATTGAATTATAGATCCAATATCATTTGTGTTATTTTTCCCTTTTTCATCTTGCTTACTTTATCCAAACAAAAGTGGGGTTTTCTCTAGAAAGGTAGTATTTTTCGAAGGTAGTTTTTCCCCCTCCCTTTCACAAGGGAGAAAATGGGAGTTTTGGCAATTTACATGCAAAGTTAGTTTCGTAGATAATATAATATATGTTTGAGAAATCTGGAGATACTCTTAAACTTTTTTATGCATTTGCTTTTAAAGACATTGCTACCCTACGAGATATTAAAATTCAAGTTAGATACCAGAATATCCATTCTTTTTAAAAAGCCTTTTCCAGCTGAGGCGTACGTTTAGGAGATTCGTGATCTTATGATAAAGAAAAAGAATAGTTGCATGAAGGAATCTTAGCCAGCGTTTATTGCCCATTCTCGTGGGGTCCTACCATATATTCCAAGGTAGCAAAGCTGTTGTTTCCATGCTCGCACCATATCAAAAGGCGATAGACATGTGAATAAAGAAGTTAAAGAGAATATTGTCTTCCTCATCTTGGCTTTGGATTTATCATCAAATCAAACTTCTTTTCATTTTCCAGAATGGCACACGACGAACACATGGTGATTCTATAGACAAAGAGAGGGCGGCTAAAGTAAATTACAATAAATTTTTACTTTCACAAGGAGAAATTTAATGGTTCATGACACTAGTTTCTTGGGATAAACTCTAGCTCGTGTGAAACGAAAAAGACAAAAGGACCCAAAAGCATGATTAATATATCTTTTTAGATCTTTCGGATTTGAAGTTAGATGTTACATAAAGTTAATTCGAAATAATTAATTAGCGTCATCCAATAGTTCGCAACGTTTGCAAGAACGATGCAATGCATTATATTTCTATGTTAGCCAGGAAAAATTTATCATGTTTCACACATTTTTTTCTTAGTAAAGGTGCTTGACTTTAAGGAAAAAGAAGTGAAGGCTCATATGGTCATGGGAAAATGAATATATAAATTTTTGGAAGTGGATGTTCAAATCATCCCTCACTAGTTGTGGTGATTACCGTTCCATTTCACTAGTCTCTTCTAGAAGCACTGCTTAGGTCTTAACCCGTCAATTGAAATACATCAATTTTTATATTTTTACATATCGCGTCGTTAATTGACATGATGTGCAATAGTTACTATTAAGGCATTATATTTGTTGTAAGTGAGGCGCTATTTTTTAACACGGAATAAAATATATGAATAGCATTTTTGTTGCCTGAAATAGAATTTAAGCATGAGAAAGGAAAGGGTGGGACTGGAAAAAGGAATAATTTCATGGAATAGGTAATTAAGAAATGTATGATGATAAGTGTCCGAGTTTATATACATATTTGTCCTCCTCGAATGCACAAGAATGCCTAAGAGTGTGATGGAGGCTAGTTATATGAGTCATTTGAATTTCAATCTATTTTTGTTTTGCCCTTATCTTTTAACATAATATAAAGCAGTAACAAGATCACAACTTTAAAGAATATACATCATTTTTTTCTCTTCTCCAAATACTCTAAGTTGTTTAGGACCTGGTCTTTAAAAGGCTCAAGGAGGAAACAGTTGGGAGACCCCACGCTATCCTCTATATTCCCTTTCTGTCAGGAAGACAAAGATAGACAGAGAATTAGGAGGCCTCACGGTGGGAAAGGTAGACTCCACGTCGGGGCATGTTTGCATGCACCGGCTACCGCTGGATAGGCTGGTATAGTAGCCACCTGTGCCTGGGGTGAGTGAGGGTGGATGAAATGCCCACAGCAGTGCTAGCACGCCTTACGGCAACTACAAAGAACCGGGGGAACGGTGCTTTATTTTTGTCAGAAGATGTAGAGAAATGAAGAACAAACAGGAGAAGAAGAGATTGTAGAGATTTTCTGTGTATTTTCTATATCTCCTTCAATGTACATTGTACTGTATTTATAATACAGTAGATACATGAATAAAGGGAAAAGATATATTTTTACAATCGCATTGATATCTCAATCTAATCAATCTAATCCCTAATAGATACAATCTAATCTCTAATTGATCTAATGCATAATCATAACCGATGGTAGATCTTGCATATCTTCCATCTCAATCTAATCCCTAATTGATACAATCTAATCTCTAATTGATCTAATGCATGATCATAACCGATGGTAGATCTTGCATATCTTCCAACACTCCCCCTCAAGCTGGTGGCTTGTAGATATCCAAGACTCCTAGCTTGCTTAGAAGATATGTATGTTGTCTTTGACATAGAGGTTTGGTGAAGATGTCAGCAGGTTGTTCTGCTGTTCCAATTCCTCTTGTCTCGATGATACCTTCTCGAATTTTCTCTCGTGTAAAGTGGCAATCCACCTCTATATGCTTCGTTCTTTCATGCATTACAGGATTTGCTGCGAGTTTAAGAGCTGCATCATTGTCGCAAAACAGTTTTGTTGGCCCTTTCAGCCTTATCCCAAGATCTCCAAGTAATCCCCGTAACCACACAATTTCACATGTAGTTTTTGCCATAGCTCGATATTCCGCTTCAGCTGAAGATAGGGAGACCGTTGCTTGTTTCTTGGTTTTCCATGAAAGAAGAGATTCCCCGATTTTAATACAAAAGCCAGTAATCGATCTTCGACTCATCGGGCAGGTTGCATAATCTGCATCACAGTATCCTGTCAATTCCATATTGCATCTCCTAGACAGAAGTATCCCGAGTCCTGGGCATTTCTTTAAATATTTCACAACTTTCAAGGCAGCATTCATGTGAGACTCCTTCGGGCTGTGCATAAATTGACTGAGAGTTTGCACGGCATATGAAATGTCAGGTCTGGTCATAGTCAGATATATGAGCTTTCCTACAAGCTTCTGATAACTTGTCGGATCTTTGAGTACAGGATCATCTTTCTGAGATATCCCTCCCAGAAAATCCGATGTAGTTAACTTGATGTTTTGTTCAATAGGAATAACTGCCGGCTTGCATCATGATAGTCCAGCTTCTGAAATGATCTCCAACACAAACTTCCGTTGACTGAGGGAAATCCCTTGGTCGGATCGAGCAATTTCAATACCAAGGAAGTATTTTGGTGCTCCCAGATCCTTTATATGGAATGTAGCATGCAAATATTTCTTAAGACGCTCTATTGCAGTTTCATCATTACCCATGATGAGGATGTCATCAACATATATCATCAAGTAGATAGATGACATACCTTTAGTCCATGTGAATAAGGCGTAATCATGCTTGGATTGTTTGAAACCTGCAGTTGTGAGAGCAGTTGCAAACTTTGCATACCATTGTCTTGAAGCTTGTTTTAGTCCATAAAGGGATTTGCGGAGACGACATACCCTTTTCTCCCCCTGTCTCCGTATGCCCTGAGGAATATCCATATAGATCTCCTCATCTAAGTCACCATGAAGAAAGGCGTTATGAACATCCATCTGATGTAGAGACCAGTTTTGAATAGCTGCAACTGATAGAAAAGAACGAACTGTGACGTCTTTAGCAACAGGGGAAAAAGTCTCGTGATAATCGAAACCTTCGCGTTGCGTATATCCTTTAGCCACCAACCGAGCCTTGTAACGCTCAATAGAACCATCAGATCGATATTTGATTTTATAAACCCATTTGCATCCTATGGACTTTCTGTTGTGAGGAAGATTGACTAATTCCCATGTGTGGTTATCAGTCAAGGCCTGTAGCTCTGCTGCCATGGCCTGTTGCCACTTTGGATCTCTAGATGCTTCATCATAACTAGAGGGTTCTTTTGCATCGGAAATACGACTAATGCAACAACGATGATCTGACGAAAGCTTATCAAAGCATACGTAAGAAGATATTGGATAGCAAATACCTGGTGAGTTAAGTGAAGCACAAACATAATCTTTAGTCCAAGTTGGCGGTTTTGTGGCTCGTCCTGAGCGACGTGGATGATCTGTTGGTGCTGGAGATGAAGACTGTGATTCTTGAGATGAAGATTGTCCCTCTGTATTTATCTCATGGGTGTCGTCCATATTTGTGATGTCTTCAGCAGTATTATCCAGAAAACGGTCTGGAGGAGAACTGGACAAAGTGAAAAGATGATCTGCTTCAGGTTGTGTGGTGAGAAAAAAACCAGGGGATGCTTCTTCTTCATCTAGATTTCGGCGGGAACCCGTTGGAGCATCCAAGTCGTTTTGGGAAGATGAGTTTTCACGAAATGGAAAGATATTTTCATGAAAAACAACATCTCGACTGGTAAAAAAATCTCCTGTTCTGATGTCAAGAACATAATATCCCTTTTGCAGATTTGGATATCCCATGAATATGCATCTTCTAGCGCGAGGACCCATTTTATCCCGAGGCCCCATTATTGCAGCATAACATAGGCAGCCAAAAACTCGTAGATGATCTAAAGTGGGCCTCTTTCTATAAAGCAATTCGAAAGGCGATTTGCCATCCAGTATCCTCGTGGGCATTCGGTTGATCAAATAAGCTGCCGTGAGAACACAGTCTCCCCAATAGTTTTCTGGGATAGATCCCTGAAATTTAAGTGCTCTGGCGACTTCCAAGAGATGCCGATGTTTTCGCTCTACTACTCCATTCTGTTGTGGAGTGTAAACACAGGAGCTTTCATGAAGAATGCCATGAGACAGAAAAAGTGAACGGCAATCATTATTAAAAAATTCCGTCCCATTATCAGTCCGAATTTTCTGAATCGGCCTTCTAAATTGATTTTTGGTTAGGACCAAAAAAATCTTTAGATGAGAAACAACCTGCGCTTTTGATTGCATTAGGAATGTCCATGTGGCACGAGAATAATCGTCCACAATTGTGAGAAAATAGCGTGAACCATCCCTATGTGGGGTGTGATATGGTCCCCAAACATCCATATGAACTAGAGAAAAAATTTCAGTAGAACGTGTTGTACTGAAAGGAAAAGGAGTTCGGGATTGTTTTGCAAGTGGGCATATTTCACATTTAGAATAAGGAAAGAATGCATTATGACCCATTCGTGAATGCATAAGAAAACTCTTATCATTGGTAGACAAATTACACAACGATTTCTTATTCAGGGAAGATAAATCAAAATGACTAGGGTAACTAATCCAAAAATAAAGCCCTTCGGAAAGACTACCCAAGCCCATCAGTTTGCCAGTCGAACGGGCCTGAAAAAAACAGGTGTCAGAATCGAAGAATATTTGACATGAATTTTCTAGGCAGACTTTGGAGACAGAAATAAGATTGAATTGGAATTCTGGGACATAAAGAACATTTTGAAGGACAATTTGATGACTCAATTGGACAGTCCCTGTCATGGTGACATGAGTAATATTCCCGTTTGGTAATTGCACAGAAATAGGTGTATCTAATTTCTTGTGCATATTGGAAAAAAATCCCGTGTCACAAACAATATGATCGCTTGCCCCTGAATCAATTATCCAAGCTTTTCTTGAAATAGAATTTATCAGGCAATAAGAAATACTTGAAAAACTTGCTCCCTTATTTCCAATATCGATCTTTTGCAAAGCCTGCATCAGCTGCTGATATTGCCCATTTGTAATAGGCTGATCATAATTCAATCCGGTTGGTCCAGTGACCTGATAAGCTGCAGCAAATTCTTTTTTCTTTCCTTTTTCTCCTGGCTTGCCATGCAATTTCCAACAATTGTCTATGGTATGATGTGGGCGCTTGCAATATTCACAATATAATTTACCACTGCCCTTTGAATTTTGACCAAAATTCTTTAAAGATGCGGAAAAAACCTGACCGTCCGATCCTCTTGATGAGGAATAATCCTGGCCATCCGATCCTTTTAATGAGGAATAAATCTGACCGTCGGATCTCTTCATCAAGGGATAATGTCCACCGTCCGATTCGCCGTGCGGATAAAACCCCTGTGCACCGTCCGATCTTGGCAGATGATCTGGACCGTTCGTTCCTTCTCTCTTAAAGGAACGATCGGTCCCTCCTTGGAACCCTAGCCCCCCTTCGCGATTCTCTCTCTCGGGCTAGGGTTTTTCCCGAATCTCGCCGGAAGCCGCGCATCGCGAGGGCGACGCTGTCGCTTCCTTGCGTTTGCTCTGGAACCGCGAGTCTCTGGTTTTCCTCTTGAACAGCCAATTGAAAGATTCGGCCAAGGGGAGGCACCGGATCCATCGCCAAGATCTGAGATCGAAAGGTTAGATAACTTTCATTCAAAATCAGAAGGAATCGTGTTGTCTTCTCCCTCTCCTTCATCGATCTATACTGTCGGAGCATGTCTTCTGGTCCCTCGAGTTTTTCCTCCGTGGCTTCGAGTTGATTCCAGAGGGAAGATAATTTGTTGTAGCAGGCCGTGACGGTCATATTTCCCTGTTTTAAGTCGCTTAATTCCTGCACAAGAGAAAAAATTTTGGCTTGATCTAGTTTCCCGTACATCTCTTTGATGCTATCCCACATCTTTTTCGAGTCTTCTGTCGGAGGGAGTCCGGCGGCCACCTCTGGAGAAATGCAATTGCCGATCCACGTTCGGATGAGGTGGTTGCATTTTCTCCAGTGCCTGGCCAGCCGCTCGTCCGACGGTGTGGGTATTGCTCCGTCGAGAAATCCGTCTTTGTCCTTCGTCACGAGGGCCCGCCGGAAATCTTGCGACCATTTGGAATAATTTTCCGATCCGGTTAGTTGTAAACTGATTAATTTCAGTTCTGGACCGTCGGAGTTTGATACGTACAAAGGGTCGCCTGATTCTGGTCGGCCAGTGATCGGAAACGGAAGGAAACCCGATGGAAAATTCGGGTAAACGTTCGCCCCTGCACCCGATCCATTAAATCCGGATCCATGACCCGCATTAGAAACTGCTGGGTAGGGATTCGACCCTAAACCCACGCTCGGGTAGGGATTTGACCCTAAACCCGATTCACCAGTCCCGCTTATTTGTTCTGAACCGACGGCTGAGTTTGCCCCATTCGTGGTAGGCGGACTCCCGTCGGGCTGAGGGTTGCTCTGGCTGCTTCCAGCCCCCGGCAATGATGCGTTTGGGTCTTGCCCAACGTACCATGGATATGGTACCCATTGGTAAGGATGCCCGGAGATAGGCAGCCCCATGTTAGACTGAGCCGGGTAATATTGCCATGGAAGATTTGGAAACTGAGTTTGCGGTTGGATCGTTGGAATTGTTGGAATTGTTGTCTGTACTTGCTGTGCAGACGTAGTCTCTGCTGTCAATGCTGTATCCACGCCAGAAGATGAATTGTCTGGTGGATTCATGGTAAGTATCCTCCTTTGCTTCTTTCTTCTCTACAAAAAATTTGATTCCTTCTCTGCTTTGATCTGATTTTGCAGATCAAGAAGCTGCGACAGGCAATCAAGGTGTGCGGAAGCGGGAATCAAGAGCAAAGCTCTGATACCATGTCAGAAGATGTAGAGAAATGAAGAACAAACAGGAGAAGAAGAGATTGTAGAGATTTTCTGTGTATTTTCTATATCTCCTTCAATGTACATTGTACTGTATTTATAATACAGTAGATACATGAATAAAGGGAAAAGATATATTTTTACAATCGCATTGATATCTCAATCTAATCAATCTAATCCCTAATAGATACAATCTAATCTCTAATTGATCTAATGCATAATCATAACCGATGGTAGATCTTGCATATCTTCCATCTCAATCTAATCCCTAATTGATACAATCTAATCTCTAATTGATCTAATGCATGATCATAACCGATGGTAGATCTTGCATATCTTCCAACAATTTTATAGATTCTATATCGATAGGTAAACCCGTCAATTGATGATTCCATTTTGTCTCTCACAAAGTTCGAAGACTTTCTATCCTACCACATCCTTCCTATCACGAGTGAGGTGTTGTCTTTACACGCAATTATCTGCCCAATATCTTTGACCATCTCTAGATGATATCCGTAAAGGTAAAAGAAAAAAAAAAGTCGAATATTGAAGGATTTCTTGCAATTATATACTAGATGGATTGCTCACGATATATTCATGACGCAACGTGTGGCTCACGCCATCTTTTTTAACATTAGCTCCCCGTGGATTCTACGAACGAGCATGTGGTTTCATCCTCGGAGTGCACCACTAGCCAAATTCCCTTTCACGAAAAAGCTAGACCGCCAGCTTTTTTTCTTTCTTTTATAACTTCTCTTTTAAGGCGATCAATGCCGTGCAACACTTGGAATTGACCATGAATTATCCAACCATCCAAAAAGCACACATGCTCAAAAATAGCTGTCCACCACAGAATTTGATCACAGTCGATGTCGAAAAACCATGTGTCCAATCGCAACGTTCATCGTGTGGACATACTCCCCCGACAATTAGCATCTTGATGGAGCCACAACGACAAAGCGAAGCAATTATAGTTCGATCCATATATTTCATAACCGATGCAGGAGCTCCTCAAATCGCCGATACTTTCGGTTGCCTTTCCTCTCATTTCCCCGTCGTTTTTCTCGCCATACATCTGTATGGTCCTAAAGAAGTAGTACGAAAGAAATTGGTGCTTGTCGACTTCAAAAAGATGGATGATCGAATGAATTCCGGCATCCTGAGTCCTCCCTGTCGGCAGAATGTGTTTTCCTGCCCACGAGGAAAAAACCACTGAGAAGCATCATCGATGGGATCATGCCAATGGTCTGTGTAGTAAGTGGGTTGACTCAGCATCATGTTATGTCCGAGGAGCTTTTCCATACAGCAGACAACACGCACCCTCGACCGTCAAAATACAAGTGTTTCGATCCAGGATTTTTTGTGGTATACAAATTAGTTTTTAATAAAAGTGGGATAGGTGTATCACAATTCAGGAGTTGTTGTAAAACCAAAATCAATTTGAGCGTAAACATGACATGGCATTCCATTTAGGAATTTTTTATGGTTTTAACCTATAATTCAACTACAAAAATACACATGAATAGCTTCAAAAATCTAACAAAAAAATTATCCAAAAAGTCCTAAATTTATTATACTTTTGCTAATTTAGTCATAAATCTTTCAATTTTACCAATTGAATCGATCTAATCAATTTTGACTGGAATTCGATAATGTGGACGCTAGTCATTTTATATGGCATAACCGATGTTGACATTGATATTTTTAATAATATTTTGGATTCTTTATGATTTTTTCTTTTTACTTTTCCTTTCCTCTATTTTTTTTTTTCCAGTTTTGGAGCTGAGGCCGATGAACCTTGTTGACTCCAGGCCGCGATGCCCTTGCCAGCCAAAGTGAGAGGGCACGAGGGCTTGGTTAGGGGTGAGCATGGTTCAAGTTGGGCCGATCCACCCCTTAACCCTAGGACCAACCCGTACAATGCTGATCCTCAATTTTTGAGACCTAGGACCGAATTAACCCAGTGGGTTCGATCCGATTTTAGGGTCAACCTGAGACCAATCGATAATTTTTTATTTCATTTTTTGTACTATTTGAAAAAAGTGATTGAAGATCGGACTAACTCAATGGGTTCAATCTAGTTCCAAGATCAACCTAGGACCAACTAATAATTTTTTATTTCATTTTTTGTACTCCTTGAAAGGGCAATCGAGGACCGAACCTAATGACAAGCAAGGTTAGCTAATAAAGGCAAGCAGTGAGGGTCAAGTGGGGTTAGTGTCAAATAGAGTGAGCGTCAAGTGTCAAGTGGGGAGTAATAAGTCAAGTGAGCATCGAGCGGCGAGCGGCACGAGTAACCCAAAGCGAGCAAGACGAGTGTCGAGTGGCGAGCAGAGAAATTATTTCTTTCAATTTTGGCAAATTAAAGACTAAGAGAACAAATAAGACAGAAGAGAACGAGTACTGCAAGAGGATGCCATAAGGACTTGTTTATACCCTCTTGGACGTTGTGAGGACTCCTCACAAAAACATTTTCCTCATTCGTAAATTATGACTATTGATACTGTAAAAGACATTAAAAATCTAAGTTATTAAATAACAATGTAAAATTACTTGAACTCCTCACTAAAGAGCTATTTAATGTTATTAACGCCATTTATTTTAAGGTTTTTTCTATATAAAAAAATTATAATCAAGGTTGGTCCAAGTTAGACCGACCCTGAACTCCTAGGATCGAGTACCAACTCGAATAGTGTTGGTCCAGAAATCTTAGGACTAAGGACCGACCTAGTCTCCCTGGGAACTGGACCAGGACTGATAGGGTTAGGCTGGTCCAGGGTCGGTCCAAGGTTGACCCTGCACCAATGCTCAACCCTAGGCTTGGTGGCCCTCATTAGCGCTGATGGAGGTTGCAGCCTTCGTTTAGAGCTAGTGATGGTTAGCCGACTTTCACCTATAAAAAAAAAGGAAAAAAAACCATAAAAATTTCAAATTATTATTAAAAGAAAGTCAACATTAGCAATTTTCTACTAAAATTTATCGGGTGGACTTAGCTGACAAAATATGAAAAGGTTTAGGACTTAATTGACAAAATCGAAAGGCTTAGGACTAAGTTGATAAAAGTGCAATAGATAATGAACTTTTGGGACAATTTTCCCGGAATTTGACCATTCTGCCACCGCCGGACCGCCGGTGACAGAGACAAAATGGCTCGACCGAAGCGAAGCTGTTGGACGGCCCACAACATGCCCACGGATGGGCCTAATCAGGTTGGCCCAAAGTCCCAGTCGAGGCCCAACGCCACCGAGCTCCGAGCCCACGCTCCATCTTAACCACGACGCCGTTTCGACTCGGACGTACGAAATCGAGTCGATGGTGGGAAGGAAAACGAAAAAGAAAAAAGAAAAAGCGGAGAGCAAAGAAAATGGCGAACCATAGTCGTTCGCGTCGCGAGGCGGAGGAGACGAGAGCCCGAGGGAGGAGACGACGGGCCGCAGACGACGGAGCCGACGGAGCCGACGACGGAGCCGACGGGGCCTCCGATGACCGCCGTCCCGGACCTCGCATGATCCGATCTCCCCCTCCCTCTCCGCCCCTTTCATGCGACGATCGAATGCCCGCAAAGCCGGGAGCAACAGGAAATCCCCCTCCGCCGCCGCCGACGCCGACGACGACCACCGCCACCGACGCCGTAGCAGCGCCAAGGCCGACGGCGACGACGGCCGCGACATGGATCCGATCAAGTTCCCCCTCCGCCCCAGCTCCCGATCCACCAACCTCTTCTCCCGCAACCCTAAGCACCCTCCCAGATCGAACCTCTGCCTCCTCTCCTCGGCCCTGCTCGCACTTACTCTCCTCCTCTGCTACGCGTTCCTCTCTTCTCGCGGCTTCTCGATCCTCGCGAGGAGGAAGTACGCGATCGTGATCGACGGCGGCAGCACGGGGACGCGGATACACGTCTTCAGCTACGGGATCGGGAGCGGGGGCAATGCGGCCTTCGATTTCGGGCAAAACGGGCTGGCGTCGCTGCGGGTTAATCCGGGGTTGTCGGCGTACGCGGAGGATCCGGAGGAGGCGGGCGCCTCGCTGGCCGAGCTGCTTGGGTTCGCGAAGCGGAAGGTGCCGAGGGAATTCTGGGGAGAGACGGAGGTCCGGCTAATGGCGACGGCTGGGATGCGGATGCTCGAACGGCGCGTCCAGGATCAGATCCTCGACTCATGCCGGAAGGTTCTACGCGCGTCGGGATTCCAGTTTCAGGATGAGTGGGCTTCGGTTATTACAGGTCTGACCACTATCACTTGGTGATTTACTGAATGCATTAGAGAGTGGGTGTGAGTTTGATAGCTAGTTGAAAATGATGGGTCTTGATTAGTTTAATCCTGGGGAGTTCTGGAATTCGTCTTTCTTCTCCTGCGGAGCGCTGAGAAAGTCTAATGGACATGGGGAGGGAGCAGGCGAAGTTTTTTCTTTTGGGTTTGGTGCTTGTTTTGCAATTTGGAAGCTCATTTTTTGGGTTGCATCAGGTTCTGATGAAGGGGCGTACGCTTGGGTGGTTGCTAATTATGCACTCGGTGCTCTTGGGGGTGATCCACGGCACACTACTGGTATTATTGAACTTGGTGGGGCTTCTGCTCAGGTGCAGTTTCATCTCCCTATGCTGATATCTTTTGATGCTTTTGGTATCCATGGTGCCCATTTTAAGTCAGATTGTTCAACTCTGTAAAATAATATGGCTATAGTCTTTCACTCTTTTCAAAGCTTAAAACAGCTTTTCTTTACTGATATGTATAGTGTTCACTTTCTAATTGGTCCCTAAGCAATCTTAGTTTGAATTACAATACAAGTTTTTATATTGGTGCTTCATTGTGTTAACTACAATGTGTCATTTTTGTTGAAGATTTGGCATATTAGCAGGGAGAGCCCCATGGATTTAATTTCTAATATAATTAATATATTTACTATATACTGATTTTGTTACCTGGTAATCTTGAAGGTCAAACCTTGCTTAGAGCTACCAAGGAATTCATTACCTATGCCCAAGCATAAAAAATAGGACTTTGATTTAGTGGTACATTATACTTTCTGTTTCAGGTGACCTTTTCATCAAGTGCGCCACTACCTCGTGAATTTTCAAGAACTGTAAAATTTGGAAACATCACATACAACCTCTACAGCCACAGCTTTCTTCAATTCGGCCAGGTACTGTCTTCTTTTGCTTCATTCTCTATTGCTAATGTGCAGTGAATAAATACTTTTGTTTGCTAACCTTTTTGACACCATATTAAAAATATTCTTTTCTGTTCTTGATTTGATGAATCCATGTGCTTTGTTTGGTTTACAATTAGTAATTTGAATATCCCTGCTTCATCACTTATCTTGTTTCTTTGTTAACTGGTTGATGTTTTTATTTCTTTGTTTTGTCCTTACTACTTTTGTGGGAAATAATTCGTCAGAAAATACTCACAGTGAGATGTGAAGCTTAGTGATTATTTCCATATGATGCATGTAGAAAAAAAGGAATTTTTTTTTTTTTCAAACCAAGTTATAAGCTATAATGTGGGTGGTCAATACCAAGCTGTGACCAATTCAAATTAATAACTTTATCTTTTTCCTTTTCCTAAGATCATACTTGTGCAACTTGGTTATGTCATGATCTCAATTTGTAAACCAGATGAGCCGACTTTTTGTAGAAGAGTCGTTCAAGTGTTATTTATGAGGGTCAATAATGAGTTATATGATGCTGGTTCTATTAAGTTCTGATGTTGGCTTCTACATCCTGATGAACATGTTGTCAATTCTGACCTCATTTGGACAATTTATGGTTCATCTTGCTCCCTGATTTGCAATATGAAATAATAGCTTAAAACTAGGAGGCTGGCTATTTATGAAGAGGTGTGAGTTCATTTTTTTGAAGTCCCACTTGTGAACATTTGAGTTTATGCATTACCATTAATTGAGCGTAAAGTGGGTTATAATGATGTCTCCTGTCAGCTTCTGGGAGTGCGGTAAAATTTCATCGGTTTTTCCTTTCTCTCTGCCTCGTTCATCAGTTTTCTGAGCTGTTTCCCCTCCTAAGATGCGTTGAAGCTCTTAAATTTGTGTTTTGCAGAATGTTGCATTTGAGTCGTTGAAAGAACTGCTACTTTCTGAAGAAAAGAATTTGGGTGAGTTTGTCTAATTTACTTTCAGCTTATTATGTATGATGCTCAAAGTTTATATGGCAGCTTGGTTTGTATTTGAACAAGCCACTTGCCATATCTTGTGATTTTCATCCAGACCCCAATGTAGTTCGTCTGTGTCTATATACCTGTACATCCATGAATCTATGCATCATACGTACCTATTACATAACATGTGGATGTGTGTCTATCTGTTGATATATATGTACATGTGCTCTAGTCTGTATAAAAACTTCTTCTACATTCTTGCACGTCCTTTGGCATCAACATTTTTTGAAGCTTTTACCTATCAACCTTGTTTGCTGAGGGGAATTAAACAAATAGAAATAGATAAATGAAAATTGATTAGATCTAAAAGTATGGAACTGACATTTGCTATTTAAAGATTTTCCTTTTTTTCGATATGAACATGTTATATTAAATTTAATCAAGTTTGCAAGTTGCATCAATCTTCTGACGATGGTCATTATTAAATATACGAGATTGTGGAGCAGGATATATTTCTGTGTTTCTACACTTCCTTACCATCTATATGTTGTGCAGCTGATGAGTCTCATCAAATGGGGATGATAGTTGATCCTTGCACTCCAAAAGGGTACTCTCATGCCGAGCAATTGAAGCTCACAACAGGTGCAGTGGATGATAAAGAGAGACTCTTGTCCACTTTTGATTCTAAGGGTAACTTCTCAGAGTGCAGATCTGCCGCCTTTAAACTATTACAAAAGGAAAAAGGTTGTCGACTCTCGCTGACTAATTTTTGACACTATATTCTGGATATATCAGTCTTTGCTTGTTAGTTGTGATCCTCATCCTCTCTTTCTCCTGTGATGCAGATAAGTGTGCTTATCGGCAATGCTACATAGGATCAACTTTCACGCCCAAGCTTCAAGGGAGATTTCTTGCTACAGAAAATTTTTTCCATACGTCAAAGGTATGAGCTTTTCTATACGTGGACAGTGACACTGTGCTACAGTAAAAGGTCTGGCTAAAGGGATTTAATCCCATCTGTCAGCATCAAATCCTCTCTTTCATTAATTTGTTTGAACTAAATGTTGGGGTATCCTGATTTTATGTGCTGTTAACTTTATTTTTTTCTGTGCTATTTTGCTTGTTTAGTTCTTTGGATTGACACAAAAGGCAGTTCTTTCTGACTTGATGTTGGCTGGGGAACATTTTTGTGGAGAGGATTGGTCAATCTTGAAGAAGAGACATCATTTGCTCAATGGGGAAGACTTACTCCGCTACTGCTTCTCTTCAGCCTATATTGTAGCCTTCCTTCATGATAGTCTTGGGATTGCTTTGAATGATGATAGGTAACTCATCCGATGCCATAACTAGAGTAATCTTCTACTGTTATTGGTCAATTATTCTTCAAAATGATGAGATATTGCATTTTCCCTCCATAAAGCCTCCCTTTTATGTCTGCTCGCTTCAACCTTAGAATAATTGTTATTTGTCCTTCATTGGTGATCGAATGTGTTTTTTCTTAAACAGGATTGCATTTGCTAATCAGGTAGGGAGTGTCCCTCTGGACTGGGCCCTCGGAGCTTTCATCTTGCAGGCCACAGCTGCTGCGGATGTAGAGAAGCCCAGCTGGCCCTTCACCATTGTCAATAATCACTCACCCATCCTACTCTTATTACTTGCTATTCTGATAATATCCATGTTCATCTCATGGATCGTATCAAAGTGGAGGAAGCCTCAAGTAAAGATCATTTATGACTTAGAGAAGGGACGGTATATAGTGACTCGGGTGAACAAGAGTTGATTGTTTCCTCATCTTCTGCATCTATACAGTCGGAAGAAATGAGCCATGACTGTGCAGCGCCACGATTTTTAGCTATCTTACTTCCACATTTTTTAGCCTGAAGTGACTCCGAGGACTGAACGGGGGCTCTTAGATTGTATATAGTAGGATCCTTGCAGGGATTGTGCAATGACGTCTTTAGGACGTCGAGCATCCTTCGTGTCCTATACCATTCTTTCTTTCCTTTTTTTTATCTTGGGTGCATACAGAAATTTTTAGAAAGCTCATTCCTAGTCACACCACCGAACATCACCCTTGGAATTAGTGCTTTGTTGTGAAGTATAATTTTCTGGGAACTTGGGCCGCCATATCTGTCAATGTACAACAAATTGTTCGCTTAACTTGAGCTTCCAAATTATGAACTGGATCTGGATGCAATTCTATCCTCTCTTTGGGGGGTATACTCATTCTGTGTCAATTTTTGCTGTTCTATTGGGAAGGAGAAAAGGTTGAAAAAGAAAAGGGATCCTTGGTTTTGTTAGTTCCACAGTGGTGGCATTGTTAAAAATTTTGCAGTTACCTAAATAAGGTTACTGTCTGTAGAATTCATTACCGGTTATTTTCTCAAGTGCGAGATAATAAATGGAAAGAAAGAGAAGATTAAAGCTTTTACTTGCCTACCACACTTTCATGGAGATTCATATGTACGCAGCAATGTTAAATTAGAGCTAGGAAGCATCTTGCTGTCAAAAACTTTCATTAGAGCATTCCCTTTGCAACTACAGCTTTTCCTGGGTGGGAATATATGTATGTCCCTTTGAGCTTTAGGCCTCCGGAGGAACTTATTCCCCTTAAAATGCGGATTCGCCATATTCTCAAATTAAGAAGAACCAGGAAGGCCCCAGACAGAGTTTGATCAAAATGATGAGATTCCAGTTCCACCAGCCTCTTGGAGATTAGTTAAGTATACATACCCATAATGGCATCACAAGTACCAAATGAATTATTTAATTCAAGAGATTAGTGAATCAATGTTGCTCGACCTGCAGATTATGGAAAGAAAAACTAGGCACTCTCCTCTTGCATCGCCCTCCTATGCTTTGTTAATTGAGTTGTGCAGAGTGCATATTAAAGCTTAAGATCGAACATGGCGTCAAGAATGACAACCTCGGTACCTGGATATAGCATTGGATCGGACGCAATCACAGAGACGGGCTCCCGAGTGTTTTCTTCTCGTGCAGTTCTGTTCAGCTGTCTAATTGCAGCAATAAATTTTTAAATTTATTAGGATGTCTGTATACAGAGTTCGGATGGCATAAAACACTTCGAGAAAGAAAGAACCTGTCCTTATCAGCGGCGGCTCGGTCATACGGGCACCGGATCGGTCTTCGCGGGACCGTCGATGTGGGGGCTCATTCAGCGAAATGGCCTTAGTTTAATCGTTCTTCTTTTTTAAGAAAAAGCGGAGGAAAGCCAGAGCTTTAAGACCAACCTTGAGAATCTACAAAGTCCCCAGCATCGCAGTTTCTCGCTTTATTTGTTTTCCCTCCTTGTGCTCATCGGAGTTGATGAAATTCCAAAGACCGCATGGACCCTCCTGAGATTCTGCCGATAGGTGACTGGATTTTAATATGTGGCAATATACATGGTACGCAGCCGTACCAAAGTAAAAGCGAAAGGCGCGAGCTAGCAGTCATTTTTTACCTTGATTTGGCAGCGCTCGAGCTTGAATCCGTAACTGGTCTCGAGTTCATAAACTCGGATGGTCCCTTGCTGTGAGATCAGGCGACATATGATCTAACTAGGGATGTGGATTCTTCCGTAAACCTTGGCTAAATAAGCTTTATCCGATCATGTTCCACTTTAAATCCTGACTGCGCCGACCCTGACTCTAATAGTTTTAGCTTAGAAATTGACACGTGTTGATTCTCAAACGTACTTATGTTCCTGAACCGTCATGCTTGTCCTCGCGCTCGCATCCTTTACACAAGGTTCTCCGGAAATGATTTCGAACTCGTGTCTGCATAGAGCGGAGGCAAGAATTAGGCATGTTGCCCACCACCATTTTACTAGGTCGACAGAAAACAGAACAAGAATCAGCACACCAGCATCATGTTCGGACCATGACTCAGAGTTTTAACTTTTTTCACCTCAATCTCAAGCTACCATGTGTAAAACAAAGCTTAAGGAATATATTCCACAGAATGTTCCTAAGCATGTGATGTGTACATAGCATAACGGCATGAAAAAAAGGGAAAACCAGCACAAGAAACAATCACAGCGGATAAAGAGAGTTGGAATTGGCCGCTTTCTTATCTGAAAAACAGCATTGAATCAGAATACCGGGGGGGGACACAGAGAGCAGAGAAAAGAAAAAGCATAAAGAAACACATTCAGCACAAGAAACCAGGACCCGATTCATCTCTTTATCTATTAATCTATCTTGGTTCCTAGAGAAAAGAGCTTGGAATTCTAAAGTGAGAATTAAATCCGGAGAGGCATAAAGGGAGTGTTTGTTTTCTTTAATGCGCTGTTCCATTTGTCCCCTTTTCTCCTCTCCTTCCATTTGATTCTTCATAAACATTCTGCTTGCTCATGTACCAGTCCATCCACTGGTTCCTGGATGGCCCATGTTAAACTGCCGCCTGCCGAGTCACTACTCTTCCATGTACTTAATAAACTAAAAAGCGCACCCGCCTTTGCTTAGTAACAAAGGAACAATCAGTCACCAGAAAACAGACTTGATGCATTCCTTTCTCCCAATCTTACTTTACTCTTTGCTGCGGTTTAAGTATCCCGAAGCCGTGAAAAATCATGATTTGTAGGTATTAGAACCGACGGAGGTGCGCTCAGCGACATTCTCATGTTGATATAGCGGCCGATCGGTTTTAATGTAGCATAGGGAAGAAGATGGAAAGTTTAGGAAATTGGATCTGCTCCCTGGGTGAGGGCACATGTAAGCATTGCCTGCTGAATTGGCAATTTCTTAAAGACCAAAGACCATAAAGAGAACTTGGAAGTGATTGGCCATTTTCAAAGTTAGACAAGAAAAAGCAGGGAAAATGACAGATACGTTTTGGGAGCAACAAGTTTGAAAAAAGATACTTGGCTTCTCAAGGACACTGTTCCACTTCCCCTTTTTTCGATTCATCCTTTGTCAGATTCTTCCATAAGACAGCCTTAACATGCCTAGATTACAATTCTCATTATGTTTTATTTTGAGGTGAATCTAAAATTCCCCACCAAACAATTGCTTCTGGGCCCCTCCCTTGTTGAATGCCTCAAAATTCCCTCCACAGAGAGATCCAACCAAGACTGATAAATAGCCGCATTGCCTCTACAGGAGTGGAACAACAAGAGAAGAGGCAGGACAAGCCGTCTCAAGGAAATCCCCATCTTTCCTCCGAGACAGGAAGCATCTTCTCTTTCTTCTCTTCCGGCCCTTTTCTACTTCTCAAAACAATGAATGTTCTGGTACAGAGAACATTCATCTTTGTGATCCTTGTCGGTTCGTTAGCGGTTAACCCGAGTCGAGTCTCGGGCTTTACCAGCGTAGAGCTTCTCACGAGGAAGGCCGGAGAAGATCAGCACATAGCATCATCGAGTCGACGCCTGCTGAAGGACACCAGCACGGAATTAATGACCGGCAAGGCATCCGCAGGCAAAGCTGCGAGCTTCGATCCTAACCAGTCGAGCAAGAGAAAAGTCCATGGAGGTTCGGATCCTATCCACAACAGGTCCTAGGTCATCCTAGTCCTCCTTCGAATAGAAGACGGGCCCAATTTGCTGGAAATGCTAGACGAGCACGAGATGAGCCATTTCCAGGCTCCCAAATAGTTACACTAGAATTGGCTATGGCTAGTTCGTTTCGTCGTTCTTTTGCGCTCTTCGTCCTTATTTTTTGGTCCTCGTTAAGTGTAGAGATTTGTATAGCAAAAAGCGATTAGTATAGGCGAGTTTGTTCGATCAGTTAAAAGGAGAGATCGGCAGATTGCCGTAAGTTTTGTGAGCTAGAAGTTTGGCTGTCCCTATTTTCCATACTCGATTCTGCGTGTTTTCCACACTGAAATGAAAGACAATTCTTTTTTCTGCTTATCCAAATCTGTGGTTGTAAGTTCCAAGCGCCTGCGCATTCTTTCAGCTGCACGGTAGTAAACTGCCGCCTGCAATGAAGAGGTGATGGTAAACCTGACAAACTTGAGGACGTTTCAGGATCCTATTTGCTTCTGCACCGTCTCATGCCGCGACATTCCTGACGCGACTTCCTCTCTATTCAACCGACGTTGCTCTGCATTCCATGTCGCCGCAAACAGCAACAGTCCGGTCGAGGATTCGGATTCACTGAAAATAAAGACGACACTGAATCGAATAGGCGAAACTCATTGCTCTAGGAACTAGGGAGTGAATCTGAATTACTGATTTACGACCAACCGACGGGGTCCGAATCTCGCCGCCTTTCTCTAGTGCCGACATGAGCCGAGGAATTCGCGAGACTAACGAGGCGAGACATTGCTATTCCTAGTTAGTACCGATCCTGGTCATTCCGGATTCCGAAAAATCAAAACTCGGACATTCACTCTTTCTGTTTTTGGATAAAATCTTAAAATCTATCATAGGACAAAGGCATCGCAGCTTACTAAACTAGATAGCTATCTTAATAAAGTGGTAAGTGTTTCTTCATCTCGAAGACCGCAATTCAAAATTCGGGGAATTCAAAAGTTTTTTTTTTTAATATAAAAGGATAAGTACACTCGAAGTACTAAAATTTATAATAAATAAATAAAATTCTAAAATTTGTCAAATTAGTATAACTTGACTAATAAAAATGCTTACGTGACCTTTTTATTATTTTCTCTATTCAACGTGACGATATCATGGCCAAAACAACGTCGTTTTAGTCTAAATTTGATTTTTTAATAAAATTTTTATTTAAGCTATATTTTAAAAAACAATGTAAGTTTGAAAAAGAAAAAAACATATAAAGTGAAAAGCCGCCCTCGCCGCCCCAGGAAGGGCCGGCGATGGTGGGGGATGGCCGGGCAAAACGGGCGGGCTTGGGCCTCGCCTCTTCGTTAGACGGGCCTCGTGACGTCAGCACTGAGGCCCAAATCAGCCCAAATGGGCTTTGACTCGCCAGTTCGGACTCGGACGATACGCGAAAGCGGTCAACGCGAGAAACAAAAGAGATCGATTCTCAACCGTCGGATCTAGGGTTTATCAAGCCGTTCCCGTCCTCGTTCCGCACACCTATAAATAGCGGCGAACTTGCAGGTCGCCTCTTCTCCTTCCTCTAGCCAGCCGCTTTCCTCTGTTAGAGAGAGAGAGAGAGAGAGAGAGGCGCGCGCGCGGGGCACGGGCAAGATGGTTCAGCGTCTCACGTACCGCAAGCGGCACAGCTATGCCACCAAGTCGAACCAGCACAGGGTCGTGAAGACTCCCGGTACGGAATCCGTTTCATCTCTCGTTCGATCTCGTCGAATGTTGTCGAGGAGTTCGTTTGCGTGCGTTAAGAGTCGATTTCGATGCGCCGCCGCTTGTCGGATGATTGCGCTGAGCTGATGAGCTGTTCGATTTTGCAAATTTGGAAGTGCAGGAGGGAAGCTGGTTTACCAGACCACCAAGAAGAGAGCGAGCGGCCCCAAATGCCCCGTCACCGGCAAGAGGATTCAGGGGGTATGTATATGTCTGTTTGCCTCTCTCTCTCGCCTGAATTACGTTAGTCTCGATCGAGCCGTGTCGTGTACATCTTGATAAGTGATTTGATACTGGTGTGAATAGTTACAAATGTAGTTGTTGATCGGATTTGTTGGGTGAATTTGCGAAATTTGTCCGAATACTTGGGTGGCCTGCATTCTCATTGCCACAAAACTAGAGCGGCGGCGAATTGGTGGTTAATGGTGGGGATGCTGTGCTTGAATGGCTATGTGAATTGCTGTGATTTTGGTAGCCATTCTAGTGAATCTGTTTTTCTGTGGTGGATGTGAGTAACCATGTGAATGATCTCCAAATGTGAATTGTACGGAGCCAGAATTACGGCAGTTCCATGAAAGGTGACAGCTTCACGTGTGAGGGGGAGAGAGAGAGAGGCTTGCTTGTTGTTACGGTTGGTATACATAGCCTAGTGCGTTCCTTTTGACCAGACTCTCCACAGATGCCCAGAACTATTTGATTATTAACATGCAATCAAATCAGCATAAAGTGATCTTCTTTGGCCTTTCGTGTTGAAGTGTAAAAGATTAGTTCTGGGGCATATCGTTTTCTCACATCTGTTAGACTAGACAAAGAAAGATTCATAACTCCTAGCTATATCGTATCAAGACCTTGTTGCTTGACTGGGAAATGAATTGTACGGGCAGTTTCTTTGGCAGTTATTTGGATTTATGCTAGTTGAGAATCATTGCATGGTCTGTGATGCCATCTGTCAATGTGGGACTTGAGACTTTTGATTGTGTTAGACTAGCTACATCACCCAACTTTGCAGTGTGATGGGTAATATTTTACCTACTTTGTTAGTAATAAAAGTTCAACTGTTTTTTCTTTTAATTTTTATTCTTATAGGGTTTGAATTTTTTGAAAGCGTCAAAGAGATGAAAATATGTGGGTCAATGAATGTTGATGGTTTGGTAGTGACTTGGAAACTGGAAAAGTTCGAACAAAAAAATTAGTTTGATTTGAAATTTCCTTATTTCTTTGAACAACCAGACGGCAAGTCATTCTTTTAGAACGCTTTTTCTCTTTATACCAGCAAGTTTTTCTTCCTGTTTATGCGTTTTGACATTCAAACTAGCAGAGGATAGGTTTTCAAAAATCAAGTGAGGATGGTTTCATAAAATTTCAATCATATTGTCTAGCTTCATGTCACTGAATCATTTAAAGAAGTTAGAAGCAGAACTAAGAGAATGCTTTGAGTAAATTAAGGATGGTTGGTGAGGAATGGCAGACTAAATGAGGAGGAATCATTAAAAAAAGAAAAAAAAATTGCGAATGGGTTATATCTGCTTCGGAAGAAATTTGATGAATGGATGGCGGGAGCTATGAAGGAGTGCTTGTGCTTCACATTCAGTGGTCATCTCAGTTGCTACTTAGATGTAGCCTATATGTACAATGTTAATAATGAGTTTCAGGTTTTAATTTATTGCTTAAAAAGCAGCATGCTGACTGCAACCGAACTATGTTATACTGTCTGCTTTTTCCAGTAGGTTTTGACCTTCTTCTGCTAACCACAATTTGCTATGTTGTAGATTCCTCACTTGAGGCCGGCAGAATACAAGAGATCAAGATTGTCTAGAAATCGCAGAACTGTAAACCGGGCATATGGTGGAGTCTTGTCTGGAGGAGCTGTTCGAGAGAGGTGCGTGACAGTTCTTTCTTGAAATTTTGTTCCAGTGGTCAACATCGCAAGACCGTCTGTGATTTAATTAATCTGTATTGCTTTTGATAGGATCATCAGAGCCTTCTTAGTGGAAGAGCAGAAGATTGTGAAGAAGGTATTGAAGATTCAGAAGGCAAAGGAAAAGCTTGCCTCAAAAAGCTAAGAGAATACAATAACCTGGGGCCACTTTGAGTTAGATCTGCGGAGAGTGTAATTTTGGCTTACATTTGATGATAGGGAGCCATAGAAAAGCAATGTGAGACCATTGGAGTTGATTTTGACGACCAATTCATCGAGCTGATGTTTTGTTTCTCTTTCCCTTTTAATTGCTTTTTTGGTGATACTGTAAAATCATGTACTATCTGCTTTCCTTTTATGCCAGATTAGTTGGTTTTTAGAGTTTATACACGGTCCATTTCCATTGCTCTGGATCATTTTTCAAAGGTTTTTTGAAGTCCTTCGCCTTCTATCGTTCAGTTTGAGACGTGCAGATCCTGTTATGGAACTGACAATACTCTAGAGAAGGAGCCACAAATTTGCCGCCATTTCAAGAATTGATCATCTTGATCGCATGATGACAGACTGATTATAGACATCGCCTGGTATATTTTTCGGGATTGCACTTAGGGTGACTCAATCGAGTGATCGAGAGTAGCTTCGACCACCGCGAAAGGACCGGCTGTTTTCAACCTAGTGGTTAATGTTTTGTAACTTCCAGTGGGCTTGATAGCTTGATCCTTAGGCCGAAGCACGCACATTAGAACTTAGTAATGGGCTTGGTTTAGCTTTAAGGTGGCCTGAATTTCTGTATATCGTCCTTGGCACGTGCATCTCCTCCATGCCTGAATAGAAGATAGAAGCATCTAATGGTTGAAGGTTGCTTCCTGATGTGCTCAAAGAGTCATTATTAATGCAGATGATGAGGAAAAAGTTTTAAATTTATTGTATTTTTACCAATTTAGTTTTAAACATTTTAATTTTGCCAATTGAATATTTTGTACATTTTGCCAAATAAGTGCACCCGGCTAATTTTGACTGAAAATCACTAACATAGATGCCAGCTAGCTTACTTAATGCGCTCAGCACCAGCTAGCTTACTTAACGCGCTCAACACTGATCTGAACATTTTTTAAAATATTTTTTTCCTTTTTTTTTTTTATCTTCCTTTCTTTCAATAGCCGATTAGTAGGCCACAATGACTGGTTAGACCTTGCCAGCCTCTAGTGAGGCTTGACCCTCACTATTTGATAGGGGCGAACCTCACCCAACCATTAGTGAGGCCAACCTCGTCGACCTTCACCCCTAGTTGGTTGCATTGCCAAGGGCCGTCAACCAGCTAGAGTAAGAAGGGGAGAAAGAAAAAGAAAAAGGGTGAGAAAATTTAAAAATATTAAAAAATTATTAAATATTATCCAAGTTAACACGGATTGTGTCATGTAGAACGGTTAGTGTCCGCGTCAATGATTTCTATACAAAATTGGCCACATTGACTTAATTGGTAAAATTAAAAAATCTAGAATTGAATTGGTAAAAGAATAATAGGTTTAGATTTTTGGAAAATTTTCCTGATGATAGACAAAAATAACATGGACGCTTTTCGACATAGCGGAGAATGTTAATACTCTATGCATTGGGAAACACAAGGACTGGCCAACTTTATATGTGATTCGATGTTTGCCAAAACAGGATCATTTGCTAGGGAACTGAAAATATATTTAGTTTGTAGGTTTTCGTGGCGGGGACAAGTGAGTTCGGCCTGTTTTTATATGGAGAGGTCAGCTTAGTTTAATCTGATATGCGAACGCCTATTTAAGGATTCGTTTGATCGCACCTAGGACACCTGATCGAAACAAGAGAGAAAAGCACTAAAAAAAAAATCCTAAATCTACTTGTGCTAATTTAGACCTAAACATTTCAATTGTATAAATATTTTGACAATTTATTAATATAGTCCAACCAACCAATTTTGAATGGAAATCACTGATATGGATATTAACTGTTCTACGTGGCACAACCAGCGCTAATGTGGATAAATTTTACAATTTTTTTTTTATTTTTCTTTGTGGCCAACGATGGTCATGACCCTTGCCCAACCGCGGGAAAGAGCCCTTGCCCACAACTGGCGATGGCCTGGACGAGGGCTGTAACCCTTGCTGGCAGCCCATAAATCACCAATCATAATTGAAAAAGAAAAACAAAAGGAAAAGAAATAATAATAATAATAAATATTTTTAGATAATAAATTTTATCTACGTTAACATCGATCATTCCACGTAAGATGGTCGGCGTTCATGTTAGTGATTTCTAGTCAAATTAACCGAATGGACTACATTGGTAAATGTTAAAAGTTTAAGACTTTAATTAGGACAATTAAAAGGTTTAAGGATAATTTTTTTAATACTTTTCTCGAAGCAAGAGCAGGAATTAAATGAATTAGAGCCCCACAAATAGAGATCCAGCAATCAGCATATGGAGCATGGACCTGCTGGTTGTGTCTCCCCCATATGTTTCAAAGTTAGGATCTACGAAGCAAATAATCACCGAGTTAAGCGATTGTCAGGCTTCTGGCTTTACCATGAATCTTTGAAACACAAAGAAGGAAAAACACAGAATAAATCATTTGTGAGAGAGGTCTATCTTCACATTCGGAACTCAGATTGTATACGTGCTTTGACCTCTGGACAAGAAACGATGCTAAATATTATATTGAGAGCCACTTGCAAAATTAGTATATTAAGTTAAATGGCAGGCTGTTATTATATAAAACCTAATTATTTTGGAGTCTCTTTACACTATGTCACATCACATAACATGTCTTTTTTATAAAATCTTTTAACATAACCATATTATTCTTTAATGATTTATGTGTATAAGCTTATCTAAAAAACCGGGGAAATAATCGAACAGAGAATGTAATCCTTTCTTCTATACATACAGTACAATCTAAGGGACTTGAGTTTTGAGGCTGTGTTTGTGGCGTGTATCCTGTAGCATGTCTCCTCTTTAGACAATCGAAAGATAAAATAGAAGATCTAGACAACATGTGCCAAACTTTCCAAAACATCAGTCCATTTATATCTCCAGTCATCAGCTACATTTGGGAAGATCCAGCCAAAGAAAGACAAACGAAAAGCAAATAAATAAAAGCTTGGAAAGAAACAGCGAGCATGGGTTCAACCCGTCACTGATTAAAAAAGAAAAAAGAAGCATTTTTCATCTAAGAAAAATTCTCTACAAATAAACAAATGATTTCCCTTCTCTCTAAACAAACAAAATAAAAGAAAACCACCTAACTCTCTCCTAGAGAACCACGATAATGTACGTGAGTCGGGGACTACAACCTTGGAAGTCATCGACCCATTTTCGAGCTATTCTCGTATCACTTTTCGATGTGTAATTAGGTGAAGCACTTGGTGGTGGGATAATAATACGTTGACAAATCACTCATTGCATCCCACCCCAAGTTTGACTTCCATGCATCGCCCACGTTCAAATAATTGTCCGAACCGTAGGGAGAACCGCCGAACCGGACCGCCTCCCACGGCTCGTCGCGGCTAGGGTTCCTCGGCAACAAGGAAGACACTTCTTCTCCTCCGCTGCCGTCCACAATCGCACCGTTCACTTGCATTTCGAGCGGTAGAGTCAGTAGCGGGAAACCGTCATTGAACTGTTCTTGATGGTCATTTAAGTCGCACTCGAAGCTCCTCCCGACGTCTCCGAACATAGAGGACGACATGTGCTGAAGAATGGAAGAGACGTCCGAGGCGGTTGTTTCTTGGAGAGGTGGGAAGAGGAAGTGATTAGGGTTCAGGTCGAGGTTCGACGAAATGATGGCCAAGTCCAGATTAGTCCATGGAACCAGGGACGATGAGTCGAAAACGGGAGTGATGTTGTGAGGGGGAATGTGAACGGAGGAGCTAGTTTTGGTTGGGGATGGTGAGAAGGAAGGAGTGTCTGGGCTTAGTTGAGAGTGAAAGAGTGAGTTTGCAGTCTCTGAGGCAGTGGTTTCAGATGGTAACATGGTGGAGACGTAAGAGTGAGCAAGAGATCTTTGGGAGGTCGAGTTCGTTTTCTTGAAGATCCTGCATATTGCCCACGAGTCCTGCAAAAACATCGAGAATAATGGACTTGATCAGCTCGAGAGTTCGGTTAAATCAAGAATAAACTGCTAAAACTGCTTTGCAAAAAACTTATGAAATCCTAAAGAAAAAGGAAAAGTCTTTCTATACATGCAAGTGAAACTTGTTGAGCGTGCATCTTACATGGGCAGGAATATTTTGGGAAGACAAGTCGGTGAGAGAAGGGAGGCGAAACTCGTGCATCATCCAGTCGGTCTTTACCCCCTTGGCAGCTCTACCTTTGTAGAAGACCAGGGACTTCTTCAGCCCTATGCACTTGGACCCATCTGACGAGTAGATCGGCCGGTCGGTCCCGGTGGCTTTCCAAAAACCAGCCCCGGTTACCCGGTTCGGCCTCGCGCTGTTCCGGTATTTCCGATCCCTTGGGCAGTAGAAGTACCACTCTTTCTCTCCGGTAGTCGCCAACTCTTCATGCCCCAAAAATAAAATAAAATTAGAAACTTGAATCTCATTTTTCATTAAAACCTAGCTAACTCCTGTCGAAGTGAAGTTTATATGATATTACTGCAAAAGAAAAATGAATCTGTATGGATTAATGGGTTTTTAAGCCAACTTACTGGGGAGATCCCATGGATCATATTTGTAAATGTCGAGTTGCCGAATGAGCTCAATGCTAAGAGGTCGCTGTTGGATCTTCCTCTTGAGGTAAAACCCTACAAGCTCTTCGTCTGTTGGATGAAACCTAAACCCTGGAAGTAACACCTCATCCATTGATTTCTCACAATCAACACTCTCTTCCATTAAAGGACTTATGCACTCTCCTTTACTTGAAGCACGCGCACACACAGAAATTAAAGATGTACTGTCTTTCACTTATAACCCTTGATCTAAAACCCTAGCTAGAGTAAAAAGAGAGAGAGGGAGAGAGAGACTGTGAAGTCTGAGGAGGAGAGACAAGTGTGGTTAATATAAGTGAAGAAGCGCTTGAGTTAATTGGAAGGAGATTATATGCTACCTGAGGAGGGGTCTGCCTCCGAAGGATCAGCCGTCTTTTCTGGTGGACTTTTAATTAGGACTAAGCTTTGTATCTTCTGCAACTGACTTCAAACCAACCAAAAGAAAAAGGAACAACTACCGATGACAACCCAAGAACTTGGTAAAATGAAATAGTTGAATAATTGAGTTAAATAATTGAAAAATGAGACTAATACGCATTAAATGCTAACTCTTGATTTACAGATATAACTATTTAATCTCTCAAATCAATAATGGATAAACCTTCTATGTAAAATTCATTTTATACTAACGTATATGTTATAATTACTCATAGATTCATTCTACGTTCAATTAAATTCCTACTTTAAAGAAACCGTTAAGTACTTATAAAACACCGCATTACTCATTCATTAATGGACAGTGAAAAATAACACATACAGCTAGATAAAAAAACAGTGCGACATTTTGAGAACATCTAAATTTTTTTGACTTTTACCTCTTTCATTTTTTTTTCTTCCTCTTCTAGGGTGAAACCACATTTTGGGTTTTGCTGAAATACATTAGCTCCAAGTTTAGGAATCTCGAGAACCACCAAATCAACAGTGTATGGGGATTAGGCCCCACTCTTTATTTTACCCACAATTTTTTCATATCTATCTCATGACAGTCTTCTCTCTATCTATCCACCGCGAATCAAGACAAGATGGGAATTGTAAATGCGAGTGTCCTTCTGGTTTGAATTGTTATTTGGAAAGTGGTGGACCAAGGTCCAACTTCCAACGCAATGGGAGCTTAGAAAACTAGGGTCTGTCTGAGTTTTAGTACCTATATTTTATGAAACTCAGTTCTCAGAATCCGAAAATCCCGTTTCTATTCCATTCTCCCGAGCTTCTATTCCCACTGTTGCTTGTCAGATTGAGATGAGCCTTTTCAGTTTTTTTTCTTTTCCCCTTAATCTCTCATTATAAATCTGAAGATACCGCCATAGAGAGAGAGAGAGAAACGTGTGATGTGAATTTATGGGTCAAAATGGGACCATTTCATGATATCCTTAAATTAATCAAACCATGTTTAGGGCATCTGTTTGACCTTAGGAAGAAGCCACGATGCTCGTCTATACTCTCTTGCCAAGACAAACAGTTGGAGACAGTAGCAGATAGGTTTGGCTTAGGAGTCCCTTCTCGACTCAGGAAAAACAGCTGGAAACGCAGTATCTTGTTTTTGCCTGAAAATGGCGTTTGCAAGGTTTCCTTTTTGGCTACTGCATACCAAATAAATTGATGAATCGTTTCATGTTTTCACCTTTGTGCGTAGAAGTAGGAAATATGTAAAAGAATATGATCATTTATAATTAACTTCTATGTAAGTACACTAAACTTTGTATCTCTTCTTGGTTGAACAGTTACATCTAAATGGATACGAACCGTCCTATATCTTGTCAGTACTCTCCATTGATGTCTCTAAGTCTCACATATTGATTTACGGAAATTAGACTATATCAATGATTGAGATTTATCGAGACATCAAGAAGAGCACTGAACTGGATATAGGATTTTCCTTCCAGCCAAATAAAAAAACTTATACCGAAGACAATTCATTGTGGGGCCACCAAGTTCTACGTTTGTTACTTGACAGCACTAGACTTATATAATCTGCCACTTAATACAAGAGGGTCAAAATCTAGACAGCCCACGCTAGTCCTATTTGAGATCTTTAAAGAACAAACTTTCATGTGAGGGGAGATGAACTTACACTCTAATCACACCTTAGAGTCCGCCAAGCTACAGAATATAAAGGGTGCAAAATATAGGTTTTGGGAAATCTCAAGATGCAAAGCGTGAGATTTTAAATAAGAGAACGCAAATGTAATGGGGAGAAGTACGAGGATGGATTTCTAAGTTTTCCAAGATTATTGTTAGGAAGTTACGAGAATCTCAATCTTAGGCAAAGCTTGAAGATTCATATAAAATAGTTATAAAAAGGCCGAAAAAGCACTTAGCTTTGAACTGTGTGTGTGTGAATGTGTGTACATACATACATATCGTACAATATGTAAAAACTATTTTCTACCACTTAGATAGAGAAATAAAAATATGTTAAAAAATATATAGCTTAATTTGTTGTTGATAGTAATTTTCTAGCTGTGGCTTCTACAAATATAATGTATAGAAGATCTCCTGTTACAATGAATGTCAGTTCAATCATGATCATAAGATGTACGAGAGCAAATCCGGATATTATGAAATGACTTCATTTTTGGAATAATTGGATCGTTATGCTTATAGTCTCTCCGTTTGCTTCCTTGTAAAACCCTCCCCACTTCCCCAGCTTAGCCTGGTGAAACGCAACCTGACTGCCCAGGTTTCAAACCCACTTCGTCTTTTCTTCTGTTCTCCACATCTCTTCTCCTTTCCCGAAAACGAGAAAATGAATTTCCACATATAATAAAGAGACTTTTAACTGGGTCGTGCATGGGATTCCTCGGCTCGAAGGGGCCATGAGAGTGATAACTGGTGTGCACATTACAAGGCCGAGACGGATTTTGAAGTTTGAATTCTCCTCGTAAGTCTTTCAACTTGCAGAGACTTCAATGGCGTAGTTAGGCGCAAAACCTTTTGCATTTAGACCGCCGAGTTACGTCAAACTGGTTTAGAGAGCAAAAGTCAGTACCGTTTGCAATTAATGGGGTGCTTTCACTGAGTCAAATGCCACGCTTGGGACTCCAAATTCAGTGAAACTCCCCAAATCTAGCCCCTCGGTTCGATCCCTTTCTGTCTGTTTGTTGACCTAGGGTTTGCTTCCCCAAGCGTGCAACACGTATTTAATTCACTGTGCATTTTTTTAAAAGAGATTGAGGTAGTGTCAAAGTACTAGTCTTCAAACACCGGCTCCCATGCCTCTTTCTACGTAAACATTAATCCCATCATGGAGAAAAGTCACCAAGACCAGAGAGTTTCGCCTACGAATAATGAATCTTTTATCTCACTAAACTATGCATTATTAATTAATGTGAATGAAAAAGTCCACTGAGCGGTCAGTGTGAAGTTAGGTCCATCCAGAAGACGATGAAAATGATTATACGCCAGCAAAACTATTCGCTAAGCACTAAGCAGTGTTCAAGTTAAGTTGGGCTAGCTGTAAACTGTCAGTAAAACTAAAAAAAAAAAAAAGCTTTTTTGCATGTAATGTGTTTAGATGACGGATTTTTGTGCAATGAAAATTCGTTTGTGAAATGAATAATGATTCATAGGCTTCAACTCCACGTATGTTATTAGTCTCAAAGTATCATCCGTCCGGAAGACTGTTCATCTACTGGGAGTAAATAGGTTAAGATTTGTTTGAAATATGCAATAAATAACAAATTCGTTTTGCTAACAAGTTTACCAATGAAAAACTCTTCAAAATGTGGATCGATATGGACTTGAGCAAGTCCTTAAAAGGCTCAAGGGAGAAGATTGGCGGGAGAACCCCAGGATTCCCCAATGTCAGTTCTCATATTCTCCTCTATCTTAAGACGAAATATATAAGGTGAGACTTGGGGAGCAGGAGGTGCAAGCACCGACACATTAAATTATGGAATGCATCATGGCTAGGCTCTAGGGTATCAAGCTATCGTGGGAGGCCTCTATCGAAGCTTTGGCTCTTGTCATGTCAGCTTGTGCTTCACACAAGTCTATCAACCAACTCGTTGACATGGGGATTGGTAGACTTGTGCATTAACAAAGGATGTGAAGGGTCTTTTGTTGATTTTGGATAGAATATACGAATTGACGAGAAAATAATCACTATTAAGATTGCAGACAATCATAGTCAGTCATTTAAAAGAATACTGAAATGTAAAGATATCAAGAAGAAATCCGAACAGCTGGTGTTCGTTGATTGATTGTCAGTCCCTACTACAAACTATTCTTCGACTATTTCTATTATTATTGACAATTAACAACTTTTATAACAAAAGTAAATACATTCTACGTAGCAAGTAGCAACATGTTTTACAAGCAGTTGCTAAGCAAACCCGCTACTTTGACAGCCCTTACTTCTCTGCTCTTTCGTGTCCAACATTAACAGTTACTTTCGTAGTTCATAGCTGCACTTTCTGATAGCTACAATGGCCTATGATTTTTCAACCTTCATCATCAGTTGCCTCCGTGACCTACGACTCTACCACAACACGGTCATGTCGGTCTCACTTCTGCATAGCCATATCGATTTACCCGAGCAAATTGCGTCCTAAATTATCGGACCCATTACTTAGGCAGTTACCTAGGATTCAGTTCATCGTGATTCGTGTTAGTCGTGGCCCCCTTATTGATCAAACCGAGCTTCATTCATTAACACTCGTGTCTCACAACTTAAGTAGTTTCTCTTTGTTTTTGCTGTCAATAATTTACTTAATCGTCTTGTTGACTGACTATATTAACATACTAAGAGATCCCAACACTTAGTGAATTTTACTTCTGCCATGTGTTGATTAGCCTCTCTTAGCTCGAGTCGTCGGTCAGGAATTCGAGCATTTTTTTGGTATAAACAAAAATATTATGAGGACTTCTTTTGGCCGAATAAGAGTCTACATTATTGCCTAAAATAAAGGTACTAATGTTGGATGATTATATTGTTTTTTCAACATAATATAGGTCATCAAAAGGATCTCTGAGACCAACCAAAGTACAAAAGCAAAAGAAGAAGAAGAAGAAGAAGTTCAGTTTTTTTTTTTTTTTATGAAATGTTTAAGTAGGATCAGAAATTTGATTCAAATCCAATATAACACCTAGATCAATAGCACTGAGTCATGTTTTAATAGGATCATGTACAGAACGTCTCAAAAAAATAATTGGAATGAACAACCAGTGATTTCTCTTCCATCAATAGCTCTCTCGTTAGTGTGCTAAGAAGCTATGGGAATGTGAAGACACCATCAACATAGTGGCCTGGGACATCAAGTGAAGAGCTCCAATGTGCTTTCCTATGTTAATAAATTCTCATAATCCTAAAGAATCCCATCCACTCTTGAGATTCATATTTATCGATAAAGAGCCGTACCTATGTATTGTCTTACCTTCCAGTCTTGCATTATAATTCAATACGTGATGATCCTAGTCTGACTGAAGTGCTGCTTACCCTGCTGTGATCAAATGAGAATGGATAAGAGACTCGTGGGCGGTTGATTGCCGCATGTGACACTTTTGTCATCACAATTGATGGGTGGCTCAACGATTTCTGAGTGGGAGGGGGAAGTTTATGGTGACAACAACTGGAGATCCCTTGTTATTTTAGTTTAAGTCTGGCAAACGACTAGCTAGCCAACGAGAAAATATTGGGTGGGTCTTACCCTCCACGTAGGCGTAGGGTAAGACCACTCAGCGATTGACACGTGGCTCCACGTAGGCGACGGCGTCAGAGGAGAAAATAACTCTGTCTCTCTCCTCTCGCGTCTCTCCATCTTCTGCGCTTCTGTCTCTCTCCTCTCTCCGAAATAACTCTGGGCTGGTGGCTCGGCTTGGCTCGGCTGGCAAAAGAAAGGAGGACTCCCGCTTAAAATTTCTCTCTCCTCACTTGAATATTTTGGGTTTCGTCTCTCTCTCTTCTCGCGAAGAGCAGAGAACGAGCTGCACCTCCTCTCTGTTTTCTTTTCTCAGCGCATCCCAACCCCACCCCACGAGCGGCCCCCGCCTCCGGAGGGGGAGCGCCTGAGCCGCGCGGTTGGCGGAGGAGGCGGCGGCGGCGTGAGCAAGGACGGGAAGGCGGAGGAGGCCGAAGCGGCACGGCAGCCGTGGAATTTGAGGCCGAGGAGGGCGGTGAACCCTCCGCCGCTGTCGTTGAGGAATGGCGAGGCGTTTCACGACACCGCAGGCGGCACGTTCGGCGGGGACAAGGAGAATTACGCCGCGCAGCAGCAGCAGTTGCAGCCGCAGCCGAAATCCGTGTGGTTACGAGACTTCGTGGGGGAGGGCGAGAGGAAGGAGAAGAAGAGGCTTCTTTGTGCCATCCCTCTTTCCGACCGGCAACCGACGAACCACCGCACCGGACCGGCGAGAGGACTGCGAGACCTAGCTCCCTCCCTCTTTCCGACCGGCGAACCACCGCACGGGACTGGCGAGAGGACCGCGACCTCCTTCCCTCTCTCTCTCTCTGCCCTCCCTCTGTCCGACCAACGAACCACCGCACAGGACCGGCGAGAGGACCGCGAGCAATCAACGAACCACTACACGGGACTGGCGAGAGGACCGCGACCTCCCTCTCTCTCTGCCCTCCCTCTTTCCGATCGGCGAACCACCGCGAGCAAATCACATGTTTTTGTAGAGATCTCCCATCGTCGCCTTCATCTTCTCCCCCTTTTTTTTTTGTTTTGTTGTTTTTTTCCCCCTAGTGTTCAGATGGCGGATCTAGAGTTGCATATGGAGGACGACGTGATGTCTCACATCAACCTCGACGGCTTCTTCGGCGACGTCATCGGCGCTTGCTCCTCGACGAACGCGTCGTCGTCTCCAGACTCGGGGCTCTCGTGGTTCGACGAGATCGAGAACATCCTGATGAAGGACGACGAGGACGGTGGAGTTGCCGGTGGCGGGATTAGGGCTGATTCGAGCCAGGAGTTCTGCGATAGGTTCCTCGCTGACGTGCTCGTTGACTCCCCTGGAGATGGGTCCGCGGAGATAGCTGACGGGTCCGGCGACAAGGAGGAGCCTGGATCGTCATCCGACGGCTGGGTCGAGGCTACGAAGGTTGATGGGGCTAACGTTGGTGGTGAAGCCTATGATCCTGCTTCTAAGAAGCTCAGGAGGTACGTTGATTAGGTTCTCTTGCACTTCTCGTGTGATTATTAAGCTTATTATATGATGCATTCTGATTGCTCATGTGGGTTCACTAAAACCTGAGAAGGCAATTTCTGATGCCATTTTACGACAAGCAAAAGGCCTTGCAATTATTACTATTGTGAAAGTTGGTATGATGGTAACCTACAATATTGGAACCGGCCTTGTGGTTGCTCGTAGGGAAGACGGCTCATGGTCTCCACCTTCTACAATTTCTTCATGTAGAATAGGGTGGGGAGCAAAGGTAGGCTCGTTTTATCGTATCCCTGGATTTTGATTTCATCAACCTTAAGGGCCAAGCGTCGAAACCAACAAGTGTTTTTGGCTTTCATGTAGTCTGCAGATTAACCACGTGTATCAACGTGCTCAAAATGATTGTTTAGATAATAAACATCAATTTGATTTTTTACTCCATCCGGAATGCTTGACGTATTGTCTGCTTCATTTCCATGGTCTCTGTGAGAATTTTCCTTTGTAAATGTCTGGTCTGTCACCCTTCTATTTCATGGAATGTGCCATTTGTTTCTCCTTTCTGGAACTCTATCTAAGAACAGTATTTCTCAGGATGAGATTTGGACTTTTTGTTTGATTACCATGTCGCCATTGAGTTTTCAAGTTCCTTTCTGCATCTCTGTTCCCTTTCTCTGAATTTGTGTTTTGCTTTATTGTGGAAGTGGGAGAAGTCCCTGAGCCAGAGATTGCCCTTGTGTTACTTATAATCGTTCCCTTTCTGTTAACATGTCTATCGCATTAATAGCTTCTGCTTGTGTGGCTTAAGCTCGAGCAAAGAAGTCTTGCATAAAACATAAAAATCAACTAAAGAAATCTTTAGTCGATTCTCCTTCCTCCCGAAATGATAACAACAATAATAGTAAAAATCAAATACATAAATGAAAAGATTATCCTTGCAAGAAATGTTTGATTTTGTGTTAAATTTTTATGTAGAGATATCCTTATTCCAGTCAATAATAACCAGTCAAGGGTGATTGCAGGCTGGAGGAGAATTGACAGACTTCGTTATGGTGTTGAGAACAACTGAGGCTGTGAAGACATTTGGTGGTACTGCTCATTTTTCAGTTAGGGCTAGTTTGAGTGCAGCAGTTGGTCCCATTGGAAGGGCTGTTGAAGCTGATGTATGAGCGGGGGATGGTGGCTGTGCTGCTTGTTATACGTACAGCTACAGTAAAGGTACTCATCTATATAGCTATTTTTCCTTTTAAACTGTGGAGTTGTCCTCTGGACTGATTTTTGGGGTATGTATACATTGCTATGCAAAAAAACATTGATAGTATCCTATGATATTAACCGTTTTAATGTGATAGTAATTTCTCTATTTTTATTAAGTCCTAAGTGGATGCAATAATAGTCTCGGGACATAGAAAAATTGCTCATTTTGCAAAGGATCTTGTTCACTCACTTTCTTTCTTCCTCATTTGTCTCTGTTGCTGAGGTGAGCTATGTAGTCTAGCTTGTATGGCATGGGTATCTGTCCTTAGGCAGTCATGTAAAAGACTATTCTCCGATTACTTAAAATACTCTTGCACAAATGCTAGTTATATATTCAATAAAATGATGATACTCTTTACCTTTTCAAGCTATGTGAAGCTGTTTTCATTAGATCATTGGTTGAAAAAGTTTCTACAAAGAGCATTTCTTGAGAAGCTTGCTTGTTGCCCATTTCTTAGTGCCAAAGAAAGGGGAAAAGGGAGAGACATTAGTTGAGAAAGCTTCTGCAAGGATATTTTTGAATAAGCAATCATTTGAGAGAACACCGAGCTTGATTCGTCATAGATCCTACTTAAATTGAGATGCTCATAGTAAAAAGTTGGAGAGGTTTAGAATTTGTATTTCTCATTTTCCTATCATTTCATCGCCAGCAGTCTGTGGGGGCTCGTTCCGCTTTCTGAAGTTCTTTAATTGTTCTCAACTTTTTCATAAAATAATTGGCAGGTGCTTTTGTTGGATGCTCCCTTCAAGGCAGTGTGGTGACAACGCGGACAAGAGAAAATTGCCGATTTTATGGCAGCCCGTCTATAAATGCATTGTACATACTACTTGGTTCGTTGCCGAGGCCACCAGCTGCTGCCATCCTTTTTAACGCACTCGCAGACATGTATCAGAAGCTGGAGTGGTCATCAACTTATTAGTGCCGTACAACTTGGCCAATTGTCCTCGATACTGCCTATGGAAGTTCTTAACTACAATTCTTGCCACTGTAAAGTTGTCTATTCTTATCAAGTGTATAGCATGTTCAAACTCATTGCTTCCCTCTCTTCGCCGGGGGGTTTCGGGAGAGGAATATGTAAATAGTTATAATTGCTGGGATCAATATTTGGAATGTACATATAGCTATACATTTCATATTTGGTGTTTACTCAGGGTATCGGGGAAGACAAGCAAAAACCACCCTTCTTTTCAGAGTACTTTGAAGATTGCTTGGGCATGTCCTAGATGATGGAGGAAATTTTATGTGATTGTTCATGATGAACCCAGAAAAACAGGTTGCGTGGTCCCTGATATACAGCTCTTCTATGGATCTTGTTTGGTACTGCACCGCGCATTAGACTTGAGTCAATGCAGTGTAATGGAAGTCCACCTCCCTCCCTGTTTCGAAGTAGTGCATACAGATCATTGCGATTTCTTGTTAATTATCTTGTTGTGCTAGATCTATGTTCCCATGCAATTTTTCTTGTTAGTTGTCAAATGGTGGGGGAACCGAGTGTGATTAGGAAGGTGGTAATGTGAAGAAGGATTAGGAAGTGGCTCAATAAATAGACCAAGACTAGGCGTCCAAGAAATGAACCCTACAAAAATTTATGTCCGGACCTAACGTATAATCGAAGATTGACCTGAGAAACCAAAGCGAGAATGGAGGCATGAGGTTGCGGAGAACCTGTGGTTTGTTGCTTGTTAAATTCATCTCATTGAAGACAATGGCAATGAGAGAGGGAACACGGTTTGCTCCGGCAAATTTTCCATCTGGAATTGAGAGCCCGATTGTTCAGATGGTTAATGGCCAGAAGCCTTTTTCATCTACATGTCTCTGCCTGACTAACGTAGGACTGGAACATATTAACTAGCACCTCGTGTGGAATCTGCACTTGTAGGTCAAGAGCAGTTTGTCATAGCAGCAACAAAGTCGTGATAAACAACCTGGCGAACCATATCAGGAAGTGTCTGCTGGTTTGATGCTCTCACTAGTCACAGCTCGAAACTAAAAACATTGCCATGTACTTGGAGATCATGGAATGACAAGTTTAGCCTGATCAACTAAGGAGCCAGCAAAAGTGAAACCTCTCCAACACGGCACATGTAAGCACTCTTAAGATCATATGGATTGAGCTTCGCAACCAACGGCCCAAAGGCCAGCCACGCACAAAGCGAAAACAAGGGAAAATTAAAGATTCTGAGCTTCTCGGCTTGCACAAATTTGAAAGAAAATGTGGACCAAATGATCCTACTTCTAAGAAGCTCTAGGACAACAGCGACATCCTCCTCGATGGTGGGCAACACCAACACCACAACGACCCCCATGGTGGCGGTCATCTCCGTCGCAATGGTCACTTAAGACCGCCATAATTGATTCTCCAATTCCAACTCTAACTCTCACTCCGGTATTGAACCATGAGAGTTCGCCATCTTCGTATTCCATGAGTTCCGACCTCCGCCAGTACATGCTGTAGTCCTCATCAAACAGTACATGAGTATTCTGCAAGATTTATTGCCAAGTTAATAGGTAAGAGCAAATAAAAGCTACAGAAATTAGCAACAACAGGATGGATAAATACCTGCATTCCAGGTCTCAATATAAGAACACTCCTTCCATAACGATCATGAAAACTTGCTCTTATACTTTTCCAGTTTCACCTTCAATAGCAACTTCTTCCTGTTTTAGTAAGCATCACATTGTCAAACGGAAGCATTATTCAGCGTCCCAATAAGTACTATTGCATGTCTAACACAACCTGCTCATTAGCCATATTGTCAACTAAAACGTTCTAAATGATGATTTTGGAAACAGCATGAGTGAAAAAATATATTGGGACACTTAGTGTCCCTTGAACAATAAACTCTCCAACACCTAATGCTTCATATCACTACATCATGGCAGTCTCATAGAAGACACAAAAGTTGAGAGCCACTCAATTATTGTTGACTAACACCAATCCTGCATTCGCATTCATTCAGAAAATCAGTTCTTTTCCATACCAGGAACTTAGTCTACGAAATAAAATTAATTATCAGGTCAACACAATAGTTAGGGTAACAAGGATCAGATGTCTATTGAAGTTTAACAGGCAACAGCCATCGGCATAAATTATCTATCACAATACTCGCGCAGGTATTCATTCACCAGGACACTTAGCCATCTTACCCAGCTGATTTCCTCAGGCTTAAGAGTTGATCTCCATTTCAGTGTCTCATCTCTTTGCTTTATCTATGTTCTAGTTTCAAGCTTCCAAGTATCTCCTCAAGCATGCATCATCACAATACTTCAAACTTTGCCCAGAGAATGGTCCCATAGCTTTCTTAAGCTCATTCACCTACATGCAAATGGACTTAAAATGTAACTGTATTTCTCCTATATTCTAGGAAGGAACATTGATTATCATTCCACAACTCTAGAAAATCAATGCATCATGAGACATTAAACACATATATGAAAGGGGTACAGATAAGGGGATGTATTGACGGTAAAGTATTATCTGCAAAAAGGGCCACTTCATGGTTTCTCATGGCCAGAAAAACTACTGACTTAGGTCAACCACATGGTCAGCCATGGAAATCAGATAAATATGAGCAATCGATCAAGGAGATACACTCTACGAAATGTCCAGTCCTTACAAGCGCTGTAATTTTGAAATCTTAATTACCTTAGATTCGAATTGCAGCGAGTCATCTTCATCACTGTGGTGAGAGTTACTCCATCGACGAAACATGGTGCCTGAAGCCACAAAAATTGAAGGAATTAATAATATATCTTTAAAGAACTATTGATGGCCTACTATAGAAGTAACAACTCACACCATATAAGAACATGTACAGATATTCAAAAGACTAGGAATGAGAGCATATTTCCTATAGGTAAAATAGACGGGAAAATAAATTACAGAGGCAAATGGAGCCTTTGCTCTCTAGTCCTAACAGAACAAAAAAGGAAGGGTAAGAGAATTAAGCCCTTAATTTTAAGGAAAGAACAATCTAATAATTCAGCAATGTAGATGTATTACAATTCAACCACATTGACACTATAGTGCAAAAAATAAAGCCCATATATAGGATAGGCGACATTGCAACATCAACCATCAATAGTGTTACTGTGCTTGAAGCTGTAAAACAATTGCAGCTTCCCCGAAGAAAACATGCTCTCAAATTCTTAATTTGCGAGATATTCATGAACTAGAACCAATGTGCACATTGCATACGCGTATCCAGACAGATTAAAAAAAAAAATTCCCAAGAAAGCACTAGAAATGCTACAAGAAAAATACCGAATTTGTCTCCATCGCCGTACTGTCGGAAGCTTCTGTTCTATCAGCATTCTGGTTCTCCCCATCAATCACGACTCCATCGGAATCATCGTCCTCAGAATCATCAGCCACAATTTCCCGATCAGCGCTATGCACGCTCTCCACCAAAGCAGCGTCCTCTTCACCCTCTCCATTAACCACAATCGACGGCGGCCTATCCGACGAAGCTTTCTTGACATGTGGCCTCCTGCTCCCAGAACTAGTAGTCATCCACACCCGAAAAAAAAAAAAATGAGAATCCCAAACACGCGCCATGGAAACCGAGGAAATCAGCCAGCCGGCGGAGCACCTGAGGTCGCACTGCCGCATCTTGCAGGAGGCGGGGAGAAGCCAGTGGCAAGGGGCTGGGGAAGCGAAGGTCCACGGGAAGCTCGAGTCCCTCCGGCACGGCCCGCTCAGCCCCCAGCTCAGCAAGCGTGTGGACATCGTCATCCTTCATCAGGATGTTCTCGATCTCGTCGAACCACGAGAGCCTCGAGTTTGGAGACGACGACGACCCGTTCGTCGAGGAGCAAGCGCCGAAGACGTCGCCGGCCTCAAGGAGGTTGCCGAAGAAGCTGTCGAGGTTGATGTGAGACATCACGTCGTCCTCCATATACAACTCCAGATCCACCATCAAAACACTAGGGGGAAAAAAACAACAAAACAAAAAAAAGGAGGGGGGAAGAAGATGAAGGCGACGCTGGGAGATCTATACAAAAACATCTGATTTGCTCGCGGTGGTTCGCCGGTCGGAAAGAGGGAGGGCAGAGAGAGAGGGAGGTCGCGGTCCTCTCGTCAGTCCCGTGTAGTGGTTCGTCGATTGCTCGCGGTCCTCTTGCCGGTCCCGTGCGGTGGTTCGTCGGTCGGACAGAGGGAGGGCAGAGAGAGAGAGAGGGAAGGAGGTCGCGGTCCTCTCGCCGGTCCCGTGCGGTGGTTCGCCGGTCAGAAAGAGGGAGGGAGCTAGGTCTCGCGGTCCTCTCGCCGGTCCGGTGCGGTGGTTCGTCGGTTGTCGGTCGGAAAGAGGGATGGCATAGAGAAGCCTCTTCTTCTCCTTCCTCTCGCCCTCCCCCACGAAGTCTCGTAACCACACGGATTTCGGCTGCGGCTGCAACTGCTGCTGCTGCGCGGCGTAATTCTCCTTGTCCCCGCTGAGCGTGCCGCCCGCTGTGTCGTGAAACGCCTCGCCGTTCCTCAACGACAGCGGCGGAGGGTTCACCGCCCTCCTCGGCCTCAAATTCCACGGCCGCCGCGCCGCTTCGGCCTCCTCCGCCTTCCCGTCCTTGCTCACGCCACCGCCGCCTCCTCCGCCGGCCGCGCGGCTCAGGCGCTCCCCCTTCGGAGGCGGGGGCCGCTCGTGGGGTGGGGGTGGGATGCACTGAGAAAAGAAAACAGAGAGGAGTTGCAGCTCGTTCTCTGCTCTTCACGAGGAGAGAGAAAGACGAAACCCAAAATATTCAAGTGAGGAGAGAGAAATTTTAAGCGGGAGTCGTCCTTTCTTCTGCCAGCCGAGCCGAGCCGAGCCACCAGCCCAGAGTTATTTCGGAGAGAGGAGAGAGATAGAAGCGCAGAAGATGGAGAGACGCGAGAGGAGAGAGACAGTTATTTTCTCCTCTGACGCCGTCGCCTACGTGGAACCACGTGTCAATCGCTGAGTGGTCTTACCCTACGCCTACGTGGAGGGTAAGACCCACCCAATATTTTCTCGGGCATCTAGGGTTGTAAATTTTCTAAACGATTTTGTTATGGGTGTACCTAGCAGATTTTGGAATTACAAGTGTTCGAGTTTATCTTTTTGTGTAGTTGAGGATGTTAGAATATCTAGATATTAAATCATGTTTTCAAATAACAGTTTAAATTTTTAAAAAAGTTGATGATAATTTTATAAAATTTTATGTAATATCAAAATATGAGGTCTTCTATTTACCTCTCTAATTGCATATTCATTCCAAGGGAGTACTAGAAATATTTATACATTAAATCACGTTTTCATTTTATAACTTAATAATAATTTATTTTGAATAAGTCAATATTATATTTTTAATAAACAAATAAAAATTACTAACTTTAGTAGATGGCGAAAGCAGGGAGTGTCTAACTATGTACGACATAGTCCGAATTCATAGGCAAGGCAAGCAAGCAAATTAAATATCACAACTACTGTTCCTCCCGAGTCATCAGACGGCTTAAATTCATGCGTGCAGAGTTCAACACATTTTTTTTTTTAATTTTTATCAAGTTAGTACAGTAAATTCATTAATAAAGTGGAAAAGAGAGAGCTTTTCATGAAACGTGAGATAAAAAAAAAAAAAAAGGGAAAGAAGCTTCTTTTTTTTAAGTGAATAATGACCGCAAAATTAAACATTTCTCTTATTCGAACTTCACGTATTTACTTGAAGTAAAAATACTTATATGTATAGCGATCTACTGATAAGTACACATATATCTAGGGGTGTCAACAAGTGAGGTCGGATCGAATCGTCATGATACTTAACCTAGCTTAAACCAAACACATGAAATTTATGTCCCTTGTTATCTAACCCCCCAAAAATAAAAATAGTTCGGTCCAGCTCAGCTCGGATTTTTGCTTCTCCTTGCACTCAGCCATACCCTGTCTGATCATCTTCTCCGCTCCTTCCACCAATTACAACTTCTTCATAACGAACTCCACAAAAAAAATCTGTCAAACTCCCATGTAGACTAGAAGAAAAAGGGATATTAGTTGTTTTACATTTACACCAATTTACATCAAAGCATATTTACGTAAATAAGCTCAATGCCATGGCTCCGTTGATGTCCTTCCGGTCGAGTAACCGAACTGAACCGAACCAAAACCATTACAATACCCTTTTCTTTTTTTTTCCTTTTATCCGAATTGAAAGAGACCCGAACCGAAAATACCCGAAACTTTCTATTGGGTCAGTTCAGGTTGGGCCGGTTCAGGCTTTTTTGTCAGCCGGACATGTACCTACCCAAGACCTATGTTTACACCATGCTTGAGCAAATGTGGGGCTGAAGAAATCAAACGCCAATCTTTCGCTTGGGCCTCAGATGCGGGCTTTAGCAATACATGTGTATTCTTTCACGGACCGAGCCCAGTACGGCCCACTGAAGCCCAAGATTATCCGCTTCCGTCTTAGATCTAACTACAGCTGTATGTCACCCTTATCCATCTCATTTTTATTTTTTATTTTTATGTTTTGCTTTTTTACCCTTGAAAAAAGGAAAAACCGACACACTCGTTTGTACTTAGTAGGTTAATGAAACGTTAATTTCTCCACCACTCTCTAAAGGGAAATTAGGAACTAATTTGACTAACAGGCGTGCCCCAGCATATAGATTATGTACTCATAACCCAAGGTTTGAAGGTTTGTTCGAGAATCATGTGTCGGCAATTGCTCTAAAAAAACTCGCCAAGCACACTCATCAAAGAATGATTAGATTTTCAAGACATTCTTCATCCACATTATGGGCGTCTTGTAGATAAATTATCTCACTTGATTCGATTACGATACTAATGTCGTAAATACGCCTTGCAATAAAAAAAAAAATTCAATTAGTTAGGTCATAAGGAGGATGCACATTTCTTTGATTAGTCAGCTACGCAGCCTCTCCAAAGTCCAACACGAAGTGCAATTCACACTGCTAGATATGGATTTCGTCGCTTCCTAGATTCACGGGCATAACGAGTGGGTCCGAATTTTGGGATTTTAAAAAAAAAAAAATTATCATCCACTTCCCTAAATTCTGCCACGCGTTATGATGACTTCCTCACCTTAATTATAGGGTCTATTTCGATATTTTGAGGACCAGGTTGTAATAATAATGCGCGAAATTAATGTTTGAAATTGACACCAGATATTTTATACAAGCGCTACTTTTGGGTCGTCTCGTGATCGTCTACGGTAACATGTAGGTTGTTTGGACATGCCTCGACCTTATCAAATGGGGCAATTCGGGAAAAAAAAAAGAAAAAAAAAAAAGTGAAAAATGGGGAGATCTGATAGGGCCGTCCAAATAGTATTTTACTAACGTGTTTGTCTTTTGGAAAGTAACTTTAACACGTGAACTTATCCGTGATTTCTAAGCATCCCGATCATTTTTCTAGTCTTAATTTCCCTTCACCTATACCCCCTATTGATGGATTACATATCATGGTCGTCACTCATCACGGAACTTTAAATAAAAATCCAAGCAATGACTATATTTATGATTCACCAATAAATACAAAACTAATAAATGTGAATAATGATTATATTTATGCTTTTACACGACACGTGCAATATGAGTTCATCTTTCATCTATCGTTTTTCTTATCCTATCGGGTTCATAAGCCCGAGAGACGAAAACGACGTCTACTTATACACAACTTTAAATAAAAATGAACGTGAGTGGTGACTATATTTATGATCCACTAATAAAAAAAACAAGTAATAAATGTGAGCGATGACTATATTTGTACATGCACATGACGAGTGCAAAATAAGTTCGTCTTTCTTCTATCATTTCTCTTATCCTATCAGGTTCATAAGCCCAACAAACGAAAACAACATCTATCGCAATGCATGTCAATTTCTTTAATTTTCGAGCCAACGTAATCTTCTCTCCCACATAGGCCCTCCATTGGGCCAGAAGCCTAATTGTCTTTAATGTACATTTTATCTGGGAGGACTGCTTACACCCTTTAGAGTATCTTACCAAAGAATGAGAAAATAAGAAAGGTCTAATGTCGTAAAAAAGCATTCAACTTTAGCTTTTATTATAATTTTACATTTTGTCTCATAAAAAATGCCAACTTTCGGTTAAATCTTAATTCTATCATAAACTTTTTGATCCTATAAAAAACCCTCAACTTTGCTCTATCTTAGACTTTTTTTAATTCCATGAAAACCCTTAACTTTAGGTATTTTTCCAATTTTACCATCCAATCCCAGTTGTACCCTAAAATTTGTATAGATTCGTAAAAAAACCACAAACTTTATTCGAGTCACAAATCCCTATTAACCACAAAAAAAAAATTAGGGTAGAATTAGAAAAGGACTTAAAATTAAAAAAAATTATGAGATAAAAGGTAAAATTACTATAAAAGGTAAAGTTGAAGATTTTTTCAGGATATTAAAGTCAAATAAAGAAAAGCCAATTATCAGAAGGTGCTCACGCAGATGGGCACAGACATCATATTTAAACGGCGATTCCGATCTGAACTCCGTCCGTTCGTGGGGAGCACATGACTTCTGGTCCGAAGAGCCACGATCGTTCTCAGACGCTTCGAGTAGTCGGCCCCACGTCCACCACGCGACGTCTGACCGATTCTTCAAAAAAGCGCGTGGGCCCCACCGTCTCCCTCCATCCCCCCTTCAGATTTGATTTAACAAAACGAATCCGATTTACTGAGATCTCCCCCCGGTCGTGTCGGTCGGGAATCGCGCGCCTCCCTCTCGACACGTGGCGACCCGAGAACCCTTCGATAAGGACCGCCCCTCCATCGACGGTGGATCCGTGGTCTCGACGCGTTCGGAATCCTAATTCGGTGTAGAGATTGTCGTCCGTAAATATCTGGCCATCACCGTCGGTGCATGGCCAACGGTTTAATCCAGGGGCGGTCCAGTTTTCCGCCATGATTCGTCTACCGATCTCGACCCTTTCGACCAGATGTTTAAATTCGATCGCCGTGATTGACCAGATATACTTTGAAAATCCATACCATGTCTTAATCTACGATAGCGATTAAATACGATCGCCTTTGTCATTTGAAATGGACATTGGAATTATTAAAGAAATTTCGCCAAATCCAACCGTGAGGTCTAGCCGTTCAACTTTTGCATGCCAATGGCATTACCGTCAGATTTTGACATTTGAAAAATCTGCCAAGTGCCAATAATTGTAGCTTGGGGGTTCCGATGTTCCAAGCCAAGGTGCCCTTTTTCTTCTAGTTTTCTTTTTTTTTGTCTAGCTAATCATATAAAGTTACCTTACTCGAAAACAGTGTGATCTAAAACCAGGACATTTTTATCTACAGGAATTTATTTTTTTATTCTCGAAAACCACAGTTGATGACTATCAGAACATAGACTTATTCAACTATCGTTAGATACGTGCAATGCTATGTACATAAATGGAAAAACAAAGATTCACCCGTGATTATAATCTCTGTTGCTCCTCCATTAAATTACTCATGACGATCATTTAAGATTTTTGTATACTAATATTTGTGATGTCTCATTGACAAGTGCTCTCGACGTATTTATTAAGCATATTTAACATGTATATATTATACTTGAAAAATCAATGCATTGAAAAGTTAGTCTTTTCTTATTTGGTAACTTTTTGAATAAGTGTATGATTAGGCACTTAAGGCCAAAGACGAAAAAAAATGGGAACGAGTGATCCTTTAGAATTTACCATTAGAATCACATTCTTACTACGTAATGTTTGAATTGAGTCATAACTACTTCGTATCACCTGTAATCTCGAGGTTCAACATTGACATACATAACTCTGTCAAAATGCTAGCCACAAGCTGTGTTGCAGCTAGTGGTGTAATCAAGTTGATCAAAGTTTAAGCTCGATTTCGCTCCTACATTCACTGCTCAATAATAATTCCCTTGTATTAACCCGTTTGAATTAATGTTCGCTTTGAGTATTCCGATTCCAAACATCAAGGTGTCATTCTTTCGCATACAAAAGCACTTTCCAAAAAGTTACAACGAGCTTAACATTAAAGCGCCAGTTCCAAATAACAAATCACATTAAAACTCCCATGAAGTAATTCAAGTTCCTCATATGTAGTTCATGAGTGATCATCTCTATGTTTCACTATGTAGTTCAGTTTTCTCATATAACCATCCTTGTAAGCAGCTCAACTTAGTCTCATCCTTAGCCACGGCTAGGCACATGCACGATGCACCATCGAGAAGCCTGCTTACCCGACACGAATCGAATTTCCTACCCGGTAAAAAAAGAAAAAAAGAAAAAGGGCGACCTTCCTTGTCCCTAAAACAACCACCGCCTTTGCTCACTTTTCTTCTTCGATGGTTTTCGCGAGCGTCCGGCGACCATGCACAAGTGGTCTTTAATTTCCTCGGACCGCGCCGTAATCATACGACGTGATCATCATCGGGGCCTCCCCATCTGCTTCCTTATCATGGTATTCCGTCAACTACCCGTTGCCAAACCATCAATGGGCAAAGGCACTGTCCGCCAATTAAAGACGGGCGGGCCCATCTCTTTCCCAGATTTCCTCATTTCCCCCGTTCTGCACTGATCTAAACTACGACATTTTTACATCCTTAATTATCTTCCCACTTTGTCGTTTCATTATATACGACGTTATTAATACCATTCGAGACCCGACCAGATCTCTCTCTCTCTCTCTCTCCTCTTCGAAAGATACGACGAACTCGCCGAGTTTACATACGAACGCGAACACCACACATCTCCTTCTCTCCCTCCCTCTGCGCTCCGATTTCGTTCGTCGAACGAGCGGGACCGAGCTACTTCTCCCCCGTGCTCAGCTCCTGATTGCTTCCCGAGGTCAGCCTTTGAATTGATCTCCGCCTGTCGGGCCGTCATCATTTCTCTGGTGCCCCCGAGCAGCCGGCGGAGTAAAGATCGAGTCTTCCTTCGAGATCCTGGACCAGCGCTCGCGGGTCTTCATGCAATAGGTGAGAGATCTGATGGGTCCGCGCCTTTTTGGCTTTTCGCGGCCTCCGATTGGAGGTCTTGAGTTTTAGGAGGTGTTGCCTTGGTCAGCTCGACGGGTTCCCTCCTCTTCATTTTGCATATTGTTGGAGTTTTCGGCCGGCTAAGGAACCCGGGAACTGGGTTTTCCTTGTCAACTTCAGTTTTTTCTTCTTTATATCTTGCTGGAAGCTCACTGGATGCGAGTGGGTGTCTTGATCTTATCGTCGAAACGATGAAGGATCCCGATTTCGCAAAATGATTTCTTAATTTTGTCGGGACTTAAGCAGAAAGAATAGTTCATGGATGGAACTTAGATTTGGAGGTTTAAGAGCTGTGTGCATCGGACACGGACACAGGCGAATGCTACTGCGAAAACTACGTTAACCCGTCACTTGGGAATCCGTCTTATTTAATATGTTTCTCTGGGTAGCCGCGTGTTTGATTTTTACTCGTGTATAACTTGCGTTATACATCAGAGCCATTGCGGTACTGATTGCGTACTGTTCAATTTCCTAGCTCATGATGATCAGTTTTTAGTATTTCGAATTCTTTCTCTTTTTCTCAAACATCAATATAACCTGGCATCTATGCTCGTCTGTTGGATTTGACTACTCACCACCTTTGCTGTTGAATATGCGTCGTTTTTGGGCCTTAAAAGTATGCGAAGGGAATTGTTTTAGAGAAAGAAGCAAACCCCGACATCTATTGATGACAATTATCTCATTTTCTTACTGAATTTCTCTAATTCGAAAAGTAATGCCACTTTAGTTGTCGGTCTGGATTCTGGAAAGCCTTGCAGTTTTAGCAGTTTGTTGATATACAAGCCATGCGAGTGATTACTAATGTAAATGGTGAATTTGCCTCATTTAAATTGAGAAAGAAACATACTCGTTGCTCTTAATTGCTGAATCCAGTACTGAGGTTTTTGTTCTCATTTTCTAATTTGTGCGCGTGTAGTTTGGACATTTGGCTTTCTTTCAGGTTCTCAATGGCAAGATCAAATGTAGCTGATGGTAGGACTAGGACCTCCATACAAATACTTATCGTAGCTGGTTTGTGCCTTTTTTTCTATGCGCTCGGTGCCTGGCAACGGAGTGGTTTTGGCAAGGGAGATAGTATAGCTTTGGCAATCACAAACAGTGGCGCAGACTGTGATGTAGCTTCTAATTTGAATTTTGAAACTCATCATGGTGGTGAATCGGAGACTTCTGGCGAGTCTGAAAAAGCCAAGGTTTTCGAGCCATGCAATTCTCACTTCACTGATTACACACCTTGCCAAGATCAAAAACGTGCCATGACCTTTCCGAGGGAGAATATGAACTACCGGGAGAGACATTGTCCTCCTGAGGGTGAGAAGCTGCACTGTCTTATCCCAGCACCCAAAGGTTATGTAACTCCATTCCCCTGGCCAAAGAGTCGGGACTATGTGCCCTATGCAAATGCACCATACAAAGCTTTGACTGTTGAGAAAGCTATTCAGAACTGGATTCAGTATGAGGGCAGCGTATTTAGGTTCCCTGGTGGTGGGACACAATTTCCTCAAGGAGCAGATAAGTACATAGATCAACTTGCTTCTGTGATACCAATTGACAACGGAACAGTCAGGACTGCACTTGATACGGGTTGTGGGGTATGTGAAATAGCTTAAATATTCTCCCCTGCTTCATTTTGTAATTTTATTTCTGCTGCCATTGTAGCTTCATCCTTTTCTTTCCAATTTTATCAATTCTGTTGTTAGTCTTCACATTGCTTATGGCATGTCCTTAATTTCTTAGGTCGCAAGCTGGGGTGCATACCTCTGGAGTAGGAAGGTCATTGCCATGTCTTTCGCGCCTAGAGATTCACATGAAGCGCAGGTTCAGTTTGCTCTTGAACGTGGTGTACCTGCTGTCATTGGTGTCCTTGGTACCATAAAGATGCCATATCCTTCAAGGTCCTTTGATATGGCTCACTGCTCTCGGTGCCTAATTCCATGGGGGTCCAATGGTGAGATCTTCAAAATCCACTCGGGCCTTGTTTTATTGGCTTTTGAATCTTTTAGATAGTGATGGTCTAACAAGGGATGTTTCTGCTGTTCTTTTTCTTCTCTCTCTCTCTCTCCTCTCTGTGTAGATGGAATGTACCTTAAGGAAGTTGATCGAGTTTTGAGACCTGGTGGTTATTGGATTCTTTCAGGTCCTCCAATCAACTGGAGGACCAATTATAAAGCATGGCAACGCCCAAAAGAGGAACTTCAGGAGGAACAGAGGAAGATTGAGGAGGTTGCTAGCCTCCTGTGCTGGGAGAAGAAATATGAAAAAGGCGAAATAGCCATTTGGCAGAAGAGAATAAATGCTGAATCATGCCGTGGTAGGCAAGATGACTCTCGAGCTACTTTCTGCAAGTCTGCAGAAGATAATGATGTGTGGTATGTCCCTAAACGTGGCACTTTAATATCGTCTTCTTATCATATTATTATAGCTGAATGGAATATAAGGATGGTGGAATGCTGATATGAATATAAAAGTGAGGTCATAGACTGAAGTCAAATGGTAACCCATAAGGTCAGCTTGATGAAAGGGCTCGAATTCTCTGGCTCGGCAGCGTCATTGTACAATTTTGGCTTTAACTCCCCTTCTGTCACGTGCAGGGGACCTGCTTCAGGCTGACTGGTCCCCTCACTTTGTAGCCATTCGTCGCTCATGGCTTGGATAGGCATTCATGTGTGCACTCTTAAGTAAGCTGAAAGCAGTATTGGACAGTGAGTGACATTTCTTAAGATTGCCCATTATGATCTTTTTAGATTGCTGAGGGGTTTCAGTTGGGTAAATTTTTTACGAAAGATAATCTGTGCTTGTTCTCCAGCTTACTGGCTTCATTAAGCGGACAAGTTAGTTGTATAAGTATGAACACTCCAGCAAGTCTGGTGTAAACTTCGTGAGCCTGTTTAAAAGACCATATTTTTTTAAGCTCAATCTTCTTTCACTCCCTTATGAACCTTTTGCTTTCTGTGGTTTTTAGGTACAAGAAAATGGAGGCATGTGTAACTCCATATCCTGATGTTAATGATTCAGATGAAGTTGCTGGAGGAGAACTCAAGCCATTTCCAGAGAGGTTATATGCTATCCCTCCGAGAATTGCCAGTGGATCTATTTCTGGAGTTTCTGTTGAGACGTACCAGGAAGACAGCAATAAGTGGAAGAGGCATGTCAATGCCTACAAGAGAGTCAATAAGCTTCTTGACACTGGAAGGTATCGCAACATTATGGATATGAATGCCAGGTTGGGAGGCTTTGCTGCAGCTATCGAGTCTCCTAAATTGTGGACGATGAATGTTGTGCCCACAATAGCCGACAAGAGCACTCTTGGTGTCATCTATGAGCGAGGATTGATCGGCATCTATCATGACTGGTAAAGCATAAGAGATCTCTCCCCTGTTTGGTCAATGCCTCTTTTCCGCAGATATTTATAGCATATCTCTTCTAGCAGTCACAGATTTCATTGATCAGTCTGGAAATTAATGACCACATCAATTTCCAATGTCCTTGTCCAACTTTTCAGCGTTCTTAATAATGTAATACTGACATCAGAAGTAACTTACGGAAGGCAATCCAGGTTTTTGGTGTGCCCGAAGTTGTTCTTGTTAGCACTACATGTGTTTGATGTAGTTTTTACTGCAATGTTACAACAAGATCTGCTTTATAATAGTTCAAAATGTGATTATTAAGCTATACAGTAGGCCATGTCACGGTATTCTCTTCAATGTCAGGAAGTGTGCTTAGTACATGCCTTGGTCTAAATCCTTAAAAGTTCTTAATGTTGAGTAGTGCACTTGACTATATGCATATCACCTGTTTATTCATTTTTAGTCTGTTTCTCTGTTTTATATATCCTTGTCAGCAGTCACTGAAGATTGCTAGGTATGTCAATTCAGGTGTGAATCATTCTCCACATATCCAAGGACATACGACCTTATCCATGCCAACGGAGTTTTCAGTCTGTACAATGATAAGTAAGTAGTATTTTTTGAACTATCACTTTTCTGCTTCTTGCTTAATCCAAATCTTGCAACAGATGCACTTTGACATTTCTTAGCCCATGACCCCTGAAACTTTTACAATATACAAATTTTGACATGTAGATTCACATGTTTGTTTTTAAAATTTGGATAACATTTTAAATATTAGCGAGGAAGCAAAAGGCAATTTTTTTGCTTTTGCTGAAGCATAAACAAAGTTTCCCTTAAAGTTTTTTCCTCTACTATTTCTTCCACCTTAGACGGGGCATATTTATTGGTCTGCAGGTGTGATGCAGAGGACATTCTCCTTGAGATGGATCGAATTCTGCGTCCAGAAGGTGCGGTAATAATCCGCGATGAGGTTGATGTGCTGATTAAAGTGAAGAAGTTAGTAGGAGGGATGAGGTGGGACACTAAAATGGTGGACCATGAAGATGGTCCGCTTGTCCCAGAAAAGATTTTGGTTGCCGTTAAGCAGTACTGGGTCGCTGGAGGGAACTCAACATCTTCACACTAAGTGGCTCGGCGGAAAGTCTGGTTCACATTTGAGCTTGCAAAGCAATTATCTTATGATAGGCAAATTTTGATGATATGTCCGGCCTGATGGGTGCACAGAGTGGGAAGCATCAACTCATTATCTGCTGCGCAGTACTTTTACCTAGTATTTAACTATTGTATAAGACTATGATCATGTTTGTTTTATCAATCATTAAATTTTTGACCGTCCGGTATGCATAATTGTAACACAGGAAAACAAATGCAACTACTGCCTTCTTGTATTATTAAGATCTTGTTACCGAGGGGTCATTTTTCTTTCTGGTAATTTGCCGTAGACACAGATTCCTTTTGTCTGATGATAATGTCGAGGAGCTCGAGTGATGATCAAATTAGATTTGAAAGATGCAGAAATCTCAAAGCGGTCCTACGTAAGCTATGGTTTCAACCAAAAATGATCCATGCAATGTTCATTCTTTCACACGAAGATACTTAACATTTAAGGACTTCTTTTGTGGGGAAAAGTTGCGAGTGAATTCGTTGATTACTCCAAGCAGACGTACGATGAATACTATATAGTTTACGGATGTGGTTTTGGCTTCAAACGAGTGAGGACGAAACAGAGATTGTTGGCTTATCTTGTTTCTGAACCTCATATAAACTGATGAAACGAAAGATAAAAATAATCTAAGTAGCTGGTTCTGTGGTTTAATATTTCTTTCTTCATATTCTTCCCTACTCAAACACCCATGAGATGAGAACTTCCTCAGGCCCACTTTAGGGCACAATTCTGCTGAGCATCCTGCAGTACGTAGGCCCAAGAGACCAGTAGGCAAATAATATCCGTCCTCTTCTGTCTCGCTTCTTCGGCCATTTCTCGTGCTGGTGACAAGAACGATGTCAAATCTCCCTCCCTCCCCATGGCCATAGCCGAAGGGGGGGGGCATGTTATCTCCATACCGTCCACTAGTCGTGATCAAGTGTCAAATCAGCGTTTGCTACGGTACCAGCATCCGTGAAGTGGGCTCTTTTGCTGAGTGATTGGACAGTGGAGTTTGGACTTTTGTTGGACACAATAACTCGGACATGATAGGTGAGCCTAATGGTGACTAACGTGTGGACTGCAATGTCCAAGGACTGATTTATTCTTTGCCTCTGGATTTGTGACCACCCAGTGTAACTTCTGGTTGGAGCTGCGAGTTCCGGCTTGATGTACGGTGCCCAGCACTGGACCAATGGTACGGTTACTTAGTTTGACCGATGCACATGTCGTGTTACCTGCACCTGGGCAACATTCGGTCCTTGATCTTATCGAATTGCTAAATATTGCAGTTCGGTCTAGTTTCCATCTATGCCCATCGGCCGAATCCTGGGTTCTTTGTTACTTATGGTCAAGAAAATGATCCTAATCTCAGTTGAAATTTCTAGAAGCCATGAATTCTCCTACTTCTTGTTTAGCTTACTGGTGGTGAAGCTTAGGATGAGTATCTCATTCTCGTTATGCTCTTTTTGTCACACAAATTTCAATTCTAACTTCTCCATATGTCGAATCTAATGGTCAATTTTTTCTTATTTCATCGTTCAATATAGTTATGTACCTTTGTCCCTTTCAAGTATAATATATTAAATGCTAACAAGAGAGTGACACTTAACTGCATAATTATTCTACGATCGTTGAAACATCACATACAGATTTCACCGATCAGAGTCTTCACCGTTACTGTGCAGAAAAAGAGCCCTCTTCGTCCATCACAGTTCCATGAAATCGATTTTGGACGGTGAGAGTTGAGTGAATCCACAAAGAGTAGAATGTCATTGACCATTCCTCCAATTGAACTTGCAGGAATATATAACTTTAGTGGTCCTCACGTTTCTTCCCATTAATATCAATGTCATTTGCAATCTGATTCTTTTTCATCATCTAGGATGCGAGTTGTATAGGTCCTAACCTTCAATCATGAATTTTTGTGAAGCAGAAACCTACTTTAATAGTTTCTTTAATAAGTCAAGCTAACACGACTAACACGAGAGCCTCCTCAAGTAAATAGTTTCTCGTTTCCTCTATATATTTGGCTTCTAGCTGATGAGCCACTGATTATATTGTACGAGGCTCTTCCATCGTTAAGTTTCTTTCAGGGGGGCCTCCCAAGCTGTTCCTATTCACGGATTTCTCCTGGCCCTTCGAATATTATCAATCCTGTTGATTCCGCATTTTCTAGAGCTCTCAAATCAGTCCTTTGCAACTTTTTGTTCTCTTCTATCATCCTTTTCCTCTTGTAGTTTTCCACTTTGAAAGTCATTTTCTGCTCTCTTTTGCTATGCTTTTGGGCGGAACTCCTTTCCCCAACAGGAGCTGAATGGCTATGATTACCTTGACACCATCTTTCAACCCCAATCACCCACAACCATATTCCCTGGAAGACAGCACCGGCAACAACAACATCCGCGATGCGTCTTTTTCTTCGTATCTGAACAACACAGAGGAGAGTTTCATCCACAAGCTAGCTCGGAGCGGTGGTCAAAGCCTCCATTTCAAGAAGTTACATCAGGAGGAGCAGCTTTATAAGGAGGAGGATGGAGAAATTGGAGTGTTTGGAGCTGAAAAGTACTTCAATGGAGGGATCGATCAGGAGGAGTGTCCAAGAATTTCCAAAATGGATCCAGGGCAATCCCAGTCCCATTCACAATATGGCAAGAAGGAAGATCCGCAACCTCATGTCACGACACAGCCGGTTAAACCGAAATCCCAATCAGCCACTCCGAGCGTCCGTTCCGAATCGAGCTGGAACAGCCAGAGCGGATTGCTTCAGAGCTTCCTGAGGAATCCTTCGCAGCGCAGGACCAACAAGACAAGCAATGGGAAGAGATTCTTAGCTTCTCTCGGATGCAAATGCGCCTGCTCCGGTAAGAGCTCAGTTGACGTCGATGACCACGTTGGTGAGATCAGTTTCGGCACGAGCACTACTTCCAGTGCACTCCAAGCCAAGCCGAGCAAGAAAATGCCAATCTTGGATCCCTGGATGACTGAAGAGATGCGAAAGAAAGAAAACCTGTTCACTCCAAGCTCTCTCAAGCAAGTAGCCGTGGATCTGCCAGTTATAAAGACCCATTTCCTGGAGGAGGAAGAACTGCCCAAGAAGTCACTGGAGGTTTTCGGGTCCCCGGTGTACGACAAAAGAAAGAACTCATTCTCCTTAGAGAAGAGGCTCGCAATGTTGACGTGGGATGGCACTAATGCCATTCCAAGGAAGGAGGGACTTTCTGAAGTTTCCGCAAGCTCCAATGGAGTCGGAGTCGGAGTCGGAGCCTACAACGGCGCGGACTGTGATAGTGATGCTAGTTCGGACTTGTTCGAGATAGAGAGCCTGACCGGGAAAGTGAATTCGTACCTCACCAGGCAGGCCTCTGATGCAACAACCTCAGATTGCATAAACTGCACAACACGGTATGCACCGAGTGAAGCGAGCATTGAATGGAGCGTTGTCACCGCGAGTGCCGCGGATGTCTCGGTCATGTCTGATTATTCAGAAGCCCCCATTACTAGCCCTGCGAGGACTGCTTTAACTGCCAACAAGGCTGGCAGGGGCAGATCTGATGCGCCCGGGTGGCGGCGTTCTAGTACTCTGCTGGGGTGTAAGAGTCAGAAAGCCGTACAAATAGCCGAAGATGCTTACAGGACTAGCGACAGGTCACCGCGCGTCTGCCGCAGTTCCGACGAGTCCGCTCAGGCAGTGAAGTTCCGGGCTGAGTCGAGGCTCATGGGGATCGAGCCCAAGAATGGACAACACGTGGACACTGCCGCATGCTTGGTTCCTGGCTCGCACGTCCCGAACGGCCCGAAGCTCTTATACATTCAGTGATCGGGAGGGCATCAGCAACGTCGCGAGTTTCTTCATTTTGCGATGGAATAGTAGTTGAATTCGAGTCACATGTAATTTGGGTCAATGTTCTAAAAGTAATCATAGTAACTGGGCATATTCCATTTACACGCAATAGTTTTTCTCTAGCAGCAGATCTGAAACTTCAGATGATTGATCACGTTGCTATGTCATGTTCGAAGTTTCCCCACTTGCGAAAAAAAAGCTATATTCAGAAATGATTGCAGCAATCTTCCATCATGCAGCGGCGTGATACGAAAGAGTGGCGCTTCGCTGCAATGCTAATGCCATCGCCATGAGGGAATGATGAATCATGTGGACGACAACTACTCTGAACATATTTCCTGGCTCATTGATTGGTGTCCCCATCGGCTCGAGTCATGTGTTCCCGAATGTGGATTGGTGGGTTTGCTTTGCTCCAATCTCACAGCTGTTGCAGCAAGAGCCTTTCCAAGGGAGGAATGTCATCTACAATGACACACCCTCCCCCTCGATCGATGTGGCGCGTGCGACCTAGCCTGCAGGGGGACAGGAGTCGTGCTTTTCAATCAATTCCGCAACTACCTCATAAATGCTGTGGACCAAGCTCTTATTTCCACCTCTTTCACATCATTTATCCACTCAAGTTTCGATCTTTTCCTCCCCCTCTACGGTTTGGTGCAAGAGAAAATGAAGCAGAGTTCCATCACTCTGTCTCTTTCTGAGTATTGATCTGTGCTGAGTTCACCCGATCCCATGATCAGAAGAGAGATCCTCGTGTGTGGATCTTCTGTTTTTAAGCATGTTTCGCTTTCGAGAAGCTGCAATGGCTCATGCTAAAAGAGAGACGGATAAATTTTCAATCATTTTTATCGACTCATGTCCGTATTCAAGTTAACTTTTTTTCCGATAGCCCCACAGATAGGAATTGTTGTGAATCGGAGTAGTTTCCCATCACATCAGTATCTCTCATGTTGGTATGCAAGTTAACTTTTTTCGATAGTCCGATCGATAAGAATCGTTATGAATCAGAGTAGTTTCCCGTCACGTCGTCACCTCTAATAAATGCCTGGACACATCAAGACGACACAAATGTCTAATACATCTTCATTTTTGTGAACAATGTGATTTTCGTGGGTACAAATCTCACCTCCTTAAATAGCCTCTTTGGGAACCGCGAAAAAAAAAAGAAAAAAAAGGACAACACTAAACAAAAGCAGCCATGTGAAGATGGGGTCAAGAAGCTGTACCAAAAAAAGGGAAAGGGCAGGAGGTAGATGACCCCATAATTCGACAAGGAGCATCATATCAATGTCTCTCAACGCTTAGCCGAACAAAAAGGTTTTGAAACAACACGAAATTGTGCGACGGTTTAACAGATACTGAGGCCCCGACGGTTCCTGGTGGAGACAAGGCGAATTAGCCGTTTCGCTCCCACATCATAAGGAATTCGAACAACTTTGCAGGGAAAAACAAAGCTTCAATGTTGCGAAAACATCAATGACCTTAGGGCGAGATGCTTCCAGCTATACGTCAAACCTTTAAATGAAGGGAATTTCAGAGGGGGAAAAGAGGGAAGGGTCTGATTAGTTTAAAGAGACAAATGGTCCTAACAAATGGTCCTAACTTGTATTCTATCACTCTCTAGGACCAATTGGACCAAGAATGTGTCATGATTCATCACAACCCAAATGAACGAGACTCGATCATCCTCATTTGACATTTGACATTCTTCTGATCCCTCCTCTCTCAGCACGTCTTTCTTTTGGGGGCCACCTGATGGAAAGCTAGACTTCGATCCCTTTTATTGTAGATTTTAAATGAAGCTTATCTCAAACCACTATGTTGGCATGACCACTATAGTCCCCAAGACATTTCATGCTTGAACAGATCATTATATCTTGGCATTTCTAGTCATTTTAAAGGCATTTCGAGATGAAATTGGACTTTAAATGTCGATTCTGTTGGGAAAAATGATGGGTTTATTTTGGCCATTGAAAGGAGGGATAAAGAAGATTATTAACATGCTCAGTCTTTCGGAGAAACAACTTAGCATTATAAGAAGATGATTTTCTCCTAACGAAGTTGCAGGCACGTCGACTACAAGGCATTTGTGGTGACTCCAGAAGCACATAATGTTGGTTCTTTATATTTCATCTCTATGAACAATGAACATAAAAAGAGGCAACTTATCCATACATCTTAAACCTATTACATTTGTGTCAATTCAGTCTTAAACCTTTCAATTTAACATTTTGACGATTTACCAATTTGATTCTTCCATCCAATTTTGGTTGGAAGACAATGACATGGTGGTCCAATTAGTATTTGATTGTTCTATGTGGCTCAACACTAACGTAGAAATTTTTTGCAATTTTAAATTTTATTTTTGTCTTCTTTTCTTTTTCTATTTTTTTTTTCAACTCTTCGCCAACTAGGTCGTGGGCCACAGGAGGGCTATGACGCCCTCACCTAAACTAGTTGAGGGTTGCCTACCCTCGCCAGCCAATGTCTAGGTGAGGGCCACGACCTTTGTGGCCCTTGCTTGTGACTAGTGAGGCTTGGCAGATGACCCTTGCCTAGCTTGGAAGAAAAAAAAGAAAAAGAAATTGTTAATGTTAGCTTAGGCTATACTGCGTAGGACGGCTATTGTTCCCATCATGGATTTCCGATTAAAATTAGTCGAATGGATTCAATTGGCAAAACATAAAAAAAATGTCTAGAATCCAATTAACAAAATTTAAAAAATTAGGACTAAATTAACAAAGGTACAATAACTTTAGCACTTTTTGGACGATTTTTCCCTCCTAACTTATAGCGACATTGATGGTTAAAGAAGTGATACAGGTCTTGAGGAACTTGGGCACAAGTCCGCTTGGTACTTAGAAGAATGGATTTCGCCCGCCAAGAATAGAGCTGAGAAAAGTGGGCCAACGTGATGCCAACTCTTCTAGCCAGCACTCCCTCAATCTGAATACATCAACAAGACAGCGTTTCTCGTGGTCCACGCCGCAGGGTGTTCAATAGGAATTATCATCATTTCCAGATGGTGATCAAACTATCTCCAATCTACTCTCTTTCTGCCCCCTTGGTTGGATAGTAGATATGTTGTTAGTCCGCGTAGAAGATGTCAATCTATCCTCTGTGTAGCCATGTTCATTCGTTGAAGGATGAAGGAGATTGGAAGTCCTTGTGTGAGACCATGGACTACAGAAATGACTCGCGGGTTATGATCCACAGATTCAATGGGGAAATGGGTACGTCGGTCTCTAGCTGCAAGATGAATGAGCCTTTATTATCCTCACCTGATGTCAAAGGCACCACCTCTAGGGACCAAAGCCATAATGATCTTCAGATTGATGGAAGTGTGTTCCTCGTTATGAACTCGAATGGACAGCCGGATTGGGCAATTGGTAGAAATCCATTTGCGATGGCGAGAGACGGGCGAAAGGAACCAAGAAAACGAGAGCTAAAAACCGATACAAGATCTTCCAGGAAACAGTTGAGTCCCTACTGATCGATCACGACATGGACGTCCCGACAGGCAATTCAAGTCTTGAAAGTCACATTTCCGTCCCGCTGCTTATCAGCAGGAAGATGCATGAGTCGTAACAGAGACTCCAAATAAATATAAAAAAGGAAAAAAAGCTAATAAAGCAACTCCCAAGACTTTCATCTGATTAAAGGATGATAATACGTGCGGACGACATTCCACGGATCAGACATGATCGTCCACTATGATACGATGATACGACCGTAGAAATCAAGATCTTACAGGAGATCACATGCGGACGTGTGTATTGGATAGGGGCGTAAAATTTCCTCTTGAATTACGTTGAACATTACTCTCTAAGACTTCGATGTCATCCAGTTTAACGATGCTCAGCCCAAGATGAATGAATCTGTGAAATCCCAATGGCAGACGAGAAGTTTGTCCAATACTCAGGTCTATATGATCTCCTATTGCTATATAGAAGCAATATACTCAAAATTCATCTAGCACCGAGCATTGGTCACCCGGGAAAATAGAAGGGTGCCTGTCTGAGCAAGCTAAATATCATTGCTGCATATTTTACAGCGCATATCAAGCTACACTCTAACGTAGAGAGCATAAATGAACCTAAAGAACGACCTTTCACGATCACCATCAAGTTCCTCGCTGGGAAAACAAAACAAAATTATGAGGACTTCTTGACAGCAGCTTGCGAGATACACCCAGCTACTTGGTTGCTTCAGCGGTCGATTCCTCTGTTCCACCACCATGAACAAGCTGTCACACAACAAGAGGACAATTAAATCTAACAGGGCATGGTTTGGCCACAAATGGGAAGGGAAAGGGCGATAGATGGTTACGCACCAAAGAGCCAATCCGCTCGTATGCTTCCATTACTTTAGGATCTTCCTCATCTTCATAACCTACTTGAAGTATCTTTGGCCCGTTGAGAGACCACAAGGCTCTCCTCCCCGCTTCCTATTGGATTCATCAGAAAACATGGAATTTGCCGATTACAATCGCCAATCTATATCATAGTCATGCTGCGCTATTGAAGCAAGAGATGCTGCAAATACTAGGAGACAGCAAAAATGGTCACTATCCTAGAACAGTCGGTGGATTAAATTGCAAACTTTTGGAGTCAACTACAAAGGAAAGGCTTGGGCCACGACAGTTTATTTCATTAAATAGGATAGTCAGATAAGGCCCTAACCTCTTTCACTGATAAGCACAAGATAGCCTACAAAACCCACATAATACCAGTTGTTCACTTGGTCATATTAATTCAGGACGTGCTGCATCGTCTACCCACAAGGTGTGCTCATATTTTTCTCTTTCTAACGCACAGACAGTGCCCATGTGCTAGGAGAAGTAACAGATGGACAGGACAAACTCACAGCCAAGAATTGAGTGACAGTAACATCTTGAAACAAGTAACCTCCGCCTACTTTGGCTCAACATCCTGAATAGGTGATATTTCCTTATTTTGAGGTCACCTCAATTTTCTAAAGAAATCTACAAGCAAAAGACTGAAATCTCTAAGAGACGAGTATATCCATCTTTCTACTGAGAAACCAACAGTTCAGCAATTGATATATCAACAGAACCTCATTAAAAAGTTCAGCAATTGTTATTTCCATGGCATATGCAACAGAGCTTACTTAGTAGTCTAAACTATCAGACCTGTAATATGATTAAATAGATTGCCTCAAGTGCTTGGATCCGAATTTCAGGATCACCAACTGGTTCCCGGTCAATTGACAATGCAGTCCCAAGCTCAGGAGGCATCTTTGCTGTATCTTGCTCAGCATAGATCTGTCCAAAAATCACGCCAATGTACTTTAAATTAAAGAATGCAGGATAAAGAAAAGGAATTGGAATTAGAAACAAGCTCCAAAACTGTTACTGAAATTGTAACCTAAGGATACGATGGGACAACTGTACATGCAAAAGCTTTAGCAGAGTACATCAGGTGAGAATTCATAAGTATCTCAAATGTACCACTGAGGATTTCATCAAACCAATTCAAAAGAGTTCTTTCAAACGGATTTGCCGTGTGAAATGCTGATTTATGGTGATTTACGTTAAACTCGATAAAGTTGCTGACTTTAAACAACATGAAACAGAAAAAAGCTTTACACTTCTTTAAAAGAACAAGTTAGAGAAGAAGACTCAAAAAGTAATACCTTATGGCCAGCAACAGGCAGAAGAAGAGCAGGCCAAAGAAACTCGGATACTAAAAGCAAATTCTGCAGTTGATTCTCAGCTTCAAAACAGCAGTTGCGAATAGTTCCACATACCTGCACAAAGGAATTTACGAGATTCCAGCTAATACAGAACAGTGGCTAGTGGACAGTCACAAAAAGAGGCTTATTCAGGCTTGCCACAAGCAATCATCCATGCGAATCTTAACTGAGCTTCCACATACCATACCATCATCGGAAACTAACCCTTGCCCACTACTTTTGTTGTTTCTCATGCAACCAAATAAAACCAAGGAAACTGCACACTTAACAAAAATTTTGTCATGCATCCAGGGATAGCTGCTGAATAGGTTTGGGCCGACAGATGCAAAAAAATTAGCCCTGTCTAGTCCAATCTAATTCAGGCAATAAATCTAGGGAAAAAATCAGAACTCTAGAAAAAAGTGATGCCTGAAGTTACCCACATATATTGATTTTTTAACATGTTTTGAAATAAAAATACAAACACTTAATTAAATTACTCAAATATCCCAAACATTTTACATCTTCAGTAAGAGAACAAGATTATAATAATAATGTCACTACTATATAAAGAGGTTCAGGTACATGTCCTGCCGATATAAACTCGTACCAAGCACCATGCACTCCCTGTGCAACTGTCCCCAGCCTGACTCAAAACTCAAGTAGTACCTTTCAAGATATGATTCGGTCAGTGGAGACCAAATAAAGCCAACCCATTGCCATTGCAATTTCTCTTTGGATATCGATACCACCTTTTTATGGTCACAACAATGTTTAAGTAACTTGTCTATGTATTTGAGGAACAAGCTTTCAGCAACCTAGTTTTTCTTATTTTTTTCCCTCCTACTTTTTGTTACTTATTTTGGCCAAACAACAATCTAGTTTCGAGCAGAGAACAGTAGCTCTTGGTGAATACAACATACTAATGTCATGAAGGCAACATACTCAGTATCATTCAGGCATGTATGAACTACGATATGATTATAAAAATCAGTTGCCCATGGAAACTTTGTTAAAGGTTTGAACAAAGCGAGTACCCCAATTTCAGATGATTCTGTAAGTCAATATTTGTCCAATTTTTATATGATGCATGTCAGCACACATGACATTCTTGTGCGTGCTTTCAAATCACAAAAGTATTTACTGAAATACCATCTCCAAATGTTTAAAATCAATTTCATATGGCCATGTCAAAACATACCCCCTTTTTCCGCAAAGGACTACTTGAATCAAATTGGCGGATGATCTGCTTAAGAAGACCTCGTTTGGGGTCCAGTAGAATCTTCCTCCCTGCTTCGTTCTTTGAAATGTTTACCAGGATTGAACCCACATGCTCAAATGAATCATCTAGTAAAATGGAAAAGGGTCAATTCGACAATTGATGAAAAGCAGAAGACAAGCAAATATGAGGAAGTACTAGCAAAAATTATCTCATGCACAGAAGTATTCACATTTAAGAAATTGGCACAATGATTAAAATCAAATTTCTCGCCCACTGGACATGGAGAGTATACCAGCTGCGGTCTGCCTATTTTATCTTCCAGGAAAACACCAATTCTTAGTCTTGAAAACCCATGCTCTCATATGCCCATGCCAACAATTCATTTTTCTCTTGGTACACATTTAATCTTTCTCATAGGGGAGGATCTTAACTATGAACAAAATACATGTGTAGGCCTATCCCCACAGCAGGCATAAAAAATGAGGATACAGACATAAGACCAAATAAGGTCCATTGTGGCTCAACAGGGATAATTGGGTTGCGTAAACGCCTCATTTGCAAATGTGTAAACAGATTTCCATGGAATGGAAACGCACCGCCTGATTCATTGGAGGATCTACAAAATGACCTCACAAGCTTCATCACATATAATCCTTGCACCTTCTCTTCTCCTGTCTAGCAAGCAGCAAATCCCATATATAACTATCTTAGAGTGATAGATCTTAGATGAAAGACACGAATATGCTGAAAAGAAAGGCAAGACAGAAAGCACACAAATGCTCTACATTTTAAGCACGACACTTGTGACTGAATGATGAGCTGGATAAAAATACCTGGAGCAATGATGCAATACCAGCATCTGACTGTGTAAGATTGACCAGAAGCATAACAAGTAGTCTAGTGATTGATGTATCTGGTTTGTACAACAAATCCATGGCTGTTTTGATCATTCCTATTGTGACCATCTTGGATGCCATGTTAGAATTCTGTGAAAGATTTACAAGAGCTTCTGCCGCTGGTTGAGACACCTCCTGATAAATAGACATAGCCATTGTCAAAAAAGTTATTACTCACGAATGTTGTATAGGCAATCTGCTTTGCAATGGCTAATGTAAACAGACTTGTCCTTTTGCTTCAACAAATTCAAAGGCATGTGTATTACTTATATTTGGCATTGAGAAAACCACATGATTAAGAGTCTATATCGTATTACCTCAATACAACAATAATGGAAACGATCTTATAGGATGGAATGTTAAAACAGGAATGTATAGAAGCCAATAGTAACTGTTCCGATATAACTATTATAAGGCCATCAATTAAAAAATTGTTGGCAGACTTTTGTTATTTTGAGGCTTCTTTCTTATACATACGTAGAAATCTCATCATGGAGTAAATTAGTGAAGAATCACCTTATTTTCACTCAAAAGCCGAGCCAACGATGGTAGTAAAATCTTTGCAAACGTGGCCAGAGACTGCAACCCATCCTCACTTCCAGTTAATCCACTGACAATGTCCACCGCCGCCTTCTTCACCTAATATGGAACCACAAGTCGAGACTAGAATTACAATAGCCCAGTACCAGAACTCCAAATAAAAGGTTGAGGAAAGAGAGCACATTTGATCTACTATGTAAGAAAATACATGCAGCCAAGCGCACTTAATAATAGTGCATTTGAGCTTTCTCATAATGGTATTATTCATCTGTGCCATTCAAGTTTGAGATTAGCTGATGCCATCATCACTATTTTAATAAGCATAAAACTCAGCTCAAATTTGCCGTGACGCTATCCTGGGAAATATGCCATCATGTTATAAAGATGACAGAATGAGAAACACGGTGGTTCCATCTCTCTCTCTCTCTCTCTGTCAAAATTTGATCTTCATTCCTCTTCTTATGCCTAAAGTGCAACGCTTTCGAGTCTTTCACTAATTGCTATGCAAAAAATTACTGAATCGAACAACGTAAACCAAACGAAACGAGATTGAATTGAACTTCCTTCTGCTTCTTTCCAAAAGGTTCATGGGGGCAGAAAACGAAGGGCGAAGGGGAGCTTACGGGAGGAGAAGGCGAAGACAAGAAGCCCACTAATTCTTCCATCTCAGTCGCCATTGGCGTCGTACGTCGGTGTGCTTGTGAGTGCGGTTACTTCGAGTTCAGAGCTGTGGCCGAAACGAATCGAAAAGGGAGAATTGCAGAAACCCAAAACCCTCAAACCGCCGCCGTCCTGGTCCGCCGCTCGTCGGCCGCTTTCCGATCAATCCTTTCCCCTTCGCCGCTCCCCACTTTGCTTCACCGTCTTTTCGCGAACAATCTCAGTCCAGCGTCCACAATTACGGGTGTATATATATATGTGTGTATTTTCTCTGTCTTTTTCAACTCGTTTCACATAAGTTACCTAAATTTCGTCCTTGGATCACTCAATTTTGATAGATTTTACAAGCAATATTACTCAACTTTAAAAGGGCTTAGATTGCACGAGTCCGACTAAGTTTTTAAAGAAAAAATTTCAAATAAGAGTCCGAAGAACTCTCAAGGTGCGTTTAGTAACGATTTTGTTCTCGAAAATAATTTCTTAGCATTTTAAGCCGTTTAGGGTGCGTTTGATAACGTTTCTGTTCAAAAATTATTCCAGAGAATAGAAATAGAAAAAATTAGTTCTGTTCCAGGTAACAATTTTTTACCAAAAGAACGCGTTTGATAAACTTGTTTCTGGAATAGAAAAAGAATATAAACACGTTTGGTAAACTCGTGTAATTTTTTGTTCCTTTTAATTTTTTAATATTTTTATTTTTGTTTTCCTTTTTTTCTTTTTTTTTTCTTTCTTCTTTTTGGTCGGTCGTTGGCCTCGGTCATGGCTGGCAACCGGCCAACGAGGGCCGGCGGCCTTGCCGGGCCACCGCTAGGTCGGCGTTGGCAGTGACCCGATGAGCTCAGCCTTGTCGAATCTGGGCGAGCTCGAGCTCGCCCAGCCAAGGTGAGGCCAAGCATCACCTAGCCATGATGAGGGTCGGCCTCACCGGGAGCCGGCGACATTCCGGCAAGGTCGCCAGCCCTCGACGGTCGGTCGTCGACCATGGCCGAGGCCAGCCACCGGCAAAAGAAAAAAGAAAAAGAAAAGAAAGAGAAGAAAAAAACAAGTAGAGAGAAAAAAATTGTTTTTCGGAAGTGTTCCAGAAACAAGAAACAAGTTTTTTTGTTTCTTGTTTCTGTTCCAAATTTGTTCCTAGAATAAAAATATATATATTTTAAACAAAAATCCAAACAAACGCATTTCTGTTCTTTTTTTGTTCCCCATAACAAAAAAATAGGAATTGTGTTCATGAATAGAAAAAATGAGCACAAACAAACAGGGCCTTAGTAACTGTCCAAAATTTTTTATTCTAGAGTAGAATTGTGTTTAGTATTGTACTAATTGATTTTGTTCCAAATCAATTTATTTTAATTTTTAAATATTTCTTTTTTCTTTTCTTTTTTTTCCTTTCTCTCTCATGTTCTTCTTCTTCCAGACTGGCGACCGGCTAGACGAGGGCCGGCAACCTCACTAGAGCGTTGCCGGCCTTTGTCGGGCGAGCGAGCTGCCAGGGCTCGCCTAGCCTCACCAATGCTGGGCTAGACTCGCTGGACCTCGCCTTGACCTGACGAGCTCGCCGAATCGGTTGCCGGTGGCGGATGGCGGTGGATGGCAACCGCAGGATGGTGGTAGATGAAAAAGAAGAAGAGAAATATGATTTTGATTCTTAGATTTGTTCCCGGAACAAGAATCAACTTTTTTTTTTATTCTTGATTCTGTTCCAAATCTAATTTTGGGAACAAAAAAATATAAAATTGTTCCCATAAACAAAAATTTTATCAAACTCGATTCTGTTCGCAAACTGCTCTTGGGAACAAAAAATCAGAATTGAGCGTTGTTTTAATGGTTACCAAATAAGCCCTTATTCTCTTAAATAAGGATTTGAAGCCATCATGTTTTAAATATTAGCTTGAAGTAGTTAAATCATCTCAAATAAGAATTGAAGTGGTCAAATTATCTCAAATAAAAGGCTTTTGGCCAGCCGGTGAGTATTCTAGCCGTCGAAGAACCGATATTTGGGTCTAAAAAAATTCTAACTATATTTTTAATTTTTTTTCTTTTTCTTTCCCTTTTCTTTTCTTTCTTTTCTTTTCCCTCCCTTGGTCATTGCCATTGATGGCAGGCAAAGGTCACCCATCTCAAGTGAGGGCAAGGTTGCCCTCGCTAGCGTCAGGGCAACCCAATCAAGGCGACTCTTTGCCTAATGCCAATGAGGGTTGCTCTAGCGAGGGCAACCTTCACCAGATCATGCAAGGGTGGCCTCACTTGATGTTGGCAAGGGCAACCCCCCTTGCCCTCGCCAAATTTGGCAAGAAATGCCCTCGCTTGATGCCACCAGGGGGGTGGGTGTGTTGTGTCGGCAACCCAAGCAGGGCAACCCTCGCCCAATATCAATGAGGGCTGCCCCCACCCATCCTTGTCCTCACCCTTGCTTGACTGGTGAGGCCATGCGAGGGCCAAGGCTACCTTAGCCAAATCTTGCAAGGAACGCCCTCGCCCTACATCGACAGGGGCTGCCCTCGCTTTAGTTTGGACCGTTGAGTTTGGAACCTTGAATAGACTGCCAGTGATAAGTCGGAGGCCTTTGCCGACACGGTAGAGAGAAGGGGGAAAAGAAAAAAAGAAAAAAAAAAGAAAAACAAAATTAAGTTTAAAAAATGAAAATGCCCTTCGATCTAAATAGTTATGCCATTTTTTAAGGCTAAATGGTTTCTTCAAGTCTTTATTTAAAACAAGTTTTAATTCAACCCTTATTTGAGATAATTTTGTCACTTTAGACCTTTATTTGAAATAAGGTCAATTTTGAATCATTATTCGAGAAAATGAAGGTATTTTAAGTCATTATTTGGAATTTTTCCTTTTTTCAAGAATTGCTAATATTAGGGTGAGTGGTTGTAGATTCATATGATATATACTTGAAATCTATTCATTGGAACATGTTTCTCATTTTTTTGAAATTTGCAACCTGCCATATATACCTTATGATATATTCTAGGGTTTGCCAATTTCCATCTAAATTATTAATTGAACGATTATGCTAAATCATCACTAGTTATTGTTATAATTCATTAACCACAACTTATATTTAAATTCAGGAAAAATATGAAACACGAATAAAATAAAAGTTTCAATCCTAAAATAGAAGTTTAGATTATTGGTTGCAGATTATCCACTCATTATCAAATGCTATGGAATACCGTAGGACTACATGAAAACATAAAATAAGAAAAACACCTTCCCGTCGATGTGAACTCTTGGGGAAGATCAGCCTGTTATCCTTAGAGTAACTTTTATCCGTTGAGCGACGGCCCTTCCACTCGGTACCGTCGGATCACTAAGGACGAAAGTCCGTGTACAGATTTTATGTTCCACGTTCTACTAATCTAGAACTTGGAACGTACTCATCAAAATAGTTTTTTTTTTTTTTTGGGAACTTGAAATCTACCTAGAGCCATACTCACCCCTACCTCATTTGGCCAGCCACATTTATAATTCTCTAGGTGCCAAATCATTATGGCTTGGGCACTTAAAATTTGATAAAATTCTGCTTACGACGGCACAAAATTAAATTGAACGAGAGGGGGGAACAAATCAAATCTAAAGTATCGTCTCACAATTTGCGCGCCCCATGTCCTATTGAATTGAAAATTTCAGCATAGTCACACCACGCACGTCCTAATATAATGATTTCGATAGAAAGACGGTCCGCGTTGTCGTTCAACAACCATTCGGCGCGACCGTTGCCACGTCGGCGGCCAAACTCCGGGTCAGGAGGGCGCCACCCGGCGCGCCACGTCAGCCGCCAAATTCTAGTTTTGAGGGGAAGGGGACAACAACAAGAAAGCTAACTAACAACGGCCACGAGAGGGAGGACAGGACAGCGTCGTCCTCCCGTCGTTTTTTTTTAATTTTTCCCACCCGCATTTCGGTTTGCTGACGTGGCATTCGGCCCGCACAAAAAAAAGACACCGTTCATGCAAAAAGATTCATTCCCTCCTCATCGCCACAGAGAGAGAGAGAGAGAGAGAGACGAGCACGTCGGAGCAAATTCGTCAAACTCTCTCTTTCCCCATCGAAGGGACGGGAAGCCGCGCCGGGTTTGCCGACGTCGCCGCCGCCGCCGCCGCCGCCTTTCGACCGAATCGCCGCGCCGCCGTCCTCCTCCTCCCCGCTCCCGCCTGAGATCCCCGGAAACGATCCCGGAATCGTCGAAAGCCGCTGCTCGCGGGGGGATTCGCGCGGCATTGTCCGAGAGAACCGATCGCCGTCGCCTCGGTCGATCGGTTTCGTTCCCGTAGCCGGGTGAAGAATCTCCGGTTTTGGCGAATCGGTCGGGATTGGCCTGGAGCTGCTCCGGAGCTCGGAATCGGGTCTGCAGGTCCTTGCTCCGTCGCCCTTTGCGAGACGCTGGTGAGGAATCTCCGAGGCTTATGGCTTAGGCCGGTCTCCTCGAGCTGCATTTTGGTTTTTGGACCTCATCGGCGGCCGTTGATCGGAAGGAATCGTTCCGGAATTGGAAAAGTATAGCGACGACTTGGAGTCAGGAGTGATTGTGGATGGCTTGGAGTTGGAAATCGCCTCCCGAATTTGAATATTGCGCTGGTTCGTTGTCAAATGGGTGTTTGGTGTGCGTTCGGGCATCGGATGACATTGAAACTTGAATGGCTGATCCTCAGAAAAGTGGTCTCACTACGGAGAGGGATATCGAGCAGGTTTTCCCCTTACTTCTTGTTTAAAGCTCGAATTTTTTTCGTCTTCCGACTGATATAGAAATTACGCTTTAACAAATTGCTGTGATAAATCGTGTGTGCTGGCTTATGATGTTGATAGAGGGTCCATGTCTTGCGCGGTAGTTGCACCTCTCTGTCCCATGATTTGGTCCGTAACTTTAGAATCTTATTGTACATTTCTTTAGTGCAAAGAAGCTGTTAATGATTAATTGCATTACTCAAAAACTGCATCATAGCATCCCATAGCGTTTAAAAACATTCAATTACTTGATAGGTAGATTTTTACCCAGAGAGGGGAAGTGCTGTGGAGTGACCTTTGGAGACTAGGGGAAACTGCATGTGGTATTACTAGCATGAAAGCCTTCATTCTTCCGTTCCTTTGTCAATCATGCACCGATCAGTTGTTCTTATTATCCAGTCCCATCACCTTCAAGTAAAATTTTTTCATCTTTTTGAAACAGCCTGGGTTCTATGAAGCTTTCCATTGGAAGCCATTTTCTTGTTTAAAATTTTCTTAATCTTTTCCTGCGAGCAGCATCTGTATCCACCATTTAATGATGTGGAGAATGAAGCTTTTAAAAGGCGTTAATGCTTTGGAAACTAGTCGTTCAGTGGAGAACCATCGTCAACATCAGGAGTTCCAGAGGTGGCTGACAGTTTTTGGTTTCAGTGTTGATATCTCGCTTTATTTAAGAGAGGATGTATTTTCTTACGCTACACAGTCAGGACAATGCTTATTTAAGAAGCTTTCAGAATTTCATATCTTTAGCTACAATTTCTGGGTATTCAAGTCAAAATTTTGATTGCAGGCAATTACAGCACTAAAAAAAGGTGCTTACTTATTGAAGTATGGTCGTAGAGGGAAGCCAAAGTTCTGCCCCTTCCACCTTGCCAGTGTAAGTCCCACGATGCTAGTTAAGTGTTTGAAAGCCTGTTAGAAAAAATATCATAAAACTAGTCTCTACAAATTATAAGTTGCACAGTAGAAGCAGTTTGAGATCACTTGGTACCTAAGTTACATGGGATTTCCATGTGCCTCATGGGATCATCAGATTTTGTGATTTAGACTCATGATTAATGCTAGTGTAGTTGTTGAATCAGCTAGAAACTCAATGTACTCTGATTTAAGAGTAAACTGAAGCATTCCTTCCCAATAAACGCCAAAAGCCCAAAGGAAGCTGTTGATAGAAAAGGTTCCCATGGTTGTCCGTATCAATTTTCTCCCTGAACCATGCTGTTATTAGTCTCTCCACCTGGAACTTTGTTTGTGAACTTCTTTAAGTTCCTCTCCTGACTACTTGATTTGCTTTCTCTGTCAGGATGAGTCTACATTGATATGGTACTCTGGCAAAGAACCAAAACAGGTTAAACTAAATCAAGTCTCAAAAATTATACCTGGACAGCGTACGGTAAGTTATAGATTGGTCTCGCTTTATGCTATGGCCACCTCTGGTTTTAGAAATGTACTTGTCAAACGTTTACTTGTAAGTCTCTGGACAACTATAATTGAGGTTGCAACACTATCTCCCCTGGAAGCATCACTTCCTCCCATGCACTTTAACAATTTTCAGGAAAATCAAGCATCACAATTTTGTTTTTAATAATATTTTGATTCGTACTTCTACATTGTAGTTATATTTTGTGTTCTCCATTCTCTTGGAAGATTATGGATATATAGTAGAGGTCACTGATCCCCTGGTTCCAATTTCTTATCAAAATGGCCTTTCGTTCAGGCAATATTTCAGCGGTATCCACGACCTGAGAAGGAGTATCAGTCATTTTCCCTTATCTGCAGTGATAGATCCTTGGATTTGGTAAGTTTGTCTTTAATGTCCCTATCTTAGCCACCTAGTGAAGGGGAAAAAATAAATCACATCTTGTTTCCTGTGGAGTACTTGTCACAATCTATAGGCTTTCCCTTTTGGATATTTGTCATGAGGCCATTGCGTTCATGAACAGATATGTAAAGACAAGGATGAAGCTGAAGTTTGGTTTGTTGGTCTCAAAGCATTGATCACACGGGGCAATTTCCGCAAGTGGAGGAGCGATACAATCAGTGAAACTGCATCCGCAGAAAGTCCGCATGCACGGAGAAATTCACCATCCATTGCACTGTTTGTCAGTAGCTATGTCTTTCTCTTCTCCATGATTCCTAAAATTATTGGGATTACACAATGCTTTAGCCTCTTTTTTTTTTTTTTGGTTCATTTTCTCATTTTCTTTTTAACCATTCATGACCACAGGATCCCGGACATGTCCACGGCATTCAGCCTCCTGGTGAATGTACTTCACAAACCAGGTTAGGAAAGGTATTCTCGGACATAATATCCTATACTGCTGCAGACACGGGTTGCAATCAAAACGAGCCCATTGCCAATTCTCTTAACTCAGTGTCACCAAGGGGAGGAGACAACTGGAATGGTCGAAATTCTGGTGTTGAGACATTTCGTATTAGTTTATCAAGTGCCGTTAGTTCTTCTAGCCAAGGTTCTTGTCGTGAAGATTTTGAATCCCTGGGTGATGCTTTCATTTGGGGAGAGGGAATTGGCAGCGGAATTCTGGGTGGTGATCAGCAGAGAGTTGGGAGTCCATACAATACAAAAACAGATGCTTTTCTGCCAAAAGCTTTGGAATCAACGGTGGTTCTTGATGTTCTTAATATCGCTTGTGGTTACAGGCATGCTGTGCTTGTTACCAGGCAAGGGGAAATCTTCAGCTGGGGGGAGGAGTTGGGAGGTAGGCTTGGGCATGGCATAGAATCAGATATATCCCACCCCAAGCTTATTGACTCCCTCAGTGGCATGACCATTGAGTCAGTAGCATGTGGTGAGTATCACACATGTGCGGCCACTCTTTCTGGAGATCTTTATACATGGGGTGATGGAGCTCATAATGTGGGTTTGCTTGGGCATGGAAGTGAAGCCAGTCACTGGATTCCAAGGAGAGTGGGAGGTGATTTGGAGGGTCTTCATGTTACCTGCATTGCTTGTGGACCTTGGCATACTGCTGTTGTGACATCTACTGGGCAATTGTTTACTTTTGGAGATGGATCTTTTGGTGCTTTAGGACATGGTGATCGTAGCAGCAATAGCATTCCTCGGGAAGTGGAAGCTTTACAAGGATTACGCACAACAAGAGTTGCCTGTGGTGTTTGGCACACTGCGGCTGTGGTTGAAGTAACAACCGAATGTTCTTCTTTGGATGCTTCCACCAGTCCTGCATCTGGTAGACTATACACGTGGGGCGATGGAGATAAACACCGGCTTGGGCATGGTGATCAAGAGACCAGACTAATTCCCAAATGTGTTGCAGCATTGTCAGGTGAAACTATTTGCAGAGTAGCCTGTGGGCATAGTTTAACCGTGGCCCTTACAGCCTCAGGACGAGTTTTTACTATGGGAAGTACTGCCTTTGGCCAGCTTGGGAATCCTTTGGCTGATGGAAAGGCTCCAACTTGTGTTGAGGGGAAACTTGCTGATTGTTTTGTTGAGGAAATCGCATGTGGATCTTATCATGTGGCAGCATTTACTTCCAAAGGAGAGGTTTATACCTGGGGAAAGGGTTCAAATGGGCAGTTAGGTCATGGAGAATATGACAACAGAAGTACCCCTACACTTGTTGGTTTTTTGAAAGACAAGCAAGTGAAGAGTGTAGTATGTGGTTCTAACTTCACGGCTGTCATATGTCTGCATAAATGGGTATCCAGCATTGACCATTCCACGTGTTCAGGATGTCACAATCCATTTGGTTTCAGGAGAAAACGCCACAATTGTTACAATTGCGGTCTAGTTTTTTGCAAAGCGTGCAGTAGCAGAAGAAGCCTGAAAGCTTCTTTGGCTCCAAACCTGAACAAGCCATATCGTGTGTGTGATGAATGTTATGTTAAACTAAAGAAGACCACTGAATCTGGTCCTGTTTTGCGCATACCTAAGGCTAGAACTGATACTTTGCGGCTGAAAAATAATGAGGTGGGAGAAAAGGACAGTTCGTGTTCCACATCAGAGGGGCGTCTATGCAGGCTTTTGTCTGCAGACTCTCTTAGTTTGGCTGAAAGCAGGCATTCCATACATGATGCAAAAGTAGGATCACGTGGTAGCCGTGTGTTTCCACTTCTTAATAGAAACTTTCAACCCGGAGGCCTTAATACAACAAAAGAACCTAACCTTGTGGGAGCTCCCACAAAAATGTTTTCATTTTCTGTACCTGGTTCCAGAATGCCTTCTCGATCAGCATCTCCTCTTTCGAGAAAATCTAGTCCACCTCGGAGCTCTGAAGTAACTACTGATGACTCAAAGCACAGCAGTGACAGTCAAAGCCAAGAAATTATCAATTTACGAGCACAGGTATCTCTTGAACTTGTGCATCATTATAAGAATAATACTACTATGTGCTGGTGTTTAAGTCTCGGAACCTTTTCATTTATGTGTGGCATTTGCATCAGAAACAATTGTTGCATTTTGATGAAGATTCTTCTTTTTTCTGCAAGATTGAGCTTCAATCATTTGATGACTATAAATTGTAGTTTTATCACCTATACAGAACCAATGACTTCCCTGTAATTACATTTCATTTTCAAAGGGATATGCCTGCCGAGGGTGCAAAGTATCGGAATAATGATATAAAAGGGCAGTTTCCAGGTTACAACTGACATGAGATTAGTTAAAATATCTTCCTGAAGTTAATAATAAGAATTGGTAAGAGCTCTGTCCCAATGGAGAAATTGGCCTGTAGATTGATTGTGGATGTAGTCTAGAGGCAAGAGGTGCCCATAAGTTTTATAACGAGGATTGTGGTGGGGGTGAGGGTAGAGAGACAATTGTGGGGTCAACAATATTCAGAAGTTCTTGCTGGGATTTAGAGGACTATACAAGGAGAAAGATAAGAATGAGGAGAAAAATTGAAAATAACAGATTGGAAAATCATGAACTTCTCGTCTGAAATGAACAGGTATAATCCAATGATCAATGTCTGCAAAATCTTATGCTTATTACACAACTGCAAACTCTCTTTTTCCCCTCTGCGCGATACTTTCTAGTTTATCAGCATCATAGTTTCCATGAATGTCATTGTTCTTTAAATCTACTGTTCATATTTTTCGATGCAATATATGTAGTTACTTGAAAGGGAGCTCTAGAAAGTAATAGTATTTTACTCTTAAAAAAATTTTCCTTAATAAGTTGATTGCCAAAAAACTATTTGAACTAATCGAATTGATTATCAAGAAAGTAGGTAAAAAGTTCCACGAACATCTGATTGGTTATGCCCTGTTAAAGTGGGTTTATTTTCTGCACATAAAGAAGATATTTTGTATTAGACTATGGACAGATTAGCCTACGGAAAGATAAATTTTCATGAGTGGTACTAGATGCATGACAGGTATTCTCTTTAAGGCTCTAAGGCTGTTTCTAGATTAGGAAACGAATTACCTGTTCGAGAGAAGACAACCTTCATTGTTTTTTAGGATCAGTAGAAATATTTCATTAAGGGGCAACAAGGGGATGTCAACCCCTGTACGAAATCATTTACAAGCAAAGCATTACATTCTGTGGGCCAAAATGTAAAACTGAAAATCCGAGAATCTAAACTTATGACAAAATGGCTCTGAGGAATCGAACACTCCGATTCCTCTCTCTCGAAATTAGCCGAAAAAAGTTGCTCGTGGGATCAGTCGAATCATCTTTCTCCTATTCGCTAGAATGGATGCCCACCCTTGCTCTTAGCTCTCTCCACCACCTCCTTGCTCACCATTGAATACCTATGGCTGAGAGGACCAGATTCCAAATCCTCCTGGACTAAAACAGTTAAGAGCTGTAGATGCTTGACAGATTCATCTGCTGCCTGTTTGCAAAGGAAGCACCAGTTTGCCCACTCATTTTGTACAAATTGTCCAAATTTAGGATGCTTCCCCAGGAAGCTTCCCAAGCAAGAAACAGAAATTATGGTTGATGCTCCAGATTTCCAAATCAATTTTCTGGCGAACTAATCATTACGTATTTCTTCCATCAAAGTGGAAAAGATATCCTGCATTGAATACCTGTGAAACTAAAGAAAATCCCCAACATAAATACAGACTCGATGTGATGCATAGAGAGCCTTCTTGAATGCCATTTATATGCGCATTGGACACTCCCCAGGGAGATGCTTCAGCTTGTGTATTGTCTCATGCATATGGAATCCTATTAACCACCAACCCTCACCACTAGTTTCTCCTCAGGGAGATAAAACAAGCTAGAGACCACATACAGGCTTTTATGTTGTTGACATGATATCAGTACGAACTGAAAGAGATTATTTCCTATTTCCATCTTGACAATATACTTCAGGAAATCTTTGTGAGCCTATGAGGAGTCTAGAAAGAGAAGAGATGCACAAAGAGCAGACTTCACTTGGATTGTTGAGTTCCAAGAGTTTACTTGCCTCTTAGAAATCGAAAGCCAGTGATGGGATACTCTAGTACTATCATTAATCAGCTTAGAGATCTCGGAATCATGTAGCAGTGAAGGACAATTCAGTTCTATGACCAATTCAAAAATTTCTAATTGTATGTATGTACTTTTACATATAAGATTTTCAGGACCCATTGTTACAGTGAGTTTACTCAGTCACTTTCTTTGACTATTCACTTATTTAAAGAACAATGAAAGGTGCAAGCCAAGATCAGCATATCAGTGGTACCTATCCACCACTGGTTAGGACCAATGCATAAGACATAACCTATTTAATGTGTAGCCAGAAATTGTTATTTTCTGAATCAGTTGCATTACATGTCAATTCATCTAAAGTAAATCTTGAAGGGAAGAACAAAGGGTGGTACAAATGCTAGCCTTGACTGTCAGTATTTTAAAAGGAATAGCCTTGGTCTTTGTTATGATTATCCACTGTCTTTGGGATCATCTGCTCTGCTTACTGAGTCTTGACATGAAGTCATCATGCTATGTACAAAGCTGTAAAAGGAGTTTATTTAGGCATATGAAACCTTTAAAAGTACCCTACTTTTTACTCACTATCTGTCACAACCACGACAATTTTGTGGAGAAATTCCAAGGCAACATCAATTTATAGATTATTCTTCATTGTAATTACAAGTGTACCAATTTTGCTTATTTTCCTGACTCTTTTCTTAGTGTTATTTTTTAAGTGATGAATATTCATTTAAAATACTTTGGAATATTTTGCAGGTGGAAGACCTCACTTCCAAATCTCGTCATCTTCAAAGTGAACTAGAGAAAACGTCAAAGCAGCTGAAGCAGGTCACCGCAATAGCAGAAGATGAAGCTCAGAGGTGCAAATCTGCTAAAGAAGTTATAAAGTCCCTAACCACTCAGGTTTGTTGGCTGGTCAAATCTCTCTCTCTCTCTCTCTCTCTCTGTGGATCCGTCCAGAGTACCTTCATCTCCTTCAAACTATTTGGATGAGCATCTTGCTCTAACAATAATCTTCAGGATTATTTTCTGTATTTATATAAAGCATGTTCATTTGGATGAAAAGGGATCAATGCCTTAATCTGACAGTATGGCAATAAGGATTACTCATTTGGGGGTCGTCATATATTTGGGCATCACTTCACCATAAGCGTGGTCATTTAAGTGTTCTTTCGCAAGAAATTGAATCTATGCAGCAGTTTCCATCTTTGAAATGGTGGCCATTCAGTGTCATGTATATGATGTAAACTGTCATGCCAAGTGAAATTGCAAGAAAGCTGAGAACCCAAACTTAAAATCTTCCAAAAGTTTATCACTATTCAACTCTCTCTCTCTAGCTTGCCTGCTCGCTCACAAACACATACCATGCACACTCTCGGTTAGGCTAGTAGGTTGCTGGAATTCAATACTCGAATATAGCCTTTACTAACCATAATTGTGCAAATCACAATTATCTTGCAGTTGAAAGAAATGGCTGAAAGACTACCTGTCGGACAGAGAGCCCAAAGTTCTGGTTCTGTTGTCAGAGAATTGTCCAATGATCCAAACTTGATCCATAATGAGAATCAGTCAGCAAAATCTAATTTTCTAGAAAACGAGTCCCATTTTAAGTCTGTAAACACAACTCTGCTCAATGGAATGAAGCAGCAACCTGAGAAGGCAGAATGGGTGGTGCAGGATGAACCAGGTGTCTATATATCGTTAGCCTCGTTACCCACGGGAGGTAATGAGCTCAGACGTATACGTTTCAGGTATCAGCACCTTGCCATTCTTTGTCTTGGTAGCATAATTAGATAAGAGATGACTTTTGAGTCGGACCAATGTTAATATATAGATAATTATTATATATTGGGCAAAAATGGGTGTGAGGTTCATTTGCACTGCATGAAAGAACCCAACTTAAAGTCGCTAGAAAGAATAACCCAAGTTCACATTGTGATGATGTGCAGGAGGCCAAGATAAGTTCATTGCATAAAACAATTCACCAGTTTCCAGCCCAGCCTGTGAACAAAATTAGAATTGTGGATAGAATGTGAAATCTCATTGATCATTCTGTAAACGAGTTTTCAGAAAGCCAACTTTTATGCTATGCTTTTCTCTGGATCTTTCTTCCTCTAGCTTGAAGCATAAACCAGCCACTGCCTGCATACTGCATTCATGGTATTAGATTATCCATTACCTTTTTCTGCTCCGATTGCCTTCCATATTGGTCTTCAAATTCTGAACTTCAGGAAACTGTTTAACTTGGATGGATGTTTAAATCTTGGAGCACTAACTAATTAAGTCATACATGTTCGGACATCTTTTTCTGATATGGCAATTTTTTTCTCCAACAGCCGGAAAAGTTTTACGGAGGAACAAGCAGAGAAATGGTGGGCTGCTAATGCAGCAATGGTTCTCGAGCGACACAATATACAGAGTACATAGTTTGTTATAGCTCCCACTGTGGTTTTGCTGATAGTAAACCAAAGCTCCTTGACAAAAGTGTCCAGGGCCCTCCTCTCTGCTGGAATCTGTATATTCTTTTTCTTTTTCGTGATTCAGTGGAATTTTATTTGAGGATGGGTAGATGGTGACAAGTAGATTGAGGCATGAAAATGTAGAGAGAGAATCAATAGACGGAAAGATCCTCGATGAGGGATGTTTTTTTTCAAAATTGAGCTGCTGTAATTTTCTCCATATAGTCAATAGATTTTAATCTTTCTCAATCTTATCAGGCATATTGGTTTTTTTCCACTCAGATCTGCCCAAAGGACAGTCCCTTTTCTTTCCAATACAGCAAGTTTTCCTCACGTTAAAGCTTCTATCCCATTTTGTTCTAATCCTGATGAAGGAGCAGCATTAACTGATAGTTCCTTTCAATTCTGGGTCAAATGGCATTTTCTCAGAATGCTCATCGACATCCTCCTACTCCAAGCGTATTGTTACATGCTACGGTTTGGATGATCAAAGAAGAGCATACATACTTGTTACAGTAATAGAAACAAAGTCATTTTAGAGAGCTCAGTATAAACACCGGTGTCATAAGACAGAACTCCAGAAGAAAAAATGATTTCTTACGATCCTCTTTCTCGAGGATGCAAACAACTGTCTTGGCACCAATTCTTTCGATAGAATAACCATGTGTTTCTCAGTCATACTTCCTTCTTGAATTTTCTCCAAGCCTCGGATTATTGTTGATGTCCTCTGTGCAGTATATACACCTGGCCATCCGAAAGATTCTGTTGAGGAATTTCAAAGTTGAAAATGTGAAATAATTGTTGATCAAGAGGTTCGTCAGGGGTTGAAGATGGCAGAAGATGTAAAACTAGCCGCTGTGCTTCCAGGGCTCCAATTTGGTGGGCATTTCTTCAACCAATGTAATTCATTTTGGCAATCACCCTGTTTCGGCAAAAGTTGAACCCATTCTCCTCGGGCTCTGAAGAAAATTTCCCAGTTAATCAGGCCGGAAGAAAAGCTCTTGTCGCACTTAAATTTTTCCAAGCAATCACAACCCGATATTGCTACGGCCAGCTTCCTTCACCGTTTCCTCCTGTCCTTTCAGCTCCTCTGTGGTGGCGATCTTCGGCAACCTTCCTGCAGCAGCATAAGTACCTGACAGAAGGATTGCATCTGCAGGGTGCTGTCTATACGTCTCACTGAGCGTTCGCTTCACATCTTCCCCCAACTCAACATTCCCATACACTCTGCAAGCACCCAGTAGGGCACGCCATGCAGTGGCGTCCACCTTAACTGGTAAGTTTTTGATGAGATCATGCGCTTCCTCCAGCATTCCTGCTCGTCCCAGGACATCAACAATGCAGCTGTAATGTTCGATCTTCGGCGAAAAACCATACTCCCACACCATTTTGTGGAAGCAGTCCATAGCCTCCATCACAAGCCCTCCATGGCTGCAAGCACTTAGAACTGCCAAGAAAGTGACTTCATTTGGTTTATGTCCCTCTTTCTCCATCTGATGGAACAGCCTCAGGGATTCAGCTGCCTGCCCATGATTGCCTAGAGCTGAAATTATAGCGGTCCAGGATTTCACATCCTTGTCTCTCATCCGATTAAAAATGCCAGCAGCTTTCTCCAAAAGGCCACATTTAGCATACATGTCCACCAAAGCTGTTCCTATGACTGCATCTGCGCATAGTTCTTCCTCATCAATAGATTCACAAATGTACTTCCCAATGCTTGAAGCGGTTGAGGCATCGCAAGCAGAGAACAACCCCGCCAATGTTGATGAATTTGGTACCACATTTTCGAGCTTCATTAAGTTCAACAACTCTACCGATTCTTCTACTAGACCATACCTAGCATACCGCTGTATCAAACAGTTCCACATGGCAGCGTCCTTTTGATCCATTTCATTGAAGATTTTACGTCCCGCATGGATATTCCCGACTTTTGCATATGTATCGATCAAAGCAGTGGCAACATTCAGTTTCAAGGAGAAGCCAGTTTTAATACAATGCCCATGGATCGTCTCGACTCCTAGGAGATTCCCAACATCACCGCTGGCATTCAAAACGTTCAGCATTGTGGTGGCACTTCCTCTCAAACCACTCCAAATCATTTGCCGGAACAATTCAATCGCCAAACTCGGCTTAAATGCCGTAATATAGCCACCCATTAACGTGTTCCAGGAAACCAAGTCATTTTCTTGAGGGAATTCATCGAACAACTGGCGTGCATCACCGATTCTGCTGGAAACGCCATAAAAATGCACGAGGCTGTTCTTCACCTCGACAAAAGATCCGTGCCCAGACCTAAGGACAATGCCGTGAACCCCTCGGCCGAAACCAAGAGCCTCCACTCGCGTACAAGCTTTGAGGGTCGTTACGAAAGAGAACCGATCGAGTAAAATCCCCTGCGTCCTCAAGTCATTGAACATGGCCAAAGCACGTTGTGGGTCGTCGCCGATGGAGTAACCTCTGATGATGGTATCGAACATGAAGAGGTTGGGGGATTGCGAGGAGTTGAAAATGGAGGCCGCATATCCCGTGTGCGCGATGGAAGACGCGAGGAGCTTGCTCAAGCTGAAACGGTCTCTGTCGAGGCCGGTTTTGACCATGTAGCCATGGATTTGAGAGATCTCAGAAAGGGTCTTGCAAGATTTAAGCAGAGAAACGAGCGAATGATCCGAGCCGAAGATGGAGCTCGCTCGTCTAGCGTTAATCATAAATGGGCGAAAGTTCGGGTCTTTGCCTCAGTCGAGTGGCGTTAGCCAATGAAGATCATGAACCAGCTTCAAGACAGAGGCACCAAAAGCGAAAAGCTGTTGGAATAAGCTGTGAGATGGATCGTTTACATAAGATCGCGCGTGGCAAAATACTCATAGCAGACGAAGTTTGAATCTTTAATGAAAGAATCTTAACAAGTCGAAATTGAAAAGCTGGGATGGAAAGTGGATACTGGAGAGTTGGGATTCGTCTCCCGACTTCTGATCTTCTTATAAGGATGACGAATCATTTCAAGTTCTTGACAGAACCCAAGGTTTTGACTTTGAAGAGCAGTTCTTAGAAACAGAACCCAAGTTTGAACTTTGAGGAACAGTTCGTAGAAACCGTCGTTGCCATTGAAGGTAGACTCAGACTCGGTTATCTTGTTTCATAATAGTAGGTTCAGGTCGTTGGCGTGATTGGCGACATGGAACATTGTCGCTCCAGGAATTAATCTTATGATACAATCTGCCTTTAGGTGCTTAATCCACCACATATCAATGCATAAGCATGTCCCAAAATCGGATTCAGTTGGGGTCTATACTCCGCCCTAGAAACATCCACGACTCATGATGAAACAGCGCAGATTGTTTATGCTTATATTTTGTGCCACGAGAATAATAAATTTTGTGCAATTAACAAACACGTTTTTTTGCTTAAAAATTATTCCCGAGAATAGAATAAAAAAAAATTATTTCTGATTAGAAATTGTTCTCAGGAATAGAAGTAACGCGCCCTTAGTGTCCGGTCTCACTTCCCGGCCTCTTGGGCCAAGCGCTTGATCAACTGCACACATTCAGAAGAGCAGGGAAATTCAAGTCTTTACAACTCAGGTGGGTGGCAAGTTGTTCAAGCCGGGCATCAAATCAGACATTCACACCTCGAGTGCAACCTCGGGCAACAGAATTATCGCACAAAACAGCCAAAAATGAAATATAACAGAACAGTTGAAAGTGTGAATCTTAAATATCGGAAAACTGTATATACAATGACTTCTTCCAAAGGTCGGTGACATCGTCACATCGAACCCTCACCATCATTGTCATACATTGAGGAACCAAAATTTTTCTAGAGCGCCAAACCAGATGCTACAAATGGTACCCCCAACGACAAAAGGACAGCCGGTTGCATAAACCTATAAATCTACCTTCCTTTCAAGAAATTCTTGACAGGGCGGTCAATTCGTGCCTTCTCCTCCCTGAAAGGTTGAGTTGATGCATCTGCAAGGCTGGGTAATCTTGGTGCGCTCCCCTTACCTTTCTGGGCATTAGGTCCCACCACCTCTATCATATACTTCCACCCATCAATTGGTCTTCGCCGGCTAAATATGTGGCTCTTTATGAAACTGGCTATCTGCACAACAATTTCAACCCCGTGTGAAAAGGAACTGAAAATGAGGAGCAAGAGTGAACTTTGAGGAAGAAGAGGTAGGGAGGGAGGGAGCCGTAATGTTATGATTATTTATGTCAGAGGTAATACAATGCAGTCAACGTATTAACAAGGGGAAGCAGCTTATGTCCTGCACAGACTGCCTGATGACTGGAGATCTTTCATTTGGGGGGGAAATGTACACGCTTCCTGCGATATTAGGCCTAAGAAATGATAAAAATGATGAGATGAGATCCTGATTTGGTAGGATCTTTAGACAGTATCAGGTCTTAGTCCAAAAGTAATGGGATGGGTATGATATGTCTCGACACCAATCTTTAAGGTCATCACATATATAAATAACAACAAACCACGGTGCAGAATGTGCAATGCGAAAGAATGGTAGATGGCATTTGGAATTACTGCATGATTATGCAACTGGTCTCTATAGTATTATTTTTCCTACAGGATTTGTACTTTAAAGGCAGATGCTTCCATATTAACATGCAATATTGACAGGTTTCAAACTTGAATTGACAGTTATATGACACTGACAAACGGACAAACCTGAAATTTGCTGTATGCAATACGGCGCTCAAATTCTTGGAGTAGAATATCTTCCTCCCTCTGTGACATTTCCCACACATTGTCATCTTGAGACTTGGATGTTGTTTCCCAACCATCAGGCTTATTTTTAAACTCAGAAGATCCTGATGAGTTTGTTGAATTCCAATCAGAACTAGGAGAGTCAAAAATCCTGCAATTCATTTTAAGTGCACAAAAAGTAGTTAAGTGTGTATCTCTGGGAATTCACATCTCACAGCAGGGCTTCTAAGTACGAGGGTAAAATTGCGAGACAGCAACCATCAAAACACAGTAATGCACTTTCCCTTGGCATGATCATAACAGACTGAAGTCATGATAGTCTTTTTGTCCAGGACAAAAACCTCAAATCGTGTTCATGTGGAAAGAAACAAATTAAAACATTGAGAAAGAACTAAACAATATAATACTAGAGAATTGTTGCAGTTCTCTAGTATTATATTGTTTAGTTCTCTAGCATTATATTCTCTATTGCCAGGATAATCAGTGGAAAAGACATCATTTGGTAAAGCAAACTGTCAGTTCCCAAGAGCAAATGGAAGGACAAGGGGTTCATAGTTTGATAACCAGGCATCAATCTTTTGACAGAATGCAATCTAATAAGCAAGAGTTTATCTTCCTAGTGATAAATTATGACCAAAAACAAAGTTTATGCTCTATAAAACTTCAGGATTTTATATGCTAGGATTCAGCATGAAGTACAGTGAATATGATCCTCGCCATTTCTTCGTACTTTCTTTAGCAGCTACATGATTGATCAGATAATTACCGACATGGACCAAAAATCACAGTAAAGGCCAGAGAAGACCTCACATCAGGGTATAAATAAAACAATATATCTTTCACTCACAGCCATAAAACAATAAAAGGTTCAGTAAATGTAAGCCTCAAATCAATTTCACCAGATAATCTGAATCGGCTTTCATGCATATTGTTCTTTGAAAAGTGGCAACTTCAAAAGCAGGAGTTACAGACCGGGACAAAAGATGATCCTCCTATTTGGAAAAATTCAAGATCTCTTAAACAAAAGTCGCGAAAAACATCTAATAAAAGAACCCCATCCCAGATACATCAACCATATTTTCAAAACATTAAACTTACCAAAGATGCGATGCTAACATCCCTGAAGCCAATATGCCAAAAATAAAGAATAAATCTATCAAAAACAGATGCAACCCTTGAGCGGACGAGACACAGGGCTAGTGCTAGAGTGTTTACACACCATCCAAAAAACACCTTTCAAAACTTAATCCCATGGCCTTTGAGCATCCTCATGAACTTGAGAGAGATTCGCCTACTTGTCACATTAGCAGCTGGATTCTCAGAGATGACAGGATACCGCGTTGATTTTCACTAACAAGGACATCTGCAGAGAATGCTTATATCCAATTGAACTACAAATGAAACCCGCAAAAGAGAGAACCGCTTCCTCCCAAAACGTCATTTTCCTCGGCCATCTCTCGAGCTAATTCCAAGCTAGCACTGATGTCTACCTCAAATTCGAAAGTTCTTAGGAATAAACTAAAGGCAGCCTCTAACATAGCCTCCATCGCTTGTGCCAGCAAATTCATACATTTTCAACTATTAACAAGTCAATGCAACTCGTTAAAGATCCCCTCGCACTTCAATGAACCAATCATACCAAAAGCACAATCCAATGCACCAAAAGCCAACACAGATAAGAGAGAGACAAATCAGAGACCGAATGGAAACTTGAAAAAGAGCTGAGAACGTACTCGGAAGCGGTATGAAGCAATCTCTCGATGTCATCTCCAGCACCGAGCTTGGCCTCCTCCTGCTTCTCGATCTCCTTCGTCCACAGCCCCGCGTGGATCCTCTGCTTCTTCAACCTATAATCCTTCTTAATATTCTCCAAGCTGTACAGCGAAGAATCCGCGCTCCCTCCCTCGCTCCTCTGCTTCTCCCGCTGCCTCAGCTCCTTGCCCTTCGACACCTTGCTCCTCTCGCCCCAGTTCTCGTTCATGTCCTCCACGAACGCCTTCGTCTCGGCGTCCGCGTCCGACGGCAGGACGACGGCCGGGGAAGGGTCCGACGACGGGAAGTTCACGTCGCTCTCCCACGGCGCTCGGTTCCCGGACGACAGGTCGTCCGGCAACCACGCCGTCTCCCACGCGTCGTTCCATTCGTCGCCGCCGCGGCCGCCGTTCTTGGTGGAGAGCGCTCTGGCGGCGGCAGCTGAAATGGAGCCGAGGGCCAACCGGAGGGCGAGGAATTGAGCAGGACTCGGCGATCCGAGCGTCGGTTTCGCTAGTCGTTGAAGAGCGTGCATGGTTAGGTTTTAGCAGAGCCTTTAGAAGGGTTTAGCAGGCGAAGGGACGAGACGAGGGAGGAGGAAGACGATGATGGAGAAGACGGAAGAATTCTCGCAGAAGTGTCGGCCCGGCCCATCCCGGCCCGGCCCGTTTCGGGCCCATATTCGTAGCCCCATATGATACCTTATAAGCCCATAAATCGGCTAAAGCGGGACCTTTGGTTTGTACATATATAGTAATGATCTAGAGGAGTGCTGCTAGTGGGAGTTTTTTGTTTTTTTGTTTTTTTTTGTTTTTTTTTTTTCGGTCATACTCTACTTTTATTATAATCCTCACTTTCAAACTTTTATCTTAATTCCTTACAAAGCGTAGGAGTCGAAATTTACCGTTAAAACTAAATCGTCTCCATTCCAACCTCCTTGAAAATGTAAGCATTCGAATCATCTACCTCTTCATTCCATGTTGAAAGGGTGGCCTAGTGGTTCTGCTAGTGGGAGTTCAAATGAGCTTTTTTTTTCGTACAGCATTTCCTAAACTTCCTCATTTCTATTTCTAGCTTAATCGTGCCATTTTTCTATTCAGGCCCCAACCAGGTTTAGTGGTGTGTGACATCTTTTTTCGCAGCCATGCCGAGCCACTATGTCGTCAACTCCTCGACATGTTGTCACGCCACCCATGAATCATCGTTGTCTAGCCATGAGCCTGGCTCGTCTCTCTCTCTCATGCAACTCACGACCACTACAACGAAGGTGGCAAACTTCGCGCAACCACAAACGACCTCAAATCCAAGGTCGCACGGTCGGCTTCTCTGGAGAGGCTGTTTTCATTGCGAAACCCGGTCACGCTATTTGGAGGTTCTTTCTCCGTGTGGTAATAACAATCTCGAGTCTCCTATGATTAAAGTAAGCGATGCTCAAGTCTTTCCAGCTCAGTTTACATACATCCTTCACTTCATATAAAGCCTTTAAAATCTACAAGTTGTCGAGCGACTTTTAAGGCTCAAAAAGAGAGACGAACGTTATCCACAGAAGTCGCAAAGCAAGACCACATGCACATGAGAAAATTTGAGAAGCATCAGCACTGAGCTCTTTTCAAAAAGAGAGCGCGGACATCATTTCCGATCGGGAAGAGGCGTCGAGAGGATCGCGAAGTTGGCGGAGCAACCGCCGACGGCACTGGCTTGGATCGACGGACTAGGGTTTTCTTCACGTGACCGACAACCGCCGACTACGGACTGCGGCGGAGGAAATGGGCCAGGAAGAAACGGAGAACGTTAGATCGCGGTCGCGGTCCGAGCCAGGCTGGTCACGAGTCACGAGACGCGAGGAAGGGGGAAGAAGATGATAGGGGTGTGCAACGGGAACCACCCGAACCGGGAACCGGCTGGTTTTGGGCGGTTCCTACGGTCGGCGGTCCGGTTCCCGGTTCCTAATCTTGGAACCGGTGGCCGGTCGGTCCGGTTCCCGGTTCTAAGGTGGGAACCGGACCGGACCGAACCAAATTTTTTTATATATAATTTATATACATAGAATTAATAAAATATATAAACATGACAACTTATTGCAACTAAAATTGCAATTTGAGATAAGTGGCCAAGAGACCATTAAAACCCTTTTTGTTACTCTTTTATTTATAGAAAAATTCTCATTATTAGTTTCATCTTCTACTCGATGTGAGACTAAGGCTCCAAAAGATTCACGAGGCACTTCAAGCCTCCAAAAGTCCCATATCGACTAAACATTCAAAGAGCAGAAGAGAGATTATCTATAAAATCTAAGTTAAGAACAACCTTTAGTCAAATTGTTCATGGCATTCATGGTTAAATTTAAGTGTGAAACACGTGAAGTGTAAATCACATAAGTTAAGTTTAAATAGTTTGCACGTGCCCGAGAACTGAATTGGATTGATCGGTCCGGAACGCGGTCACTCTTTAGTGCAAAAAAATAGAGCCAATTTTGTTGGACCGGACCGGACCGGAACCGATGGTCCGGTCCGGTTCCCGGTCCTAGGACCAAACGGTCCGGTCCACGGTTCGCAATTTTGAGAACCAATGCTCCCGGTCCGGTTCCCGGTTCCAAGGTAGAACCGGACCGAACCGGGAACCGATCACCCCTAGAAGATGAGCCCCCACGGAACGCTTTACTTTTACTCGATCGCGAAAAGGACCGTCGTACACGTGCCTTTTGTCCCTTCATTTGATAAAAGGGATAATGATGTCGACCTCCGACCCTACGCATTTCTCGTCTTCGGATGGGGGGAGCAAAACGGGGGACAGCTCCATCCGACGGTGGAGAATGCTCCTTCGCCCGGCGGCTGACGTTTAGATTGGTTTACCCGGCGGCGGACAACGTCTGCAGCCACTGATACCGAATGCTTATATATAGACTAAGGGCCCGTTTGGTTCGGCTTTTGGGGAATGCACTTGCAGAAATGCAAATACCTTTGGGTGAATGGGATTTTCCGAAATGCAAATATCGTTTGGTAAAATTTGCATTGAGATACAACTTTGGCCAAAATACCGTTTGGTGAAATTTGCATGTGTAAATGATTTTTATTAAATTAAAAAAACAAAAAATATTTGTAAATTTTTTTTTGAAGTCCGGCCCGGATCCGGTGGCCGGACCGCCGGATCCAGCAGCCGGAGGGCCAGATCCGGTGGCCGGATGGCCGGATCTGGCCCCCGAACTGTCGCCGGGGTCGGGCAACCCCCGGTGATGCCGTCGTGCGACCAGGCGACGGTAGCTGGTCGCGCGACCTCGAAGCGTCTTGCGTAAGTGCCCCGACCGTGCTTCCGGTCGCTCGACCGGGCGTCGCTCTGGTCACGGCGTACTGACTCGCGGCGGTCGCCGTCGACCACCTGGCGGCGTCGCGATATCGACCTCCTGGTCCGAGCTTCGGAAGATGAATTTTAAGAAAAGTCCGGAAACTTGCATGCGATGGCCAAAGAATCTTCGCGTAGCGAAATTTGAAAAAGTGAGCGCGTTTGCATTTGACCAAGGGTTTTTGAGTCCGAAAGCCCATTTGAAAAGCCGAACCAAACGCGTTTGCATTTGACCAAGGGGCTTTTGAGTCCGAAAGCCCATTTGAAAAGCCGAACCAAACAGGGCCTAAGTAGCACTAACACTGACACGCGACACGACACGACACGATACGTCGACACGTCGTTTCTCAAAAAATAAAGAATTCCGACACATTGAGACTCGTTGTATATTATCATAAATAAATAATTAAAAAAATCATAGAATGAATATACACTAAAAATATTAATCCGTCATTTATTAATATCATTTATTGTTTTAATTTGACAAATTCAACTTAATAATTTATAAAATTTGGAAAAAAACATGTGATCCATATTTTGGACTCGCATGTTAGATATGTTGAAAGAGGAAAATAAAAACTTAAGAGATAAATTGTATATCACGGGAAGTGGGACTGTGGGAGTAAAAAGAGAAGAGATTGTTAGCTTTTTCTTCTTTCTTCATTTATTATCTTTATTATTATGTTTTATTTTTTTACATATTATATATATTTGACATATCATTTATTAAATTTTTAAAATTGACGTTGATATCGGAAATTCGTATGTCAAAATTTTGACTTAAGAATCGAGAAAATTGACTAGGTATCAGATTTTCCGACACGTGTTGACTTGAGTGTCAGAGAGTGTTCGAGAATGTCGGACACGTGTTGAAATGTCCGACACGACACGAAAATTCTTAAAAAGTGTCGGTACTTCATACTACATCGATGTTTCATGAGCCACAGGAGTTCGCAAGATGCTCTCTTGCCCATTCCCTATGAAGCGACAGGTGTTACCCTTGTGTGCTCCACATGTTTTAAACTTCGGTTGGTATCGAAACTAAATGGTGGTTACAATGAAATTAATCAAGGGCATCAACCGGGAAAGACAGGAGTCACAGGAGTGAGAAAAGAAAGAAAAATCATCCGTCTTCCTTCCATCTTCATAACCTGAAAAAGCTACAGCTGAACATCCGGCGAATTTACAAAGAAGAGAGAGGATGAAAGAGTGGAAAAAGCGAATCGCTCGAAAACCCTTCTCCATTTCCAGCTTCTTTTCATCTTACAGTCCTCCTCCTGTTCTCTCTTCGGAACCCCTAAACTGTCTGTTTCTTCTCTTTCGCTAACGTTGAAGTCTTAAATCAACCTCTAATCAACCCGACGCTCTCACCGGGGGCATTAAGCTCGGACTGCAGAAGAGCGTAATGATTCGTAGCCTCGTCCTCCAGCTCCCACACCAACCCCTCCCACAGATCGATCGACCCCTGGCCTTCACCAACGCTGCCGCACAGCCCGTCGTCGTCACCTTCTCCGATGCCCACGCCGCGTCCAACCTCGCTGCTCTCTCTGCTGGGCAGGCCGAGCTCGTCGTCGGAGGCCTCGAGCAAGCGCCTCATTACCCTCTCCCTCTCGTCTCCTCCTTCGCCTCCGCCTTCCCCCGCAGGCGAAGGAGGGGCTTCTTCGGCGGAGGCAGTCAGAGGGTCGGAGGAGCCAGAGGCGAGTTCTCGCTGGAGGCTCGCGATGAGGGACGACAGGTCTTGGCCCGCCACGTCTTCCTCTTCCTCGAGGAGGGAGAGAATGTCCCTGTACGACCTTTGCCGCTTCTCCTCCTCTTCTTCATCGGGGGTCGCCTCTCTCCGGCGCTTCAGTGGCGACGTTTCCGCCATTGGAGAGGGCTCCTTTTTCCTTTTTCCTTCGAGCCCTTTCTGTGGACGAGCGAGAGAGGATGGGAGGGAGAGAGATAAGGTGGTGAGAGTGCAGACCAGGAGAGGGAGGAGGGCAGCAAGTGAAGACATTTATATAGAGGAGGAGGAGGCAAAGAATATTTAATTAAATTTCGACCAGGAAAAAAAATATTTGGTTCAAAACTTAATATAGAAAAAATGACACACATAGTTTTTGAACTTTAACAGAATATGCAATGTAGTTATTGGACTTTTATTTTGTTCAATATGGTCCATAAATTTTAGCCTAATTTGCAATATAGTCTTTGAATTTTTAATTTGTTTGATGTAGTCTTGATGAGCATGTTCAATTTAGTGTATAAATTATGTTCAATATTATCTATAATCTTAAATTAATAGAATAATTACATTTAATATTTTCATATAGTTATTGAACACATACCAAAAGTTTAAAGATTCTATCGAACAAATTAAAAATTCAAGAATCATATTACACCTCAAGCCAAAATTCAAGAATCATTTATGTTATTATCCCTTGAATATAAATTAAATGTTTCGGGGGCTTTGTATTTAGCTTCATTTCGACACTCCCATCGCTAGAATGGTTCTCACCAAAAGAGGATCTTGAAATCTATTTGGAAGTATTAGCGGTGTCCTTGATTTTGGGTCCATTGTCATTGTCGAGTTTCTTCTGATTATTCTTGTCCGAGTAAAGCTAAATCGCAAGAATGATTTTCGTTCCTCCATTTTTAACCATTAGGCAGTAGGCACCACCAAGCCGTCATTAAATATATATAAAAAAAAAAAACTTAATTAAGTGGGCCGAGAAAAGAGGAGCCCATGTCCCTTTTAATTAAGCCCACTCTGCGTTTTTCCTCTGGGCCCAAGCCCATTTAGAGGTTTACTGTTTAGGAGTTCTGATGCCTGTCCAGAATAAGTAAACGAGAAAACCCTAAACCCGATTCTTTCCTGAATCCCCTCTCCCCTCGCCGCGAAGCGGAAGAAGAAGAAGAAGAAGAAGCGCCTCCTCAGCAGGCGGCGAGTCGCAGCGGAAACCGTCGTCCACAAGCTTATCGCCATGGGTCGCATGCACAGTCGCGGGTACGTTCCAGCATTCTCTATCGTTTCTCCGATTATCCGATCGGATGAGCAAGTGGCCGATTCGTCATAGCTCGTGCGTGTGATTTTTTGCAGTAAGGGCATCTCGGCCTCGGCGCTTCCGTACAAGAGGACTCCACCGAGCTGGCTCAAGATCTCCTCGCAGGACGTGAGTGGAATCCCTCTTCATCTGTCTGTGAGTTGAAGCTCTGCGTGAGGCGGGCATATGTCGTGGGACTGATGATTCGATTCGATTGCTGCTGTAGGTCGAGGAGAACATCTGCAAGTTCGCGAAGAAAGGCTTGACGCCGTCGCAGATTGGTGTCATTCTTCGTGACTCCCACGGGATTGCCCAGGTGAAGAGCGTCACGGGGAGCAAGATTTTGCGTATCCTCAAGGCTCATGGTATGTATTACTTTCCATATTCGTTGTGTTGTATTTATGAAGTGGATTTGCAAGTTAACATGGAAAATGGATTTCAGATGTACGGAAGTGATGTAGTACTTAAGTTGTAAGCTTGATGACTTTGGCGGCTGTAACCCGTTAAGCACAGCTTTAAGAGGATGTAAGTTAGATTTTGGATTGGAACTTGTTATGTTATTGTAGTACTCAAATCATCCTGAAAACTGTTCAATCGGATTAAAGATGTCATTTTTGGAATCCAGTGCATGTTTCTGTCCTGCGTAAAATTCGGGTATCGATTGTTTGGGAAGGCATGGGCTGCAACTGCTTCTAACTGAACGGCACAAGTTGTTTGGCACACGGGTTCATTTCTCTGATTTGGATAGCCAGAAAGATTTCCTCTTTTATGATGATTTGGATTTGCTTTTCCAACAGGTCTTGCGCCCGAAATTCCTGAGGATCTCTACCACCTCATCAAGAAGGCAGTGTCCATCAGGAAGCACTTGGAGAGGAATAGGAAGGACAAAGATTCCAAGTTTAGGCTCATTCTTGTCGAAAGCAGGATCCATAGGCTTGCGCGCTACTACAAGAAGACCAAGAAGCTTCCCCCTGTCTGGAAATAGTAAGCTCTCTTGCTGATGTTTGTTGAAATCTTTATGTTGCACGGTAGCAAGCGCAATATCAAGTTCTGTTCTGCGTATTTAATGATTCTTTAATTTGTCACCATCTAGCAACTTCAACTGAAACTATGGGAAGTAGTCTTCAGTAGTTTTTGACCTGCACGTGGGCAGGGGAGTCCAAAAGACAACTCCCTCGCTAGACCAATCGACTCTTTCTTCCTTAATATGAATCTAAAGCCTTAATACCTGACTTGGAGTGCTAGCTCGACCTATGAGTCTGTTACAGATGTCTGAGTCTTCCATGACTCATGGTTGTAAATATAATAGATAAACCAATATGGTCTGCAGCTTAGTAGTGGTTAACTTATCTTGACATTGAACTTTTAAGTTTTGGATGTCAGAACGGAGTCATTACGGACTATTGTCTCATGCCTAGTTACTCTTTTTGGTATAGATATACTTTCCTGTTGATCTTGGTGTTTTCCAGTTTCTAGTTGTCTCCTGTTAAGGGCAGATTGGTTGAAAATATCCTTCAAACTTCATCTTTTGTCTAGTAATGTGCATTCTCCATTATCCTGTCTTTTATAGATTTATTGAATTTTATGATTTTATTTATCCCTTGTTTTTTGTCTGTGTTGCAGCGAGTCTACAACTGCCAGCACTCTTGTGGCTTAAGCAGCATTTTGGATCATAAACCAGTTTTGATGTAGCATTTGATTGCTGGTGGTCATTGATGCTCTCTCACTCACTATTGCTCTTGAGAATTTCATGTAGTTTGGATGAAAGTATATTTTTTATTGTACTCTAGGTGAGGATAGAGAGATGAGATTTGTTGTGTTTTGACTATCATTTTCATTTATTGATTTTGAAGTTGACCTATGTAGCGTCGTCTTGGTGGTAACGGTTCAATTTGGAAATAGCTTACTTCCAATTGCTCGACAAGTTGGAGCTCTCCTCTCGGTTCATTTGAAAAAAAGATGAGGATATCCTCTTTTGAGGACATCTTAGTTTAGTGGTAATTCAATGAGGATCTCATGCTGGGGACCGAATACAAATTACCAGCCGAACACGATAAGGAGCGAGATGCTGTCGATGATTATGTATGATGTTGGTTGATGCAAAGTAACACAACTGCTTTCCATCTTTGTCCTTTGTTGGATTGAGGACGTCTTGTTCCGAATGTGGCTTCTCTAGTTCGTGATTCATAGTTGAATGTATGCTTGAGAGAGTCAATTTGAGGCAGGTCTGAAATGGTCTTCTTGCGGTTGTAAGTTCTAACTGCTGAGGTTGGGTGAATTTAGGTTTAGGTACGGTGTTATCACTCGAGCTGTAGAAGCAGCAAATCGGACAGATTTATTATCAAATTCTTGACCAGGAAAATGTTTGTTTGAAAGCAAGAACGACAGGGCTGATAGACTCAATCGGCTCTTTTTGGTATTTGAAACCTTTTCCTTAATTTCCTTGACAGCAACTAAAGGTTTAGTCCTCGCACTCTTTTAAATGTTCCCCTTGGCTTGCGGCTTCGAGGTGCCAATGCTTTGGTGTTGTCCTGCTTCACCTCGACGCTCGTCATCAGAACGGTCCCCGCATAAAACAGGAGTGAGATCCGACATCGTGGATTTGCAGTCATCTAGCTTGAAAAGGAGTCACTATTCTGTCTGAAGTGCTAAAGGTGAAAATGGTGCGGCTGATTAAGTACGTGATGAGATGAAAATGCAAGTACACCGACCCATAATTCAAGGGTGCCCACGGAGTCAATCAAAGAGCGGTACTGGAAACAAAAAACACCAAATGGCTTTTAGAGGAGAGGAAGAACAGGGAATTCGATAAGAAAGATTATGAATCGGAGTTATCTGGTGTTGTCAAGTTCTTTCGATTTCTCTTGTCAGAGTTAGCTATCGGGGGAATGAGCCGGCGTTACTTTATTATGAGTGAGATTATAGTTAATAATTAGAACACCCTTTGATAACAGGTTGTAACTAATTCAATTAACAGATGATACAAGATGAATGCTTGCGCCTAAGCCTGTATTTTTCGTTCTAAAAAAAGTCAAAATTTTGACTAAGTTGTGCCTGTTCTGTGTTTAGCACGGTATACTTATATAATGATACCTCAAAACTGGCAAGATTTTGGAGGCAAAAGTTGGTTCCTTGATAATTTTGCATGCTGGTAAGCGAACAATCCCTCTTATTTCCAACTCCAATGTATATGTAAGAAAGAATGCGATCAATGAATACTCACTTTGAAATGTTCTATACGCTTGATAGCATCGTTAGGGAACCCTATGAGCAATTCAACTTCTCAAACCTATCAAATTTCTCCCAGCGCTGGATTGTCAGATCTATTTCACTATGCATCACAGCAAAGTAAGCAAATTAGGTACATTCAAACTAAACCCACAACTGACTATACAACTCTGAGGACATGAGTAAACTTTACAAGCCTGATCTTATCGTTTGCTTCCGCTTGTTGCTGATTAAGCACCGCGAGTTCTTCCTCAAGAGCCTACAGAAAATATTAACATCAAAGTCAATAATCTTTTGATTGATTAGCAGGTCAACGACAAGCAAGAGTAGCAGTCATAGATCAATTGATATACCTGCATTCGGAAGGCAGTTGGACCGCCACCAATGAGTTTTATCATAATCAAATCAAGGATAGACGATTCGAGTTCTTCTGATTATTCTTGTCCGAGTAAGCTCGTCGCAAGAATGGTATTTTCCCCTCCATTTTAGACCTCATTAAACTTGAAAAACTTGATTAAGAGAGCCTGAGAAAAAGAGGAGTGCCTATCCCTCTCAAGCCCATTCTGCATTTTCTTCTGGGCCCAAGCCCATTAGAGGGCTTCCGTAAGGAGTTCTAATACAAACCCTAGATACTCGCCTGGATCCTCTCCCCGTCGGAAGAAGAAGAAGAAGAAGAAGAAGGGCGGCGAGTCGCAGCGGAAGCCGTCGTCCACAAGCCTCTCGCCATGGGTCGCATGCACAGTCGCGGGTACGTTTCTTTCTGCATTCGATCGTTTCTCCGATTATCTGTTCGGATGAGCAAGTGGCCGATTCGTCATAGCTCGTGCGCGTGAATCTTTTTTGCAGTAAGGGCATCTCAGCCTCGGCGCTTCCGTACAAGAGGACTCCTCCGAGCTGGCTCAAGATCTCCTCTCAGGACGTGAGTGGAATCTCTCTTCATTTGGTTTTCGGTTTCGTGTGAGGCGGGCGTATCTCGCGGGATTGATTCGATTCGACTCGATTGCTGCTGTAGGTCGAGGAGAACATCTGCAAGTTCGCGAAGAAAGGCTTGACGCCGTCGCAGATTGGCGTGATTCTTCGTGACTCTCACGGGATTGCCCAGGTGAGGAGCGTCACCGGGAGCAAGGTCTTGCGTATCCTCAAGGCACACGGTACGTTTTACTTTCCATTTTCATTGTATTCGTGAAGTGAACTTTGCCTGTTAATATATGGATGCTGTCTATATGCTTAGCTATGGAGTACTTAAAGTTGTAAGCTTGATGACTTTGGCGGCTGAAACCAGTTAAATCACTGCTTTAAGAGGAGATTAGTTAGTTTTTTGGAGCTTTATTATGTTGTTGTGGTCCCAAAATCATCCTGAAAACTGTTGGATCGGATTGAAAAGAAGTCATTTCTGGAATTCAATGTGGGTTTTTGTCTTGCGTAAAAGTCGGTATAGATTGTTGGAGAAAGCATCGGCTGCTACTGCTTCTAACTAAACAGCACGAGTTGTTTGGCACAGGAAAGTCTCCGCTTTTTCTGATGATTTTCGGTTTTGCTTTTCCAACAGCCCTTGCGCCCGAGATTCCTGAGGATCTCTACCACCTCATCAAGAAGGCAGTGTCCATCAGGAAGCATTTGGAGAGGAACAGGAAGGACAAAGATTCCAAGTTTAGGCTCATTCTTGTCGAGAGCAGGATCCATAGGCTTGCGCGCTACTACAAGAAGACCAAGAAGCTCCCTCCTGTCTGGAAATAGTAAGCTCTCTTGCTGATGTTTGGCTCTTTTTGTTGAAACATTTATGTTGCATGATAGTAAGCATAATATCAAGTTCTGTTCCATGTATTTAATGATTCTTTTCACCACCTAGCAACTCTGACTGAAACAATGGGAGTTAGTCTTCAGTAGTTTTTGACCTGCATGTAGGCACGGGAGTCGAAATGACAACTCCTTGCTAGACCAATTGACTCTTTTTTCCCTAATGTGAATCTAAGGCCTTAATAGCTTCGTGACTTGGAGTGCCAGCTCGCCCTATTAGTCTGTTACAGATGTCCGAGTGGTCCATGGCTCGTGGTTGTAAATAGAATAGATAAACCAAAATGGTCTGCAACTTAACGGTGATTAATTTATCTTGACATTGAACTTTTAAGTTTTAGATGTCGTCATGTCAGAACAGAGTCATTACCGACTATTGTTTCATGGCTGGTTACTCTTTTTAGTATAGATATACTTTCCTGCTGGTCTTGGTGTTTTCCAGTTTCTAGTTGTCTCTCGTTAAGGGCAGATTGGTTGAAAATTTCTTTCAGACTTAATCTTTTGTCTTGTGCATTCGTCATTATCCTGTCTTCTATAAGTTTATATGATTTTAATTATCCTTTGGTTTATGTCTGTGTTGCAGCGAGTCTACAACTGCTAGCACTCTTGTGGCTTAGGCTGCATCTTGGACCATGAACCAGTTTTGATGTAGCTTTTGATTGCTGATGGTCATTAATGCTCTCTGTCACTCACTCGCTCTTGCTCTTGAGAATTTCATTTAGTTTGGATGAAAGTATATTTTTATTGTACTCTGGGTGACGATAGAGAGATGAGTTATGTTATGTTTTTGACTATCATCTTCATTTTTATCAATTTTGAAGTTGACCTGTAGTGTCGTCTCAGTGATATTGGTTTAATTTGGATATAGCTTACTTCCAACTGCTGGTTCATTTTTATCGATTTTGAAGTTGACCACAAGTTTGAGCTCTCCTCTTGGTTCATTTGAAAAAAAAGATGATGTTTAGTGGTAATTCAATGATGATCTCATGCTGGGGACTAATTACAAATTATCTGCCGAACAAAATAAGGAACGAGATGCCGTCGATGATCATGTATTCTGTTGGCTAATGCAATGTAATGTAACACAACTGCTTTCCATCTCTTTCCTTCGTTGGATTGATGGTGGTTAGTGTTATAGCAGGCATCTGAGACAGGATTAAACAGCTTTATTTGGTCTGAATGTTGCTTCTCTAGTTTGTGATTTATAGTTGAATGTATGCTTGAGAGAATCAAAGTCGAGGCAGATCCGAAATGGTCTTCTAGCGGTTGTAAGTTCTAACTGCTGAAGTTGGGTGAATTTAGGTTTAGGTGCGGTGTTGTCACTCGAGCTGTAGAAGAAGCAAATCAAACACCTCCATTATCAAATCCTTGACCAGGAAAATGTTTTCATTGAACCCAAGAACGACAAGGCCTATAGATAATAGACTTTATTTAGCATTTGGAACGTTTTCCTTTATTTCCTTGCGAGTACACCGAAGGTTCAGTTGTCGAAAGCCATCAAACCGGGGTGAGATCCAACATCTTCAAGACAAGCCCTCAAATGGACCATGCATGGTTTTAGCAGTCATCTAGCTTGAAAAGATGTCCCTAATCTATCTGGAGTGCCGGAAGTGCTTAAGGTGAAAATGGTCAGTACGTGACGAGGAAAATGCCAAGTGCACAGACGGATTCAATTTAAAAAAAGCCTTTGGAATCAATCGAAGAGCAACTCCTCTTCAGGATAAAATATGTAGAATTACCAGTTGCCCTGTTTGAACCTCTGACTAATGTAGCTGGTACATGGAAACAAAAAACACCAAAATGGTTTTTACTACAAGGAAATCAATAAAATTTGGTATTATTGGTGAATCCCTGCGCTGAGGTCTCTATTTTGCTCTCAAAGAGTCAAAAAATTCGACTTAGTTGTGCCTGATCAGTGTTTAGCATTGTGTACTTGATTTATGATACCTCAAAACGGGCAGCTTCTTGAGGCAGAATTTGGTTCTCGGACAATTTTGCTTGCTGGTAAATAAACAATCACTGTCATTTCCAAGTCCAGTACATATGTAAGAACGAGTGCGACTAGTGAAAAAACTCACTTTCAAATGTTCTATACGCCTGATAGCATCATTAAGTAACTTCATGTGCACTTCAGCCTTGAACCAATCCAATTTCTCCGGCTCTAGATCGTAAGATCTATATCACCGTGCATCTCAGCAAAGTGGATTAGGCACATTCGATCAATTCATACCAAGCCACAGCTGACTATACAACTTTGAGGACATGATTACACTTTATAAACTTGATCTTATCTTGTGCTTCAACTTGTTGCTGATTAATGCAAATAACGAAGCTAATATACGGCTCCTGAAGAGACAACTTTTACTTGCCTCTTGGTTTTCGACCAACTTGTGATTCAAGATAAATATCGTGAGGACAAATCAAATTTAGATTGATCATACAAGAAAGATAAGAGATCAAACATACTCTCCTCGTGATACATTAGGGAGGTTGAGATATCGTAGCAAGACATCCCCGACACTGCGAGAAACATCTTGTTTCGATATATTGTGAGTCTGTGACGAAAAAGGAAGTTAAGGATGATAAGAGAAGAATTCTTCAAAAGAAAGAACTTTATATTAATCGACCTGCTGCTGCTGCTGCTGATGAAACTGAATCAGTCGACCATTCGGAGAAAATATTATCAAACCAACATTCGTGCCACACAACTTTGATAACTCAGCGGCGTTCTGGACAAGTCCATCCTCGCACTTTCTATAGGTTACTAGCCGACCGGTAGGATTATCGATTTTCTGCACCGCCAACTTATCGCGGCCCATGGGCGACACGAGCAGGAGACGGAGGAATGCGAATCAATGAGGAAACAGATTTGGCTGTGGCTAAGTAAGAGTTCAGTGGAGGGATTATATGAGCGGACAGATGAGACGATGCATTAACTCTCCAGGGCATGCAGAGTGAGAGTCATGCATTAACTTGGAAGGAAATTGAGGGCATCCGTTCATTGCATGATTAATTGCCAAAAACTGAACCTCAAGCATTAGTTAACACCATAGCATCTTGCTCACGGTACAGTACAGACCCCAAATGGCACAGTACCCAACACTAAGCTGTTCGAAAGGCAAACATTTAAGTGATCGAAGACAAGCTCACTAAAAACCATTCTTCAGCGGCTCATGGATCAAAATCGATAGTGATCATTGAAACGCCAGACCCGCTCATCTATTGGTCAATTTGAAAAAATGTCAATCGGTGGATTTAGCATTGTGAGTTTTTTTTGCTGACAATAAAAGATAATTTGAATTTCCACGGAGGAAGAGCGTGTGGCGAAGTGCAGCCAACAAGCCTTCTATACCGGTGCAGTTGAGTCTTACGTGGTTTGCAGTATGTGGGAGGTTGCCAAATAATTTTTACAATATAAAATTAAAAAAACCGAAGAGAGCGTCCGTCGGGGGGATGTAGCTCAGATGGTAGAGCGCTCGCTTAGCATGCGAGAGGTACGGGGATCGATACCCCGCATCTCCATCTCGAGGTGTACTTTCCGTTTTCTCTTTTTACTTTCTTTTGCCTTGGCCAACTGCAATACCAAACTCTTTGGTATGCAGAAAATCAAGGTTGATTAATGAGTGGGTCATTAAAGATGCATCGAGGGGATGTAGCTCAGATGGTAGAGCGCTCGCTTAGCATGCGAGAGGCACGGGGATCGATACCCCGCATCTCCATCCTGTGATATGTTTCTTGTTTTATCTTTCTATTTTCTTTTGCCTTGGCCAACTGCAATACCAATATCTTTAGATGCACAAAATCAATCTGGAGGATCAAGCGGGTCTGTTAAAGACTCATTGTTGGGTCGTTAGGTGGCTCGAATTCGGTTGAGTTAGTGCCTCACTTGCATCCGTTCATTGCAGCTTTTACTTTTTCACCACCCGCTTCCCTCTGGACTTGCACTCGCTCTTCTGGTAGGTTTGAACTTGCACTTAGGCACCGAGGTTTTCAGCAAATCACCTCCCTTGGATTTTAGTTAGTATTAGACTCTGTCACTTTCCTTTCCATTATATGAACCTATGAACCTAATGTCTACTTGAATGGGCTGCAACCTAAGAGATAATATTTTCTTGATGTTGAAGGATGTTTTGATTCCGTCCCTCGTGACGTGACAGTTCATAATGTTGGATTGAATGACTCTGCACGTAGGGTGGTAGGGTTGTAGTGTTTCATGGCAGGTCACTCATACCCTTCAGTCGTTATCGTTTCCCTCTTGCAGCAGACTGGTTGGAATTTTCTGTCAAGTCTGCCTTGTAATGGTAACATGCATATGCTGTTATCCTGTCAATTATTCATGATGCTGCGTTTCTTTAGCTGATGCACATCTTGCTCCATATCTTTGTCGCGACGAGTCTTCCACCGCTAACTCTCTTGGGGCTTGAGCTGGGTATGGACCCTAGATCAGTTTTGATGTAGTTCTTGATCAGCGTTTGTTATCGATCCTATCTCTCTCCACGAGATTTTCCATTAGTCTGGATCAAAGAATTTTCTCTTATTGAACTCAGAGATGGGATAGACAGATGAGTTGATTATGTTTCGACTATAATTTACACTTACAGATTTTCAGGTTAACCATGTACCATCCGTGACAATCTCTCAACTGTGAAAGTAGTTTATGTCTGAGTGCTCTGCAATTCTGAACCCTCCTCATGGTTCATGAAAAGCAAAATGAGGGAGGATATTCTTTTTCTGCCGAGGGTGCATTGGTTTAGGGGGTGATGAAACAATGACCTTGGCATTGCGTCGACTGGTTAAAGTCGGCCTCGGGGCATTTATCGGAACAGCAACGGAATCATCAATTTCTGGTGGTTCACAGTCATGAACAGGATGCATCCAATTATTATGGACATTCTCGATAGGAGTTGTTATGGCAGCATTTGAGTCAAGGAACTGGGAGAACTGATTAGCCTTTTGACTATGGAGGGCAAGAAAATTTTAGGGTACAGAACCTTGCTTTTTTCCAAGATACTCGAGGGGCTTAAAGTAATGCTTATGATAATCAGAGTTAGATCTGTTGGGGGAACAATACACGTAATGTTCTATCCGAACGTGTTCTATCCCATTATTTGCAGTTTCCGACCAAGGAGACAAGGGTAAGGCACCGAACATATTCTATTCTCAACCTCCATCCATCACTAGTAATCTCAATTCACTTTTCCTAATCACTAGTACACTGCACGCTACAACTAGCAGCCCCCCTGGAGAAAGCCAGCGTGCTAGCTAGCTACAACTAAGTATAACCCCTATTTTATTGTATTGCCGGGATACTCGAAGAAACCTGCTGAAAAATCGGAAGTGCGCTGATGCACAAGGGCTGAAAGGCCAGCAACTTGTCAGGAGTAGGTTTTGACTTGCCCATTTCCACTACTAGGTGGATAGGTTAGGAACCCTACAGGAGGTGCTTTAGTGCAGGGCCCTTATCTCTAAAAGGGCTTGTGCATTCCACTCGTTACCACTAAGGGGCTGCTTGTTTATATTTCTTTTTTTTGTTCATGAACAGATTTTCTGTTTTTTTATTCTCGGGAACAAATTTAGAATAGAAACAAGAAACAAAAAAAAAAAACTTATTTCTTGTTTCTAGAACAATTTGGAGAAACACTTCTTTCTTTTCTTTTTCGCAAGTGTTTGTTGCATTCATCAATGGAGAGCTAGGAACTCAAAGCTACATTCAATCATTTCATCTACCACTTGTTGATGTTGTGATTCAAATTGTTGAGATTCACAGTCAAACACAGCTTCGATATATATAGGGACTCTCAAGGTTACAATCACCTCTAAGCTGCATTTGAGATTACGTGCTATGGAGGAGAGCTCCCTCATATTTATGGACCTCTAGAGTGGTTGCATCCATTATGTGGCAGCTATCATCCATGGTTTAGATTTTAAAAGGGTTTGGTGTATATGTTGAATATGTAATGGTTGATCATAGTATTTTAGGTTTTTTGTTTCTTGGCCCTTGATGGAATCGGTTCATGTTAATTAATATTAGGATACTTCTCTGAATAATGAGAAGGATCCCTCTCCTGATGTTGACTAATGAGGGCTGCTCCATCTTTGGTATACATCGCGCGGCTGCAGCACAACGTTCCGGAAACCAAAACGAAGACGGAGCATCCATTCGGGACGCCAGCAAACCACCAAAATGAAGGAATCTGCACCTGATGAAGGACTTCCCCTTGGGGCCGGTCGTGATGTTGGGAGACGACGTCGTGGAGGAGGAAGGCGGGATCGCGGAGGCCCTCGCTGCCGCCGTGGAAGAAGAAGGCGTTGGAGCGGGAGGTGATAAAAACGAAATTGTTATTTTTTTTTTGCTATTTCCAATTTGTTTTATATTAGACGAGGGATGATAACCGTTTGTTCATCCTCTCTTTAGTTCAACTAACGCCTTTTAAAAGTGGTGCCCTTTGGTCTCTCCCTCCCACGGATTCGTCGTCTCCGATAGTCTGTGGAAGGAAAAAAAGGTCTGTTGGGATCTGTGTATCGTCGGTCTTGTCGTCAGTTCAAATGGGAATCCCCTAGATACTCTTGTCGCTTCCATCTCTCTCGAGCATTCCGTTCTGTCAAACGTATTCTTAAACGGGTTCCCGACACCCCCCTTCCTTTGTTGCTTCTGGAGTGGGAGGCTGCTTTGGGCAACGCAAGCATCCCTGGAGTGCGCGTCGTGGCCCGAAGTATCCGGTAAAGCTCGACCACAACTCGACATCAAGAGTTTTCTACATTACAAAGTGCTCCTTCATCTCTGCTTTACTTTATAACATCCGTAATATGCAGTTTCCTTCTTTCTCCATGATCATGTTCGGGTAAAAGCCATGAAACTGGGATTAGGAATTGATGATATCGTGTAATGTAAGCGGCCATTTCCCTTTTCTGAGGCTTTCGATGATTTTGAGACAGGAGGCTGTTCAATTCTTCTGATAATGTAAACCAGGAAATGTGGCAATGAAACGTTGTGAAACAAAGGAACAGAAGTTGGGGAATTGTTTTGTCCCTTTTTTGTTGTTATTTTACCCCTCGGAGAATGACATTAGTGTTGCAATTTATGATTTCTCAGGCACTGATTTGGATGGAGAAAGGCACGTAAAGCAATGGGAGATGTTCTAAGTAAAGCTGCTCATAGTGTTGGCTCTGTTGTTGGAAATGCTGTCGCCGCTCCGTTCAAGAACATTTTTGGCGGATCATGCGAGTAAGCACTTTCTTACTATAAACTTTGCTTCATTGAGGAAGTTTTGGTGTCTGCCAATTACAATCTATGTTGTCATTTCCAGTTCTTGTCCATGTTGTCATGTCCAAAAAATAAGTCCATTTCTAGTTTGGTTTGGCAAAAACCTCAAGAACAATCTGCGGCACAGAGCTTGTAACAATAAAATAAACGTTTCTGGCATTGCTCGATATCTTTTACAGGCGATTTATCTTGCATCTATATTAAATTCTTAAGTTATCTTTCTGTTTCACCTCATTGATCCGGTCTCCCTATTTTCACCTAGTTTCCCATTGTTTTTCAATGATGCAGGGAACTATGCTCGGGACCGTGGGATGTAGTTTGTTTTATCGAGCATCTATGTGTCACGAATCTGATCAAATTCTTGCTGATATGTGTCCTCTGTTACATAGGTAATTTACTCATTTCACTTATTATCTCTCCGTTCAGGAGGTCATTTCTCTTCTCTTGCCACTGAGCTCCGCTTTACTATGCTAAAACATTTGATTTGCTGGCCAAAAATCAGTCCTTCAATTCTTGTCCTGTTGTACTTTTTGGTTGAGACTACGGTAAAGGATACATATTGATAGTCTCATTTTAGCATTCTACAAGAGAAGTAACATCGAAGATTTTTCCAGTGACGGCTTTCATCATTCGATATTCTCTCAGATTCCAGATAAGTCTGAGAAACTATCTGCTTTTAAGATATACTTATTGGCGGGATTTGGTGTTTAGAGAACCATCTGCCTTTTTCGTTTGAAGCTTTCGCGAGTAATTCTTGCATCATAGTCTTGTACATTCGATTAGAAAACCAGGATACAGTATTCCTACAATTTCATGATCAGCTGATGTGTCTTCGTGTGGGTGCGATGGTTTTCAGCTCTACTATTCCTATATCTGTTGTTCAAGCTGGGGATTTGCCAGTGCATAGGGAGAAGCCTCTGTAACATGTGCTGGCTCGCGTGTGAGACATACTGGCGCGCACTCGGGCACATTTGCTGTTTCATGTGGTACAAGATAAGCAGCACTAAGCGGGTATACCGCGGGCGACGCCGCTTCCGAGACTTCGAAGCAGGACATAGCCTGAGTGACATAAGTTATGATTATTCGAGTCGTCATCTCAGCGCAAGTAGGAAAAGGAAACTACTCAGAGAGAGGACAGAAGGCCCTCTTGCTTCATCTAGCAACTGTAGCCACCGGCGCCATGGTCATCACCACCACAGGCATGTGAAACTGAAGTCGAGGCGTGTTTCTTTCGCATCGGGGAGAGGTTCACGGAGATCAAGGATTTCGAGGCATCATCAGATAAGCACGGTACATACTGAAAGAAGAGTCGGAACTTTAAAGCGCCAGAGGGTCCGATGATAATCATATCAGGTGTACCGATGTTTCGTCTCTCTTCGGATGAAAAAGAAGGAAATTCATTGACCTGACTACTACAAAATTGCAGACAGCAGTCACCATACAGAAACACCAAGGCATCGTCTGCTGCTAGGTTTTTTCCAAGATACTCGAGGGGCTTAAAGTAATGCTTATGATAATCAGAGTTTGATCTGTTGGGGGAACAATACACGTAATGTTCTATCCGAACATGTTCTATCCCATTATTTGCAGTTTCCGACCAAGGAGACAAGGGTAAGGCACCGAACATGTTCTGTTCTCAACCTCCATCCATCACTAGTAATCTCAATTCACTTTTCCTAATCACTAGTACACTGCACGCTACAACTAGCAGCCCCCCTGGAAAAAGCTAGCGCGCTAGCTAGCTACAACTAACTATAACCTCTATTTTATTGTATTGTCGGGATACTTGAAGAAACCTGCTGAAAAATCGGAAGTGCGCTGATGCACAAGGGCTGAAAAGCCAGCAACTTGTTAGGAGTAGGTTTTGACTTGTCCATTTCCACTATTAGGTGGATAGGTTAGGAACCCTACAGGAGGTGCTTTAGGGCAGGGCCCTTATCTTTAAAAGGGCTTGTGCACTCCACTTCGTCACCACTAAGTGTCAAAGCTAGGGGAAAAAGGAGGGACTCGAACCCTCAACCTCAGCTCTACCATTAAACTACTGCTGAGCATTTCAGGTATCACTTGATATGGACAACTTATGTTTTTCCACCAGATCACACTCTTGCCCTTCGATCGAGCTAGGGGCACAAGTAGGCTAGGCAGGGGATAGGGGCTGTTCAATCATGCTATTCAAAGATTCTTTCTCAGCATGACAATAATGATATCTTGAGACTTCTAAGTGTTACGATGCAAAAGCTCGTACATGTGAGTAATTTAATTAATTCTGTGAAATTTTGTGAGATCAAAAGCTTGACTTTCTAGATAAAAGTGTGATTTATTATTTAAATATTTTAATATTTATCCTCACATGTATAATTTTATAGAACAACTACCGACTGCTATAAAAGTTTAAACTTTTTAATGAAGGCATGATTTATTATTTAAATATTTTAACAAGTGCGAGTATAGGTGCGTGGACTTGGAGCAACAATAGGACGAGGGCCTTCGGAGATTGAAGATAGAGGAAGACAAGCAGGAATCAAATAAGATAGGAAGAGTATTATGTTTTGAAGGCTGTACAAGGGACTTGGTTTTTCTTGTACGTGGGCGTGACACCTTCAAGTGAAGTGGAGTTGGCTATTCATAGCCCTCTTTCAAGGCCATACTCTTTGTACGAGAAGTAAAGATACAAGCAATGCTACGTGTCTTCCTTTTCAACCTACATTCTTTGAATTTAATCTACGCTCTAGACAACTACAATGTGAACACTTTCGCCTATCTCTAATTCTACCAACTTCTCATATTCTTTATTAGCCATACAATAGAACTATCACTCGTACACCACCATCTATAACTTCCACTTATTTCTCTTGAACCTAGTTGATGTCTAGATTTTTCTAAACAAAAATTGATCAGGATTTCAACATTCCTCCTTGATCAATTTTTGTGAGACTCCACGCATGTTTCTTAGCACCTCAAACTTGATTAGTGGTAGTGTTTTCGTGAACATGGGTGAAACTTCATCAGCCATCTTGCAATTTTTTAGCTCAATCTCTCCATTACTTGTGCACTTCTCGAATCAAATTGATATCAATATGTTTAGTTCTTCCATGAAAAAATTAGATTTCTCGAGATAGCGATCACGGACTTGTTGTCACAAAAAATCGGTTTTGGTTCCGTCTATACTTCTCCAATGTCTTCTAAAATTCTCCAAAGCCAGTGTTTGACAGGTGGTCATGTTAGCTGTGATGTACTCGGTTTCCACAGTAGGTTGTGCCTCTAATCTTGTTTTTTAGATGCCCATGGGAATATTCTAAAGCCCAATGTGAATGTATTGGCAGTAGTACTCTTCATATCATCAGCTTAACTTGCCCCATCACTTTTGGTGGGACCAATGAGTTTAGACATTGCACTTGGACAATTCCAAGTTTCTTGTAAGTGACTTAAAATTCTCTTGGCAGCTTCAAAGAGAATCTGACTCAGAATTTGCATGAATTATGATAGTAGACTTGTCATACATGATATTTGGTCCTGTATCTATAAGATATGGTACACTAACAATCATGCATTTTTTAGAGGGGGCGTTAGCTTTTTCTACTACATATCTCTTTAGTAGCATTTTATTTGTCACAAGCGATGTGGCAATTGCTTTGTAATAATTTATCTTCAATTTACTCGAGATGACTCTCGGTGTATTTTTTCTACTAGATACAACCTTCTTCGTATTGCTCAATTTTGTCACCGAGGAAGTAGTGCATTCAAATGTTTTCATCATTTCCGCTTTGAAATCTTCAAGGGATAAATATACTAGAAGTGCCAAAAGTTGTGTACGGCGCTCACTTTAATACCAAAAGTTTTTGCCAGCTCACTTAAGTGTTAAATCAGAGGAAAAATGATCACTTTTGTGCCAACGGCGATAAATTCTAGCCAAATTGATTTCGTGTAATTTATGATTAAAATTATAATATGACTTGGCAAAATTTTTAAAAAATCTAGTCCACGTGGCATTTCCACATGGTATGCTTAGCACTAAAGTAATTTTTTTTAACAACGACTAGCACTAAAGTGATCACTTTAAATAAAATTTGGCACTCAAATGATCACTTTTAATAAAATTTGGCACTTAAATTATTATTATTTACAACTTTTGGATGATGCCGTTCAGGAGTTATATGTTGACTAAGCATGCCGACGAGCCACGTATGACTAAGAAATTAATAAAATATAACCACGTCAGACTTTTGGCAATTCGGATTAGAGTTGACACTTAAATGATCTTTTTTTTTTCAAAAAAGTAGCACGTAAGTGATCCAAAAAAAACTTTTGACATTAAAGTACGCACTATATATAACTTTTGACACTTCTAATGTTCTTACCCCAAATCTTGAATCATCTTTTCATTTTTTCTTGTATTTATGATATCATCCACGTACAAAGAGACAACAACAATTACCCACTTACCTTGGGTTTTGATTTAAAGCGTTGGCTTGCTCATACTCCTCCTCAATCTTTGCTTGACAAAGTTCTCGTCAATTCGACTATGCCTTGCTTGTGGAGCTTGCTTTAGTCAGTAGAGGATTTTCTTGCGTTTTAGCACTTTTTCTTCTTGGTATTTACCAATAAAGCCACGTGATTGTTACACATATATTTTATTTTTTGAAGATTTTTATTTAGAAATTTTGTCTTCACATCTAGTTGATATATCTTCCTCTTTTTATTTTTATTTTTTTTGCTAAGGACACCAATCAAGCACTATGGTTTTGACGAGTACTAGAAGACATTAAAGAAGCATAGCCAAAACCAACATCGATATTTTGTGACAATATGTCTACAATCGCTATATCAAGAAATCCAGTTTTTTATGGAAGAAATAAACTTATTAAAATCGAGCTAAAATATTGCAAGACGAAAGATTAAGTTGCAAACCTTCACACACAATCACTACCGTCAACCAAGTTCGAGACGCTATAAAGCATGATTGGAGTTTCACAAAAATTGATCAAGGAGGAGTGGCAAAATCCTAATCAATATTTGTCTAGAAAAATCTAGACACCAACTAAAGGAATAGGTGGTAGTTATGGATTGTGGTGGACAAGTGATAGTTGTATTGTATTACTTATAGAAAGTATGAGGAGTTAGGTAGAATTAGAGACAGATGGGAGTGTCCACGTTGAAGTTGTCTAGAGCATAGACAATAGTCAAAGAGTGTATGTTGAAAAGGAAGACACGTTGCATAGCTTGTATCTTTACTTTTTGTACAAAGAGTATGGCAGTGATAGAGGGCTATAAATTAGCAACCCCTCTTCATTGAAGGTCACGCTCAAGCACATGAAAAACTAGGTCCCTTGTACAGTCTTCATATTATGATACTGTTCTTAGAATTTGAAGTCGAACCGTACCTTTTCCGATCCTTGGAATCTTTCTCGTTCTGTTCGCAGTCTTCGCTCCAATTATTAAGTGATTGTTAAATAACACATAGCGCCCTTGCATTCTTCTGCAGTTGTTCCTTTGGGACACTCACGTACACCTTCTTACGGAGGCGCATAACCCTTTCTTATGACGTTCCATAAATCTTGGGCTATCAGTAGCCATTCTAAAATGCTCCAATAATCATAGTCATTGCCATTGAAAATAGGACTGGGAAATGAGGATGAGGTAGTTTCTGTAAGAGTTTTCCTAATGTGGACTATATTAGTTGATATTGTAATTTACCGTTTAACGTTTACCGTTTTACGGGGATTGGTCTAAGGTGAGATAGAAGGTTTCTTAATTAGTCTAATATGGGCTGGCTAGTGTGGGCCGAGTTGAGCCTGGCCCGTAATGAGGGGGCCTAGCTGGAAACTCTATAAATAGTGCTCAAGTCTCTCCTCTAACCCTAATTCTCACATGTATCATCACCTAAGTGGCGTTTACCTAACGCTAAACGTGAGGGGGCCGCCTCATTGAGCCAGTGATACGGAGGGCAATAGAGGAGAGGGACTTGATGCGTGGATCCCCTTGATATGTGGGAAATCCATTTTCTACTTCCGCTTTATGTTTGATGGATCCCAAAACAGGTGTGTTAATTTTTCTACTCATTCATGCATGTTCTTGTTCTGGTTATGGAGATCTTGGGTTGCGCAATTTGCGTCTAACATGTGGTATCAGAGCCTCCATAACCCTAGAACTCGAATGCATAAATTTTTTTGCCCTAATTTGTGATTTTCGAGATTTTTTGTTCAATAAAAATAAAATTAAATCACAAATTCGGATTGGGCTCGACGAGATGAGCAAGACGGTCGGCGGCGCGTCGCCGGGGGAGGCCTCACGCGCCACCAGGGCGTCGGAGACGCGCCCACGCGCCCTCACGCGCGCCCACGCGCGGGACGTGGCTCTCGCGTGTACTCCACGCGCCGCGCACTCAAGCGGCGCGTTCGGCCGCGTGGAGTGTTGGATCGGCGCGTGGTTGACGGCGTTGGATTCGTATGGCCGTCCTCTATCTTGTGGTGAATTTATTTTATTTTTTTGATGATTTTATGGATGTGAAAATACATACGAAACCCTAAATACGTGTATTTTTAGTGTATTTTTGCGTATTTTTCTTATATTTTCTGTGATTTTGGAAATATAAGTGTTGGGTTACAAGTATGTTATCACATAAACATTATAATGGTGTGATTCATTAATAAAAAAAAATTAAACTTTATTGTGAATTGAAACTGGCTTAATGAGATACAATCAGTATGGGATAGTATTTGAGATATGTATTGAAGTGATGAGAAACAGTAAAAGTTATGGAACTTTTGTTACTCAAGCATAGTTCTTTATACGCATCTTGATGTATTTTTGTTTATTTTGTTAACCTTTGAATGATAGACGTCTTAATAACTCATGACCAAAATAATTGTACTAATTAACATATATGCTGAATGTGGGTAATGCATGTCAATTAAGTTACTGCATATTGTACATCAACTCATATGGTCACTTGTTAATGTCTATCAAGTTGAACCTTTTATTTATTAATGGTTCTCTGGATTTGACTCATTTATTAGGCCACTAATTGATAACAATGATAATTTTGTTACTTAAAAAAAAATGGCTAATATATTAGCTGTTGGCTTTGGAGTCATGTTTTGCCTTATGAAATTCATGAGCAATAGTGGATTAGTTATCAAGCTTGTCGATTTAGTGTATCATGTATTACTATTGATGTTAATTTGTGAGAGATATTCTAGATTAGCATTCTTTAATATTGTTCTAGTAATCAATAATCGGGGTGCACAAGAGATGCTTGCTTCTATGTTATGAGAAGTTTCTTGTATTACTGTGAATGGGTGATCTCATTGGAATCTGTTTTTCAAGTTCGCTATATATATATGTATGATTAATTTTTTATTAATGAATAAAGCAGTGTAATTAGCATGATATGTGATTTTGGTGATAACTGCCCCTATCACTAAAGTTAAAATCACATGTATATGGTGTATGTGAGGAGTAAAATTTATATCCCTGGTATGAGAGAGTTTCAAGGATTCAATTGAGTAGTGACCGCCAAAGTGGCACGCTTGATTGGGTTTGAGAAATTTCGGTCTCGTATATTGATTGGGATGTCTCCTGGTCTAATGTGTAGTCATACTCTCAAATGAGGTGATTGTGTATTAGTTCATGGAGGGATACATGCTAGTATGGTGGAGGAGTGACTGATTCTAGTGATTCATATGCCCAAAGGTGATGAATTCACGAAAAATTGGAATATATTCTCATAACCGCTATCATGTGGGGAGTGTACAACTGCATGTCATGTATTCTGCCCAAAGGTGATTATATGATTATGCATGTAACTCTCTGGATGTGTACTTGTATATCAAGTTACACAGTGCTCACATGATGCTAATTATATACATTGCTTGTTTTTCAGTCACCTTTTCTGTAATTAATAATTCCACTATTATTGAGGTTTTTACTGCTTCAAATTTTAAGTTGTAGACATATGATTTGTTGCTTGAGAATGCAATAAAATTTGTTTACTGTCCATGAAGCGTTCCATTCTGGAACACTAGAAAAGAGGTTTGTCTGCGAACTGCACTGCTATAAGATGATGGAAGTCTTAGTTGCTTGAAATTATGTCTTGTTTGATATTGAAATTAGGACATATCTGCAAAGATTGTGTTCAAGTCCTAATGATATATACATCTCATATAAGGATGAAAAAGTTGTTTCCAAAATTTTTCTATTTACTCTTAACGGTTATCTAAAGACTTCTATAGATTATTGTGGAAGTAAAATTGACCGAGATAAAGAATAAACTGGTTAAAATTAGTCTTAAAATTAGTCTTGATATTGAAATTAGGACATAGCAGCGGTAAGTATTTTGGCAAGTATGACAATATAAATTGTTTAAAGGGTCATTTGTCAAATACTTGGTATATTATGGGTGGTAATTTAATTACTATGCCTAAAATTCCTGACAAAAAGATTTGCCAAAATGCATAATTGCACCATAATTAACATGGTGATGAGTAAGACTAATTTATCGGTCTACTATTGGTTGATATTTTGAAAGCAATTTTTTCACATACAAAACGTATTTCTTATCAAAGTTGTTTCATAAACTTCTTTTGAGTTATGGACCGGACGTAAATTGATTGAATCATATTAAATTTAGAGGTGTCATGCAGGAGTAAGGTTATCAAATCAAATATTAAGTACGTTGGAATTTAGATCCACTCGTTATTATTTTGTATCTTATCTAGATTGTTAAAAGAGGTATTAATTTAATGACCCTAAAGAATGTACAAGAATTATGGAATCACATACTCTAAAGTTTCTTAAGATCGACATAATTGTAGAGGATAGCTGCTCTCAGACTATTAAAGATAATAGTATGATGGGGGTTACTGTGTTTTTGTCTTTACCTATATAGATAATTATGGAATCTCCTGTACCATAGACTAAACTTGTTGAGGTTTAAGGTACTATTCTTGATATAATTTATAATGAAATTTCTTAAACCTCTCAAGTGCAGAATGAAGTGATTGCAGCTTTATTAAGGAGATTTGTTAGGGAAAGACAATTAGTTATACCATCAGACTATATAGTCTATTTGTGAGAGCATGATTACAATATCCATTACATGGTTGTTTTAGCAACTTATATAAATGTTGTTTCTTGCTCTTAATTAAGTATGTGATTAGATGCCATAAAAAAAAAAATATTACTCTGAAAGAGGGGTGGATAGTTAGTGAAGAAATAATTATTTCTTTACTAATTCTTTCAGAGTGAACGTGGCATTGATAGTTTATTTTTTATATGGAGTTACATCAAAGAGATACAAAAATCTATATAAGTGCAACTGGAGAATTTTGCAGCAGATTCAAGTAAACTTGTGTGTAGACTGAAAAATCTTAATTCATGGTCTTAAGCAAGTTTCCAGACAATATTATTAAAATTTTATAGTGTTGTTATTTTGTTCAATTAAGAATAAAGTAATTCAATATATTGCAAGGTCAGTAGGAGGAAATTTATTTTTCTCATACACTATGTACACTATTTACATGATATTTTGTTTACAAGTAATGACCTTGAGGCATCTTATATATTTTGTACTAAGATCTGTAAGGATTGTTTTTGTCATATTATATTAGATTTTCTCGGAGGACATTTGCTGATTGTATATTGGAAATATTCAATATACATTAGTGTAAGTCAGGAATTGCTCATGTTGTTAAGGGTGATGGATTGAATCTATCACATTGTCCTTATTTAGATATTGAGAAAATCTAATTAGATAGTGTACATTGTGTCAGTGCATTTAAAAGTATAATGTATGCTCGAATTTGCACTAGACTAAATATCGTCTTTGTGACGAGACTTCTAGGCAGATATTGGTCAAATCCAAGACGTGATCACTGCGTTGCTGCCAAGAAGGTTTTAAGGTACTTAAAGAGGATAAAAGATTATATGTTAATATGTGGATATGTTCAATTCTTGCAGCTAGTAGGGTATTTAGATGTAAACTTTGCTAGCTGTTATGATGACATGAGATCAATAACAAAATACATATTTATGTTAGTAGGAAATGCAGTAAATAAAGTTCTATATCATCTTTTATTATGAAAGCAGTGTTAGTAACATTCTTCTAGACTGTTACCTGGGCTATTAGGCTTTGGAACCTCATGAAAGAGTAAATCGTTTTAATTTTATGAATAGACCCATACGGTTGTATTGAGATAACAAATTTGTAGTATTATTTATTTACTACAAATGTCTCAAGGGGTCTAAATATATGGTGGTCAAAATTTTTGACCAAAAGGAAACGGTACAGAAAGGTGACGTTTTAATATAACATATTTCCACAGATGATATGGTTGTAGATCCACTAACTAAAGATCTACGCCCATGTGTATTTTAAGCGACATGTCATTAGCATGGGCCTAAGAGCATCGTGAGATGCTGTTGTTTAGTGGGAGCTATTTTGGTTTTACTTTGATAAAGGTTTCATCTGTGTTCGTTACATTTGTAACGATTTGATATGTATCAACTTTCGCATTCAATAAAGTATTTTTGAATGTGTTGTTATTATGTTGAATACATATTGATAAAGTCTCAAGGTATTGTATAAACCTTGATTGAAGGCTAGGGGCATCCGATTATTAGCCTTGTCCATATGTCTTGTTATATATAAATAATGGTTAACCGTAAGGACAAGACATATGTGGGTTCATGGAACCATAAATGCATTCTCTAGTAGCACAAGTTTTTTGTGACGCTTAAGGTAAGAGAATGAGCATTCTCTAGTGGCACAAGTTTTTGTGACGCTTAAGGTAAGAGAATGGTGATTGACAAATGAGATCTCTCTATGAGAGATGTTATCCGTTTGACACACTACCATATTGGATCCATATCAATAGAGTTGAGAACACTCGTGACCATGGAATGTTCTGTGTGTATACATGCAGTTACTGCCATGATTCGGTGTTTGAGACTTTATGGGATAGGATTGACTATTAAGAATTATTTCTAGACCAATGTGCGCACATACAGTACGATTTCAATTAATATAGTCCAAGTGGGAGAATGTAAGAGTTTTCTTAATGTGGACTACATTAGTTGATATTGTAATTTACCGTTTAACGTTTACCGTTTTACGGGGATTGGTCTAAGGTGAGATAGAAAGTTTCTTAATTAGTCTAATATGGGCTGGCTAGTATGGGCCGAGTTGAGCCTGGCCCGTAATGAGGGGGCCTAGCTGGAAACTCTATAAATAGTGCTCAAGTCTCTCCTCTAACCCTAATTCTCACATGTATCCTCACCTAAGGGGCGTTTACCTAACGCTAAACGTGAGGGGGGCCGCCTCATTGAGCCAGTGATATGGAGGGCAATAGAGGAGAAGGACTTGATGCGTGGATCCCCTTGATATGTTGGAAATCCCTTTTCTACTTCCGCTTTATGTTTGATGGATCCCAAAACAGGTGCGTTAATTTTTCTACTCATTCATGCATGTTCTTGTTCTGGTTATGGAGATCTTGGGTTGCGCAATTTGCGTCTAACAGTTTCAGCCATGAATGTGGTGTTGAAAAATTTGGATGGGTGATTTTTCGTAGAGGAAAATTAGGATAAACGCCCAAGATCAACCGGACGAGGCTACGGGGCAATTTTGAAAGTGAGTGGGTGAGTAATTCAGTTGGCGCAAGTATAGGTGCGTGGACTTGGAGCAACAATAGGACGACGACTTTTGGGGATGGAAGATAGAGGAAGACAAGTAGGGAGCAAAGAAAGGAAGAGTAACAAGGGACTTAGTTTTTCTTGTGCTTGGACGTGACCTTCAAGTGAAGAAGGGTTGGCTTTTTATAGCCCTCTTTCTCCGCCATACTCTTTGTATAAGAGGTATAGATACATGCTACGTGCCTTCCTTTTCAACCTATACTCTTTGACTTTCATCTATGCTCTAGACAACTTCAACTTCAACATGGACTTTAATCTATCTCTGATTCTACCAATTTCTCGTACTTTCTATTAGCCAAACACTACGACTCTCCCTTGTGCGCCACAATCCATAACTACCACCTATTTCTCTAGAACCTAGTTAATGTCTAGATTTTCCTAGACAAAAGTTGATCGGGATTCTAACGCTATGATTAAAGTCAGTGATGCTAAAGTCATTCCACGTCAGTTTACATATATCCTCCACTTCATAAAGCTTTTAAAGGATTACGCGTTCTGGAGCAACTTCTAAGGCTCAAAAGAGAAAAGAACGTTATCCATAGGAATCATAGGAATCGTAAAGCAAGACCCATCCATGGTAACGCCTACCTACGCCTACCTGATGCACATGAGAAATTTGATAAACATCAACGCTAAGCTCTTTTTAAAAGAGTGCAGAGATCATTTTCCGATCAAGAAGAGGTATCGAGAAGATCACGAGGTCGACGGAGCAACTGCCGGCGACACTGGTTTGGATTGAGTCACGGACTGTGGAGGAAATGGCCGGAAAGAAACGGAGAACGTTAGAAGCAGTCCCGGTCCGGTCGAGACACGAGGAAGATAGCTCTCACGTGTTCTCGATCCTAAAAAGCGCTGTCGTACACGTACTCTCGTCCCTTTATTTGCGTTTGGTTTTGGGATGTGATGTTGACCTCGATCCTTACCCGTTTCTCTTCTTCGGATGGGGGCAAGCTCAAAGGGTGGACATCTCTATCAGACCGTGGAGAATGCACCTTCACCCGACGGCCGACATGCGGATTGGTTTATCCGACGGGTACCCCACACGAGCGCAGAAGCGCCTATCAAGATGTTGTGTTTTCCATTATGGGGATGGACCATAAGATGCGCTCTTCACATTCCCTACGAAGTCGCAGTTATTACGCTACAATTGTATGGTGTACTCCACATGTTTCGAACCTCGGTTGGTATCGAAACTAAATGGAACTGACCCTTTTGTTGCGATACTTTAAATTGAAATTAATCAAGGGCATCAAGCGGGAAAGACATGAGCGAGAAAAAGAAAGAAAATCATCTATCTACCTTCATCTTCATAATCTAAAAAGCTACAGGTGAACATCTGGCGAATTCACAAAAGAAGAGAGAGGATAAAAGAGAGTGAAGGGAAAGTGAATCACTCGAATACCAATCTCCATTTCCAACTTTCTTTTTCGTCCTTCTATCTTATCTTACAGTCCTTCTCGATTTTTCTCTTTGGAACCCCTGAACCGTCCGTTTCTTGACTTTCACTAACGCTAAAGTCTAAATCAACCACTAGTTAACCCACCACTCTAATGGGGAATTGGGCTCGGACTGCAGAAGAGCGCAATGATTAGTAGCCTCGTCCTCGAGCTCCCACACCAACCCCTCCCACAGATCGATCGACCCTTGGCCTCCACCAACGCTACCGCACAGCCCATCGTCGCCTTCTTCGGTGCCAACGCCGTCTCCAACCTCGCTGCTATCTCTGCTGGGCAGCCCGAGCTCGTCGTCGGAGGCCTCGAGCAAGCGCCTCATCACCCTCTCCCTCTCGTCTCCTCCTTCGCCTCCACCTTCGCCCGCAGGCGAAGCAGACGAAGCCGACGAGGAAGTGGCTTCCGGGCCGGCTTCCTCGGCGGAGGCAGCCAAAGGGTCGGAGGAGACGGAGGCGAGCTCTTGCTGGAGGCTTGTGATGAGGGATGACAGGTCCTGGCCCGGCACGTCTTCCTCTTCCTCGAGGAGGGAGAGAATGTCCTTGTACGACTTCTGCCGCTTCTCCTCGTCTTCTTCATCGGGGGTCGCCTCTCTCTGGCGCTTCAGTGGCGACGTTTCCGCCATTGGAGAAGGCTCCTTCTTCCTTTTTCCTTTGAGCTTTTTCTGTGGACGAGCGAGAGAGGATAAGAGGGAGAGAGATAAGGTGGTGAAAGTGCATGTCAGGGCCGGAGTGAAAGACAGTTATATAGACGAGGAACAGGAGGAGGAGGGTCGGTCAAAATTGAGGGAAAAGAGGAGGCAAAGAGTATTTAATTTAACTTCAACCAGTAACGAAAGAGAATATTTAGTTCAATTTAATATAAATTTAGTGCAGGGTGGTGGAAAAGAAAAAGGCAAAAGCGAAGGAGCAAAAGGTGCAGTGCTCGAAATCTCATTGGTCGAGTCACGCCATACGTTGGTCTGCACCGTTGGATACGAAATCTTCTGGAGATTTGAGAAATCAACGGCTACCGATCGATGGAGATGGTGCCAAGATGGTGCCACGGAAGGAAGGAAGATATCTGATGCTTGGGAGATGTCGACAAAGTAGATATAAATATAAAGAAATAATTTAGATTTCTAACGCATGACACAGACTATACGTTAAGAATAAGAACCCTTCTTCCTTTGGTGTTTAAAAATAAAGAAATCTTAAATAGTTACATAATTATGTTGGATATATTCAAAGTAGTCATTATAGTCGGCTCATTAAAATGACAAATTGTAAATAGCATATCCAAGCCTGTCAAAACGCGATGTCGCGTGACTGGATACATTGATCCTATATAACAAACTTAGCATACATGACATCATTCGAATTGAATATAGCAAATAAGAAAGGGATGATGACAAATTGTAAATAAAATATGTGAGCCTGTCAAAACGCGATGTCGCGTGACTGGATACATTGATCTTGTATAAGAAACTTAGCATACATGGCATCATTCAAATTGAATATAGCGAATAAGAAAGGGACAAAAGATTAGCTTACAGGAGACGATACCGATGAATCTCTCAAAAGTATTTGTTTAACAGTGCCCAATAAGAATTGTTCGACATTATACATCATTTAGACATATAAAAAAGAAATTTTAACCTAATGTTATTTATTTATTTAGAGTGTGTTTGGTTCTCATAAAATGACAGCGATGTAAAGAATATTTTCTTAAAAAATATCATTTATATTGGGGATCGGTATAGTTCTAAGATATAATTTGGAACTAAAGAATCAGATCGGTGGAAACTTATCCGATTCCAAGTTCCAAAATATGTAGGGTAAGTTTTAGGTTCCAAAAATTAATGAACTTATTTCAATAAGTAGGTTTCGGGTTTTTGATAGATGGAACTTGGAACCTAGAACTCTAAACAAATTTCTGTGTCTTTCTTGGACTATTTCTTCATGCAATCCTATTCTATGGCATCCCATGATGAGTATATAATGTGAAACTTTATGACTTTGAAATTTACTTTGTTAATGTTTTATATTTGTCGTGTATTTAAATATAAGTTGTAATCAGTGGATTGCAAGAATAAGTAGTGATCATTAAATATAATAATTAATAGGAGGAACCTAAGTAGACTGTGATAACCTATGCTATGATAGATTCCATATTTTAAAGCATGCATGGCAAGTTTTAAGTTCTAGAAAATGATGAATTCATTTCAATTGGTAGGTTCCAAATTCGAAGTGGAACCTAGAACCGCTCACTCTAGTTTATATCGCTAAAAAAAAATCAATGAATAAAAAATATTCCCATTTTTTACAAAATTGTTTAATTATTATCGATAATAAATAAACTTTTAGTTGATTAATTATTTCAAAAGATACAAGTAATTTTTTTTTAGAGAAAACATTTTCAGATTATTCTTCTTCTTTTTTGTAAAATAAAGGGAGTTTTAGTCATAACCGAGCGCAAGGAATCCGACATCTTTGAATGGCGGCTAGCATCGAAGATAAAAGGGTTTCCAAATCTCCAAGGCAACTCGATTCCTTGCCCACTCCATGCGTTTATCCCGGTGATGTGAAAGGGCTCGAGGCAAAAGGGAGTACATGAAAAGACTTCAACCGACTTTGGATAAAATTTTCTTTCTTCTTTTTCGGCCGACGACTTTGGATAAGAATCGATATTTGACGTTCGAATCTCCAACGAGAATAACTAGTATTATCATGAGGAATTTCGACCCTTTTTCACATAACCAATCCACTTTAATAAATAATCTACTGTGAGATGATGGTCGCGATTTTTATAAGGTATTTTCATTTTTCGCATTTGCACCAGTTTTCAAAAAAAGATGTTTGGTGTATCTTTGAGGTGCTGCAATTTTGAAACAGGCGCTTCTTTTACCAATGATTGTTCCATAGCCAAAACTATGGAGTGGCCATTCCCTTCTAAGGCTTTAATAATTACCAACAAACGATTACATTGTTAATTAAAGTAGATTAATTATTGATAAGATTTTTTTGGTTGGAATCATTAATAAGATTTACTAGTAACTAGATTGATAGTTAAAATAAGTTAGTTACTAATGGTTAATGCGCATTAAATTAATTATTTAATTTATCGAATCGTGTATATTTATATTTGTGCATAGTATTGGTTATTTCTTAATGGAATTCAATATTAATTTGTTCCTAATGATATTATGGACACCGATTTATAACAACATTTAATGTTTTTAATAAGTTTTCCATAAATTTTTGTGTTTGAGAGTTATCTAGTGTAAAGTAATTTGATTAAATTAAATTTCTTGAAATTTCCATTTCATTCCATTCTTACAACCGAAAATTTGTTCCACTGCATTTTGTTACTTGAATCAAATGAAAGAATAAAGACTCGCATTCCATTCTATTCCATTCCGTTCTGCCATACCAAACGTAACTTTAATAGTTTGGCGAGAGAAAGGCCGAGAATAAGTAACCACCTTGGCAATCTTTGTGAGTTTTATCACAATCGATTACACTTTTCATTATGGAACATTTGAATTGAGTTATAATATCCCCCCCCCCACACTATGCAAGGGCTTGTTACTTAGCACCGCAAAAGCTTTTGAAGTCCGGAAGTCCATACACCCAATATGAAAAATCGCGCACTACTACCATAAGTGAGTTCGAATTCTTAACATCTTTGACTGGATTATTGATCTCGTACTGCTAGAGCTGCGCCATCGATGGGAGCTGTGAAAAATCGTGCACTACTGCCATAAGCAAGTTCGAATTCTTAACATCTTTGATTGGATTATTGATCTCGTACTGCTAGGGCTGCGCCATCGATGGGAGCTGTGTGTAGATGTTGAAGAAGTCATGTATAAGAAAAAGTGGTTTATCTAACTATATAAAGTTATCGACCAAAAAAAAAAACTATATAAAGTTAGATTTTGAATTTAGTGTCCAACACCCAAATTATCCTATATACCCTTGACGTATGATATTCTCTTGATGATTAAGGGTAGGGTAAAATTGTAACTTAATAGACAAGATGGGGGGCAATAAGTGCACTACCTAGGGTTACTCCATCGATGGGAGCTATGTGTAGATGTTGAAGAAATCATATAAAACAAAGTGGTTTATCTAACTATATAAAGTCAGATTTCGAACTTAGTGTCCACCACCCGAATTATCCTATATATCCTTAGACATATAATTTTCTCTTAATGATTAAGGGTAGGTAAACTTGTAACTTAACAGACAAGATTGGGAGGCAATACGTGCGCCACCATCATTGAAAATGGAGATGAAATAAGAGAAAGTGATGGGGCGGCAACACTTATAAACGTGGAAGAGAATATTATTGATGGGAACTTATGAGTAATTACCCATTAACAATCAAAATAAGACTTTTAAACCTCGTTGAAAAGGAAAGTTCCTAAAAAGGTAAGCTCGTTTTCCTCTAGCAGGAAATGAAGTCGATTTTTTTTTTTTTTTTGCGAGAGCTTATTCATTTACTTTTAAAGGACACCATAGGATAAACCATTTTACAAGGATTAGATTCGAAAAAAGAGTATGTCGTTATTGTCGGGCGACAAACGGAGTGGAGTCAGATTATGGTACAGGTTGAGATGCATGCAAGCCATGTTCGAGATTGGTCGGCTCATCAATAATCTCTCGGAAGGAAATGTTCGAGAGAATTTATTAAGAAAAGAAAGAAAATCCAAGATGAGCTCCTCGAACAAAGGAAAAAATCTTCCAGCGACAGGCTAATTAAGCGTGTCATATATTATAATTTACAGGGAAGTGATTATGTTATGATTTCCATTTTTTTCACTTTTCTAGGTGCTCTCGAGATTGACCAAAGGACTAGGCTGACCGGGTATTTGACTTTTCCTGCCTTTATTTTTCTTTTCTTAATTTCGCTGAAGACCGTTTTAAGTGATTGAACTCCCTAGGAAGTAGGAACTGCGTCATTAGGGCAACAGCCCACGCCCATTGAACCCCACAAAGCTAGACTAACGGAAAGAACATATTTTTTTTTAAAATATGCCACACTTATTAACCATACCTAATAAAGAAATATGTACATTTTCAATGCACTTATTTGGCACGGCAACGAGAAAAATAATGTTTTGAGGAAGACAAACTCTCTGTATTTAGATGCTTAAGAAGTATCTTCAAGACACTCCATCATTTTAAAACACATTTTTGCACCTCAAACTTTGGCTGTACATACCACTTCATACTGCACCTCTACTAAGGTTTCTTAATTTACAAAATTGTCATTATCTTTTCGAGAATATCGCTATGTGAATCCCAAATTCCTCAACCTACTCAAAATCAATGGACGCAACTCAAACCCTAATCAGTCACGGCAAGTTAGACGCCGGCCACTGTGACCATTTGACCTTCCTTTGAGGTCATAACATCATTAGTGATGGATTGAGGTCGCTGAGGCCATGGCCAACCTCAACAAGGTCATGATGCCATGGCTGAACTCGGATCAAGGCCGGGGAGATGCGGCAATGCGCCATCTTTTATGGTGGTCCCTTGCGCCGGCGGTGGGTCCATCCCCCACAGGGAGAGCAAACCGGAGGCCGTGGCCATGGGTAATGGTGGTGATGGCGGGTTTGTGAGAGTTTATATAATTGTAACGATGAGGTAATCTTTTTGGTATGTGATTTTATATAGAAGTATGAAAGTAGAGCATTCTTATAAATAGAGTCATATAAGTGGTATTTCGGTGAAAATTTATGTGCATTTCTGATGCGTTGCCTAAAAAAGTATTGGCTTTCTTGCAAACGACTCAGTGATTTTTTTAAATTTTTGGCCTTTTGTTATTTTACTTGATTAAAGATATCTTCTCGGTCCGATAAGTGCTTCCCGAATCCTGATCGTATCTAAAGAAAATATTTATGAAATAGCATGGAATAGCTTCTCGACGAACTGTCTAGTGCTGGCATCATAAGGGAAATTTTTCCACTGATGGAATAAACAATAGTATATAACTTTGATTATAGCATATTCGGCATTGATTCAAGGATCTAGTCACATGCAATGTCAAGGAATATGTGCCCAAGACCATTAACCGTATAATTTACTATTGGATTCATGATCTAAGTGGCTTGTGACTTATACCAATCGTCGTGCAAAAGGAACCCGTGTTAAGCCTCATTCCAAGACGCATTAATCATAGATTAACCAACATTAGGGTTTCCACTGGCATCATAACCAAAGTAACGGCATATGATTAAAAGAATTGTAAACGCAAGGATGGAGCTGTTTGTGGAGTGTTGAGCCACGGGAAAACTACAAAAAAAAAAGTTATAAATTTATTGCATTTATGCTAAATCAGCCCAAAACTTTTCAATTTGACCATATTAGTTTTAAACCTTTTAATAATGTTTTTCGTCTAGCCAATTTTGGCCAAAAATTAATGATGTGGAAGATGGGAATCCTACATGGCACAAATGACGCCAATGTGGAAAATTTCTATTTTTTATTTTATTTTTTTATTGTTAGTGGTCACCAGCCACTAGCCAAGGCTTGGTGACCCTCACTGGCCACTAGGCCACTAGGTGAAGGCCAACTCTTAACATTAAAATAAAGAAAATAAAAGAATTGAAAATTTTAAAAAATTTCAAAATTTCCACATTAGCGTTGGCATGCCATATAGGATAGCCAATGTTAATGACATCAATTTCCTTCTAAAAGTGGTCGAATAGACTACATTGAAAATTTGTTGAAATGTTTATAATTAAATTAGTTAAATTAAAAAGTTTAAAACTGAATTAGCATCGGTACAGTATGTTTATGACTTAACTGATAATTTTTCCAAATTCTCAATCTCAAATGCAAAATTTTTCATTTTTCAATTTTCAATTGGAGAAAGTTGGCATTTAAACGAGAGTTGACTGCAGAACAAGCTGAAGAAATTGCACAAAGTTCACCTTTCTTTTATCGTGATGATATTGGCAAGATGTTCATTGATCAACGCTATTTTTAGAAGTAATCCCTCATAAGCAAATGCCCCAAGTTTGGATTCGAAGAGTGGTGATCCACTTGAAAAATGGATGATAAATGGTTTTGAGTGAACAATCACAGTTTCGATTTTTTTTTTCCTTTTTCGAATTCTTCGAGCTTTCATCACTTTAAGCAGAAACCATATCCTGTATAAGGAATATCTAAGGATGGAGGCAACTTCGCCCCCACCTTATCAGCTAGGGCTTTACTTGTAATGTGCTCCCTCTTATATTTTATGTATCAAATGCATTAAGGACATTTAGATAGAACAAATCAATCGCTGATAAGATTCTTTGAGATATAAAAGGTAAAAGGTCGATTAAAATACATATTATCTCGAGCCTTGCTGGCTGCTCTCTTTTTCCAATCCTGATATATCGAAGCATGTCAATCAAGTCTGAAATGCATTGTCTTGTCAGATGGACTCCGCAGGCCAGGATTGTCACCTAAAAGTAACAAGGAGCGAAAAAACAAACGAAAAAGAGAGCGGGGAGTTTTCTATCATGGGCTGCCCACTCCACGGTTAGTGGGGGAAGCGTTGCTTTATGCTCCATCATCAAGCTGAAGAAAGCAATGGCGAGTCTCACATCGGACAGCAGAATCCACGCAGAGTTCATAAATCAAGAAAGGGGTCAGGTGCCGGACACAGTTCTGCCATTTGGACTCGAAAAGATGCAGGACAGGCGGACAGACAGAGACAGAGATGGGAATGAAGCTAGTGGGTGACTGGGAGAGATTTCGCAGGTAAGATATCACTTCAGGACCAACTATGATGACACGGGGTCGGAGAAAAAGGGAGCCAAAAGGGATGGCGAAGCTTCACGTGGCGAGAATAAGTAAGCAGTGGAGGCCACGTTCGATCACTGACACTTTCTGGTAACAACACTGTTTTGCCTGTGTCCTCCTTGATTTGAGAGAGAGAGAGAGAGAGAGAGAGAGAGAGAGATTTTGCGATCTTCTTTTCGGGCAACCAAGTGGATATTGGGCCCAAAGGACACACGGAGGAAAAAATAAATGACAAGTGGATCGTATTTAGGAAAAGATACGCCTGTCAGTTTCTTGTTGGCTGGCTAACTTGTTTTTTGGCAACCAAGTGGATATTGGGCCCAAAAACACATCACACACACAAAAAAAAAAAAATCCAACTTTAAAAAAACTATCATTTGGCAAAGGGAAAGAAAACAAAAGAAAAACAGAGGTTTTACCGAATCAAACATTAGTGAGTAAGAGGGTGCATGACAAACTATAATTTTTGTTCTAGAAACAATTTTTCTATTCCAGACTTGTTTTTAGAAGAGAAATCTGTTTGATAAAATTATTCCATTTTTCTATTTTTGAAATAGATTTTTGTTCTAGAAATAAGTTTGGAATAGAAACCAGAAGTGAAAATTTTATAATTTTCTATTTCTAGAACAGAAATGAGAAATAATTTTTTTTCTCATCGTTTGTCTTTGCTACGAACCGATCATCCATCTGTTGCCGCCAACCATCGTCCGTCGGCCGTCGCCATCCACTAGTCGCCACCGTCTGAAAGGAATAAATTTTGTGTCAATATCAAACGACTTTTTATTTTTAGAGTAGAAATTTTGTGTTGTTATCAAATGAGTATTTTTATTTAAAAACTCATCTAGAAATAGAAATAGAAATATAAAAATATATTTATCTTCCATAAATCAATTTCTGAATAGAATGGTTATCATTCACGCTCTAAGTTTCCTCACAACAGTACGACAGATGTTGTACCAAAGTGTGGTACCAAAGCGTAGACTCTCGTGAAAAATTTTAGTATCGATTTACCTAATCAATGAAATTCATCTAATTTTAAAGTGGAATTTTGACGAGATGCAACGATTACAGACAAGTTGGGACTCATGGAAGATGCAGTCACTCAACACTAAGTAAAATAATAACTTTCTATTGTTAACCGATCAACCTGGTATTTGACCATCCAATTTCTAAAGCCTTCTTTAGATAAGACTTACCCTAAGCAGACCACGGCGAGATATAAACATCGCAACAACGTAATCCTCTCCAAATGCGTAAGACACTTGTAGCCAAGCTATCAAATGCGGTTTCGCTGTCAAAGTGACGAACTCAGTATCCATAAGCACGAAATACAGCGTCGTTTTGGCTTCGCGTGGTTCAGTTCAACCTATGTACAAACGTTGACCAGGAGCAATTTATTCGAGCCAACGAAACATTCTTGAACGCACTTTGGAATGAGTTCACTCGTGAGTTTCAAACTCGACATCTAGGAGTTCGACTGTCGAACTTTTTAGATCCTTCTCTAAAACGAAACCTATCGAAGAACACGAAACCATTGGGAGCCCCACTATTCGAGAGCCCTTCCATACGGGGTTCCGGGGTCGCTAGCTCTGGCCAACTGAATCGGATCGATGTCATGAATAACCGAGCATCCTATCTAAGTCGCTTAAAAGGGATTGGCTCTGCTTCGGGGGCAGATGTGGAATTTTCAGGGAATGTACCAACTCTGCACCGAAGTGACTTCAAGCCCATTATTCGTTACAGCTTTACATGGTTAAGAAAACCCATAAAAGCTCAGCCGAAAGGGCCCCTGACCGGCCCCAGAAAACAAAAGGGTCGGCTCAGACAGGACCGCACGTTTTAAGAGCCGAACCCATCCTGGTCAATTTATAAGTCGAAGCCAGCCTATGAGAACTTCCAGTTTCGAGATTGAATCAGATCATTTGAAGAAAAACAGACGAGAATATAAAGGATTAGATCCGGACGACTGGCTTTGGATATCAGATAAAAGAGAAGAAAATGCAGGCATCGCCCCGAGTGGAGCAATTGGTACTTTGTATTATTAACTCCATCGATGTGAGAGACCATTCCCTGGAATACTGGACGTCACTGCAAAGGGAGGAGGCACTAGGCACCAACTCCAAATTTGCAAAAGCATTGTGATTAAAAAAGCCTGTGAAAGACAATCAAGACCCCTTGTTAAGAGAACATCTATAAAATCAAGAAAAACCAGAAACTCCTAGCTTCTTCTCTGCCAATCCAGACTGAAAGAAGGGGATAGTGCCGCCACAAGCAACTCTTGCAACGAACCTTATACCCTTGCTCAACTCATCGTGTAAGGAAGCGCTACAGGCGTGGCATAGGACCATCCGGCGACTCAGCATCCCATGACAGCACAATTATAGACAAAGTTACTTGATCGCTTCCTGGCAAGCAAGTTCCACATTGGAGGGCCTTCGCTTGGAACCCAAGAGTTGAGCTCGATGAAATTTTGAGGTCCACCAATGACAATGAGGCTGTCTCCACAAGCTCGGAAAGCAAGGCCCCATCCATATGTTGAGGCTGCGCTTTCAGGAAGTCTGCCCACCGGAAACCACATCCGCCGCACCTTATCGTACTTTCTCACTTCCATGTTTGCGTAATCAGCGGAATACAGTTCGTTGTTCACGACCGCAACCAAAGGAGGTGCTTCGGCTGTAGCAGGTATGTCAGTCTCTCTTCCAGGGGACATATCAGGGATTTCGGTCCAACGTCTGGTCTTTATATCATATTCCTCCCCGCATGTGAGAACCTTCCCTTCATTACCACCAATCCCACCAATTACGTAGAACTTGCCATCCATAAATACCCCAGAACACTTCTTCCTTGGTTTGTGCATGCTTGGAAGGGGATACCATTCATCCTTTTCGGAGTCGTACATCTCCGCGGAGCTCAGTATGTTATTATCAGGATCCTGCCCACCAGCTACGATTGCTATCTCTCCGAGACTGGCGGATCCAAACAGGCATCTCGGAGCATTCATCTTGCCTCCAGAGGACCAAGAATTTGTTAGAATGCTGTATCTGTATATCATGTACGTAGTAAATACAAGAAGCTCGGTGCCCACTGCCAAGGACTCTTTGTCAGAGAAAATGCACAATTCGTCTGACATCATTCTCGGAAGGTGCATCCATCGACTACGGATTGGGTCAAAAGCATCCCATTCGAGCAAGTTGCAAGAAAAATAAATCCAGTGCTCGACAATACCATTCCGTCTCCTCATTTTATAGAGCTCACCGGTTTTAATCAATGATTGAAAACTCTTATTCAATGAGGCAATGGAACCATAATCAGATCTCGCGCAACGAATAAGACAGTTAATTGACATATCCCTGCCAATGGAGTTGATAAGGGAATTTGAATGTGAAGAACCCCCAGCATGACGTTGATTATCGGATTCTTCACACAAAAAAGCCTGATGTACACTGCCTTCCTCTTGTCCAAGATCTTCTTTTGTGTCATCATATAGGACACCCTCTTCCACATTACCAGTGTCGAAAACACTCCTATCATCAGACTTTCCATCTTCTTGTCTGCAATCTTCTTTCATAGCATCATACGGGAGACCCTCTTCAACATCAACAATGTCGAAAACACTCCTACCATCAGACTTCCCTCCTTCTTGTCCGTGATCTTCTTTTGTATCATCATTTAGGTGATCCTTTCCATGCCAATCCCAAGAAGTTCCGTCTGGCAAATCGAACCGCGACTTCCTTCGCGGATAATCCTCCATGTCAGCATCGCGCCGGCGCTTGCCGCAGCCCCCGGCGCTGCCGCCGCCACAGATTTCCACCTCGAGCCTACAAGTCTGGCGAGACCAGTTGGTCTCCGGCTGGCAGGAGCCTGAGAACATCCTCGGAACCAGACAGGAACGCCCCTCCAACATGTCTCCTTGTATCTATCAACAAGCAGGGTAACCAAAGTCACTCACAGAACCCCAGTCAATCCAAAGGCTACTCTATCCGTTACAGTCGCAACCGGCAAGCGAAAAAAAACGACCCGACCCTGCGCAGACTCCGAATTAACTCGACAGTCAACTCTACCTTCGAGGCAGGAGAAACCGCAAATGTCCTCGAAACAGCGAGCATTCAAGAATCGATTTTTCGTCCATCTACCTCAAATTAACTCCCGAAAAAACCGCCCTTTTAATTAAGAAATCAATCGATTCATCGCCCCCGAACCAAACGAGTAATCTAAAACAAACCGCAAACAAACCCCCAAAAGAAAAACAACAAAAAAAATAGAGAACGGTGCAAAGAATTCACCAAGCTTCGATACCAAAAGACCACCGCAAAACTAGTAGAAGCCCTCGCCGCAGACCGGTAATCCGAGCCGAGAAATCGAGCGCGCGACCGGGAGATCCAGCCGATTCGATCGAACCCGCTCGCAACCGCGAATCGGAGATCCGACGGCCGAGCACGACGGCTCCCGGAAGCACGAGGGGGAGAGCGGGAGGGAGAAGACGAAGACGGGAGAGACGGAGGGATCGACAAGGAGAGACTCGGCGGCTTACTGATTGGATGCGGGAGAGATGAAGGGAGGGGCTCGATTGGATCGCCTTCAAAACCCTCCTAACCCTTCCTCCTCCTCCTCCTCCTCCAGCTATCTCTCCTTCCCCTCTTCGCTGCGCAGCTTCTGTTCTTCGCGTTCTCTCTCTCTCTCTCTCTCTACTCTCTCTCTACTTTCTCTCTCTAGTCGTCCTCTAGATTTCCTCTGCAAATCAGAGCAGCTTCAGATGCGGCCGTGGAGCTCCGGATTTTGTCCAAAGACGGAAAAACGATTTAAAAGAAAAGGAAAAGGAAAAGGAAAAAAAAGGATATCGAGCTTTCTGTTTTATTTACACGTCGACAGGTGTATCGATTCATTGTTATTAGCGAAATGGATTGCCCCCCTCGACTTTCGCCTAATTGCGTTTTACCCCCCTCGAGCGGGTCGTGTTCAGTCCCTCGCCTGAGAAAAAATGGAGAACAACGGGGTCTGATCCATAAATAAATCAAAATCGAGAGAGCAAGACGAGTCAAGGTTAAATTCGAGTGGCGACATCTTTAATTTCGGTAGTGAAAAACTTACATAAATGCACATTCTGACTTTATCTATTTTTTAACTGCATCACACATCCATTAACCTAATTACAAACATATAGTTTGACTCAATTGACTTTAAAAATAAAAATAAAAATCGATATAATTTTTAAACAGAAATTAGGTCGGATCATAGAGTTAAGCGAAACCCCCCTCAAGTCCATCGTTTCTTCACTTTGCAATCTTTTATCCTATTATTATTATATGGTATTAGCCTCTCCATTTCGAAGCTACCCACCATCAATATATCATATTATTATTGCAACTTGATCGACATATGCTTTTGATATCATGAGATTACTTGTGTAAAGGTTAAGAAAATCTACAGTAAACCAACGTGACACTATATCGACGTCGCCAACTAGCTCGAGAATTAAAAAAAAAAAAAAGGAAGACCGGGTCGGACCGAAAGTAACCTCAAGTCAAATCAAAGGATCCACCAATAGCACATCTCTTTACAACGAAAATGATCTCTCGTCCCCCTCTCTCTCTCTCTATCTCTAAAAAGATAACGAGCTTTTTCCATAATTAATGTCTCATAGTTGTCACTCGACTCCTGATTTGGCCCTTTCTTTACCTCCATCAAGAGGTACTTAGACCATAAGAAACCTTAATTCTTTTTCGAAAAAGTAAAAAAAGGAACTTTTACGTGAACGGTCCACTATTTATCCCCGAAGGTTTTAACCGCACATTTCTTTTTCGAATAATTATTGGATCGACGGTGGACGAAGCGGCTCGTTAAAATTATATTTTATCCACGGTCGACGAAAGTCGTGATTTCCTTTTTCTTTTTTCTTTTTTTTTTGGGTCAGAATGAAAGTCATAATTTAGTCGGCGTTTTCTAAATACCCCAAAAGCGGGTCCCCCCGCGAAGGAAAAGATAAGAGAGCGCCGCGATTCTAACGATGCCCTCCACCACCCCCAGCTAAGCACGTGGCCCCCACTCTTTAATCAGAGTGCGCAATCGACCGATTTTAATTTTTAATTAAATCCCCCCGGTGGACCTCCAATGAGGTTTTTGGCATACCGTCCGTCGGTCCTGACCATATCTAGTTCACATTAAAAAAGACTAGAAAAAAATAATTAGAATCGACGGGTCTCTTCTGACTCAGGGATGGCATCATTCTGCAATTACCAATCATACAAAAAAGATGAGAATAATACTGCAAAGGAACCTTCATTTGTGATATAGATGTTCCATTTTTTTTATTTTTTTTTTTGTGTTGCAAAAGAATCTAAACTTACCTATTGTGATATGAGTATCCTAAAATTTTTAAAGTTCGAAGTATTTTTATCGCGGTAGATATAATTTTGGGTTTTTTTTTTTTTTAACTTTTTAGTGACATTGCTTGAAAAGTATAATGTTTTGGCTGAGCTCTCTTATTTAATACCTATAAATTTTTACCCTACGTTATGGCAATTATATGATTTTGCTACAGTTTTGATGTTTTCATTTTGGTTTACCTTTTTTTTAGAATGTAGGAGGATTCGCTTTGAATTATATTTTTCAATTTTCGTTTTCGACTCTTTTCGGATTCGCTCTGAATTATATTTTTCTTCTTTAGTTTTACAATTTTCGTTTTCAACTCTTTTCTTTTTTTAGCTGTCTCCGTGGTCCAAAGAAGGCTATATGGGGGAAGAAGCTACTGTTAAGCACGCATGACCATTTTGTAAAATAATTTTTCCGTATTTCAAACGAGCATTATGATTCGTATAAGAAAATAAAGAATATAGAAGCCAATTTTTTTTTTAACACCGCAACTTAAATAATTTTTCAACTTTTTTTTTTCCAAATGATCTCCTCAATTTTTTATTTTTTTTAAGTGTATTGAATCTGCACAATGCACGAGCTTTCGTCATGGGTTAACATAAAATCAAAGTGGCAAAAAGGAGACTTTCATTTTTTTTTTTTTTAATGATGGTTGTACTTATATTCTGAAATAGAACAGTTCGACATCGATTTTTATCGCGAAATTCCACTGTACTTGTCCATTAAGAATCGAATTCTTTTTTTTTTGTTTTTTTTGTTTTATGTATTAAACTAATCGAGCGTCCTCACATGATTCATGTAATATTCCTCCTCAAAGGGCGAGTCAACGGCCCCTCCAATGGCGCGAGCCCACGTGGCGATCGCTCGTGTAAAGACGTGTCGTCATGTGGAGCGTTATTGGACGGCGCAAAAGGTGTTGAAAAGAAAAATGGCGGAATTCGCAACTAGTGCACCGCACCACTCGGCATTTCTCTTTTGGCACGATACGATTAGAATAATCGCTACAATAAAAAAAGAAAAAAAGAATAAAGAATTATTTTTAAAGCTGATAATTGAAGGGAGATTCCGACGCTAAAACTGACGGGTAGATGAATATTACGGCTCCATTTATTTTATACAAAATGAATTTAAAATCGATCGTCTCTATCATTAAGATAATTGGTTAATGTCAATTTTTCTTTACTCTTATAGATAATAAACATATTTTCTAATAAACGATATAAAAAATAATTAATTATTCATTTTCAGCAAAAACAAATGGAGTCAATGTGTATAAAGAACATCTGAACATCGCAGACAAGGCGATGTGCTATGTTTACTGCTCCGAAACCCCTCGTATTTCTATCTCTTTTCTTCTTTTTTTTAATTTTCCAAAAGGGAAAGGTTTATTTAATAAGTGCCTGAGAAGGGACTAAGAATAAGAGTACACTTGAAAGTGCAACTTTATAGGGATGCTGATTCTCCACCAAAATAAAAAATTAATAATAAAAAATATGGGGGGTGGGGGGTGATAATCAAGTGTTTTTTTGGAGCATCGAAAGCAAAGCTGGAGACATCTCTGGCCCACATATTGAGCGAAAGCTCTCTACTCCATAAAAAAGAAAAGAGGGTCTGACCAAAAATAAATAAAAATAAAAAAAGTATTTAGAAAAGGAGAGTAGGAAAAGGACAGAGAAGAGGAAATGATTTCAATTAATACTAATAAAATTATTCAAATGATAGTTCTGCACTAGTGGTTTTCCAAATCTGCGCGCTGAGAGGAGGAGGATTGGCAGGTTTCAACCTCGCACCCATGTGACATGTCCGATCATGCGTGTGGGGTCGGCTATTTAATCGAATAAAATATTTAAAAAGTTATGGACTTTCATTCCCAAATAAATTTCTTTTTTTATTATTTAATTCCGAAAATACGTCGCTCCATCGGCTATTTTACTTAATTAGGCTCGCCATTGCCGTGCCACTTTTGGAAATTGGGTTAGCAATCGCTTGGCAGCCGAGATGGTCAATCCACCGAGCCATGCCAGCCAAAGTGCCTGGCCCTAGCCAGCCGTGCCTCGAGCCCGGCATCTTCAAGAATTACATTAATTTTTAATGGAAAAACTCAGGAAAAAAAATTAATTCTCAAGTATTAAAAGTAGATATGTTAAACGAATGGGTCGAATTGAGTTTATATCGGGTTATAAATGATTAGATCCAAATCAACCCATTTAGGGCCTGTTTGGCAACGTGCCAAACAGTGTCTGATTCTGATTTTTTGTTCCCAAAATCAGTTTGGGACAAGAATCGAGTTTGGTAAAATTTTTGTTCCAGGAAACAAATTTGTTCTTGAGAACAGATTGGGAAGATAATTGAGGATAAAAAAAAAATATGATTCTTCGTCCGAGAATCAAAACAGTGAAACTCTCATTCTTCCCTTTTGTCATCCCGCGATTGCCGTCCACCACTGCCCACCACCATTCGCCGCCGCCGTCCGTTGCCGGTCGCCGGTCCGGCGAGCTCGCCAAGCCAGGGCGAGGTCTAGCGAGCTCGCCGGAGGCAAGCCCAGCCAGGTCGGCGGGGCTGGACGAGCCTCGTTGGTGGCCAATCGAGCCTCATTGGTAGCTGGGCGAGGCTCGCCTAGAAACCGGTGAGGCTCGCCCAGAAACCGGTGAGGCTCGCCCAGTTGCCGGCGAGGCTCGGGTGACGAGGGCCGACAACACTCCGATGAGCGTCGCTGGCCCCATGAAGAAGAAGAAGAATAGGAGAAAAGGTAAAAGAAGAAAAAAAATGAAAAAAAGAAAAGAAAAAAAGTAAAAAAGTAAAAAAGTAAAAAAAAATATTTAAAAATCAAAATAAATTAATTTGGAACATAATCAATTAGCACGGTATTAAACGCAATTCTATTATAAAATAAAAAATTTTGGACAGTTACCAAACGCATTTTTTTACTCAGAATCAGTTTCCGGGAACATAATCAAAAATAATTATTTCTAGTAGGAATCAGTTCCCGGGAACAGAATTATTACCAAACGCGCCCTTAACCAGTTTATGATTCATCTATTATAGTGCAATTTTTTTTATCAATACTTGACCCGATACATACTCGACACATTTAATTAACCCTAAGAAATCTTATTTCTTATACCTTTTTTTTAATGGTATTGCTAAAATACTTTTATGCAATACAAATTTAATGGAAAATTTATATATTTAAAAAAAATCGATTTTTTTTTTAAATTTTTTAAGAATATAATTTTTCTTTGTTCTTTTTTTCTTTTTCTTCTTCTTCAGTCAGCCGGCGAATGGCCATAGGTGAGCCTTTAGCTCGCCAGGCTTGCTCGACGCCAGCGAGCTTGAGCCTTGTCGGCTGTCGTCATGCCGGCCACTGACTAAGAAAGGAGGAAGAAGAAAGAAAAAAAAAGGAAAGAAAAAAAGAAAAGAAAATTGAAATATAAAAAATAATTATAATTTCAATTTTTATAAAAAAAATATTTTTATAAAGTTAAAGAGGGAAGAGAGAGATTGTGAGGCTTTAGTAGAAAATGAGTTCTAAGTCCAACCCATTTAAGATTCATTTATCTTAAATCTTCAATTTTAAAACCCATTTAACTAGTTTATTTAAAAAACAAGTGATTTATAAATGATCAATTTATGTTTTAAATGGGTTATATATGGGTTTAAGACCTATTTTGCCACCTCTAATTAAAAGTAGTGCAAATTAATCTTTTTATTTTCAAAATATGAAAGTAAGCATAAATTTTAAGATTAACACCACAACAAATTTTAAGCTAGTATACCTGTAACAAATTTACTTAAAACTAATTTTTTGATCATAAAAGCTCCAAATCGGTACACCTCTAAACAAATTTATCATCTATTGATTCATATTAAATTTTACCATTAAGTTGTTAAGTTGAATGACACATGATAGTTAATTGGTGTATTGTCACAGTTGTAACAATTTCATGGTTTTTTATGGTATCAATTCAATTTACGGAAAATATATTTGTTAGAAAATATCGGTTTGGGTTTTTTTGGATTAGTTTGGTATAAATTTATCAAATCCATATTAGTTTGGGGTTTTTTTTAATAGTTATTTGAGATAAATTTGTCATAAGAGTATCGGTTTAGAGTTTTCTGTAATTAAAAAATTAGTTTGAAATAAATTTATTACATGTATATTCATTTGGGATTTTTCGTAATCTTGACCCTAAATCTTAAAATGAAAGACAAAATTACAAACGCCTTAATAGCGACTGTTTAAGAAGAATTGCGCCGAGAGAATGCCCGATAAATTCAAGACCTAAAAATACGAGAATTATATTCCAAGTTCGAGTGAGTGGCGCATTGACAAGAGTGGCTACAGCGTTTACCACCATCACTTTTGACCGTCAACCGGGCCTCGAAGTTGGAGCCCGAAATGTTAGGCCCGATCCAGTTCTTTATAGCCCAGCCCAGAACGGCCCATCCCGGCCCGGCCCGGCCCGTTGGGGACCTCATCGGCGTCTCAATTCGGTCCAGGCAACCCGGCGGATCTCGTCGTCGTCGTCGTCGACTCGCGGGATTCAGTTCCGGAGCGCCACACCGAGCAGCGAGCATGAGGCCTTTCAATGGCGGATCCTCCATCGCTTGCCTCGTCCTGGCGATTGCCGCCGGCGCGCTAGCCGAATCGCAAGGGCCCCACCTCGGATCGGCGCGCGTCGTTTTCCAGGTTTCTCGTTCCCCGTTCCTCGATCGATTCGCCGGATGTCCGGGCAAGTTTCCGGTTCCGGAATTGACGGTGACCGCTTTCGTTCTGTCCGCCTGTAGACTAATTACGGGGACATCGAGTTCGGGTTCTTCCCGGGCGTCGCTCCGAGGACGGTGGATCACATCTTCAAGCTCGTCCGCCTCGGGGGCTATAACACCAATCACTTCTTCCGGGTATGCTCTCCGAAAGCTCGCAGGCTGCGAACCTTTCTTTTGTTTTTTTTTTTTTTTTGTTGGGATGTCTTGGGCTCGATGCAGTTCGTGGTACTGATGAAGATGATGCGCGTGATGGAAATGAAATAGGTGGATAAAGGTTTTGTTGCCCAAGTGGCTGATGTTGCCAACGGGAGAACCGCGCCCATGAATGATGAACAGAGAACGGAAGCCGTGAAAACTATCGTCGGGGAGTTCAGTGATGTCAAGCATGTTAGGGGCATTCTTTCCATGGGGAGGTAAATGAAAATGTTTCCTTTTTGATGGGTACGGTGCACTTTACTCTCCAATGAGGATTACGGTCAAATGACTCGCCATTGCTTAAGAAATTCTTCAATGTGGGACTTGTGTACTGTAACAGTGCAGTAAAATTGAGTTCTCTGATTAAGTTTTTCTGCTGTGGTCGCTATAGACGCATGGAATGTGCTTTTGCGAAGTGTTTATGGTTCTTGGTACATTGGCATTCTGGGTTTCAACAGGGTCTGCTGCTATGTGATTTCGAGATCGCCCAATGGATGTTCAACTCCACCGATATGAGACATTTCATGCTTCTACGTATTCTGTTTCTGTAGAAACTGATAAAGTCCCTTGAAGGTGTAGAGTGGTGGACATACATTTAACTAAGAGTAATATGTGACTAGGTTTTGTGAAGCTTAAAGTATAATTTGCTGAACGTATGAGATCCTCCAAATTAAATGATATAGATGAAATCTCTGATTGCTGTATTCAACCCAATAAATTTATCAATTGAATATGTTTAAGAACAAAAAGGTGTCAAATTGAGCTGTGTGAGTATGTCATTTTTCCTTGGATATTCTGTATTGGCCAAGAACTCAGGATGAGGGTCTTAAGAAGTTCAGATGGTTTAGAAACGAGCTAATTATCTAAGAGCTGAGATTTAGATTAACAAAGATCTTGGAGAATCAAGAGGTCAGATATCTAAAGACATGGATTTGTCTTCTCTACAACGGACAATCTAATTGCTGGATCGCATCAACGTTCATTGTTTGCTCCCATGAATTCTTTGCTCGCAGGGTGAATTACCAGAAGTTTGGGAGAAACTTAGGTTGACCCTGACTAATTCCTGTTGAGGTTGATAGTTTCTTCTCTTGGCTATGTCCATATTTTGATGCATGAACTTTCCTAGTGACAAATTCTGACATTTTCTTTTTGTTATCTTCCGGGGGTTACATTCAACTTAAAACCTTACGAAAACTTCCTCTCTTAACTCATATTAAAGTCCACATTTTTGGGGTGGAACTTTCTTGGTACTTTCACGGATGATTTTTCTTTGATGTTTAAAACACAAGAAACTTGATAAACTTGTATCAAAGGTTGTTAAGTCAAATTTGTTTGTAGATATGACGATCCAGACAGCGCACAATCCTCTTTCTCAATACTTCTTGGAGACGCTCCGCATCTTGATGGCAAGGTATGCCAATGCTAGTTCAGATGATTAACCTTATTGCATGAGAATTTTTGCAAATTGACTAAGGATCATTTCTGTTATGCTGGTGTGGATGAACTTCAGTATGCTATATTTGGTAGAGTTACCAAAGGTGACGAGACATTGAAAAAGCTTGAGCAGCTACCTACTCGCCGTGAAGGGATGTTTGTAATGGTATCTTCCTAATCTTCTTGCTTACTATTCAACTATAAACTTTGCATTTACTAATTGAGAGGTCATATTCCATACAATGAATATGTTGGAACAGGGCACTAGGAAATGTCCTGAAGATGTAATGGAAGTTATGGCCGTAAAAAGCACATATTCAATTATTGGGCACATCCATTTCAACACTCCTTCCCTTGCATAGTCTCTTTCACTGTTTCAATTGCAATAGGGCATGTTAATGTAGAGCCAAATAATTTCTTAGAGTGCATTTGTTTGCAAACAGTGTATCACACCATACCGATTCTGTTCTTAGAGACATTTAACAGCTTTTTAGCAGAATAGTTGCGGTAATCTCATGGTAGAACTGGGCCTCTATCAAGTGTCACATGCATATATGAATCATAGCCAGAGCAGTTTGTGCACCACCATTTTTAAATTCTATCTTTATGCCTCCAATATAAATTTTTGGTAAAGTAGTGAACATCATTTCATAGATGACTTTTGGTATATACTTCTTTACTGGAACCTTGTGTAATTGTCAATTTATTCTCTTCGTATTATGATGCCCCCTAGAGATACATAGTAATTGCTCTCTATAATATAATTGTTGTCAAGCTGTCTCTGATGTTCTTATTGTTTTCCTTTTCCAGCCAACTGAACGAATCACAATTCTATCATCATATTATTATGGTAAGAGCAATAAATTTGTGACTGTTCCCTTAATTTTGCTAATTATGAATACTCCCTGCTTTTACATCACTCACTTTCATTAAGTTTCACTTATCTTTGCATAGGAAGAAAGATGAGTGATATGCTATTGAGTTTTGGTTGCAGAAAGAGCCATTGGCTTTGTGTTTGTGCAAACATGTATTTAGGTGGCAATCTCTGCATATGATACCATCATAACAATTGGAGGTGGTTTGCTCGTGGCAATTTGTGATTTTCATGGTCAATGTGTACCTACTACCTATGCAGAGATTGTTTTTTCTGCTCTCGCCTTCACATTCTCATGGTAGAACTTCATTTGGGCCTCGATCTATGCTAGGTGGGATGGTTATTTTATTTCTTTTGATTTGCTGGGTTTGATCTCAGTCCCAACTAAACTTTGTCCTGCTATTTCTGCTCACGTGGGGATAGCTATCACGTGATCTAGGTAGCATCACTCCTACCATCTTTACTCTTACATACGCCTTTGAATGGCCTTAGAATTTTTTTTTGATGCTCCTTCAGTGTGTAGCCCTTGCAGTATTTCTGCGAACAAAATTATATATGTACAGTTTATTTGCTCTTTTTTTTTTTTTTGGATTTAAGTAAGACGTATTCTTTTGCTTTCCTGCCAAAACTAAAAATATTATCCAAATTAAAAAAAAAATGAAAAAAATATGTGAATATAAGTGTCAACATTTGTATAGTGTGACAGTTTAAGGTATTTAGGGTTAAAAAAGGTCAAAGTATGTCTGCCGCAAGATTTAAATTATGCAACAAGCGAAAAGCAAAACTCTATCCAGACATGCTTTATATCGTCATAGCTATTCTCCTTCCCTTTAAGGCTTTTTATAACCAGTAAGCCAAGATAATCACAATGTCCAGTTATGTTGCTTATTGGTCTTCCATTTAGGTGCTTCTAATGTATAAAAGAGAAGGTGGCATTATCTCAACCACCTAAATAGCACTTTGCACATAAGAGCAAGCAAATGATCTTTGCGTTTTATTAGCAATGGTTTATCAGTGAAGTTTGCTATCTGTTAGAATAAGTATTTCAAACCAATGTCAGAAGCTCACTGGTTTTGCTGGTAATCACTACAACCATAAGACGCTCAACAGTTTCTGATTGACCAGTCTAATATACTCCGTGCGTATATTGCCATTCAGATACTGGGGCTGAGAGTTGTGAAGAGGAGAATTCAACTTTGAGGCGCAGGCTTGCTGCTTCAGCTGTTGAGGTAGAGAGACAGGTAAACAAAAGTCTAAATGCAGCTTCCATGACATTTTTGTTTGATCTTTGTGGTAATGTGGACCCTGTGTTTCATTTTCCAGAGGATGAAATGCTTCCCGTGATGCTTTCTAGATCATTGGAAGGAAGTGGTCTGATTTCCTTATCATTCATCCATTGTGCTTTGATATGTATCCTCAGTGTACCGCTTTTAGCTATGTATAGATCAAGTCAACTCATTGAAGATATGAGGAAGGAAGATTCAAGTGTTCCATTCATTCTGTAAGTTTAACAAAAAGCATGAACATGAAGGTTACTTTGTGAGAACATTCTCGTCCACTAAGCTGATATTGTTAGTGGATTTACTTGAGAGGTGAGAAATGAAAGATCATAGACATTTTCACTTCCAAAATTGGGAACTCAAGCCATTTATCCATATATATATATATATATATTTTTTTTTCTGAATGCTGTTTTTCAGCCACTACGGAGCATTGTTATAATGCTCGAGTGTTTCGTTTGGTATTGTTTCTTTAGAAGAAATCTATAGCAAATTTTTAATGTAAAGTCTCAGTTTCCATCTCCTTGATGATTGATGAATAGATTTACTTGGGAAGAGGAAGGTAAACAGATCACGCGCAGTATGTTCCATGTCCTTACTTTGGTCTGAACACTCTCTTTGTGGTGGCAACTCTGATATGAAGTTGTCGTTAGGATAGCAAAACAAACATCGATTATATAAGAGATGTACAATAGAGCTAAGGATTTTGTAAAACCAAGCTATTGTTGTTCTGACATATCTGTTCTCTTTCTAATATGGTTATGCACTTAAGATTTTCTAGTATTCACATAATGCTTTATCACAAGCTTGGAACTGGAGGACTCCGCCAGAGAATGGAAAAACACAGAAAGACAAGAAACTACAGCGAAAGATGCTTCAGCATCACATGCTGTCTTCAATCTTCCATGACCAATGCCTATGTTACTCAGAGACGCACCCTAATCAGCAAGGGCTTCAAGAGGCATATCCATCGTCAGCTTTTCAAGAACATGACAAGTGAGATGTGTGCTGCCTGTTAGGGAAACCTCACTTGTGTTCTGCCTGTTGTTAGGGGAACCGGCGTGAGGATTTCGTGTACATGGTCGGTCATTCAACCTCATAACAGGCCAAACTACTGGCAAGAGCACGGACGATTACAAGGCTATGCATCACGGTAGACACTTTTTCCTGGGGTGGAAGTTAGCAGGCTGAGTAGCGGACCCGGTTAAATGTTTGAGGCTCTTGAGCCTTTTCTCAAGGGGGCCATGGCTGTACTTGTGGCCGGCTTTTACGACAAGGCGAGGACAACCCACTGGGGTCGATGTGGATTCGACATGGGCATCTTGTATATGTGTGTGCAGTTTTGATTCCCTATCCTATGAGACTTGAGTATATACATGTTGGACCTACCTCAAGAGCGTTCTCCCATTCACACCGCGTGTGGATTTAATCGGTTTGGGCATGCGCTTAGGAGGGGTGAGCACGGTCCTAGTCCAACCTAGAACTGGACTGGACCAGCCGGTTCCATTTCCCAAAATTGAGGACCGGCAATAATCGATTTAGTTTCAAGTTCCGTGCAAGGATGGCTGAATTGCCCGGATTGGATTGGTACGGCTGAATTTTCTTTTTCTTATATATATATATATATATTTTATCTTTTTATATTTTCTAAAGTAAAGCTGAAGCTGCATCAGTGGTGTGGTCAAAAGAAAACCCCAGTAAGGTACCTTCAAGTCAAAGGGAAGCTAATAGTCCATGTGATTGTCATATGGTCCATGTGGTATGGATAAGGAGATTCATGTAATTTTTATCTCGATTGAGAGCAACAAAAGGGCATAAGGGATGGATTTGTTGGGACATATGTCGGACCTTGTTATAGAAAACATAAAAGTAACACGAAGAGAGCCTAAGGAATGTATGAGATTCCATTCCAACATCGCTAGGTTGATTGGGTTAAATTGATTTAAGCCAAAGAAAAACAAGAAAGAAGACACTATCGGAGTTTAGTTTCTAGTTCCACAAACTGAAGACCGACCCTGTCTAGTCCGGTTCCTGATTGTGGGGTGTGTTCTAGGGTGGAAACCTACTGATTACTCCTAGTGCTTGAATAAAATTCACCATGCCATCAACTATGAATAAACCTAGCATCAATAGGGTAAACGACAGATCCTGCAAGTGTCTCATCGGTGGATTGGATTGGGATAATGACTAATCTACCGACTTCTACCACGCTGCCACAGGACTTAAAGGTTATGTCCAAAACGAGGCATCAAGTGGGGATCATCAAATTCAATTCCAAACCCCACATGCTGTCCGATGCTTGTAGAAATCAATGCTTCGCTCGAAGCCTCGCGTGGTTGTACTCACATAACAACAAAACATGTACTCAAGCTGACTTTGTGGTGACGGTGTTCCCATGTTCATCCAAAGAGTCAACTGTAGCATCAACAGGGACGAGAACCGACCGACGAAACCGAACGCATTGTCCTTACACATTCATTCACCGTTGAACCAAAGCACATCTTCCTGTTGTTAATTCCAGCTTACGATATAACGAGACAAGATTAAGAAACCGACATAAAAAAATCCTTCAACGCGGCGTCGCCGCTGCAAAAGATACTTTCTCATAGGCATCGAGTGTCGGCATTGCAAATAAATCCTATCATTTACGGTTCTCTAACGAGGTCTACGGTCCAACTACTTCAAAACTACAATAGAGGATTAGCGTTTTTTCATTTTTGGCCACACAGGCGCATGGGCTAACCTATCCGTTGGTTTGTCGTTGCCAACGGCTGCTCAGAAACTTCAAGACATGGTGGTTGCCGAGAAGATTCGAGATGATGTGGCTCTTCTTGTCTACATCGAAGCAAATTTGCTCGAATGGATTCCCAACGAGCCAGGTCTATGCTAAGAACGAACGATGTTCTCCATGTCACCGATGATATCTACAAAATGATTCTATAAAGGTCATCTTTATTAATGTACATTGCGGTTTGGATCTAGGCCGCGATGAATCTCACTAGGCCGCGGGACTTCGATGTCGGGTTCGGGAAGGCATCTTAAGACTCGCATGGGTTGAAACTGTGATAGCATCTCATTGTTTGGTCGTTTTCAACTGACCTTCTTTAGATTTGAATGACACCTCAAGACCACGCTTACAAAATCTTTCTTCTCATCACTGGTCACGACCCTGTTCCCAATTCACGAGCCTTGTCTTTAAGTTCTCCCCGTTTGGTTATGTAGCCAGGGAATATGACTTTTCGGCGAGGTTAAGGACAAATCTCGAACAAAATCTTGGACGAGATCTCGAACTTGTTCGCTCGAGGCAAGGATAGAGAGAGGCTTCTTGTTGGGTTTACGCGTCTTTGTTTCCATGTTCAGGAAATAACATGAGTTGACAGTCGAAATCGATCGAGGAAAAAGAGTGTGACCGACTTGAACTTTCAAATCGAGCTCCGATATCACGTATAAATGGCAATTTATCGACATTGCTCGTGAAAAATAAAATCAGTAAATTAGAAACTCTTCCACGACATTGCTAGGTCAGAAACGTGTGGTCCAGAGAGACCTAAGCCTCCATATGGTACTCTCTGTGCATGCATTAAAAGAGCTTGTTGGGGGTCGCGACGGGGGGTCGTGCCTTACTCCCTTCGTGTATTTAACCTACGAAACGTGTGGTTAACCTACGAAGCTTCCGGAATTCATTCCTTTTACTCAGTAAGTCTCTGTAAATTTCTTTGCTCGTATTCCTCGTCTTCAATCTTCGGTTAACCTTGAAGAAGAATTCTCTCTTCGACTGATGGACCGGGAGCTTGAAGACTAGCCAACGGATTTCAATGTCTAATTGTTAGCTTAGGAAGCACCAACACTCTTTGGGAGTTTTCGTATCGTGTCTGACATGTGATCAACAGGCGTTGGAAAATCAGACGTGCGATCAATAGGGGTCGGAGAATCAAACACGTGTTCAACTCTCCCGACACGCAAATGAAAAAATAAAATATAATAACAATAATAGAAAAGGAAAAAAGAAAAATTCAGTCTTCTATTCTCTTCTAACTCTCACTTTTTGAGATAATTTATCATTAATATACATTTAACATACAACGTGTCCCATTGTGTCGGAATTATTTTCTTTCTAAAAAATAACGTGTTGGTATGTTGTGCCTTGTTATGCGTTGCATGTTGGTGTTGGTGTCGGTGCTACTTAGTTTTTAGGATAGTTTGAAGATGAGCCACATACGAGGGTTTAATGTAATCGACCCTTAACTCATCATCTTGAGTTTTTTAAGTGAACATTTAATTGCATATATTGATAGGCTTAGACTTGGATTCCCTTTCGGTGATTTTCTCGTGTAAAGGTATTGAATTTTTGCTATGTCAACCCAACAAGTGGTATTAGAGCCAATAGCAAATTAATAATGGGGGCTGGTGATTGGTGAATGCCTCGAGGAAGGAATCTCGTGTGAGAATCCATAATCGAGGTGGTAGATGATTTCCTCCTTCTGGCCACACTTGGCTTTTGGCCAAGGCGATTGACATAAAATCCGAAGCACGGATGTCGTTCCTTTTCTCAACGTCTCTGCCAAACTAGGCCGGGCGAAGATGGAGATTTCAAACATATTTCTCGATACTTATCCTCACATATTAGCTTAAGCCCTACACAGAAATATAGCCTATCATGTTGACATGATCATAGGACAGTGCAAACGATCAATTAACAATAGTAGACATGCTCATCGACATGTGAAATACCAACAAGAGAGAATGCTGGGTGTAGAACTCCCGACCAATTCATCGATGCTTTATTAAATGACAGTTTGTCCAAAAGCTGAAGTGGTTGGGGAATGCAAATACACATGTCCTACAAGAATCTTGCGCAACGATTGGGAGAGCTTTTGTGCGCTCTTAGCCTCTTACTTCCTGTCCCCTTGTGTGAGGAAATATGATTGAATGTTTGGAAAATTATTCAAAAAGTCCTAAACCTATTATACTATGGTCAATTTAATTTTAATTTTTTTGCCAACTAAATTTATAAGGTTCAGCTTGGGTACATTTAATCCTCTCTTCCAATTCTAGGAGTCTAAGTAGGTTGAATTCTAATAGTTACTCCAAAAGTACAAATATTGACTTTTTAAAAGTGTAAAACCTACTATTGCATGGAACTCGATTTCTTTCTACAATAACCCACTATAAAGTATAAACTTACTATATGCGGTCCCACAAACGGTAGTTCCCACATCTTTTACACATAGTACATAAGATGCTCTTCCTACATTATAAATCACCTTTAACTGTAAGTAAGAGTCCCCTAGCACACTTTGCCTCTCACTAGACCAATCCCTTGACTCTAAGTACAACCACTTCTCTCATGTGTTTATTAATGTGGTTGTCACTTTCACAAAGGAAGAATTATTTAACGAGTTTTAAATTTTTGTATGGATGTCAAATCGGATGTCAAATCAATTCTAAAATCAATCGAGTCATAATTTTTTATGTGAAATTTCAATCCCTTAGGCCAATTTCAAGTTTAAATAGAGAGGACTCAAAAACCCCTTTAGAATGTGCAATTTCTCTCCCTTTTTGACTCTACAAGTCTTGGCTTAATTTTCTACAACTTAAAGATCCAAATGTACACATGGATCATGTAGTTGTGATATCCATCTGATCTTATAAAAAGATCTTGGCAAATTCCTTTAAAAACCCGAGTGCAAGCTTTTCTCAATCTGGGTTGTCACTGAAATTTTCTTTTGATGGCAAGTAATCTTTTATTAATGGCAGGTTTGTTCACCTTATCTCACCAGTCTCTTTCTCTTGAGCCAATTGGTCCGTGTTTTTGACATATACAATCGTGGAATGTCATCCTTTAATGCTATAAGCTGGGTCTTTATATATATATATATATATAGAGAGAGAGAGAGAGAGAGAGAGAGAGAGAGAGAGAGAGAGAGAGAGAGAGAGAGAGAGAGAGAGAGAGAGAGATTACTCCGCGATCAGATCCGCGATCAATCTGACTGTTTTTCTTGAAGTGCTTGTAGAATCAGAACGTACCTCTGCATGGTTTAAATGCACGAGCCTCTCTGCACAGCAGAAATTTTGCATTCTTCAAAATGCTCTCGCACATTTTCCGAAAGATAAAAAAATATGCATACTTTTACTTATAGAGATCACACACCAAAATGCACAGATTTTCTCTCTCTCTCTCTCCCCATCGCGCATGACTTTCATTTCTTAGCGCGAATGCGACTACTCATTGTAAGGTTCCCTATTCATTGCCAGATTTTCAGAAACACGTGTCTATTCAATTACTCTTGTTTCTTTCTTTGCTTGTACTGTATATTAAAGACTACCATCCAATCTTTTTCCTGTTACTATTGTCCATACGTTTGCCTAATCAATCAACGCCCTAGGTCTCAAAAGAAAGTGAATATGCCTCACGATTTTAATATAAAGAAGCTAGATTTATTACAGGAAATTTTTCAAAAAATCCTAAACATATTACGCTTTTATCAATTTATTACTAAATCTTTCAATTTTATAAATTGAGTCTTAAACATTTTCACATATTACCAATTGAGTTAATCTGGCCAATTTTGATCAGAATTCGTTGACGTGGATGTCGGTTATGACATGTGACACGGCTAGTACTGACATGAACATTTTAAAATAATTTTTAAAAAAAATTCTATTTTTTTTTTTTCGGGGGGGAGGGGGGGGGGGAGAAGAGGGTTAGTGGCCGACAGACCCACTTTGGCCATAGATAAGGAGCCGCAATGACTTTGCTTGGGACCGGCGAGGGCCAAGCCCTTGCTTGGCTAGATTTGGTGAGGGCATTGTGGCCCTCGCCGATTCTGGGACAAGCCCTTGCTTTGGTTGGCAAGGGCGTCGCCGCCCTTGCCCAGAGTTGGCAAGTAGCATGACGCCTTGGCCTAGAGCTGGCGAGCGGTGTGACGCCCTTGTTGGTCCTCTCCAAACCACCCCCCAAAAAAAGAAAAAAATCATAAAAATTAAAAAAAAAATATATTTTAAAATGTCAATGCCAGCAAATTACGGTCAAAATTAGCTTAATTGACTTAATTGGTAAGAAGTGAAAATATTTATGACTCAATTGATAAAATTAAAAATTTTAGGACCGAATTGATAAAAGTACAATAGATTTAGAACATTTTGATTTTCTTGATTTATTGCTCCTACGCCTGCTTAAAAGTTCAAACTTAAAAGTTCAGAAAGTAAAAGCATGACAGATTCGTCACCTTGCTAGAGTCCATGAATTTCATGAAACTGGTAGACGTCTCATGGTACATCGCTCTGATCAAGTGGTAGCGTCTTCTTGAAATTTCCTACGGAAGCCATAGTTGGACGAGCAGATTCATGGCTAGTATTGATGCCAATAATCATATGTTCCGCAGAAAATTATCAAGTAGACTCCCTCCCTCGATCTGGAAACTCCATGTGCTTTCCTCTAAATTTGTACTATGCACTTTATAATATAAAAAGCGCAAAGTGTCCTATTCGAACAAGAGGTAAATATCTGGCTGATGAGTATTTCCATTACAAAACAAGAGAAGACTCCTATATAAAGAACGACCCTAGATATAGCTGCTTATTATTTGATTGCCTTCTTACAACCCCAAAACCTCCTTCACTACTCTCTCTCTCTCTCTCTCTCTCTCCTCCTTTTGCTCGAAGCTTCTACTTTCTACCATTTGCTTCTTGATTGCTAGAGTCCGTCCTTCCATTTGTTCCTTCACAAAGCTGCTTCTTGTCTTTGCTTCGACTGTTTCGTACAATGTCCACCAGGAGAGCATCGCGTTCTTCGCGGCCAAGGCCATCAAGTGTTGCCAATATGAGCGATGAACAGATATCTGACCTCTTGTCCAAGTTACGACAGCTCATTCCTCAGCTCCGCACCAACCACGCAGATAAGGTATCGATATCCAGAAAGATTATTTTCATTAGCTTCGTCGGCCACATCCTCCATAAAGTCAGGGGTTGCCATCTGGTTTCCTTGTATGCACCTAGCTTAGGCAAATGGATAATATTTGCACGTAGTCGTACTATCTTTCGTCATCTTCTTTTTGGTCCATGCATAGCCTTCGACTCGAGCCGGAGGGTGTGTAGGGAGAATACACGTATACTTCTAACTATGTGGCCTAATGTTTTTGAAGTTCTCTTACCAAGTAAAGTGGTAATTTTTCTTGACCTTTTTCATTAAATTCATCTGGATATCGTATTACAAGTAGGTTATATAGATGAATACGTCAATAATCTACACCGTTACATTACCGCACAGCACGTAGATGAAATTTAGAGAGGATTTTGCGTCTGTCTTTTTCTGGTATGGCGTATATAAACTCTTAATGCATCCTTTTCTCCTGCATAGCGTCACTTCAGTTTTATGACTTACAAGCCGGTTGAAGGAATGTTCATCCATACAATCAGCCATACACGTTAAGCTTTCAAAATTAAAGATATTATCATTGCAAACTCTACTCTATAAAATTTGTGAGACTCTTTGAGTTTTACATCCCTACCCACATTTTGCTAGGTTAGCGCGCGCACGCGCGCACGCACACACGCGCGCATGTGAGATACGCGACGTTGGTTAGGTGTCGTCTTCGTGTCAGAACCTGTCGTGACACAGTTCCTTATACTTCCATTATTTCATTATGTTTTTTTTTTTTTGGGTCGGGTATTTTATTAGGGTTAAGAAGCACATATTTCATAAGCATCGCGTACTTATCTAACAGGTATCGGCATCAAAGCTGCTGCAAGAGACATGCAACTACATCAGAAGCTTGCACAGAGAAGTGGATGATCTGAGCGACCAGCTCTCGCAGCTTTTGGCTTCGACCGACGGAGACAGCGATCAAGCGGCCATCATCAGGAGTCTACTTCTGTGATACATCAATTATAAACACCAGCCTCGCCGTTCCATTACTATCGTTAGTTGCGTCTCGCCCTAGTCGATCGGTATATATAGCTAAAGGTTCGGTCGCTTGCTGCGATGCTATACGAACCAAGACATCCAATAAAAGGGTTGCTGGTTCTATCTGTATACTTTCGGGCAGCATTTGATGTTATATGTCTATGTTTTGGGCATCTGCCAGAAGGCATAATAATTCACTATTCTGCAAATTTCCTGAAGAGACAAGGTTCGAGATTATCGTCTACCGCCGATGGTGACAACTCTAGGAATCCATATCTGCATGGAGGTGACGTTTCTTCTAGATTTGTAAATCTTCTTTAAATCTCTCGCGATACGCAGAGACGTGGGGCCTTTCTTAAGCATGAAATTTGATACGTGAACGATCTCCAATCTCCAAGTCAAATTGGTCCTATGCACAGTGATGGAATCTAACATCATTCGATGAAAGGGTTTTCTGATAAATTTGACGTGGCGCAGCAAATTCTATACCTATTACATTTTTACCAATTCAATTAAAAACATTTTAATTGTGTCAATTGAATCTTAAATATTTTCACATATTGATAATTGAGTTTATTTGATTAATTTTAATAGGAAATTACTAACATGAATGCTGATCATCTTTCGTGGCATGATTAGTATTAATGTGGACAATTTTTAACAATAACTTTAATATCTTTTCCAATTTTTTTATTTATTTTCTTTATCATTTTTTATTATATGTTTCCTTTTACAACTATAGAAGGTCGCTGGCTACAGGCGAGGGTGTCGTGACCCACGCCAGCTGACAGGCAAGAGGGTGCGCAGGCCCTCACATATGACCAGCTAGGATCGCGACATCCTTCCCTAGAACAAATTGGGAACATATGGGAGCTAAACGTGCCATTGGAGAATGACATATCAATCTACTTAAGTTAAATGGTCCAAATTTTATCTATTTTTTCTAACCATGCCAATTTTTCTTCATGATGGCATTGATCTCTTTGCTTTCAGGGAACATTGCCCGATCAGTTCTAGACTTATATATATGTGTCGATTCAATCTTGAACTTTTCAAATTTTACTAATTTAATCTATAACTTTTTTCGCGAAGTTTTCAATATAATCTTTTCGGCTTGATTTTCACGAAAGATTGCCGACATAATAATGTGTCGTGTAGGACGGTCAAAGGCGTTCGGTTTGCCATGCAGGATTAGGATGGCCGGCTGGTCGGCCAATTCATGCCTTAGACATTTGTTTTCACACCCTCGGATGCAGAATCTATGGGATCCCCGACCCAATGACTTCGGCGATGACACGCGCGACGCGAGGCATAAATCTTGTGCACGGTTCTTGCGTACGAGGATGGATGGATGGAAATGAATGATAGGACCTCGACTCTTTGCTATTTCCTAGTCAAATTCAACGCATTCTTGTCGCCATTTTCCATGATTTGACCATTGGATGGCACTTTTTCAGGTTTCAGAGCTTCCCTGCGGACGATAATTTCCACTCTCTACTTGAAGATGCCTCCTGCCTCCTCTTCGCGGACAGGATTGTGCGTCCATTTCGCAAAAAGTTCAAACGGTTCAAGTTTTATGTTTTTTGAGATTAGCGCGGCGAAAGACATTTTCATTATCAGTATTAATATATGTCAATGAAAATAGCTTGTTGTCGATTCATTTTTATAAGGTGATAATCTTAAACTTATTATACGTATGCTAATTTAATTTTAAGTTTTCAATTTTACCGATTAAGTTCTAAACCTTTTAACGATTTGTCAATACAATTATTCCAGTTAATTATGGACAGAAAAATTGATGACCTCAACACTGACTGTCCTACACGGCACGACTAACATTAACGTGAATAATTTCTATAAAATTTTAATTTCCTTTAAATTTTATATTTTCTTTATTCTTTTCTTGGTTTCGTTTCCTTTTTTCTTCTACTAAGTTCGGTTGCTAGTACTAGGGGGAAGAAGGAAAAAAGTTATAAAAATTGTCTATATTAGCACTGATTATGCCGGGTAGGACAGTCGGTATCTTTGTCAGCGGTTATTAGCAAAAATTGGTTGAATGATAAATCGTCAAAATATTTATGACTTAATTGGCATTCACACAATAAATTTATGACTTTTTCGGTAATTTTCTCCTTTTGTGAACAGTACAAGCGCGATCATTTTATAGAAATATAGTGTCGGTGTTGGTGATTTTTCACGAAACAATTGTATGAATGCTTTAAAATCAGTTTTCATCTATTTCTAAACAGGTAAAAAGAACTTTCGTCCTTTCAATATCCAATAAACGCTATTTTTTCATCAGTAGTCTTTTTTATTATTACTAATAGTATCTGTCCCAAATCGAATTGGACTGTGGAAATTATAGTCGGTCCACGATTCGTACATTCGAGCCATACACGATTGCCAATGAATCTGTCATTGTTAGGCGTGTACCTGATCATATCTCACTCTAGTTTCAAAATTTATACTTTGCAGCCGTTAATCTTGAAGTTCTATACTTTGACCCTAAAGCTTGAAAAATAGGTACACTTTGCACTTTCTTAACTTTCTATAGCTTCTTTAGAGTACATGGGGTAAATCGCAAAATTCTTTTTAAGCTTGGGATGAAAAGTGCATTCTCAAACTATAGATCACGATGGTCGCGAATTGTGTAATAAGAGAAAGTTGGAGATGATATACATTATTAATTTATGCGGGATTTTAGATATCATATTTTTACCCCACTTGAAAAATTATCGGGCAAGGTGGAAATTAAATTTTTTATGTTCGAGTTCAAACCTCTGGAACTGAAACCCTTTTTTCTGTTGGGCCTAAAATCAACAACTGGAACTGGAAGCCCGCCAATCACGGCCCAATACAAGTCTCTTTATCATTTATCCATGCTTAATCCCTTTTTTTAGCAACATTAATCGATGCTAAAGAGCTAATCAATGAGATGGTTTAGGTCCAAAAACCGAAGTGTGCATAATTAGAGTTATCTCATCTCAACTGCAGACTACGATTTTATGTTGTGTGACCATCTGTCAAATGTAGATATTACTTTCTTTGCAAACGAGAGCACTACCAGTTGATGACTCATTCGTAGGGGTGTGCATGGTCCGGGCGGGCGGTTCCCGACCTAGAACCGGGAACCGCCCGCTAAGGACCGGTTCCGAAAAATTGGAACCGGGATCCACCCGTTTGTTGCATGGATCCACCCGGGAACCGGACCGCCGGTCCGGTCCGATTTCCGGGTGGATCCATGGAACCGACCTTGACGCGAAGGCAAGCTGTGGCGTCGCGGTGACGGGCGAGCGGGCAAAGGGCGCTCGCGGCTGCTGGCGCGGAGGCGAGCTGTGGCGTCGCGGGTCACTAGGGTTTTGACGTCGGGCGGTGGACGAGCTCAATAGATCGGGCTACGTCCGTCCGCCTCGCGCAACTCCGAGCCGAGATCCTTGGGAAACCGACCCCATATCGGAAAAGTAGAGAACAAAGGGGGACGAAATCTACCGTGATTTTGACGCGAAAGAGAAGTCGGGGTGGGTCGTCGGCTACGGTTCAAGCATGGTGGTCGACGGCGGCTCTCTCCCTCACACTCTACCCTTACTCGCAGCTCTCAGATCTCACTCGATCTCCCCCTCTCTTTTCAACGTCTCACAGTCTCACAGATCTCTCTCTCTCTCTCACATCATCTCTACTCGACCCCCCTTCATCGAGCTCTAGGAGGCCCTATTTATAGGCTGGAGGGTTCGGTCGACAGGGGCATTTTCGCTGCCGGTCTTGGGCGCACCGACCGGCCTCCCTCTTGGCCGAATCGGCGTCTCAGCCCGTCTTCTCCGCGTAGGCTTGCTCGGCATCGAAGGCGTCCACCAAGACGTCCCCTCTGTCCGGGTTTCTCGCCGAATCTCGCGCTGCTCCGTTCGGCGGCATTGATGGCTCCTGCGAGGCGTCCCCTTCGTCGCCGGTCTACCCTCCTCTCTCTCTGCCCTAGGTCGTCCTGCTTGCCTTTAGTCTTCATTGAGCGTGGTGTCCACTGTCCAACACGAGGAAGGAAGGAGGAAGAAGAAGAGGAGAGGGCCGGACCGCAGAAAAGATGAAAAATGGATTGGGCCCAGCCCGCGTGAGGGAAAAGAAGAAAAGAGGGGAAAAGAGGGAAAATGGTCCGGTTTAGCTAGGGTTTGTTCTAGTATTTTTTTTTTAATATTAAATATTAATCGGTCCGGTCCGGGTGGGCGGGCGGGTGGATCCGCCCATGGAACCGGGAACCGGACCGGTACCCACCGGTTCCCATAAATTGGAACCGGGAACCGGACCGGTTCCCTCAAGAACCGCCGGTTCCGGGCGGTTCCGGTCCGGTTCCGGGCGGTCCGGGCGGTTCCCGGGTATTTTGCACACCCCTACTCATTCGGATGTATGATTATATGGGGCTAAGTACACTAGAAGTGCTAAAAGTTATGTACGACGTTCACTTACGACGTTCACTTTAGTGCCAAAAGTTTTTGTCGGCTCACTTAAGTACTAAATCGGAGGAAAAACGATTACTTTAATGCCAATGGTGAAAAATTCCGGCTAAATTGATTACGTGTCATTTATAATTAAAATTTTAATATAACTTGGCAAATTTTTTAAAAAATCTAGTTTGTGTGATATTTCCACGTAGCATGTTTGGCACTGAAATGATCGTTTTTTAACAGTGACTGATATTGAAGTGATCACTTTAAATAAAATTTGGCACCAAAATGATTACTTTTAATAAAATTTGACACTTAAAGATCATTATTTTCAACTTTTGGATGACGTCGTTTAGGTATTATATTCTGACTAAGCATGTTGGCGAGTCACGCAGAACTGAAAAATTAATAAAATATAGCGACATTGGACTTCCAGCAATTCGGACCAGAGTTGACATTTAAATGATCGTTTTTTATTTATTTAAAAAGTAGCATTTAAGTGATAATTTTTTTTTTTGACATTAAAGTGAGCGCCGTACACAACTTTTGGCACTTTTAGTGTTATTTCCCCACATTATATGAGAACGTTGCACTAATATTTCAGAGCACTCAAAACTCCCTTCATCCCTAAATAGTTTCTGTATTCGATAAGCCGATGTTGTGAAAGGCATAGCAAGCAAGATCAAAGCAGGGCGCTTCTAAGGATCTAACGACCGCCGGATAGGAAAAGAGTAAATCTTGTCCGTGGATCGTAAAGCCTTTTAGGTTTTAGTGTTTTACGTCATTTTGTTTAGGGATTAATGAAAAAGAAGAAGAAGTAAGGATTCGTCGTTCGATGGATCATGGAGCTGCCCGAACAGATCGCGAAATTCGGCAAATTAACCAATCCATGAACGACGGAACGAGATCGATTGGGCTGTCGAAGTTAATTGCGGGAACCGATGGAATTTGTGCAGACATGAGAAGGTGACGAGACGAAGACATTAACCTCATTTTCCTCAATGGGATCCAACAGCATCGCCTCCGATCTTTGCCCATCATCGTAAATTAGAGATAGGAGTATGGGGTCTTGTTTTTTTATGTTAGCTAGCCGATTCTTGCCACTTGGGCAATCTGTCCTTTGATTTAACTTTTGTAATGTCGGGTCACCTGATGAGGTATGCAACTTGTGACACTTCATTGCCGTGTTGCTATGTCCTGAACCCGGATCGATTCGATTTAATAAAAATTAAGCTCTAGAAGAAACAAGACAAGTATGATTTCGAAATTGAGATATTACCAGATAAAGAAAAGAACATGTAGGAAGCCGTTTTGTAATGAGCTAGTTCTAATCAAGTTCCTTCAACACTAGATCCGACTAAATCCAGCTGAGGTGCTGTCCAACAACGTCATCATATGACTTGGATAAAATGTGTCCAATGTGGACGTCTTCGTGGGAATTTGAATCGGCTAAATTTTGCGCACATCGCACTTCAAGGTTATCTCCATTAACAGAATTTTTCCATACACGTCCATGTGGGGAATTGAATATTTGGTTCGTATTGTACTTTGGCGCTACCGATGGTTATAATAGCTGAATTTGGTTGGAATGTATGTTGGAGGGACTTGATTAGAAAATTTGTGAAAGTATTAGGACGTGATTAAACTAATTAAAAGTGAAGGGACTTTATTATGAAAAATTTGAAACCTCGCATTTACTTGAGGGAGTTGTTCTGATACCATTTGTAATAGCCTAACTTATTTCATTTGAGCTAATGTCCCATAAATGAGTATTTTGAGTAATCATACAAGCTGGTATGAAAGCATAGCTTCCTTTAATATATGTATGATTTGTGGACAGACTAGACCCATAAATGATCTGACAATGGTAGCGAGAGATCGCTGGGGTGAGATGGCTTAGATAATTTGGTGCTCTTGGTAATCTTTCAGGATTGTAGAGAGGAGAAGAATGCATGGGATCACACATCGAATAGGGGAAGTGTTGTTGGATGATACGGACTAACATTGATGAGGACATTGGTTCTTTAAGTGGGGGAGTTTGTGACATCCCAAGTCTTACATCGACTATAAGAGGCCCTATTGAGTGATTTATAAATCAACGTCTACACTCAAATGGTCGTCACCTTTTGTGGTTACTTGGAGCACTCCTTTTGAGAGCTTAGTCCATGCGTATTGGGCCAGGTCGCTACAACTTAAGTAGGGATCCTCCCCAATCCACGAGATTATCACATCACTGTTCCTTCTAGGGGTTGAACCCACATTGATCAGGCTGGATTGTCTCCAATGAATATCCCAAAAGCACATACCAGCTCCGAATTGCGGGTTATATATGTTGATTCAACTTGTCTAGACAAAAAATTTCAGCTCTCTGGACTCGGCTTCATGACTCGTATCAACGATGAGGCTCATTTATAAGTGAAGGACTATGTAGCTCCCCTACTCCCAATTGCCCATCCGAGAACTCCATTCAAGTACTCAGATTGTCACAATAAGAAAGCGGAGCACCTTTGGCGAGTTCAATAGTGACCAAAGTTCTCCTGTGCCTGAAGCACATACATACTGTGTGTGTGTGTGTACACAGTTCAAAACTTGCTGAGCCAATGCAGAGGATGGAGCCCAGTTGATTGGAAAGGGTTCTGATCGCGGGGCCACCGCTCTCGAGGTAAACAACCAAAGAGACCCCCGAAGAAAAGCATTCCTAAATCGAGCAGAGAGAAAAAAAAAAGGAAAGGAAAAGAGCCAACAGGACACCCAGTGGTTGGCAAATCACTGTCAACGCATCCTTTTCAAAATCCCAGCCCAGGAAATAGTGTTTAAAAAAGCCTGAAAGAAAGGAGGGCGTGACGACAACGAGCGGAACGCACATGGGTTCAGCGTTCGGCTGAGCGCGCCAGAAGCAAAGAGGGCGCATGTGGAAGAGAAGATTCAGCAACTTCTCCTCCTCCTCCCTTTCTCCCCAATTTCTTAAATGGCAGCTTGTGGGGGATTTTCACTAGTTAAATAAGGCTTTGGAAGATGGGGAAAGAACCTAAAACGAACATGGCTCCACCCCATTCCAATGGGGTACCCCTTCATCTTCCAACTAATGAATTCATGTGATGGTGTTCAGGTCAGCTCTTCTCGAAGCGACATGTAATTGTCCGGGCCACTCTTATCATACCCACTTTGTCCCATATAAATAGATTAATAAATAAGAAAGACTTAGAAGCTTGTTTGATTGAGTGAAATGATTTTTCGCGAAACGGTTTTCGGGACTTTCACATAAAAGCATTTTTTCCTATATCGTGAAAGTTTTCCCTAAAGCAAACATACCCTTGGTTAAGTATAGCGTGAAATCTCATGTTATGTCTCATGGGAAGACCCGAATTTTTGTTACGATTTTTACCCCACCATGGATCATCTCCGCCACAGCATGTACAAAATGAGTTCGGATAACTTGTGGGCATGTGTATTGTTTTATTTCTGTGGCCAAATTGGTGCTTGCTGGGTCCTCCTTTTGCTTATTTTCAGACAGGCGGGTCCGTCGGCTTCTGAATTGATTACTTGGGAGATGCTCTCTCTCCGTGCATGTCCAAGATTTTCTCGAGTCACATTTCGAATTCGGGGGTTTCATCTGCGACCACGAAAGTCGGGCCGAATCTCGTGCCTTTTCCCGGAGGGATTTGATTGAAGGGAGGGCAAAGTCTTTTCGTGCAACGGAACCGTTTCCACCAATATTTAAGAAGCTTGCCGGGTGAAATGTTGTTTCCAAAAAGTTGCCTAGAATCAAGGTCAAAATTAATTATGAATCCTCCTTTCTCCCTCCTAATAATCAAACTTTTTGTTAGATTTGGGACCTTGTGGGTGATTAGGGTTTGACTATGGAAGTTTCAAATGACGTGTGTTTTAGCCCTAGATTGGCAGATAATGAGAATATATTCAGGTGGAAGAAGGTGGTGGCGGCAGCGGTGGAGGACGCAAGATGGTTGCTGGTGCTCCTACTGGACAAGCGACGGCGGTGGCCATAAAGGGTGATACTGATGCCGGCTAATTGACAACGACAAACGAATATTTTGACATAAGACCTTAATCTATTCTATAATCCAAATATAGTCTTACTTTAACCTTAGGAGAGCTATTTAGGTTTGGCCATGCACGTAGCGCAGCCCAAAAGCAAAGAAAACTCTGTCAAGAATGGTATGCCGTCGAATAATTTCCTAGTTACTACAGACATGTCCGACAAAGTTCGTGTTCCAAGTCTCTCTCAACAGGGCTTCGAATCGTCCGTCGGCACAGTACGGAAAACTGTTCCGGCTGTCGATTCCGGGGTGGTCTCTCCTTCCCCATGTGTGTCCAACTCTGATGTCTCGAGCGTGAACATGGTCGCTAAAAGTGACGGCCGGACACGCAAAGTATGCGTGGGGCGATTCCAACAGTAGCTTCTCTCCCGGGGGGGCGGTCAAAGTCGCGCTTTCAAATCGAACGATCTCATCGTCTCGATGCGTCTGTTGAGGGCAAAAGAAAAGAAAAAGGGGGACGCCGTTAAATCAGCCCCGCAAACTTTTGGCTAATGTTAGAATTTCCGGGACCATGTGTTGGGTTGGGTGTTTCGATTCCACTGATGGGTCCAACGTGTTTGAATATGGTAAAAAAGCAGTGTGGAAAGCCAATTAGGAAAAGATGGACTGGTGACTGGTGAGTGTTCGGTCAATTGCCATGACGAGTTTACGGCGGCAGTCTAGTGGAGGACATATATACCAGTACCATACTTTCCCTCAAGACATGCCGGGGAAGACTAACTATTCTTCGCAGGCGAAACTTGACTCGATCACTCAAATCTTTGAAGTAGATTAGATGAAAGAATGCATGTGTGAAGCTAATTAAGAGGTCAAAGACCAAACATATAAAGAGATTGCAAGAAGCTCATCTATGCGGTTAAGGTGGTTGATGTTTATGTTATTGATTGCCGGCCAAAATCGATCGGAAGTGCTATATTGATAAAACATCCAAAGGTTTAGAGCTGAATTATTCAAATTGAAAGATTTATAATTGAATTGGCATCCATGTAACATGTATATAACTTTTTTTTGATAATTATCCCCCTCAAATGTCTTATACTTTTCTTGAGCGTTATGCTATGTTGCTCTTTTAGGTATGCGGTTTATACCCAACATGAAACCGAGAGGCCTAGTAGGGAATAGATAGAAAATTCATGAGGGTTTCAATAAACTTGAGAGAGTTATTTAATTTATCTTCGGCCAAAAAGTCAAGATTATAAAAGAGTCACGGGGTTAATTATTTAATGAGTATGAAATTAGTTGCCCTTTTCATATTTAAACTCAAAGAGTGCTTTTTTGGCGGTTCCTTTTCTTCTGGGGACCTCATCGTCTGACAGCCCAATTCCACAAGTAAAAAGGAAAGCTTCAACTAAAACCCAATTTTCAAAGGTCTGCGGGTGCAACTCCATGGATTAAAGAAAGATGTTGATTGACGAAAACGCGAACTAGGGTTTTGCTTTACATTTTCACTTTTTTTTTTTTTTGGGTGCTTTTAATGTGTCTAGACCGTTTTCAGCATGAGAAGCCTAAATTTATGCGGGATTAGGAATTTCACCATAACTACTAGGGTTAGAGTCCGATGCATTTGCAAAATGGAACTTATTTCATTCACCTGTCGATTCACAAAGGATGACGGATGGTCTATGGAGCAGTATGAGGGGTGTAAAACGAACCGATCTATCTCATTCCAATCTAGAGGATCCCAATTCAATAATGAGAAAATGGATCGAAAAGTCTAGGATGCGAGAATATGTGCGATCGTGTGTGTGGTATTGAGCCAGGGGGGTAGGGCGGGGGGGAGAGGAGAGAGAGAGAGGGACACATTTAACCCATACGTAGGCTGCTCCGAGACAAAAACGAACAGCTCCAATGGTCAAATATTATAATCTCCTTTCCCTTCCACTCCATCACTCGCATATTTTGGCTGTAGACACGCACAGAGAGAGCAGAGAGAGATAGAGAGAGAGGGTTTATCTTTGAAAGGGAGGAGGAGGAGGAGGAGGAGGAAGGAAAAGGATAAAAGGGGGAGGATGATGGGAAAGAGGGTCCGTCCGATTGCACATTGCTTGTTGGTGGTTTAGGTAGCAAAACCTGCCCTTCCATTGGACCCCATTCTCTTCTCCTCCTCCTTAGATTCCTCTCTCTCTCTCCCCCACTTTTCAACTCCTAAAGGCGGAAAAATATTAGGGGGCCAACTCATCTCTCCTTTCTCAAGCAATCTCTCTCTCTCTCTCTCTCTGCCTAAAATATCACACACATACATATTCGCGTTTGCCTTTTGTTCATGATAGAACCCAAGCCCCTCCCCCTCTCCTGGGGAAGAGGTACTTCTTTCACCTGCTGCACACCAATGAAGATTAATAATCTTTAACCGCATGTTTATGTCGGGAGAAACTTCACGGTAAAGAAAACGCTTTTCAGAAATTTATTTTCCTGACTTTAAGGGGGCATGTTTTCTTCGATCGTCTATGGATTTTCCCATTAACCGATCAACGCCTAGAGAATTAATTCATGGGAAATTCCATTCGCTCGAACACTCGCGCCCTAAAAATTGAAAAGAGGGTTGTGATGCTCTAATGAAATCTGCATGCTGGATCGAAGAAGCTCCAAGGGAAGTAGAGTACAACTGTCCATTGGCAACAAAAGTGGCACTGTTTGACTTCTGAATGCCCCAGATGGTGTGCTCTTTCTTTCTCTGCCCCTTTCTGTTCCTTTACACTCGAGAACAGGAACCGACGTAAATTGATTTTTCCTGCCTAGCCAGTACAGGGAATTCTCTCTCGCTGGATGAGATTGACATTGTTTTCACTTCACATTCCCATCAGTCTAATTAAAGAGAGATGATGAACATGACCGTTCGCCCACTAAGGTTACCCCCCCTTAATTTCCTCGCCAGACGACCCCCCTTTTTTTCTTTCTCTATCATCTGAAATATTAAAATAGAATAAAGAAGTACAGGTATCAAGTGTTATTAAAGAAATTAAAACGAGCGAGGAAATTCACATAAAAATTAAATTTAGGAGGACATGAACTCTTCTTCGCGTTGCTAGTACCGCCTTTTCTTATTCTTCTTCTTTTTTATTTCTTTTTTCCTAATTCCTTATTATTGTTAGTTTTTGGGAAGAACAACTCATCGCAGGAGCTTGCGAGATATATAAGCTGCCAACATTTCACCAATTTGTGCATCTTCCCTTCGTACCTCAAGAGAATTTATTCCCTCTCAAATTTAGCTTCTAGTGTTTTTTCCCCATTTTATCAAATATAGTCATCATCACCATCGCCCTTCCTTTTCCCTCTCTCTCTCTCTCTCTCTCTCTCTCTGTCTCTCTCTCTCGGAGCTTCAGCAAGACTGTCAGGCTAAAGTGTGGAGTCTCATAGATTCCAACAAGAGGAGTGCGTGCATAAGGCTCGGGACATGACTTGCAACTAGCGAGGGATTGGACTGATGGCCTTCTTTTCACCAAATTTCATGCTTCAAAGCCCGCACGATCAAGATCATGAACACCCTCATCACCAGCATCAGCACCAGATCCTCTCCTCTTGCACCCCTCAGGACTTCCATGGTACTTAAGAAGACTCTACAGGGCGTCGTTCTTTTTCTTCATCCTTGCCACTTTTATGTTTGTCCAGTTTGCTTGAAATTCTTTCCTTTTGTTTTATTTTTTCCGCTGGTGCACCCACAGGTGTTGCCTCCCTACTGGGCAAGAGATCCATGTCCTTCACGGGCATTGACGTGAGCGACGACCCCAACAACAACAATAACGGCAACGTTAATGGGGAGGAAGATCTGTCCGAAGATGATGGGTCGCAGCCAGGGGGAGAGAAGAAGAGGAGGCTCAACATGGAACAGGTGAAGACATTGGAGAAGAACTTTGAGCTTGGCAACAAGCTTGAGCCCGAAAGGAAAATGCAGCTCGCGAGAGCACTTAATCTGCAACCCAGACAGATCGCCATTTGGTTCCAGAACAGGAGGGCGAGGTGGAAGACGAAGCAGCTGGAGAAGGACTATGATCTGCTCAAGAGACAGTTCGATGCCGTGAAGGCTGACAACGAAGCCCTCCAAGCTCAGAACCAGAAGCTTCAGGCTGAGGTATGTATGAAAACTTTATTGCAGAAACTGAAGTACTAAACTTGAGCTAAGAGTTTCTTGTGGTTAGTTTATATACGTTTGAAATTGTCGGAATTTTCATGGGGATCGAATTGTGTGTAGTGTACTGCCTTTTCTCCTTTATGCTTTTATGATCTGGCCAAAGGATGAATGCTCTTATTGTTGACTTTTTCTGAAAATGGGTTTTCATTTTTGTTCTGTTTGAGCAAAGGAAAAGGAGGGTTCTCATTGAATGACTTCATAAACTAATGCAAAACCTTCTTACAAAGAAGCAAAAGAATAAAAGACCCTCTTGCTACTAGTTTGTGCTCTTGGTCAAAGTGACTTTTGCTCAATTCGTATATAATCTGGGGGAGCAAAGCATAGTTCGACGTTGTTTTCTCAATCCAAATTGAGAAGTCTGGCCAGCGTTTCATGGCATGAATCTTGATTTTATGTTTTAGTCTTTTCCTTTTTTCATAGAATATGCAATATGCAGATACTGGCACTCAAGAATACCAGAGAACCAGCCGAATCCATCAACCTCAACAAAGAAACCGACCAGGGCTCTTGCAGCAACCGGAGCGAGAACAGCTCCGAGATCAGGCTCGACATGACGCGGACGCCGCCGGTCGAGAGCCCGGTCTCAGGCCACGCGCCGCCGGCAGCTGGCCGGCAGCTGTTCCCCGCCTCGATAAGGCCCGCCGCCTCCGGAGGATCGGTGGCGCATCTGTTCCAAAACCCTTCGAGGCCTGATCTTCCGCTGATAGTCAAGGAAGAAAGCAGCATCACCAACATGTTCTGTGGCATCGAGGATCACTCTGGGTTTTGGCCATGGTTGGAGCAACAGCATTATTGAAAGGAAATCAAGGAGCCAAATCGAAATCAATTCCTACTTGGAGCCAAGCTGTGGGAAGTACATTAATATATTATTCTCCACGAGATAACTTATAAGAAGTAAGGGAAGAGGAGAATCCCCATTTTTCTTGCTTAAATTTTGGTGTATAAAAATAGCAACGCATATGATAATTTGGGAATTTTGAGGTCAATCTCTCAAGATCTTCTCCTTCCTTCCTTCCTTTCTTCTTTCCTTCTGCTTAGAAATAAAAGGACACTTCATGTTTCGTAGCGGCCTGCCTAGAGCATAGTTAGAGAACGCGTGAAGCTAAAGTTTGGATCATGGGATTTGATTGATTCTTAAAGAGTATCGAAACTTGAGACCTGTATGAGTTGATAGCTAACAATTGCGGTCCTCGCATGGGACATAAAATAACAGCAGTTCCATCATTTTTTTTTTCCTTACTATATTTCACCCGCTTAATCAAATGAGATCTTGTGGGTAGATGTCAGTACTAAAGGGAGGAGAGAGAGAGAGAGAGAGAGAGGGGAAAGGGTGGGACTGGAAGAAAGCGGTAATGATTTGTGCCGATGATTTCATCAATCAATCGCCACTACAAATTATTTTAACCGAATAAAATCTACTCGGAGTTAGCGAAAGCACACAGCTTTTTATCAGAAGGATGATAAAGAAACCATTGTTTTTTGGGGGTGTACATCCTCTGTGTGTGTGTGAGAGAGAGAGAGAGAGAGAGAGAGAATCAAAGCACAAATTCCGAGACGGGAAGAAGACAAGGAGATGGAAGCATGGAAGAAAACAAAAGCACGAAAGTTGGGGGAAAGGGGTCGTTCTCTCGTGAAAGAGACTTCGAGGGAGAAAAAACCCCTGTAAAAACACAAGAAGACGCACCAGCCACTCGCTTACCCGACCTCCTTTGGCACTCACTCGACTCGGTGCTTGACTCCTCTGCAATCTGTTTTGCCAAAAGCAAGACTTTCATGTGACCCCATTGTCACCTCGCTATCCCCTCCCCCTCTCTCTCTCTCTTCTCATGTGTCGGAAGAGAAGGAAATGTCCTCGTTCATGCACGAGGCTCGCATCAGTGGAGTACTAGACAAAGCTACTTGCATCGTCCTTGCTCAAGAATGAGGCTCGCATCGGTGGTGAAGTTGTTATAGACAAAGCTAATCACGATGTACGAGATATGTGAAGTTTACATTAATTGTATAGATTGTTATCGCGTATGTAACACGACTAAGATTGACTTTCACCGACCAATGAGTACTAGAAACTCCGAATTCCATCACTTGCGTATCATTTCGAGAACCAAGCTTCGGGAGAACACATAGTTGTTGTGCACTGTAGGCACGGCTGGCTTGTAAAATTTCCGATGATGCGCAGCATCTTTACATCTAAATTTGAAGACGGATGACCATGTAGACCCGTCCGTGTAAACGAAATTTTGTTTACGCAGGTCGAATGTGTCCGAAGAAAATGAATCCCTTCCTTCAAAGGGAACCTCACATGTGTACAAAATCTACTGTTGCACTACACGTTCGTCAGACGCTACGTCCGTTTTCACAGTAGCTCACTGTTCACTAATTTATCAGCATGCTGACATTGCTCCCTTTTGATGCATCCACCGGCGCTGACACCAGCGAAGCCATCAATGCCAGCCGTGGAGAACGCCGACATTACTAAGATATAATTGAATCCAAAGGAAATTGAATTCCCTCCTTGTCCGCATCCATTCATTGCAGACCGAACGTGGCGTGAATGGTTGTATATCCCTCTCCGGTTTGCATCCACATTTTGCCAACCACTCGAAATGGAAGTGTGCTCATGATCATAACAGTATTTAGAGCGTAATTAGCGTCGCTTAAACATCCACTAATTCCTTGCCCACTTTGTAGTTCTCGACCGACGTAAACAAGACGGGAAAACATAAAAAAAAATATATAAAAAAACACGCCCTATCTTTCGAAAAATGCCCGTGCACAACTTCTCACGCCTGCCCTATATCCGAACGGTAATCAGCAGGACACACAAACCTCGACCCCCGCCCACTCGGCGGCCACGGCACCTGCCATTCAAAACCTAAAAGCAGACGTTTTGGCAGGCACACAGATCACTAGATTCTACTGCTCACGCCCTCACAAGACAAGCTAGGAAATAAACCCGACACGACAAACCTTAAAACGATTAATCTAAACTGGGCGGTTGCAAGCGTTATCTTGTTCATGGGATCATGTGCCGGGTGAATAAGCAATCTCTGGCATCAAGGCTGGAACCATGGCGCAAGATCGCATTCTCCTCAGATCCCAACGCATGTTGTTCTTCCACCTAACGTCTTTCTTTTTCGCAAGTCTCCCCCATAAACTAATGACGAATCGAGATTAATTAACGAGGAGAGCTCGCAGAGTGGCCACGTGCATGGCGGCATAAACAAAGCGCAACATGCACTGACAAAGAATCCCCCCCGGAAATCGCCCAACACGTTTGTCATCGGTTGCTGCGACCCTATGATGAAGAAATCATGTGACGGGCAATATCGGAAATGATTGCTTCGTCATTTGCCCTTTCGTACCTCCATAAACTAATGATTTAATTTCTCCTTTGCTTTTTGCAATTCGTTGGCGATCCCTAGAAGACGCTGAGAGATTATCTAGAATAGGAAAGTTGATTTGATTTCTTTTAAAGATGGGTCCATGTCTCATGCATTTGTGCGGTGGCCGCGTTCGAGGTTGATTCAGATGAATTATTGTTTCTTGGGCGCATGGTTTTCTTTTGTTTTTTGGTTCGGTCGCTGGCGTAGAGTCTCACTGACATGGAAAGTTCTCGATGACAAAGATGGAAGAATTTTCTTGATGTGATGAAGGTCTTGATGCTAGACAAGAAAAGCAAGTTCATAACCATCGCGCAAATGATGAATGATGGGGACTTCCCCCTTGACCTTTGAAGTGGATCTCTCGGTAATAAAGTCCGATTATTATGAAATCGGACGGAGTTTGAAATACGCACCATGCTCTGATCTCTTGGTGATAGGTTTTATGATCAATTATCGAATCGGAAGTGGTGACATCTGATACGATGTCCAAGGCCATGTCGTCCTCTTATGCGACATGAAGGAACATTGCGCAGCGTAAGTTTTACTCGTCTTATTGAAAATCATCTTCGCTTCTGTGGCCTACTATCCGATAAAAGAATCTGAACATGTCTTCTAGTTCAATATTCAAATTATACCTTACTTAAAAAGTACCTCACCCTTTAGTTTGAATTCGATTTTAGCTAGCCGTTAACTTGTTGTTTAAAACATTTATTTGTTTATATAAACTAATGAGCCGAACCATTTATACCCCTGAGTTTCAATCTGCTCTTCGCTGGACTCACCACATATTTGGACTCGAAGATGGGCCTGGTCTTGGCCCACAGAAGCCAATCCAGAATCTTAACCCTTGCTCCTTCTCGGCCCATATGCATATTTTGAAGCTGAGATGATGACACGTGGCGAGATCTGGACGGCTACGGGGAAGCCCAATCTCTGGGTCCCACACTTCCCCGCGGACCAATAGAAACACAGAAAAATCCACACCACAAAAAAGTCCTCCAAGAAAAATTCAAAATTAAATTCACTTATCCACCGCCACGTTTTCTCTCCCTTTGCTCGATCGAATCCCACTTCGGATAATCCAATGGCCACCACTCTTCTCTCCCCCTCCACCGCCGCCACCGCCGCCGCCACCTCCGCCGCAGGCCGCCACCTACCCTCCGCCAAGCCCCCTCCCTGCAGCCTTCCCGTCACGGTTACGCCGCCGAGAACCAGCTCCAACAGGCCAGTAACTAAGCTCCACGTTTCCTCCTCCTCCAAAACCGCCGCAGCCGCCGCCGCCGCCCAGCCGAAGGAGGAGACCGTCTTCTTCGACGGCGGGGCCCACTACGGCGACCTGGCGGTGAACCTCCTGCTGGGGTTCACGCTGCTGTGGCTGCCGCTGACGCTGGCGGCGGTGTCGCGGGCGTTCTACCTCCGGTACCGGTTCACGAACCTGCGGGTGACGGTGGTGTCGGGGCTGACGGGGCAGGACCGGAGCGACTTCTCGTACAAGGTGATCAAGGACGTCCAGGTGGTGCCGCGGTTCATCGGCGAGTGGGGCGACATCGTCATCACGCTGAAGGACGGCACCAAGGTCGACCTCCGGAGCGTGCCCAAGTTCCGGGAGATCGCCAAGTACTGCTTGGCCATGGCCGAGAAGGCCGTCGTCTTGAAGCAGGAGGGCTCTAAGGGCTTTTGAGGTTTAACTCGATATATATAAATTGACCTTTTATCTCGTTTCATTCGAAGTACGTAGAATTTTTTGGCCATTATGATCCGTAGATAAAAGGAATTTTCTTTCTATTTTTTTCATTGTCTAGTCCGGCTGATGATCATGTGAATTGCTACCTTATATGTGACCAAATTGTTTTTCCCTCCCTTTCTTGTAAATCGACATGTAACATTCGTGTTGGCTCGGTCTTTGCACCGAGACGGCTTTCGCTATTGTTACAGCGGGAAGAAGTTAGAATTCGATTATTGGAGGAACAAATTTATTTCCATAGAGTTTCAAGAAACTTGTCGACTCTAGTCAGAGAATTTACAATCTTATTGAACTAATCGTATCGTTTGAGTAAGAATCAGGGGTCGCAAAATGGAACAATGACCTGTATTTTAAGTCACATTGAATGAACTGGATGGAAAACAGGTTAGTTGAAGCTCTAATATAGGGTTGAAATTGCGATTTACTGTTGTGTTCGATTTTGGTGAGTTGGGTTTTGATTAGTGAATTGGATTGATAAATTTTGTTTGGTGTTGGGTTAGTTCACGACCTCTCGCATTGCTCGAAAACCATCACGAGGCGATGACATTTATCGAGATGCAGCAAAGCGAAGTGACTAGCGATTTTTAAAGCTTGAGCTGCAGCGGCGATGTTGAGCATTGGTAAGGCAGCAGGGGAAGACACCAGCATTGACTCGCTCGCGATGCGTTTCGTGAGATGAGCAAGCCAGATTACAGGGAGCTCAATTTAAGCTCACCTAACTATAGAGTAAGTGAGAAGAAGATGAATGAAAAATTAGAAATAAAGAGGAGAAAATAATGTGGGTCGGGTTGGATATGAGTCATAAGAATTATATTATATGAAAATATGTTGATATGGGCCGGATCGTTTTCAACTTGATCCAAACTCGACCTGACCTAATCATGACAAATCTAGTAAGAACTGGTTATGAATAATCACTTAAGTATGACATGCTCCTAGTTCACCCCAACTTGTGTCAAACAACGATGGCCATGAAACAAAAGCTAAAAGCCATTCCTAACATGGGCTTAGGTTGTCGTGTGCAATTCTCTTCTATTAGTTAACTTGCTTGCCTTTTCTACCTGCTACAGGCATATGCTTATTTTCCATTAATCATAAAATCGGCAATCGATTAATGAAAACGTATTCCTTTTATCCGACATCGGGGAACAGACTTTAGTTTAATGGCGCTTGTAGGATGAATTTTTTTAAGGTGAAATAATTTTTTGCAAATTAAATTTCCAAATTTTCACATGTTTGGTTTGTTGATAACGATCGGTTAACGAAAAACTGTTTATAGTCAAATAAAATATCCATACTTGAACTTAGGAAAATTAATTTTCTAACCTGGAAAGTGGAATTCATTGTCTTCCCAGAAAGCATTTTCTTTTATTATGATTTTTTTCCCCAAAATAAACACATCTTCAACCTTTTCTAAGGAAAATGATAAGATTTAAAGATAGCATATCGATAAGACTGCATGTTAAATACATTTTCTAGATCAATATCGATAAAATGGGCTTCTCAAGCCCAGTGAGTCATTTGACCTGTTCTTCTACTAAGTCACTATTTCTCTCTTAGTTACTGGATAAATGTATCGATATTTATCTTTACACAAGCATATTGGGTCCTTTCTCATCTTCCAATTTGTCAATAGATAAGTTCATGTTTTTCTTGGGTTCCCCTTCCTTTATTTCTACGATTGGAGCTGCTTAAGTGGAGAAAATTACTAAAAAAAATCCTAAATTTATTGTAATTATACTAATTCAGTTATAAACATTTTGCGTTTATGCCAATTAAGTTCATTCAGCTAGTTTTGGTTGGCCGTTTGACATGGACATCAACTATTGGCACAAATGTAAAATATTTAGAACTAAATTGACAAAAATAAAGTTTATGACTAAATTATCACAATTGCAATAGATTTAGAACTTTTTTGATAATTTTCCCTGCTTAAATGAGAGATGGAGTTCTTGCAATTGACATTCTTTTCTGCTTCTCGTTCATCATATTGAAGTTTTGCCAAGTAACATGGAAACGTGCACGCATAAATTCCTAATTATTCTAAGGAACTTGGGGTTCCATCGACAATTTCAGAAATCAACAATTAATTTGATGGAATTAGTCCATCGTTACTGGAAGGAGCGAATGGTCCGGAAACGCGGACCAAGCTGGAAGTCACTAAATTTATGCATGCATGTTGGTCGGGAAAAATACCAAAAAATTCTAAACCTATTGCATCAGTACCAATTCAGTTCTAAACTTTTTAATTGAACCGATTCAGTCCTAAACATTTTTACATTTGTACCAATTCAATTTATTCGGCCAATTTTGGCTAGCCGACATTGATGTGGATATGGCCGGTGGCTGGACATTGATGTGGCATTTAATGAATTTTTTATTATTAATTTTTTCTTTTCTTTTCTCCCTTCTTCTTCCTTGGATTGTCCTTGCAGTGGGTGATGAGTCTTCAGCGAGGGTCACGATTGTCGCCTGGCCTCGCCCAAGGCTACAGGTGAAGGTGGCCTTGCCCGTGGCAAGGCTAGGGCGAGGCTAGCTTCGCCTAGATTTGGGAGAAGCTGCCTTGCCCGCAGTCCTGGGCGAGGGCCGTGACCCTTGCCAACGGCTGGTGAGGGCTTCATGGCCCTCGCCCAGTGGCCAAGCTTCTGGCTTGGCGATGGCCGCCATCGCCTTGCTAGCCGTAGGCGAGGCTGCCTTCGCCCATGGCCTGTGGCAAGGCCAAGGCGAAGCTAGCCTCACCTAGATCTGGGAGAAGCTGCCTTGCTCGCGGCCTTGGGCGAGGTTGGGTGAGGGTCGCGATCCTCATCAATGGCCGGTGAGGGCTTCGTGGCCCTCGTCCATTGGCCAGTATACCTCGCCGGCCACTATGGGGACAGTCCAAGGAGGAAGAATGGAGAAAAGAAAAGGAAAAAGAAAAAAAAAAGGAAAAAAAAGAAAAAGGAAAGAAAAAAAAATAAAAAAATTCGAAAAAAAATAATTAAAAAAATTGCCACGTCAACGCTTGACCACAGGCCGGTATCCACATCGGTGTTGGACCACGACCGGCATCCACGTCAGCATCGGCCAACCAAAATTAGTTGGATGGATTGAATTGATACCGATGTGAAAATATTTAGGACTGTATTGGTTCAATTGAAAAGTTTATGACTAAATTGGTACCAATGCAATATGATTAAGACTTTTTTGGTATTTTTCTCCACGTTGGTATGATCTTTCGTTCAGCCTAGATTTAGGAAAAAAGGGGCGAAGACATTTCGGTGTGTGAATGCCAATTCTGTCGGTTTACAAGAATTTTGTATACTTGCCGAATTGGACCATCAAACCGCCTTGTTTTCATACTCGAAATTCCTCAAGATTCGCACCTCATAGGACGATAAGGACATATGAGCACAATCCTGTTTCTCGACAAGCTGGATTGCAGCCATCACCTTCCTCGAAGTTTCTCATTTGCGAAAAGGGAAGGTTTTCAGGAGAACAGATGAAATCACAGTTTGCAGCCGGTTCCTTATCACAGCATTATCAGATGTGTACGTCTGTCTTTAGCGAAACTCTTCATAACTGAGCTCATTCGATGACTTGTACAACAGCTGCATGGTCACATTCAAATCAGAAATTGAAAAAAACAATATGGAATCAGAGAAGTTACATCTCATCACTCTCTTCGGGTCTTGTTGTGATTGGCGCTAGCATAGACGGTGCATAAACAGTGTGAAGCCTACATATTCTTTTGACGATGCTATAGATTTTAAGATCGGTGTACAGTTTTTACTAAATGATATGTCACTAGGTATATAATAAGATGACAATATTCGACCGTTTTAAAGGAGTAGGTTACCTCACTGAGTGTCTCTTGTTGGACTTGAAGAGGTCTAACCCATTTTATGTGGTTTATTAGGTCTATTATATAATATTTGACATGAGCCCAATTTAATAAAATATGTCATGGGTCATATATTTATGACATCCAATTAAGCATAAAGAATCCATATATTAAACCTCGATGGAAGGTTGAGATTTAGCAGCTCTAGTATTGATCTCATCACTCCTTCTATATAAGGTTTCTCTTTTGTGGAGAATGTTTGTAGTCAATTATCACGGTTCCACTATTTTTCACAAAATTGTTGAGAGAAAAATACATTCATACCCACATGAACACATCTCCTTTCATTGGATCAATAATGGCTTTTTTGATTTGAGTACGCTATATTTATTAATTTGATCTCATGTTCATATGATTGAAAGATCCTATCAATTTGATATCTCTTACATAAACCCTAATTTTTTTTGGGAGACCCACCGTAGATCCCACATAATTTGTGAAATTTGTGTTCGAAAATCCACTTTGACATAAGACTAGACCATGTTAATCTACTAATCTTGTGAACTTGTGAAATTCACGGTCTTTCATATATTAGTTCGATTTTGGAAGTCTAATTGTAATGTCAGTCCATTCAGTCTATGCAGGAAAACCTGGCTCTCAAAAACAATGCGTGGACCTAAACAGACCAATATGGAGCAGAAACAAAGTAAAAGGAGCATAGGATTCCTAGTTTGTAGGCAAGGAAATAGGACGGGAAAAAGGGAACAGTGAAAATGCAAGATCCACCACTATACTCAATAGTATCTGAGAAAGAGGAACCAAAGGCATGTGAGAATCCCAGGCAGCACAAACCCAACATTCGCATAAATCTAAAGAGATCGATACAGCGTTACCACATATGCTCCAAATTGTTGTACCACGAAATGGGTCCTATATGTTCCTTTTTCCCTTTCTTTCCCATTGGATTGGAGAATATGTTCGATGTCACGAGCCGGTGTAAGAGGGCTTGCAAAAGAACATCATGTGGCGTTGGGTCGACAGCCCCTTTCCGTGCCTCATGAAATCTCTAGTGTTCATGTTGAATAAAATTTCCATATGCATCTTCTTGTAAACAATTTTTCGGATCCCTAACTTCTCATCTCCAAATTTTTTGCTCATCACACGTTCTCTCAAGCTCTCTTCCTCACTCATCATTGAGGGAAAATGGTATATAGCACAAGCTTTCGACATGGGACAGTAGTAAAGCTGTCACAAAACCTTGGGACAAAATCAATGATCTAAAAGGAGATGAGGCGGAGCTTAAAGCATCAGGTCCCGAATTGGTTTTTGTATCACGTGTCGCGCATCAAATATCAAACTTTCTTTGTGGGGTAAAAAAATCAAACTCTCCTTTTCCTCCTCTTTTCGACCTAGCTCGCTCTTGTCATGTCCCCACTCCATTTTCAGTCCTTCATCTAAGTGAAATGGAAATCATTAGGGAGCGTCAACACATTTTTAAGTTGGGGGGGACACCTCGCAACTGAATGGAGCACCTGGATTTTGTAACTAGTATGGAAAGAGGACGTGCACAAACAACAAGACAAAAGAATGATGATCATGGGTTCTTAGTGAGCATCAAATTGAGCAGGCTTTTGCATCGTATGCTATGGAAAAGGCGGTCCAACACATAAAGTTGTCCTATCCAAAGTTGTTTCTTCTTTCCCACAGAGAGAGCGAGGGAGACGTTTGACATAAAGTGGGTGGTTGTGAAAAGATATTTGGCTTGAATATATTCATTTTTGCATCACGAGCATCTTCACTATTTCAACTTCGCTATATCCACTCCAGCTCCGCCAAACAATCGAAATTCAATTTCTTGATTCGTATCCCGGACTATAAATATTCAACCATACTAAGTTTAAGACCGATACTCTCTCTTTTTCTGTGGTGAGATTAATTTTTGCGTTTTTTCGACCCTAATTTCCATCCTTTTTTGGGAGTGAGTTCACATATGTTATTCCAACAAATAATTGCAAAAATTCATCAGAATTCACCCCTTTAGTCCCGCGACATGTGAATTCTCTGAAGAAACAACTTTTGGCGGTCGAAGGGGATTAAAAAGGCATATATGGCTATCTTGCCGGTTCAATCATGAGTTTTGAAATTCTAGAGAGACCGGGAGCTACCTATAGAGACCTGTCTTTTGATAGCTTCTAATTATTAGTCCTTAGTCGGTGTAGACGACCATGTAATTTTGAACGGGGAAGTAGTAGTTGATCATTGGATCTCATCTTCAAGATCACCAAGATGAGTCAAAGTGACCCCCGCATCAGATTGACCATCGGTCAATCAGGGTACCCTAGGAAAAAGGTACTCCTTGCTTAAACCAAAAAAGAAGAAAAAATAAAATGTGGTTGATCTTAATTATAGATTAATCCCTTTGAAGGTACACTGATGTAAATAGAATGAATGCTCATGGAAATTAGTCTCTTTATACAAGAGATTGATAGGTACATCGTGACTAATCAGAGAATTCATAGACCAAAATAAGATTCCTCATCAAGACCGAGCTCGGAGTACCAAAAATATTTATTATGACCCGGCGACCCGGCACACTTGATCGGCTCCTCACAACCAGGTCAACCTTGATAAGCGTCCTCTCCAATATGCTTGATTTACAATCACCTTCTACATCTATTCTATAGATAACAAATAAGATAATAGATGAATGCGAGTCACTTTTGACTTTCAAAAAACTTACCTTCACATTATCTGTTATCTTTTCAAAAGATATATCTCTTTTCCGTTCTCCTCTTTACTTTATTTTTTCTCATCAAAAGGCTTTTTTCAAAGACTAAAATTATAAAACCGTAAAAAACGGAAGACTACCCAATACCTGAAAACAATAAAGTCAACTTCATCTAAGAGCGTCCGTTCGAGTATACGATTACTTATGGTTTTCCAGGCACGTAGATGGTTTCATACAATAGTAAGCTTGTAACAGATGGAAACAATCATAACAGGAGGAGGAGTTAATGCAAATCGATGAAGTCCCAGAGCCCCAGCATTTTCTTGAAAGTACAAAGTTTGAAATGGAAATTTCCCAGTCTTACCCTATGATGAGGTCGTTGAACGTGTTTTTGACACACTAATTATAATCACTCTCTAATTTAGAGCTCTTTCTCGAGACTAAAAAGCCCAAAAAAGGGCCATGTTTTCTTTTCCTTCCTTTAGTTTTTCTTGCTTTGGACTTAAATTCCTTTTGTCCTTAAAGCGAAGAAAGATTGAGAGAGAGAGAGAGAGAGAGCAAAAAGGCTAAAGAGACATGGCGCCTGGTAATCGATTGAGAGGACGCTCTTCTCAGGCATGATTTTGAGTTCATGAAAAGAAGACGCGCTATGATTTAAATAGTCCCACTCCAACCTCATCAATCCATCTATCTCTTTCGGAACTTGGGCCTCAGCTATAATGCTCCGATATCAAGTGCCTTGCCTATAATTTCTAATTGAAAAGATACCCTTTAAGCCTGAGGATATGCAAGTGCCGGACCAATCGATTTGCATCATGTTATATGATTTGAAATTGCACCAATGGAACTTGATTACTAATCGTGCATATCGCTTTGTATGAGCCTAAGCCAAAACACATAAATCCTTAGATGATGTGAAATCCACGGGCGAAAACCAAAATGGTTTGAGGATTTCATACAAAGTGCATAAGATGGCTTTCTCCTCTTGCATGGAAGAATAGGCAGTTAGATCTGAATGCAGCGTACGTTCACCGAGTCCTTTTTGTTCCCCTTCTCTTTCGGATTCGTTTTTTGGCCTAATATAAAACTAAGGGGTAAATCCCTCCACATTGACTTTGATTTTGATGGCTAATCTTCAATAAGTCCAAAATGATTCGATCTGAAGTGCAATGCTTGGGATTGGGACTTCGTGGAAAGTTCCTTCGTGATGTTTCGTCTGTCCAATTGATCAACTTTAAGTCACTCTCCTCATATCTCTTTATATCAACACGGTCTATTCTAACCCTGTTCGTCAGCTAAAGTTGGTCCGTGAAACGCAAAATTTAAGGAAAGTTGGAAATCAAGGACCGCGTTCGAGCACATCATGAACCCATTTTTCCAACCGATGGAACGTCTCTAAGGATTACTTAAATATATCATGGACTCAGTTTTCCACATCATTTAATTAATGTCCCTATTCATTTATGAGCTCAAGCATATAATTACCCCTATGTTTGAGGGGGCAGCACCATCATCTTTATCTTATTTTATTTTTGAAAGCGTATCGTCTATCAACAATGTTCAAAAGCTAGACGAAACGTGACAAGAATTGAGGCAAATGAATGGGTGGTGGGAGAGGGGAGAGAGAGAGAGAGAGAGAGAAGGAGAGAGGGAGGGAGGGAGGGAGGGAGGACATATTTCTTGCTTTTGAAAATTAGGGTACGTGGGGATTCCTTTGATTTATTTCTGTCTCTTGAAACTTTTAAAAGCTCTGATGGTAACGTGTATCGTGTAAACTTTTGTTTAGGGTTCCACAAGATCGGCCTTTTTAGAGGGTCGGCTTGCTTTGATGGCTTATGGTGGGACAAATATTACCAAACCCTCCTTAAGTCCTCACCTAATCTCCACCATTCCCCCATTCCATGCCTTTCTAAGTCCTCTCTTTTACTTCATAAGAAGAAAGTTTTGATTGGGGTGGAGAATTTTCTTGTTGAAAGTGGGAATTCGTGTTTCTTCCATCTATCGCGTTGGATATCCACTTCGCAGTCAACATCATGATATCTCGAATGAGATATGATCTGCTGTCGAGCAGTGGCCAGTTGTTGTTGTCCATTGTGTGGCACTGCTTATAGGTAATTTTAAGGTGTATGAATAAGCTGCTACCATGCAACAATGGCAATGACAGTTGTGATGTGTTGATGAGGCTTACGGGCTATCAATCTTGACCCTTATATTAATAACTATGTTAAAAAATTCATAAATCTGATAAATATTTTCACCATTAAATCAAGCCTTTCCTCAGGTCTAGAGTAGCTTGATGGAAAGAGAGGTAATTCCACTTTTGTTAATTAGTAACTTATCCAAACTTAAAGCAAACTCATGAAGTCTCGTTTTTCTTTTTCTCTCTTGATTAGTCCTCAGCTTACCTAAAATCTTGAGGAAAAAAACTAAAAAAGTTCTAAATTTATTGTGTTTGTGTAAATCCAATTATAAACTTTTTTTATTGTGCTAATTTAATTCTAAACCTATTCATATTTTGTCAGTTACGTCCATTCGGCCAATTTAGATTGGAAATTGTTGACGTGAATGTAGGCAGTCCTACATTGCAGTGCTAACGTTAACGTTGATATTTTTTTTTATATAAATTTTAATATATTTTGAATTTTTTCTTTTTTTTTTCTCCATTTCTTTCTCTTTTTGCTAGTGGTTGATGAGGGTGGGGGCAAGCGCTAGCAAGGGTCCCCCTTGCCCAAGTGATGCTTGGCGATAGGGGTGATCAGTTCCCGATTCGGTGCGATTCCTATGTGGAATTGGAAACCCAACCGAGAAGATCGGTTCCCATTGTTTGGGATTGGGGATCAAATTGGATGGTCCTAGGTTCAGGAACTGGACTAGACCAATCAGTGCAATCTTGTTCAGTCCAGTTCAATGGAATCGATCACTTAGCAAAAAAAAAAAAAAAGATAAAAAAATATTATGAGTTATTATTATTTTAGGGTTTATTGCTATTTTTAAGAAATTTAAAAATATATTTTTTAAGAAAAAAAGAGTCAATTTAGTCCAGTTTGATTCCCCCTTCAAAACTAGAAATCAGACCCAAAATTACCGATTCTATTTTTATGGAACAGCGAACTAGACCGACGCCTTTGGGAATCAAACCAAACTGGTCAATCTAGTCCGGTCAGAGTGATTCTCGGTTCGATCAGTCCGATATGCTCACCCCTACTTGGCAAGGCTACCTTGGCCCGAGCGAGGGTCAGCCTTGCCAAATCTAACAAGGGGGCTTTCACCCAAGTAGCGATCGATCATTGGCAAAAAGAAAAGGGAAGTAAAAGGAAAATATAAAAAAAATGCCTATATCAATATTGGTTGTGCCACATAGGATGGCTGACGACGTCGACAATTTCTAGCTTAAATTGGTCAGATAGACTCAATTGACATAATGTGAAAATGTTTAGGACGTGTGTAGTAACATTTATGTTTCTGAGGACAATTTTTTTTTTTTTCAGAAATAATTTTTTTCTATTTCTATTTCTTGGAACAATTTTTGAGTAAAAAAAAGTATTTGTAACTACACAAATTTTCTATTCTTAGAATAGAAAAAGAATAAGAATGCGTTTCGTACGACCCACAAATTTTTTTGTAATGCAAAATTTCTTTTTGTTTTTTTAATAATTTTTTTAGATTTTTTTCCCTCTCTTCTTCTTCTTGATCTTCCTCTAGTCGGCGGAGGGCAGCGGTGACGGCAAGCGGTGACAGTTGGGGAGCAAGGTGGGGTGGAGAGGAAGAAGAAGAAAAGAAGAAGAAGAAGAAAATAATTTATTTCTTGAAATTGTTCTCAAGAACAAGAAACTACTTTTGTCTGTTTTTTGTTTCTATTCTAAATTTATTCTCCGGCTATTTTCAATTCAGAGAATAAAAAAATTAGTTGATGTTATCAAATGAATTTTCATTCTTTTTTTTGTTCCAGAGAACAAAGAACAAAAGAACAGAGAAATTGACAAATTATCATGCAAAGCCAAAATTAACACAATTGAAAGGTTTATGATTAAATTGGTACAAGTACACTAAGTTTATGATCAGTTTGGTACTTTTCCTAAGGCCTTGTGTCCTAAGGCATGTGACAATATATCAGGTATATAAATCAACTCAATATGCTGCACGATTTTCTTAATGTGTGTACTTACATAGTGTTCAAATTATGGATCATCGAATTAATGACATTTTTCTGAATACAAAGGTTAAAAATCGTGGACCACAAGGTCGGTCCAAGTTTTTTCATGTGGGCAATAATTAAGAGAAATTATCTACACGAATATTCCCAAGCACATGTGGCCAATTGTTTGGGAAGGTGAAGATGAACCCAATACGAGAGAAGACAAAAGGAAAGCATCACACCACTAGCAACGCATGCACCAAACAAGAGCTTTCATTTAGCAGAAACCAAAAAAAGAAAGAAGAAAATGGCAATCGATTCATTCCGTTATAGAAACTTTTGATCCAACAATATTTGATTCATGTCCGAAGCGGATCTATAACAGTTAGATCGTGTCGCTCATGAGACCGACTCTGTTTTTCGAATTAAACTTACTCATTGATCGTAATTATGTAATGCTAATTGGTTAGTCGAGAGACACGAGCCAAAACATAAATAGGATTTCAAAAAGGCAAAATGCATCTGGAAGAAGACAAGTGGCTGTCCGCACACGAGATGTAAATCTCATTCCCTCTCCAATTAGATTCAACTTCGAATGCGGTTGGCAGAAGCCGCTTAGCATCGGCCTCCAATGGCGAACCGACGTTCTCCTCACGCGCCGAGTGCAAGCAAGATAATAATGGAGCTTGCTCATCCGGCATGAACAGCGATTCTGCCCCAGAAGAAGAAGAAGCAGACTAGCGATTTTTTCAAAATGTCCCAAAAGTTCAAAAAAAATGTAAGTGCATGAGAGGGTTTAGGTCATGAAGAACATCATGCCCCCATTAAAGATGGCAGCACATCGATGAATATATAAAAATAAAGATGAATTCTTGGCAAGTGATTGACCCATCACTTTTATACCCAATATATATCACATCTCTCTCTCTGCTCTGCTCTGTACAAGTAGATATATTCTCCTTATACAAAGGTGCATGCTTGGCGTTATTCTATACCACCATTCATTAATATTCTCTCGTGGGTTTCAGAGCTTTTTTTCAAACACCCTCTCATGCCCGCGCACCAGAGCAAGAATCCCTTGATTTGTATTAATATAGTTTTCCTCTCTGCAGAGAAAGCTAGTCATCCTCAAAGAGCTGGAGATGTGTATTCGAGCACTTCGAAAATAAACAATGAGTGTATATAAGCGATCTCAAGATCCATTCAATGCAGCTCACCAGGTAAAGCGCTACGCGTTTGTGCTCTTACTAATGGTAACATTCTGTCGGACAGAAAACGCGCTTAAGCATGCGGAGTATTCGCGAATCCCAAAGAATATAAGCGATCCGACGCACTGTGGTTAAGTGAGCTCTTCCAGTGTCGAGACTTTGTGGCAAAGCCTTTGTCCTTCCCACTTTTTGTTGGAAATCCTTATTTTTATGATGACTTTTTGGTTGAATGCAGAGGAGTGTCTTTGATCAAAGCGAGCTCGGAAAGACAAAGAATCCGAGGCGTCTGCGAGTTGGGATGAAGAAAGGGCATAGTGAACCTTTTGATTTCGTCTACAAAGTCCCGTTTGAACCAAACAGTGAGAAGTGACTGTGGGGAGAAGAGAGAGAGAGAGAGAGAGAGAGAGAGTTGGTTCCCTTTTGTGGGTGCAGCTTCTTATTTATTATAAGACTGCTCGGTGAGGGCTCGGCTTCTGTACCACGAGCTGAATTGGGTCAGCTTTTTCATAGTCGAAAGGAGCAAGAGAGGAAAGACAGAGTGGAAGATAAAGATATGCAGGAAATGAAGAGGAAGGTTGATGGTAGTGGCAACAATGGAGATGTTAAGAAGGAGAGGCATATTGTCACATGGTCTCAACAGGTTCCATTTCTTGCCTCTCTTCGCACCTACTCATTTAGCTTCAAGGAACGTGATATTATCATTTCCTTCTCTAGAGTTTGGTTTCTTTTTTAAAATTTGATTAAATGGAATTGATATGTAGGAGGATGATATACTACGTGAACAGATTACAATTCATGGAACAGACAAGTATGAGCCCTCTCTCTCTCTCTCAAGCCAGCAAACGTAGTCAGTTGCGTTTAAGTTCTTAAAATGTGTTCTCATTTGCAGCTGGGTGATTATCGCGTCTAAGTTCAAGGATAAGACGGCGAGGCAATGCAGGAGAAGGTTCGTTTTTCCTGCTACTAATCGAACTATTTGTCTTACGTGATACTCTGTCTCTTCCAGCAATTCTCAGTGTTGTGTATGGTTTGATGTTGATGAAAAGTAAAATATGTGTTGCAGATGGTATACATATTTGAATTCTGATTTCAAAAAGGGTGGATGGTCGCCGGAGGAGGACATGCTCTTATGTGAGGTAGTCGTTGCCCTGTGCTCTTCTGTGCAGAGAGAGAGAGATCTTTTGATATATCTTATATATGATATATCTTATATCCATAAATTACTTATGGTTTCAAACAATTAAAAATTTGGTGGCGGCAGGCTCAGAAGATATTCGGAAATAGATGGACAGAAATATCAAAGGTGGTTTCAGGCAGGTATATTTAGCTCTTGCTCTGCATCTTCCCCTTCCGAAAACGACTCGTGCACCATATGACTCATCATCACTTGCAGGACGGACAATGCCGTGAAGAATCGGTTCACCACCTTATGCAAGAAGAGAGCAAAATATGAAGCCTTGACGAAAGAAAATAACTTTGCATTCATCAACACCAATAACAAAAGGGTCATCTCCTACAATACATCCATCTTGGAGGAAACATCAGAAAGCGCAGTACATACAAAAAGGCTGAGGTAACCTGCAAGACTCGTCTCTCCGAAGAAACTTCCATGAAGTAACTGTTCTACATAGTAAGACCACTTCTTTTGTATAGCAGGAGGACTCAAGTTCCTGATCTTGTAGAAGCTTGCAACTTTGGAGAGAGATCGTACGGGAAATGCAGAGTAGCATTTCCTCAGCAGCCAAGAACTCCCTTCTCCGTAGTGGTTTCGAACATCCACAACAACTATGGTAAGTTTGCCTGAAAAAAATGTATTTTGTCAGTTAGATATAGCTCTGATGGTGCATTGTCAGACTGCATGGTCATATGTAGCATAATTAATCAACAAAAGAGCAGTCCTGTTGATGAAATTATCAAAACTTTAGTCGTCCTAATTCAGAAAACAGAAATATTTAGCTGCTCACATGCAGTCTACTTTTGTTTTGACAAATCAGCAGCCAAGGATAGCAAAAATGAAAGAACATTTCTCAGTAAAGATGATCCCAAAGCCACTGCCTTGATGCAGCAAGCAGAATTGCTCGGTTCACTTGCACTAAAAGTGAACACAGAAAGCACATGCCAGAGTCTAGAAAATGCTTGGAAGGTACGTGTTCAATGCTTGCTCATAAGTTTCTCCATTCAGCACAAACAACATGAACGCAACAGAGCCCTCCTCCTACAATATCAGTAAGGCTTTTGTTATTTCTTTTTATTTTGCTTCATGAGTGGAGGGTCAAAAGGGTATTGGCCAGAACTTCCGTAAACCTCCCAAACCCCAGTTCAGGTGGCAAAGACCAATGTACTTTCAGTTATGGGTAAATCCTGCATATTAAAGGTTACACTATATATGTTAAAGCATACGCATGGCAATATCAAGTGCTTCAGGCAATAATTAAGATGCAGGCAATAATTAAGATGCTGCAATCAGCTGTGGCACATATATATTCACTCTAATACTGGAGAAATCTCTCAGGTTCTTGAGGATTTTCTGAGTCAAGCCAAAGGAGGTGAACTCCATGAACATAAGATCTCCAATATTGACTTTCAGCAGGAGAATTTCAAAGACTTACTGAAGGAGTTGGAAAGTAGCATTGACGGAAGTCAATCGTCAAGGTAATAGATCACTACGAGATGAGACTAGACAATAGATAAGCTTCACCACATGTGCAAGTATTAATAGATCATTCGCAATTCAGGGAACCTGATCTATGTGAAACGTCTCCAGTCAGCTCCGAGTATAGCACAGGTTCCACAATATTGCTCCATGGAACTACAGATGGAACAGAACCCACTCGACAAAGAGGAGGCATACTAGATGAATATATTGAAACTGAAACTGCAGCTCCACCAATCCATACTGAACAACTTGTCAATGACCAGAATGTGGCACCACTATTTCATGCAACGACTGATCAAGGTTATGAATTTCTTACTCACAAGAAAGGCATACAGAATACTTCTATATATTATAAAAGTAGATCAGCAAAGTAGATCGAACTGACAAAAGTTAGATCTCTTGGCAGCAGAAAATCTCCAATCCATCGATGAACAAATAAATGAAAGCGGAGTTGGTCCTGCCCCATCACATACAGAGTTTGGCTCGCCTCTTGAAGTAACCCCACTTTTCGGATCATTAGCAGCAGGAATTCCCAGCCCAAAGTTTTCAGAGAGTGTAAGTAATCTCATCAACCTAATTACGTTAAAGGCACGAACTTAGCAGTCCCATCTTTTTTTACTTTCTAAAAGAACAATGAGCATCATACATCTACATACATGTCATACTGATGTACAAATCCCGATCCAGAAAGAGTAAGTGATGGTTTTGAGTTTTCCAACCTAGCCAAGAAAACAATGAATTTCTTAAAGCCGTACCAATTGGCCAGACTATCTCGCTAATCATTGAACCGATGGCAATTTGCTAATTCCAGCCTTCCATCGTCAAACTTCAGCTCTTAGGAGAAATTTAATAGGAAATTATCATTATCTCTCTGTAGAGGTTGTGATTATACTTAGCTGTTTATAACAGACACCCCCGGTAAAATCCTTGTAAGACAGCTCTTAGGCCACATTACTAGTGTCAAACCGAAAAAGGGGAAAAAAAAGAGGGAAAAAAAGAATTGTCCATTCTATTAGCAATGTTGATGCAGTAATGGCATCATCTGCCAGCATCTCTGGCTATGTTAGCAAGAGCAAAATCCTTTATTCGTTCAAAACATAGCTTAGATTTCAAGAAATAATTGACACATGCTAATACGAAAGGGTCCCACTGACCAACTTCAGGTGATGATAAGATTTGCTGTATAACTTGTTGAACCCTCTAAGAGCAGAGCATACATTATAGACATAAATGGGACTTCTGCAATCTTCATAGACTAATTGCATCTATCTAGGACTGTCAGAAGCAAAGGATAAACTTTTGCTTCTAGATGGCAAATGTAAAGAGAATTGGGGGTTTCTTTCATCATAATTAAACATTTGCAATGACTCTTAATAAGTAGCAGTGACAAAATGATATGCACAACTGACTGGAATTTCCTTTTTTGTTTTTTTGTTCAGGAAAAGAACTTCTTAATGAAAACACTGGGAATGGAGTCCCCTTGTCTAATCCCCAGCATCAATCCTTCTCATCCCCCAGCATGCAAAAGAGCCCTCCTCCAAAACCCCTAAACCACCAACCTAAAATCCACAATCCATAAATCACAAGGTCAACAAATTCTAGTCTTTATTCTAAAAGATCTAGCATGTATCTAGCCCTTCCTTTCTCCGGCCCTTCAACATGTTCCGCATTCTTCTTCCCTTCCATTTTATTGTTCTAAACTGCCAGTATTGAATCTGGATCTGCCGTTCGGTAAATCCAGCTTTGGAGCATTACGGAACACTAGCTCATCCATAAATCATGATTCCATCTCCTTCCGTCCTAAATGAGTCACAAGCCCATCACTCAAACTGAAATTCAATACACCTATTCCGGGTTCCATTCTTTTGTTCGTCTTACTCTTCCCCGATTTTCATCTTCGGTGTTTTCTACTCCAATGCAAATTTTGGTGTGTCGTGTCTGTACAGAAACTGCGGCTTCTCGCCGACAGTGTAGTTATACGTCGGCTCCTCCTCCTGGCCTACTGCTTGCCCAATTATTCTATTACGAAGAGAGAGAGAGAGAGAGAGAGAGAGAGAGAGAGAGAGAGAGGGTCAATGGGTGTGCATAGAAGTATAGAAATATTCTGTTACTCCCAGTTCCAGATTGTAATCCGACTTCACTGATATCCAATGGAAATGGGTTTTGTTTTCGGTGTGCAAAATGCCTCTCCTTTCATGTATTCTCACACGCTATATCTACGCTCGAGAATCGACTCGACCCATTTCGAGAAACCAACAACAATCGATAGCAGAGATCAGGAACGAACACACGTGCCCAAACGCAGCAAAACATCGCAAACGAATGCGCATGGAGGAACAATTTACGTCCTTCGAAAAGCAAAAGCAGGACAAAACATGAACTTACGTCGGATCGAAACAGCCTCGTCACGTCTGCGTTCGCACGCATTGTTTCACCCTCCTATCTTCCGACGGCCGAGGCATGATCGTCGGGAAGAACTTGAAGTACTGCGAGAGCAAATTGAAGAAGAAAAAGAGAAGGAAGTGGCGGTGGACCCGATGGATCGAGAGGCCCGTTCTCAGTTGGGGCGGGTTCGGCCCGGTAAAACCCGACAGGATTTATCGAATATGAAATTCACAACGAACCAAGCGGGTCAGACAAATTTATCAGATACTCCCGACCTACGTAAGCCTAATGGATCGAACCGCTGAACAACATGGACGTAAGCGACATCATCCGACGGCTGAGATCCACCTTTTTAAGTTCGTCAGGCCTAAAAGAGTACTTACTAATCCCGCTCATTACAACGAATTTTACAAGGTCTCGATCAATGATAATTGGAAATTTTACCTTTTTGCTCTTCTCCATAGAAGTTATGGGTCGGGTCACCAGTTACAATTGGCGAACATTGGCGAACTTCTTCTACATGCGTCCTCGTTATTGCCAATTTCCTTTGCGGAGCCTTTGGTGGACGTACTGACAATGCCCGAAAAGCTTTCGTGCTTTCTGGGCCGACGTCTGGCAATTAGTGTGGCCGTGTTGCCGGACTGACCTCTTAATTCGAGACATTATCGGGACAATTTCTCTCTTGTATAAGACACAATCTTGGGCTTCGGTCCAAACTCCGAAACGACAGATTCGGGAAGAAATCGAGCCCCAAAAACTCGGCAAAATTTACGCCAACGTTTTAACAACGGTGTTGAATTCAAACAATCTTATAAGGGTGCGTAGAGATGCCGGAGTTTGGCTGGTCATGGTTGCTCGCGCTCTGGATTTCCTCCAGTCTAGCTACAACCACGGCCATCGTGGGTCGACTCTTCGGGTCCAGATGAAGGCACCTGAGGATGATTTCTGCAAACTGGTGGGCTTCTTGTGCGGGGAAGTTCCGCTTGAGCTTTCTGTCCACGACATGGTGCAGCTTCACTTTGTCCCTCAAGTAGGGCTCCGCCCATTGTGCGAGGTTTCCGACGGTCCCATTGGAATGTTTCCTCATCGCCCTAGAGCCCGTGAAGATCTCCAGGAGAACAACCCCAAAACTGTAAACATCTGTTTTGAGGGTCAGATGACCTGCCGATTACAATGGGAAAAGAATGTGAGCCTCGTGGATTTGGGGGGGTCGACAACGGATCGAAATATTTTCTCGAAGCATGATTAGCTTGACCCATCAAAATGAATTTAAATCGATGAAACCTAACATTATTAGAAATATAAAGAAATCCATGGAGAGGATACCCGAGATGATATATTCAGGCGCAAAGTATCCTCTCGTGCCAAGAACTCTGGACGAGACATGAGACTGATCGCCTTGAGGTCCAAATTTGGCGAGGCCAAAGTCTGATATCTTGGCATCAAAGTGCTGCAATATCATAGAGGATGACTGACTGATTATGTGAGCCAGTTGAATAGCATTGCATGCTCATTCATTCGCAGTTGTAGAGTACACATCGGCAATAATAGTTCTCACACGACAGAAAACAAATCATCGAACTTCCTACAATTTAAACAACACTATCATCTATGTGCACACTTATTGTTTTAGGTGCCGTAAACTTGTAATCTATTTATTTTCTCTCATGTGTGAAAAGCACAAGGAGCTAAGTTGGAGAACAAGAATCAAAATCACGATTGGGGCTGCTAGAGGTTTAGATTGTACCATAAATATAGAGGAAAAAGCGAAACATACAAAGGTAAGCAAAACGTTGGAGGCTTTGACATCGCGATGAATGATCGGCTTGTATTGTGAATGAAGATGATCCAAACCTCTAGCAGCCCCAATCGCGATTTTGATTCTTGTTCTCCAACTTAGCTCCTTGCGTTTTTCTGTTATTCCGGTAAAGCATGTAGTCAAATTGGGTTCTGTAGGTTTGAAATCATGCGCGGAATTGCAAATACATACTGGCTTTATTAAATTTCATTCACCTTCCTCTCATTCAGAGAGTCCTCATTGATTGGTCCTTACCTCTTAATAACTGATTTTCTAAGCTTCCCTTAGCCATAAACTCGTAAACCACAATTCGGTGGTTGTTCTTGCTGCAATATCCTATGAGCTTCACGATATTTGGGTGATTCAATTTGCTCAGGAACCTCAGTTCATTCTGCAAGCACAACATTGATCTGATTAGAGAAAGAGAGTGTGCATGTGTGTGTCAAAGCATTTAAACATTACCAAAGAATATCTTCATCGACAGTTTGAACTTTTAAAATATTCATAGCTTTCATGCAAAATTAGAGAGAGAGAGAGAGAGAGAGAGAGAGAGAGAGAGAGAGAGAATCAATCTAACCAGCCATTCATCTTGACCTTGTGATCCCATGTCTCGGAGCCTCTTGACAGCGATGGCCAGGCCCTTGTTCGGTTTAGCCGCATTCATGGTGCGATAGCTGATCCAGCCCTTGTAAACATCACCGAAACCACCTTCGCCAATGAAGTTGTTGCCACTGAACTCGTTCGTGGCGTCCTTCAACACATCATAGCCAAAGCAGTGAAGCCTATATGGATGGAACACCTCATCCTTCTTGTTCATCGGGCAATCCTCGTCTCGTTGCCGGCCTTGTGAGTAGGCATACTGATTTCCATCTATTTCTGTTTTTGAAATATGAAATGCAAATTGAGTTCGAGGCAAGATAAAACTAGAATTGCCAAAGCTGGCCAGTCACCAATGGCACGTGTGCACTTCATTTCATCAGAAAGGTGTTTAGTATTATTTTACAAGCTCTTGAATGTGCGAGTCAAGCAAAGATTAATGAGGAATGCAAACAATTAGCAAGTAATGAAACTGTCATCAAGAAAAGATATAAAACTTGCCTTTGAGCGGCTGCTGAGAATGAATGGCCGGCTTTCTGTGATCTTGAAGCGGCAAATCATGTAGTTCATTCTTGCTGCTCTTTCCTTCACCAAGATGGTTAAATTGCATCATCAATGTTCATGAATAGATAAAGAAGAGATCCAGTAAGTAAATCCAAATTCAACTTTACAAAAAAGAATAAGAAGAAGAAATACCCTTTTGAGATTTTGATGAAACTGATGAAGTTCTTTGTTTCGATTTAGATTTTTCATCGGGACATGAAGTTTGCAGTCTGCACTCTGATTTAATGTAATAAAGTACCAAAACATATCAATATGAGATGAATTTTCAGCTAACAAAATTTCAACTTTGGAATAGAAATTTGCTTTAAAGATAAAATAAAAGAAGAATTAAACCAGCGGGAGGCTGAGTGATGTTTATAGGCTGGTTTGGGTCTCGATTCGAGGCTTTTCTGAAACACTTCCCCATTAAAATCTCCTGTTGCTGATTAAACTCAAAAGCCAGCAAACGTGCAACTAAATATCTGGTGAATGAAAAGACATTGGAAAGATTGATATACAGAGCTTTGGTGACAGATGATTCTGTGAAACCGACTATGTGGAGCTTAGTAGAGTGCACAAAGGCATTGAGCTGCGGGTGTTATGGACGACCATACCAAAGAACCGAATGAATCCCGGAATCTTGTGAAGGAAGGAATGGATCGAGATTAATTTTATGATATGTTCGCAATCATTGGAGGCTGCGTTGTGGGAATTTCCTCACGTCATTCCAAGAATTTTGAGTATACGTGTATCAAAATGATCAGCTACGCTTCTTCTCCGGGTATGTAGCAACAGATGGCTACTTTGTTTGTGTTGCTTGTTACCGTATATCGAAGAAGTACAACAAGAAACGACAAAATGTTGAGGAAATTGAGAGTTGCAAACTAGGAGATTGATTTGTCGTCCGATTGATTGCCCAAAGTCTGGGTTCTGCTAAGAGTCCTTCCCATTGTTTCTATTACGCCGTCAACATTAAAAAAGATAAAAAAGAGTAATTTTTGACGAGTAGCGCGTAAGAGGAGACCGACATGTGCATTCGCAGTCGAAATATCGACCAATTATCGGAAAGCTATTGTTCCGTAAACATATTTCGACAATAAGCATGTCCATCTTCAAACTCATACTCGAAATAATAATCTACTCTCTTTTTTGGGGCGAAATATGTGACATCCCGAATTTCCAATTATATTTTCAATAAATTGAAACGGGCATTTTATCTGCACGCATATAGTTATTTTCTCTGAACTGATCACTCATGGAATAACTAGTTTATCGGGTGAAGCCATTAAGAAATTCTAAGGTATCGGACTCGAGAATTTGACTAAAAAACGACCTTTTGACCGAGTTGATCTGCAAGGGTCATTACGGCACGGTTAAAGATCGATCAGAGACCGGAGATAGGTCGACTCGATAGAGGCATGTGATCGAGTGTGGGTGATTCCACCAGATCGCACAATTTTTGTCGATCGGCATTGGGCCGGCTTTTCTGTCGTTTGGGTACCTTGTGTTCGTGTTTGAAACCTTGAGATTATCCCGACAATCGAGAGTCGCCAATGTGTCAAAGATGTACATTGTGGCTTGAATTGATCAACCACAGGTCAAATGCATGAAAATTTCTAAAAGTTACCCGATAGATCAGGACGCGCTAATATCGTGCCAGAGTGAAATTAACCGTGAAATTGAGATCGAATTTAGAAATTTGGAAGTCATGGTATGTCACAAATCATTTTAGGAGCATTGATTCATCTTCGAAAGATTTTTCATACAAACCGAGTTTTTCGGCAAAATAATCAAAGTATGGTTAATTTGGCTCGAGAAATTGGAAGGCTCGCTTTTGGTCGTGCTTTTAGGATCTAAATTGATTTTTGGTCAAGTGATTATGTGAATTTAAGTGTGGTAACATTGGATTAATTTTATGGACTTCAATTCGGTTCAATTAGGTGATAATTGAAGAATTGGAAGTAGGAGAATTCATGCCTTGGCGGAAAATGAAATTGAACCTATTGAACTAAGGTTGTGGGAGTTTGGGTTAATGGAGCATGACATGATGTCATGGTGTAGGGCAAGAATGGCTAGGATGTGGACAAGTGGAGGGTTAGGATGAAATCAACTTCATCTTCTTCCTTGAATCAAGGAAGGTTGTCTCCAAGGGGGAAAAAGAGGAGAGAGAAGGAGCTGAACGGAACCAGCCCGCGCGCACGCCCCTCCGCCCGCCGGACGCCGCCCCTCGCCGTTCGCCGTCGCGGCCGTCGCCGACGCCGCTCGCCCTCGCACGCCCGCGTGCGCGCCGCTCGCCCCTCCGCCCGCGCGACGCTCGCCCGCGCCTCCAGCCTTCGTCCGCCGTCTAGCAGCTTGTCCCGAGTTGCCAGCCACCGCCGAAGCTCCCTCCACCGCCGTGAGCTGCCGCCGGTCGCTGCACAAGCTGCCGCCGGCCTCCTCCGCCGTCCCCACGCTCGAACCGCCGCCGAGCAGCCCCCGTCCAGCCGCAACCAGCAGCTGAAAAAAAATGGGTTTCTCAGCCCCTTCTTGGCCCGTTTTGGCCGCCTTCCCGGCCCCGGATGCTCGGCCCGCCTTGAGGAAATTCGATCCTCACGTCGGCCCCGTCGTTTTGGCGTGCTGGCTCGCTAATCCGATGAGTTTAGCTCACTAAATCTTGCTTAGACGGTTAATGATGCCTTAAGTGTGCTTAGTTTAAGTTAAGTGAGTTTATGTGGTTTGATTAGTTTATTTGATTTATGATTAGATTATGGTGTTTAATTAAGTTAAATTGTGTTTAGTTTAAAGTTAAGAAGGTTTATTTTTAATATAAGCCTTGATGTGACATAATGGGTTTTATTTTTTGATTTATTTAATGGTTTCGAAATTCTGGAATTAAAAAATATTTTATATTCCGAAAATCATTAAAATATTATTTATATATAAAAAAAAATTGAAAAATTATTTCTGACCCCAATTGCTTAGAATTTCGTGCCGATCGTCGCTGTACTATTAGAATTTGAATTTGATGAACGGATGTAGCAAAATTGAGTGTTGACTATTATTATTATTATTTAATTAAAAAAACTCAAAAAAATTATTTTTGACCTTAATTGCTTAGAATTTCGTGCCGATCGTCGCTGTGCATTTAGAATTTGAATTTGACGAATGGCTGTGGCAAATTGAGTGTTGATTGTGATAAATAGGGTTTTTAGCCATAAAAATCTAAGTGTTGGATTTTGATGCAGAAATTTGATTGTTAAGGTTTACTATTAAAATTGGAGTATGTGAATGAATTGTGGAAGGTCCAGAAGTCAGTAATGATTTGTCGTGTGCTGGTTGGTGGCTCGGGTCGCAGTAGTGGCTAGGCCGACTGGACCTGTATTCTTTGTGGATTGTCGTTAATGTGTGACGTGGCTCGGGTCGCAGTTGTGGCTAGGTTGATTGGACTTGTATTCTTTGTGGATTGCCGTCAATGTGTGACATGGCTCGGGTCGCAGTAGTGGCTAGGCCGACTGGACCTGTATTCTTTGTGGATTGTCGTTAATGTGTGATGTGGCTCGGGTCGCAGTTGTGGCTAGGTTGACTGGACTTGTATTCTTTGTGGATTGCCGTCATTGTGTGACGTGGCTCGGGTCGCAGTAGTGGCTAGGCCGATTGGACCTGTATTCTTTGTGGATTGCCGTTAGTGTAGTGACGTGGCTCGGATCGCAGTAGAGGCTAGGCCGACTGGATCTATGCTCATTCGGGAATGCCGTCGACGTAGTGACGAAGCCGCGCTCCATGGGGGGGGGGAGGTGATGCCTGACATGAGTGTCAGAAGATAGCTGAATTGCGAGTAGGCTATGCCCTTGTGTGGCAGTGAATAATAATTGGAATGCGTGTTGAGTGCATTTAAAATTTCTATGAAAGTGTTGGCGTTCCAATTGTTTGAATTCTTATTACTACCTGCGTTTGCGTGATATAAATTGTGCTAACCTGCAGGAAGGAATTAAGATGAGGTAAGTCTTCTATGTGATGTGACTAGGCTACCCGAGGTGTATTTTCTTTCCAATAGGGGTTTAGGGGGTTGAACTTGCTGAGACGATGTCTCACCCCATTGTGAGCCAACATTTTCAGGTCCCTTGTGAACGGAGCAACTAGGTCGCTTTGGTTGGCCTTGAGGAGTTGCAGAGGTGAAATCTGGAGCCTTGGAGAACGTGTCCGACTTGTGGGTCGTAGGATAGTTCCTTTTTAAGCGCCAATCTTTTGTAGACTTTTGGCTGTAGGCCTTCGTTTGTAATTCTGTTGATTTATGAAAGTGTATTGTTGTGAAATTGCTCCCTGCTTTTCTATCCCATATTTTATTGTCAGGGGTTTTATAATATGCTTCCGCATGTGCATTAAAGAACTAATTGGGTCGGCGACACTACCTGTGAATGTCGCATTTGTATGACCATGGTGGGATGTTCACGTGTCTCGGGGTTCGGGGCGTGACATCTCTGTTTAAGTGGTATCAGAGCATGGTCTGTGTATGGAGTGATAAGGTGCGATGAGTCATGTGATAGTTAGTAGGAAAGACTTTTATTATGCTGATGCATGTGGTTGATAGCTGTTTGGTAGTGTGTTTGTGAGGTCATTTGATTCTGTGAGAGTACCGCCGCAAGTCGATACTGAGAGTGTAACAGCACCGAGCGATCCTAAGTTTATGGGGATCGTTCTGGCGCGATAGTCTTTAGGAAGCTTTTTGGGTCAGCAAGATCAAGATCGAGCCACCGTTGTTGCCGTTGTCACTGTTGTTGCTAGTGCCGTAACTGTTGTAGTTACTGCACCTGTTGAGGCCCAAATTGGAGTTGTGACCGAGGAACAAGTCACCGTATCTAAGTCAAAGTTCAGTTTAAGCAGAGATGGAAATCAATTGGAGGAAAGGCCGATGTAAGAAGAAATGTGCCCCTTTCACCTAACTGGCAGAGTAGAATTGGAAAGTCGGTGCCTAACTCGATTGATGTGTGTTGTGCCTGTAAGAAAAGACATGGATGTGTCCCGTGCTGTAAGAGGGGAAAAGACTTGTTACAAGTGTCACCAATATGGCCATCTGATCAAAGGTTGTCCGTACAGATGGATGGAACTACAGTTGTTTCTGTCATCGCCGTCAATAGAACAGAACAGGGGAAACATGCTTCGAGACATTTAGTGGGGTACTTGGAACGGAACCCCAGTGCAAGGAAGGGTGCATGCTGTCACTCGATAGGAGGCAAAGGATTCACTGATCGTGTGTAGAGGTTGTGGAAGGAAATATAAATCAGCCGAGTGTCCCGATTTAACGGGAGCATGCTTTGAATGTAGCCAGTATGGCCATCAAGTTAAGAACTGTCCACGTAAGTTTGGGAGAGCGTAAGCACCGTTATTGCAGATATGACGCCATTAGGATGGCTAAAGGAGCATGAATGAGTCGACCATGCATCGACCAAATGAATGGTGTTTTTGAGATGTTTTTATCAGAATCGCGCAGCAAAATTTTGAGTAAAGGTGATAGAATTTTCGTTGTGGTAATAAAGTAATAGAAAGAGGAATCTTCGACTATAGTGTACTTGAAGGGTTTGTTTAAGTATGATTTTGAAGTCATTTTGAAAAAGGTTTGGCTCAAGGAATTTTCTGAGGTTATGAATTGTAGTAGTGATATAGTTCGGTTTGTTCAATTAAAGTGCAAAAGTTCAGAATTACCAAAAGTCAAAGAGGACCCTCACTCCTTATCATTCCTCACTGAAGATGACCTGGTTTTGGTTGTTGATTACCGAATCTACCTGGCAACTGTAATGGATGCGTCGGTTGAGGAGTCGAATATGGAGAACATAATCGTGGTGCTGAAGTTTCCTGGGGTAATTCCTGAAGAAGTGGCCAATTTGTTGTCAGAAAGAGAAATAGAGTTCGCAATTGAATTGACACCCAGAGCAGATGCAGTCTCTAAGACTCCGTACTGGATGGCATTGTTAGGGTTGAAAGAATCGAAAGTGAAAGTGTAGCTACATGAATTGTTGGGAAGGAGATTCATACGCCTTAATGCACCACCTTGGGGAGCACCAACCCTGTTCGTGAAGAAAGAATATGGTTCGTTATGCTTGTGCATCGACTATCAATAACTCAATTAGATAACAATCAAGAGCAAGTATCCATTGCCGAGGGTCGATGACTTGTTCGATCAGCTTCCAGGAGTATTGAGATTCTTTAAGATCAACTTGAGGACAGGGTGTCATCAGCTGGGGATTGGAAAGGAGGTTATACCGAAGTCAGTGTTTCGCACTCAATACGGCCATTATGAGTTTATTGTAATGCCGTTTGGTTTGAAGGATGCTCTAACTGCTTTCATGGATTTGATGAACCATGTGTTTAGGGAGTACTTAGATCAGTTTGTAATCGTGTTCATTGACGACATTCTAGTATACTTGAGGAGTATTGAGGATCATGAAAGGCACTTAAGAATAATGCTTCGGACTTTGAGGAATCATGAGCTGTACGCCAAGTTCAGCAAATACGAGTTTTGGTTAACTCGTGTGGGTTTCCTAAGTCGTGTGATTTCGGGAGAAGGAATCTCCGTGGACCCCGTCCGAGATTGAAGCAGTGAACAGTTGGCCAAGATTGACTACAATGACAGAGGTCAGAAGTTTTCTGAGTTTAACAGAATATTATAGACAGTTCGTAAACTGGTTTTCAGTGTTAGCATCGCCGTTGACAAGTGTCGCGACCCAAATTTTTCGATGGGTGAGGAATCACCTAAAACTAGGTTAATGGATTACTAAGTCCGAAGACTTGGCGCGGACTCTCCCAAGCCCTACCAATCGCGACTTGATACTAAGAAAATGACCCATTAAAACATGCAATTATATTTCAAATCGGAGCCGCCACTAACCAATTAGGGCTGATTAGAAACCCAGGTAAAGTATGGGAGAATACTTTACCTTTTACGAACCAGAGATTTAATGGATTCGGGGACATGATTACGCTAGATTAATCTAACGCCCTTTCGGTACCTTAAATTTTTTTTTGCAGGCAGTCTTGATTTATTTTAACCTAAGATACTAACATGCAAATGATGGTCATGCGGGTGCACAATCAATTAAATAACATTCAATAAATCAAAATGCTAAATTCATAAGAAATTATAAACTATAACTTTATTAAGGTTCAATCTCTAAAAAAGAACATTTACAAAAAAAACTATTAATAAAAATGCATGCCCTAAACATGATTTTCTAAATGACATGATATCTAATTAAATGCATGATATTTAATTAGATGCAAATTAATCTAAAATTAATATGCATGAATTTTACTTTTAATGATATGTGAAATGCAATTTATATGGTCTAATTTGAACTATATGTATGCAATCTAATTTATACAATCCTAAATGTGCATATACTACATGACATGAGATGCATGACATAACAATTCTATATGCATGTTTTTTTGTGATTTTTTAATGTATGCAACCTATACTAAATAATGATGATATGAAATGGGATTAATTATGAACTAATTTATTAATTAACCAAGAAAATAACTTTTGCATTTTCTCTTTTTATTTATTTTATTTATCTTTAAAATGACCGAATAATTTTTATTAAAAATAACTTAATGATGCAATGCTGACTTTTTTGTTTTTTTATCTTTTATTTTATATTTTAAAAAAACTACATGATTGGGAATACTAAAAAAAATATTAAACTATGACCCACTAATTAAAATGCAACATGTAACGTGCACACTATGAAATCTATATAACCTAAATAACATTGTTTTTTGTTATTCTTTTTTAGTTTATTAAAGGAAAATTAACCTAATCCTATATGAATATAAAAGCTAAAATGCATTGATTTAAACATGAAATTTTTATGGACCTAAATACTTAATATGATGTATGACATATGATGAGCAAATAACAATAACACATCAAAATAAAAATAAAAACATGGAAATCAATGGCATAATATTTTGATATAAATTAATAATGCAAAGCAAATCAAGAATTTGCCATGAAAAGTTGAAATAATCAAAAACCTAACCCGACGTCTCGCGGCTCAATATTTTTGATCATTTTGACTTAATATGACAAATTTTCGAATCGGACAACAATAATAAAAATCAAGTTAAAATAAAATGTTAAGAACATAATATTTGATCTGAATTTAACCTAAAGAAATTACCTATTTAAGGCACAGCTTTTCGTTGCTAAAAGAAAACACCTGCACAAAGAAAAATAAAGGGCAGCCCTAAGGAAAAGTCACATTGCAGCAGGGGGGCGTTGCTCGGGCTTGCAGGGCGTCGGGCGAGAGGCGGTAGATGGGCAGGTTACTGGCGCGGGCACGGGATGTGCAGCGACGAACGGCAATAGCAAGCGGTCGCTCCGGTGCAGAAACGGAGGCTCGGAATCCACCGGTGTCGAGTCAGAAGTCGCAGGCGGACGTTGGCCGCGGTGCGAGGCTCGGCTGACGTCGGGGCTTCTCGGACTACCGGGCGGCGACGGCGTCAAGCTTCCGCGCAGGGGTGTGTCGAATCGGGTGGCACTCTGGCGCGGTGACAAGCGAGCAGGAGGCAACGGCGTTGGGTCGTCTGGCGGAGGACAGCAGCAGCGGGCTTCGGCGATGAGGCTGCAGACGCGGGCGTCGTGGACTGCAAGACCGTCGGCGGAGGCGGCGTCGAGGCGCCCGGGTCGCGGCTGCCACAGGGAGCTCGGGCTCTGTAAATCGATGCTGGGTGTCGGGGCAAGCTTCGCGGGGAGGATGGCGAAGCGGCGGTGGAGTAGAGAGTGATGATGGCACGGTACGGTGCAAGCTGTCGGAGCGGGGCTCAGGCGTGGCAGGCCTCGGCCACCGAGCGAGCAGGAGGAAAAGCTTCGGCTTCGGGCTTCATGGACGGCGACCGGCGGGCTTCGTGAGGAGACAGCAGACGCGCGGCGAGAGGCGAGTTACTGTGGCGCCGGTGCTCGGACGGAGGGATGCAGACGGAGACGCGGCGCGGAGATCCGAGCGCGATGGTGCGGCGCAGTGCAGGAGCAGTAGCAACGGTGTGGAGGCGATGACCGGCAGGTGGTGGAGGCGCGGCTACCGAAGTCGGCAGCGGCGGAAGGGTAGTGCAGAGGGTTGGCAGGGCGCCGCACGAAGAAGGAGAAGAAGACCTTTTTCTTTTCCTTTTTTTCTTTTTTTTCTTGGTTCTGTTGCACGTCCTTCAATCGCTCACTTTCCCTGCTACCTCTCTCTAACACCCTTTCTGCAGAAGACCTTTTCACTTTTTCTCAAACGGATGAGAAATTTCTTTTCTTCATCTTTGACTTTTTGGACTTTTGTGGCTCTTCTTTCGACGAAGTGAAGCCCCCCTTTTCAAGACCTCCGTGCTCTTCATTTATAGAGCCAAAACGAATCAAATTTGTTTTTGCCGGTGGAGATTTTTACTCAACCACTTAACAAAGAAATGGCTCCAAAATCACCAAAGTTGAATTTCGAATTTGAAATGAAGAGGTATGTTCAACAACCAAATGTTTTATTATTCAAAAAGAATTTTCAAAATCTTCCTCAAAATGTTTTTATTTTATAAGTTACTTATTATCCTCTATTTTTATTTTGCAAAATAAGTCTAATCCTAAATGCGATGCTATGAAATGCTTAATGTAATTTTTATTAGGTGTCAACAGCACGACTTCTGAAGAAGGAAGAAAAGTTGTGTGGTCGGTTAAGTGTGAAAGTAGTTTTTGAGAGCTTAAGCACAAGCTAACTACTGCACCTGTGCTCACTATTCCATCTGGTCCAGTAGGATTCAAGATCGACAATGATGCATCATTTAAAGGACTAGGTTGAGTGGTGATGCAGCATGACAGGGTTGTTGCATACACATCCCGTTAGTTGAGACCTCATGAGCTGAATTACCCAACGCATGACTTAGAGTTCGCAACTTTAATCTTCGCACTGAATTTGAAGATGTTAGTTGTATGGAGAAAGATTATGGATCTTCACTGATCAGCATAGCCTTCAGTATTCATTCTCTCAAAAAATGATTGAATATGAGATAGTGTTGCTAGTTAGAACTTTGGAAATACTAGAGTTGTGATCAGTAGTGCAAATGGTACTCAAGGAATGGGTTTTAATTGAGAAGGCACAAAACTCGGGTTTTAAAATTGAGGTAGGCCACCTTTAGACTCTTATGGCCATCCTCAGAATTAAGCTAGAGGTGCAAATCAGAATCAGAACGCTTCAGTGGTCAGATTCAGAGATTCAGAAAGTCGTGCAAGCAGATACAGAAAAGAGAGAAGCCTCACTTCCAGATTTTGGTGACAAAACACTAAAGTTCCAAGAGCGATTGTGTGCACCTGACGATGTAGCACTTAAAGAAGAGGTCTTGTCAAAAGCTCACCATAGTAGTTACAACATTCATCCTGGTAGTACCAAGATGTATCTAAATCTGTGTCAACACTACCAGTGGTCTGGTATGAAAGCGGACATCGCCAAGTATGTCGTTAAGTGTTGGATGTGTCAGCAGGTCAAAACCCAGCACTATGAACTAGGAGGATTTTTGTAACCTCTCGAGATTCCCAAGTGGAGATGGGAGCATATCACGATGGACTTCGTGACTGGGTCACCAAAGAGTCAAAAAGGAAATGATTCGATTTGGTCAGTGGTCGATAGACTGACAAAGTTGGCTCACTTCATCGCAATACGAAAGGACCTTGATTTGGACAAGCACGCTGAGTTGTACGTGCGTCAAAGAGTTCGTCTATTTTGAGTGCCGGTGATGATTTCTTCGAATCGAGACCAAAATTCGTGGCTATCTTCTGGAAGAATTGCAAAGTGTTTTGGGAATGAAACTGCAGTATAGTACGGATTATCATCTTCAGACGGATGACTAATTTTAAAGGACGATTCAGACCTTTGAGGACAGGTTGAGAACATGTGGGTTGGCTTTCAAAGGAAGTGAAAAGGAACAACTCCTTCTCGTTGAGTTCACTTACAGCGATAGTTACCAGCAGAGTTTTCAGATGGTTCCCAGTTTTAACAGAACAGTCGGATGGTTCTTTCGAAGCAAAGCAGAGCATAGTGTACAGAACTTCAGTTGGTCGTGGTGAGATCAGAGAACAGAAAATCGCAGGTCCAAAGTTGGTTCAGAATTCAGTGATTCAGTTGTAGTTATTAGAGATAGACTTGAGGCCGCTCAGAATCGCCCACCTAGTTTCGCAGATTTTTGGTGTTGAAGACCGTTGGAATTTCAAGTAGGGGAAATATATATTCTCCTTAAATGTCGCCTATGATAGGGACATCGTGTTTTGTTAAAGAATGGAAGATGAAAGATAATTTAAATCAGGATCCATCGAAATTTGGGTTCAAAGGAGGATTTTGACTTTAAATGGATAAGGAAAGCAATTCGAGAAATTGTCAGCACCTTTAGCTGGGTGATGCCCGGGATTGATGAAAAAGGGTCCGAAGTCGGGAGTTTGAATCATCGATGCGGTAGCTAACCGCTTAGTGGAAAAAGGGAAAAATAAAAGATAAAAGAGAACCAAATTTTTGCAGCTTTTATTTTCGCAAAGGTGGACAAGTGTTTAGCATTTTGAATCCGTAATGGTTTGGACAAGTTTGGAAGTGATCTGGTAATACCGCAGTACAAAAAGTGCAACCGGGGAAAGAGAAGATTCGATGAGACAACAGTACCCCCACCTTTGTATTTAAGAATTGGTAAATGTTTAAATTTCGAGGACGAAATTTTTTATAAGAGGGGAAGAGTTGTGACAACCCGAATTTCCAATTATATTTTCAATAAATTGAAACGGACATTTCATCTGCACGCATATAGTTCTTTTCCCTGAACTGATCACTCATGGGATAACTAGTCTATCGGGTGAAGCCATTAAGAAATTCTAAGGTATCAGACTCGAGAATTTGACCAAGAAACGACCTTTCGACCGAGTTGATCTGCAAGGGTCATTACGGCACGGTTAAAGATCGATCAGAGACCGGAGATAGGTCGACTCGATAGAGGCATGTGATCGAGTGTGGGTGATTCCACCAGATCGCACAATTTTTGTCGATCGGCATTGGGCCGGCTTTTCTGTCGTTTAGGTACCTTGTGTCCGTGTTTGAAACCTTGAGATTATCCCAACAATCGAGAGTCGCCAATGTGTCAAAGATGTACATTGTGGCTTGAATTGATCAACCACAGGTCAAATGCATGAAAATTTCTAAAAGCTACCCGATAGATCATGATGCGCTAATATCGTGCCAGAGTGAAATTAACCGTGAATTTGAGATCAAATTTAGAAATTTGGAAGTCATGGTATGTCACAAATCATTTTAGGAGCATTGATTCATCTTCGAAGGATTTTTCATGCAAACCGAGTTTTTCGGCAAAATAATCAAAGTATGGTTAATTTGGCTCGAGAAATTGGAAGGCTCGCTTTTGGTCCTGCTTTTGGGATCTAAATTGATTTTTGGTCAAGTGAATATGTGAATTTAAGTGTGGTAACATTAGATTAATTTTATGGACTTCAATTCGGTGATAATTGAAGAATTGGATGTACGAGAATTCATGTCTCGGCGGAAAATGAAATTGAACCTATTGAACTAAGGTTGTGGGAGTTTGGGTTAGTGGAGTATGTCATCACTTGGTGATGTCATGGTGTAGGGCAAGAATGGCTAGGATGTGGACAAGTGGAGGGTTAGGATGAAATCAACTTCATCTTCTTCCTTGAATCAAGGAAGGTTGTCTCCAAGGGGGAAAAAGAGGAGAGAGAAGGAGCTGAACGGAACCAGCCCGGCCAAGACGCTTCCTCCGGCCACCGCCACGTCGGCCGTCGTGCTGCTGTCATGATCATCGCCGGGCGCAGCCGCTCAGAGAGACATTGCCCTCCCTACCGCTACGCGACGCTCGGCCGCCTTTCGGCCATTGGTTTTCATCATTCCGATTGTACCAACCCCTCACGAAGCTCCTCCGCCGTTGACGCCGCCGCCAGGCTTGCTCCACTGCCCCTCCGCCGCCCCGCCGCCGAATCAAACCGGTCTCACCGCAACCAGCTGAAAAAAAATGGGTTTCTCAGCCCCTTCTTGGCCCGTTTTGGCCGCCTTCCCGGCCCCGGATGCTCGGCCCGCCTTGAGGAAAGTCGATCCTCGCGTCGGCCCCGTCGTTTTGGCGTGCTCGGCTCGCTAATCCGATGGGCTTAGCTCACTAAATCTTTCTTAGACGGTTAATGATGCCCTAAGTGTGCTTAGTTTAAGTTAAGTGAGTTTATGTGGTTTGATTAGTTTATTTGATTGAGGATTAGATTATGGTGTTTAATTAAGTTAAATTGTGTTTAGTTTAAAGTTAAGAAGGTTTATTTTTAATATAAGCCTTGATGTGACATAATGGGTTTTATTTTTGATTTATTTAATGGTTTCGAAATTCTGGAATTAAAAAATATTTTATATTCCGAAAATCATTAAAATATTATTTATATATAAAAAAATTGAAAAATTATTTATGACCCCAATTGCTTAGAATTTCGTGCCGATCGTCGCTGTACTCTTAGAATTTGAATTTGATGAACGGATGTGGCAAAATTGAGTGTTGACTATTATTATTATTATTTAATTAAAAAAATGTTGGATGAATTCTCTTAAAGTATTTTGAAGTTGACAAAACATTTTTATCAATCTAGTCTGAAGACTTACAGACTCTATTGACAAAGTCTGAAGATCAAAGTCTGAAGATCAAAGTCTGAAACTAACAAGACTCAAGACTTATATTTCAAAGTCTAATCACATGGACAGTTTCCAGAACGACGTTTATTCTGATCTTATATGATCTTTATTCTAACGACTAGTGGATATCTCTCTACTGGATTCAGCACTAAACGATCTTACTTTCATATGGAATATGTTTTGATTCTCTAAAGATTTCGCAACTTATATTTGGAAGGATCTACTTATGGAAACCGAGATCCTGATTGTATGGGCGAGCAGGATTGATGGGCTATCAACACTTACCTTAAAGAGCTCGAGATCTCTCTAATTGATTCTGTCCAACGGGTTGATTGGAAGAACTTCTTTGGAAGGTGCCAATGGTATTGAAGGCATGAAGAAGTATATAAGAGAGATGCTCTAGTTGTTGAAGGGTGCGGATAGAAGAATTCCAAAGTCTGAATCTCCTTTTCTATTTTGCGATATCATTCTTCGAGCGTTACATGTAATCAAAAGAGAGATCATATTGTAGTGAGACCTTGAGGAAGTGTAGTAGAGTAATCTACACTGTGGACTCAAGAGCGTGAGACTGTAATCACTCTTATTGATTCTTAGTGAAATCCAGCCAGAAGGGCTGTCCGTGCGGGAGAGTGGACGTAGGCTTGGTCTAAGCCGAACCACTATAAATCTGGAGTCTTGATTCTCTATCCCTAATCCTTTATATCTTTAACTGTTTTCATTTGCTGCAATTGTTGGTTTTAAGTTATTTATATCTCATTCGGTTTAATTTATTAAAATCGCTTTAAACACCTATTCACCCCCCTCTAGGTGCTAATTCTAGTCCTAACAATTGGTATCAGAGCTTGTGTACTTGTTTATAAGAAGTGTCTTTACTTCTAAGTAAAAGATCTATGGCTAGTATGTTTCCTACAGGGTTGGTTGAAGGTCAAAGCAATACCAGACTTCCATACTTTGATGGAAAAGATTACAGCATATGGAAAAATAAGATGAAGGCATTCCTAAGATCGAAAGATCCTTTGGAATGGGAAGTGGTTGATAAAAGAATCATTCCTGCTGCTGCATCGGAATCAGAGAGAGGAAAAGAAACTGCTGTTCCTACTCTTTTGACTCAAGAAGAAATCACCAAGAGACAGACTCTCGACGCCAAAGCTATTTACTCTTTATATTGTGCTTTATCCCCTACTGAATATAACAGAATATCTTCTTGTGATACAGCAAAAGAAGTATGGGATAGGCTTCACATTACCTATGAAGGAACTGATCGTGTGAAAGAAACGAGGATCAACATTCTCTTGGGACAATATGAAGTCTTTAAGATGAGATCAGGAGAATCAATAACTGACATGTTTAGTCGCTTTACTGAAATTGTAAATGGCCTTGAATATCAGGGACATCCAATCTCAGGACATATGAAGGTCAACAAACTTCTTCGAGAACTCTCAAAAGACTGGAATTACATAAAAACCTCAATAAGAGAGACACAGAGGATTGCTCCACTCTCTGTAGACGAATTGGTTGGGACTCTTCAATCCTATGAAGTAGAATAGACCAACGAAGAGGAAGACTCAAAAGGTAAGAAATCTATTGCCTTAAAGTCTAATGACTATTCTGATGTTACAGACTCTGAAGAAGATCTAGATGATGAAGAACTGGCACTTATGATAAAAAGATTCAGAAAGTTGAACAGAAAAGGAAGGAAATTCAATTGGAAGAAACAAAATTCTCAAAGGTTTCAAAACAGGTCAACAGAGGAAGATGATACTAATAAAGAAGTGACTTGCTTTGAATGCAAGAAAAAGGGACACATCAGACCCAACTGTCCTCTGTTAAAGAAGAGAAAAACAGGAAGGCACTCAAAGCAGAGACTTGGAGTGATACTGAATGTGAAGAAAGTGACGATGATTATGCCAATATCTGTTTAATGGAAAAATCAGACTCAGACTCAGACCTTGATTCAGACACAGACTCAGACAGCGAACTCGAGGTTAATAACTTGAAAATTCCTGTTAAAGTTTCTAAATATATTGATGAACTTTGTCTTAGTCTGAAAACCTTTCTTAAGAGGATCTCTGAATTGAAAAGGGAAAATTCTACATTGAAGCAACAGGATAAACTTATAAAAGAAAAGTTTGAAAAGCTGGAAAAAGATTTTGCTGTTGTGAAAGAAAACTCAGACAATATTTCAAATGAAAATAATCTTTTGAAAAATGATATCACTAACATATCAAAAAGATTTTCAAATGGTTCTGAAAAGCTGGATAAGATTCTTTCGATACAAAGACCATATTTTGATAAGTTAGGTCTTGGTATGACTTCTGAAACTATTCCACTGATTGATTTTCCGAAGGTAAAAGAAAGAATTAAACAAAGACCAGCTAGAATTGTTTACAAGAATCATTTCCAGAAAGTTTTTGTAAAACCTGTTGGTAGAAATGCTCTGAGATGTTCCAAGTGTAACAGCTTAGAACACTTTGAGAAAGAATGTCCTTTGGTTTGGAGACCTATTAAAAAGAGCTGGGCTAAGACTGTTTATTGTTCTAACACTTCTGGACCCAAGATGGTATGGGTACCAAAAAGAGCTTGATTTTTGTTAATTGCAGGTTACTATCAAAAAGAAGATTAAATGGTATCTTGATAGTGGCTGCTCAAGACATATGACAGGAGACTCAAGCTGCTTCATAAAACTTATCCAGATAGACGGAGGAAAAGTTTCCTTTGGTGGTAACAACAAAGGAAAGATTACTGGTCGAGGAACAGTGAAGATTGGAAGTTTGTCTATCAATAATGTTTCCTTAGTTGAAGGATTAAATTACAACCTGCTTAGCATAAGTCAGTTGTGTGATTCTGGTTTCAAGATCAACTTTCAGGAAGAAACGTGCTCTGGAATCAGTAAAGACTTTACTCAATCTTTTACTGGTCGAAGACATGGAAATATCTATCTTCTGGATGTGAATCAAGAAAGATCACAGTGCTTAATATCAGTACAAGATGAAGCAAATCTATGGCACAAAAAGCTAGGCCATATCAATATGAAGCAAATCAACAAGATCTCTACAAAGAAACTTGTTCGAGGATTGCCTATTCTGAATTATTCAAAGTCTGATCTATGTACACCATGCGTACTGGGTAAACAGGTTAGAAACTCTTACAAATCAATAAATAAAGTTTCCACTAATCATGTATTGCAGCTTCTGCATATGGATTTGTTTGGACCTACCAGATCGAAAAGCATTGGTGGTAAAAGGTTTTGTTTGGTAATAGTGGATGACTATTCACGATTCACTTGGGTCTACTTTCTTACAAGTAAGTCAGAGACTTTCTCTCTCTTTTCAAAATTTGCTAAAAAGGTGCAGAATGAGAAAGGTCACACTATCTCAAGCATTCGTACAGACCATGGAGGTGAGTTTGAAAATCAAGACTTTGCTAAATTTTGTGATGAATTTGGTTTTCAACACAAATTCTCCTCTCCATATACACCAGAACAGAATGGGGTTGTGGAAAGGAAGAATAGGTCTTTACAATAAATGGCAAGAACACTTTTAATTGGAAATCAAATTTCTTCAAGGTTTTGGGCAGAAGCTGTTTCAACTGCTTGCTATATTATAAACCGAGTGTTTTTAAGGCCAATTCTTGAGAAAACTCCTTATGAAATTTTTAAAGGGAAGAAACCAATAGTTTCTTATTTTCAAATATTTGGTTACAAATGTTTTATTCTAAAGAATGCAAATGATCGTGTTGGTAAGTTTGAAGAAAAATCAGATGAAGGATTCTTTCTTGGATACTCAACTACAAGCAAAGCTTTTAGAGTGTTCAACAAAAAGACTCAGATTGTGGAAGAATCAATGAATGTCAAATTTCAAGACTCTCCACAAGTTCAGCAGATGCAGACTGAAGAATCAGAATCTGCTCCAGACACTGCTAGATCTAACTCCACTGAAGCAGTTACTAAATCGAAATCAGTACAACAAGCTACTGATGAAGAATCTACTCAAGAAGAAGATCAACAATCTATCAGACTGACCACCCGCCGTGGTGGCGTTGCTGGCTTCGGGCCTTCTCCCCCTCACGAAGGGGAGGGGTTCGAATCCCCAGTGCGTCATTTGGTGATTTACCCGGTGGCACGTGCGTGGTGGTCGTGCGTGTCGCCCCCAGGGTTTACCCGCCGGCTGCCGGCTGTACGGGGTTCCCTGGGTACCAAAAAAAAAAAAAAAACAATCTATCAGACTGACCAGTAACTGGAAGCACAAGTCTAGTCATCCTGAAGAACTCATTATTGGGAACATTAATGAGGGAATTCGAACAAGATCCAAAAGGCGAGAAGAGTCTAGTGCTGTTGCTCTTATTTCTGAAATAGAACCCAAAAATATTGAAGAAGCTTTAGCTGATGAAAGCTGGATTGAAGCAATGCAAGAAGAGCTCAGACAATTCAGTATTAACGACGTATGGTAATTGACTCCCAAACCAAAAGGTAAATCAGTTATTGGAGCTAAATGGGTTTTCAGGAACAAAGTTGACGAAAAAGGCAAAGTAACGAGAAATAAAGCAAGACTCGTGGCTAAAGGATACACGCAAGAAGAAGGGATAGACTATGATGAGACTTACGCTCCAGTAGCAAGGTTAGAAGCAATCAGATTACTACTTGCTTTTGCTTGCTATAAGAATTTCAGGTTGTTTCAAATGGATGTCAAAAGCGCATTCCTGAATGGACTTATTCAAGAAGAAGTCTACGTGGAACAACCTCCTGGATTTGAAGATTCAAAGAAACTAGACTCTGTGTTCAGACTGAAGAAATCTTTATATGGATTGAAACAAGCTCCTCGAGCTTGGTATGAAAGGCTAAGTAATTTCTTAATTCATACTGGCTTTTCTAAAGGAAAGGTAGACACTACTTTGTTCATTAAAAAGGAAGGTAAAAGCTTTCTACTTGTTCAGATTTATGTTGATGACATCATATTCGGATCATCTAATGAGACTTTGTGCAAGAAATTTTCTAAGTCTATGTAGGATGAATTCGAGATGAGCATGATGGGTGAACTATCCTTTTTCCTTGGTCTACAAGTCAAACAACTAAAGGAGGGAATATTCATTCATCAAGAGAAATATGCAAAAGAACTTGTTAAAAAGTTCGGTCTGGAAAATTGCAAAAAGACTGACATACCAATGTCAAGTTCCTTGAAGATAGACAAAGATGAAGCAGGGAAGAAAATTGACCAAAAGTTATACAGGAGTATCATCGGTTCACTTCTTTATCTTACTCCATCCAGACCTGACATATTATTTAGTGTTTGCATATGTTCTAGGTTTCAATCTGATCCTAGAGAATCTCACTTAAGTGCTGTTAAACGTATTATTAAATATGTTGCTACTACTGCCAAGATTGGTCTTTGGTATCCCAAAGAAGGAGACTTTACACTTCTCGGCTATTCAGACGCAGATCTTGCAGGTTGTAGAGTTGAAAGAAAAAGCACTTCAGGTACTTGTCAATTGCTTGGAAACATGGCAGTATCTTGGTTTTCAAGGAAACAAAGTACTGTGGCTCTTTCAACGGCTGAAGCAGAATACGTAGCTCTTGGAAGTTGCTGCTCTCAAATATTGTGGATAAAACAACAACTGCAAGTCTTTGGCATTGAAGACTCTTGCACAGAAATAAGATGTGACAACACCAGTGCAATCAATCTTACAAAGAATCCTATCCTACATTCAAGAGCAAAACATATTGAGATTCGACATCACTTTATAAGAGATCATGTTCAGAACAAAGAGGTCTTGATACAGTTCATAGACTCAAAGAATCAACTGGCAGACATCTTCACAAAGCCACTTGAGAAAAGCTTGTTTGAGTCTATTCGCTCAAGACTCAATATTTTATCTCTTGAAGAATGCTGAAGCTCAGACTCAGTAACTAAAGTTTGACAGAGCATCAGACTCAAAGGTTAAAGACTGAGAATACGAATCGACATGACTGTAAGTTCATTTACTTAAACTGTCTTATTGATAAGGTAAGATTATCTGTCTATTTTTAAGGCGGTTATATTTAAAGAGAGTAGTTATTGATTTATTAAGGCAGTTATTTTTCAAAAAGGAAATTTTAAGATTTCCAAAATATACGACGCTTGGTTTATCCCCCGTATCTGTTATCCTTTATACACCTCTTCTCCTTCGTTTTCACTTTACCCAGAAACCCTAGATCAAAAGCTTTTCACTGCTCTGTATTTTTTCTCTCCAAAACTTATTCGTTTCAAAGTTCTCAACTTTCTTGCGACACAAGTGAGAAAGCTTCTCCAAAGAAAGCACAATGTCGTATCAAAGGAAGTCATCCAGAATAGCAAACAGGGGACCACAGGGATTTGGTGAGGGGCCTACGCACTTTGATCTCACTGAAGAAAGCGATTTTCCTTCTGAGCAAACTCCTCAACGATCTCAACAGCGGTCTTCCCCAACTAGACCTCAAGGACATGGCCCTCAAGATGCAGAAACGGTTTATGAAGATATCGAACCAGTAAGAACTCTTAAGTCTGCATTTGTTTACAAGCTTTACTCTGTATTAAAGGAAGGTGGTTCTGCTATGACCTTCGTGGATGAATTTCTAAAAGAGAAGGGTTACAGAAACGAAACTCATTTTCTCACTGTCATGGAGAGGTCTGGGGTTGTGCCTGAAGGAACAGCTGCAAAAGCATTTGCAAACTTCCCTAGTGACCCTAGGTTTGGTAGTATGAATCAGCCTGAGGGAAAGGATGATGATGAAAAGATGTTCATACACTTTAAACCATGGATGGGTGTGGCTGCAAACCTTCGAGGGAAGAAGGATGAACTGTTCCGCTCAGACGGACACAGAAAGAAGTATGAAAAATTGCTGAAGCGTGGGGTGATGAACCCACGGACTGTGGATTTCGATTTTCTGGACTTATTGAGCATAAATCTGCGAGAGAAATTTGAAAAACTTCAACTTTATCAGTTCTGTACTGACTGTGACATGGCACATTCTGAATTAACGGCGTACTTCTACTCCAATCTCAGTTTCATTGATGCAAACAGCTTTACTTTCAGCGTGAGGGATAAAGAGTATGTCGTTGATAAGGACATTTTGGCTGATGTACTTGGTGTGGAAAGAGGGGCTTTCCAATCAATCAGTGTGTCCGTAAGCCATGCTACTCTTGAACTAGCAAGAGACAGAATTGCAGAAGGTCGACTCTCCTACTCCAGAATGAATGCAACAAATACTTTGCTGCACAAGATTGTGATCAACTGTCTGAGACCCAAATCGACATCCAAGACAGATGTATCCATCTCTGAAGCCAAGTTGATGTTTGCCATCAAGACTGGTCTAAACTTCTCTTTGCCGCATACCATCATATTTCACATGTACAAATGCATGGCAAAGGATAAAGGAAAACTTCCTTATGCTGCTCTCATTACTCGTCTCTTCAGACATCTAAACATTCAACCTCCTCATATTCTCATTGTGAAGACTATTGATAAAATGGTCATCGGGCTGAGGATGATTACCAAAATGCGTCTGAAAGAGCTTAGCAAGAAGCTGGAGCAATTCAAGGAAAAGACTCCTATCAAGTTCAGACCAGACTCATCAGCGGCCAAAAGGAAAGGGAAAGAACCTGTGGTTAGTTCTACCAAGAAGAGAAGGGCAATCATCTTGGAAGATGAAGATGATGAGGATGCTATACCAATCTCTGCTCTTGTTTCTCAATTTGCTGCATCTATTCCAACTGTTCCAGAACATCAATTTGCAGAGAAAGAGAAAGAGAAAGAGAAAGAGAAAGAGAAAGAGAAAGAGGAAGGGCAATCATCTTGGAAGATGAAGATGATGAGGATGCTATACCCATCTCTGCTCTTGTTTCTCAATTTGCTGCATCTATTCCAACTGTTCCAGAACATCAATTTGTAGAGAAAGAGAAAGAGAAAGAGAAAGAGAAAGAGGAAGAGAAAGAGAAAGAGAAAGAGGAAGAGAAAGAGGAAGAGAAAGAAGAAGAGAAGAAAGAGGAAGAAAGAGAGGAAGAGGAAGAAGGAAAAGAAGAACAAGCAGATGAACCAGAACGAATAGATTCTCCAGCAGAAAAGGAGGATCTACAACAGCCTGTCACTGAGGAAACTCCTCAGAATGAAGAGTTCTTTTCTCCTCCAGAAGACATGGAAACAGGGGGAGATACAGAAAGAGAACACACACCTCTTCTACTGACTTTTAGAGAAGAGGATGCACAAACAGGTGTTAGTCGATCACCTCCTGATGCTGAAGATATTCATGCTGCACAGTTTCCTGAAGGAGAGGCATCATCTCCACACACTGAACTTCCTGCTGACATTCATACTGGCTTGACTCCACCATCAGACCGAGCTGAAACAAGCACTCAGACCGACAATTCTGGAGATTTTCAAAGGCTGCTTGAAATCATCTTGGAACTCAAAGGCCAAATTTATGCCATGGGATATGAATTTCAGACCTTGCAGAATGAAAATCATGCAATGTTCATCACTTTGCATGATCAGCTTAAAGATGTTCAGCGTCAGATTCAGGATACTGCAAAGGGCACTACTCTCACCCAAGTACAGGAAGATTTAAGGAAGCTTGAAGACACTGTCAAGTCTATGGAGGACTTTCAACTTGTTCGCATTCCTCGAGCTCCTTGATTTTTTTAATGCTGACAAAAAGGGGGAGAAGACTTTGCAGATTTTCGAATGATTTTCTGTTCTCAAACCAAATCTTATCTTTATATTTTTTGTTGCTATCTTGACTTTGACTTGAGTTTTTTAAAACGTGTGCAGTTTTTGAATCTGTGCTCACTATGGCAATACTTTAAGCTTCTTAAATTAGATAAATATAGTACTGTCTGTTTATGACTAATGAGGTTTCGGTGAATGCAGATCTGTGTACAGAGAAAGTCTGTGTACAGGATATCTGTGTACATGATAACTTCTACTATTTTTATTATAATCTTGTATGATGCTTGCTTAAAAGTTGTATTGCAGGGCGATAATATTCAAATCTGCAGGAAAGTTTTGTCACCATCAAAAATGGGGAGATTATTGGATGAATTCTCTTAAAGTATTTTGAAGTTGACAAAACATTTTTATCAGTCTAGTCTGAAGACTTACAGACTCTATTGACAAAGTCTGAAGATCAAAGTCTGAAGATCAAAGTCTGAAGCTAGCAAGACTCAAGACTTATATTTCAAAGTCTAATCACATGGACAGTTTCCAAAACGACGTTTATTCTGATCTTATATGATCTTTATTCTAACGACTAGTGGATTTCTCTCTACTGGATTCAGCACTAAACGATCTTACTTTCATATGGAATATGTTTTGATTCTCTAAAGATTTCGCAACTTACATTTGGAAGGATCTACTTATGGAAACTGAGATCCTGATTGTATGGGCGAGCAGGATTGATGGGCTATCAACACTTACCTTAAAGAGCTCGAGATCTCTCTAATTGATTCTGTCCAACGGGTTGATTGGAAGAACTTCTTTGGAAGGTGCCAACGGTATTGAAGGCATGAAGAAGTATATAAGAGAGATGCTCTAGTTGTTGAAGGGTGCGGATAGAAGAATTCCAAAGTCTGAATCTCCTTTTCTATTTTGCGATATCATTCTTCGAGCGTTACATGTAATCAAAAGAGAGATCATATTGTAGTGAGACCTTGAGGAAGTGTAGTAGAGTAATCTACACTGTGGACTCAAGAGCGTGAGACTGTAATCACTCTTATTGATTCTTAGTGAAATCTAGCCAGAAGGGCTGTCCGTGCGGGAGAGTGGACGTAGGCTTGGTCTAAGCCGAACCACTATAAATCTGGAGTCTTGATTCTCTATCCCTAATCCTTTATATCTTTAACTGTTTTCATTTGCTGCAATTGTTGGTTTTAAGTTATTTATATCTCATTCGGTTTAATTTATTAAAATCGCTTTAAACACCTATTCACCCCCCTCTAGGTGCTAATTCTAGTCATAACAAAAAAAACTCAAAAAAAAATTATTTTTGACCTCAATTGCTTAGAATTTCGTGCCGATCGTCGCTGTGCATTTAGAATTTGAATTTGACGAATGGCTGTGGCAAATTGAGTGTTGATTGTGATAAATAGGGCTTTTAGCCATAAAAATCTAAGTGTTGGATTTTGATGCAGAAATTTGATTGTTAAGGTTTACTATTGAAATTGGAGTATGTGAATGAATCGTGGAAGGTCCGGAAGTCAATAATGATTTGTCGTGTGCTGATTGGTGGCTCGGGTCGCAGTAGTGGCTAGGTCGACTGGACCTGTATTCTTTGTGGATTGCCGTCAATGTGTGACGTGGCTCGGGTCGCAGTAGTGGCTAGGCCGACTGGACCTGTATTCTTTATGGATTGCCGTCAATGTGTGACGTGGCTCGGGTCGCAGTAGTGGCTAGGCCGACTGGACCTGTATTAGATCTATGCTCCTTCGGGAATGCCGTCGACGTAGTGACGAAGCCGCGCTCCATTGGGGGGGGGGGAGGCGATGCCTGACATGAGTGTCAGAAGATAGCTGAATTGCGAGTAGGTTATGCCATTGTGTGGCAGTGAATAATAATTGGAATGCGTGTCGAGTGCATTTAAAATTTCTATGAAAGTGTTGGCGTTCCAATTGTTTGAGTTCTTATTACTACCTGAGTTTATGTGATATAAATTGTGCTAACCTGCAAAAAGGAATTAAGACGAGGTAAGTCTTCTATGTGATGTGACTAGGCCACCCGGGGTGTATTTTCTTTCTAATAGGGGTTTAGGGGGTTGAACTTGCTGAGATGATGTCTCACTCCGTTGTGGGCCAACATTTTCAGGTCCCTTGTGAACGGAGCGACCAGGTCGCTTTGGTTGGCCTTGAGGAGTTGCAGAGGTGAAATATGGAGCCTTGGAGAACGTGTCCGACTTGTAGGTCGTAGGACAGTTCCTTTTTAAGCGCCAATCTTTTGTAGACTTTTGGCTGTAAGCCTTCGTTTGTAATTCTGTTGATTTATGAAAGTGTATTGTTGTGAAATTGCTCCCTGCTTTTCTATCTCATATTTTATTGTCAGGGGTTTTATAATATGCTTCCGCATGTGCATTAAAAAACTAATTGGGTCGGCGACACTACCTGGGAATGTCGCATTTGTATGACCATGGTGGGATGTTCACGTGTCTCGAGGTTCGGGGCGTGACAAAATAATTTACTCTTAACTATATGCTAATAGGAAATTGGTGTCGTTTCATTTAATTAGTCTAGGCTAATAATAATTAGCATGGTATGTGTATCTAAATTATACTTCCATTTACTCATTGAGTTAACATCAAAACCTTCTAATTTTCCTCATTTTGTTTCTTTAAATTGTAGTTTAAGCCCTAGATGGCACGTCATTTTATGGTCACGTGAGCGCCAGCAATTGAGGCATCTTGTAATTGATAGGATCCTCTAATTCATGCATATCTATAAATAAGGGTTTTACCATACATGTTTACTTCTATAAATAAGAACAAATGAAAGTTCAAGTTTTGCTTCTTACCCTTCATTAATTAGACTCCGTTTCCAAAGGGGTGTTGTAAAAACTTCTGGTACGTGCCTTTCCTCTCATTAGTTTAATTTTTCAAAAATCTTCTCCTACAAGTCATATAATGTGATATACAACTAAACTTTAGGGGAATTAGAGTCAATGTATGTTCATACTCTAAAATAATAGTGAACCAGAAGATGAGGAGAATCGATAAAATTAATTATCGAGGACGTGATTCCACTGCTCGAGCGTACAAAGTAGCGGGCATGAATGAATAAATTGCTTGTACTTGTTGTCATAAAATGTGCAAAGACCTAGGGTACATCCAAATCAATTGCAACCATTGATTTGAGACTACATTCAATCTTCAATCAGCATATCTGAACAATTATCGATTTGCAGCTCCGTCAAAGGCTATGAAAGAAGCCTGTTAACATGACAAAAACGAAGAGAAATGAGCATATTATATATGTCGGGTGACCTTTCTGCTGCAAAAATAAATTGAGCGAATTGAACAAATGAATAGATATAACATTATCTTAGATTAGCAAGTGATCTGAAGCTGTGGACTGTCCCACGGCGTTAATTTAAATAGACAAAAGTGGAATTCATCCTCCGCCTTCGTCGAGCAATTTCCCGTGCGGTACCGCCATTTCTCTATCTTCAGTCAATGAAGATCATCCTGCGACAGTCGAAAGAGAATAAAGATGATTTGTTGTCAGCAAACCAACTTTCTTTAACCATAATGATGAACTCCAACTTGATGATTCTTGCCTTTGCCATCTAGGGTTTCCCTAAATTAACTTAAACAGATAGAGTGACACTAAATATTCAGAGTTTGTCTAGCTTCAGTGAATTATATTCAACGACTACCAAACAACTTCCATTCGATGGGTAAGGCTAGATTAGCTTGACAAGTTCAGCAAGCAATAACACTTTTGAGTTGAAAAAAGCGAGGAAATGGTGAAACCACGTAAAATTAATGATAATGATATTAGGATTCGCTTGACGCTTCCAATGAAGCAGATGATTTTGCTGCATGCTCGGGATTCGAGTATCACCATGTAGACCAGATGGGAATTAGAGGGTTCCTGCTCCAACCAATTTAGGGCTAGTGCTTCTGAGGGTAACAATGAATTAAGATGAGCTGATTAAACCCTTCTCGCAGTAGAGTATGGTATATGTTTCTAGAGCGCCTTACCAACCGGACACCAAGCCCTTCATAAAACCTATACGGGCAATGTGAACAATCAGATGTCACACACCAAGAACATATTCAAGAATTGCGTTCACGTAATAGCAACCCATGAACCAACGTTTACCTCCCTCGTATTAGCTCTGCCTTGAGTTGCAAGCATCGACCGAGGTGAAGTTTATTGTCAAGCAGCATCCGGAGTTCCCCCAAACACTTCAGTAGGAAACTTATGAATAAGCCAATGAGAGAAAATTCTCAAAGACTTCCCAGTGAAGTGCTCAGAGGAACTCTAGAGGCGACTTGACCTCTTTTTTCTTTTCCACTGTTTTTACTCTTTCAATCATCTGTTGCTTGCTCATCTTAGGGTTTCTTGCCCTACTATTTATAGAGGGCTCTCCTTCATTCTTTCCTTCCCCTCGCGTGGATGCCTTCGTCTGCTTCCTGTATCAATGTGCAAGTGGTGTGAAAGTGACAAGACGAAATCTTTCTTCTTCTACTAATAATAGAAATAACAATACTACTAATAATAATGGCAATAGTAATGATTTAAATTATTGTTGTTGTTGATGCTACAATTATAAATGCTACATTCACTAAGATTGGCCTATGAAATCGGTTTATGAGTGATGTGATAAATTTTTGGTTGATTTTTGTTGAAGAACACGAGGTAATTTCCTTGCTTATAATCTGTCATGTACTGATTGTGAAGATCGCCTTAGTACATCTAACAATATTTTAGAGAAAAAAAAGGCTGTAATATTAATTTACATACTAGTGATACAACAAAATTTTGTTGATTGATGAAGAATATGATACATTTTTTAAATGCTTATGATGGTAGAGACCACCGGATTTCGGATATCTCATACTACTTTTTATGGAGAAAAAGAAAATTGTGCGAGGGCAAATGAACATGGACGCAACTATAGGCTATGTGGGAGGTTTTGATGAAGTGAACATATCGCCCTTTGGTACGTCTCTCTCTGGTCCTTTCATTTTCAATTTTTTCCTCGTAGATACGAATCAAACCTCTTACTTGGTCCTAATAAATTATTGTGCTTATGCGCCATTTGTATGATAAAATTGAGATTTCCTACTTAAAGATGTGTTTGATTATCCACTTCGAAAGCTTGACGTATACATAAAAGAAAAGACCTATATGTTTCACGCGAATCCTATTCAATCCTTTGTATTTGACAAAGGTAATAGAAGGCTAGACTTCCATGCGCATAGTGAACAGGCGAGCAAAAGAACATTGATCTCGTACTATTTCAAATAATCATGCCTAATAGCATAAAGCATCAAGAAGCCTTGTACAGCAAGAGCAAAACACTTGTAATGATGTCAAGAACTAGACCACACGGTACAAATTACATTTGAACTATCATGTAGTAATTTTAAGGGCATATTTGTTTTGTGGAAGATGAATGCTTTGGAAAACAAATTTCTTAAAAATAATCCTTTGTATCATCTATAAAAATTAATTAATGAAGAATATTTTTATCATTCATGAAAATGTTTAGATATAAATTTTTGTGAATAATGAAAATATTTTTCATTAATTAATTATTTCAAGCAATACAAGTGATCGTTTTTGATAAAGTATTTTCTAAATCATCCAATTTTTGCAAAACAATCGAAGCCTGAGATACCATGCCTACATTGGGTGCTCAAAAAGAGAGTGAGAAAGCATCCCCGAAAAAGATCGAAGAGGATGTGGAGGGATAGGGCTTGGGACATTTGAGAAGAAGAGCAAAAAAGAATTTTCATCCACTCACCACAAAGATTCTCTCGTCAGCCCATTTTAATACACCCACAATTCAGACCAGGTTCACTATCTATCCACATTTCATCTTTTCATAAATCATTCCCTCTAAAAAAAATCTTTGTTTTTTTTTTTTTTTAGAGATGAGAAATTATATTCATTATCAATCAACCATCACAAATCTCAAAACCAACCGCTGCTATAAAAAGATTAGATCATTTATAAAGAAAACTATGAAAATATTTTAAATTTATTATACGGATGTCATTTCAATATTAAAATTTTCAATTTGGCAAATTTATTCATATTCTTTACGATGATTTGTCAAAATAGTTTTTCTAATCAACTTTTGTTGGAAATCATTAATGTGAGAGTTGGCATCTTATGGGATACGGTTGATACTGATGTGGACAATATTTGCATTTTTTTTAGCTGTTAAAAAAAGAAAATGAAAAAAAAAATTGCAAAAATTATCCACGTTAGCACCTGCTATGTTATATAAGACGATCGATATCCACGGTAGGGATTTCCAACCAAATTGGCTAGAATAGCTAAATTGAGAAATCGTCAAAAAGTTGAGAACTAAATTGGTCATATTAAAAGATTTCGAACTAAATTGATATATATAATAGATTTATAACTTTTATTTTAGTAATTGTCCCATAATTTTTTTTTTGGTGTGCAGAGCATCAATAGAAAAAAATTGCGTCAATGGTAAGCGCAAGTATAATCCATGGAACGTTGTTGTTGTTGTTATTTTTTAATGTTCCTTTTCACGGTCGATGTACCTTATCAACATCAAGTAACCTTTTGATCTTTTTCTTTTCCTTACATTGAAAAAAAAAAAAAAGACACAAGGGATACTTGTTGGAGAAACTATTATTGGCGTATAGCTGTAGTTATACATACAAAAAGTCAGTTTTATTTATAACCAAGGAAAGAAATAGAAAATACACGCAATCGCATCCAATATACCGAGGAAAATCATTGTAAGTACCGCTACTATTAAAATTTTTCCTCCCTATCTACCCTTAATTTCAGGATTATGACTACCCAATCTCTCATCATAAGTGTCTACGATTACTTGTGCAATACTTTTTTACATTTTTTTTACAAAAAATCGAAGCCACATGATATGATGTTCATTTGACCTGACAAACCAGTGGAATAAAGTCTTGATGATATGCTCTCCTTGAGTCCAACTTATTTTATGGGTTGAATAATTGGATATTTGGATTTTGTTCGTGAAGGAAATTTTTTCTGGGAAAACATTTGCCCTATTTTTCGGTATTTGGTTAGCTTAAAAAAACGAGTCAACAGAAAGCTATGCTTAAATTTAAAGAAATGATTTCTTCTTCGAAAAATTCGGAAAGTATATTTCAAAATATGATTAAGTATTGGCGCTTGGACCTAAAATTCTATGTTTGAATATAGGAATCCCAAAGTTGCTTCCTGAGTTTCCAATGCCCAAGTTGGGTCCATTGAGGTTGGGACTAGGTTTTTGATGCATGGGCATGAGTCCATTAAGACCGGATCAGTTGAGGTCGGGTTCTAGCCCTTGGTGCCCAAGCCTGAGCCCCTTGCGCTTATTCCCACATCCATAAAGGTCGAGCTTGGGCCCCAACACTCGAGCTCAAGTCCCCAGCACTTAGGTTCCGGTCCACAAAGGCCATGCATGAGTTGTCGGCGCTCAGGCTCGAGTCCTTGATTAATGGAACTTTTTTTATAAACATATATATATTTTTTAAATTCGAAATTTCAATTATTTTTTGTTTTCTTAAAAAATCAAAATTTTAATTATTTTCATTTTAAAATTCCAATAATTAATTATTATTTCCTTTCTTTCTTTATCTTTTTTCTTCAACTGACAACCTGAAAATATTGTCATTTTCTTGGAAAATAGTTCCCTAGAAAACATTTTTCAAAATTGTCACATTTTTTGCAAAACATGCCTTAGTAAATTGCTAACTCTATCTTGTGAATACTTAGGCCGTGTTTGGTGGTAATGATAAAATTTATAATAGAATAAAATTTATTCTATCTTATATTTGGTGTTTGCTCAAGATAGGATAAATTCAGATATAAACAAAATATAGATCGGATAAAATTATCTTATGAGGGAGTTGTGATAAATGCGGATAGGATTTTAAATATCCATAATATGAAAGTTTTTTCTCAAATAACAAATTTCTTAAATTAAAAAATTAAAACTATATTTCAATATAAATAATATTTGAATTCTCATATAACAAATTCAAAATGACAAAAAAATAAATTTTAGTTTTTAATTTAATTTAATTTTTATTTACATATTCGAATTTCATTCTATCTTATAATATAAATTCAATATATAAATATATATTTATTACATATTTTAGGTGTTTTAGTATTTTAGGTATATTAGTACAATTTTCTATTTAATAAAATTTTATTAGAGAATGATGGAAGGGGAAGAAAGAAATAAAAAAAAGAAATTAATTAAAAAGTGGGAAAAATAAAATAAAAAAGAAAATAAAAATAAAGTAGACAAGATTGTTGTGAGAGATTTTTATTATCTCCATTTGTAAAATTTGTGATTCATATAAGCATTTATATCAAATAATACACATAATATGATGTGAATATATCCAACTTTATTATTGCAATTACCAAATAATGAATAAGATATAGCAAAATCCTTTAAATTTCATATCCTATGATATACAGTCCTATTTTGATTAGAAATCCGGATAATTAAACATAGTCTTAATATGTCCTAAACCTATTATTAGCAATTGGGGGCGCTATTACTATTGCTTTTCTTTCTTTGGGGGGAGATCTAGAATAGAGTACATGGGCCAAATTCAAAGTATGTTAGCCTAACTTGGCTTGAAAAGGATTTGCGCGAATGATTGTGATCAAACTCAAAATCGAGACGACAGTTTGATTTCATTGCCTTTTTTAATGCCAGAAAAAATGAATGAAGTTAAGCATCTCAGAATGTCCACGACCTGGATTTTTTTTCTTTCCTTTTTTTTTTCCAAGTTCTAGATGCTAATGTGTTATAGGGCCCCGCTTAAATATCTAGATTGAGTTGACTTTAGCGTGAGAAGTTCAAATATTTTATTAGCTTCCCTCTATCATAGTCATTTGGGGGATTTGCTTTAAATAAAATTAAAATTTGTTAATTCTTTTACGGGCCAATGTCACGGCTAAAGGTGGATGCCAAATTCAGTGGCTAAAATTAGGGGTGTGCATGGTCCGGGCGGGCAGTTCTCGACCTAGAACCGGGAACCGCCCGCTAAGGACCGGTTCCAAAAAATTGGAACCGCGATCCACCCGTATATTACATGGATCCACCCGGGAACCGGACCGCCGGTTCGGTCCAGTTCCCGAGTGGATCCATAGAACCGGTCTCACCAATAGAGAAAGAGACGGACCTGCTATTGTCGAGGGCAAAGGCGATTTTTTGGAGTGCCGAATAGAGAAAGGGACAGACGGATTGTGACATCCCGAATTTCCAATTCTATTTTCAATAAATTGAAACGGGCATTTCATCTGCACGCATATAGTTATTTTCCCTGAACTGATCACTCATGGGATAACTAGTCTATCGGGTGAAGTCATTAAGAAATTATAATGCATCAGACTTGAGAATTTGACCAGGAAATGACCTTTCGACCAAGTTGATTTGCAAGGGTCATTACGGCACAGTTAAAGATCGATTAGAGATCGGAGATAGGTCGACTCAATAGAGGCATGTGATCGAGTGTGGGTGATTTCACCCGATCACACTATTCTTGTCGGTCGGCATTGGACCGACTTTTCTGTCGATTGGGTCCCCTGTGTCTGTATTGGAAACCTTGAGATTTTCACGACAACCGAGGGTCGCCAATGTGTCAAAGATGTACATTGTGGCTTGAGATTTATCAACCACAGGTCGAATGCATAAAAATTTCTAAAAGCTACCCGGTAGGTCAGGACGCGCTAATATCGTGCTAGAGTGAAATTAACCGTGAAATTTTGACTGAATTAAGAAATTGGAAGTCCTGGAGTGTCACATACCTTATGAGGATCATGTATTAATTTTATGGATTTTAATTGGGTTCAATTGGAAGAGAATTGATTGGAATTGAGAAATCAAGGTACAAAATTTTATGCCCTGGCGGAAAATGAAATTTGGACCCATTGGACTAAGGTTGTGGGAGGTAAGAGTGAGTGGAGTGTGACATCACAAGTGATGTCATGGTGGGCCAATTTGTGGAATTTAAGAAAGAGAAAAAGAAAAGAAAATGGCCCTTCTCTCTCTTCCCTCTTTCTTCTTCTTCTTCTTCCCCCGTTGGTTTCCTCCTCCATCTTCCTTCTCCTTTGAGCTTCAAAACTAGCAACCAAAGAGGAGCTTGGAAGGGGACCAGCCGCCGTCGGATCGCCGCCGCCGTTCTGATTAGGCTGACGCCCAGCGCAGCCAGCGCACCCAGCGCCCCTCACGCCCTTCATTCATGCCAGCGAAGCTCGCGCTTCTCCGCCTCCTCGCGCCCGAGCCGCCCCTTCTTCCCCTCCGTTCGGCCATAGACGGAGCTTGAAATTCCAGCCAAGATTTGGAACTTTGGGGCTCGGTTTGGCCGACTTCCCGGCCCCGATTGCTCGGCCCGCCTTGAGGAAAGTCGATCCTTGCGTCGGCCCCGTCGTTTTGGCGTGCTCGGCTAGCTAATCCAGTGAGTTTAGCTCACTAAACCTTATTTAGATGGTTAATGATGCCCTAAGTGTGCTTAGTCTAAGTTAAGTGAGTTTATGTGGGTTGATTAGTTTATTTGATTGAGGATTAGATTAGGGTGTTTAATTAAGTTAAATTGTGTTTAGTTTAAAGTTAAGTAGGTTTATTTTTAATATAAGCCTTGACGTGACATAATGTGTTTTATTTTTGATTTATTTAATTGTTTCGAAATTCTGGAATTAAATAATATATTATATTCCGAAAATCATTAAAATAATATTATTTAAAAAAAAAAAACTCGAAAAATTATTTTTGACCCCAATTGCTTAGAATTTCGTGCTAATCGTCGCTGTGCATTTAGAATTAGAATTTGATGAATGGATGTGACAAATTGAGTGTTAATTGTGATAAATCGAGTTTTTAGCCATAAAAACCCAAGTGTTGGATTTTGACGCAAGAATTGGATTTTTAAGGATTATTACTGTAATTGGAGTATGTGAATGAAATGCGGAGTGTCCGAGGGTCAGTATTGATTTGTCGTGTGTTGATTGAAAAACTTGGGTCGCAGTAGTGGCTAGGCCAACTAGACTTGTGTTTCCTTTGATTGCCGTCAATGTGTGACGTGGCTCGGGTCGCAGTAGAGGCTAGGCCAACCGGACCTGTTTGTTCTCCTTGTGAATTGCCGTCAGTGAGTGACGTGGCTCGGGTCGCAGTAGAGGCTAGGCCAACTGGACCCATGCTCCTTCGGGAATGCCGTCGACGTAGTGACGAAGCCGCGCTCCATGGGGGGGAGGTGATGCCTGACATGAGTGTCAAAAGATAGCTGAATTGCGAGTAGGCTATGCTCTTGTGTGACAGTGAATAATAATTGGAATGCGTGTCGAGTGCATTTATGATTTCTATGAAAGTGTTGGCGTTCCAATTGTTTGAATTCTTATTACTACCTGAGTTTGTGTGATATAAATTGTGCTAACCTGCATGAAGGAATTAAGATGAGGTAAGTCTCCTGTGTGATGTGGCTAGGCCACTCGGGGTGTATTTTCTTTCTAATAGGGGTTTATGGGGTTGAACTGGCTGAGACGATGTCTCATCCCGTTGTGGGCCAACATTTTCAGGTCCCTTGTGGACGGAGCGACCAGATCGCTTTGGTTGGCCTTGAGGAGTTGCAGAGGTGAAGTCTGGAGCCTTGGAGAACGTGTCCGACTTGTAGGTCGTAGGACAGTTCCTTTTTAAGAGTCGGTCTTTTGTAGACTTTTGGCTGTAGGCCTTCGTTTGTAATTCCGTTGATTTATGAAAGTGTATTGTTGTGAAATTGCTTCCTACTTTTCTATCCCATATTTTATTGTCAGGGGTTTTATAATATGCTTCCGCGTGTGCATTAAAAAACTGATTGGGTCGGCGACTTAACCTGGGAACGTCGCTTTTTGAATGACCATGGTGGGATGTTGGCGCGCTCGGGGTTCGGGGCGTGACACGGATGGATGGCGATTTTGGTGAAAGTAAGAAAGAAAAAGAAAGAACGTTCTTTATGTGAAAGCAAGAATGAGCAATGGAAGGGGCAATGTCAAAGAACCAAAAAGACGGGACTTTGCAGTGGAAAGAGAAGGCTTTTGAGCCGAAAGAAAGATGGGTACTTGGGAGGGTTTTGGTACTTGGATTTGGAGGGGCGGAGGCGGTGTTTTAGGGTTTCTTCGCTACTGTTTTGCAGCTCGCTTCCATGCCGTTTCACCGGGAAGCGACGGAGCTCCGCAGCGTCGATGGAGGATGGCAAGCTAGGGAACCTCAAAGTTGAGATCTTTCGAGTTTTTGGGGGAAGGAAGGGAGCATGGAGAGCTGTAGGCTCTCGGGACTTGGTAAGGTTTTTGGCGGTGGGTCAACTAACGAGCATGAAGTTGAAGCTGGAAAATGGTGGTGATGGAGAGAGAGAGAGAGAGCAAATTTGATGGGGTTTGTTAATTAGTAATTTTAATTTTTTAGTATTAAAAATTAATCGGTCCAGTCCGGGTGGGCGGGTGGACGGATCCGCCCATGGAACCGGGAACCGGACCGGTACTCACCGGTTCCCATAAATTGGAACCGGGAACTGGACCGGTTCCCTCAAGAACCACTGGTTCCGGGCGGTCCGGGTGGATCCCAGTTCTTTTGTACACCCCTAGCTAAAATCTGACCACATCCCTGGCTTTTGCCTCCTCCAACAGGGTCCCTCCTTTCTTTATAAAGAAATATATACCTCAAAATCTTCCTCCATGTCAAGAACTATGAAATCTGCAGGAAATATAAATTTGTCAACTTTTACCAAAACATCTTCCACAATACCTCTCGGATATTTAATTGATCGATCAGCCAGTTGAAGTGACACCGTGGTTGCTTTTACCTCACCCAATCCTAATTTCTTAAAAATTGAATAAGGCATCAAATTAATACTTGCACCTAAATCACATAATGCCTTTTCAAAGTAAGAATCTCCAATAGTGCAAGGAATAGTAAAACTCCCTGGATCTTTTAATTTCGGAGGCAATTTGTTTTGTAGGATGGCTGAACACTCCTCATTTAACTTCACAGTTTCATAATCCTCCAATTTCCTTTTGTTTGCCAAAATCTCCTTCAAAAATTTTGCATAACTAGGCATTTGCGCTAAAGCATCTGCAAAAGGAATGTTAATGTGCAATTTTTTAAATACATCAAGAAATTTAGAAAATTGCTTATCTATTTTGTGCTGCTGGAGTCGCTGAGGGAATGGAATTGGCGGCACATATGGCTTGGGATTATCTGGAAAAAGTTTACTCTTGCTTGTCTCCTTTGATTGTTTATTGGTCACCTCTTCCTTGTCTCTGACAATCTCTTCTTCTCCCACTTGTTTACCACTTCTCAAGGTAATAGCCTTTATGTTTTCAATTGGATTTTTCTCTGTGTTGCTCGGCAAAGAACCTTGTTGTCTTCCTGACATCATGCTTGCTAACTGACCCACTTGCATCTCCAAATTTCTGATTGAAGCCTCTTGGTTTTGAAATCTCACATCCGTGCTTTTGATGAAGTCGTGAGTCGTATTAGCAAGTTTGGTGACTATATCTTCCAAATTTGACTTTGTCTCTTCTGATTGTTTGAATCCCGGTGGTCTCATCACATTCTGATTATTCCATGAAAAATTTGGATGATTGCGCCATCCCGGATTGTACGTGTTGGAGTAGGGATTATTCTGTGACCTGTTAAAATTCCCAACAAAGTTAGAATTTTCACTAGATTGTTTAAAAGTATTACCTACCTGACACGCTGTGCTAACATGTCCTCCACCACAAAAATCACATGTCAAATTCTGAATTTTCATGGCTGAAACACTCATATTATCAAGCTTTTTGTTGAGTGTATCAAATTGCGCAGCAATTGCAGCAAAAGCATCCACTTCGTGAACTCCGCTAACTTTTCGCATTGGTAGTCTCTCAGTAGGCCATTGATAACTATTGGACGCCATCTCCTCTAATAAATTGTAGGCTTCTTCTGGTGTTTTATTATTTAGAGTTCCTCCTGTAGCTGCATCAATCATAGAACGAAGATTTGCACTAGAGCCGTTATAGAAAGTTTGTACCTGCATCCATACGGGTAGTCCATGATGTGGGCATCTCCTAAGAAATTCTTTGAATCTTTCCCATGCTTCATATAATGATTCATTGTCCATCTGCATAAAATTAGTAATATCGTTACGCATCTTCGCAGAATTTGCAGGTGGAAAGAACTTACCAAGAAATTTCTGAGCCATATCATTCCATGTAGTGATTGATCCTGCAGGAAGAGAAGAAAGCCAACTTTTAGCTTTGTCTCTAAGAGAGAATGGAAATAATCTCAATCTAACAGCATCATCTGTAACTCCATTATATTTAATGGTGTCGCAGATTTCAAGAAAAGCATCAATGTGAGCGTTTGGATCATCGCTTGGCAGCCCACTGAATTGCACTGATTGTTGAAGCATATGAATGAGTGACGGCTTGATCTCAAAGTTGTTTGCTTGAATTGCAGGTCTTCTGATACTTGATGTGGTGCCTTGAACTGTTGGCGCAGCATAATCTCTTAAGAGTCTACGTGGATTTTCATTCTCACCATCTGCCATCTTAGCGTGATTTCTCTGTTCTCTCAGTCGCCTTTTGAATGTACGCTCGATTTCTGGATCAAGCTCAACAAGTTTCCCTTGTTGGCAACGGCGCCAAAAACTTGTTCGTAAAATTCTAAACGCAAGTGAACGTGTCGAACAAGTAATATAATGATGAGAAAGAATATCGTCCCACGAAGATCGATGATTAATAAACTAATTAAATACTAAAATAGATTAACTCTAAAATTTATCTAACAGATCAAAATATAATTGAGAATAAATTAAAAACGAAATTTGTAGACTAAATGCAGTAAATCGATCAGATAAATATGTTAGAGCATCCGATTTCACCATAACCACTAGATATGAATTTCAGATTATTGTGAATACAAGAACGATATCAAACATGTGATAGCGGAATTTCCTAACCTATTTACTATCCTATCTCTAGGTATAGCAAACCTACTCAGTTTATTAATCCACTATATCTCTATGTGAATTAAAATAAACATGAGTGCATTAAGAACTATGAATATTCCCGGCTTACAATGAGTCTTTTGGATCACCTTATCACCGAAAGCTACACAAATAACGCGGTATATCTCTATCCACGTTTAATTCATGGTTATATATTATAATGAGCAATTGCATATTATCACTTCTCAGTCTCAAACATGCACATCAAATCATTCAAGTGGTGGCCAGTCACTCAAAAGCATTAAGCACAATAATATATAACTCACATGAATGAAATTAATTGTAAAACATAAAAATCATGAAATTCACATCATCATGGTTTGGCTACATCGTAGCCCTAACAAAAGAAAATTAGAACATAGTAGATGAAGAAATATAAATATAAATTAAACTCAGCATATTGAATCAAAGAACAAGAATTCTGTCACCACTTTTGTCTTCTCTTCAAAATACTTGAAAATCTCTCAGAACAATAAAAAAAACGATCTAAACAGAAAAACTCCAACTAAAACCTAGCTGTTCTTCTCCTTTTTTATTCTCCTCTTCATAAAAAGATATATCCAAGATTCTTATCTCCAAGCAATTGCGCACAAAATCAGGGAGTAAATCAGAAGATTTTGATTTGATATCTATCTCCTGCTGCTGCTTGATTTAAATTCCTCGATTTTGCCATCTTTTTCCTTATCTTCTCCATATATCATTATTCTGTATAAATAAGGAAAATTCAAATAATCAGAAGGAAATCCAAATATTTTCTCATAGATATTGCATTAATTGTTGCCTAAAATAGGTAAATAACTCTATTTTTATAGAGTTATCAATAATTCTGTTTATATTTTAAAAAAGAGGATAAAATCGAATATAAAAATAAATATATTTTAGTTATATGAATTCTTTAATTCTTCAGTGGTCAAATTTGTTTAATGCCAGTATATGATTTTTTTTTTTGTCGGTTATATTTTATTTCTAATCTAACTCTTACTCTCAGACTTTTACTCTGTCTTCTTACATGGCGTGGAAGTCGAAACCCATACTTGAAACTAAATCGTCCCCACCCCAACCCCCGAGAAGGTGGGGATTCGAACCCCCCACCTCATCCTTCCCAGTCTTGAAAGATGCTTGTGGATGATGGAGAATCAAAGATCAGTGTCATACCACGACGAATATCTCTAGCTTGCAAAGGAAAAAAAATGAAAGAAATAAATGTTAAATTTTATCTTCATATAATATATCCCATCTTCACTTTGAAAATGTGGAAATTTGGTTTAATTTTTATCACTTTCATATTAATTTGTATCCTGACACCTCCACTTATTTTAAAAAAATAAATTCATTTCTCATTCCCAAATCGCCTTGCCAGAAAACCCCCAAACTCTAACACGCGCTTCTCTCTCCCACCCAATCGCCGCCGACTACCACCCGTAGCCTAGCCTAGTCCATGCAGTCTCCGTTCGGAGATGCTTTTAGAAGTGACGATGGTCCCTTACACGTGATCGCTATCTCAAGATGGTTTTTGCAATTTTCCCTTTTGCTTAATGTTTTCTATGAAGAATATATACTCTTACGCAGCGATACACATTTAAATTTTCCATTAGTGAACATGAAAATCCCACCAAATCGATACATCTAAAATTATTATTTTAATCCATTCAATTTTGGTTGTCAATTATATATCGTCATGCCACTAATCAACATGCGACTTGGCTTCTCATCTTGTTCGTTGACCGAAACTGAATTGGTTATCCCAACTCCAAAGTCAAACCAAGAGATTTTTCTTTTCATCTTTGCGGCAAACCAAGGGGACATTGGCGTTCATAAATATAGCACAATCTGTTCTAGGATTTACTCAAAACATGCCCAACATAAAGAAAAAGAGATGTGAGCTTCAATCTCCATCTATACGCATGGCTCATCGCCTCCATATCCAGAGAATTAGTCACGGCATCTTGGTCGTCCTTGTAACAATCTGTTTACTAAACATTGCTGTTGCAGGGGTAAGCTGTAGCTCCAACGCACGATTCTTCATAGTTCATATATAGAGCACATACCCTCTCCAGTAGCCAGAGATAAAAAATTCTAGTATGTGAACATGAGTTTACTCAATACTCTTTTCGTTTGTCATTAGACACAGTAGACATCATCACATATAACATTTTCAAGCCTTTGAAAAGTTATTATTCCGAAGTTTAACTTACTCCTTATAGGATGAGATATAAAATACGTTGGACCAAAATCAGACGCCTTGGCAAGCACATCCAATACATACGAAAGGTTGCGTATGCCTTGTTCTATCACTAGTTCCATGCACTTAAATTTAATGGTGCCATGTAGTGGTTAAATCATGGAAGCGGCCTAAGCAACACGAGAAGCGCTAGGGAGGAGAAGCTAATCAGCCCATCCACCGTGCAAAACCCACGGTTAAGATGGAAGTGCTTCGCCAGTAAAGACATATCGGCCACGACGGTGGTGGCTGACGCGGTGGTGTATTTCCCCTCGTGGAATGGTTAGTTGTACGCCGTGAACACGTTCGACAGTTCGCGACCCAAATTTTTTTCGAAGGTGGGTGAATCACCTAAAACTAGGTTAATGGATTACTAAGTCCGAAGACTTGGCGCGGACTCTCCCAAGCGCTACCAATCGCGACTTGATACTAAGAAAAAGACCCATTAAGACATGCAATTATTTCAAATTGGAGCCGCCACTAACCAATTAGGGCTGATTAGAAACCCAGGTAAAGTATGGGAGAATACTTTACCTTTTACGAACCAGAGATTTAATGGATTCGGGGACATGGTTACGCTAGATTAATCTAACGCCCTTTCGGTACCTTAAGAAAAACATTTTTGCAGGCAATCTTGATTAATTTTAACCTAAGATGCTAACATGCAAATGGTGGTCATGCGGGTGCACAATCAATTAAATAACATTCAATAAATCAAAATGCTAAGAAATTATAAACCACAACTTTATTAAAGTCCACTCTCTAAGAAAACATTTAAAAAAAATGCTAATTAAAATGCATGCCCTAAACATGATTTCTAAATGACATGACACCTAACTTTTATTATTATGCAATCTTAATCTAAAATTAATATGCATGAATTTTATTTTAATGATATGTGAAATGCAATTTATATGGCCTAATTTGAACTATATGTATGCAATCTGATTTATGCAATCCTAAATGTGCATATACTACATGACATGAGATGCATGATATAACAATTTTATATGCATGTTCTTTTTGTGATTTTTTTTAATGATTCTCTTTTTTATGTAGGCAACCTACACTAAATAAAGATGATATGAAATGGGATTAATTATGAACTAACCTATTAATTAACCAAGTAAATGACTTTTGTGTTTTCTTTATTTTTTATTAAAAATGTTAATTATATGCAATTAAAAATTACACGATGGGATTACTAAAACATGATAATATGATGCAATCCTAATTTATTAATATGCAAACTCTAATTAAATGTGCCTACTATGCTTTATTGAAATTAAACAAACTAATTAAGCTACTCAAAATGGAATAATTTCCTAATTCAATTTCGAGATTAATTTGATTTAAACCTCATTTGTCTTAGAAAACCATTATTCTTTTTAACCTTTTTTATTATCTTTTCATATTATGAAAACATGCAAACAACTAAGGATGAAATCCTAAAAATAATCCTAAAGGTTAATTTAAACCTACGTGTTTTAATAAACCTATGTGACCTATATGCTCATGCAAATTTTTAACTTTTCACTATTTCCTTTTTTTTTTTTAATTTTCATTTTTTTTAACAAGCAATTATTTTTACTTAAAAACTAAGATAAGAATTAAAATAATTGAAAAGATAATCCGTTGTCTCACGGATTAAGTTAACAATTATTTTAACTCTACAAATCACAACGAGGGAATCAAAATAATTACAAATTTGGTCCGAAATCTTACGGACCAAATTAAATAATTATTGTGATTTAACAACCAAAACAAACTCAAAATTAGTATAATTAAAAAAGTGACCCGATGTCTCTCGGCGTCGGGGATCTTCGCGGATGGAGGTTGGCTGTGGTGGCAGGGACCGACGAGATGCTAGGCCGGTGGTGAGCTGCTGCGGGCGGAGGCAAGGCGAATGGACCGGCAATGGACTCCGGTGTGGGTTGCTGAGCGGCGGGCTTCCGTTCGGTGCGGCGGTTGGCTGCAGAGGAACTTCGGGCGGTGCTGGCGCGGGGGGAAACTCGGACCAACTTAGGGCAGCGACGCGGTGTCGAGAAATGGGCGATCGTGGTCTCGAGCTTCGGGTTGCTGCGGCCGGGAGTCAGTGCTGCAGCGATCGTCACGGTAGGGGCAACGTCGGGGCGGCGTAGGGGCACGGTGGTGCGGCTCGGGGGACTCACGGCCGGCGTCGGGGCGTCGGGCGGTAGAGACCGTCGGAGGGCAGCGGGCTTCGGCTTCAGGCGGCATCGGCTCGCAAGTTGCTGGCTGGCGGTTCAGGCGGCACTTCGGAAAGAACACGGGAGAGGGCTCAAGGAAGAAGAGAAACAATAATTTTTTTCTCTCTCCTCACTCTCCCCCTGTGCGGACGTCTCTTCCTCCCTGCCCCTTCTGCAGTCACAGCTTTTCCTTTTTTTTTACTTTCACTTTTTCACATTTGCTTTTCTTCCCCCCTTCAAACGCACGGATCTTGCCTCTTTGCTCCCTCACGTCACTTCTCTCTCTGACTTTCCCTTCTTTTTTTGGTTTTTCTTTTCGTGTTCTTCTCCTAAAACGAAGAAGAAGCCCCCCCTCCTCCGATTCCGAAGCTCGCTTTCTTTATATAGAGGGAATACTTGAATTTGTTTCTGCCGGTAGAGATTTTCTCTCAACTTCTCAACAAACAAATGGCTCCAAAATCACACGGTTGTTGCATTTGTTTTTGAATTCAATATTTTTTAAAAAAATTCCCTCTATAACTAATTTTAAATTAGGTGTTAATAAGTGAAAATAAAAAATAAAAACTGAATTTTTTATTTTCGAATTTTGAAATGAAAATTTTAAAAGCCAAATTTAATTTATTATTTCTTTTTAAAATATTAGGTGTCAACAACAGCGTTCTGATTTGGAAGCAGAACTTGAGCAAGCTGACGGGACTCAGAGGCACGGGGACTCTAGTGAATGTGAGATGTCAAGGTTGGTCCCGACGATTGCTGGGAAGCTCCCGATTGTCCCGATTTATGGACCGGCGGCCGTGATTGCCGTGAACCGATCAAATGGGGGGCTAATTTGGTTGACCCGACTTGATTCGAATCCTCTAGCTGTGATCTCGGCCTCCGGCACAGCTTACTAGGGCTTAGTCCAATGCTTCTTAAAGAAATATCATTTAGTAAATTTATTTGAATTTGATAGGACGTTATTTTGAGTCGGTCAGTTAATAAAAAAATATTGAAATATCCTGCATTGTTTGATTATGTGATTTATATACTTTTTACGTATGTGTGATTCCCTTTTACTGATTAACTTAAGTGTCTGGGTTGGAATTTCTAATATAGTATCAGAGCCAGTTTTGCTCCAATTTATTTTGCTTGTGCATATACTCTGTCAGTCAAATTTCATGCATGTTCCTCATCCGGCTTGCACATGAGATAGGTGTTGCAAAATCTCACATCACTTGATTATATGATTTATATGCTTTTTATTTACATTTAATCTATCTCCATCTATTAATTTAATCTTTTAAGCTGAACTTTCTAACCAAGAAGCATAGGTTCACCGTTGATGGAGAGAGAAATTTTACACAAGCATCTTACACCATAATGAATCTTTCCATGTGCTTGTTCAGGGCCATGGGAGAAAGTTATTCATCAGCGATAGATGTTTTGTGAATCGTTAATGAGAAGTAGCGTGGATCATGCTATTCTTTTTTATTATGATTTGCTTAATTGTTTAGATGAGTCTCGACTCTACATAGTGTACCGTATCGTGTTCCGTATTTTGGCACGTCCCAAGAAATAATTATTCATGACTATTTAATCAGAAAATGCAGGCAGAGTGGACGAATCCATGACAATATTTATCACAAAACTCGAATAATCCAATATATTCATATACGGATTTGACTTGCATGCAATTTGGTGGTGAGTGGTCTCATATCTCTTCCATTTGACTCTCTCTATCTCTCTCTCTCTCTCTCTCTCTCTCTCTCTCTCTCTCTCTCTCTCTCTCTCTCTCTCTCTCTCTCTCTCTCCCTCCCTCCCTCCCTCTCTCTCTCTCTCTCTCCTGCTACCTTTAGAGGCAGTTTGGTTAAGCTAAATATTCTGTCCGGAGCGATCCTATGGCAAACCATACAAGCTCCCCGATAATGTGGGTGGACGGAGAGGCTATGCTGGACCCGCCATATGGGGCAGTAGCCCAGCAATAGACCCCAAGAGGAGGCTCGTTTACGCAGCTACAGGCAACCTCTACACAGCCCTGCTCGAAGTGGAAGAATGCCAAGAGAGGCAAAACAATCAGACGACCCCGCCAACCGAGCCCGACCAATGCATTGGGCCTGATGTTAACTTCAATTCGATCATTGCATTCGAGATGGAGTCAGGAAGGACCACATAGGTGCGGCAATTAGGAGGGTACGACGTGTGGTACCTGGCTTGTTTGGCGCCCAACAGCCCCGGCTGCCCGACAGGGCCTAACTTAGATGCCGATTTCAGGGAGGCTCCGATGCTGATCACGATCTCCACAAATGGAACTGAGCGTGACCTTGCAGTCGCCGTACAAAAGAGTGGGTTTGCTTGGGCTTTGGACCGTGACTCTGGGGATATAGTATGGTTAAGAGTAAGTATTATGGTTTTCATTCTTTTCTATTAAGAAATTGCAGGAAGAAATTTTTTAGCCCAACCAATGAACTAAGTGAAACAAATTTAACAGAGAAGTTCACTATTTTTCTTTTCAAATATAATTCTTCTTGATGTGATAGCTGGCAGGACCTGGTCGCATTGAAGGGGGAGGCACGTGGGGCGCGGCCACAGACGGCAAAAGGTCTACACTAACATTGCTGTTGACACCTAATTTTGGAAAAATAAAATTGCATTTTGAACAAATAAAAGGAAAAAAATGAAAGAAAATGGGGGCAATTGATTTGATTGATTATGCATGGAAATTTGAAATTCTGATGGGTATTCGGATTTTGTTAAATGCGGAAGCAATTGAATAAGGGGCAAGAATTTTTGTAAAATGGAAGGAATCAAGTAAAATCGAGCTGATTACGAAATCACGTTCCGATTTGCAGGCTTGATTTAATGCAACAAGAAATGGCAACTCGGGAAATGCCATGTAAAGAGACCGTTTCGAATCACTATAAAAGAGAGGCTCACTTTTCATGACAGGAGGAGGAGAGTGGAGCTCACAAGGGAAAAAAATGGTGAGAAAACGTAGAGAGGTTCGATAGACAATCTCTCAGAGAGGAGGCGATTTTCAAAAAATTCAGAGCAAACGTGAGGAAGGTTTTCTCCTTCGTTTCTTTCGAGTTCAAATTTCTTTAGGGGAGTCGACGATCTCGAGAATTCTTCGATTGGTCTATTGGATGGTGCAGTCCTCTTGACGATGCCCCATGTTCATCATGCTTCATGGATATTGACGACAAGCATAAAGCTAAGTCGAGCTTCTTCTTTTTTTAAGTTTGATTATGTGCAATTCCAATTTGCTATTCGCACTAAGGTGATTTTATTTTTTCTTGCCTAGATTAAACTCCTACATCTCCGACGATAATTCCAGCAGCGAGACATCGAAGTGGCCAACGTACCTAAGCGCTGATTGCCATCCAGTGATATTACTGTGATAAAACCGGGTTGTTTCTCTCCCTATTAAAGTTGTTCACCCCATATTTTCACCTAATTTACTTTGTTTTGTTCTAATGTTGTGGTCACAGGCAATTCAATGCCGAACAAAAGGCCACACAATTCCATATTCCACCATAATTGACAAGAGAGAGACGGCAAGAGAAGGGGGCGTCCACTCAAAAAGTTCTCGGAGGAGACTAACAAATGATCAAATCAAGAACTAGCCATATGCCCACCAACGCTGCTGCAATTCCCCTCCTTTAGTTTTATTTTTATTTCTTTCTTTTGCTTATTTTATGTTATATTATTGTGTTTTAAATTTTGTTATTATTGTTTAAGTTAGAATATGGTTTGTCAATGTTAATATTTGTGCATTTTGTATGCATTATCCGTAGGGATTTTGTCCGAAATTAATGTAATTATTAATTTGATCCGAGAGACATCGGATCATTTTTTTTATTATATTAATTTTTGGACTTTTTGGTGAAATTTTAATTGTTAAATCACAGTAATTATTTAATTTGGTCCATAGGACTTCGGATCAGATTTGTAATTGTTTTGATCTCCTTGTTGTGATAATTAGGGTTAGAATAACCGTTAATTTGACCTGTGAGACAATAGGTTATTTTTTTTCGATTATTTTAATCCTTTCTTGCTTTATTTTGTTGATAGTTTAGATTTAATACTTACTTAATAATTAATTATTTAAAAAAAAAATCAAAATTCTTCCTGAGCATATAGGTTTAGTAAATCAGACATGTAGGATTAGGTTTATGAAATTTTCGTCATCTAGTGATTATTGCTAAGTTCATTGCTCGTCATTAGAACTAGGTCATTTGATTAAATTGCATATTTAATTGTTGCATTTCTTTAATTTCGAATTTCATGGAAAATACGAAAAAATAGAATAAATTCATTTCATGCTTTAAGATGGATTGCATGCTTATTCATGTTATATAGTTTAGGTCATATTGCCACGTCATTTCATGTTAAATTAGTAGCATGCATTGCACGACTTTCATTAAATAAAGTGAAAACAAAAATTGAGTGATTGCTTATTAATTAGAAATCATATCTAGGATTATTGATATGAATTCTGACCTAACATCGCAGTTGCTTTCGTTGCTTTGAGGTAAGTCCTGCATTATTTTATTCGCTTTCTCGGGTGTTAAATTGGTGGTTTGTGCACTCGCATGATCGCCTCACACGTTAGGAAAATGAATTAAAATCAAATCAAGCTGCCTGTAAAACATTTTTTAAAAATTAAAAAGAAATGGTACCAAAAGGGCACTAGGATAGTCTAGTGTAACCAAGTCCCCGTACCCTTAGTCTCTGGTTCGTATGAGTAAAATAATTATCCCATTATTTTGCTTAGGTGTCTAATCGACCTACCAAAAACAGATTAGTGGCGACTCCTAGATAGTATTTTGCATGTTTTAAAAAGTTTAGACTCAAGTCGCGATTTGGTATGGGCTTGGGAGAGCCCGAGCTAAGTTTTTAAAAAAACTTAGCAATCCATTAACCTAGTTTTAGGCGGCAAACCCGAAAAAAAAAACAGGTCGCGACAATTGCCAATGGCAATCGAGAGAACTTCACCCTTGCTCCCTCAACCCGAATGACGACAGCAGGCGCATGGGTCGCCCTAGATGTGCGTTCCAGGGAAATGCTATGGTACACGGCTAACCCGAGCAATGAAACCGCACCTGCGCTGGTTTCTGTGGCGAATGGGGTTGTGTTCGCGGGTTCGGTGGCTCCGGAGGGGCCCGTGTATGCGATGGACGCCGAGACGGGCAAGATACTGTGGTCATCCAATCCAGGAGCCACAGTGTATGGAGGGATATTAATAAGTTATGGGTGCATTTTGTTGGATGCAAATTACGCAATCCCTAGATCACCATAATCAGAACAAGAGCATGCATAATTGAGTAAAAATATTAACGCACCTGTTTTAGGATCCATCGTTCTTGAAGCGGAAGCGGAAACACAATGTTCCACGCGCAAGTCCTTCTCCTCTATTGCCCTCCGTATCACTAGCTCAATGAGGTGGCCCCCTCACGTTTAGCGTTAGGTAAACGCTCCTTAGGTGAGGATACATGTGAGAATTAGGGTTAGAGGAGAGACTTTAGCACTATTTATAAAGTTTCCAGCTAGGCCCCCTCATTACAGGCCAGGCTCAACTCGGCCCACACTAGCCAGCCCATATTAGACTAATTAAGAAACCTTCTATCTCACCTTAGACCAATCCCTGTAAAACGGTAAACGTTAAACGGTAAATTACAATATCAATTAATGTAGTCCACATTAGGAAAACTCTTACATTCTCCTACTTGGACTATATTAATTGAAATCGTACTGTATGTGCGCACATTGGTCTAGAGGTAATTCTTAATAGTCAATCCTATCCCATAAAGTCTCAAACATCGAATCATGGCAGTAACTGCATGTATACACACAGAGCCTTCCATGGTCACGAGTGTTCTCAACTCTATTGATATGGATCCAATATGGTAGTGTGTCAAATGGATAACATTTCTCATAGAGAGATCTCATTTGTCAGTCATCATTCTCTTACTTTAAGCGTCACAAAAACTTGTGCCACTAGAGAATGTCCATTCTCTTACCTTAAGCGTCACAAAAAACTTGTGCCACTAGATAATGCATTTATGGTTCCATGAACCCACATATGTCTTGTCCTTACGGTTAACCATTCACTCAAGGTTTATACAATACCTTGAGACTTTATCAATATGTATTCAACGTAATAACAACACATTCAAAAATACTTTATTGAATGCAAAAGTTGATACATAGCAAACCGTTACCAAATGTAACGAATACAGATGAAACCTTTATCAAAATAAAGCCAAAATAGCACCCACTAAACAACAGCATCTCATGATGCTCCTAGGCTCATGCTAATGACATGTCGCTTAAAATACACATGGGCGTAGACCTTTAGTTAGTGGATCTACTACCATATCATCTATGTAAATATGTTATATTAAAACATCACCTTTCTGTACCGTTTCCTTTTGGTCAAAAGTTTTGACCACCATATATTTAGACCCCTTGAGACCTTTGTAGTAAATAAATAATACTACAAATTTGTTATCTCAATATAACCATATGGGTCTATCCATAAAGTTAAAACGATTAACTCTTTCATGAGGTTCTGGAGCCTAATAGCCCAAGTAACAGCCTAAAAGAGTGTTACTAACACTGCTTTCATAATAAAAGATGGCATAGAACTTTATTTACTGCACTTCCTGCCAACATAAATATGTATTTCGTTATTGATATTATATCATCCTAATAGCCAACAAAGTTTACATCTAAATATCTTACTAGGTGCAAGAATTGAACATATCCACATATTAACATATAATCTCTTATCATCTTTAAGTACCTTAAAACCTTCTTGGCAGCAACGCAATGATCGCGTCCTGAATTTGATTGATGTCTGCCTAGAAGTCCCATCACAAAGACGATATTTAGTCTAGTGCAAATTCGAGCATACATTATACTTTTAAGTGCACTAACACAAGGCACACCTTTTAATTAGATTTTCTCAATATCTAAATAAGGACAATGTGATAGATTCAGTCCATCACCCTTAACAACAGGAGCAATTCCTAGCTTGCAATAATGTATATTGAATATTTCCAATATATAATCAGCAAATGTCCTCCGAGAAAATCTAATATAATATGGCAAAAAACAATCCTTACAGACCTTAGTACAAAGGATAAAAGATGCCTCAAGGTCATTACTTGTAAACAAAATATCATGTACATAGTGTATGAGAAAAATAAATTTCCTCCCACTGACCTTGCAATATATTGAATTACTCTGTTCTTAATTGAACAAAATAACAACACTATGAAACTTTAATAATATTGTCTAGAAACTTGCTTAAGACCATGAATTAAGACTTTTCAGTCTATACACAAGTTTACTTAAATCTGCTGCAAAATTCTCTAGTTGCACTTATATAGATTTCGTATCTTTTTGACGTAACTCCTTATAAAAAATAAACTATCAATGCCATGTTCACTCTGAAAGAATTAGTAAAGAAATAATTATTTCTTCACTAACTATCCACCCCTCTTTCAGAGTAAAAATATTATTATCCTTTTTTTTATGGCATCTAATCACATACTTAATTAAGAACAAGAAACAACATTTATATAAGTTGCTAAAACAACCATGTAATGGATATTGTAATTATGCTCTCACAAAAAGACTATATAGTCTGATGGTATAACTAATTGTCTTTCCCTAACAAATCTCCTTAATAAAGCTGCAACCATTTCATTCTACACTTGAGAGGTTTAAGAAATTTCATTATAAACTATATCAAGAATAGTATCTTAAACCTCAACAAGTTTAGTCTATGGTACATGAGATTCCATAATTATCTGTATAGGTAAAGACAAAAATACAGTAACCCCCATCATACTATTATCTTTAATAATCTGAGAGCAGCTATCCTCTACAATTACGTCGATATTAAGAAACTTTAGAGTATATGATTCCATAATTCTTGTATCTTCTTTAGGGTCATAAGATCAATACCCCTTTAACAATCTGGATAAGATACAAAATAATATCGAGTGGATCTAAATTCCAACGTACTTAATATTGGATTAGATAACCTCACTCCTACATGACACCTCTAAATTTAATATGATTCAATCAATTTACGTCCAGTCATAACTCAAAAGAAGTTTATGAAACAACTTTGATAAGAAATACATTTTGTATGTGAAAAAATTGCTTTCAAAATATCAACCCACAGTAGACCGATAAATTAGTCTTACTCATTACCATGTTAATTATGGTGCAATTATGCCTTTTGGCAAATCTTTTTGTCAGGATTTTCAAGCATAGTAATTAAATTACCACCCCATAATATACCAAGTATTTGACAAATGACCCTTTAAGCAATTACGTATTGTCATACTTACCAAAATACTTACCGCTGCAATTAGGCCTGACAACCTTCAAGACTAATTTTAACCAGTTTATTCTTTATCTCGGTCATTTTCCTTAAATAAAAAACTTTTGGAAACAACCTTTTAACCATATACGAGATGTATATGTCATTAGGACTTAAACATAATCTTTGCAAATACGTCCTAATTTCAATATTATACAAAACATAATTTCAAGCAACTAAAGCTTCCATCATATTATAGCAGTGCAGTCCGCAGGCAAACATCTTTTCAAGTGTTCCAGAATGGAACGCTTCATGGACAGTAATCAAATTTTATTGCATTCTCAAGCAACAAATCATATGTGTGGACAACTTAAAATTTGAAGTAGTAAAAAAACCTCAATAATAGTGGAGTTATTAATTACATAAAAGGTGACTAAAATAACAAGCAATGTATATAATTAGCATTATGTGAGCACTATGTAACTTGACGTACAAGTATACATCCAGAGAGTTACATGCAAAATCATATAATCACCTTTGGGCAGAATACATGACATGCAATTGTATACTCCCCACATGATAGCGGTTATGAGAATTTATTCCAATCTTCGTGAATTCATCACCTTTGGGCATATGAACCACTAGAATTAGTCACTTCTCCACCATACCATCATGTATCCCTCCATGAACTAATACACAATCACCTTGTTGACACCTAATTTTTGAAAAATAAAATTGCATTTTGAACAAAAGGAAAATAAGGGGAAGACCAATATGATTTGGTTATGAATGGAATGTGGAAATTCTGATTAGCAATCTTTGCTTTGGCGAATTTTCAAATCATAATAAATGTGGAAGGAAATTCTCGATCAGAGAAATCAGGTGAATAAAAGGGCAGGGATTTTGATAAAATGGAAGGAATCAAAACATTCGAGGAAAAATCAATCCGATTGCAAGATTTTGCTCCAATTTGCAGACCATAAATTGAGGCAACAAAAAAAGAAAGCTCAAAAATTGCCATGGAAGATGGTGCTCGGAACCACTATAAAAAGGAGACCAAATTTTGTGAAAAAGGGGGGGAGGAGAGCGGAGCTCAAGAGGCGATTTTCAAAAAATTCAGAGCAAATGTGAGGAAGGTTTTCTCCTTCGTTTCTTTCGAGTTCAAATTTCTTTAGGGGAGTCGACGATCTCGAGAATTCTTGGACGATGGTGTAGTCTTCTTGACGATGCCCCATGTTCATCATGCTTCATGGATATTGACGACAAGCATAAAGCTAAGTCGAGCTTTTTTTTTTTTTAAGTTTGATTGTGTGCAATTCCAATTTGCTATCCGCACTAAGGTGATTTTATTTTTTCTTGCCTAGATTAAACTCCTACACCTCCGACAATAATTCCAGCAGCGAGACATCGAAGTGGCCAACGTACCTAAGCGCTGATTGCCATCCAGTGATTTCACTGTGATAAAACTGGGTTGTTTCTCTCCCTATTAAAGTTGTGCACCCCATATTTTCACCTAATTTACTTTGTCCTGATGTTGTCGTCACAGGCAATTCAATGCCGAACAAAAGGCCACACAATTCCATATTCCACCATAATTGACAAGAGAGAGACGACAAGAGAAGGGGAGCGTCCACTCAAAAAGTTCTCGGAGGAGACTAGCAAATGATCAAATCAAGAACTAGCCATATGCCCACCAACGTTGCTGCAATTCCCCTCCTTTAGTTTTATTTTTATTTCTTTCTTTTGCTTATTTTATGTTATATTATTGTGTTTTTAAATTTTGTTATTATTGTTTAAGTTAGAATATGGTTTGTCAATGTTAATATTTGTGCATTTTGTATGCATTATCCGTAGGGATTTTGTCCGAAATTAATGTAATTATTAATTTGATCCGAGAGACATCGGATCATTTTTTTATTATATTAATTTTTGGGCTTTTTGGTGAAATTTTAATTGTTAAATCACAATAATTATTTAATTTGGTCCGTAGGACTTCGGATCAGATTTGTAATTGTTTTGATCTCCTTGTTGTGATAATTAGGGTTAGAATAACCGTTAATTTGACCTGTGAGACAATAGGTTATTTTTTCGATTATTTTAATCCTTTCTTGCTTTATTTTGTTGATAGTTTAGATTTAATATTTATTTAATAATTAATTATTTAAAAAAAAATCAAAATTCTGCCTGAGCATATAGGTTTAGTAAATCAGACATGTAGGATTAGGTTTATGAAATTTTCGTCATCTAGTGATTGTTGCTAAGTTCATTGCTCGTCATTAGAACTAGGTCATTTGATTAAATTGCATATTTAATTGTTGCATTTCTTTAATTTCGAATTTCATGGAAAATACAAAAAATTAGAATAAATTCATTTCATGCTTTAAGATAGATTGCATGCTTATTCATGTTATATAGTTTAGGTCATATTGCCACGTCATATCATTTCATGTTAAATTAGTAGCATGCATTGCACGACTTTCATTAAATAAAGTGAAAACAAAAAATTGAGTGATTGCTTATTAATTAGAAATCATATCTAGGATTATTGATATGAATTCTGACCTAACAACGCAGTTGCTTTCGTTGCTTTGAGGTAAGTCCTGCATTATTTTATTCGCTTTCTCGGGTGTTAAATTGGTGGTTTGTGCACTCGCATGATCGCCTCACACGTTAGGAAAATGAATTAAAATCAAATCAAGCTGCCTGCAAAACATTTTTGAAAATTAAAAAGAAATGGTACCGAAAGGGCACTAGGATAGTCTAGTGTAACCAAGTCCCCGTACCCTTAGTCTCTGGTTCGTAGAAGTAAGATAATCCTCCCGTTATTTTACTTAGGTGTCTAATTGACCTACCCTAAACTGATTAGTGGCGACTCCTAGATAGTATTTTGCATGTTTAAAAAGTTTAGACTCAAGTCGCGATTTGGTATGGGCTTGGGAGAGCCCGAGCTAAGTTTAAAAAAAACTTAGCAGTCCATTAACCTAGTTTTAGGCGGTGAACCTGAAAAAATTAGGTCGCGACAGCTTGGTGACTCCGCTGAGGACTTGTGTTAAAACACTTAGTGGACTTAGGCCAATTTTTCTTTTTATTTTAAAAATGTTTTTGTTTGGCAGCGAGGATCCTAGGTACGTCCTTAACATTTTTAAGGTGTTAAATGTTCTTGCAGATGGGAGATATAAGGGGAGTAGTCTTTGCTAACATTTGTTTTGCAGGTTGGAGTGTGGGATGAATGATTTATTTTTCCTAATTAGAAGTGTTGTTTGCATTTAAACTGTTGTGCATGCTTTATTGCTTTAGCACTACACTATTTGCACACACAACTTGCGGTCCGACCTGGGCTGCGATAGGATTTCTAGGATGGTGTTGAGAAGTTTACTTTCTCCAAAGCGAGACTGCTATGTAGAGGTTGACCTTCTCTTCCCCGAAAATTTTTCATGGTGTCGAAATGTGTTTTGTCCACATCCGCGAGATTGCATGACTATTGGACATTCCATTCGACTGAGCCCGGAGTTAAGGGGACCTGACGTTAATGCGAGACTGCAACGGTCAGATCACCCTCTTAGCTCCACTTTGTTAAGCCTTTTAGATAGAAATCGAGCCTCACGTCTCATGCGATGTGTCTATGTGATTGCCATTGATTTTCCTTGGTAAAGTAAGTCTTCTATCCCTATACCATGCAATTTATTTTGTTGTATTTTTGGGTCGGTTCATGACAATTTAGGTCAATCATTGATTTAATTCTTTTGTCAATTAAAAATGAAATGAGAAAATTGCCATGCAACGAATTATTTTGAAAAAAAACTGGAAATTTGTTTTCAATTCATGTCTTGGCTCTTCCTAGTTCATGTTAAAAAAAGATTTTGTCCCTACTGGGGCATCTCATGTCTTTGTTTTCCTAGTCCATTTTTAGGAAAATCATTTTCATATGTGGACTTTTCTTGACTAAAAAATAAATTGTTGTCATGGATTGGTGTTCTCATTACACCTCGTTCTTACATATCTCCATTTTCCTTAGGTGATCAAGAGCTAGAATGGACGACCAAACTGAAATGCGTGATCGTATCTCCGCTATGGAAGACCAACTTCGACAGTTGCTCGCCTCTATGCAATTCATGACTGCTCAAATCCAATCTCTCCGAGCGAACTTGACTCCTGCACCTGCTCTTCCCGAGACAGTAGTCCTGAAGCAGTCAGGCAAGACCCAAATGAGCAATGATGATATGCCCGACCTGGAAGATGGCCCACTGTTGATCACTACCGAAAAAACTAAGCCTGACAATGTCCTTGAAATGGGGCAAGATGAAGTGGAAGTGATGGACACTCTGGGGCAGCCTAGTGGCAAGTTTGATTACCTAAGACAGAGAACTCTGATGACACCCTAGGAGGAATCGCAAGTCTATTCGACGATCTCGTCATGGGAGACATTGATGAGGAACCTCTGGAAGAAATGGACCATGAAGAGTGACCTAGCACATTCTCCTGCATGAGAATTTTTTTTTTAGAAATCGTTTTCACTTTCTAAGAATCGTTTTCGATTTTTTTTTTCTCTTTTTAGGAGTTAGGAATCATCATTTTCATTCCAATAATGTAATTCATTTGATTCTATTCAATGAAATTACAATTTTATTTTCAATTTTGAGGACATGATGGGGTATACCAAACCAGTCCAATGACGATATCCAGCCATGAAAAAAAATCATCCACGGAGAAATCCTGAGGGCTGGACTTTCTCATGCTTCCTCCTAAAAAAAAAATTTCGTAAACAAAAAAAAACATTTCATTGTTTTTTTTTTAAAAAAAAATCAATTTTCAAGCCATTTCCAAAAGCATGCATTAGGTTAGCTCCGTTTAATTTTCTGACTCATTTACTTCATGTTTCAGAGCATTACTTTTTCGGTCTGATGAGAAGGCATTTGAAAAAGTACACCAGGTTGCAATTGGCCCAACTATCAAGGATACATTTCCAAGGAATTGATATGACAAGATTGTAGCCATGACATATTTTGGTAGTGACTTGACTGGGATAAAGTCTCGACCCGAGCCAAAATGGACGTGCAATTTGAATTTACTTTGATATTGCATAATATCATATTGATGCACGTTCGCTTGTGCAGGGGCAAAAGTGGATTTTCAGCCTTGAATGATAGCGACAATCCAAAGACATCAACTGATGAGGCAATTCCCATTGTAGAGGGATCATTGAATAAATGCTTAAAACCATTTTGCAGTATAGAAAACTGTTTGAAGTTGACATTCTTAAAGCTGTTGAGTTTTTTTTTTTTTAAAAAAGGATTTTGCATGATGACTCTTACATGTTTTATCCACCAATTCCACTAAAGAACATCAAGATGGATTGATTTAATGAATGATGCGGAATTGATTGAGCATATTAAATGAGACGAGTCGGGATGATGAAAGGCAAACCTTATCCTATACACAATCCCATATTCATACACTTGTGAGATGAGTGTAGGAAAGTTCATATCCATAAGGTAAAGAGTTCTCTCGCAAAAGGTACGGCAACCGAAATGATGAGAGGCAATTCATTGTTATATCCCGAACACTACAGTTGATCCATTGCTTAACCCTTTTGAGCCCATACACTTATGGATATTCTTTTCAAATCACCCTTGTCAAGAATCACCCCACATCGGGGCAACTAAGAGATCAAATGGCATCATGAGGTAAGGAAAATGAATTGAAATTTTCTTGCTCTCACTTGCATCAATCTTCAAGTTATGATATTACATTGAATTCATGTGTTAATTTAAGTGCCTTAGGATGACGAAGAGCATCTTTTTCTCTATCCTATACACTTATATCCTTTGCATAGCCCACTTGAGCCTGCAGTTTCATTTCTTTTAAACCCAGTTGATGATCAACCCCCACACTGGGGCAAGGCAAAACCAGTTGATGATCAACCCCCACACTGGGGCAAGACAAAACCAGTTGATGATCAATCCCCACACTTGGGCAAGGCAAAAGGCAGATGAAGACTCTTGAAAAGTTATAGTGTCATTTAAAGTGTAATTGCTTGACGCATGCATTATGCGCAAGAATTAAATTCAAAATAGAACTAAGGGGCATGAAAAAGCAGTGTGCCTAGTAAAAGCAAGGCTGATGCCCATGAAAAAAGAAGAAAAAAAAATGCATAAGAACTAGGGGCATAAAAAGTAGTGTGCGTGGTAAAAGCAAGGCCAATGCCCATAGATAAAAAAAAAAGGTCAAAATAGGTGATGGTCAATTGCAAGAATTGAATCATAATGGAGCAATACTCAAAGAACTCAAATGCCGAGTTTCTACAATCAATGGGGGCACTTCATGAAGACAATCCCCGATGGTGAAAAAGAAAAGTGGTGGCAATGCCAAGATGATCATCAACTCTCACCTTTTACACACATTTTGAGCTTGATGATCCTTTCATTTCTCAACCCATGAACCCAACCTACGTTACGTCCCTTACAAAGTCTCTTCAGATTAGGGCACTTGAATTAACGTAGGAATTCATATGTTTATAAGCATCGCTCGAAGAAGTGCGAGCATGATTATTTCTTTCTCATTTTTACAGGGTTCTTGACTTGTAAACCCGGAGATGATTACAGAATCATTCTTTCAATTAGCCTTGACTCAAAGAGTCCATTTGTTAAGCCGTTGGCCAAGCCCACATTATGGTCCCTGTTAAAGACCTCTCAGATTGGTAAGATCGTACCGCTTGCGAGAATACTCAGACCCATGTCGATATGATGAAATTGAGTGATTCTCATAAAATAGCCATTCTAAATGAGAGTGAGTTGAAAGTCATTTCTAACCGAAAGTCTCTCATTTAGTATTCTTAAGAAATCCATGTCATGAGTGAAAATTGTCTTGAATGATAATTCTCTCTAGTGGAAATTTGGATGATGCAAAAGTCATTATGCATGAACCTTGACTGAATTGATAAAAGCTTCAGAAGATTTTGAAGTTCGCATTCCAGAATAGCCTTAATTGCTTATTCTTTGGTGAATGAATTTTTGCTCTAATCATGTCTGACAGATAATGTTTTCTCAAAGACCCAAGAGCTCCTAACATTCAGGTTCTTTTCAAGATGCCTCATGATATGAAGAGATGAGAAACCATCATGAACATTCAAGGTGCATCATTGATGTTCCAAAATTTATTTCTACCAGGAGGTGAGAGGCCTTCAAAGGATATCTAAGTTCCAGAAGACATATTCCAAAGAATTAGAGATATCATCAGGTAAGTATATCTCTACCCATTCTCGACACTTGACTTGGTCAAGCTGTTCCTTTAAAATTGACCTGGCGTGCTTTCGTAGCCCAGAGTCCCCTTTCTATTGACCCGGTGTCCTTTTAAATTGACCTGGCGTGCTTTCGTAGCCCAGAGTCCCCTCTTTATTGACCCGTCGTGCTTTTGTAGCCCGGTGTCCTTTTATATTATCCTGGCGTGCTTTCGTAGCCCAAGGCCCATCTTTACAGGAGACATATCCCCAATGAGCAGAGATGTCATCAGGTAAGTATATTTCTATCTATACCTTAAATACTTGTCGGTGTACAAGTATTTTCACTTTTGAGTAATTTGACACTCGATGGAGTTGTCCCTAAAGATTTTTCCCCAGATTGCGACGCCGGGCGACAGAAGAATGGTTCGGGTCCTAGCCAAGCAAAACCTCGTTTAGGCGACCGTAGAATGGTACGGGTCCTAGACAAAAAAATTATTTCCCTATTCAGGCAACCGTAGAATGGTACGGGTCCTGGAAGGCGAACCCCGTTTAGGCGACCGTAGAATGGTACGGGTCCTAGGAAAGCAGTTTTCTTTATAAAGTCATGTTACTATTCTGGGCGACCGTAGAATGGTATGGGTCCTGGAAGTGTAGCACCAATTTATCTTGAGTTACTCTACCCTCCTTGAAGGTAAGTTATTCCAGGTAAATTCATTTATCATTTGCATTAGCATTTCCACGCATCATATATATTGCATTAAAAAAAAAGGAATTCATTTTCCAACATAAAGTCATTTAGTGCATGTGCATAATTAAAATTAGGTCTCAATTGTCCTATTGATAATTTTTCTGGTAGAAGCTTGATAAAGCCATCATGCACGGGCCTTCATTGAATTTTTCCTCAAAGACCAAAAAGAATTGTCTTTGAAACCCTGAATTTGTTAAGTCATCTTTGTACTTGATGAGAATTCCAAGTACCTATTTATAAAATGTTTCCAAATGTCTAGTGTGAATTCTAGATATTTGAACTTTTAAACGCTTGATGTGATTTCCAAGCGTTTGTCTTTCCAAACATCTGATGTAATTTCCAGACGTTTAGTAAAAGTTTTCAAATGTCTAACATAAGAATCAGATTTTTGAAGTTTCAAGTACTTGATGCAATTTCCAGGTGCTTAGAATCTGATGAGAATTCCAGATCCCTAAAGACTTTGAGCCTTTCAATTATCTTAAGGGAGTTCCAGATGATTGACAGGTCTCATCGGAATCATTTCACACCTAAATCCTCAAAACATGTATGACAGGTACGTGTTCTTCTTTGCATTTACATTTCATTGGTCATAGACACATGGAGATCTATGTTCCTGACCAGATCATTGCATTTACATTGCATTCTTTATTCTTAAAAAAAAAAAAAAAGTCAAGTCATTAACATTTGCGTATGCATTTCATATTTCATTTTGCATGGTTTAAATTTAGGTGTCATATATCTTTGAAGGAAACCTCTACGAGCTTCTTTTCAAAGAGGGGCAGCTGTTGACACCTAATTTTTGAAAAATAAAATTGCATTTTGAACAAAAGGAAAATAAGGGGAAGATCAATATGATTTGGTTATGAATGGAATGTGGAAATTCTGATTAGCAATCTTTGCTTCGGCGAATTTTCAAATCATAATAAATGTGGAAGGAAATTCTTGATCAGAGAAATAAGGTGAATAAAAGGGCAAGGATTTTGATAAAATGGAAGGAATCAAAACATTCGAGGAAAAATCAATTCGATTGCAAGATTTTGCTCCAATTTGCAGACCATAAATTGAGGCAACAAAAAAAGAAAGCTCAAAAATTGCCATGGAAGATGGTGCTCGGAACCACTATAAAAAGGAGACCAAATTTTGTGAAAAAGGGGGGAGGAGAGCGGAGCTCAGGAGGCGATTTTCAAAAAATTCAGAGCAAATGTGAGGAAGGTTTTCTCCTTCGTTTCTTTCGAGTTCAAATTTCTTTAGGGGAGTCGACGATCTCGAGAATTCTTGGACGATGGTGTAGTCTTCTTGACGATGCCCCATGTTCATCATGCTTCATGGATATTGACGACAAGCATAAAGCTAAGTCGAGCTTCCTTTTTTTTTTAAGTTTGATTGTGTGCAATTCCAATTTGCTATTCGCACTAAGGTGATTTTATTTTTTCTTGCCTAGATTAAACTCCTACATCTCCGACGATAATTCCAGCAGCGAGACATCGAAGTGGCCAACGTACCTAAGCGCTGATTGCCATCCAGTGATTTCACTGTGATAAAACCGGGTTGTTTCTCTCCCTATTAAAGTTGTTCACCCCATATTTTCACCTAATTTACTTTGTTTTGTTCTGATGTTGTGGTCACAGGCAATTCAATGCCGAACAAAAGGCCACACAATTCCATATTCCACCATAATTGACAAGAGAGAGACGGCAAGAGAAGGGGGCGTCCACTCAAAAAGTTCTCGGAGGAGACTAACAAATGATCAAATCAAGAACTAGCCATATGCCCACCAACGCTGCTGCAATTCCCCTCCTTTAGTTTTATTTTTATTTCTTTCTTTTGCTTATTTTATGTTATATTATTGTGTTTTAAATTTTGTTATTATTGTTTAAGTTAGAATATGGTTTGTCAATGTTAATATTTGTGCATTTTGTATGCATTATCCGTAGGGATTTTGTCCGAAATTAATGTAATTATTAATTTGATCCGAGAGACATTGGATCATTTTTTTATTATATTAATTTTTGGACTTTTTGGTGAAATTTTCGTAAGTACGTAACTCAACGAGAAATTTCCTTACCTGTCCAATTTCTAATGAATCAAGATAACCATTCGTTCCTGTATAAATAGTCATTATCCGTTCTTCCACCGTGAGAGGGGCTGCTTGGGATTGTTTAAGCAATTCACGTAATCGTTGACCTCTTGCCAATTGATTATGGGTAGCTTTAATCCTTCAATAAAATATCTTTCTAGAAATATTAATAGATATTTCAACCCATTCTTTTTTATTACGAAAAAAAAAAATTTATACATTAGTTCCTGAAAAATACCACGTTATCCCTTTCCGCAGGGACCAGGAGATTGGATCTAGCCGTAAGAAGAATGCTTGGATGATAAATAACTCACTTCTTGGTCTTCGACCCCCTCAGTCACTACAAATCCACTATCCGTTTTACGTCAAGCAATACGTGGAGTAACTCCCGATATAGCAGTAAAAGCAAGACGTTTGGTCAGAGGCGAATTGAAAGCTAAGCAGTGGTAATTTAATTGTTAAATCACAATAATTATTTAATTTGGTCCGTAGGACTTCGGATCAGATTTGTAATTGTTTTGATCTCCTTGTTGTGATAATTAGGGTTAGAATAACCGTTAATTTGACATGTGAGACAATAGGTTATTTTTTCGATTATTTTAATCCTTTCTTGCTTTATTTTGTTGATAGTTTAGATTTAATATTATTTAATAATTAATTATTTAAAAAAAATCAAAATTCTGCCTGAGCATATAGGTTTAGTAAATCAGACATGTAGAATTAGGTTTATGAAATTTTCGTCATCTAGTGATTGATGCTAAGTTCATTGCTCGTCATTAGAACTAGGTCATTTGATTAAATTGCATATTTAATTTTTGCATTTCTTTAATTTCGAATTTCATGGAAAATACAAAAAAATAGAATAAATTCATTTCATGCTTTAAGATAGATTGCATGCTTATTCATGTTATATAGTTTAGGTCATATTGCTACGTCATATCATTTCATGTTAAATTAGTAGCATGCATTGCATGACTTTTATTAAATAAAGTGAAAACAAAAAAATTGAGTGATTGCTTATTAATTAGAAATCATATCTAGGATTATTGATATGAATTCTGACCTAACAACGCAGTTGCTTTTGTTGCTTTGAGGTAAGTCCTGCATTATTTTATTCGCTTTCTCGGGTATTAAATTGGTGGTTTGTGCACTCGCATGATCGCCTCACACGTTAAGAAAATGAATTAAAATCAAATCAAGCTGCCTACAAAAACATTTTTGAAAATTAAAAAGAAATGGTACCGAAAGGGCACTAGGATAGTCTAGTGTAACCAAGTCCCCGTACCCTTAGTCTCTGGTTCGTAGAAGTAAGATAATCCTCCCGTTATTTTACTTAGGTGTCTAATTGACCTACCCTAAACTGATTAGTGGCGACTCCTAGATAGTATTTTGCATGTTTTAAAAAGTTTAGACTCAAGTCGCGATTTGGTATGGGCTTGGGAGAGCCCGAGCTAAGTTTTTAAAAAAACTTAGCAGTCCATTAACCTAGTTTTAGGCGGTGAACCCGAAAAAATTAGGTCATGACACACCTCCTTTGGGAGTATGATTACATATTAGACCAGGAGACATCCCAATTAATATACGAGACCGAAATTTCTCAAACCCAATCAAGCGTGCCACTTTGGCGGTCACTACTCAATTGAATCCTTGAAACTCTATCATACCAGGGATATAAATTTTACTCCTCACGTACACCATATATATGTGATTTTAACTTTAGTGATAGGGGCAGCAAATCACCAAAATCACATATTATGCTAATTACATTGTTTTGTTCATTAATAAAATCTTTATTATACAAATATATATAAATGATCTGAAAGATAGACTCCAATGAGATCACGGAACGCAGTGACACAAGAAACATCACATAACATAGAAGAAAACATCTCTTGTGCACCCAGATAACATATTACTATAACAACATAAAGAAGATAGTTGATTCAGAGGATCTATCACAAGTTAACATCAATAACAATACAAGATACCCCAGATCGACAAGCCTGATAGCTAATCCACTATTGCTCATGAATTTCATAAGGCAAAACATGACTCCAAGGCCAACAGCTAATATATTAGCCAATTTTTTTTTTAAGTAACAAAATTATCATTGTTATCAACCAATGACCTATTAATTGAGTCAAACCAGAGAACCAAATATCTAAACTTTAACAGTATATACTATTGCTTTGCGTAAAGGTTGTCATACTCCTTAATCATAAAAAAGGTTGTCAACTTAATGTACATTAACCAGTGACCAGATGAGTTTAGGTACAATATGCAATGATTTAACTGACATGCATTACCCACATTCAGCAAATGTGTTAATTAGTACAATCATGGTCACAGGTTCTTAAAACATCCATCATGCAAAGGTTACTAGCATGTAAAAGAGTATGCATAACTTTTACTGTCTCTCATTACCTCAATACATACTTCAAATACTATCTTATAAGGGTTGTATCTCAATAAGCCAACTTCAATTCATAATAAAGTTTCATTTTTATTAATGAATCACACCATTATAATGTTTATGTGATAGCATATTAGTAACCCAACACTTGTATTTCGAAAATCATAGAAAAATACAAGAAAAATACGCAAAAAATACACTAAAAATACGCGTATTTAGGGCTTTGTATGTATTTTCACATCCATAAAATCATCAAACATATAAACCAAACATACCACAAAATAGAGGATGAAGATACGAGTCCAATGCCGCTGACCACGCGCGGATCAGAGCCTCCACGCGCCCGCACGCGCCTCCTGAGTGAGCGGCGTGTGGAGCCCACGCACAGGCGATCTGACCGGTCAAAACCGGTGTCGCGACCCAAATTTTTCGATGGGTGATGAATCACCTAAAACTAGGTTAATGGATTACTAAGTCCGAAGACTTGGCGCGGACTCTCCCAAGCCCTACCAATCGCGACTTGATACTAAGAAAAAGACCCATTAAAACATGCAATTATATTTCAAATTGGAGCCGCCACTAATCAATTAGGGATGATTAGAAACCCAGGTAAAGTATGGGAGAATACTTTACTTTTTACGAACCAAAGATTTAATGGATTCGGGGACATGGTTACGCTAGATTAATCTAACGCCCTTTCGGTACCTTAAAAAATTTTGCAGGCAGTCTTGATTAATTTTAACCTAAGATACTAACATGCAAATGGTGGTCATGCGGGTGCGCAATCAATTAAATAACATTCAATAAATCAAAATGCTAAGAAATTATAAACCACAACTTTATTAAAGTCCACTCTCTAAGAAAACATTTTAAAAAAATGCTAATTAAAATGCATGCCCTAAACATGATTTCTAAATGACATGACACCTAACTTTTATTATTATGCAATCTTAATCTAAAATTAATATGCATGAATTTTACTTTAATGATATGTGAAATGCAATTTATATGGCCTAATTTGAACTATATGTATGCAATCTGATTTATGCAATCCTAAATGTGCATATATATACTACATGACATGAGATGCATGATATAACAATTTCATATGCATGTTCTTTTTGTGATTTTTTTTTTAATGATTCTCTTTTTTTATGTAGGCAACCTGCACTAAATAAAGATGATATGAAATGGGATTAATTATAAACTCACATATTAATTAACTAAGTAAATGATTTTTTTTTTGTTTTTTTTAATTAAAGAATTAATTATATGCAATTAAAAATTACACGATGGGATTACTAAAACATGACAATATGATGCAATCCTAATTTATTAATATGTAAATTCTAATTAAATGTGCCTACTATGCAAACTAGCTAAAATGCACCTAGTATTCTTTATTGAAATTAAACAAACTAATTAAGCTATTCAAAATGGAATAATTTCCTAATTCAATTTCAGGATTAATTTGATTTAAACCTCAATTGTCTTAGAAAACCATTTTTTTTTACCTTTTTTATTATCTTTTCATATTATGAAAGCATGCAAATAACTAATGATGAAATCCTAAAAATAATCCTAAAGGTTAATTTATTAAACCTACGTGTCTAAATTAATAAACCTATATGACCTATATGCTCATGCAAATTTTTAACTTTTCACTATTTCTTTTTTATATTTTCATTTTTTTAACAAGCAATTATTTTTACCTAAAAACTAAGATAAGAATTAAAATAATTGAAAAGATAATCCGTTGTCTCACGGATTAAGTTAACAATTATTTTAACTCTACAAATCACAACGAGGGAATCAAAATAATTACAAATTTGGTCCGAAGTCTTACGGACCAAATTAAATAATTATTGTGATTTGACATTTGAAATTCTACCAAAACAAACTCAAAATTAGTATAATTAAAAAAGTGACCCGATGTCTCTCGGATCAAATTAATAACTATAGTAATTTTAGGGACAATTCCTATGGATAATGCCTATAGGAATTATAACCTAAAAGTTACCTCACAATATTCAACTTAAAAAATAATACTAAGACTAACTAAAAGTTAAGTAAAATAATATAAAATAAGAAAAATAAAAATAAGAGAAAAATAAGCAACCTAAAGAAAATGAAGGGCAGCCAATCCGTCGGTTCGGCAAAGGGTTGCCGTCGGTTGGAGCTCCAGCGAGGGGACCGGCGGAGGTGCGGGGTCTGGCGCGGCTGGGTCGCGGGTTGCTGAGCAATCACGGACGCGGGGCTGGCTGTTGGCAGCAACAGAGGAGCGCGGTGGTGTCGGCACAGGGGTGTCGCGGCATAGGGGTTTGGCACTAACATCGGCTTCGCGAGGGACGAGCTCTGGTGCTGCTCGAAGGGTTGAGCTCGCGAAGCGTTGGGTCGGTCTACGGACGATGTGGGCAGCCAACTCCGGTGAGTGCAGGGGCTGCCATGTGCAAGTTGCAGGTCATGGGCGGAGCGACAATGGAGTTGCAGACGAATGGGCTGAAGCGCGATGCTGCTGCTCGGGGACCAGCGGTGCAGCTTGGAGACCGTCGGTGTGGGCTTGCGGAGGCGTGGTGGCGAGCGAGCAAGGTGTCTTGGGTTCGATTGGCTCGGTGTCCGGTGGAGCGTTGAACGCGGAGCAGAGGAGGCGGAGACGCGGCGGTGTCCGAGGCGGTGGTGCGACAGTGGTCAGCGCGGCTCGGGCTGGAGTGGCCGGAGGACGTGCTGGTGCGGCGACACGGTGTGGAGCGTCGGAGATGCAGGAGCGGCGGCGCAGCGAGGATGATGGCGCGGACAGGCGGAGCGAGTCCGCGAAGAAGACGAAGCCTCCCTCCTTCTCTGTTTTCTTCTCTCTTTTTTTATTCTCTCTCCTCTCTGCAGCACCTGTCTCCCTCACGTTCTCTCTCTCTGCAGCACTTTTGTTTTGACTTTTCTTCTTTTGCTGCAGTGTGCTTTCTTTCCTTCTGCGGTTGGTCAGAAGAAAGGAAAAGAAAAAGCACTGATTTTTGCTTTTTTCTCCTTCAAAGCTTGTTACTCTTCCCTTCCTCACGTACCATCTCTCACTTCACTTTCTGATCAAAGTGTACGAAACTTCTCAATTTCTTTTCTATTTTTTTCGAGTTCGCACAAAGAGAAGCCCCCCCACTTTTACGAAGCGTGCCTTCTTTTTATAGAGAAAAGACTCGGGATTGTTGAAGATCGAGCGATATTCGCTCAACCATCCAACAATAAAAGGCTCCAAAATCAGGCGACCGTTTAATTTTCGAATTCAAAATTTTGTTTTAAAATTTCCCTCTAATCAAAGATTATCCTCTATTTCTAATTCCTAAAATTAGAAATATAAAAAATAAAAAAAAAACTGAATTTTTTTTTTGAATTTTGAAATGGAAATATATTTTCAACAATAAAGATTTTTGAAACCAAATTTAATTTATTATTCTAAAAATATTAGGTGTCAACAACCGGTCTGGCCGGGACCGGTCCGACCGGTTCCCGGTTCGAACGTATGGTCCGACCGGTTCCCGGTTCGACCGTCCGGTCTGACCGGCTGACTGGACCGGTCAACCGTTGACCGGGTCAGGTCGGGTCAATGGTCAACTTTCGGGTCGGGTTAAAGGTCAACGTTTAGGTCGGGTCGGGTCAACAGTTGGGTCAAGGTCAACGGTCATCGGGTCGGGTCGCTGACGTCACGATGACGTCAGCCTCTGCGTGGGCGACGCACTTGCGAGCTGCGCCCCGCGCGTGGGGGCGAGTGAGCGCGCGTGGGGTGCGTCTCTAACGCCCCAGCGGCGCTGGCCGCGCGTGGAGGCGCGTGCAGCCTCCTCCGGCGACGCGCCGCCCACGAATCTTCTCGTCTCGTCGAGCTCAATCCGAATTTGTGATTTAATTTTATTTTTATTGACCAAAAAATCTCGAAAATCACGAATTAGGGCAAAAAACTTATGCGTTCAAGTTTTAGGGTTATGGAGGCTCTGATACCACATGTTGGATGCAAATTACGCAATCCCTAGATCACCATAACCAGAACAAGAGCATGCATAATTGAGTAGAAAGATTAACGCATCTGTTTTGGGATCCGTCGTTCTTGAAGCGGAAGCGGAAACACGATGTTCCACACGCAAGTCCTTCTCTATTGCCCTCCGTATCACTGGCTCAATAAGGCAGCCCCCTCACGTTTAGCGTTAGGTAAACGCTCTTTAGGTGAGGATACGTGTGAGAATTAGGGTTAGAGGAGAGACTTTAGCACTATTTATAGAGTTTCCAGCTAGGCCCTCTCATTACGGGCCAGGCTCAACTCGGCTCACACTAGCCAGCCCATATTAGACTAATTAAGAAACCTTCTATCTCACCTTAGACCAATCCCCGTAAAACGGTAAATGTTAAACGGTAAATTACAATATCAATTAATGTAGTCCACATTAGGAAAACTCTTACACATTTATCATGGGAATGGGTATAAGTTGGGAGCAGTGGCCTAGTTGCATCCAACTTGGATCGGAGGGACTGACCTTTATGTGTAGGAACCAAAATGATTTGGAACCAATTATAGGGTATGCAACCTTTTGCTACTCAAATTAATTGTAGAGTGCACAGCTTATAAAATATGCGGAAGCATTAAAATACTCAAATCAAACTAGCTAATACAAGTACACTCCCAAACAAGCTAATACAAGCTTACACTCAGCTATTCTATTTTCTTCCCTTCTCGATCACGGAGGGATAACTTGCTCACACAGAGCTACTGAGGCTGCAGTGCCTCTCTCTCTTGAAGTTCACCGTTGCACCTGGTGACTTCCTATTCCGAAGCTCTCACTGCTGGAGGCTTTCCCTGAAGCTCACATACGTGTGGCTTCCTTGCTGGCCTGAAGTTCTCCGCCTGCATGTGGCGTGAGGCCCTCTCCCTGGCCTGCTCCTTCACCTTGAAGCCTTTTGGCCTTGTTGACCTGAGGCTGCGGTGCCTCTATGTGAGGCCTTTCGGCCTTTTGACTTGAGGCTCTCTCCTAGCCTCTCCACTCCTCCTGTGGTGGCTTGAGGCTGTTAAGCCTCTCTTTCACCTTGAGGCCTTTTGGCCTGAGCTCAAATGCTTCACGAACTGCCATATTTATAAGAGTTCCACCGCCTCACATCCACCGCCTGGATTCTGCCGCCTGGACTTCAACATGCAAGACAACTCATTTTCTTCTTCTCCAAGTATTCTTGCTGCCCACGTACAAGTTTCTTCTTCAGCCACTATTGTTGACTTTCTTCAAGTTTCTCTTCTTCACCGCCTCACGTCCAGACTTCATGCAAGTTGAACTTTGCTTCCTGCTCCTTGAAGACTCCAGCAACAACTATAATATTATTTTAATGTGTGCCCATTCTTTTTTTTTTTTTAATCAGCTTGTGGCTTCTTCAAGAATTCTCTTCTTTGGCGGTTTAAGTGTTGCGCTGCAGCACACTTCTCTTTGGCGGTTTACTATCATATTAGGTGTTGTACTCCAACATTATGCTCTGCGTGTCAAGTAAGGGAGATAATAGTTAGTTTCTTGGGTCACAAACTATATAGAAATAAGTTGGTCATACAATACATGTTTCATTTCATTCTCAAGCCAAAATGAATCTATTCGAGTATCAAGAAACAAAATTGGTTCGTCAGAAGTTGAATGCTACCCATCAGTGCGATTCGTATTGCTTATTGAAATGTCAAAATATTAGTTCCTAACTATCGTGAAATGTAATGGCCGTCTATGAAATTAATTCACTCGAAACTCACGAAATTCTACATATGTCAGTCATATATAACTCGGTGTTCCAATGGGCATACACGGCAAAAAAGAACAAACCCCATTACCACAAAGCTAGTACATACTCGAGCACTTGAAGGCCGCATTATTGTGAAGATATATATCATGTGGCACCAGGAGTTCCCCCAAACACTTCAGTAGGAGCTTGGCTTGCATTTTCTTCTTTCATTTTCAAATCCCCATTGAAGTGTTCAGGAGAATTCTAGGGGGCACTTGATGAGTGCATGGCCTTGTTTGGCCTCGAAAGAAATCGAACCAGCTCCAAAACTTCAATTTCCTTTTGTGTGCTTGGTCTGGTGGGCTAAGCAACCAACTTCCTACTATATTTATATATAAGTTGATCTTCTACTTTAGAAGCTTTCAGAATAACCGGCAAAGGCCTGAAAGCTCAGTCACCCGCACCTCGACCTCGAACCTAGCCTCATTTCTGTGCCAGGTGACTCCTCAGAGAATAATTATTGTGGGCACGAGAGCGGCAATGTCGGTTTATATGCTTTGACCTCATACCTTCTTTTTCAGCTTTTCTTGTGACCACAAAAGCATCACGAACTTTGTTAGAACTTCTAAAGGAGATTCTGATTTATATGGAGGATGTGGTAGCTAGCTCTATAGTTTAGTAAACAATATTGCACAGCACAGCACAGTAAGTCTTTTAATTTATCTTCAACACTGCTTATGATGATAGCTAGGGGATTTTCAAATCCAGGCTTAACTTTGAAGAACTTTTCAAGTGGGATGCTCTGTTAGTAACCTTTTCCCCGGTTTATACATGAACTGTTCTGCCAATGAGTTTCCATATTCACCACATGAAGGTGGACAACAATGTCGGCAGCACTTACATATTAATATACATGGCTCAATTTATGAGCCGAATGCATGTGAGCGATTAGATCAAACTAGCCCCACGTGAAGCCTGCCAAAATTGTACTTGGAAGCTGAGGAAGAAAAGTTCGAATCATCCTTCAGTATAGACATGGGTTACTTATTGATACAAAGTGTATGGATTCAAATTGATATGTACTTCTTTAGACTTTCTTATTACCTAGAGCAATGCCGGCTTTATGATCAAGGTTAAAATCAACATGTGCACGGGCATAGAAATTATTGCACAATCCACAAGTACCTCTAAGCTGGTTTCTTGTACTGTTGGCAACCAAGAAAAACGAGAACTCAAGAGGACAGGTCGTTTCGAGAAGAGAGAAAAAAAAGAAAAGGGACAGAAACATAAAGGGATGGTTGATGTCCACATCTCACGCCAGGTTACCATATTCTTCTCCTTTCACCTTCCCATTGAACTTGACTAGGTTCGTTATGCTTTGGCATTGATCACTTCATGGACGTTTGTCTGGTTCTCGTAGCTTTTTTCTGCTTCTTTTTTCCCCTCTGTGAGGTCCTTTTTTTTTTGTTTTTTTGCAAAGGCCTCGCGGTACCCCTGTCCCTTGAAGATACTTGGAGTTCCTCTTACCACTTCCATTGGGGTTAGAAGGGCCCCCTCTCCCTTAGGCGATGCCTTGTACACTTTCCAGTACAAGCTTTCCAGTTGATAGTTTGAGGCAAAAACTTGTCTGCTCTTACGATACGGCAAATTCTTCCATTTTGACATTATATTTCAGAAATGGATGGTTTGTGGGTCGGAGTTAGAATATTTTCTTATTTAGTTGATGACGTCTGCACAAGTGTCAAATTCTGAGTGGAGGGTGCATCTGAAATTGAGTGGGTGGGTCCACCATATATTAGCCGAAATGGTGTGTATATATATTTTGTTAGGATGGGAGACTAGGGATGAAGATTGTTTTAGGGTAGAACTAGAAATCTAAGAACTGGACCAGTGGAAACCGGTCCCCTTCCAAGTTTTAGGATATGTATGGTAGGTTATAAGTTCCAAAAATTGGGGAACTTGTTTCCACAAATAGGTGACCTGGAACAAATTTTTTGTTTTATGTCTTCAAGTGATTCTGTAGCATTCCATGATGTCTTGAAACCACTAATACGAGCTTCTATTTCTGGCTATATCAATGACTGAGACTTTTAATTTATTAATATTTCATAATCTTTGTGTGTCTAAAGATAAGTTGTTATCAGTAGATTTTAGCAAATGGTAGTGTAATTCGATGTGATGATTTACTACAATAGTTAATTAAGAGCACATGTGGAACTTGGATAAACTCTAAAAACGATCTTGAAACATGTAACAGGGTAGATTCCACGTTTTTGCATATGCAGAGTAGGTTTCGAGTTACAAAAATTAAGGAACCTATTTCAATGAGTAAATTTTAGGTTTTAGACGTAACTTGGATGGAACTTGGAACTACTCACCTTATGTGAGACCTGTTCTCTTATTTGTATATTTGATATGATTCAATTCCTTTGAAGTTTCAACAATAAACTAGCTCACACTTTCTTTCTCTAGTAAGATAGGAGTAATATCCTCCAAAACTTTAAGAAAATTGAGAGAAATGCTAAAGATGTGTGCGAAAATTATTTGGTCAAAGGAAATTTCCATTAACCACTGGAATTTGTCTTAGTGGTTACCCTTCCCACCTGAGAAAGGGGAGGTAAGGAATTCAAATCCCTAACTTCTTAAGGGGAAAATGTGGAGACGATTTAGCATCAGGTGTGGGTTTCGACTCCTATATCTTACAAGAAGATAGGACAAAAGTCTGAAAGTGAGAGTTAGAGTAGGAATAGAGTAAAACTGATTTTAAAAAAGAAGAAGGAAAATTTCATTAATTACCAAAATGATACATGAAAAGATCCATAAAAAATCCCAGAAATCACCACAGCAAAGCAAGCCCATAAAGCTGCAAAACAAACGAAAATCTAGAATTTAAGGTATATCATCGAAGCATGATTGGCAGAGGTAAGCACATGATCACCCTTTAAGAACAAGCCCGTGACTATTGCATACAAGCAAAAAGATGGTGGGTCGATCACCAAGTCACACTTTATCATTAGAGATGAGCATACGTCGAAATTTTTATCTATAGCTACGACTTTACATTTCCTTATTGTGCATCCAGGTTTGGCATCCACAACATCATCACTATACGAAGACAATATAATCTTATTGAACAAAGAGCTAGCCTTTTATGATCCGTTTGATAATGCTTCTGTTCCAAGAAACAATTTCTTTTCAAAAATGTTCTTTTTCTATTTTTATTCATTGGAACAAATTTTGAGTAAAATAACGTATTTGGTAATTATATAAATTTCTATTTTCGGAATAGAAAAAGAACATGAATGTGTTTGGTATGAATCATAAATTTTTTTTATTACGTAGTATTTCTTTTAATTTTTTAATATTTTTTTAAGAATTTTTTTTTCTTTTTTTCTTTTCTTCATTGCCGTCACTACTGATTGCCGCCCACTGATTGTCGACCAATCGGTGGCGGAGGGGGTGAGTAGCTGCTAGCGGCGGTCACTGGTGGCGAGCGGCAGTCGTTGGTGGCGGCTGGTGGTTGGTTGGGGCGGATGACGGTGGGCGGCCACAGGCGGCAAGGGAGAAGAAGAAAAGAAAAAAAGAAAAAAAAAGAAAAACTTATTTCTAGAAATTATTCCTGAAAATAAATTACTTTTTCCTATTTCTTAATTTTGTTTTAAATATATTCTCCAGCCACTTTTCTATTTTGGGGAATAGAAAAATTAATTGACGTTACCAAATGGATTTTTGTTCTTTTTTTATTTCGGGAAGCAAAAGAATAGAAAAATAAAGGAATAGAAACGTTAACAAATGGACCCTCAGTGAATGCAATCTACCAACACTTCTAGCAAAAACATGTTAAACGAGCACAAATATGATACTAGAGCTATTGTGAACACGAAATTGGAAGCGAAGTACTTATTCATTAGAATTCCTAGATCTAAAATTAAATTGGGAGAGATAAGCTCCCAAATCTAAAATTGGGAGAGTAGAGCTCCTAGACTAAGATTTAGATCGGGAGAGTAAAGCAAGAAACAAGATAAAATAGAAGGAAAAAAAAAAAAAAAAACCAAAGAGAGAGGAGAGGGAGAGATTTAGGTTAAAACCCTCCCCTCCTCCAGTGATAGAAGAAGCCAAGAAAGGTTACAACTAAGAGAGGAAGAGAGAGGGAGAGAGCGGTAGGGGAGTTGTGGATTTATGCAATATGCAAAATTTGTTCACAATGCACACCACCAAATGAGTGTATAAAAGTTTATGAAGCATTTTCAATGTGCCTTGTTTATTATGTTTATGCGGCATGATTATAGGCCCAATTCCATAAAAAAAAACACCAACTTTAGATGTTGTTCCAAATTTGACCAAAATTATATTTTGTCTAAAAAACAAGTGCGAACTTTTAGTGGCATCCCAAATCTGGCCTCCGTTAACCATTCTTCCATGGTCACCGTTAGTCATATGAGGTATTTCCACGTCACCTAGAAAATTTGTTCCCATTATTTTTCATTTTCTCGAAGATTTTCCCTTCGTTTTTGTACGGAATCGAGTCGAGAAATCACCGGATTCTCGTCCCGGCAAGTGCGAGGTCATGATTGTGACGATGGATTCCGATGAGGAGGAGGAGATCGAGTTTGAAGAGGACGAGAAAGTTAGGGTTGTGAGGGAGGCCGGTGTCCCCGTCGCCATCGACGAGGACGGCGAGGAGACGACGAGGAAGAAGAGGAGGAAGATGGCATGCAAAGCCAGGAGGAAGCGAACAGTGAAGGAGATGGGCGTGGCGGCGTGGACGATGAGAATGACGGCGAGGAAAAGGAGGATGACAAGGACGACGGTGGGTTATCGACCCACCCAAGTCTTTTTTTTTTCTTTCGTCTCTTCCTCCTACTTCGACGTCACTTGTCGCGGCCATGGACGGGGCTTTGTTTCAGATCTGGAGTTGGCCGTCGGGAAGATGAAGACAAAGACGAATAGCCTCGCGAGGAGATTGTGAATTTCTGAATCAACTTTAGCATGATGTGATTAGCTACAATTAGATGGTGGGGTACCGGTTCAAAATAAAACAAATGGCATGAAGTCATAGATAAACAATATTAGATATCTAATATGCATGTAATATTAGATGGAATGGACTTTCGATTTTTTCAATTTTTTTTTTAATATCAATAGGTTAGCCATGGACTTGATTTTTCACTGGAGTCTCTTTGTTACCTTGATACAGTTATCTCTCTAAATGAATTGCTTTCGGTCGGAGAGTCATCACATCCCACTATTATTTCATAATCCATTAATATGCTTTAAGATTTATCGTCAAAAAGCCAATACTCCTCAATTTTAATTGGCGAGATGTTTGTTTCTAAAACCGTTGCCACCAAATATCATATTGCGTCATCGCAATCATTCATGGGAGTGAAATTGAATTTTGGTTATTAATATTTCCAGGTTTCTTTTCCTTTAAACTTGCTTTTAGCAATATATATATGGGAATCAAATCCCAACGATAGGGATTTTGATTTCCCAAGGAAATCGGACAAAAAAGCCATCCGCTTTCCTTGAGAAATTGATGGGTCCAGTCACCTCAGCATTTTTCTTGAAAAAGCTGCCATGTTCATGCCCTACTTTCGTAAAGATAAATGCAGAGATGCGCGTCCAATAATGTGACAAAAAGAGAGGCGTGATATCTACGTCCTGGGCGCGCAAGCGAGCTTTGCATGTTTAGGGTTTTTCTCGACCACATTTCCTCTAAGAAAACGTTTTTTAGCCCAGGAAAGATTGAGTTCTGACGTTGATACATAAATGCTCTTCGCAAGACGACAAAGAAATGATTCAAGCTTAACGAAACCGAGAGCTCTTTACGTTTGAGAGAGTGAGACCAATGAATACAAAATTATCTATGTAAATCATTTGAAGGATATCACAGTGGTAATGAAGCTCCAACTGATCAACGTGCCTTAGTCTGTCGGCAGGCAGAAGCGCGGCATAATTTTTCACTGCTTCTGTTTACGAGTCAAAATATATGATGTAGCGGCCAAACCGTGGAGGCGAACTGAGCAACGCGAGAAGTCCTTGAGAAGAGATGTTGATCAGCCCGTTGACCGCCCGGGATTTACGGTTGAGACGGAAGTTCTTCGCCAGAAAGGATATATCCGCCACCCCTGCAATAGCCAAAGGCGTCGCGTATTTTCCCTCGTGAAACGGCTGCTTGTGTGCCGTGAATGCGTTCACCAGCCATTTGATGTGGCAGCAAAACTTAAGCGAGGTCACGGGGACTATAGTAAATGTAATCGTCCCAAGGTCAACCCAGAAAATAGCTGGAGGCCTCCTGATCCTCGCAATTTTTGGACCCGCAGTCGTCATTGTTGTGAGCTGATCGAACGGGAGGCTTATTTGGGAAACTCAGCTCGATCCACAATCTCTAGCGGTGATAACAACCGCCGGAACGGCTTATGAGGTGGATACAAATACTAATGAGACAATAATAACCTGTTTCAAGAGAAATTACAGAGAATCTACGCAATAAAATAAATAGTGACTCAGTTTGAACTCGATGATTTTCATCTCTCTTTATTTTTACAGGGCATCAGAGTATCGTCATGCGAGGTGACCTTACCTCCGGTGCAATGTTGCACTTTCCGAGGCAGCTTGGTGAAGCTCGATATTAGGTCAGAGGCAATAATATGGCAAGCCTACACAATCCCGGATGACAGCGGTCAACGCGGCGGCTACTCCGGAGCCTCTATATGGGAAAGCAGCCCCGCGATTGATCTGAGAAGGAGGCTCGTGTACGTAGGTTCTGAAAACCTCTACACAGTTTCTCTAGAGGTCGCACAATGCCAGGAGAAGCAAAATAACCAAACTGAAAAGCTGACCTGGGCATAGGACCGGATGTGAACTCCAATTCGATCATTGCATTCGACATCAGATTGGGGAGAATCAGGTGGGCACGACAACTCGGGTGATATGACGTGTTACTCAGCGTATCTGCGAACGGCAACAGGCGAGACACCATAACTGCCGTACAAAAGAGTGGCTTTGCTGCATGCTACGCGTTCTAGTATTACCACGCAAACCATTTAGGTATCAGATGGCTCCTGGTTCGAACAATTTAGGGCTAGTTCTTCTTAGGGTATCAGTAAATCAAAATGAGCCAACTGAATCCCTTTCGCAATAGATTATAGATTGGCACCTTAACAACCAGACACAAGCCCTTCATAAACCAGGTAAAAATAATGTGAACAATTAGATATCACACACAAGAACATATATGAAATTGCAATACCATAATATCGATCCATGAATCAATGGTTAACTCCCTTGTGTTAGCTTTGCCATGACTCGCGAGTACCAACGGAGGCAAAATTTATTGTCACGTGGCATCAAGAGTTCCCCCAAACACTTCAGTAGGAAAATTATGAAGAAACTGATGAGAGAAAATTCTCGACAAGTTCCCAGTGAAGTGTTCAGGGGAACTCTAGAGGCATCCTGACGTTTTCATTCACTGTTTTTGCTCTTTGGACTATTTTCTTCTCAGTGAATACATGATTCTGTACTTCGATTCAAGTAAAAACAGAAATTCTTTCTCCTTTGCATCTTGTACTTTGGTCTTCATTTCTTCACATGGTATCAGAGCTTTAGCCACAGCTACAGCTGATCTTACTTGGATCGGTTTTGTACTTCGAGACATTGGCATCAGTTTATCTGCTCCAACCTCTCTCTTTTGTGACAACAAGTCCGCCATTGCTCTCTCACTTAACCTTGTTGTACATGCTCGCACCAAGCAAATTGAAGTTGACTTTCATTTTGTTCGTGAAAAGGTAGCTTCCGGATCCTTAATTGTCTCTTATACTCCTAGTATTCGCCAACTTGGAGATGTCTTTACCAAATCTTTACCTCGATTTCTGCATTTTACTCTTCGCACCAAATTGGGCTTGGGGCCTTTACCCCTTCCCAATTTGCGGGGGATGTTAAAGATAGTGTTTTGAAGAAAGGATCTGTAGAAATGCATAAGGAAAAAGAGATTGGAAACGAAGCTCATTACTGAGGAGTTCTGCTGATGCTGTGCTAGTGGCAATGAGGAAGAAGTACAGAAGATGGTGAAGTCAGAACTCATGATCGACATGAAGATAGAGATTGTTCGTTACGAGTCTGAAGACTTAGAGCCTGAAGACGTTAACAGGAAAAGCACGTGCTCTAATACATTAGGACGGTTAGTTTGTTAGATAAGGAATCAAGTTGTTAAGTCGGTTAACTCCATCTTCTTCCTCAAGTCTTATATAAGCTGCGATGTACTCTGTTCTTCAATAACAGAAAGAGAATAGAAGATAGAGAATAGATAGAGAGAGAAAGAGATGAAATGATATTGTATTACAGAAGAGATGGAAAAAAGCTCTCAGTGAATACATGATTCTGTACTTCGATTCAAGTAAAAACAGAAGTTCTTTCTCTTTTGCATCTTGTACTTTGTTCTTCATTTCTTCACATCTGTTGCTTGCCCATCTTAGGGTTGCTTGCCCTGGTATTTATAGAAGACTTTCCTTCTTTTCTTCTTTTTCTCCCTTTGCGCGAACATTAAAAACGATAAAAGATAAAAAGGAGTAATTTTTGACGAGTGGCGCGTAAGAGGAGACCGACATGTGCATTCGCAGTCGAAATATCGACCAATTATCAGAAAGCTATTGTTCCGTAAACATATTTCGACAATAAGCATGTCCATCTTCAAACTCCTACTCGAAAGAATAATCTACTCTCTTTTCAGGGGCGAAATAATTTACTCTTAACTATATGCTAATAGGAAATTGGTGTCGTTTCATTTAATTAGTCTAGGCTAATAATAATTAGCATGGTATGTGTATCTAAATTATACTTCCATTTACTCATTGAGTTAACATCAAAACCTTCTAATTTTCCTCATTTCGTTTCTTTAAATTGTAGTTTAAGCCCTAGATGGCACGTCATTTTATGGTCACGTGAGCGCCAGCAGTTGAGGCATCTTGTAATTGATAGGATCCTCTAATTCATGCATATCTATAAATAAGGGTTTTACCATACATGTTTACTTCTATAAATAAGAACAAATGAAAGTTCAAGTTTTGCTTCTTACCCTTCATTAATTAGACTCCGTTTCCAAAGGGGTGTTGTAAAAACTTCTGGTACGTGCCTTTCCTCTCATTAGTTTAATTTTTCAAAAATCTTCTCCTACAAGTCATATAATGTGATATACAACTAAACTTTAGGGGAATTAGAGTCAATGTATGTTCATACTCTAAAATAATAGTGAACCAGAAGATGAGGAGAATCGATAAAATTAATTATCGAGGACGTGATTCCACTGCTCGAGCGTACAAAGTAGCGGGCATGAATGAATAAATTGCTTGTACTTGTTGTCATAAAATGTGCAAAGACCTAGGGTACATCCAAATCAATTGCAACCATTGATTTGAGACTACATTCAATCTTCAATCAGCATATCTGAACAATTATCGATTTGCAGCTCCGTCAAAGGCTATGAAAGAAGCCTGTTAACATGACAAAAACGAAGAGAAATGAGCATATTATATATGTCGGGTGACCTTTCTGCTGCAAAAATAAATTGAGCGAATTGAACAAATGAATAGATATAACATTATCTTAGATTAGCAAGTGATCTGAAGCTGTGGACTGTCCCATGGCGTTAATTTAAATAGACAAAAGTGGAATTCATCCTCCGCCTTCGTCGAGCAATTTCCCGTGCGGTACCGCCATTTCTCTAACTTCAGTCAATGAAGATCATCCTGCGACAGTCGAAAGAGAATAAAGATGATTTGTTGTCAGCAAACCAACTTTCTTTAACCATAATGATGAACTCCAACTTGATGATTCTTGCCTTTGCCATCTAGGGTTTCCCTAAATTAACTTAAACAGATAGAGTGACACTAAATATTCAGAGTTTGTCTAGCTTCAGTGAATTATATTCAACGACTACCAAACAACTTCCATTCGATGGGTAAGGCTAGATTAGCTTGACAAGTTCAGCAAGCAATAACACTTTTGAGTTGAAAAAAGCGAGGAAATGGTGAAACCGCGTAAAATTAATGATAATGATATTAGGATTCGCTTGACGCTTCCAATGAAGCAGATGATTTTGCTGCATGCTCGGGATTCGAGTATCACCATGTAGACCAGATGGGAATTAGAGGGTTCCTGCTCCAACCAATTTAGGGCTAGTGCTTCTGAGGGTAACAATGAATTAAGATGAGCTGATTAAACCCTTCTCGCAGCAGAGTATGGTATATGTTTCTAGAGCGCCTTACCAACCGGACACCAAGCCCTTCATAAAACCTATACGGGCAATGTGAACAATCAGATGTCACACACCAAGAACATATTCAAGAATTGCGTTCACGTAATAGCAACCCATGAACCAACGTTTACCTCCCTCGTATTAGCTCTGCCTTGAGTTGCAAGCATCGACCGAGGTGAAGTTTATTGTCAAGCAGCATCCGGAGTTCCCCCAAACACTTCAGTAGGAAACTTATGAATAAGCCAATGAGAGAAAATTCTCAAAGACTTCCCAGTGAAGTGCTCAGAGGAACTCTAGAGGCGACTTGACCTCTTTTTTCTTTTCCACTGTTTTTACTCTTTCAATCATCTGTTGCTTGCTCATCTTAGGGTTTCTTGCCCTACTATTTATAGAGGGCTCTCCTTCATTCTTTCCTTCCCCTCGCGTGGATGCCTTCGTCTGCTTCCTGTATCAATGTGCAAGTGGTGTGAAAGTGACAAGACGAAATCTTTCTTCTTCTACTAATAATAGAAATAACAATACTACTAATAATAATGGCAATAGTAATGATTTAAATTATTGTTGTTGTTGATGCTACAATTATAAATTCTAGATTCACTAAGATTGGCCTATGAAATCGGTGTATGAGTGATGTGATAAATTTTTGGTTGATTTTTGTTGAAGAACACGAGGTAATTTCCTTGCTTATAATCTGTCATGTATTGATTGTGAAGATCGCCTTAGTACATCTAACAATATTTTAGAGAAAAAAAAAGGCTGTAATATTAATTTACATACTAGTGATACAACAAAATTTTGTTGATTGATGAAGAATATGATACATTTTTTAAATGCTTATGATGGTAGAGACCACCGGATTTCGGATATCTCATACTACTTTTTATGGAGAAAAAGAAAATTGTGCGAGGGCAAATGAACATGGACGCAACTATAGGCTATGTGGGAGGTTTTGATGAAGTGAACATATCGCCCTTTGGTACGTCTCTCTCTGGTCCTTTCGTTTTCAATTTTTTCCTCGTAGATACGAATCAAACCTCTTACTTGGTCCTAATAAATTCTTGTGCTTATGCGCCATTTGTATGATAAAATTGAGTTTTCCTACTTAAAGATGTGTTTGATTATCCACTTCGAAAGCTTGACGTATACATAAAAGAAAAGACCTATATGTTTCACGCGAATCCTATTCAATCCTTTGTATTTGACAAAGGTAATAGAAGGCTAGACTTCCATGCGCATAGTGAACAGGCGAGCAAAAGAACATTGATCTCGTACTATTTCAAATAATCATGCCTAATAGCATAAAGCATCAAGAAGCCTTGTACAGCAAGAGCAAAACACTTGTAATGATGTCAAGAACTAGACCACACGGTACAAATTACATTTGAACTATCATGTAGTAATTTTAAGGGCATATTTGTTTTGTGGAAGATGAATGCTTTGGAAAACAAATTTCTTAAAAATAATCCTTTGCATCATCTATAAAAATTAATTAATGAAGAATATTTTTATCATTCATGAAAATGTTTAGATATAAATTTTTGTGAATAATGAAAATATTTTTCATTAATTAATTATTTCAAGCAATACAAGTGATCGTTTTTGATAAAGTATTTTCTAAATCATCCAATTTTTGCAAAACAATCGAAGCCTGAGATACCATGCCTACATTGGGTGCTCAAAAAGAGAGTGAGAAAGCATCCCCGAAAAAGATCGAAGAGGATGTGGAGGGATAGGGCTTGGGACATTTGAGAAGAAGAGCAAAAAAGAATTTTCATCCACTCACCACAAAGATTCTCTCGTCGGCCCATTTTAATACACCCACAATTCAGACCAGGTTCACTATCTATCCACATTTCATCTTTTCATAAATCATTCCCTCTAAAAAAAATCTTTTTTTTTTTTTTTTTAGAGATGAGAAATTATATTCATTATCAATCAACCATCACAAATCTCAAAACCAACCGCTGCTATAAAAAGATTAGATCATTTATAAAGAAAACTATGAAAATATTTTAAATTTATTATACGGATGTCATTTCAATATTAAAATTTTCAATTTGGCAAATTTATTCATATTCTTTACGATGATTTGTCAATATAGTTTTTCTAATCAACTTTTGTTGGAAATCATTAATGTGAGAGTTGGCATCTTATGGGATACGGTTGATACTGATGTGGACAATATTTGCATTTTTTTTAGCTGTTAAAAAAAGAAAATGAAAAAAAAATTGCAAAAATTATCCACGTTAGTACCTACTATGTTATATAAGACGATCGATATCCATGGCAGGGATTTCCAACCAAATTGGCTAGAATAGCTAAATTGACAAATCGTCAAAAAGTTGATAACTAAATTGATCAAATTGAAAGATTTCGAACTAAATTGATATATATATATATTTATTTATAACTTTTATTTTAATTGTACCATAATTTTTTTTTTTTGCGTGCAGAGCATCAATAGAAAAAATTGCGTCAATGGTAAGCGCAAGTATAATCTATGGAACGTTGTTGTTGTTGTTGTTGTTACTATTATTATTTTTTAATGTTCCTTTTCACGGTCGATGTACCTGATTAACATCAATTAACCTTTTGATCCTTTTCTTTTCCTTACATTGAAAAAAAAAAAAAAGACGCAAGGGATACTTGTTGGAGAAACTATTATTGGCGTATAGCTGTAGTTCGATACATACAAAAAGTCAGCTTTATTTATAACCAAGGAAAGAAATAGAAAATACACGCAATCGCATCCAATATACCGAGGAAAATCATTGTAAGTACCGCTACTATTAAAATTTTTCCTCCCTATCTACCCTTAATTTCAGGATTATGACTACCCAATCTCTCATCATAAGTGTCTACGATTACTTGTGCAATACTTTTTTACAAAAAATCTAAGCCACATGATATGATGTTCATTTGACCTGACAAACCAGTGAAATAAAGTCTTGATGATATGCTCTCCTTGAGTCCAACTTATTTTATGGGTTGAATAATTGGATATTTGGATTTTGTTCGTGAAGAAATTTTTTTTTTGGGAAAACATTTGCCCTATTTTCCGGTATTTGGTTAGCTTAAAAAAACGAGTCAACAGAAAGCTATGCTTAAATTTTAAAAAATGATTTCTTCTTTGAAAAATTTGGAAAGTATATTTCAAAATATGATTAAGTATTGGCACTTGGACCTAAAATTCTATGTTTGAATATAGGAATCCCAAAGTTGCTTCCCGAGTCTCCAATGCCCAAGTTGGGTCCATTAAGGTTGGGACTAGGTTTTTGATGCCTGGGCATGAGTCCTTTAAGACCGGATCTATTGAGGTTGGGTTCTAGCCCTTGGTGCCCAAGCCTGAGCCCCTTGCACTTATTCCCGCATCCATAAAGGTCGAGCTCGGGCCCCAACACTCGAGCTCAAGTCCCCAGCACTTAGGTTTCGGTCCACAAAGGCCGTGCATGAGTTGTCGGCGATCAGGCTCGAGTCCTTGATTAATGGAACTTCTTTAATAAACATATTTTTTTAAAATTCGAAATTTCAATTATTTTTTGTTTTCTTAAAAAATCAAATTTTTAATTATTTTCATTTTAAAAATCCAATAATTAATTATTATTTCCTTTCTTTCTTTATCTTTTTTCTTCAATTGACAACCTGAAAATATTGTCATTTTCTTGGAAAATAGTTTCCAGGAAAACATTTTTCAAAATTGTCACATTTTTTGCAAAACAGGCCTCAGTAAATTGCTAACTTTATCTTGTGAATACTTAGGCCGCGTTTGGTGGTTATGATAAAATTTATAATAGAATAAAATTTATTCTATTTTATATTTGGTGTCTGCTCAAGATAGGATAAATTTATATATAAACGAGATATAGATCGGATAAAATTATCTTATGAGGGAGTTGTGATAAAGGCGGATAAGATTTTAAATATCCATAATATAAAAGTTTTTTCTCAAATAACAAATTTCTTAAATGAAAAAATTAAAATTATATTTCAATATAAATAATATTTGAATTCTCATATAACAAATTCAAAATGACAAAAAATAAAATTTTAGTTTTAAATTTAATGTAATTTTTATTTATATATTCAAATTTAATTATATCTTATAATATAAATTCAATATATAAATATATATATTTAGTATTTTAGGTATATTATTTTCTATTTAATAAAATTTTATTAGAGAATGATGGAAGGGGAAGAAAGAAATAAAAAAAAAAAGAAAAAAAGATCTAGCTTGAGTTGACTTTAGCGTGAGAAGTTCAAATATTTTATTAGCTTCCCTCTATCATAGTCATTTGGGGGATTTGCTTTAAATAAAATTAGAATATGTTAATTCTTTTACGGGCCAATGTCACGGCTAAAGGTGGATGCCAAATTCAGTGGCTAAAATCTGACCACGTCCCTGGCTTTTGCCTCCTCCAACAGGGTCCCTCCTTTCTTTATAAAGAAATATAATTCTGTTTATATTAAAAAAAAAAGGCTAAATCAAATACAAAAATAAATATATTTTAGTTATATGGATTTTTTAATTCTTCAGTGGTCAAATTTGTTTAATGCCAGTATATGAATCATTTTTTTTTATCGGTTCTATTTTACTTCTAATCTAACTCCCACTTTCAGACTTTTGCCATGTCTCCTTACAAGGCGTGGGAGTCAAAACCCATATTTGAAACTAAATCGTCCCCACCCCAACCCCCGAGAATGTGGAGATTCGAATCCCCAACCTCCTCCTTCCATGTTAAAAGGGAATCATTGAATTGGATGGTTTCGTGTCTTGAAAGATGCTTGTGGATGATGGAGAATCAAAGATCAATGTCGTACAAGGACGGATATCTCTAGCTTGCAAAGGAAAAAATGAAAGAAATAAATGTCAAATTTTATCTTCATATAATATATCCCATCTTCACTTTGAAAATGTGGAAATTTCATTTAATTTTTATCACTTTCATATTAATTTGCATCCTGACACCTCCACTTATTTAAAAAAAAAATATATAAAAAAAAAATCATTTCTCATTCCCAAATCGCCTTGCCAGAAAACCCCCAAACTCTAACACGCGCTTCTCTCTCCCACCCAATCGCCGCCGACTACCACCCCTAGCCTAGCCTAGCCTAGTCCATGCAGTCTCCGTTCGGAGATGCTTTTAGAAGTGACGATGGTCCCTTACACGTGATCGCTATCTCAAGATGGTTTTTGCAATTTTCCCTTTTTGCTTAATGTTTTCTATGAAGAATATAATCTCTTACGCAGCGATACACATTTAAATTTGCCATTAGTGAACATGAAAATCCCACCAAATTGATACATCTAAAATTATTATTTTAATCCATTCAATTTTGGTTGTCAATTATATATCGTCATGCCACCAATCAACATGTGACCTGGCTTCTCATCATGTTCGTTGACTGAAACTGAATTGGTTATCCGAACTCCAAAATCAAAAAGAGATTTTTTTCTTTTCATCTTTGCGGCAAACCAAGAGGGCATTGGCGTGCTTATATATAGCACAATCTGTTCTAGGATTTACTCAAAACATGCCCAACAAAAAGAAAAAGAGATGTGAGCTTCAATCTCCATATATAAGCATGGCTCATCGCCTCCATATCCAGAGAATTAGTCACGGCATCTTGGTCGTCCTTGTAACAGTCTGTTTACTAAACATTGCTGTTGCAGAGGTAAGCTGTAGCTCCATCTTACAATTCTTCATAGTTCATATATAGAGCACATACCCTCTCCAGTAGCCAGAGATAAAAAAATTCTAGTATGTGAACATGTGTTTACTCAATACTCTTTTCATTCGTCATTAGACACATTAGACATCATCGCATATAACATTTTCAAGCCTTTGAAAAGTTATTATTCCGAAGTTTAACTTACTCCTCATAGGATGAGATATAAAATATGCTGGACCAAAATCAGACGCCTTGGCAAGCACATCCAATATATACGAAAGGTTGCGTATGCCTTGTTCTATCACTAGTTCCATGAGCTTAAATTTAATGGTGCCATGTAGTGGTTAAATCATGGAAGCGACCTAAGCAACACGAGAAGCGCTAGGGACGAGAAGGTAGTCAGCCCATCCACCGTGCAAAACCCACGGTTAAGATGGAAGTGCTTCGCCAGTAAAGACACATCGGCCACGACGGTGGTGGCTGACGCGGTGGTGTATTTCCCCTCGTGGAACGGTTAGTTGTACGCCGTGAACACGTTCGACAGCGGTCTGATTTGGAAGCAGAACTTGAGCGAGCTGACGGGACTCAGAGGCACGGGGACTCTAGTGAATGTGAGATGTCAAGGTTGGTCCTGACGATTGCTGGGAAGCTCCTGATTGTCCCGATTTATGGACCGGCGGCCGTGATTGCCGTGAACCGATCAAATGGGGGGCTAATTTGGTTGACCCGACTTGATTCGAATCCTCTAGCTGTGATCACGGCCTCCGGCACAGCTTACTGGGGCTTAGTCCAATGCTTCTTAAAGAAATATCATTTAGTAAATTTATTTGAATTTGATAGGACGTTATTTTGAGTCGGTCATTTAATAAAAAATGTCGAAATATCCTTCATTGTTTGATTACGTGATTTATATACTTTTTACGTACGTGTGATTCCCTTTTACCGATTAACTTAAGTGTTTGGGTTGGGATTTCTAATATAGTATCAAAGCCAATTTTGCTCCAATTTATTTTGCTTGTGCGTATACTCTATCAGTCAAATTTCACGTGTGTTCTTAATCCGGCTTGCACATGAGATAGGTGTTGCAAAATCTCACATCAGTTGACTATATGATTTATATGCTTTTTATTTACATTTAATCTATCTCCATCTCTTTTAGGCTGAACTTTCTATCCAAGAAACATAGGTTCACCGTTGATGGAGAGAGAAATTTTGCACAAGCATCTTACACCATATTGAATCTTTTCATGTGCTTGTTCGTGGCCATTGTAGAAAGATTATTCATCAGCGATAGAAGTTTTGTGAATCGTTAATGAGAAGTCTAGCGTGGATCATGCTATTCTTTTTTACTATGATTTGCTTAATTGATTAGATGAGTCTCGACTCTACATAGTGTACCGTATTTTGGCACGTCCCAAGAAATAATTATTCATGACTATTTAATCAGAAAATGCAGGCAGAGCGGACGAATCCATGTCAATATTGGGCCCGTTTGGTTCGGTTTTGGGGAAATGCCTTTGGCCAAATGCAAATACCTTTGGGGTAAAGGGGTTTTCAGAAATACTTGAACGTTTGGCAAATTACGATTTGAAGGGCATTGGAAAGTGGCTTTGGTGTAAATATTGTTTGGTAAACCCAACATTTGCAAAGGGTTATTATTATTTTTTAAAAAAATAAAAATGAAATCCGATGAAACTCCGTCACTGATCAACGGCGGGCCAACCACCGGCGAGGCTGCTTGAGGTCGCGTGACCTCAGGTGCCGTAGCCTGGTCCTCGCCGGTGGCTAGATCTGGGCTTGCGCGACCTCAGGCGGCGTTGCCTGAGGTCGCTCGACCCAGGCGATGCCTACCTGGGTTGCGTGGACCCAGACTTGGCCGTCGGCGAGGCCCAGGCGGCGTGCGACCTCAGGCGACGCCTGCCTGGGTCACGCGGACCCAGACCTGGCTGTTGGCGAGGCCCAGGCGGCGCCACCCGAGGTCGCGTGACCTTAGGCAGCCTCGCTGACAGTCAGATCTAGGTTCCCTAGACCTCAGGTAGCTTCGCCAGCGGCTAGATTTGGCAGCCGACGGTTGGGGTATGGGGAAGATGCTTGGTTTAAAAAAAAGAAAAAAAAGAAGTCAACGGATGAACAGTAGAAGTGGACTTGCATTTCAAAGGCTAGCATTTGGCCAATGATACCTCCAAACGCTAACTGAATGGGGCCATTTATCACAAAACTCGAATAATCCAATATATTCATGTACGGATTTGACTTGCATGCAATTTGGTGGTCAGTGGTCTCATATCTCTTCCATTTGACTCTCTCTCTCTCTCTCTCTCTTAGAGGGCATTTTACGTTGGAGTATCGTCGCTAGAAGAGACCTTGCCTGCTGAGCAATGTTGCACCTTTAGAGGCAGTTTGGTAAAGCTAAATTTTCTGTCCGGAGCGATCCTATGGCAAACCATACAAGCTCCCCGATAATGCTGGTGGACGGGGAGGCTATGCTGGAGCCGCCATATGGGGCAGTAGCCCCGCGATGGACCCCAAGAGGAGGCTCGCTTGCGCAGCTATTGTCACGCCCCAATTCACAAGAAAAAGAACATAACACGGCTGTTCTTTCACCAAAGGACGCAGCCTCAACATAACCAAAATTCAGCCTGATATCAACATATATACCTCAACATATATATATTTGACAAAAAAGTCATTTGGTTACAATATCAGAGTATTTCTATAATCTACAAAATCAAAACATATACCTTCTGCAAAGACTAACTTATAAACTTATCAACTATATACAAATCATACCAAAAGTCCCCACCACAAAAGTTCTCTCCGAAACGGACGCTCACCCCTACTTGTGGCTCGCTGAAGAACCTGAAAAATAAGTAGATGAGAGGAGTGAGTTACCATGGCTCAATGAGTAACGCATTTTTTCTAAGCGGATCAAGAAATTACTATGCACATTTAACATACTATATAATCATAACTCAAATAGCGAAGATACCAATGGTCTAGTCCATCGGCTAATCTCATAAAACATGTATCAATAGTCTATTCCATTAATTAATCTCATCAAACCATATATCGATGGTCCATTCCATCGACAAAACTCAAATCATATGTCAATGGTCCAGTCTATTGACCAATTCATGCTCAAATGTCTAGTCATGGTCACGCGTAACGCTCGTGACAAAACGGTCAAGATTCCCCCTTGGCAAGGTCTTCACCTATTATTAGTCGGTGGCTCGGCCCACAAAAATATCCTAAACTAGTATGCACATACTCACACACCCCTCGGGGCTCACAGAGACATTTAGTATCAACCACTAATCACAATATCTAGTAATCCAACATCAGAATGAAAATCACATCACAACTCAAATTTTGATATATAAATATCAAAGCGTTCTTCCAAAATGTCTCAAGATTCTTTCGTAAAGAATTTCACAAACCATTTAAAAAAACTATTCAAATCAAATTCGAAATATAACTCATTCTTTCAAACAACGAAATGGCAGTAATAACTCGATCCTATTTTATGCAACAAAAGATGCATTTTTATCAACTCGTAGAATATATAATCCACTATGTTTCTCAAAACATGAGTTTAAAAAATAAAGAAGAAATAGTATCACTCACTTGGGAAAAGCCAAAAATCAACTTCGACGCTTACTCGAACCAACGTACTCGGATCCCTAACAATTAACCGAAAAACAATATCAAAAGGCCGAGTAAAAATGATATTCTTATAACGACTCACCTATACTAGGCCTATTTGTCGATGAAACGACACCTATGCGCTATGAAAGCTCGCATTTAGCGGAAATCCATTGTTTTCTGCTAGGCATGGCCCACACGCTAATTTCGTCGAGCTATAACTTCCTCCACCAAATTCCGTTTCGAGTTATCTTATAGTCCTTAGAAAGCTCTCTTGACGTATTACAACAGCCCCAACTCAGCCACCCCAAAACATCATTGAAAACAACAAAAAATCAGGTTCAAAGTTACTGTTTGCTACAGTCCCAAAACACGCCCCTCAACTTTAAAATTCTGTTCTGGACAAACTGCAAGCTCAAATCACGATCTGTAAGATGTTATAACTTCACAACATCTCAAAGTACAATTTCTACAAAAATATGCAGCTCAACGACTCAAAATCGGGCTTCGCCGCACAAATATCCAAGAAATCCGAATTTCGAGCCCTAATTGTGACAGTTGCTTCAAGTAGATGATTAGAGGCTTAGATTACTTACCGGTGTTGCAAAACAAACTTGAGTTGGCTTGATGAGGCGTCCGGATCATGAGTGTACCAAATTTTTTTTTCTCTTTTTTTCCTTTTTTCCTTTCTCTTCTTTCTCTCCTCTCCCCTGTTTCTTTATTTCCCCTGTTTTCGTTTCTGCTGAAGCCCTCCCTCTCTCCTCTCTTTAAAATAGCCGAAGCCGAAGCTTTCACTATTTTCCTTCAGCTTCTTTTGTTGACTTTTCAAACCCTTTCTTTTCCCTTTTTTTTAGCCCATATATTACAGCTACGGCCTCTACACAGCCCCGCCCGAAGTGGAAGAATGCCAAGAGAGGCAAAACAATCAGACGACCCCGCCAACCGTGCCCGACCAATGCATCGGGCTTGATGTTAACTTCAATTCGATCATAGCGTTCGAGATGGAGTCAGGAAGGATCAGGTAGGCGCGGCATTTAGGAGGGTACGACGTATGGTACCTGGCTTGTTTGGCTCCCAACAGTCCCGGCTGCCCGACAGGGCCTAACTTAGATGCCGATTTCAGGGAGGCTCCGATGCTGATCACGATCTCCACAAATGGAACTGAGCGTGACATTGCAGTCGCCGTACAAAAGAGTGGGTTTGCTTGGGCTTTGGACCGTGACTCTGAGGATATAGTATGGTTAAGAGTAAGTATTATGGTGTTCATTCTTTTCTATTAAAAATTGCGGGAAGAAATTTTTTAGCCCAACCAATGAACTAAATGAAACAAATTTAACAGAGAAGTTCACTATTTTTCTTTTCAAATATAATTCTTCTTGATGTGTTAGCTGGCAGGACCTGGTAGCATTGAAGGGGGAGGCACATGGGGCACGGCCACAGACGGCAAAAGGTCTACGCTAACATTGCCAATGACAATCGAGAGAACTTCACCCTTGCTCCCTCAACCCGAATGACGACAGCAGAAGCATGGGTCGCCCTGGATGTGCGTTCCAGAGAAATACTATGGTTCACGGCTAACCCGAGCAATGAAACCGCACCTACGCTGGTTTCTGTGGCGAATGGGGTTGTGTTCGCGGGTTCGGTGGCTCTGTAGGGGCCGTGTATGCAATGGACGCCGAGGCAGGCAAGATACTGTGGTCATCCAATTCAGGAGCCACAGTGTATGGAGGGATATCAATAAGTTATGGGTGCATTTATCATGGGAATGGGTATACGTTGGGAGCAGTGGCCCAGTTGCATCCAACTTGGATCGGAGGGACTGACCTTTATGCTCTGTGTCAAGTAAGAGAGATAATAGTTAGTTTCTTGGGTCACAAACTATATAGAAATAAGTTGGTTATACAATACATGTTTCATTTCATTCTCAAGCCAAAATGAATCTATTCAAGTATCAAGAAATAAAATTGGTTAGTCAGAAGTTGAATGCTACCCATCAGTACGATTCGTATTGCTTATTGAAATGTCAAAATATTAGTTCCTAATTATCGTGAAATGTGAAGGCCGTCTATGAAATTAATTCACTCGAAACTCACGAAATTCTACATACGTCAGTCATATATAACTCGGTGTTCCAATGGGCATACACGGAAAAAAACAAAACCCATTACCACAAAGCTAGTACATACTCAAGCACTTGAAGGCTGCATTATTGTGAAGATATATATCATGTGGCACCAGGAGTTCCCCCAAACACTTCAGTAGGAGCTTGGCTTGTATTTTCTTCTTTCATTTTCAAATCCCCATTGAAGTGTTCAGGAGAATTCTAGGGGGCACTTGATGAGTGCATGGCCTTGTTTGGCCTCGAAAGAAATCGAACCAGCTCCAAAACTTCAATTTCCTTTTGTGTGCTTGGTCTGGTGGGCTAAGCAACTAACTTCCTACTATATTTATATATAAGTTGATCTTCTACTTTAGAAGCTTTCAGAATAACCGGTAAAGGCCTGAAAGCTCAGTCACCCGCACCTCGACCTCGAACCTAGCCTCATTTCTGTGCCAGGTGACTCCTCAGAGAATAATTATTGTGGGCACGAGAGCGGCAATGTCGGTTTATATGCTTTGACCTCATACCTTCTTGTCGCGACCTGATTTTTTCGAAGGGTGAATCACCTAAAACTAGGTTAATGATTACTAAGTCCGAAGACTTGGCACGGACTCTCCCAAGCCCTACAAATCGCGACTTGATACTAAGAAAATGACCCATTAAAAGATGTAATTATATTTCAAATTGGAGCCGCCACTAATCAATTAAGGCTGATTAGAAACCCAGGTAAAGTATGGGAGAATACTTTACCTTTTACGAATAAGAGATTTAATGGATTCGGGGACATGGTTACGCTAGATTAATCTAACGCCCTTTCGGTACCTTTTTTTAAAAAAACATTTTTGCAGGCAGTCTTGATTGATTTTAACCTAAGTTCTTAACATGCAAATGGTGGTCATGCGGGTACACAATCAATGAAATAACATTCAATAAACCGAAATGCTAAGAAATTATAAACCACAACTTTATTAAAGTCCACTCTCTAAGAAAGAACATTTACAAAAACTATTAATAAAAATGCATGCCCTAAACATGATTTTCTGAATGACATGATATCTAATTAAATGCATGATATCTAATTAGATGCAATCTTAATTTAAACTTAATATGCATGAATTTTATTTTAACGATATGCGTAATGCAATTTATATGGCATAACTTAAACTATCACTATATGTATGCAATCTAATTTATACAATCCTAAATGTGCATATACTATATGACGTGGGATGCATGACATAACAATTCTATATGCAAACTCTTTTTGTGTGTTTTTTTTTTGTGATTCCTTTTTAATGTATGCAACCTACACTAAACAATGATGATATGAAATGGGATTAATTATGAACTAACCCATTAATTAACCAAGTAAATGATTTTTATGTTTTTTTTAAATGTTAATTATATGCAATTAAAAATTACACGATGGGATTACTAAAACATAATAATATGATGCAATCCTAATTTACTAACGTGCAAACTCTAATTAAATGTGCCTACTATGCAAACTAGTTAATATGCACCTATTATTTTTTTTTATATATATCATGCAAACTTTCCCTAAATAAAAAAAAAGTTTAAATCCAATCCTGACTAAAAAAAAGAAACTATCTAAGGGTGAAATTCTAAAAATAATTCTAAAGGTCAATTTATTAAACCTACGTGTCTTAATTTAATAAACCTATATGACCTACATGCTCATGCAAATTTTTAACTTTTCACTGTTCCCTTTTTATAATGTTTTTCATTTTTTCAAACAAGTAATTATTTTTACATAAAAACTAAGACAAGAGTTAAAATAATCAAAAAGATAATCCGTTGTCTCATGGATTAAATTAATAATTATTTTAACTCTACAATCACAATGAGGAAATCAAAATAATTAAAAATTTAGTCCGAAGTCATACGGACCAAATTAAATAATTATTGTGATTTAACAAATGAAATTCTACCACAAAACCAAAATTAGTATAATTAAAAAAAAATGACCCAATGTCTCTCGGATCAAATTAATAACTATAGTAATTTGAGCTAAAATCTATGGATAATGCATATAGAAATTGCAAATATTAACACACAACATTTAAATAATTAAACTAAACGTGCTATCAAATGAAATAAACAGTAAAATTAACCTAAAAGATGAAACAAATAATGAAATAGACTAAACTACAAAGAAATGAAAAGCAAAAGTAAAAATAAAACTACCTAAGGGCTAAAACCGAAGGAGAGCGTTGGGCGATTGTCGGAGAGGAAGGGGGCAGCAAGTGGTGTCCGGCGGACACGATGGGTTTCGGGTTCGTGCGGCGAGCGGCGAGCGGCTGAGGCGTCGGGCCGGTCTCTCGGAGGTAATAGGCGGAGGCGTGATGGCGCGGCTCGGGTGGAGGAGAGGTGTGCCCGGTGGAGGCTCGAGCGGCTGCGGACGGCCACCGGTGATCGCGGTGGGTTGCAGGCGTGGCGGGTTGAGCAGCGAGCAATACTCAAACGCGAGGCACGCGGGTGATCAACCGAACACGAGCAAGGAGGCGCGCCGGTAAAGGGGCTGGACTCCAGAGAAGCATCGATGGAGAAGATGAACAGAAAAAGCTTTCTTTTTTTTTTTTTTCTTTTACTTTTCCATTTCCTCCCTTCTGCAGCCGCACACCTTCTCCCTTTTTCCTATTATGCTGTCCTTTTCTCTCTTTTTTTTGCAGAAGCTTTTTGCTGTTTTGCTTTTTGATTTTTTTTTTCTCTCCCTCGTTGGCCGGTCATCTCCTCGCAGAATTCTCTGTCCTTTCTCTGGTCACTTTTCTTTCCAGCAAATCAACGAAAGGGAAAAAAAAACTGCTGCTGACTTTTCCTTTTTCTTGTCAGAGAAAGGAGAGAAAAATGGTTTTCTCTCTGACCAAGATGGACGAAGACTTCCTTTCGCACGCTCGAATTTTTTTTTTTTGCTTCTGAATTTTCTTCCTGTCCCCCTTTTTAATGACTCGACGTGTCCCTTTTATAGTACAAGACTTCCATTTAACATTGGAAAGTCAGAACCCATGCTCCTTTGTTCGCGGGGATTGCCAAAATCTTAGCCCTGATTTGTTGCCGTAAATCCCTCACCTTCTTTCGCAATTCATTTATATTGCCGCGAACATGTCCAGATTCATGCCCAATATTTGAGTGAGTGTCCATTATTTCCATATCGCTAGACAAATCCCATTAATTCCCCTCATTAATTTCATGTTTTTTTAAATTTTGAAATTTCCCTCCACAAACCCAAACACTTTATTTTATTTATTATCTTCTATTCTATTTTCTAAAATAAAAAAAATTGGATCCTAAATTAGGTGTCAACAGCTGCCCCTCTTTGAAGGGAAGCTCGTAGAGGTTTCCTTCAAAGATATATGACACCTAAAATTAAACCATGTAAAATGAAATATGAAATGCATATGCAAATGTTAATGACTTGACTCTCTTTTTTTTTTTGAAAGAAATGGACTCAAATAAATTTAACCCCTAAAGAATGCCATGTAAATGCAATGATTCGGTCAGGAACATAGATCTCTATGTGTCTATGACCAATGAAATGCAAATGCAAAGAAGAGCACGTACCTGTCATACATGTTTGGGGATTTAGGTGTGAAATGATTCCGATGAGACCTGTCAATCATCTGGAACTCCCTTTAGATAATCGAAAGGCTCAAAGTCTTTAGGGATCTGGAATTCTCATCAGATTCTAAGCACTTGGAAATTGCGTCAAGTACTTGAAACTTCAAAAATCTGATTCTTATGTAAGACATTTGAAAACATTTACTAAACGTCTGGAAATCACATCATATGTTTAGAAAGACAAACATTTGGAAATCACATCAAGCGTTTAAAGGTTCAAATATCTGGAATTCACACTAGACATTTGAAAACATTTTATAAATAAATACTTGGAATTCTCATCAAGTACAAAGATGACTGAATAAACTCAGGATTTCAAAGACAATTTTTTGGTCTTTGAGGAAAAATTCAATGAAAGTCCACACATGATGCCTTTATCAAGCTTTTACCGGAAAAATTATCACCAGGATAATTTTCAGTTATAGCGTGAATCTCTTGAACATACTAAATGAGACACTTTTGGTGTGAAAATGCTTTTTCACTCGCTCTCATTTAAGAAGGGTTATTTGTCCCGACCATTGATGCGGGAATATATCACTCGATCTTATCATCATCTTGTCGACAAGAGTTTGAATTTTCTTGCAATCAGTACGACCTTACCAATCTGAGAAGTCCTTGTCAATGACTGTAATGCAGGCTTGGTCAATGGCTTAACAAAGGGACTCTTCGAGTCAAAGCAAATTGAACGAATGATTCTGTAATCATTTCTGGGTTTACAAGTCAAGAACCCTGCAAAATGATAAAGAAATAATCTTGCTCACACTTCTTTGAGCAATGCTTAAAACATGTGATTTCCTATGTTAATTCAAGTGCCCTAATCTGAAGAGACTTTGTAAGGGACGTAACATAGGCTGGGTTCATGGGTTGAGAAACGAAAGGATCGTTAGGCAAGATGTGTATAGGGGGCAAAGTTGGTGATCATCTTGACATTGCCACCAGTTTTTCTTCAACATGGATTGTCTTCTTGACAGATTTCTTTATTGGCTCAAAAGTTTATCACCTGATACCAATGATTTTTCAACTGGAGATCTTTTCTCAACACATTTTTTTTTAAAGTCATTTTCTTTGATGATGGACGTTGGTCAGACACACTGCTTTTTGCCTCCAATTCATCAATCATTTCTCTCTTCTTTTCACGGGCATTGGCCTTGCTTTTACCAGGCACACTGCTTTTTAATGCCCCTTAGTTTTATTTTGATTTCAGTCCTTGGCACAATGCATGTGTCAAGTATACTTTAAATGACACGCGGACCTTCAAGGGTCTTCTCTGTCTCTTGCCTTGCCCCAGTGTGGGTGATGATCATCAACTTGGGTTTTAAAAGAAATGAAATAGCAGGCTCAAGTGGGCTATTCAAAGGATATAAGTGTGTAGGATAGTGAAAGAAATGCTCTTCGTCATCCTAAGGCACTTAAATTAGCACATGAATTCAATGTAATAGCACGACTTGAAGATTGATGCAAGTGAGAGCAAGAAAATTTCAATTCACTTTCCTCACTTCATGATGTCATTTTTATCTCCCAGTTGCCCCGATGTGGGGTGGTTCTTGACAGGGGTAATTTGAAAAGAACATCCATAAGTGTATGGGCTCAAAAATGGTTAAGCAATGGAACACCTGTAGTGTTTGGGATAGAGAAATGAACTGCCTCTCGTCATTTCAGCTATCGTACTTTTCGCAAGAAAATTCTTCACCTTGAAATACAAAATTTTTCCACACTCACCTCACAATATATAGACAGGGGACGGTGTATGGGATTAGGCTTGCCTTTCACACCTCATTTAGCATGCTCAAGTAACTCGACATCTTTCACTGAATTATCCATTTTGATAAATTTCGAGTGGAATTGACGAATTACACAATATCATGTGAAAGCATTCTATAAAGACAAAGAGGGCACGCTCATAAAGTCAAAACTATTATGTGTCCATGTCTTGCCCTTCCTTTGTAAAGGAGCTCAATAAGATACCATCGTTCACATCCATTCTTTGGCCCTGCAAAAATAAAGTATGCAACATTATACACTAAAGATTTGACCAACTCTGAGTGAGGAAAAGGTTTTTACGAGCCCTTTTATTCATGGATAGTATTTCTTTACAGCATCAGAATTTACAGGATTTGTAAATTCTCGCCCATCCATTTCTGCCAAAATTAAAGCACCTCCAAGAAGTACTTTCTTCACAATGTATGGCTCACTGTAATTCGGAGTGAATTTGCCCCTAGAATCTGGAATTGGATTGGACTATTTTCACATATTTGCATGCTATAAGACCGTCCTTGAAACATATAGTAGATAAATCAAAAAGACAAACAGAGTAAACTACATCTTTTGTTTATTTATTTTATTTATTTTTTTTTAAAATTCTTTGGCAAAACTTTTTTTTTTTAACATTTTGACACAAGAAAGCATGATGAAGCCCAGGCCTCAGAATTCTCCTTGGATTTTTCTTTTCTTTTATCGGCTGGATATCATCACCGGGCTGGTTCGGAGTACCTCATCATGCCCTCAAAATAAAATTTGTAATTTTATTGAAATTCATCAATAAATTACATTTATTAAATGAAAAAAAGCAACACTCAAGAATTAAAAGGAAAGTGGAAACATTTCTCAGAAAACAATGAAAATTCTCACGCAGGGGAATATGCAAAAACAGTAAAAGAGTTACTCTTGTGGGCCAAAGCCCATCTCTTCTGGGGGTCCTTCATCGATAGCTCCTATGATTAGATCGTCGAACAAGCTTGCAACTCCTTCCAGTTCATCCTTAGGGTTTTCTGCCTTCGGGGGTATCGAATCATTCATGCCACCCCATCCATCTGGGATTATCTCACGAGGATCAATGTAGTAACTGGGAGGGGCTGAATACTTCACCAAGTAATCAAACTTGCCACTAGGCTGCCCCAGAGTGTCTATTACTTCAGCTTCATCCTGCATCATTCTTGGAGGACCGGGGAATATTTCGTGAATGCTCGGGGGTAATGGGTTTTGCCTCCCTCGCCTTTGGTCAGGTGGTGGGTTCCGCCCTCCCTGTCTTCGTCCTCCAGGACTTTCCCCTCCTCTTCCAGCAGCATGGGGCCTCTGAGGGGCTTCATTGGGACTTTGAATACCCTGACTATTTCTTCCAAGGCCACTACTAGGAACAAAACCATTCACATCCATCATCCTTTCCATCATAAGGGCAGCATTTGAAGCTTCAGAAGTGGGTGGTGGTGAGTCTTGAGATGCATGTATGGTGGACACCAACTCAAATGAGTGGTAACTCGATTCAGATTCAATGTCTGGTTCTAGGATAGCATTGACCGTATCCTCATGCATCATTTGAAACACGGTGGGCTCAACATCAAAAATGGCATTCACAACTTCTGGGTGGTCAGGGAGTGGGTTATTCTGGATGTTCGGCTGTCCATCGCGGAATGAGACCACCTTGGCATCCAAAAGGTTTTGGATTTTGTGTTGCAGTGTATAGCAATCGTCTGCCCTACCTCCCCCATATGATAAGCACATGTCTTGGACGGATCATAGTTGGGGAAACGCTCGGGATTAGGTCGCTTAGGCTCCTTAGCGAGTAATCCATTTTTCTGAAGAGTCGGCAAGATCTTAGACAATGGCTTAGGAAGAGGCGTAAATTGACGCCTGTAAGAGTTCTTCTGCTGGCCAAAGAATGGTCGTGCTCCTCCCTGTTGAGTGTTCGAAGTTGGGCGAGGTGCCTGAACATAAGCTGCATTAACCTCTGCTATAGGTTCCTTATCCTTCTTGGCAAAGACTCCCCTATATGAGCTGGTTTGATCAGACGCCCATCCATCACGCAAGGCTACTTCAATTCGCTCGCCAACAGGAACTAGCTGATTGAACGACTCGGCAGTCGATCCTAACATTCGATTTCGGTATTCAGGTGGGAGCGTCTTCATGAACAAATCCATCAGCTCCTTTTCAGTTGGCTCCGGAGTAATTTGAGCGGCTACAGTCCTCCATCTCGTGACATAGGCCTTGAAAGATTCTGTCTTCTTCTTCTCAGTGCAAAGTAAATCCTCTCGAGATGGAGTGACATCAATATTATACTTGTACTGCTTGAAGAAGGCATCAGTCAAATCCTCCCAAGTCTCTAGGAGATTAATCTTCTTCATAATATACCACTGGAGTGCCGGTCCTATTAGGCTTGCTTGAAATTGTTGAATCATCAGGGGTATGTTATCAACATATGGGGTCATCCTAACCACATAAGTCTGCAAATGGATCTTTGGGCAAGAAGTGCCATTATACTTTTCAAAGTCTGGCATTTTGAACTTCTTTGGTATCTTGATCTTTGCATAATGGGATAGATCAGTTGGGTCTTGGCTAAATGCACCCTGCAGCTGCTTAAGTTTCTCCTCGATTTTCGCCAGGCGTTTTTCCTGCTTAGTCTTCGGTACAGCCGTCTGTATCACTTGTATCTCCTCATCAACAATGATTTGAGGCGTGTCAGTAGTTTTCTCCCTAGAGACATCATTAGAGCTTGATGGGCCACTTGTGGATATATTCTTGCCTTTATCTCTCGAATCAGCCATAGGAGCATGTTGTGGTAACACCACTTCAACTTGCGGAGGTGGAGGGGTAGTGTTTGCTTGGAGAGAATCGATTTGCTTAGAGAGCTGCTCAAGGACGTTCAGGACTTGCTTCATTTCTGTTTCGAGGGCAACGACACGAGCTTGTTCAGCACCACGCATTTGTTCGACGTCATTAGCCATTGTTACTCTAGAACGAGTACGGATTGGTGATCTTGGGTGAGCCGTGTTGTTACCTAAGAGAAAGAGATAATATAAGAAACAACGACAATATAGGAAAATGGCCCATGACAATGGTCTAATCATCTCATTTTATTTATTTTAAATGTTTGAACCAAACTCCCTAACAATGAACTAAGAATTGAAATTCAAATCCCTAAACATTGAACTAAAATTGAAAAGACGAATTGAAATCAAGATCTCTAAACATTGAACATCTCATTTTATATGCTTTCGGGAACCCAACACCTTGCGAAGCTTTTTATTTTCAGCTTCAATCATTTCCACTTTCCGCTCAAGATGCTCAATTTGTGCTCGTTGGGTGGGCTTCTCGGTCACATAAGGGACCACTGGACATAAGGCCTAGTCGTCTTGATCTAACTGGTCCAGCCATATTTTGAGCTCTTTTTTGGAGAGGAAATGAATTGTACGTCGATTTTCCCCATTGCATATAAGACAAGGCTGATGATGAAACCTATTGTCATGGACCGACAAAATTACAATAAAGTAAGTAAATTGCAAAGTAAGAGTTTAGACAACTTACTTTTACCAAAAAAGGGATGACAATCACATAGACACACGCATGAAATGTGCGGCTCGATTTCTATCTAGATGGCTTAACAAAGTGGAGCTAAGGGGATGATCTGACCGTTGCAGTCTCGCATTAACGTGTTAGGTCCCCCTAACTCCGGCTTAGTCGAATGGAATGTCCAATAATCATGCAATCTCGCGGATATGGACAAACACATTTGACACCATGAAAGAAATTTTGGGGAAGAGAAGGTCAACCTCTACATAGCAGTCTCGCTTTAGAGGAAGTATCCTTCTCAACACCATCTTAGAAATCCTATCGCAGCCCAGGTTCGGCTACAGGTCGTGTGTGCAATGTGTAGTGCTAAAACAATTTAAAAATCATGCACAACAATTTATAATACAAACAACACTTCAATATAAGGAAAAATAAATCATTCACCTTTACACCCTCCTGCAAGACAAGGATTAGCAAAGACTACTCCCTTTATATCTACCATCTGCAAGAACATTTAACACCTTAGAAATGTTAGTGACATACCTGGTGTCCTTGCTGCCAAACAAAAAATATTTTTTTAAAAGAAATAGGCCTATGTCCACTATGAGTTTTAACTCTACGTCCCCAGCGGAGTCGCCAAGCTGTCGCGACCTGATTTTTCGAAGGGTGAATCACCTAAAACTAGGTTAATGGATTACTAAGTCCGAAGACTTGGCACGGACTCTCCCAAGCCCTACCAATCGCGACTTGATACTAAGAAAATGACCCATTAAAAGATGTAATTATATTTCAAATTGGAGCCGCCACTAACCAATTAGGGCTGATTAGAAACCCAGGTAAAGTATGGGAGAATACTTTACCTTTTACGAACCAGAGATTTAATGGATTCGGGGACATGGTTACGCTAGATTAATCTAACGCCCTTTCGGTACCTTTTTAAAAAAACATTTTTACAAGCAGTCTTGATTAATTTTAACCTAAGATACTAACATACAAATGGTGGTCATGCGGGTGCACAATCAATTAAATAACATTCAATAAATCAAAATGCTAAGAAATTATAAACTACAACCTTATTGAAGTCTAAAAAAAAACTTCTCAAAAATGTTAAAAATGCATGCCCTAAACATGATTTTCTAAATGACATGACGCCTAATTAAATGCATGACATCTAACTAGATGCAATCTTAGTCTATTTTTGATATGCATGACTTTTACTTTAATGATATGTGAAATGCAATTTATATGGAATAGCTTAAACTATCACTATATGTATGCAATCTAATCTATAAAATTCTAATATGCATGCGTTTCATGATATGGGATGCATGACATAACAATTCTATATGCATGTTCTTTTTGTGATTTTTTTTTAATGATTTTTTTAATGTATGCAACCTACACTAAACAATGATGATATGAAATGGGATTAATTATGAACTAACCTATTAATTAACCAAATAAATGACCTTTTGTGTTTTCTTTTTTCTTAAAAATGTTAATTATATGCAATTAAAAATTACACGATGGGATTACTAAAACATAATAATATGATGCAATCCTAATTTACTAATGTGCAAACTCTAATTAAATGTGCCTACTATGCAAACTAGTTAATATTTTTTATTTTTTATATATCATGCAAACTTTCCCTAAATAAAAAAAAAGTTTAAATCCAATCCTGACTAAAAAAAATATATATCTAAGGGTGAAATTCTAAAAATAATTCTAAAGGTCAATTTATTAAACCTACGTGTCTTAATTTAATAAACCTATATGACCTACATGCTCATGCAAATTTTTAACTTTTCACTGTTCCCTTTTTATAATGTTTTTCATTTTTTCAAACAAGTAATTATTTTTACATAAAAACTAAGACAAGAGTTAAAATAATCAAAAAGATAATCCGTTGTCTCACGGATTAAATTAATAATTATTTTAACTCTACAATCACAACGAGGAAATCAAAATAATTAAAAATTTAGTCCGAAGTCTTACGGACCAAATTAAATAATTATTGTGATTTAACAAATGAAATTCTACTACAAAACCAAAATTAGTATAATTAAAAAAAAATGACCCAATGTCTCTCGGATCAAATTAATAAATATAGTAATTTGAGCTAAAATCTATGGATAATGCATATAGAAATTGCAAATATTAACACCCAACATTTAAACTAAACGTGCTATCAAATGAAATAAACAGTAAAATTAACCTAAAAGATGAAACAAATAATGAAATAGACTAAACTACAAAGAAATGAAAAGCAAAAGTAAAAATAAAACTACCTAAGGGCTAAAACCGAAGGAGAGCGTCGGGCGATTGTCGGAGAGGAAGGGGACAGCAAGTGGTGTCCGGCGGACACGATGGGTTTCGGGTTCGTGCGGCGAGCGGCGAGCGGCTGAGGCGTCAGGCCGGTCTCTCGGAGGTAGCAGGCGGAGGCGTGATGGCGCGGCTTGGGCGGAGGAGAGGTGTGCCCGGTGGAGGCTCGAGCGGCTGCGGACGGCCACCGGTGATCGCGGTGGGTTGCAGGCGTGGCAGGTTGAGCGGCGAGCAATACTCAAACGCGAGGCACGCGGGTGATCAACCGAACACGAGCAAGGAGGCGCGCTGGTAAAGGGGCTGCACTCCAGAGAAGCATCGATGGAGAAGATGAACAAGGAAAAGCTTTCCTTTTTCTTTTTTTTTTTACTTTTCCATTTCCTCCCTTCTGCAGCCGCACACCTTCTCCCTTTTTCCTATTCTACTGTCATTTTCTCTTTTTTTTTTGCAGAAGCTTTTTGCTGTTTTGCTTTTCTCTTTTCTTTTTGATTTTTTTTTCTCTCCCTCGTTGGCCGGTCACCTCCTCGCAGACTTCTCTGTCCTTTCTCTGGTCACTTTTCTTTGCAGCAAATCAATGAAAGGGAAAAAAAACTGCTGCTGACTTTTCCTTTTTCTTGTCAGAGAAAGGAGAGAAAAAGGGTTTTCTCTCTGACCAAGATGGACGAAGACTTCCTTTCGCACGCTCGAAATTTTTTTTTTTGCTTCTGAATTTTCTTCTTGTCCCCCTTTTTAATGACTCGACGTGTCCCTTTTATAGTACAAGACTTCCATTTAACATTGGAAAGTCAGAACCCGTGCTCCTTTGTTCGCGGGGATTGCCGAAATCTTAGCCCTGATTTGTTGTCGTAAATCCCTCACCTTCTTTCGCAATTCATTTATATTGCCGCGAACATGTCCAGATTCACGCCCAATATTCGAGTGAGCGTCCATTCTTTCCATATCGCTAGACAAATCCCATTAATTTCCCTCATTAATTTCATTTTTTTTTTAATTTTGAAATTTCCCTCCACAAACCCAAACGCTTTATTTTATTTATTATCTTCTATTCTATTTTCTAAAATAAAAAAATTTGATCCTAAATTAGGTGTCAACACTTCTTTTTCAGCTTTTCTTGTGACCACAAAAGCATCACGAACTTTGTTAGAACTTCTAAAGGAGATTCTGATTTATATGGAGGATGTGGTAACCAGCTGTATAGTTTAGTAAACAATATTGCACAGCACAGTAAGTCTTTTAATTTATCTTCAACACTGCTTATGATGATAGCTAGGGGATTTTCAAATCCAGGCTTAACTTTGAAGAACTTTTCAAGTGGGATGCTCTGTTAGTAACCTTTTCCCCGGTTTATACATGAACTGTTCTACCAATGAGTTTCCATATTCACCACATGAAGGTGGACAACAATGTCGGCAGCACTTACATATTAATATACATGGCTCAATTTATGAGCCGAATGCATGTGAGCGATTAGATCAAACTAGCCCCACGTGAAGCCTGCCAAATTTGTACTTGGAAGCTGAGGAAGAAAAGTTCGAATCATGCCCTCCCGTATAGACATGGGTTACTTATCGATACAAAGTGTATGGATTCAAATTGATATGTACTTCTTTAGACTTTCTTATTACCTAGAGCAATGCCGGCTTTATGATCAAGGTTAAAATCAACATGTGCATGGGCATAGAAATTGCACAATCCACAAGTACCTCTAAGCTGGTTTCTTGTACTGTGTAAAAGAACTGAGGAATTTTGGAATGAGAATTCTATCATTCATTGCCACATAAACATAACATATATACAAGAATATACAGCTATCAAGCAAAATCCTAATTAGGCTAAACTACCAAAAATACAAGGATCACACAATAAAAAGATATGCATACAAAACTTCCTAAGTAAACGGCCTAAATAAAAGGCCTAAATAAAGTAGATCACAGCTGCCTTTCCAATACCCCCCTCAAGTTGGAGCATGGAGATCTCGAATGCCCAACTTGCGAAGAAGAAAGTTAAATTGATCCTTTCCCAACGCCTTCGTGAAGATATCAGCTGGCTGCATTGAACTACGTATGTAATCTGTTTGAATGTTACCATTAAGTATCTCATTACGAATAAAATGACAATCTACTTCAATATGCTTGGTGCGCTCATGATAAACAAGATTGGCGGCTATATGTAAAGCTTCCTGACTGTCACAATATAGGCGCATAGGTTGAGAATGTGCCACATCAAGAGAATCCAATAATCCTTTCAACCACTTAAGTTCACCAACTTTAGTACTCATAGACCTATATTCAGCTTCAGCGGATGAGCGAGACACTGTCTGTTGCTTCTTAGTCTTCCACGAGATAGGTGATTCTCCCAAAAGAACAAAGTAACCGGTCAAAGATCGTCTCGTCAAAGGACAACTAGCCCAATCAGAATCGCAGTAAGCAGACAATTTGAGGTCACAATTGGCACGCAACATAATACCTTGACCTGGATTTCCTTTCAAATAATGCAGAACTCTCACAGCTGCCTCCCAATGAGCTTTCTTTGGCTGCTGCATGAACTGTGCAAGAATATGCACACAGTAACACAATTCAGGTCGAGTTATTGTTAAATAAATAAGCCGACCCACTAGTCGCCTATACTGAGCAGGGTTGTCTACATCATCACTCTCAGTAAGGGCTAGCTTGTGATTTTGTTCAAGAGGAGTTTTAGCTGGCTTGGAACCCAGCAATCCGACCTCAAAAATCATGTCCAACGCATACTTACGTTGACACAAGAAAATGCCTTGTGAGCTTCTCGCCACTTCAATCCCCAAGAAAAATTTCAGCTTCCCCAAGTCTTTCATACGAAACCAACGACTCAGATAGTTCTTAAACTTTTGCACAGCGGAAATATCATTACCGGAGATAATGAGATCATCAACATAAAAAAACACATTCAATTGAGCAGTCCCAACTCGAAAAGTGAACAATGAGTAATCTGAATATGATTGCTGAAATCCATAAGCTTTCAAAGATGCGGCCAATTTTGCAAACCAACATCTAGGTGCTTGCCGCAAACCGTATAGAGATTTCTGAAGTCTACATACCTTCTTTGGTGATTGAGAGGCAAATCCAAGTGGCATCTTCATGTAAACCTCTTCCTCTAAATCGCCATGTAAGAAAGCATTTTGAACGTCCATCTGATGAAGTTCCCAATTCTTTACAGCCGCAACAGCAAGAAAGGTGCGTACAGTGCACATTTTTGCCGTAGGAGCAAAAGTCTCCTGATAATCTATGCCTTCAACTTGATTATTTCCTAGTATCACCAACCGCGCCTTGTATCGTTCAACACTTCCATCAGAATTGTACTTAATTTTATACACCCACTTGCTCCCAATTGCTTTCTTCCCAGGTGGCAAATGTTCGACTGTCCATGTGCCATTATCTTCTAAAGCCTGTATTTCTTTACTCATGGCCTCTCTCCACCATTCATCTTTAATTGCTTCCGCATAAGAGTTTGGCTCATGTCCTGCAGTAATTACTGCCAAGAAACACCGGTGTTGCCTAGAAATTTTTTCATAACTCACATACTGTGCTATAGAATAAGACGTACCTGAGGAATTAGATCGGGCAGATGAGCATGTCGAGGGGCTTATTGTGATGGTATTTGTCACATAATCTTTCAAACGAACAGACGGTTGCTTGACCCTTTGTCCCTTGCCTAGCTGCTCTTCGATGACTTCACTTCTTTCCATGTCCTCATTGTTTGTGAGGATCAATTCCTCCATTTCATGATTCACCTCATTTTCTCTATCTATACTTTTGGTGTGCTCCTCTCTCAAGTCACTTTTTAAATCATCAACTTCATCACCCAACTCCATAACTTTATTTTTAATGTGTTCATCACTTACTGTTTTCTCATCATCATATGGAAATTCTGTTTCAGCAAAAACTACATCTCTTGATACAAAATATTCACTAGCTTCTAAATCATACAATCTCCACCCCTTCTTTCCCAACGGATAACCAACAAAAACACACCGATGACTTCTACTAGCAAATTTATCTTTATCCCGATTCTGATTATGCACATAGCACAAACAACCAAAAACCCGAATATGTTTGTAAGAAGGAGGTTGGCCAAAGATAATCTCATATGGGGTTTTACCATTCAATAATATAGATGGAGTCCTGTTAATCAAATACCCAGCTGCGAGTACACAATCTCCCCAAAATTTTATGGGTAAATTTGCTTGGAAACACAAAGCTCTTGCAACATTAAGGATATGGCGATGCTTTCATTCCACTCGGCCATTTTGTTGAGGTGTTCCAACACAAGAAGTCTGATGCAATATCCCATGTTCTTCAAAATATTCTTTCAAACACAAAAATTCACTTCCGTTATCACTTCTAACGATTTTCACATTTTTCTCAAATTGGCATCTAACCATCGCAATAAACTTCCTAAGAACACAAGCCACTTCATTTTTTCCATTCAGCAAATATATCCACACAGCACGAGAGTAATCGTCAACAATTGTCAAGAAATAAATTGCTCCACATGAAGCTGGAACTCTATAAGGTCCCCACAAATCACAATGTATCAATTCAAAACAATCTTTTGCTTTATTGTCACTAGAAAAGAAGATCTCTCTTGTTTGTTTTGCAACCTCACAAGTTTTATTGGTTTTCCTAACCAATTTGCCAGCTTCTGGAATTAACTCCACCACCTTAGAAGAAGGATGACCCATTATTTTATGCTAAAGCTCAAAGGATCCCATATCAGCCACCGTGCAAACATGTACCGAAGTCACTCCCTTGAGAAAGTAAAGCCCCTCGCGTTGCTCACCCGCTCCAATCAGGTTCCTCGAATTTAGGTCTTGTATAGCACATATTTTGTTAGTGAGTTGGATAACCAAATTTGAATCATTAAGAAGTCGTGATACAGAAATCAGATTGCATTTCAAATTGGGCACAAAAAGAACTCGTCGCAATTTCAAGTCTCCTCCAAGCAACACAGTTCCTTCTTTCATTGCCATGGTCTTTTCTCCATCTAGTAACTCGACTAAGCATGGCACAATGTCATGCAATTCTCTCAAAAATGCCAATGTTCCTGTCATATGGTGGGAAGCTCCTGTGTCAATAATCCAAGGAAAAATACTCTGTTTACCTGTCAGCCTCTCATGGGCACCATTTTGATGAGAACTTAACATTCCCAGTAAAGTTGTCCACTGCTCATCATTCAATCCACTAAGACCCTTTCGATCTAAATCTGTCACAACTCCTCGCCCACCATCAACTCCAGTTGCCTGTGAGACGTTGGCACGAGCACCTCCTCCCTTGTTACGTCCACCTCTATTATTGCGCTTTTGACCACTACCTTGTCCAGCAAAGGTTCCACGTGGTCTATTAGCCCACCATTCTGGATATCCTATCAGCTGGAAACAACTTTCAGCATCATGTCCCTCTCGATTGCAATTAGAACAAAAAGGGAAATTATCTTTATCCCCCCTTGAATTTTGACCACCTCCCCGGATTGCAAAACTCATGGGATTGCTTCTTTCATCCTTGGTTCGTGTCATGGTTGACACTCGCTCTTGCTGAACAACCATAGCATAGATGCGATTCAGATTAGGCAAAGGTTCAATGCTCAAAATATTAGCGCGCATTGTTCCATATCCTTCTTCATCTAAGCCCATCAAAAATTGATGAACTCTCTCTTCTTCACGCTTTCTTTCCAATTCAATGGAAAAATTGCATCTGCAACCTGTACAAACACACACTGGTATCTGATCATAGTTATTTATTTCATCCCACAAGATTTTGAGTTTACCGAAATAGGACACGATGGGTTGACCATCCTGCCTACAATTGGCCAAATCCGATCTCAGTTGCTGCATCCGTGGACCATTCCCAATTGAGAATCAGTTTGATATCCTCCCACAGATCTTTCACACTCTCCATGTGAGAGATAGTCGAGCGAAGTGTCGGTTCAATGGTATTAAACACCCAAGAAACCAACATGGAATTAACCGTCCACCAATCTTCAAGTTCCAGCGAATCATCCGCTAGTTGCTTGACAGATCCATCAATAAAACCATATTTCTTCTTGGCTCGTAATGCAGTCCGCATAGCTTGCGCCCATTCTTCATAATTCTCGCCCTTCAACTGAACTTGGGTAATCAGGTTACCCGGGTTGTCATTCGAATTCAGTGTGTAAGAGCTAGAGATTTTCTTGTTTGTTCCAAAACTCTCCTCAACTTTTTTTCCATCAGCCATGGCTCTGATACCATGTAAAAGAACTGAGGAATTTTGGAATGAGAATTCTATCATTCATTGCCACAGAAACATAACATATATACAAGAATATACAGCTATCAAGCAAAATCCTAATTAGGCTAAACTACCAAAAATACAAGGATCACACAATAAAAAGATATTCATACAAAACTTCTTAAGTAAACGGCCTAAATAAAAGGCCTAAATAAAGCAGATCACAGCTGCCTTTCCAATATACTGTTGGCAACCAAGAAAAACGAGAACTCAAGAGGACAGGTCGTTTCGAGAAGAGAGAAAAAAAGAAAAGGGACATAAACATAAAGGGATGGTTGATGTCCATATCTCACGCCAGGTTACCATATTCTTCTCCTTTCACCTTCCCATTGAACTTGACCAGGTTCGTTATGCTTTGGCATTGATCACTTCATGGACGTTTGTCTGGTTCTCGTAGCTTTTTTTGCTTCTTCTTTTTTCCCCTCTGTGAGGTCCTTTTTTTTTTCCTTTTTGCAAAGGCCTCGCGGTACCCCTGTCCCTTGAAGATACTTGGAGTTCCTCTTACCACTTCCATTGGGGTTAGAAGGGTCCCCTCTCCCTTAGGCGATGCCTTGTACACTTTTCAGTACCAGCTTTCCAGTTGATAGTTTGAGGCAAAAACTTGTCTGCTCTTACGATACGGCAAATTCTTCCATTTTGACATTACATTTAAAAAATGGATGGTTTGTGGGTCGGAGTTAGAATATTTTCTTATTTAGTTGATGACGTCTGCACAAGTGTCAAATTCTGAGTGGAGGGTGCATCTGAAATTGAGTGGGTGGGTCCACCATATATTAGCCGAAATGGTGTGTATATATATTTTGGTAGGATGTGAGACTAGGGATGAGGATGGTTTTAGGGTAGAACTAGAAATCTAAGAACTGGACCGGTGGAAACCGGTCCCCTTCCAAGTTTTATGATATGTATGGTAGGTTATAAGTTCCAAAAATTGGGGAACTTGTTTCCACGAATAGGTGACCTAGAACAAATTTTTTGTTTTATGTTTTCGAGTGATTCTACAGCATTTCGTGATGTCTTGAAACCACTAATATGAGCTTCTATTTCTAGCTATATCAATGATTGAGACTTTTAATTTATTAATATTTCATAATCTTTGTGTGTCTAAATATAAGTTGTCATCAGTAGATTTTAGCAAATGGTAGTGTAATTCGATGTGATGATTTACTACAATAGTTAATTAAGAGCACATGTGGAACTTGGATAAACCCTAAAAACGATCTTGAAACCTGTAACAGGGCAGATTCCACGTTTTTGCATATGCAGAGTAGGTTTCGAGTTACAAAAATTAAGGAACCTATTTCAATGAGTAAATTTTAGGTTTTAGACATAACTTGGATGGAACTTAGAACTGCTCACCTTATGTGAGACCTGTTCTCTTATTTGTATATTTGATAGTATTTTTATTACGTAGTATTTCTTTTAATTTTTTAATATTTTTCTAAGAATTTTTTTTTCTTTTTTTCTTTTCTTCATTGCCGTCACTATCGATTGCCGCCCACTGACTGTCGACCAATCGGTGGCAGAGGGGGCGAGTAGCTGCCAGCGGCGGTCACTGGTGGCGAGTGGCGGTCGCCTATGATGCACGGACACGTCCCACGTGCCTCTGTGTCGTGTCCGACACGTGTCGGAGCGTGTCGGACACGTCGACACGCGTTGACCGTGTGTCGGATTTGTCGACACGTGGTCAACTTTTGTCGACACGCTTCGACACGCATGTCCGAAAGAGAATGGAGGGTGGAGGTGAGTAGAGATGAGGCCGCAACCGAAGGCGAGCCCGTGACGGCAAGAGACGGCCAGAGAAAGAGGGCAAGGGCCGTGAGGAGAAACTTTAGGAGGGAGGCGCGCGTGGGGGAGGGCGGCGTCGTCGAGTGGGGCGGCGGCGGCAGCGGCGAGGGGGAGGAGGAGGAGGAGGAGGAGGAGTTCGCGGCGGTGGCCAGCCTCTCGGCGCACAGGGACCGTGTTCCGCCTTCTTTTCCGATTTCCTTTCACTGAAACTTTTTCTGGGTTACTCCCTTTTCCGCTCCTTCGGCGAATGCTGGTGCTTTTCTTGATCGAATCTTCGATGCTTTCGGAGATAGGCGTCGTGCGGCGAGGAGGAGGAGAAGAAGGCGCCGCACTGCTAGGGTTTTGGACTTTTGAGAAGGAAAATAATAATAAAAAAAAAAGGACGCGAGGGGGAGGAGAAGAAGGCGCCGTGCCCTAGGGTTTTGAAAAGAATAAAAAGGACTTGGCGTGTGGGAGGGAGGGGGAAGTGATGGGCTGTCAGGTGGTGGGGAGGGAATAAAAGGGAAGTTCTTTTTTTTTGGGGGGGGGGTTGGTTTCGAAATATAAAGGTAAATTTGGGGGGAGGGGGAATTTCGAAAAATAAATGTAAATTTTGGATAATGAAATAAAAAAAGTGTAAGATTTATTAAATTATTAGTATAAATTCATTGTAAAGTCTTTATTTATTTATTTATTTATTTGTGAATTTGAATCAAATTAATTAAAAATAAAAATATTTATTTAATATTTAACGTGTCGAAATTGTCTACTTTTTGAGAAATGACGTGTCACGTGTCGTGTCGTGTCGCGTGTCCGTGTCGCCGTGTCTGTGCTACGTAGGCGGTCGCTGGTGGCAGCTGGTGGTTGGTTGGGGCGGATGACGGTGGGCGGCCACAGGCGGCAAGGGAGAAGAAGAAAAGAAAAAAAGAAAAGAAAAGAAAAAATTATTTCTAGAAATTATTCCTGAAAATAAATTACCTTTTTCTATTTCTTAATTCTGTTTTAAGTATATTCTCCAGCCACTTTTCTATTTTGGGGGAATAGAAAAATTAATTGATGTTACCAAATGGATTTTTGTTTTTTATTTATTTATTTCAGGAAGCAAAAGAATAGAAAAATAAAGGAATAGAAACGTTAACAAATGGACCCTCAGTGAATGCAATCTACCAACACTTCTAGCAAAAACGTGTTAAAGGAGCACAAATATGATACTAGAGCTATTGTGAACACTTCGAAATTGGAAGCGAAGTACTTATTCATTAGAATTCCTAGATCTAAAATTAAATTGGGAGAGATAAGCTCCCAAATCTAAAATTGGGAGAGTAGAGCTCCTAGACTAAGATTTAGATCGGGAGAGTAAAGAAAGAAACAAGATAAAATAGAAGGAAAAAAAAAACCAAAGAGAGAGGAAAGGGAGAGATTTAGGTTAAAACCCTCCCCTCCTCTAGTGATAGAAGAAGCCAAGAAAGGTTACAACTAAGAGAGGAAGAGAGAGGGAGAGAGCAGTAGGGGAGTTGTGGATTTATGCAATATGCAAAAATTGTTCACAATGCACACCACCAAATGAGTGTATAAAAGTTTATGAAGCATTTTCAACGTGCCTTGTTTATTATGTTTATGCGGCATGATTATAAGCTCAATTCCATAAAAAAGCACCAACTTTAGGTGTTGTTCCAAATCTGACCAAATTATATTTTGTCTAAAAAAAAGTCCGAACTTTTAGTGGCATCCCAAATCTCGCCTCCGTTAACCATCCTTCTATGGTCACCGTTAGTCATTTGAGGCATTTCCACGTCACCCAGAAAATTTGTTCCCATTATTTTCCATTTTCTTGAAGATTTTCCCTTCGTTTTTGTACGGAATCGAGTCGAGAAATCACCAGATTCTCGACCCGGTGAGTGCGAGGTCATGATTGTGACGATGGATTCCGACGAGGAGGAGGAGATCGAGTTTGAAGAGGACGAGAAAGTTAGGGTTGTGAGGGAGGCCGGTGTCCCCGTCGCCGTCGACGAGGACGGTGAGGAGACTGACGAGGAAGAAGAGGAGGAAGACGGCATGCAAAGCCAGGAGGAAGCGAACGGTGAAGGAGATGGGCGCGGTGGCTTGGACGACGAGAACGATGGCGAGGAAGAGGAGGATGACAAGGACGACGGTGGGTTATCAACCCACCCAAGTCTTTTTTTTTTCTTTCGTCTCTTCCTCCTACTTCGACGTCACTTGTCGCAGCCATGGACGGGGCTTTGTTTCAGATCTGGAGTTGGCCGTCGGGAAGATGAAGACAAAGACGAATAGCCTCGCGAGCAGATTGTGAATTTCTGAATCAACTTTAGCATGATGTGATTAACTACAATTAGATGGTGGGGTAGCGGTTCAAAATAAAACAAATGGCATGATGTCATAGATAAACAATATTAGATATCTAATATGCATGTAATATTGATGGAATGGACTTTCAATTTTTTCAATTTTTTTTTTTAATATCAATAGGTTAGCCATGTACTTGATTTTTCACTGGAGTCTCTTTGTTACCTTGATACAGTTATCTCTCTAAATGAAATGCTTTCGGTCGGAGAGTCATCACATCCCACTTTTATTACATAATCCATTAATATGCTTTAAGATTTATCGTCAAAAAGCCAATACTCCTCAATTTTAATTGGCGAGATGATTGTTCCCAAAACCGTTGCCACCAAATATCATATTGCGTCATCGCAATCATTCATGGGAGTGAAATTGAATTTTGGTTATTAATATTTCCAGGTTTCTTTTCCTTTAAACTTGCTTTTAGCAATATATATATATATATATGGGAATCAAATCCCAACGATAGGGATTTTGATTTCCCAAGGAAATCGGACAAAAAAGCCATCCGCTTTCCTTGAGAAATTGATGGGTCCAGTCACCTCAGCATTTTTCTTGAAAAAGCTGCCATGTTCATGCCCTACTTTCGTAAAGATAAATGCAGAGATGCGCGTCCAATAATGTGACAAAAAGAGAGGCGTGATATCTACGTCCTGTGCGCGCAAGCGAGCTTTGCGTGGTTAGGGTTTTTCTCGACCACATTTCCTCTAAGAAAACGTTTTTTAGCCCAGGAAAGATTGAGTTCTGACGTTGATACATAAATGCTCTTCGCAAGACGACAAAGAAATGATTCAAGCTTAACGAAACCGAGAGCTCTTTACGTTTGAGAGAGTGAGACCAATGAATACAAAATTATCTATGTAAATCATTTGAAAGATATCACAGTGGTAATGAAGCTCCAACTGATCAACGTGCCTTAGTCTGTCGGCAGGCAGAAGCGCGGCATATTTTTTCACTGCTTCTGTTTACGAGTCAAAATATATGATGTAGCGGCCAAACCGTGGAGGCGAACTGAGCAACGAGAGAAGTCCTTGAGAAGAGATGTTGATCAGCCCGTTGACGGCCCGGGATTTACGGTTGAGACGGAAGTTCTTCGCCAGAAAGGATATATCCGCCACCCCTGCAATAGCCAAAGGCGTCGCGTATTTTCCCTCGTGAAACGGCTGCTTGTGTGCCGTGAATGCGTTCACCAGCCATTTGATGTGGCAGCAAAACTTAAGCGAGGTCACGGGGACTATAGTAAATGTAATCGTCCCAAGGTCAACCCAGAGAATAGCTGGAGGCCTCCTGATCCTCGCAATTTTTGGACCCGCAGTCGTCATTGCTGTGAGCTGATCGAACGGGAGGCTTATTTGGGAAACTCAGCTCGATCCACAATCTCTAGCGGTGATAACAACCGCCGGAACGGCTTATGAGGTGGATACAAATACTAATGAGACAATAATAACCTGTTTCAAGAGAAATTACAGAGAATCTACGCAATAAAAGAAATAGTGACTCAGTTTGAACTCGATGATTTTCATCTCTCTTTATTTTTACAGGGCATCAGAGTATCGTCATGCGAGGTGACCTTACCTCCGGTGCAATGTTGCACTTTCCGAGGCAGCTTGGTGAAGCTCGATATTAGGTCAGAGGCAATAATATGGCAAGCCTACACAATCCCGGATGACAGCGGTCAACGCGGCGGCTACTCTGGAGCCTCTATATGGGAAAGCAGCCCCGCGATTGATATGAGAAGGAGGCTCGTGTACGTAGGTTCTGAAAACCTATACACAGTTTCTCTAGAGGTCGCACAATGCCAGGAGAAGCAAAATAACCAAACTGAAAAGCTGACCTGGGCATAGGAACGGATGTGAACTCCAATTCGATCATTGCATTCGACATCAGATTGGGGAGAATCAGGTGGGCACGACAACTCGGGTGATACGACGTGTTACTCAGCATATCTGCGAACGGCAACAGGCGAGACACCATAACTGCCGTGCAAAAGAGTGGCTTTGCTGCATGCTACGCGTTCTAGTATTACCACGCAAACCATTTAGGTATCAGATGGCTCCTGGTTCAAACAATTTAGGGCTAGTTCTTCTTAGGGTATCAGTAAATCAAAATGAGCCAACTGAATCCCTTTCTCAATAGATTATAGATTGGCACCTTAACAACCAGACACAAGCCCTTCATAAACCAGGTAAAAATAATGTGAACAATTAGATATCACACACAAGAACATATATGAAATTGCAATACCATAATATCGATCCACGAATCAATGGTTAACTCCCTTGTGTTAGCTTTGCCATGACTCGCGAGTACCAATGGAGGCAAAATTTATTGTCACGTGGCATCAGGAGTTCCCCAAACACTTCAGTAGGAAAATTATGAAGAAACTAATGAGAGAAAATTCTCGACAAGTTCCCAGTGAAGTGTTCAGGGGAACTCTAGAGGCAACCTGACATTTTCATTCACTGTTTTTGCTCTTTGGACTATTTTCTTCTCAGTGAATACATGATTCTGTACTTCGATTCAAGTAAAACCAGAAGTTCTTTCTCCTTTGCATCTTGTACTTTGTTCTTCATTTCTTCACATGGTATCAGAGCTTTAGCCACAGCTATAGCTGATCTTACTTGGATCGGTTTTGTACTTCAAGACATTGTCATCAGTTTATCTGCTCCAACCTCTCTCTTTTGTGACAACAAGTCCGCCATTGCTCTCTCACTTAACCCTGTTTTACATGCTCGCACCAAGCATATTGAAGTTGACTTTCATTTTGTTCGTGAAAAGGTAGCTTCTGGATCCTTAATTGTCTCTTATACTCCTAGTATTCGCCAACTTGCAGATGTCTTTACCAAATCTTTACCTCGATTTTTGCATTTTACTCTTCGCACCAAATTGGGCTTGGGGCCTTTACCCCTTCCCAATTTGTGGGGGGATGTTAAAGATAGTGTTTTGAAGAAAGGATTTGTAGAAATGCATAAGGAAAAAGAGATTGGAAACGAAGCTCATTACTGAGGAGTTCTGCTGATGCTGTGCTCATGGCAATGAGGAAGAAGTACAGAAGATGGTGAAGTCAGAACTCATGATCGACATGAAGATAGAGATTGTTCGTTACGAGTCTAAAGACTTAGAGCCTGAAGACGTTAACAAGGAAAAGCACGTGCTCTAATACATTAGGACGGTTAGTTTGTTAGATAAGGAATCAAGTTGTTAAGTCGGTTAACTCCATCTTCTTCCTCAAGTCTTATATAAGCTGCGATGTACTCTGTTCTTCAATAGCAGAAAGAGAATAGAAGATAGAGAATAGATAGAGAGAGAAAGAGATGAAATGAGATTGTATTACAGAAGAGATGGAAGAAAGCTCTCAGTGAATACATGATTCTGTACTTCGATTCAAGTAAAAACAGAAGTTCTTTCTCTTTTGCATCTTGTACTTTGTTCTTCATTTCTTCACATCTGTTGCTTGCCCATCTTAGGGTTGCTTGCCCTGGTATTTATAGAAGACTTTCCTTCTTTTCTTCTTTTTCTCCCTTTGCGCGAACATTAAAAAAGATAAAAGATAAAAAAGAGTAATTTTTTACGAGTGGCGCGTAAGAGGAGACCGACATGTGCATTCGCAGTCGAAATATCGACCAATTATCGGAAAGCTATTGTTCTGTAAACATATTTCGACAATAAGCATGTCCATCTTCAAACTCCTACTCGAAAGAATAATCTACTCTCTTTTCGGGGGCGAAATAATTTACTCTTAACTATATGCTAATAGGAAATTGGTGTCGTTTCATTTAATTAGTCTAGACTAATAATAATTAGCATGGTATGTGTATCTAAATTATACTTCCATTTACTCATTGAGTTAACATCAAAACCTTCTAATTTTCCTCGTTTCGTTTCTTTAAATTGTAGTTTAAGCCCTAGATGGCATGCCATTTTATGGTCACGTGAGCGCTGACGATTGAGGCATCTTGTAATTGATAGGATCCTCTAATTCATGCATATCTATAAATAAGGGTTTTACCATACATGTTTACTTCTATAAATAAGAACAAATGAAAGTTCAAGTTTTCCTTCTTACCCTTCATTAATTAGACTCCGTTTCCAAAGGGGTGTTGTAAAAACTTCTGGTACGTGCCTTTCCTCTCATTAGTTTAATTTTTCAAAAATCTTCTCCTACAAGTCATATAATGTGATATACAACTAAACTTTAGGGGAATTAGAGTCAATGTATGTTCATACTCTAAAATAATAGTGAACCAGAAGATGAGGAGAATCGATAAAATTAATTATCGAGGACGTGATTCCACTGCTCGAGCGTACAAAGTAGCGGGCATGAATGAATAAATTGCTTGTACTTGTTGTCATAAAATGTGCAAAGACCTAGGGTACATCCAAATCAATTGCAACCATTGATTTGAGACTACATTCAATCTTCAATCAGCATATCTGAACAATTATCGATTTGCAGCTCCGTCAAAGGCTATGAAAGAAGCCTGTTAACATGACAAAAACGAAGAGAAAGGAACATATTATATATGTCGGGTGACCTTTCTGCTGCAAAAATAAATTGAGCGAATTGAACAAATGAATAGATATAACATTATCTTAGATTAGCAAGTGATCTGAAGCTGTGGACTGTCCCATGGCGTTAATTTAAATAGACAAAAGTGGAATTCATCCTCCGCCTTCGTCGAGCAATTTCCCGTGCGGTACCGCCATTTCTCTAACTTCAGTCAATGAAGATCATCCTGCGACAGTCGAAAGAGAATAAAGATGATTTGTTGTCAGCAAACCAACTTTCTTTAACCATAATGATGAACTCCAACTTGATGATTCTTGCCTTTGCCATCTAGGGTTTCCCTAAATTAACTTAAACAGATAGAGTGACACTAAATATTCAGAGTTTGTCTAGCTTCAGTGAATTATATTCAACGACTACCAAACAACTTCCATTCGATGGGTAAGGCTAGATTAGCTTGAGAAGTTCAGCAAGCAATAACACTTTTGAGTTGAAAAAAGCGAGGAAATGGTGAAACCACGTAAAATTAATGATAATGATATTAGGATTCGCTTGACGCTTCCAATGAAGCAGATGATTTTGCTGCATGCTCGGGATTCGAGTATCACCATGTAGACCAGATGGGAATTAGAGGGTTCCTGCTCCAACCAATTTAGGGCTAGTGCTTCTGAGGGTAACAATGAATTAATATGAGCTGATTAAACCCTTCTCGCAGTAGAGTATGGTATATGTTTCTAGAGCGCCTTACCAACCGGACACCAAGCCCTTCATAAAACCTATACGGGCAATGTGAACAATCAGATGTCACACACCAAGAACATATTCAAGAATTGCGTTCACGTAATAGCAACCCATGAACCAACGTTTACCTCCCTCGTATTAGCTCTGCCTTGAGTTGCAAGCATCGACCGAGGTGAAGTTTATTGTCAAGCAGCATCCGGAGTTCCCCCAAACACTTCAGCAGGAAACTTATGAATAAGCCAATGAGAGAAAATTCTCAAAGACTTCCCAGTGAAGTGCTCAGGGGAACTCTAGAGGCGACTTGACCTCTTTTTTCTTTTCCACTGTTTTTGCTCTTTCAATCATCCGTTGCTTGCTCATCTTAGGGTTTCTTGCCCTACTATTTATAGAGGGCTCTCCTTCATTCTTTCCTTCCCCTCGCGTGGATGCCTTCGTCTGCTTCCTGTATCAATGTGCAAGTGGTGTGAAAGTGACAAGACGAAATCTTTCTTCTTCTACTAATAATAGAAATAACAATACTACTAATAATAATGGCAATAGTAATGATTTAAATTATTGTTGTTGTTGATGCTACAATTATAAATGCTAGATTCACTAAGATTGGCCTATGAAATCGGTGTATGAGTGATGTGATAAATTTTTGGTTGATTTTTGTTGAAGAACACGAGGTAATTTCCTTGCTTATAATCTGTCATGTACTGATTGTGAAGATCGCCTTAGTACATCTAACAATATTTTAGAGAAAAAAAAGGCTGTAATATTAATTTACATACTAGTGATACAACAAAATTTTGTTGATTGATGAAGATTTTGATACATTTTTTAAATGCTTATGATGGTAGAGACCACCGGATTTCGGATATCTCATACTACTTTTTATGGAGAAAAAGAAAATTGTGCGAGGGCAAATGAACATGGACGCAACTATAGGCTATGTGGGAGGTTTTGATGAAGTGAACATATCGCCCTTTGGTACGTCTCTCTCTGGTCCTTTCGTTTTCAATTTTTTCCTCGTAGATACGAATCAAACCTCTTACTTGGTCCTAATAAATTCTTGTGCTTATGCGCCATTTGTATGATAAAATTGAGTTTTCCTACTTAAAGATGTGTTTGATTATCCACTTCGAAAGCTTGACGTATACATAAAAGAAAAGACCTATATGTTTCACGCGAATCCTATTCAATCCTTTGTATTTGACAAAGGTAATAGAAGGCTAGAGACTTCCATGCGCATAGTGAACAGGCGAGCAAAAGAACATTGATCTCGTACTATTTCAAATAATCATGCCTAATAGCATAAAGCATCAAGAAGCCTTGTACAGCAAGAGCAAAACACTTGTAATGATGTCAAGAACTAGACCACACGGTACAAATTACATTTGAACTATCATGTAGTAATTTTAAGGGCATATTTGTTTTGTGGAAGATGAATGCTTTGGAAAACAAATTTCTTAAAAATAATCCTTTGCATCATCTATAAAAATTAATTAATGAAGAATATTTTTATCATTCATGAAAATGTTTAGATATAAATTTTTGTGAATAATGAAAATATTTTTCATTAATTAATTATTTCAAGCAATACAAGTGATCGTTTTTGATAAAGTATTTTCTAAATCATCCAATTTTTGCAAAACAATCGAAGCCTGAGATACCATGCCTACATTGGGTGCTCAAAAAGAGAGTGAGAAAGCATCCCCGAAAAAGATCGAAGAGGATGTGGAGGGATAGGGCTTGGGACATTTGAGAAGAAGAGCAAAAAAGAATTTTCATCCACTCACCACAAAGATTCTCTCGTCGGCCCATTTTAATACACCCACAATTCAGACCAGGTTCACTATCTATCCACATTTCATCTTTTCATAAATCATTCCCTCTAAAAAAAATCTTTTTTTTTTTTTTTTTAGAGATGAGAAATTATATTCATTATCAATCAACCATCACAAATCTCAAAACCAACCGCTGCTATAAAAAGATTAGATCATTTATAAAGAAAACTATGAAAATATTTTAAATTTATTATACGGATGTCATTTCAATATTAAAATTTTCAATTTGGCAAATTTATTCATATTCTTTACGATGATTTGTCAATATAGTTTTTCTAATCAACTTTTGTTGGAAATCATTAATGTGAGAGTTGGCATCTTATGGGATACGGTTGATACTGATGTGGACAATATTTGCATTTTTTTTAGCTATTAAAAAAAGAAAATGAAAAAAAAATTGCAAAAATTATCCACGTTAGTACCTGCTATGTTATATAAGACGATCGATATCCATGGCAAGGATTTCCAACCAAATTGGCTAGAATAGCTAAATTGACAAATCGTCAAAAAGTTGATAACTAAATTGATCAAATTGAAAGATTTTGAACTAAATTGATATATATTTATTTATAACTTTTATTTTAGTAATTGTCCCATAAATTTATTTATTTTTTTTGTGTGCAGAGCATCAATAGAAAAAATTGCGTCAATGGTAAGCGCAAGTATAATCCATGGAACGTTGTTGTTGTTGTTGGTACTATTATTATTTTTTAATGTTCCTTTTCAAGGTCGATGTACCTGATTAACATCAATTAACCTTTTGATCCTTTTCTTTTCCTTACATTGAAAAAAAAAAAAAGACGCAAGGGATACTTGTTGGAGAAACTATTATTGGCGTATAGCTGTAGTTCGATACATACAAAAAGTCAGCTTTATTTATAACCAAGGAAAGACATAGAAAATACACGCAATCGCATCCAATATACCGAGGAAAATCATTGTAAGTACCGCTACTATTAAAAATTTTCCTCCCTATCTACCCTTAATTTCAGGATTATGACTACCCAATCTCTCATCATAAGTGTCTACGATTACTTGTGCAATACTTTTTTACAAAAAATCTAAGCCACATGATATGATGTTCATTTGACCTGACAAACCAGTGAAATAAAGTCTTGATGATATGCTCTCCTTGAGTCCAACTTATTTTATGGGTTGAATAATTGGATATTTGGATTTTGTTCGTGAAGAAATTTTTTTTTTTTGGGAAAACATTTGCCCTATTTTCCGGTATTTGGTTAGCTTAAAAAAACAAGTCAACAGAAAGCTATGCTTAAATTTTAAAAAATGATTTCTTCTTTGAAAAATTTGGAAAGTATATTTCAAAATATGATTAAGTATTGGCACTTGGACCTAAAATTCTATGTTTGAATATAGGAATCCCAAAGTTGCTTCCCGAGTCTCCAATGCCCAAGTTGGGTCCATTAAGGTTGGGACTAGGTTTTTTATGCCTGGGCATGAGTCCATTAAGACCGAATATATTGAGGTTGGGTTCTAGCCCTTGGTGCCCAAGCCTGAGCCCCTTGCACTTATTCCCGCATCCATAAAGGTCGAGCTCGGGCCCCAACACTCGAGCTCAAGTCCCCAACACTTAGGTTTCGGTCCACAAAGGCCGTGCATGAGTTGTCGGCGATCAGACTCGAGTCCTTGATTAATGGAACTTTTTTTATAAACATATTTTTTTAAATTCGAAATTTCAATTATTTTTTGTTTTCTTAAAAAATCAAAATTTTAATTATTTTCATTTTAAAAATCCAATAATTAATTATTATTTCATTTCTTTCTTTATCTTTTTCTTCAATTGACAACCTGAAAATATTGTCATTTTCTTGGAAAATAGTTTCCAGGAAAACATTTTTCAAAATTGTCACATTTTTTGCAAAACGGGCCTCAGTAAATTTCTAACTTTATCTTGTGAATACTTAGGCAGCGTTTGGTGGTTATGATAAAATTTATAATAGAATAAAATTTATTCTATTTTATATTTGGTGTCTGCTCAAGATAGGATAAATTTATATATAAACGAGATATAGATCGGGTAAAATTATCTTATGAGGGAGTTGTGATAAAGGCGGATAAGATTTTAAATATCCATAATATAAATTTTTTTTCTCAAATAACAAATTTCTTAAATGAAAAAATTAAAATTATATTTCAATATAAATAATATTTGAATTCTCATATAACAAATTCAAAATGACAAAAAATAAAATTTTAGTTTTAAATTTAATGTAATTTTTATTTATATATTCAAATTTAATTCTATCTTATAATATAAATTCAATATATAAATATATATTTATTACATATTTTAGGTGTTTTAGTATTTTAGGTATATTAGTACAATTTTCTATTTAATAAAATTTTATTAGAGAATGATGGAAGGGGAAGAAAGAAATAAAAAAAAAGAAATTAATTAAAAAGAGGGAAAAATAAATAAAAAAGAAAATAAAAATAAAGTAGACAAGATTGTCGAGAGATTTTTATTATCTCCATTTGTAAAATTTGTGATTCATATAAGCATTTATACCAAATAATATACATAATATGATGTGAATATATCCAACTTTATTATTGCAATTACCTAATAATGAATAAGATATAGCAAAATCCTTTAAATTTCATATCCTATCATATACCGTTCTATCTTGATTAGAAATCCGGATGATTAACGTAATCTTAATATGTCCTAAACCTATTATTAGCAATTGGGGGCGCTATTACTATTGCTTTTCTTTATCCTTACGGGGGAGGGGGGGAGTATGTTAGCCTAACTTGGCTTGAAAAGGATTTGCGCGAATGATTGTGATGAAACTCAAAATCGAGACAACAGTTTGATTTCATTGCCTTTTTTTATGCCAGAAAAAATGAATGAAGTTAAGCATCTCAGAATGTCCATGACCTGGATTTTTTTTCTTTCATTTTTTTTTCCAAGTTCTAGATGCTAATGTGTTAAAGGGCCCCGCTTAAAGATCTAGCTTGAGTTGACTTTAGCGTGAGAAGTTCAAATATTTTATTAGCTTCCCTCTATCATAGTCATTTGGGGGATTTGCTTTAAATAAAATTAGAATATGTTAATTCTTTTACGGGCCAATGTCACGACTAAAGGTGGATGCCAAATTCAGTGGCTAAAATCTGACCACGTCCCTGGCTTTTGCCTCCTCCAACAGGGTCCCTCCTTTCTTTATAAAGAAATATAATTCTGTTTATATTATAAAAAAGGCTAAAATCGAATACAAAAATAAATATATTTTAGTTATATGGATTTTTTAATTCTTCAGTGGTCAAATTTGTTTAATGCCAGTATATGAATCATTTTTTTTTTTGTCGGTTCTACTCTACTTCTAATTTAACTTTCACTCTTAGACTTTTGTCATGTCTCCTTACAAGGTGTGGGAGTCGAAATACATACTTGAAACTAAATTGTCCTCATCTCAACCTCCGAGAAAATGGGAATTCGAATCCCCCACATCCTCCTTCCATGTTAAAAGGGAATCATTGAATTGGATGGTTTCGTGTCTTGAAAGATGCATGTGGATGATGGAGAATCAAAGATCAGTGTCGTACAAGGACGGATATCTCTAGCTTGCAAAGGAAAAAATAAAAGAAATAAATGTCAAATTTTATCTTCATATAATATATCCCATCTTCACTTTGAAAATGTGGAAATTTCATTTAATATTTATCACTTTCATATTAATTTGTATCCTGACACCTCCACTTATTTAAAAAAAAAAAAAAAAATTTCTCATTCCCAAATCGCCTTGCCAGAAAACCCCCAAACTCTAGCACGCGCTTCTCTCTCCCACCCAATCGCCGCCGACTCAAAATCGGTGTATGAGTGATGTGATAAATGTTTGGTTGATTGTTGAAGAACACGAGGTAATTTCCTTGCTTATAATCTGTTATGTACTGATTGTGAAGATCGCCTTAGTACATCTAACACTATTTTAGAGAAAAAAAAAAGGCTGTAATATTAATTTACATACTAGTGATACAACAAAATTTTGTTGATTGATGAAGAATATGATACATTTTTTAAATGCTTATAATGGTAGAGACCACCGGATTTCGGATATCTCATACTACTTTTTATGGAGAAAAAGAAAATTCTGCGAGGGCAAATGAACATGGACGCAACTATAGGCTAAGTGGGAGGTTTTGATGAAGTGAACATATCGCCCTTTGATACGTCTCTCTCTGGTCCTTTCGTTTTCAATATTTTCCTCGTAGATACGAATCAAACCTCTTACTTGGTCCTAATAAATTCTTGTGCTTATGCGCCATTTGTATGATAAAATTGAGTTTTCCTACTTGAAGATGCGTTTGATTATTCACTTCGAAAGCTTGACGTATACATAAAAGAAAAGACCTATATATTTCACGCGAATCCTATTCAATCCTTTGTATTTGACAAAGGTAATAGAAGGTTAGACTTCCATGCGCATAGTGAACAGGCGAGCGAAAGAACATTGATCCCGTACTATTTCAAATAAGCACAAGAGAGTGAGAACTAGACCACACGGTACAAATTACATTTGAACTATCATGTAGTAATTTTATGGGCACATTTATTTCGTGGAAGATGAATGATTTGGAAAATAAATTTCTTAAAAATAATCCTTTGCATCATCTATAAAAATTAATTAATAAAAATATTTTTATCATTCATGAAAATGTTTAAATATAAATTATTGTGAATAATGAAAATATTTTTCATTAATTAATTATTTCAAGCCATACAAGTGATCGTTTTTGATAAAGTATTTTCTAAACCATCCAATTTTTGCAAAACAATCGAAGCCTGAGATACCATGCCTACATTGGGTGCTCAAAAAGAGAGTGAGAAAGCATCCCCGAAAAAGATCGAAGAGGATGTGGAGGGATAGGGCTTGGGACATTTTAGAAGAAGAGCAAAGGAGAATTTTCATCCGCTCACCACAAAGATTCTCTCGTCAGCCCATTTTAATACACCCACAATTCAGACCAGGTTCACTATCTATCCACATTTCATCTTTTCATAAATCATTCCCTCTCAAAAAAATCTTTGGTTTTTTTGGAGATGAGAAATTATATTCATTATCAATCAACCATCACAAATCTCAAAACCATCCAACCGCTATATACGGATGTCATTTCAATATTAAAATTTTCAATTTGACAAATTTAGTCATATTCTTTACGACGATTTGCCAATATAATTTTTCTAATCAACTTTTGTTGGAAATCATTAATGTGAGAGTTGGCATCTTACGGGATACGGTCGATACTGATGCGGACAATATTTGCATTTTTTTTAGTTGTTAAAAAAAGAAAATGAAAAAAAATTGCAAAAATTATCCACGTTAGCACCTACTATGTTATATAAGACGATCGATATCCACGGCAGGGATTTCCAACCAAATTGGATAGAATAGCTAAATTGACAAATCGTCAAAAAGTTGAGAACTAAATTGATCAAATTGAAAGATTTTGAACTAAATTGATATATATAAAATAGATTTATAAATTTTATTTTAGTAATTGTCCCATATAATTTTTTTTTTTTTGTGTAGAGCATCAATAGAAAAGATTGCGTCAATGGTAAGCGCAAGTATAATCCATGGAACGTTGTTATTGTTGTTGTTGTTGTTGTTGTTATTATTATTTATTAATGTTCCTTTTCATGGTCGATGTACCTGATCAACATCAATTAACCTTTTGATCTTTTTCTTTTCCTTACATTGAAAAAAAAGAAAAAAGACACAAGGGATACTTGTTGGAGAAACTATTATTGGCGTATAGCTGTAGTTCGACACATACAAAAAGTCAGTTTTATTTATAACCAAGGAAAGAAATAGAAAATACACGCAATCGCATCCAATATACCGAGGAAAATCATTGTAAGTACCGCTACTATTAAAAATTTTCCTCCCTATCTACCCTTAATTTCAGGATTATGACTACCCAATCTCTCATCATAAGTGTCTACGATTACTTGTGCTTAAAAAAACGAGTCAACAGAAAGCTATGCTTAAATTTTAAAAAATGATTTCTTCTTTGAAAAATTCGGAAAGTATATTTCAAAATATGATTAAGTATTGGTGCTTGGACTTAAAATTCTATGTTTGAATATAGGAATCCCAAAGTTGCCTCCCGAGTCTCCAATGCCCAAGTTGGGTCCATTAAGGTTGGGACTAGGTTTTTGATGCCTGGGCATGAGTCCATTAAGACCGGATCTATTGAGGTTGGGTTCTAGCCCTTGGTGCCCAAGCTTGATCCCCTTGCGCTTATTCCCGCATCCATAAAGGTCGAGCTTGGGCCCCAACACTCGAGCTCAAGTTCCCAGCACTTAGGTTCCGGACCACAAAGGCTTTGCATGAGTTGTCTGCGCTCAGGCTTGAGTCCTTGATTAATGGAACTTTTTTTATAAATATATTTTTTTAAATTCGAAATTTCAATTATTTTTTATTTTCTTAAAAAATCGAATTTTTAATTATTTGCATTTTAAAAATCCAATAATTAATTATTATTTCCTTTCTTTCTTTATCTTTTTTCTTCAACTGACGACCTGGAAATATTGTCATTTTCTTGGAAAATAGTTTCCTGGAAAACATTTTTCAAAATTGTCACATTTTTTGCAAAACGGGCCTTAGCAAATTGCTAACTCTATCTTGTGAACACTTAGGCTGCGTTTGGTGGTTATGATGAAATTTATAATAGAATAAAATTTATTCTATCTTATATTTGGTGTTTGCTCAAGATAAGATAAATTCATATATAAACGAGATATAGATCGAATAAAATTATCTTATGAGGGAGTTGTGATAAAGGCGGATAGGATTTTAAATATCCATAATATGAAAGTTTTTTCTCAAATAACAAATTTCTTAAATTAAAAAATTAAAATTATATTTCAATATAAATAATATTAGAATTCTCATATAACAAATTCAAATGACAAAAAAATAAATTTTTAGTTTTTAATTTAATTTAATTTTTATTTAGTACAATTTTCTATTTAATAAACTTTTATTAGAGAATGATGGAATAGGAAGAAAGAAATAAAAAAAGAAATTAATTAAAAAGAGGGAAAAAAAATATAAATAAAGTGGACAAGATTGTCGCGAGAGGTTTTTATTATCTCCATTTGTAAAATTTGTGATTCATATAAGCATTTATACCAAATAATATACATAATTTGATGTGAATATATCTAATTTTATTATTGCAATCACCAAATAATGAAAAAGATATAGCAAAATCCTTTAAATTTCATATCCTATCATATACTGTCATATTTTGATTAGAAATCCGGATGATTAAACGTAGTCTTAATATGTCCTAAACCTATTATTAGCAATTGGGGGCGCTATTGCTATTGCTTTTCTTTCTTTGGGGAGAGATCTAGAATAGAGTACATGGGCCAAATTCAAATTATGTTAGCCTAACTTGGGTTGAAAAGGATTTGCGCGAATGATTGTGATCAAACTCAAAATCGAGACAACAGTTTGATTTCATTGCCTTTTTTTATGCCAGAAAAACTGAATGAAGTTAAGCATGTCAGAATGTCCATGACTTGGATTTTTTTTCTTCCCTTTTTTTTTTCCAAGTTCTAGATGCTAATGTGCTATAGGTCCCCGCTTAAAGATCTAGATTGAGTTGACTTTAGCGTGAGAAGTTCAAATATTTTAATAACTTCCCTCTATCATAGTCATTTGGGGGATTTGCCTAAAGGGTTCGTTCGTTTCGGGGAAAATAATTTTCAGGAAAACGTTTTCTGGATTTTTCGGCGTTCGTTTCACGGAAAATGAATTCCTTAAGGAAAATGTTTTCCATTAAAGGAAAAAAGTCTTCTAAAGTAGGGCAAAATGTTTTCCACCTTGATCTCTCTTATCTCACACCTTTACAACTCCTTACTTCCTCCTCCCCTTTCTTTTTTTTTTCTTTTTTCATTCGAATTATTTTTTAATTTCCTTTTTCTTTCTTTTTTTTTTGTTTTGTTTTTGTTTCTCATATTCTTCTTTCTTGGCTAGTCGTCAGACTAAGTGAACCTCAAGCTCATCGATCTCAAACTCGCGCTCGTCGATCTGGTGATCCTCGAGCTTGACGCTCGCGTTCGCCAATCTGATGAGCATAAAATATTTTCCTTACCGAACACCGGAAAATATTTTCCGAAACATTTTCAGGTTTTAACCGAACACCAGAAAATAATGTCATTTTCCTGGAAAATGACTTCTGGGAAAATATTTTTCGAAAATAACTCATTTTCTGCGAAACGAACGGACCCTAAAATTAGAATTTGTTAATTCTTTTACGGGCCAATGTCACGGCTAAAGGTGGATGCCAAATTCAGTGGCTAAAATCTGACCACGTCCCTGGCTTTTGCCTCCTCCAACAGGGTCCCTCCTTTCTTTATAAAGAAATATAATTCTATTTATATTATAAAAAAGGCTAAAATCAAATACAAAAATAAATATATTTTAGTTATATGGATTTTTTAATTCTTCAGTGGTCAAATTTGTTTAATGCCAGTATATGAATCATTTTTTTTTGTCGGTTCTACTCTACTTCTAATTTAACTTTCACTCTTAGACTTTTGTCATGTCTCCTTACAAGGTGTGGGAGTCGAAATACATACTTGAAACTAAATTGTCCTCATCTCAACCTCCGAGAAAGTGGGAATTCGAATCCTTTACATCCTCCTTCCATGTTAAAAGGGAATCATTGAATTGGATGGTTTCGTGTCTTGAAAGATGCATGTGGATGATGGAGAATCAAAGATCAGTGTCTTACAAGGACGGATATCTCTAGCTTGTAAAGGAAAAAATAAAATAAATAAATGTCAAATTTTATCTTCATATAATATATCCCATCTTCACTTTGAAAATGTGGAAATTTCATTTAATTTTTATCACTTTCATATTAATTTGCATCCTGACACCTCCACTTATTTAAAAAAAAAAAAAATCATTTCTCATTCCCAAATCGCCTTGCCAGAAAACCCCCAAACTCTAGCACGCGCTTCTCTCTCCCACCCAATCGCCGCCGACTACCACCCCTAGCCTAGCCTAGTCCATGCAATCTCCGTTCGGAGATGCTTTAAGAAGTGACGATGGTCCCTTACACGTGATCGCTATCTCAAGATGGTTTTTGCAATTTTCTCTTTTGCTTAATGTTTTCTATGAAGAATATATACTCTTACGCAGCGATACACATAAATTTGCCATTAGTGAACATGAAAATCCGATACATCTAAAATTATTATTTTAATTCATTCAATTTTGGTTGTCAATTATATATCGTCACGCCACCAATCAACATACCACTTGGCTTCTCATCGTGTTCGTTGGCTGAAACTGAATTGGTTATCCCAACTCCAAAGTCAAACCAAGAGATTTTTCTCTTCATCTTTGCTGCAAACCAAGGGGGCATTGGCGTTCATATATATAGCACAATCCGTTCTAGGATTTACTCAAAACATGCCCAACATAAAGAAAAAGAGATGTGAGCTTCAATCTCCATATATACGCATGGCTCATCGCCTCCATATCCAGAGAATTAGTCACGGCATCTTCGTCGTCCTTGTAACAGTCAGTTTACTAAACATTGCTGTTGCAGAGGTAAGCTGTAGCTCCAACGCACGATTCTTCATAGTTCATATATAGAGCACATACCCCCTCCAGTAGCCAGAGATAAAAAATTATGGTATGTGAACATGTGTTTACTCAATACTCTTTTCATTTGTCATTAGACACATTAGACATCACCGCATATAACATTTTCAAGCCTTTGAAAAGTTATTATTCCGAAGTTTAACTTACTCCTTATAGGATGAGATATAAAATATGCTGGACCAAAATCAGACGCCTTGGCAAGCATATCCAATATATACGAAAGGTTGCGTATGCCTTGTTCTATCACAAGTTCCATGAGCTTAAATTTAATGGTGACATGTAGTGGTTAAATCATGGAAGCGACCTAAGCAACACGAGAAGCGCTAGGGAGGAGAAGGTAGTCAGCCTATCCACCGTGCAAAACCCACGGTTAAGATGGAAGTGCTTCGCCAGTAAAGACATATCGTCCACGACGGTGGTGGCTGACGCGGTGGTGTATTTCCCCTCGTTGAACGGTTAGTTGTACGCCGTGAACACGTTCGACAGCGTTCTGATTTGGAAGCAGAACTTGAGCAAGCTGACGGGACTCAGAGGCACGGGGACTCTAGTGAATGTGAGATGTCAAGGTTGGTCCTGACGATTGCTGGGAAGCTCCTGATTGTCCCGATTTATGGACCGGCGGCCGTGATTGCCGTGAACCGATCAAATGGGGGGGCTAATTTGGTTGACCCAACTTGATTCGAATCCTCTAGCTGTGATCACGGCCTCCGGCACAGCTTACTCGGGGTTAGTCCAATGCTTCTTAAAGAAATATCATTTAGTAAATTTATTTGAATTTGATAGGACCTTATTTTGAGTCGGTCATTTAATAAAAAATATTGAAATATCCTGCATTGTTTGATTATGTGATTTATGTAATTTTTACGTATGCGTGATTCCCTTTAACCGATTAACTTAAGTGTTTGGGTTGGAATTTCTAATATAGTATCAAAGCCAGTTTTGCTCCAATTTATTTTGCTTGTGCGTATACTCCGTCAGTCAAATTTCACGCGTGTTCCTCATCCAGCTTGCACATGAGATAGGTGTTGCAAAATCTCACATCACTTGACTATAACTAAATGACGCAACCTCAACATAACCAAAATTCAGCCTAATATTAACATATATACATCAACATATATATATATTTGACAGAAAGGGCATTTGGTTACAATATCAGAGTATTTCTATAATCTACAAAATCAAAACATATACCTTCTGCAAAGACTAACTTATAAACTTATCAATTATATACAAGCCATACCAAAAGTCCCCATCACAAAAGTTCTCTTCGAAATGGACGCTCACCCCTACTTGTGGCTCACTGAAGAACCTGAAAAATAAGTAGATGAGAAGAGTGAGTTACCATGGCTTAGTGAGTAACACATTATTTCTAAGCAGATCGAGAAATTACTATGCATATTTAGAAACACAATCCTAACTCATTTTAACATACTATTTAATCATAACTCAAATATCGAAGATACCAATGGTCTAGTCCAACGGCCAATCTCATAAAACATGTATTAATGATCTATTCCATTAATTAATCTCATCAAACCATACGTCGATAGTCCATGGTCCACTCTATTGACCAATTCATGCTCAAATGTCTAGCCATGGCTACGCGTAACGCCCGTGACAAGACGGTCAAGATTCCCACCTTGGCAAGGTCTTCACCTATTATTAGCCGGTGGCTCGGCCCACAAGAATGTTCTAGACTAGTATGCGCGTACTCACACACCCCTCGGGGTTCACAGAGACATTAAGCATCAACCACCAATCACAATATCCAGTAATTCAACATTAGAATGAAAGTCATATCACAACTCAAAATTTGATATATAAATATCAAAGTATTCTTCCAAAATGTCTCAGGATTCTTTCATAAAGAATTTCACAAACCATTTTTAAACAACTATTCAAATCAAATTCACAATATAACTCATTCTTTCAAACAACGAAATGGCAGTAATAGCTCGATCCTGTTTTATGCAACAAAAGATGCATTTTTATCAACTCGTAGAATATATAATACACTATGTTTCTCAAAACATGAGTTTAAAAAATAAAGAAGAAATAATGTACTCATCTGGGAAAAACCAAAAATCAACTTTGATGCTTACTCAAACCAACGTACTCGGATCCCTAATAATTAACTGAAAAACAATATCAAAAGGCCAAGTAAAAAGGATATTCTTATAACGACTCACATATACTAGGCCTATTTGTCAATGAAACAACACCTATGCACCACGAAAGCTCGCATTTAGAGGAAACCCATTGTTTTCCGCTAGGCACGGCCCACGTGCTAATTTCGTTGCGCTATAACTTCTTCCACCAAATTCTGTTTTGAGTTGTCTGATAGTCCTTAGAAAGCTCTCTTGACGTACTACAACAACCCCAACTCAGGTGTCCCAAAACAACACCAAAAATGACAAAAAATCAAGTTCAAAGCTACTGTTTGCTACAGTTCCAGAACGCGCCCCCCAACTTTAAAATTCCATTATAGACAAATTGCAAGCTCAAATCACGATCCATAATATGCTATTACTTCACAACATCTCAAAGTACAATTTCTACAAAAATATGCCGTTCAACAACTCAAAGATTGAGCTTCGCCGCACAAATATCCAAGAAATCCGAATTTCGAGCCCTAATTACGACGGTTGCTTCAAGTAGATGATTAGAGGCTTCGATCACTTACTGGTATTGCAAAACAAATTTGAGTTGGCTTGATGAGGCGTCCAGATCGTGAGTGCGCCAAATTTTTTTCTCTTTTTTCCTTTCTCTTCTTTCTCTCCTCTCCCTTGTTTCTTTATTTCCCCTATTTTCGTTTCCGCTGAAGCCCTCCCTCTTTCCTCTCTTTTAAATAGCCGAAGCTTTCACTATTTTCCTTCATCTTCTTTTGTTGACATTTCGAACCATTTCTTTTCCTTTTTTTTAGCCAATATATTACAGCTACGGCCTCTACACAGCCCCACCCGAATTGGAAGAATGCCAAGAGAGGCAAAACAATCAGACGACCCCGCCAACCGAACCCGACCAATGCATCGGGCCTGATGTTAACTTCAATTCGATCATAGCGTTCGAGATGGAGTCAGGAAGGATCAGGTAGGCGCGGCATTTAGGACGGTACGACGTGTGGTACCTGGCTTGTTTGGCGCTCAACAGTCCCGGCTGCCCGACAGGGCCTAACTTAGATGCCGATTTCAGGGAGGCTCCGATGCTGATCACGATCTCCACAAATGGAACTGAGCGTGACATTGCAGTCGCCGTACAAAAGAGTGGGTTTGCTTGGGCTTTGGACCGTGACTCTGGGGATATAGTATAGTTAAGAGTAAGTATAATGGTTTTCATTCTTTTCTATTAAGAAATTGCGGGAAGAAATTTTTTAGCCCAACCAATGAACTAAATGAAACAAATTTAACAGAGAAGTTCACTATTTTTCTTTTCAAATATAATTCTTCTTGATGTGTTAGCTGGCAGGACCTGGTAGCATTGAAGGGGGAGGCACATGGGGCACGGCCACAGACGGCAAAAGGTCTACACTAACATTGCCAATGGCAATCGAGAGAACTTCACCCTTGCTCCCACAACCCGAATGACGACAGCAGGCGCATGGGTCGCCCTGGATGTGCGTTCCAGAGAAATACTATGGTTCACGGCTAACCCGAGCAATGAAACCGCACCTACGCTGGTTTCTGTGGCGAATGGGGTTGTGTTCGCGGGTTCGGTGGCTCTGTAGGGGCCGTGTATGCAATGGACGCCGAGGCAGGCAAGATACTGTGGTCATCCAATTCAGGAGCCACAGTGTATGGAGGGGTATCAATAAGTTATGGGTGCATTTATCATGGGAATGGGTATAAGTTGGGAGCAGTGGCCCAGTTGCATCCAAGTTGGATCGGAGGGACTGACCTTTATGCTCTGTGTGTCAAGTAAGGGAGATAACAGTTAGTTTCTTGGGTCACAAACTATATAGAAATAAGTTGGTCATACAATACATGTTTCATTTCATTCTCAAGCCAAAATGAATCTATTCAAGTATCAAGAAATAAAATTGGTTCGTCAGAAGTTGAATACTACCCATCAGTGCGATTCGTATTGCTTATTGAAATGTCAAAATATTAGTTCCTAATTATCGTGAAATGTGATGGCCGTCTATGAAATTAATTCACTCGAAACTCACGAAATTCTACATATGTCAGTCATATATAACTCGGTGTTCCAATGGGCATACACGGCAAAAAAGAACAAACCCCATTACCACAAAGCTAGTACATGTTGGTAATTTGTTTATAAAACAAATGAAGAGGTGCATTGTCCCACATCGAAAAGATGTGAGTGCGCACGTGGACGAGATTTGGCACTAACCAACAATCATTATTTTATTTATTGAAAATTCGGATTTATTTCTATAAAAATTAATTATAAAGTCTTGTTGAAACAGTGCGACTGTTCACGAAAAGTTATGATTATTTTTTTAATTATTATTTTTTTTATTCCGAATTTTGTTTGTGTCTTTTCAAGACAACCTTTGAATAAAGATATCCGTTCGGTTTGCAACATTTCCCGAAGGGTTGCAATTGTTCGGTTTTAACTTATGAATGGACACATTTGTTCACTTGAGCAATTTTCGAAAGAATGTGTTTGTTCATTTCGCAACCTTTCACGAAGAGTTGTCTTCGTATTTTAAGACTATTTTATATATACTTGTCAGAGAGAAGAAGAATAGGTGTGATCATTTTTCATCTTTTCGAATATCTTCTTCCATCTTTTCGTTTTCTTTGGAGAGAAACTACAGCCATTGTTTCCAATTGTTTCTTATGAGAGACCCTGGAGAAATACTAGAATTGCTATCTAGTATTCTCATTTTGAGACTTTGTTGTATCCTGGAGGAAATTTGCCGGTGATCATTAGCAACTTTGTGGGGCAAATAAATCCTTAAAGAAAGTGATATCACGCCTCAAAGTCCGACTTGAGTACTCTAAAGATCCGACTTCATTGTTCTACCCAATTCGAAGCAATATTTTCCCAACAATACATACTCAAGCACTTGAAGGCCGCATTATTGTGAAGATATATATCATGTGGCACCAGGAGTTCCCCCAAACACTTCAGTAGGAGCTTGGCTTGTATTTTCTTCTTTCATTTTCAAATCCCCATTGAAGTGTTCAGGAGAATTCTAGGGGGCACTTGATGAGTGCATGGCCTTGTTTGGCCTCGAAAGAAATTGAACCAGCTCCAAAACTTCAATTTCCTTTTGTGTGCTTGGTCTGGTGGGCTAAGCAACCAACATCCTACTATATTTATATATGAGTTGATCTTCTACTTTAGAAGCTTTCAGAATAATCACCGGCAAAGGCCTGAAAGCTCAGTCACCTCGACCTCGAACCTAGCCTCATTTCTGTGCCAGGTGACTCCTCAGAGAATAATTATTGTGGGCACGAGAGTGGCAATGTCGGTTTATATGCTTTGACCTCATACCTTCTTTTTCAGCTTTTCTTGTGACCACAAAAGCATCACGAACTTTGTTAGAACTTCTAAAGGAGATTCTGATTTATATTGAAGATGTGGTAGCTAGCTCTATAGTTTAGTAAACAATATTGCACAGCACAGTAAGTCTTTTAATTTATCTTCAACACTGCTTATGATGATAGCTAGGGGATTTTCAAATCCAGGCTTAACTTTGAAGAACTTTTCAAGTGGGATGCTCTGTTAGTAACCTTTTCCCCGGTTTATACATGAACTGTTCTGCCACTGAGTTTCCATATTCACCACATGAAGGTGGACAACAATGTCGGCAGCACTTGCATATTAATATACATGGCTCAATTTATGAGCCGAATGCATGTGAGCGATTAGATCAAACTAGCCCCACGTGAAGCCTGCCAAATTTGTACTTGGAAGTGAGGAAGAAAAGTTCGAATCATGCCCTCCCGTATAGACATGGGTTACTTATCGATACAAAGTGTATGGATTCAAATTGATATGTACTTCTTTAGACTTTCTTATTACCTAGAGCAATGCCGGCTTTATGATCAAGGTTAAAATCAACATGTGCACGGGCATAGAAATTTTTGCACAATCCAAAAGTACCTCTAAGCTGGTTTCTTCTACTGTTGGCAACCAAGAAAAACGAGAACTCAAGAGGACAGGTCGTTTCGAGAAGAGAGAAAAAAAGAAAAGGGACAGAAACATAAAGGGATGGTTGATGTCCACATCTCACGCCAGGTTACCATATTCTTCTCCTTTCACCTTCCCATTGAACTTGACCTGGTTCGTTATGCTTTGGCATTGATCACTTCATGGACGTTTGTCTAGTTCTCGTAGCTTTTTTTGCTTCTTCTTTTTTCCCCTCTGTGAGGTCCTTTTTTTTTTTTTTTTTTTACAAAGGCCTCGCGGTACCCCTGTTCCTTGAAGATACTTGGAGTTCCTCTTACCACTTCCATTGGGGTTAGAAGGGCCCCCTCTCCCTTAGGCGATGCCTTGTACACTTTCCAGTACAAGCTTTCCAGTTGATAGTTTGAGGCAAAAACTTGTCTGCTCTTACGATACGGAAAATTCTTCAATTTTGACATTACATTTCAGAAATGGATGGTTTGTGGGTCGGAGTTAGAATATTTTCTTATTTAGTTGATGACGTCTGCACAAGTGTCAAATTCTGAGTCGAGGGTGCATCTGAAATTGAGTGGGTGGGTCCACCATATATTAGCCAAAATGGTGTGTATATATATTTTGGTAGGATGTGAGACTAGGGATGAAGATGGTTTTAGGGTAGAACTAGAAATCTAAGAACTGGACCGGTGGAAACCGGTCTCCTTCCAAGTTTTAGGATATGTATGGTAGGTTATAAGTTCCAAAAATTGGGGAACTTGTTTCCACGAATAGGTGACCTATTCGTGGAAACAAGTGATTCTGCAGCATTCCATGATGTCTTGAAACCACTAATATGAGCTTCTATTTCTGGCTATATTAATGACTGAGACTTTTAATTTATTAATATTTCATAATCTTTGTGTGTCTAAATATAAGTTGTTATTAGTAGATTTTAGCAAATGGTAGTGTAATTCGATGTGATGATTTACTACAATAGCTAATTAAGAGCACATGTGGAACTTGGATAAACCCTAAAAACGATCTTGAAACCTGTAACAGGGTAGATTCCACGTTTTTGCATATGCAAAGTAGGTTTCGAGTTACAAAAATTAAGGAACCTATTTCAATGAGTAAATTTTAGGTTTTAGACGTAACTTGGATGGAACTTGGAACTGCTCACCTTATGTGAGACCTGTTCTCTTATTTGTATATTTGATATGATTCAATTCCTTTGAAGTTTCAACAATAAACTAGCTCACACTTACTTTCTCTAGTAAGATAGGAGTAATATCCTCCAAAACTTTAAGAAAATTGAGAGAAATGCTAAAGATGTGTGCGAAAATTATTTGGTCAAAGGAAATTTCCATTAACCATTGGAATTTATCTTAGTGGTTACCCTTCCCACCTGAGAAAGGGGAGGTAGGGAATTCAAATCCCTAACTTCTTAAGGGGAAAATGTGGAGACAATTTAGCATCAGGTGTGGGTTTCGACTCCTATATCTTACAAGAAGATATGACAAAAGTCTGAAAGTGAGAGTTAGAATAGGAATAGAGTAAAACCGATTAAAAAAAAGGAAAATTTCATTAATTACCAAAATGATACATGAAAAGATCCATAAAAAATCCCAGAAATCACCACAGCAAAGCAAGCCCATAAAGCTGCAAAACAAACGAAAATCTAGAATTTAAGGTATATCATCGAAGCATGATTGGCAGAGGTAAGCACATGCTCACCCTTTAAGAACAAGCCCGTTACTATTGCATACAAGCAAAAAGATGGTGGGTCGATCACCAAGTCACACTTTATCATTAGAGATGAGCATACGTCGAAATTTTTATCTATAGCTACGACTTTACCTTTCCGTATTGTGCATCCAGGTTTGGCATCCACAACATCATCACTATACAGAGACAATATAATCTTATTGAACGAAGAGCTAGCCTTTTATGATCCGTTTGATAATGCTTCTATTCCAAAAAACAATTTCTTTTCAAAAATATTCTTTTTCTATTTTTATTCATTGGAACAAATTTTGAGTAAAATAACGTATTTGGTAATTATATAAAATTTTTATTTTCTAATCAAAGAACATGAATGCGTTTGGTATGAATCATAATTTTTTTTGGTTACGTAGTATTTCTTTTAATTTTTTAATATCTTTTTAAGAATTGTTTTTTCCTTTTTTCTTTTCTTCATTGCCGTCACTACCGATTGCCGCCCACTGACTGTCGACCAATTGGTAGCGGAGAGGGCGAGTAGTTGCTAGCAGCGGTCACTGGTGGCGAGTGGCGGTCGCTGGTGGCAGCTAGTGGTTGGTTGGGGCGGATGACGGTGGGCGGCCACAGGCGGCAAGGGAGAAGAAGAAAAGAAAAACTTATTTCTAGAAATTATTCCTGAAAATAAATTACTTTTTTCTATTTCTTAATTCTGTTTTAAATATATTCTCCAGCCACTTTTCTATTTTGGGGAATAGAAAAATTAATTGACGTTACCAAATGGATTTTTGTTCTTTTTTTTATTTTGGGAAGCAAAAGAACATAAAAATAAAGGAATAGAAATGTTAACAAATGGACCCTCAGTGAATGCAATCTACCAACACTTCTAGCAAAAACGTGTTAAACGAGTACAAATATGATACTAGAGCTATTGTGAACACCTCGAAATTGGAAGCGAAGTACTTATTCATTAGAATTCATAGATCTAAAATTAAATTGGGAGAGATAAGCTCCCAAATCTAAAATTGGGAGAGTAGAGCTCCTAGACTAAGATTTAGATTGGGAGAGTAAAGCAAGAAACAAGATAAAATAGAAGGAAAAAAAAAACAAAACCAAAGAGAGAGGAGAGGGAGAGATTTAGGTTAAAACCCTCCCCTCCAGTGATAGAAGAAGCCAAGAAAGGTTACAACTAAGAGAGGAAGAGAGAGGGAGAGAGCGGTAGGGGAGTTGTGGATTTATGCAATATGCAAAAATTGTTCACAATGCACACCACCAAATGAGTGTATAAAAGTTTATGAAGCATTTTCAATGTGCCTTGTTTATTATGTTTATTTGGCATGATTATAGGCCCAATTCCATAAAAAAGCACCAACTTTAGGTGTTGTTCCAAATCTGACCAAAACTATATTTTGTCTAAAAAATAAGCCCGAACTTTTAGTGGCATCCCAAATCTGGCCTCCGTTAACCATCCTTCCATGGTCACTGTTAGTCATTTGAGGCATTTCCACGTCACCCAGAAATTTTGTTCCCATTATTTTCCATTTTCTCGAAGATTTTCCCTTCGTTTTTGTACGGAATCGAGTCGAGAAATCACCAGATTCTCGTCCCAGCGAGTGCGAGGTCATGATTGCGACGATGGATTCTGACGAGGAGGAGGAGATCGAGTTCGAAGAGGACGAGAAAGTTAGGGTTGTGAGGGAGGCCAGTGTCCCCATCGCCATCGACGAGGACGGCGAGGAGACGACGAGGAAGAAGAGGAGGAAGACGGCATGCAAAGCCAGGAGGAAGCAAACAGTGAAGGACATGGGCGTGGCGGCGTGGACGACGAGAATGACGGCGAGGAAGAGGCGGATGACAAGGACGACGGTGGGTTATCGACCCACCCAAGTCTTTTTTTTCTTCTTTCGTCTCTTCCTCCTACTTCGACGTCACTTGTCGTGGCCATGGACGGGGCTTTGTTTCAGATATGGAGTTGGCCGTCGGGAAGATGAAGACAAAGACGAATAGCCTCGCGAGCAGATTGTGAATTTCTGAATCAACTTTAGCATGATGTGATTAACTACAATTAGATGGTGGGGTACCAGTTCAAAATAAAACAAATGCCATGAAGTCATAGATAAACAATATTAGATATCTAATATGCATGTAATATAGATGGAATGGACTTTCAATTTTTTCAATTTTTTTTTTTTAATATCAATAGGTTAGCCATGGACTTGATTTTTCATTGGAGTCTCTTTGTTACCTTGATACAGTTATCTCTCTAAATGAAATGCTTTCGGTCGGAGAGTCATCACATCCCACTATTATTTCATAATCTATTAATATGCTTTAAGATTTATCGTCAAAAAGCCTATACTCCTCAATTTTAATTGGCGAGATGATTGTTCCCAAAACCATTGCCACCAAATATCATATTGCGTCATCGCAATCATTCATGGGAGTGAAATTGAATTTTGGTTATTAATATTTCCAGGTTTCTTTTCCTTTAAACTTGCTTTTAGCAATATAGATATATATATATGGAAATCAAATCCCAACGATAGGGATTTTGATTTCCCAAGGAAATCGGACAAAAAAGTCATCCGCTTTCCTTGAGAAATTGATGGGTCCAGTGACCTCAGCATTTTTCTTGAAAAAGCTGCCATGTTCATGCCCTACTTTCGTGGAGATAAATGCAGAGATGCGCGTCCAATAATGTGACAAAAAGAGATGTGTGATATCTACGTCCTGTGCGCGCAAGCGAGCTTTGCATGGTTAGGGTTTTTCTTGACCACATTTCCTCTAAGAAAACGTTTATTAGCCCAGGAAAGATTGAGTTCTGACGTTGATACATAAATGCTCTTCGCAAGACGACAAAGAAATGATTCAAGCTTAACGAAACCGAGAGCTCTTTACGTTTGAGAGAGTGAGACCAATGAATACAAAATTATCTATGTAAATCATTTGAAGGATATCACAGTGGTAATGAAGCTCCAACTGATCAACGTGCCTTAGTCTGTCGGCAGGCAGAAGCGCGGCATAATTTTTCACTGCTTCTGTTTACGAGTCAAAATATATGATGTAGCGGCCAAACCGTGGAGGCGAACTGAGCAACGCGAGAAGTCCTTGAGAAGAGATGTTGATCAGCCCGTTGACCGCCCGGGATTTACGGTTGAGACGGAAGTTCTTCGCCAGAAAGGATATATCCGCCACCCCTGCAATAGCCAAAGGCGTCGCGTATTTTCCCTCGTGAAACGGCTGCTTGTGTGCCGTGAATGCGTTCACCAGCCATTTGATGTGGCAGCAAAACTTAAGCGAGGTCACGGGGACTATAGTAAATGTAATCGTCCCAAGGTCAACCCAGAGAATAGCTGGAGGCCTCCTGATCCTCGCAATTTTTGGACCCGCAGTCGTCATTGCTGTGAGCTGATCGAACGGGAGGCTTATTTGGGAAACTCAGCTCGATCCACAATCTCTAGCGGTGATAACAACCGCCGGAACGGCTTATGAGGTGGATACAAATACTAATGAGACAATAATAACCTGTTTCAAGAGAAATTACAGAGAATCTACGCAATAAAAGAAATAGTGACTCAGTTTGAACTCGATGATTTTCATCTCTCTTTATTTTTACAGGGCATCAGAGTATCGTCATGCGAGGTGACCTTACCTCCGGTGCAATGTTGCACTTTCCGAGGCAGCTTGGTGAAGCTCGATATTAGGTCAGAGGCAATAATATGGCAAGCCTACACAATCCCGGATGACAGCGGTCAACGCGGCGGCTACTCTGGAGCCTCTATATGGGAAAGCAGCCCCGCGATTGATATGAGAAGGAGGCTCGTGTACGTAGGTTCTGAAAACCTATACACAGTTTCTCTAGAGGTCGCACAATGCCAGGAGAAGCAAAATAACCAAACTGAAAAGCTGACCTGGGCATAGGAACGGATGTGAACTCCAATTCGATCATTGCATTCGACATCAGATTGGGGAGAATCAGGTGGGCACGACAACTCGGGTGATACGACGTGTTACTCAGCATATCTGCGAACGGCAACAGGCGAGACACCATAACTGCCGTGCAAAAGAGTGGCTTTGCTGCATGCTACGCGTTCTAGTATTACCACGCAAACCATTTAGGTATCAGATGGCTCCTGGTTCAAACAATTTAGGGCTAGTTCTTCTTAGGGTATCAGTAAATCAAAATGAGCCAACTGAATCCCTTTCTCAATAGATTATAGATTGGCACCTTAACAACCAGACACAAGCCCTTCATAAACCAGGTAAAAATAATGTGAACAATTAGATATCACACACAAGAACATATATGAACTTGCAATACCATAATATCGATCCACGAATCAATGGTTAACTCCCTTGTGTTAGCTTTGCCATGACTCGCGAGTACCAACGGAGGCAAAATGTATTGTCACGTGGCATCAGGAGTTCCCCCAAACACTTCAGTAGGAAAATTATGAAGAAACTGATGAGAGAAAATTCTCGACAAGTTCCCAGTGAAGTGTTTAGGGGAACTCTAGAGGCAACCTGACGTTTTCATTCACTGTTTTTGCTCTTTGGACTATTTTATTCTCAGTGAATACATGATTATGTACTTCGATTCAAGTAAACACAGAAGTTCTTTCTCTTTTGCATCTTGTACTTTGTTCTTCATTTCTTCACATGGTATCAGAGCTTTAGCCACAACTACAGCTGATCTTACTTGGATTGGTTTTGTTCTTCGAGACATTGGCATCAGTTTATCTGCTCCAACCTCTCTCTTTTGTGACAACAAGTCCGCCATTGCTCTCTCACTTAACCCTGTTTTACATGCTCGCACCAAGCATATTGAAGTTGACTTTCATTTTGTTCGTGAAAAGGTAGCTTCCAAATCCTTAATTGTCTCTTATACTCCCAGTATTCGCCAACTTGCAGATGTCTTTACCAAATCTTTACCTCGATTTCTGCATTTTACTCTTCGCACCAAATTGGGCTTGGGGCCTTTACCCCTTCCCAATTTGCAGGGGATGTTAAAGATAGTGTTTTGAAGAAAGGATATGTAGAAATGCATAAGGAAAAAGAGATTGGAAACGAAGCTCATTACTGAGGAGTTCTGCTGATGCTGTGCTCGTGGCAATGAGGAAGAAGTACAGAAGATGGTGAAGTCAGAACTCATGATCGACATGAAGATAGAGATTGTTCGTTACGAGTCTGAAGACTTAGAGCCCGAAGACGTTAACAGGAAAAGCACGTGCTCTAATACATTAGGACGGTTAGTTTGTTAGATAAGGAATCAAGTTGTTAAGTCGGTTAACTCCATCTTCTTCCTCAAGTCTTATATAAGCTGCGATGTACTCTGTTCTTCAATAACAGAAAGAGAATAGAAGATAGAGAATAGATAGAGAGAGAAAGAGATGAAATGAGATTGTATTACAGAATAGATGGAAGAAAGCTCTCAATGAATACATGATTTTGTACTTCGATTCAAGTAAAAACAGAAGTTCTTTCTCTTTTGCATCTTGTACTTTGTTCTTCATTTCTTCACATCTGTTGCTTGCCCATCTTAGGGTTGCTTGCCCTGGTATTTATAGAAGACTTTCCTTCTTTTCTTCTTTTTCTCCCTTTGCGCGAACATTAAAAAAGATAAAAGATAAAAAAGAGTAATTTTTTACGAGTGGCGCGTAAGAGGAGACCGACATGTGCATTCGCAGTCGAAATATCGACCAATTATCGGAAAGCTATTGTTCCGTAAACATATTTCGACAATAAGCATGTCCATCTTCAAACTCCTACTCGAAAGAATAATCTACTCTCTTTTCGGGGGCGAAATAATTTACTCTTAACTATATGCTAATAGGAAATTGGTGTCGTTTCATTTAATTAGTCTAGGCTAATAATAATTAGCATGGTATGTGTATCTAAATTATACTTCCATTTACTCATTGAGTTAACATCAAAACCTTCTAATTTTCCTCGTTTCGTTTCTTTAAATTGTAGTTTAAGCCCTAGATGGCATGCCATTTTATGGTCACGTGAGCGCTGACGATTGAGGCATCTTGTAATTGATAGGATCCTCTAATTCAAGCATATCTATAAATAAGGGTTTTACCATACATGTTTACTTCTATAAATAAGAACAAATGAAAGTTCAAGTTTTGCTTCTTACCCTTCATTAATTAGACTCCGTTTCCAAAGGGGTGTTGTAAAAACTTCTGGTACGTGCCTTTCCTCTCATTAGTTTAATTTTTCAAAAATCTTCTCCTACAAGTCATATAATGTGATATACAACTAAACTTTAGGGGAATTAGAGTCAATGTACATACTCTAAAATAATAGTGAACCAGAAGATGAGGAGAATCAATAAAATTAATTATCGAGGACGTGATTCCACTGCTCGAGCGTACAAAGTAGCGGGCATGAATGAATAAATTGCTTGTACTTGTTGTCATAAAATGTGCAAAGACCTAGGGTACATCCAAATCAATTGCAACCATTGATTTGAGACTACATTCAATCTTCAATCAGCATATCTGAACAATTATCGATTTGCAGCTCCGTCAAAGGCTATGAAAGAAGCCTGTTAACATGACAAAAACGAAGAGAAATGAACATATTATATATGTCGGGTGACCTTTCTGCTGCAAAAATAAATTGAGCGAATTGAACAAATGAATAGATATAACATTATCTTAGATTAGCAAGTGATCTGAAGCTGTGGACTGTCCCATGGCGTTAATTTAAATAGACAAAAGTGGAATTCATCCTCCGCCTTCGTCGAGCAATTTCCCGTGCGGTACCGCCATTTCTCTAACTTCAGTCAATGAAGATCATCCTGCGACAGTCGAAAGAGAATAAAGATGATTTGTTGTCAGCAAACCAACTTTCTTTAACCATAATGATGAACTCCAACTTGATGATTCTTGCCTTTGCCATCTAGGGTTTCCCTAAATTAACTTAAACAGATAGAGTGACACTAAATATTCAGAGTTTGTCTAGCTTCAGTGAATTATATTCAACGACTACCAAACAACTTCCATTCGATGGGTAAGGCTAGATTAGCTTGAGAAGTTCAGCAAGCAATAACACTTTTGAGTTGAAAAAAGCGAGGAAATGGTGAAACCACGTAAAATTAATGATAATGATATTAGGATTCGCTTGACGCTTCCAATGAAGCAGATGATTTTGCTGCATGCTCGGGATTCGAGTATCACCATGTAGACCAGATGGGAGTTAGAGGGTTCCTGCTCCAACCAATTTAGGGCTAGTGCTTCTGAGGGTAACAATGAATTAAGATGAGCTGATTAAACCCTTCTCGCAGTAGAGTATGGTATATGTTTCTAGAGCGCCTTACCAACCGGACACCAAGCCCTTCATAAAACCTATACGGGCAATGTGAACAATCAGATGTCACACACCAAGAACATATTCAAGAATTTCGTTCACGTAATAGCAACCCATGAACCAACGTTTACCTCCCTCGTATTAGCTCTGCCTTGAGTTGCAAGCATCGACCGAGGTGAAGTTTATTGTCAAGCAGCATCCGGAGTTCCCCCAAACACTTCAGCAGGAAACTTATGAATAAGCCAATGAGAGAAAATTCTCAAAGACTTCCCAGTGAAGTGCTCAGGGGAACTCTAGAGGCGACTTGACCTCTTTTTTCTTTTCCACTGTTTTTGCTCTTTCAATCATCCGTTGCTTGCTCATCTTAGGGTTTCTTGCCCTACTATTTATAGAGGGCTCTCCTTCATTCTTTCCTTCCCCTCGCGTGGATGCCTTCGTCTGCTTCCTGTATCAATGTGCAAGTGGTGTGAAAGTGACAAGACGAAATCTTTCTTCTTCTACTAATAATAGAAATAACAATACTACTAATAATAATGGCAATAGTAATGATTTAAATTATTGTTGTTGTTGATGCTACAATTATAAATGCTAGATTCACTAAGATTGGCCTATGAAATCGGTGTATGAGTGATGTGATAAATTTTTGGTTGATTTTTGTTGAAGAACACGAGGTAATTTCCTTGCTTATAATCTGTCATGTACTGATTGTGAAGATCACCTTAGTACATCTAACAATATTTTAGAGAAAAAAAAGGCTGTAATATTAATTTACATACTAGTGATACAACAAAATTTTGTTGATTGATGAAGAATATGATACATTTTTTTAAATGCTTATGATGGTAGAGACCACCGGATTTCGGATATCTCATACTACTTTTTATGGAGAAAAAGAAAATTGTGCGAGGGCAAATGAACATGGACGCAACTATAGGCTAAGTGGGAGGTTTTGATGAAGTGAACATATCGCCCTTTGGTACGTCTCTCTCTGGTCCTTTCGTTTTCAATTTTTTCCTCGTAGATACGAATCAAACCTCTTACTTGGTCCTAATAAATTCTTGTGCTTATGCGCCATTTGTATGATAAAATTGAGTTTTCCTACTTAAAGATGTGCTTGATTATCCACTTCGAAAGCTTGACGTATACATAAAAGAAAAGACCTATATATTTCACGCGAATCCTATTCAATCCTTTGTATTTTACAAAGGTAATAGAAGGCTAGACTTCCATGCGCATAGTGAACAGGCGAGCGAAAGAACATTGATCTCGTACTATTTCAAATAATCATGCCTAATAGCATAAAGCATCAAGAACCCTTGTACAGCAAGAGCAAAACACTTGTAATGATGTCAAGAACTAGACCACACGGTACAAATTACATTTGAACTATCATGTAGTAATTTTAAGGGCATATTTGTTTTGTGGAAGATGAATGCTTTGGAAAACAAATTTCTTAAAAATAATCCTTTGCATCATCTATAAAAATTAATTAATGAAAAATATTTTTATCATTCATGAAAATGTTTAGATATAAATTTTTGTGAATAATGAAAATATTTTTCATTAATTAATTATTTCAAGCAATACAAGTGATCGTTTTTGATAAAGTATTTTCTAAATCATCCAATTTTTGCAAAACAATCGAAGCCTGAGATACCATGCCTACATTGGGTGCTCAAAAAGAGAGTGCGAAAGCATCCCCGAAAAAGATCGAAGAGGATGTGGATTGAAGAGGATGTGGAGGGATAGGGCTTGGGACATTTGAGAAGAAGAGCAAAAAAGAATTTTCATCCACTCACCACAAAGATTCTCTCGTCAGCCCATTTTAATACACCCACAATTCAGACCAGGTTCACTATCTATCCACATTTCATCTTTTCATAAATCATTCCCTCTAAAAAAAATATTTGTTTTTTTTTTTTTTGGAGATGAGAAATTATATTCATTAACAATTAACCATCACAAATCTCAAAACCAACCGCCTGCTATAAAAAGATTAGATCATTTATAAAGAAAACTATGAAAATATTTTAAATTTATTATACGGATGTCATTTCAATATTAAAATTTTCAATTTGGCAAATTTATTCATATTCTTTACGATGATTTGTCAATATAGTTTTTCTAATCAACTTTTGTTGGAAATCATTAATGTGAGAGTTGGCATCTTATGGGATACGGTTGATACTGATGTGGACAATATTTGCATTTTTTTTAGCTGTTAAAAAAAGAAAATGAAAAAAAAATTGCAAAAATTATCCACGTTAGTACCTACTATGTTATATAAGACGATCGATATCCATGGCAGGGATTTCCAACCAAATTGGCTAGAATAGCTAAATTGACAAATCGTCAAAAAGTTGATAACTAAATTGATCAAATTGAAAGATTTCGAACTAAATTGATATATATATATTTATTTATTTATTTATAACTTTTATTTTAATTGTCCCATAATTTTTTTTTTTTTTTTGCGTGCAGAGCATCAATAGAAAAAATTGCGTCAATGGTAAGCGCAAGTATAATCTATGGAACGTTGTTGTTGTTACTATTATTATTTTTTAATGTTCCTTTTCTCGGTCGATGTACCTGATTAACATCAATTAACCTTTTGATCCTTTTCTTTTCCTTACATTGAAAAAAAAAAAAAAAGACGCAAGGGATACTTGTTGGAGAAACTATTATTGGCGTATAGCTGTAGTTCGATACATACAAAAAGTCAGCTTTATTTATAACCAAGGAAAGAAATAGAAAATACACGCAATCGCATCCAATATACCGAGGAAAATCATTGTAAGTACCGCTACTATTAAAATTTTTCCTCCCTATCTACCCTTAATTTCAGGATTATGACTACCCAATCTCTCATCATAAGTGTCTACGATTACTTGTGCAATACTTTTTTACAAAAAATCTAAGCCACATGATATGATGTTCATTTGACCTGACAAGCCAGTGAAATAAAGTCTTGATGATATGCTCTCCTTGAGTCCAACTTATTTTATGGGTTGAATAATTGGATATTTGGATTTTGTTCGTGAAGAAATTTTTTTTTTGGGAAAACATTTGCCCTATTTTCCGTTATTTGGTTAGCTTAAAAAAACGAGTCAACAGAAAGCTATGCTTAAATTTTAAAAAATGATTTCTTCTTTGAAAAATTTGGAAAGTATATTTCAAAATATGATTAAGTATTGGCGCTTGGACCTAAAATTCTATGTTTGAATATAGGAATCCCAAAGTTGCTTCCCGAGTCTCCAATGCCCAAGTTGGGTCCATTAATGTTGGGACTAGGTTTTTTATGCCTGGGCATGAGTCCATTAAGACCGGATCTGTTGAGGTTGGGTTCTAGCCCTTGGTGCCCAAGCCTGAGCCCCTTGCACTTATTCCCGCATCCATAAAGGTCGAGCTCGGGCCCCAACACTCGAGCTCAAGTCCCCAGCACTTAGGTTTCGGTCCACAAAGGCCGTGCATGAGTTGTCGGCGATCAGGCTCGAGTCCTTGATTAATGGAACTTTTTTTATAAACATATTTTTTTAAATTCGAAATTTCAATTATTTGTTGTTTTCTTAAAAAATCAAATTTTTAATTATTTTCATTTTAAAAATCCAATAATTAATTATTATTTCCTTTCTTTCTTTATCTTTTTTCTTCAATTGACAACCTGAAAATATTGTCATTTTCTTGTAAAATAGTTTCCAGGAAAATATTTTTCAAAATTGTCACATTTTTTGCAAAACGGGCCTCAGTAAATTGCTAACTTTATCTTGTGAATACTTAGGCCGCGTTTGGTGGTTATGATAAAATTTATAATAGAATAAAATTTATTCTATTTTATATTTGGTGTCTGCTCAAGATAGGATAAATTTATATATAAACGAGATATAGATCGGATAAAATTATCTTATGAGGGAGTTGTGATAAAGGCGGATAAGATTTTAAATATTCATAATATAATTTTTTTTTTCTCAAATAACAAATTTCTTAAATTAAAAAATTAAAATTATATTTCAATATAAATAATATTTGAATTCTCATATAACAAATTCAAAATGACAAAAAATAAAATTTTAGTTTTAAATTTAATGTAATCTTTATTTATATATTCAAATTTAATTCTATCTTATAATATAAATTCAATATATAAATATATATTTATTACATATTTTAGGTGTTTTAGTATTTTAGGTATATTAGTACAATTTTCTATTTAATAAAATTTTATTAGAGAATGATGGAAGGGGAAGAAAGAAATAAAAAAAAGAAATTAATTAAAAAGAGGGAAAAATAAAATAAAAAAGAAAATAAAAATAAAGTAGACAAGATTGTCGCGAGAGATTTTTATTATCTCCATTTGTAAAATTTGTGATTCATATAAGCATTTATACCAAATAATATACATAATATGATGTGAATATATCCAACTTTATTATTGCAATTACCAAATAATGAATAAGATATAGCAAAATCCTTTAAATTTCATATCCTATCATATACCGTTCTATCTTGATTAGAAATCCGGATGATTAAACGTAATCTTAATATGTCCTAAACCTATTATTAGCAATTGGGGGCACTATTACTATTGCTTTTCTTTATCCTTACGGGGGAGGGGGGGAGTATGTTAGCCTAACTTGGCTTGAAAAGGATTTGCGCGAATGATTGTGATGAAACTCAAAATCGAGACAACAGTTTGATTTCATTGCCTTTTTTTATGCCAGAAAAAATGAATGAAGTTAAGCATCTCAGAATGTCCACGACCTGGATTTTTTTTCTTTCTTTTTTTTTTTTCAAGTTCTAGATGCTAATGTGTTATAGGGCCCCGCTTAAAGATCTAGCTTGAGTTGACTTTAGCGTGAGAAGTTCAAATATTTTATTAGCTTCCCTCTATCATAGTCATTTGGGGGATTTGCTTTAAATAAAATTAGAATATGTTAATTCTTTTACGGGCCAATGTCACGGCTAAAGGTGGATGCCAAATTCAGTGGCTAAAATCTGACCACGTCCCTGGCTTTTGCCTCCTCCAACAGGGCCCCTCCTTTCTTTATAAAGAAATATAATTCTGTTTATATTTAAAAAAAAAGGCTAAAATCAAATACAAAAATAAATATATTTTAGTTATATGGATTTTTTAATTCTTCAGTGGTCAAATTTGTTTAATGCCAGTATATGAATCATTTTTTTTTAATCGGTTCTATTTTACTTCTAATCGAACTCTCACTCTCAGACTTTTGCCATGTCTCCTTACAAGGCGTGGGAGTCGAAACCCATATTTGAAACTAAATCGTCCCCAGCCCAACCCCCGAGAATGTGGAGATTCGAATCCCCAATCTCCTCCTTCCATGTTAAAAGGGAATCATTGAATTGGATGGTTTCGTGTCTTGAAAGATGCTTGTGGATGATGGATAATCAAAGATCAATGTCGTACAAGGACGGATATCTCTAGCTTGCAAAGGAAAAAATGAAAGAAATAAATGTCAAATTTTTTCTTCATATAATATATCCCATCTTCACTTTGAAAATGTGGAAATTTCATTTAATTTTTATCACTTTCATATTAATTTGCATCCTGACACCTCCACTTATTTATATATATATATATATATATATAATCATTTCTCATTCCCAAATCGCCTTGCCAGAAAACCCCCAAACTCTAACACGCGCTTCTCTCTCCCACCCAATCGCCGCCGACTACCACCCCTAGCCTAGTCCATGCAGTCTCCGTTCGGAGATGCTTTTAGAAGTGACGATGGTCCCTTACACGTGATCGCTATCTCAAGATGGTTTTTGCAATTTTCCCTTTTTGCTTAATATTTTCTATGAAGAATATATACTCTTACGCAGCGATACACATTTAAATTTGCCATTAGTGAACATGAAAATCCCACCAAATTGATACATCTAAAATTATTATTTTAATCCATTCAATTTTGGTTGTCAATTATATATCGTCATGCCACCAATCAACATGCGACCTAGCTTCTCATCATGTTCGTTGACTGAAACTGAATTGGTTATCCGAACTCCAAAATCAAAAAGAGATTTTTTTCTTTTCATCTTTGCGGCAAACCAAGAGGGCATTGGCGTGCTTATATATAGCACAATCTGTTCTAGGATTTACTCAAAACATGCCCAACAAAAAGAAAAAGAGATGTGAGCTTCAATCTCCATATATAAGCATGGCTCATCGCCTCCATATCCAGAGAATTAGTCACGGCATCTTGGTCGTCCTTGTAACAGTCTGTTTACTAAACATTGCTGTTGCAGAGGTAAGCTGTAGCTCCATCTTACAATTCTTCATAGTTCATATATAGAGCACATACCCTCTCCAGTAGCCAGAGATAAAAAAATTCTAGTATGTGAACATGTGTTTACTCAATACTCTTTTCATTCGTCATTAGACACATTAGACATCATCGCATATAACATTTTCAAGCCTTTGAAAAGTTATTATTCCGAAGTTTAACTTACTCCTCATAGGATGAGATATAAAATATGCTGGACCAAAATCAGACGCCTTGGCAAGCACATCCAATATATACGAAAGGTTGCGTATGCCTTGTTCTATCACTAGTTCCATGAGCTTAAATTTAATGGTGCCATGTAGTGGTTAAATCATGGAAGCGACCTAAGCAACACGAGAAGCGCTAGGGACGAGAAGGTAGTCAGCCCATCCACCGTGCAAAACCCACGGTTAAGATGGAAGTGCTTCGCCAGTAAAGACACATCGGCCACGACGGTGGTGGCTGACGCGGTGGTGTATTTCCCCTCGTGGAACGGTTAGTTGTACGCCGTGAACACGTTCGACAGCGGTCTGATTTGGAAGCAGAACTTGAGCGAGCTGACGGGACTCAGAGGCACGGGGACTCTAGTGAATGTGAGATGTCAAGGTTGGTCCTGACGATTGCTGGGAAGCTCCTGATTGTCCCGATTTATGGACCGGCGGCCGTGATTGCCGTGAACCGATCAAATGGGGGGCTAATTTGGTTGACCCGACTTGATTCGAATCCTCTAGCTGTGATCACGGCCTCCGGCACAGCTTACTGGGGCTTAGTCCAATGCTTCTTAAAGAAATATCATTTAGTAAATTTATTTGAATTTGATAGGACGTTATTTTGAGTCGGTCATTTAATAAAAAATGTCGAAATATCCTGCATTGTTTGATTATGTGATTTATATACTTTTTACGTACGTTTGATTCCCTTTTACCGATTAACTTAAGTGTTTGGGTTGGGATTTCTAATATAGTATCAAAGCCAATTTTGCTCCAATTTATTTTGCTTGTGCGTATACTCTATCAGTCAAATTTCACGCGTGTTCTTAATCCGGCTTGCACATGAGATAGGTGTTGCAAAATCTCACATCAGTTGACTATATGATTTATATGCTTTTTATTTACATTTAATCTAACTCCATCTATTAATTTAATCTTTTAGGCTGAACTTTCTAACCAAGAAACATAGGTTCACCGTTGATGGAGAGAGAAATTTTACACAAGCATCTTACACCATATTGTTAAATTTATGACTCGAGTTTGAGATTCACTAGACTATTGAAAATTTACAATTGAGGAAATATAAAATAAATGAAAACAAAGTTTCCTCTTTGCCGCACGGAAGATTGCGGAATATGAATTGAAGGAAAAAAGAAAAGTGAAGCCTCTGCACGTACGCGAGAATTCAAGCAAAGGTGGGCCCAGGTGAAGCCAATTTCAGCATCTCTCCCACGTGAATTTTCTCCGCACGTAATTTTGGAAATTGGTGGGCCCAAGATCAAACTTTTGACCTTGGGCACACTTATATATATGCGGATGATTGGTTAGGTTTTTCCTCCATTTTTCGTGTGTGTTGCCGCTGCACGAGTACGAGAGAAAAGGAGGAGCCGCATGTCTTCAAGCTGAAGCGCGATCAAGAAAAATAGTTCTTTTTCAGCGTTTGTTTTTGAGCTTGTGTGATAATTTTGTGCCTTGAGTTTATACCAAGTGAGTTGTTTATTTATAAACACTTTGGGTTTAGGATAAATTGGGGTTTGGGAAACACCGAGAGAGTGTTTGAGTGACTTGAGTATGTAATCTCCTTGTATCGCTTGATTTATAGTGAAATTCGCTGCTGCTCTCCCCGTGGAAGTAGGTCTTTACGACTGAACCACGTAAATCTAGTGTTCGATTTATTTTTTTTCTTTTGTCTATATTATTGTTCGATCGCTCGCCCTATCGCAACAATATTGAATCTTTTCATGTGCTTGTTCATGGCCATTGTAGAAAGATTATTCATCAGCGATAGAAGTTTTGTGAATCGTTAATGAGAAGTCTAGCGTGGATCATGCTATTCTTTTTTATTATGATTTGCTTAATTGATTAGATGAGTCTCGACTCTACATAGTGTACCGTATTTTGGCACGTCCCAAGAAATAATTATTCATGACTATTTAATCAGAAAATGCAGGTAGAGCGGACGAATCCATGTCAATATTGGGCCTGTTTGGTTCGGTTTTGGGGAAATGCCTTTGGCCAAATGCAAATACCTTTGGGGTAAAGAGGTTTTCAGAAATACTTGAACGTTTGGCAAATTACGATTTGAAGGGCATTGGAAAGTGACTTTGGTGTAAATACTGTTTGGTAAACCTAACATTTGCAAAGGGTTTTTATTATTTTTTTTAAAAAAATAAAAATAAAATCCGATGAAACTCCGTCACTGATCAACGGCGGGCCAACCACCGGCGAGGCTGCTTGAGGTCGCGTGACCTTAGGTGCCGTAGCCTGGGCCTCGCCGGTGGCCAGATCTAGGCTTGCGCGACCTCAGGCTGCGTCGCTTGACCCAGGCGATGCCTACCTAGGTTGCGTGGACCCAGACTTGGCTGTCGGCGAGGCCCAGGCGGCGTGCGACCTCAGGCGACGCCTACCTGGGTCACGCGGACCCAGACCTGGCCGTTGGCGAGGCCCAGGCGGCGCCGCCTGAGGTCGCGTGACCTTAGGCAGCCTCGCTGACAGTCAGATCTAGGTTCCCTAGACCTCAGGTAGCTTCGCCGGCGGCTAGATTTGGCAGCCGACGGTTGGGGTATGGGGAAGATGCTTGGTTTAAACAAACAAACAAAAAAAGTCAACGGATGAACAGTAGAAGTGGACTTGCATTTCAAAGGCTAGCATTTGGCCAATGATACCTCCAAACGCTAACCGAATGGGGCCATTTATCACAAAACTTGAATAATCCAATATATTCATGTACGGATTTGACTTGCATGCAATTTGGTGGTCAGTGGTCTCATATCTCTTCCATTTGACTCTCTTTCTCTCTCTCTCTCTCTCTCTCTCTCTTAGAGGGCATTTTACATTGGAGTATCGTCGCTAGAAGAGACCTTGCCTGCTAAGCAATGTTGCACCTTTAGAGGCAGTTTGGTAAAGCTAAATTTTCTGTCCGGAGCGATCCTATGGCAAACCATACAAGCTCCCCGATAATGCTGGTGGACGGGGAGGCTATGCTGGAGCCGCCATATGGGGCAGTAGCCCCGCGATAGACCCCAAGAGGAGGTTCGCTTGCGCAGCTATTGTCACGCCCCAATTCACAAGAAAAAGAACATAACACGGCTGTTCTTTCACCAAAGGACGCAGCCTCAACATAACCAAAATTCAGCCTGATATCAACATATATACCTCAACATATATATATTTGACAAAAAAGTCATTTGGTTACAATATCAGAGTATTTCTATAATCTACAAAATCAAAACATATACCTTCTGCAAAGACTAACTTATAAACTTATCAACTATATACAAATCATACCAAAAGTCCCCACCACAAAAGTTCTCTTCGAAACGGATGCTCACCCCTACTTGTGGCTCGCTGAAGAACTTGAAAAATAAGTAGATGAGAGGAGTGAGTTACCATGGCTCAATGAGTAACGCATTTTTTCTAAGCGGATCAAGAAATTACTATGCACATTTAACATACTATATAATCATAACTCAAATAGTGAAGATACCAATGGTCTAGTCCATCGGCTAATCTCATAAAACATGTATCAATAGTCTATTCCATTAATTAATCTCATCAAACCATATATCGATGGTCCATTCCATCGACAAAACTCAAATCATATGTCAATGGTCCAGTCTATTGACCAATTCATGCTCAAATGTCTAGTCATGGTCACGCGTAACGCTCGTGACAAAATGGTCAAGATTCCCCCTTGGCAAGGTCTTCACCTATTATTAGTCGGTGGCTCGGCCCACAAAAATATCCTAAACTAGTATGCGCATACTCACACACCCCTCAGGGTTCACAGAGACATTTAGTATCAACCACCAATCACAATATCTAGTAATCCAACATCAGAATGAAAATCACATCACAACTCAAATTTGATATATAAATATCAAAGCGTTCTTCCAAAATGTCTCAAGATTCTTTCGTAAAGAATTTCACAAACCATTTTCAAAAACTATTCAAATCAAATTCGAAATATAACTCATTCTTTCAAACAACGAAATGGCAGTAATAACTCGATCCTATTTTATGCAACAAAAGATGCATTTTTATCATCTCGTAGAATATATAATCCACTATGTTTCTCAAAACATGAGTTTAAAAAATAAAGAAGAAATAGTATCACTCACTTGGGAAAAGCCAAAAATCAACTTCGACGCTTACTCGAACCAACGTACTCGGATCCCTAACAATTAACCGAAAAACAATATCAAAAGGCCGAGTAAAAATGATATTGTTATAACGACTCACCTATACTAGGCCTATTTGTTGATGAAACGACACCTATGCGCTATGAAAGCTCGCATTTAGCGGAAACCCATTGTTTTCTGCTAGGCATGGCCCACACGCTAATTTCGTCGAGCTATAACTTCCTCCACCAAATTCCGTTTCGAGTTATCTTATAGTCCTTGGAAAGCTCTCTTGACGTATTACAGCAGCCCCAACTTAGCCGCCCCAAAACATCATTGAAAACAATAAAAAAAATCAGGTTCAAAGTTACTGTTTGCTACAGTTCCAAAACACGCCCCTCAACTTTAAAATTCCGTTCTGGACAAACCGGCAAGCTCAAATCACGATCCGTAAGATGTTATAACTTCACAACATCTCAAAGTACAATTTCTACAAAAATATGCAGCTCAACGACTCAAAAATCGGGCTTCGCCGCACAAATATCCAAGAAATCCGAATTTCGAGCCCTAATTGTGACAGTTGCTTCAAGTAGATGATTAAGGCTTAGATTACTTACCGGTGTTGCAAAACAAGCTTGAGTTGGCTTGATGAGGCGTCCGGATCATGAGTGTGCCAACTTTTTTTTCTCTTTTTTTCCTTTTTTTTCCTTTCTCTTCTTTCTCTCCTCTCCCTTGTTTCTTTATTTCCCCTGTTTTCGTTTCTGCTGAAGCCCTCCCTCTCTCCTCTCTTTAAAATAGCCGAAGCCGAAGCTTTCACTATTTTCCTTCAGCTTCTTTTGTTGACTTTTCAAACCCTTTCTTTTCCCTTTTTTTTAGCCCATATATTACAGCTACGGCCTCTACACAGCCCCGCCCGAAGTGGAAGAATGCCAAGAGAGGCAAAACAATCAGACGACCCCGCCAACCATGCCCGACCAATGCATCGGGCCTGATGTTAACTTCAATTCGATCATAGCGTTCGAGATGGAGTCAGGAAGGATCAGGTAGGCGCGGCATTTAGGAGGGTACGATGTATGGTACCTGGCTTGTTTGGCGTGCAACAGTCCCGGTTGCCCGACTGGGCCTAACTTAGACGTCGAAATTTTTATCTATAGCTACGACTTTACCTTTCCGTATTGTGCATCCAGGTTTGGCATCCACAACATCATCACTATACGGAGACAATATAATCTTATTGAACGAAGAGCTAGCCTTTTATGATCCGTTTGATAATGCTTCTGTTTCAAGAAATAATTTCTTTTCAAAAATATTCTTTTGTTTTTTTATTCATTGGAACAAATTTTGAGTAAAATAACGTAGTTAGTAATTATATAAAATTTCTATTTTCGGAATAGAAAAAGAACATGAATGCGTTTGGTATGAATGATAAATTTTTTTATTACATAGTATTTCTTTTAATTTTTTTTTAATATTTTTCTAAGAATTGTTTTTTTCTTTTTTTTCTGTTCTTCATTGCCGTCACTATCGACTGCCGCCCACTGACTGTCGACCAATCAGTGGCAGAGGGGGCGAGTAGCTGCCAGCGGCGGTCACTGGTGGCGAGTGGCGGTTGCCTATGATGCACGGACACGTCCCACGTGCCTCCGTATCGTGTCCGACACGTGTCGGAGCATGTCGGACACGTCGACACGCTCGGACACGGGTTGACCGCGTGTCGTATTTGTCGACACGTGGTCAACTTTTGTCGACACACTTCGACACGCGTGTCCGAAAGAGAATGGAGGGTGGAGGCGAGTAGAGATGAGGCTGCAACCGAAGGCGAGCCCGTGACGGCAAGAGACGGCCAGAGAAAGAGGGCGAGGGCCATGAGGAGAAACTTTAGGAGGGAGGCGCGCGTGGGGGAGGGCGGCGTCGTCGAGTGGGGCGGCGGCGGCAGCGGCGAGGGGGAGGAGGAGGAGGAGGAGGAGTTCGCGGCGGTGGCCAGCCTCTCGGCGCACAGGGACCGCGTTCCGCCTTTTTTTCCGATTTCCTTTCACTGAAACTTTTTCTGGGTTACTCCCTTTTCTGCTCCTTCGGCGAATGCTGGTGCTTTTCTTGATCGAATCTTCGATGCTTTCGGAGATAGGCGTCGTGCGGCGAGGAGGAGGAGGAGAAGAAGGCGCCGCACTGATAGGGTTTTGAACTTTTGAGAAGGAAAATAATAAAAAAAGGACGCGAGGGGGAGGAGAAGAAGGCGCCGTGCCCTAGGGTTTTGAAAAGAATAAAAAAGGACTTGGCGTGTGGGAGGGAGGGGAAAGTGACAGGAGGGAGGGGGAAGTGATGGGCTGTCAGGTGGTGGGGAGGGAATAAAAGGGAAGTTCTTTTTTTTTGGGGGGGGGGTTGGTTTCGAAATATAAAGGTAAATTTGGGGGGAGGGGGAATTTCGAAAAATAAATGTAAATTTTGGATAATGAAATAAAAAAAGTGTAAGATTTATTAAATTATTAGTATAAATTCATTGTAAAGTATTTATTTATTTATTTATTTATTTGTGAATTTGAATCAAATTAATTAAAAATAAAAATATTTATTTAATATTTAACGTGTCGAAATTGTCTACTTTTTGAGAAATGACGTGTCACGTGTCGTGTCGTGTCGTGTCGTGTCGCATGTCCGTGTCGCCGTGTCCGTGCTACGTAGGCGGTCGCTGGTGGCAGCTGGTGGTTGGTTGGGGCGGATGACGGTGGGCGGCCACAGGCGGCAAGGGAGAAGAAGAAAAGAAAAACTTATTTCTAGAAATTATTCCTGAAAATAAATTACTTTTTTCTATTTCTTAATTCTGTTTTAAATATATTCTCCAGCCACTTTTCTATTTTGGGGAATAGAAAAATTAATTGACGTTACAAAATGGATTTTTATTCTTTTTTTATTTTATTTCGGGAAGCAAAAGAATAGAAAAATAAAGGAATAGAAACATTAACAAATGGACCCTCAGTGAATGTAATCTACCAACACTTCTAGCAAAAACGTGTTAAACGAGCACAAATATGATACTAGAGCTATTGTGAACACTTCGAAATTGGAAGCGAAGTACTTATTCATTAGAATTCCTAGATCTAAAATTAAATTGGGAGAGATAAGCTCCCAAATCTAAAATTGGGAGAGTAGAGCTCCTAGACTAAGATTTAGATCGGGAGAGTAAAGCAAGAAACAAGATAAAATAGAAGGAAAAAAAAAACCAAAGAGAGAGGAAAGGGAGAGATTTAGGTTAAAACCCTCCCCTCCTCTAGTGATAGAAGAAGCCAAGAAAGGTTACAACTAAGAGAGGAAGAGAGAGGGAGAGAGCGGTAGGGGAGTTGTGGATTTATGCAATATGCAAAAATTGTTCACAATGCACACCACCAAATGAGTGTATAAAAGTTTATGAAGCATTTTCAATGTGCCTTGTTTATTATGTTTATGCGGCATGATTATAAGCTCAATTCCATAAAAAAGCACCAACTTCAGGTGTTGTTCCAAATCTGACCAAATTATATTTTGTCTAAAAAAAAAGTCCGAACTTTTAGTGGCATCCCAAATCTCGCTTCTGTTAACCATCCTTCCATGGTCACCGTTAGTCATCTGAGGCATTTCCACGTCACCCAGAAAATTTGTTCCCATTATTTTCCATTTTCTTGAAGATTTTCCCTTCGTTTTTGTACGGAATCGAGTCGAGAAATCACCAGATTCTCGTCCCGGTGAGTGCGAGGTCATGATTGTGACGATGGATTCCGACGAGGAGGAGGAGATTGAGTTCGAAGAGGACGAGAAAGTTAGGGTTGTGAGGGAGGCCGGTGTCCCAGTCGCCGTCAACGAGGACGGTGTGGAGACGACGAGGAAGAAGAGGAGGAAGATGGCATGCAAAGCCAGGAGGAAGCGAACGGTGGAGGAGATGGGCGCGGCGGCTTGGACGACGAGAACGACGGCGAGGAAGAGGAGGATGACAAGGACGACGGTGGGTTATCGACCCACCCAAGTCTTTTTTTTTTCTTTCGTCTCTTCCTCCTACTTCGACGTCACTTGTCGCAGCCATGGACGGGGCTTTGTTTCAGATCTGGAGTTGGCCGTCGGGAAGATGAAGACAAAGACGAATAGCCTCGCGAGCAGATTGTGAATTTCTGAATCAACTTTAGCATGATGTGATTAACTACAATTAGATGGTGGGGTACCAGTTCAAAATAAAACAAATGGCATGAAGTCATAGATAAACAATATTAGATATCTAATATGCATGTAATATAGATGGAATGGACTTTCAATTTTTTCAATTTTTTTTTTTTAATATCAATAGGTTAGCCATGGACTTGATTTTTCACTGGAGTCTCTTTGTTACCTTGATACAGTTATCTCTCTAAATGAAATGCTTTCGGTCGGAGAGTCATCACATCCCACTATTATTTCATAATCTATTAATATGCTTTAAGATTTATCGTCAAAAAGCCTATACTCCTCAATTTTAATTGGCGAGATGATTGTTCCCAAAACCGTTGCCACCAAATATCATATTGCGTCATCGCAATCATTCATGGGAGTGAAATTGAATTTTGGTTATTAATATTTCCAGGTTTCTTTTCCTTTAAACTTGCTTTTAGCAATATATATATATATATATATATATATGGAAATCAAATCCCAACGATAGGGATTTTGATTTCCCAAGGAAATCGGACAAAAAAGTCATCCGCTTTCCTTGAGAAATTGATGGGTCCAGTGACCTCAGCATTTTTCTTGAAAAAGCTGCCATGTTCATGCCCTACTTTCGTGGAGATAAATGCAGAGATGCGCGTCCAATAATGTGACAAAAAGAGATGTGTGATATCTACGTCCTGTGCGCGCAAGCGAGCTTTGCATGGTTAGGGTTTTTCTTGACCACATTTCCTCTAAGAAAACGTTTATTAGCCCAGGAAAGATTGAGTTCTGACGTTGATACATAAATGCTCTTCGCAAGACGACAAAGAAATGATTCAAGCTTAACGAAACCGAGAGCTCTTTACGTTTGAGAGAGTGAGACCAATGAATACAAAATTATCTATGTAAATCATTTGAAGGATATCACAGTGGTAATGAAGCTCCAACTGATCAACGTGCCTTAGTCTGTCGGCCGGCAGAAGCGCGGCATATTTTTTCACTGCTTCTGTTTACGAGTCAAAATATATGATGTAGCGGCCAAACCGTGGAGGCGAACTGAGCAACGCGAGAAGTCCTTGAGAAGAGATGTTGATCAGCCCGTTGACCGCCCGGGATTTACGGTTGAGACGGAAGTTCTTCGCCAGAAAGGATATATCCGCCACCCCTGCAATAGCCAAAGGCGTCGCGTATTTTCCCTCGTGAAACGGCTGCTTGTGTGCCGTGAATGCGTTCACCAGCCATTTGATGTGGCAGCAAAACTTAAGCGAGGTCAAGGGGACTATAGTAAATGTAATCGTCCCAAGGTCAACCCAGAGAATAGCTGGAGGCCTCCTGATCCTCGCAATTTTTGGACCCGCAGTCGTCATTGCTGTGAGCTGATCGAACGGGAGGCTTATTTGGGAAACTCAGCTCGATCCACAATCTCTAGCGGTGATAACAACCGCCGGAACGGCTTATGAGGTGGATACAAATACTAATGAGACAATAATAACCTGTTTCAAGAGAAATTACAGAGAATCTACGCAATAAAAGAAATAGTGACTCGGTTTGAACTCGATGATTGTCATCTCTCTTTATTTTTACAGGGCATCAGAGTATCGTCATGCGAGGTGACCTTACCTCCGGTGCAATGTTGCACTTTCCGAGGCAGCTTGGTGAAGCTCGATATTAGGTCAGAGGCAATAATATGGCAAGCCTACACAATCCCGGATGACAGCGGTCAACGCGGCGGCTACTCCGGAGCCTCTATATGGGAAAGCAGCCCCGCGATTGATCTGAGAAGGAGGCTCGTGTACGTAGGTTCTGAAAACCTATACACAGTTCCTATAGAGGTCGCACAGTGCCAGGAGAAGCAAAATAACCAAACTGAGGAGAATCAGGTGGGCACGACAACTCGGGTGATATGACATGTTACTCAGCATATCTGCGAACGCAACAGGTGAGACACCATAACTGCCGTGCAAAAGAGTGGCTTTGCTGCATGCTGCGCGTTCTAGTATTACCACGCAAACCATTTAGGTATCAGATGGCTCCTGGTTCGAACAATTTAGGGCTAGTTCTTCTTAGGGTATCAGTAAATCCAAATGAGCTAACTGAATCCCTTTCGCAATAGATCATAGATTGGCACCTTAACAACCGGAGACAAGCCCTTCATAAACCAGGTAAAAGTAATGCAAACAATTAGATATCACACACAAAAACATATAAGAAATTGCAATACCTGAATATCGATCCACGAATCAATGGTTAACTCCCTTGTGTTAGCTTTGCCATGACTTGCAAGCATCAACGGAGGCAAAATTTATTGTCACGTGACATCAGGAGTTCCCCCAAACACTTCAGTAGGAAAATTATGAAGAAGCTGATACAAGTTCCCAGTGAAGTGTTCAAGGGAACTCTAGAGGCAATCTGACGTTTTCATTCACTATCGTTGCTCTTTGGACTATCTGTTGCTTGCCCATCTTAGGGTTGCTTACCCTGGTATTTATAGAGGACTATCCTTCTTTTCTTTTTCTCCCTTTGCGCGAACGCCATGTCTGCTTCTTGTATCCGTATAATTGTGATTATTCTTCGATGCGAAAATCAGTTGTAGTTATTGTTATAATTATGATTAGTCTATGAAATTGGTATACGAGTGATGCAACAAGTTTTTGTTGATTTTTTGAAAATATGACTTATTTACCAATGGTGAAGACCGACCGTCGTACATCTAACACAATTATAGAAATATAAGAGTAATATTGGACTTATGTACAATCAATATGATAATTTTCTATTGATTGTTGAGGCATGTGACACATTTTGTAAATGCCCACTTATAATTTATCATATATGAATGGTGGAGATCGGGTCTAGAATATCTTATATTACTTTTATAAGAAAAAGAACTTTTATAGAATAAAAGGAATTTGTGCGAGGGCAGGTGAACATGGACGCAAATGTAGGCTAAATGGGAGGGCTTGACGAAGAGAAGATATTAGTACGTGATCGAGTTGTGACCAGTCATCCAACCTTTTCCCCGTTTGGTGCATCTTTCTTTTGTCCTTTTGTTTCCCATATTTTCTTTGTACTCATACGCGATTTGTAAGAGAAAATTGAGTTCTCACGTGCTTTAATTTGTTAGATTATCCGATTTGGAAACTTGATGCACAAATGGAGAAAAAGACCTATATATTTCATGCGAACCCTATTTGACAAAAAATGATCTCATACTATTTCAAATAATCATGCGTTGCTAACTTAACCGGAGTAGATCCATGTAATATTTTTACATTTCGATCATATTGCACAAAATCAAGAAGCCTTGTATAGCAAGCCTAACGCACACTTGAAATGATGTCAAGAACAAGACCATACAGTACAATTTACAATCGAACTCTCATGTAGTAAACACTAAGATATTATCGCCTGCACCGGGTGCTCAAGAGCAAACGAGAAGGCATCTCCGAAAAAGACTGAAAGAGGATGTCGAGGGATAGGGCTTGGCACATTTGAGAAGAAGAGCAATGGAGAATTTCCATCCAGTCGACCATAAAGATTCTCCCCTTAACCCCAATTGATAATTACACCCACATTTCAGACCAGGTTCATTCCCTCTCAAAATTTGGCTTTTCTTTTTTTTTTTGCCGATCCTACGCTACTCCTAGTCTAACTCTCACTCTCAGACTTTTGACATGCCTCATTGCAGGCTGTGGGAGTCGAAACCCACTCCTAAAACTAATTCGTCCCCACCCTAACCTTCCTGAGAATGTGGGGATTCGAACTCCCCACCTCTCCCTTCCATGTTGAAAGGGTGGCCACTGGGGTAAACCCCAGTGGTGAAAATTTGGCTTTTCATTTTGTTGGAGAAGCGATAATATTTTCATTATTTTATGACAGGGCTGTGTTTTCCTCTTCATCCCTTCGCTAAAAAGATTCTCGTGAAGAAAAATTTATACCTGGATAAATGTTACTCTCACCAACAACCACCCCTTGTAAAAAGATTGCATCATTTATATGTGCAAAGAATCAATTGAGAAATCGGATCGGTAGTAAATATAAGTACAATTAATGGAACATTAGAACATCGTTTTCTTACGTTCCTTTTCACTGTCAATGAACTTGATATCTACATTTTTTCAAATCTTTTTATTTTTCCAAACATAAAAAAACAGACACGAGGAATTTACGAGAAGTCAGCCTCTTTGTCTCATTACCAAGGAAAGAAAAAGAAAATGCACACAATCGCATGCAATATGCTTAGAAGAAACAATATGTACTACCGGTGTGAGAAATTTTATACAAGTGGCTGTGTTCACATTTTAGTTGGGTATTATAACTACTCGATTTTCCGTCTTAAAGACAAACGAGATCACTTGAGTAAAACTTTTTTTACATTATTCGACTAAAGATCTAATGAGGTGATATGGTTTCATTTTGGCAAAAATACACCCCAAGTGCCAAAATTTGGTACAATGGGACACTTAAATGTCAAAAGTTAGGAAAATAATATTTAAGTGTTACTTTTTTTTTAAAAAAATGAGACTTGAATGTCACTTCCGACAAATACCGTCAGAAATTCTACGTGGCAATTTTTTATTAATTTTGCTCTTTTACATGACTCATCAAAGAGCTAACTCAACAAAAAAAAAAATGCAAAAACGAAGTCATTTTGGCGCAAATTTGAATTTGAATATAAAAATTAATTAATTTTTTTAAGAAAAAAGGAGGAGAAGGAAAGAAGATGAACAATTGCAGGTAGTTGAGGGCTCAGCCCTCACCACCGCCACCTCCCCGCCATCATCGGCCCTTCCTGGCAACGTCTGAGAGGCGGCGGCAGGGGCTGCCCTTATTCCCAGTCTTGGACAGTTTATTTGTGAAAATGTATGTATATCCAAAAACAGACCCCATCTCAAAACGGGTCATAAATTTTGCATAGATTTTCACGCCACCAATTAGAATAAAACTTAAGTGTCAGTCTATACGTGGAGAGCAAAATTAAATTAGTTAGCCCAACTCCAAAGTCAAACCAAGACACTCTTTTCATTCTATGGAGCAAACCAAGATGGCATGGCGTGTATTTATAAAGCACAAATCATAAGCAGGATTTACCCTAAACCCGCCCAACTAAAAGGAAACAGAAAAGTGTGCTTTGATCTCCTTATGTATACATGGCTCATCACCTCCATATCCAGAGAATTAGTCACGGCATCCTAGGCATCTTCGTTGTCGTCGCCGTTGAAGCTTTGGATGATGAGCTAGCTCACACGTACTTTTCTAGCAAGATAGGAGTAATCTCCTTCGACAATGTAAGAAAATTAAGGGAAATGCTGGAAATGTGTGCAAAAATTGTTCACGGTTTTTATTTGTCTAAAGAAATTTTTCATTCATTACCAAAACAATATATGAAAAGATCTATAGAAAATCCCAAAATTCCCCACAACAAAGCAAGCTCATAAAGTTGCAAAGCAAATCAAAATCCAAAAAATGAGCTTTATCATCAGAGCATGATTGGCAGAGGTACGCACATGCTCGTCCTTCAAAAACATATCTATAATTTCATTCAAGCAAAAAGATCAACGGCAATCACTTAATCACACATCACTATAATGACCAGCACGCATTAGGATCTGTATCTATAATTACGGCTTTGTCTTCGGCGATGTAATCCTAGGTTTGGCATTGCACCGTTACTGTAGGAGACAATAGAAACATGTTGAACAACTTCAAATCTGATCAGGGAACCCTTTAGGAAGTGCAAGAGGACAAAGTTTTTATCAAAAACATGTTGAACAAGCATAAATCTAATACACCGGAGCTGTTGTGCACATCATTAAAACTAGAGGGCGAAGTACTCATTCATTAAAACTCATAAATCTAAAATTACAATGGGAGAGAAAAGCTCCTAGATCTAAAATTAGGAGAGTAAAGTTCTCAGACCTAGATCTAGATAAGTAAGAAACAAAGGAAAATAAAAGGAAAAGCAACCAAAAAGGGAGAGGAGGAAGAGATCTAGGTCAAATTTCTTCCCTCGAAGAAAGTTTAAAAATTTAGAGAGAGAGAGAGAGAGCCGGGGGGGGGGGGTGTAGGAAAATTGTGGATTTATGCAATATGCAAAAATTGTTCATAATAACGTGCCGCCAAATAGGTATATAAAAGTTTATTAGCCATTGTCACCGTGCGTTGTTCATTATGATTATGCGTCATGATTATATCCATCTTTTTTTGAACTCTTTGTACTCCTAGGCTAGCATACCCAAAAATGCAATGGAAGATCTGAAAATCCATGTAATCTTAAGCTCCCTCACTTTAAGTGGGTCATCTGAACTCATTGATAGCCAAAATAGATGCATGATTTATTAATTTTACATACCTGGAAACTGAGAATGGTATGTATGAAGTTACTTCTACATTTTCCTTTTGAGACGCACTCTGACTTTTTTCTAATTTAAAGTGCTTGAAACCTTTCAAAAATTGTTTTAAATTGATTCATACATTTACCTGTAATTCTTTCATGGCTTTCAAATCTATTTAATAATTTAAACTTCAACAGGGAAGTAAAAGATTTGATTTTAAGCTGTCAAAAATCTACGCAAACAAAACGGTAAGTCTGACTTCTTGATATTCAGAGACATCGACGTGGTAGGTCATCACAACATTGGGCGTTGGCCATGCACGAGACCAATTTTCTTAGAACGGTCGATGTACAATTGCTCCAGTTCTCAGTCAAAACGTTATGAATGGCAGGATCCCCAACTCGAGCAAGTTTAGTTATTGCATAAGCTGCCATGTTCATGCTTCACTTTCATGGAGATAAATGCAGATATGCACGTCGAATAACCTGACAGAAAGAGAGAGGTGCGATATCTACGTCCTGTGCGCACAAGCGAGCTTTGCATGGTCAGGGTTTTTCTTGACCACATTTCCTCCAATAAAACGTTTATCAGCTCAGGAAAGATTGAGTTTTGACGTTGAAGATACATAAATGCTCTACGAATGTCGACAAAGAAATGATTCAAACTTAATGAAACAGAAAGCTCGTTATATGTGAAATAGTGAGACCGGCGAATACACATTTACATATCTATGTACATCATATGAAGGATATCGCTGTGGTAATGAAGCTCCAACTGATCACCGTGTGTCTTAGTCTGTCGGCACACAGAAGCGCGGACTTTTCATATTTTTTCACTGCCTCTGTTGTATTTGATGTAGTGGCTAAACCGTGGAGGCGATTTGAGTAGCGTGAGAAATGCTTGAGAGGAGATGTTGATCAGTCCATTAACTGCCCGGGGTTTACAGTTGAGATGGAAGTTCTTCGCCGGAAAGGATATATTCGCCACCCCGGCAATAGCCAACGGCGTCGTATATTTTGTTAAATATAAAGGAACAGAAGTTGAAGAAGAAGAACAGCAATGGCACATGTTGGAAAAACAGTCAACAAAGAAAACAGAGGACTTGACGATACAGAAAAGATGATCAACGGTGAAGAACTTATGATGAAGATCAGCTTGGATCGACATCAATGAAGGAGACACATGAAGTGAAGAATGACATGGATCGCCAAGATATACAAAACTAACACATTTTGCTATGAGCTGTAATCTGTTATTAGTAGTCTGTTTTACTGAACAAACTACTACATACGGGTTTTATGTTAGTTGTTGGTTCTTAGTAGTTTGCTCATTATATAACTAGAGACTTGAGATCAGAAATGATACATGAAGAAATAGAAGAAGAGAAGAAGTATTGAGATAGAGAGAGATAGAGAGAAGAAAGAAAGGTCCTCCATGGATGTTTGGCGTTACAGAAAAGTCTTCAGCAAGATGATCAAAAGCTACTAAAGATTCAAGTAAGATAGAACAGAGGAAGTAGAACAGAGGATCTGTAATCATTGGTGTTTGAGATACATTGCACTTCAATGATTTGTTAATACAATGATACATGAAGTATTTTCAGAATTGATTGTTCTGCACTAGATTCTGTTCTTCATATTTCATCTGCTTATTGCTCGTCTTCATATCACCATCTAGTTCTTCAATTTCTCATGGTATCAGAGCCATTGTTGATTGACTGTATCAACAGCATCTTCAAATCCTATAAGGATTCCTTAGCACTCCTGATATCTTTTCTCTCAAATTGAAATCTTGTGACAATGGCAATAAGAACACCAAAGTATCCTTTTCCGATAATGTGAACATCTCGAATTTTATCACAATCAGACTTACCGAAGGAAATTTTCTGTTATGGCAAGCTCAGATTCAAAGATTTCTGAAAAGCCAAGAATTATTTGGCTTAATTAATGGTGATATTCCTTCACCTCCTCGAATGCTGCAAAATGATGCTGAAAGTTGTGAATCTGAACTAGTTAATCTTGCCTATGCTGACTGGACAAGAACAGATTAGTTGATCTCATCGTGGATCAGTGGAGCTGTCACTGAGAATATCTTAAGTCTAATAATTGGCTTAGATACTTCTTTTGAAGTATGACAGACTCTTCTAAAGCGATTTACACAGAAGTCAATTGCTAGAGAGTTTGAACTCAGAGGGAAACTACAGTCTTGCCAGAAACTCGATCAAACTCTCTCTGCCTATCTTAGAGAATATAAGTCTATATGTGATCAGTTGAATGCAATAGGCAAACCTGTGGATGAAATAACCAAAATATTTGGTGTACTGGAAGGTTTAGGTCCTGAATATGAAAATCTTCGAACCACCATATACTGTTTAAAGCCTCAACTTGATTATGATGAGGTTATTGCTCAGTTAGAAAGGTTTGAATCAAGAATGAAGACCTATTCCAGAAGTCAGTTCAATCCAAATTTGGCTTATTTTGGGCAGAGACAATTTCAGATACAACCTAAAGAGAATACTGATGGAGAGTATGTTTCTCAAACCTCTGGATTTATAGCTCAAAGAGGAAATTACAGAGGTGGTCGCAGTTTTGGTCGTGGCAGAACTACTAATAATAGAGGTCGAGGTTTTGGTTATGCTGACAGAAATCCAAGCTATAGAGGAGAAGCACCAATTCAAGTGCAAGCAGATCAACACCTTAGACAAAGAAATAACTTTTCTACTCCTAATCAGGGATTTCGACCCTATGCCAATTACTCCCAAAGGTATCAGACTACCAAATCTTATCCTTCTCTCTCATTAAATTCAAGTAAAAATCTGCAGGATGAGAAAGACACAGGTTCTACTAGATTGGAATGCCAAATATGTAAACGTCCTGGGCATGATGCTCTTTGTTGCTGGTATCGATTTGATAACTCTTATCAAGTAGAAGATGTTCCAGCAGCATTGACAGCAATACATATTGAAGACCCAAAAGGAAGTGAATGGTACCCTGATACTGGTGCTACAACCCACATCAGCACTAATCATGGTATTCTTCATACTCTTACTAAATACCAAGGATATGATACTGTGATGGTAGGAAATGGATCGTGCTTACCTGTTATGCATATTGGTCATACCTGTTTAAATACAAAAGGCAATACTTTACCTCTTAATGATGTTCTTATAGTACCAGAAACAAAGAAGAATCTACTTTCAGTTTCAAAGATCACAGATGACTATCCTTGCTCTTTTATCTTTGACAAATCTGGTGTTTATGTAAAGGACAACAATACCAAAGTAACAGTCAAGCTCGGAAGGAAGACTAGAGGTTTTTATCAAGTTGATACAGAGACAACTGCAGCTTTCTTTACTCAAAGACAGAAAACAGTTGCTAAAGACATATGGCACCAGAGGCTAGCTCATACAAATTCCTCAGACAGTGCAACATCTACAACAACAGAAGCTGATCAAATTCAATTCATCTTCTTCTAATATCTGCAACAGCTGTCAAATAGCGAAAAGTACAGCTCTATCCTTTCCCTTATCAGATTCTATATTGAACTTGCCATTAGAAAAGATTCACTGTGACATCTGGGGACCCTCACCAGTTAATTCTTTCTAGAAGTTTAGATACTATGTGATTTTTGTTGACAATTTCTCACGATATAGCTGGCTATATCCTATGAAGTTGAAGTCTGAGTTCTATAATATCTTTGTTCGATTTCAGAAATTAGTTGAGAAACAGTACAATCATCAAATCAAAATTTTCCAAAGTGATGGAGGAGGGGAGTTTGTCAGTCACAGATTCCAATGTCACCTACAAAACTGTGGCATAAAACAACATCTATCGTGTCCACACACTCCAGAACAGAATGGGATACCAGAGAGAAAACATTGTCACATTGTAGAACTGGGATTAGCCATGTTATATCACTCAAAGGTTCCACTGAAATTTTGGGTGGATGCCTTTGTCACAGCAAATTATCTTGTCAACATACTTCCAACACCAAAACTACAAATGGATACTCCTTATAACAAGATTCATAATAGTCAACCACAGTATAAGCATTTGAGGGTGTTTGGTTGTGCATGTTATCCATGCTTAAGACCATATGCAAAACACAAATTTGACCCTCGATCTCTTACCTGTGTTTTTCTGGGATAGAGTGACCTACATAAAGGATATAGATGTCTTGTACCTACTGATAATTGTATATATATCAGTAGGCATGTGATTTTTGATGAAACACTATTTCCTTTCACAAAGAGGGTGAGCAATGAATATGGACAGTACACACCTCTATATAGACAATGGATTGAAGAAGTTCAGTTACTCGAATCTCCAAGTACTGACACAACAATCACTGATTCTACTCATCAGTCAGCATGCAAAAGTCAGTACCATCCTACAATGGATAGTTCTTACGATGAACATATGCCACAAGTTACTTCATCAGCACTAATGCAGGATGAACTTATCACAGAAGCACCACCAGTTTCTGACTCTTCATCCTCACAACCTACACTATCTACTAATATTAGTCTTGCACCAGAACAGCACAATCCTAGCTTATCTTCTTCTCAAAGTAATCATGTGGTTCATCATATGCAGACTCGACTCAAAACAGGTATTATCAAGCCAAATCCAAAATATGCTTGTTTAGTTGAGTATCAAGTTCCCATGGAACCAAGATCCATTAAGTCAGCATTGGCTGATAAAGCTTGGTATAGTGTAATGCAAGAAGAAATGAACGCTCTGTATGACAATCATACCTGGACACTAGTTCCACGAACAAACCAGATGAATGTAGTAGGCTGTAAGTGGGTCTTCAAGACAAAACTGACATCTGCTGGGACTCTAGACAGATTAAAGGCTCGACTAGTAGCTAAAGGATTTCATCAAGAAGCAGGCCTTGATTTTACTGAGACTTTCAGCCCTGTTGTGAAACATGCCACAATTCGCATTGTACTGTCCATAGCTCTAACACAACAATGGCCAATACATCAACTTGATGTGAAAAATGCCTTTCTTCATGGAGACTTGAATGAAACTGTCTACATGGAACAACCTCCTGGCTTTATACATCCTCAAAAATCAAGCCATGTCTGTCTACTTCACAAGTCCTTATATGGCCTTCGACAAGCTCCAAGAGCCTGGTTTGACAAGTTCAATAACTTCCTACTTGAAATTAGTTTTTTCTGTAGCACAGCTGATCCATCCTTATTTGTCCTTCATACTAATTCACATACAGTATTACTGTTGCTATATGTCGATGATATCATCTTGACAGGTAGCTCATCTCAACTTCTAACCACATTAATTCAGACTCTCAGCCTTCAGTTCCATATGAAGGACCTTGGATATCTTCACTATTTCTTAGGTATTGAAGCCAAACGCACACCACAGCATTTATTCCTATGCCAAACGAAATATGCTGTTGACCTACTCAAACGAGCTCATATGACAGATTGCAAACCAATCTCAACACCCTTGCCACCTCGATCAGTCCTCATGGATAATGCTGACACTCAGCTCACTGATCCTGTTGAATACAGAAGCCTGGTAGGTGGTCTTCAATACTTAACAATCACTCGACCAGATCTAGCTTTTGCAACAAACCTTCTCTGTCAAAAGATGCAACATCCAACAATGGCAGACTTTCTCCAACTAAAACGAGTCCTTTGATATGTTAAAGGGACTGTCCAACTTGGCTTCTATCTTCACTCCAAGAGTTCAACCAATCTTTATGGTTTTTCAGATGCTGACTGGGCAGGATGCCTTACCACTCGCCGATCTACTACAGGTTTTTGCACCTTTCTTGGATCTAATTTGCTTTCTTGGTCAGCCAAGAAACAATCCACTGTCTCACGGTCCTCCACAGAAGCAGAATATCGAGCACTAGCTTCTACCACAGCTGAACTAACTTGGATCAGCTTTGTATTACGTGATATTGGTATCCCTCTTCCAGCAGCTACAATTCTATTCTGTGACAACATATCAGCCATTTCTCTCACAGCAAATCCAATTTTACATGCTCGTACAAAGCATATCGAAGTTGACTTTCACTTCGTTCATGAAAAGGTGTATTCGGGTTCCCTTCAAATTCACCATATTCCCAATCATCTTCAATTAGCTGACATCTTTACTAAACCCATCTCCCGATCATCTCATATGTCTATTCGCACCAAATTGGGAATGGGATCATTCACCCTTCCCAATTTGCGGGGGAATGTTAAATATAAAGGAACATAAGTTGAAGAAGAAGAACAACAACAATGGCACATGTTGGAAAAACAGTCAACAAAGAAAACAGAGGACTTGGCGATACAAAAAAGATGATCAACGGTGAAGAACTTATGATGAAGATCAGCTTGGATCGACATCAATGAAGGAGACACATGAAGTGAAGAATGACATGGATCGCCAAGATATACAAAACTAACACATTTTGCTATGAGCTGTAATCTGTTATTAGTAGTCTGTTTTACTGAACAAACTACTACATACGGGTTTTCTGTTAGTTGTTGGTTCTTAGTAGTTTGCTCATTATATAACTAGAGACTTGAGATCAGAAATGATACACGAAGAAATAGAAGAAGAGAAGAAGTATTGAGATAGAGAGAGATAGAGAGAAGAAAGAAAGGTCTTTCATGGATGTTTGGCGTTACAGAAAAGTCTTCAGCAAGATGATCAAAAGCTACTGAAGATTCAAGTAAGATAGAACAAAGGAAGTAGAACAAAGGATCTGTAATCATTGGTGTTCGAGATACATTGCACTTCAATGATTTGTTAATACAATGATACATGAAGTATTTTCAGAATTGATTGTTCTGCACTAGATTCTGTTCTTCATATTTCATCTGCTTATTGCTCGTCTTCATATCACCATCTAGTTCTTCAATTTCTCATATTTTTCCCTCGCAAAACGGCTACCTGTATGCTGTGAATGCATTTCACCAGCAATTTGATATGGCGGAAAAACCTAAGCGAGGTCACGGGGACTGTAGTAAATGTAAGCAACCCCAAAAATAGCTGGACACCTCCTGATCGACGCAATTTATGGATCTGCAGTCGTCATTGCTGTGAGCTGATCGAACGGGAGGCTAATTTGGAAAACTCAGCTTGATCCACAACCTCTAGCAGTGATAACAACCACCGGAACGGCTTGTGAGGTGGATGCAAATAATAATAAGAAATTAGTAACCTGCTTCGAGAAAAATTAGAAAGAATCTTCGCAATAAAAGAAATAAGTGACACATTTTGAAACCGATGAATATCATCTCTCTTTATTTTTACTGGGCATCGGAGTATCGTCACACGAAGTGACCTTACCTCTGAAGCAATGTCGCACTTTCTGAGGAAGCTTGGTGAAGCTCAATATTAGGTCAGGCCTACACAATCCCGGATGAAGGCAGTAAACGCGGCAGCTACTCAGGAGCCTCCCAATGGGGAAGCAGTCCCGCAACTGATCCGAGAAGGAGGCTCTTGTACGTAGCCAACAAAAACCTCTACACAGTTCCTCCATGGGTCGCCCAATGCCAAGAGAAGCAAAATAATCAAACCAAAAAGCCAAGTCAACCCGCCCTGTGCATAGGGCCGGATGTGAACTTCAATTCGATCATTGCATTCGACATCCAATTGGGGAGGATATCAGTGTTGAAATTTAATCAAATATACTCAGAGAAGAAAACACACAAGAGAGTTGTCGCTGTAACTCTCATCACAATATTCAACAGAACATAAGCCTATTAAATAGGAAGAACATTCAAACCACTTTGCAAGAAAATAGCTACAGAACAACAACAACAAAGACCCACCAACATACCCCACTAACCAGAACATGTGCAGAAACTAACTCCTAGAAACAAGCCACTTCCTATTGACTAAGACTCCACTATTACATTATTGAAGACACGTAAAAACTGAAAGTTAACTACTTCAACAATCAGACGGGCACGACAACTTGGGTGATATGACGCGTTTTACTTTGCTTGCTTGGCGCATAATAATCCCGACTGTCCTCCCAGGCCAAACATGGATGCGGACTTCCCATTTTACTTAGTATATCAACGAATGGCAACAGGCGAGACACCATAGCTGCCATGCTAAAAAGTAGCTTTGCTCGGGCTCTAGACCGAGGCACAAGACACATAGTATGGTTCAAAGTACGTACACATTGTCACTCCTGGGAAACGTTAATTTTGCTGCATGCTGCGCATTCTTGTATCACCATGTAAACATTATAGGCATTAGATGGATCCTGCTCCAACCAACTCAGGGCTAGTGCTTCTTAAAGTATCAGTGAATCAAGATGAGCTAATTAAATCATTCTCGCAACAGATTATAGATTGGCACCTTCACAACCTTACACCAGCCCTTCATAAACCATGTAAAAGTAATGTGAACAATTAGATTTCACACACAAGAACATTCTCGAAATTGCAATACCATAATATCAATCCACAAATCAATTGTTAACTCCCTTGTCCTAGCTTTGCCATGACTTGTGAGCATCAACAGAGGCGAAATTTATTGTCACGCGGCATCAGGAGTTCCCCCAAACACTTCAGTAGGAAAATTATGAGTAAGCTGATGAGAGAAAATTCTCGACAAGTTCCCAATGAAGTGTTCAGGGGAGCTCTAGAGGCAACCTAACGTTTTCATTCACTGTTTTTGCTCTTTTGACCAACTATTGCCTGCTCATCTTAGGGTTGCTTGCCCTGGTATTTATAAAGGACTTTCCTTCTTTTCGTTTTCTCCCCTTGCGCGAATGCCTTGTCAGCTTCTTGTATCAGTATAGTTGTGATTATTCTTCGACAAAAAAATTGTCGTACTAATTGTCATAGCTATTGTTAATTATACTATGATTAGTCCATGAATCGGTATACGAGTGATGCAACAAATTTTTATTGACTTTTGAAGTGTATGACCTATCTTATAAATGCTTACGTATAAGCTAATCTTGTGCCAATGGTAGAGACAGACCTTCATCATCTAACATTATTTAGAAATATAATAGTAATGTTGTACTTACGTACAAGCGATACGATAATTTTGTATTGATTGTTGAAGCATACGACACATTTTTCAAATGCCCAATTGTGGTCTATCATATATGAATGGTGGAGATCGGGTCTAGAATATCTCATATTACTTTTATATGAAAAATAAATTTTATAGAATAAAAGGAAGTTGTGCGAGGGCAGGTGAACATGGACGCAAATGTAGGCTAAATGGGAGGGCCCGACGGAGAGAAGATACCGGTACGTGATCGAGTTGTGATCATTCGTCCCACCTTTTCCCTGTTTGGTATATCTTTCTTTTGTCCTTTTGTTTCCGATGTTTTCCTTGCATGTACGAATCAAACCTCTTGCTAGGTTCTAATCAATTCTAGTACTTATGCGCGATTTGTAAGAGAAAATTGACTTCACTTGCTTTAATTGGTTAGATTATCCAATTTGCAAACTTGACGCATGAATGGAGGGAAAGACCTATATATTTCACCCGAATCTTATTCAACAAAGGGTTAGACTTCCAAGCACATATTGAATGGGCGGACGAAAGAACATCGATTTCATACCATTTCAAATAATCATGCCCAATACTCTAAACCCTGTCGCGAAGGAAATTAACATGCCTTCCTAACTTGACCGGAGTAGATCCATGTAGTATTTTCACAATTCATATTGCACAAAAATCAAGAACCTTGTATAGCAAGCCTAACAAGCACTTGCAATGATGTCAAGAGCAAGACCATCACAGTACAACTCGCAATCGAACTCTCTTGTAGTAAACCCTAGGATATAATCGCTTGCAACGGGGGCTCCATGAGCGAATGAGAAAGCATCTCCGAAAAAGATTGAAGAGGACGTGGAGGGATAGGGCTTGGGACATTTGAGAAGAAGAGCAAAGAAGAATTTCCATCCACGCGACCACAAAGATTCTACCCTCAGCCCAATTCATCACTACACCCACATTTCAGACCAGGTTCAGTATCTATTGAGAATTTATCCCTTTTTTATGAATCATTCCCTCTCAAAAAAAAAAATCTTTTTTTAAGGAAGCGAAATTATATTTGAAAGGACAGTAAATTCCTCTTTAACCACCCCCCCGCGCTGCTAAAAATATTCTTGTAATTTATAGCCAGGACAAATGTTGCGCTCACAAATAACCACCCTTTATAAAAATGATTGCATCATTTATATGTGCAAAAAAAAAATGAGATAATTGGATCAGTAGTAAACATAGGTACCATCGCGGAACATCATAACATCGTTTTCTTTCGTTCCTTTTTCACTGTCAATGTACTTACTAAATATCTACATCTTTTTCAGGACTTTTCATTTTTCCAAACATGAAAATAAGACATGAGAGATTTAAGAAAAGTCCGCCTCTTTCTTTCAATACTAAGGAAAGAAAAAGAAAATATGCACAATGGCATCGAACTTACTTAGGAGAAACAAAGAATGTACTAGCGATGCAAACAAGATTTGATACATGTGATTATGTCCACATTTGATTGGAGGGTTGTAACTATTTGATCTCTCATATGAAACATATAAGATCACTCGAGTATAAACTTTTTTACATTATTCTACTAAAGATCTAATGAGGCGATATGATGTTCATGTTGACCTAATGAATGTTTCTTTGATATAATTACTTGTGTAGACCGTTGAAAACAAGACGTGTGAAATAAAATCTATCTGGTGAACATTTAGTACATGTCTCACTCTCATATATCCCAAACCTATCATTAGTAGCTATTGATTTTTCTTTCTCTAGAGAATATCTAGAATAGGGAGGGGCCAAATTCAAATTATGCTAGCTATACATAGTTTGAGCATAGATGCACTTTTCTTATTCCAATCGGAGAATATTAAGTGAGCTCAATCACTGTGATATATATTTAAAAAAAAAATTAATAAACAAAGTAAGCATCACATAATGTATCAGAAATCAATTTTTCTTTCTTCTTTTTTGTAGTACTTGATGCTAATATTTTTGTAAAGGCATAATTTTCGCAAGACGGGAGAATTACCAAAAAAGTCCTAAATCTATTGCAATTGTGCCAATTCAGTCATAAACTTTTTTTTTTGCCAATTTAGTCCTAAACCTTTTATAATTGTGCTAATTCAATCCATCCGACCAAAATTGGCCGGCTGGCGCTAACGTGGACGTCGGCGGGGTATAGCCGGCCGGCGAGGCAATTTCTCAATATTTTTTTCAACATTTTAAACATTTTTTTAAAAAAAAAAATTAAAAATTTTTAAAAAAAAATTTTCACCTTCTTCTTCCTCTGGGCGGTCGGCGCCAGCCGGAGGCGAGGGCCGGCGAGGGTGAGGCCCCGCCATATCTGGCGAGGTCAGCCTCGCCGACCACTGGCGAGGGCGAGGCCCCGCCAGATCCGGCGAGTCGACCCTCGCCAAGGCTGGGCGAGGCTGCCGTCGCCAAGGGCTGCGACGAAGGCAGAGAGGGAGAGGATGAGGAGGAGGAGGAGGAGGCGGCGGAGACGTGAAGAGGGGTGCTACGGTGGTGGCAGTGGGGGTGAGGAGAGCGAGGTGGGGGTGGAGATCTGTGTACGATTGCAAGGACAACGGGGATGTCGAGTTTCTCTGGCGTTGGAGCTAGGGCTGAGCAGCGGTCTAGGGTCGACCCTGGACCGACCCTGGACCGGCCCAACCCTACTGGTCTTGGTTTGGTTTTCAAGGGGATCGAGTCGGTCCTCGGTCCTAAGATTCTAGGACCAGTACTGTGCATGTTGGTCATCGGTCCTAGAAGTTTAGGGTCGGTCCAACCTGGATCAACCCTGATAAAATATATTTATATATAATATTTTTTTTTATGTTTTTCTTATAAATAGCAAACCCAGCCAGCGTTCTTCACTTGAATTGCTTGAATAACGCCGTGAATGACGCCGTGAAATGATGTGAATAACGCTGTGAAATGGCTTAAAATGTCCTCAGCCTCTTGCCTTATTCTTCCGTCTTTATCCTGTTCATTTTTCACTTAAAAATGTGAAGTTGTATATTCATAGTTTATATTAAGTATTTTGAACTTCTTATGGTTTAATTGTTCAGTTGCACTTTGCTTTTGAGTTTGTGTCAAATGGAATAAGTTTTTGAATAGTAGTATTGCCGTTGTTATGATGATGTGCTTGTCAAGTGGTGTGAAGCTTCATTATTGGTTGATTAGACTTTGCTTGATTGAATGTATGAATCGTTTTTGCATATGGTGTTACAAGTATTATTGATAGATGATTGCAGGAGAAGATACCTAGAAAACATTTTTGGCCTAGAATTCTTTTCTCTTAAACTTCCCATCTCATCCCATTTCCCAATGGGAAGAATGATTCAAAGAAAAATCAAAAACAAGAAAATTATAATATGCTTCAGCGATGGAAACACTTTATCTCTATTAGCAATCTCAATCATTCATATAGTTTGTTGTTTTTAACTAGTGTGAAATTTTAATGATCACCTTATCTTAAATTTATGTTTTTTTTTTTAGGTCGGTCCTACGCTAATCCTACTCTAACACTCACTCTCAGACTTTTGCCCTACCTCCTTGCAGGGCGTGGGAGTCGAAACCCACTCCTGAAATGAAATCGTCCCCACCCCAATCCTCCCTGAGAATGTGGGAATTTGAACCCAACCTCCCCCTTCCAAGATGGAAGGGTGGCCACTGGGGCGAACCCCCAGTGGTTTATCTTAAATTTATGTTGAATATGTACTTATATTTATAGTTTGGTTGCTCAACATCATATTGTTGATTGATAAGTAATTTGAATTAATGAGTTTTGCTTTTTAAGGAATAAAAAAATGAAATAAAAAAATTATCACTTGGTCTCAGGTTGACCCTGGAACCGGACTAAACCCATAGGCTCGGTCCGATCCTCGGTCCCAGACTCAACCGGGTCGGTCCTCGGTCTCAAAAATTGGGGACCGACACTGTGCATGTTGGTTTTAGGGTTAGGCGTCGGACCGGCCCAACCCGGACCATGATCACCCCTAGCTGGAGCAACTACCCCATCTCCGCCGCCTCCTCCTCCTCCTCCTCATCCTCTCTCTCCCCACCTCCACCACAGCCCTTGGCGACGGCAGCCTCGCCCAGCCTTGGCGAGGGTCGAGCTCGCCGGATCTAGCAAGGCCTCGCCCTCGCCGACCCTCGCCTCCGGTCGGCGGGGGCGAGCCTCACCAGTGGCCAGTGAGGTCCTCGCCGGCTCTCGCCTTTGGCAGGCGCCGGCCGGCCAGAGGAAGAAGAAGGTGCTAAAAAAAGAATTTAAAAATTTAAAAAAATTCGAAAAAAAATATTAAAATATTGTCTCGCCGGCCGGCTGTCCCCTGCCGGCGTCCACGTCAGCGCCGGCCGGCCAATTTTGGCCGGATGGACTGAATTGGCACATTTATAAAGGTTTATGAATAAATTGGCCAAAAAAAAAAAGTTTAGGACTGAAGTAGTACAATTGCAATAGGTTTAGGATTTTTTTGGTAATTCTCCCTTCGCAAGATGCATCCTGACATACATGAGTGAAATGATTCTTGGAGATCTTGATTGAGTTGACTTTAGTGGGAGAAGTTTACATATTTTTATAGTTTTCCCTCCATCAGAGTCAATTTAATCGAGCAGATCTTAAACTCCGCTTAAGGGATTTGCTTAAAAAGAATTAACTTGTTTATTTTATTGGCCAAGATTAGGACTTAATGAGGACGTCACCTGGAAAACACGTATTCAGTTCCTGGCTTTTGCCGCTTCCAAAGGGCACTTTTTACTAAATAATATATATTCCAGTTATATCTAACTTTGAATTCCTTAGCAGTCAAAATATTCAATGCCGGTTTAGGAAATGTCGCGACCCAATTTTTCGGGTTTTACCACCTAAAACTAGGTTAATGGACTACTAAGCTTAATGGCTCAGCTCGGGTTCTCCCAAGCCCATACCAAATCGCGACTTAAGTCTAATATTTTAAACATGCAAAACATTATCTAGGAGTCGCCACTAATCAGTTTACGGTAGGTCGATTAGACACCTAAGTAAAATAAAGGGAGATTTATTTTACTTCTACGAACCAGAGACTAAGGGTACGGGGACTTGGTTACACTAGAATTTTCTAATGCCCTTTCGGTACCATTTCTTTTTAATTTTCAAAAAAAATGTTTTGCAGGCAGCTTGATCTGATTTTAATTCATTTTCCTAACGTGTGAGGCGATCATGCGAGTGCACAAACAACCAATTTAACACCCGAGAAAACGAATAAAATAATGCAGGACATACCTTAAAGCAACGAAAGCACTTGCGTTGTTAGATCAAAAATCATATAGACAATCCTAGATATGATTTCTAATTAACACGCAATTTCAATTTTTTTTGTTTTCACTTTTTTTAATGAAAATCATGCGATGCATGCTAATAACATACAAAATTATCTCAACTAAAATGACATGCAAAATGCAATTTAATATGCGAGCTATATGTCACGTGACATTTATTGAATGACTTAATCTAATGACATGAAAGTTAAACTAAATGACGTGCATTTGATGTTCCTATTTTTAAAATGCAATCTATCCTAAAGATTGAAATTAACTTATGCAAAGACAAATCTTGTATTTTCTTTCATGAAATTCAAATGCAAAAATGATTTAGCTAGATTAAAATTCAACCTATCTAAAAAGATCTATCTAAATAAAATCAAACATGCAATGAACCTAATATGCAATGACGTGCAAATAATGCCTTAATTCTAAATGATATATACATGATGATTTTTTTTTGCTTTTCTTTATGAAATTCGAAATTAAAACTAACACATAATTAAACGTGCATTTCAGATAATAAAAAAAACAACCTAAATGAATGCATTTTTTTTGTTTTTATAATTTTAAATTCGAAATAAAATCCATATTCTAGATATGCAAAATAACCAGAAATATTCTAGAATCAATTGAAATCCTAATCCAAACATCTTTTTGATTTTTCTTAGTGATTTTCTAAAACAAGCATTAAATCCAACAAGCAAGATATTCAAACAAATAAAGGATTAAAATAAACGAAAAAATAACCCGTTGTCTCACGGGTCAAATTAACGATTATTTTTAACCCTAAACATCAGACAAGAAATCAAAATAATTAAAAATCTAATCCGAAATCTTACGGATCAAATTAATAACTATAATGATTTAGCAATTTAAAAATTACATAATTTTGGGCAACACCTTAAGGATAATGCCTACAAGATTTTGCAAATATCGCACCCATTATCACAATTTAAATTCCTAGACTAAAAAAACTATCAAATAACATAACCAAAACAATACCTAACACACAAAAAAAACAAACAAAACTATATATAAAAAAAAGTAAAAGTAAAAGTAAAAAGATAAAAGAAAACTACCTAATTTCCCTTTTTTTTTTGTTTTTTTTTTTTCCTTCTTTCCCACGTGTGACCGTGGGTCTCCAAGGGGGCAGCCGGTCGGAGCTCCGGCAAGGGCAGAGCGGTGATCCGGCGGCGGCAGGCGGTGGGCGGCAGCAAGCGGATCGCTCGGACGTCGGGTCGTCCGGGCTGGGTAACGGCGGAGGCGCGGGGCTCGTGGGCAGACGAACGGCGTGGGCGCGGAGCTGGGCGTCACTCGCAGTCGGTGCAGCGGGCGAAGCGGGCGCGGCTTGCTGCTTTGGCTTCTGGGCGGCAATGTCCGGCAAGGGGAAGCTCGGCGATGTCGCATGCAGGGGCGGGTCGCCGGCAAAGCAGGGCCGGAGGTGGCGGACGGAGATGCGGGCTCCGGCTCGGGTGCAGCGACGGGGACGGTGGTTCGGCAACCGGTTCGGATCTGCTGCGGTGTCGGCGCTCGGGCGGAGATGGTGGCGTGCTCGGGGCTCGCTGGAAGGAGATGCTGGCGCCGGTCAGAGGTGCAGCGACGGGGACGGTGGCGCGGAGGGCAGAGGCGCAGCGGCGGGCGCGGTGCTCGTCGGGACTGAGGCGTCACAGGTTGCTGCAGTGTAGCGGCAAGGCTCGGACCACCAATGAAGGACGTCGTGGGTCGAGGATCTCCAGGTGCTGGCGTCGTGATCTGCAGCAGCAGTGCAGAAACGGATGGGCTCGCGGATGGAGCAGGGGGCTACTGAGTCAGTCGAAGGTGGAGGCTAGTGTTGGTTGCAGGCGCGGCGAGCAGGATGGAGGTGTCTGGGACGGTGCTGCTGGCGTTCTGGTGAAGAGCAGAGCAGACGCGAGCTACTGGACGTCGGGGATGGGTTGCTGCAGAGGGGCTGCTGGTGGCGAGCGGGCTGAGGTGCAGTGACGGGGGCGTGGTGACAGGGCGTCGTGGGTCGCAGGCTTCGGGTCGTGCGGAGGCAGCTTCTGGGCAGATCAGGCAGAGGCTGGCGAGTTGGAGGGAGCGTCGGCGAGAAGGGTTGGACAGGCAGTGGCGCGCGCGACCAAGGCGCGCGCAGGTCGCCGGTGGTGCGCTGGCGGAGCGGGGCTCAGGCGAGGCGGCTTCGGCTTCCGGTAACAAGGCTCGTCCGGGGATGGCTTGCAGGCGGTGGAGACCAGTGGAGCGGGGCTGCTGAAAGTGAGCGACGCTCGGAGCTCCGGTGCGGGTGGTGGAGGCTTCCCCCCTTTGCGGGGAAGATGAACAGTCGCCCGCCCAAGGGGGCTTCTCTTTTTTTACTTTTTCTCTCTCCTCTACCCCTCTGACACTTCTTTATTTTAATCTTCTCCTTTCTCTCAATTTGTGTTTCCCCTCCACGAGCCCTCCTTTTTTTTTAATCCCCCTACGGGTTCTCTTTTTTTAATAGCCCCCTCTCTACGGACCCCCTTTTTTAATCGCTCCTCCGTGTATTTATAGGCTTGAAGTAGCGTGAGTAAGAGGCGGCCATCATTTCCTCACTATTCCACGTAGTGCTTCTTCAGATTTGGACGCCACCGCCTGACATCTCCCAACTGCTGATCTTTTCTTCTTGTAGGCAAATTGCAGAACTTCACGTCTCCTATTTCATGCGTGCATGTGCATGTATTAATGAGGGAGAGACAACGGACGCACAAGAACTTCCTTCCTCCCCTTTTTTTTTGGTCTTTTGCGCGTTTGGACAAGCGGAGAGAGAGACCGTCCCCCTTTTTTTAGTATTATCGACTACAAGCCGCCGCGTCTTGTTGCCTTTTTAATACCGATGCGAGAAAAAAAAATGCGACTTCATGAAATGCAATTTTACTTTTTTTCTTTTTATTTTTTATGCAACTAATTACTAAATGATTAGGCAAAATTTATGTGTCAACAGGAAAGTAAATTAATTTCTGAATTATTCGATAGGATGGTCTCGTGTCCACAGAGATGCTTTTGAAGGACGGAAAATCTCGACCAAAAAAAAAAAAGGACGGAAAATCGAATATCAACATCTAATGTGGAGGGATATCTCTCGCTTTTGGAGGATAAAGAGACAGAGATGGATGTCGAATTTTATCCTCACCTATCAAATACCATTTCCACTTTTTAAAAGGAATAATTACCAAAAAAAAAAAATTCTATACTTACCGTATGGATATCAATTTAATCATAAACATTCTAAATTGGCTAATTAAGTTTTGAATATTTTAACGATTTGTCAATATAATTCTTCCGATCAATTGGCTAGCAATCACCAACATGGATACCAACTATCTGATGTAACACGATAGACATTGACGTAGACAATTTTTCGCATTTTTTAAACACATTCGGAATTTTTCTTCCTTTTCTTTTTCCTTTTTCCTTTATTGATCACAAGGCCTCAACGATGGCTGGCAACCAACCACAAGCAAGGGTTGGCGAGGTTGAACATCACCAATGGCCAAGCAGGGCAAGGGTCGCCTCGCCGACCCTTGCCTATGGCCAATTGTAGATCATCGCGACCAGCCAAGGAAGGAAAAAAACAAAAAAAAAAAAGTTCAAAATAATTAAAATATATATATATATCCAGTTAGCACCAATCGTGTCGTGTATAAAAATTAACATCAATGTTAGCAATTTCTAGCAAAAATTAGCTAGAAAGACTACATTGGTAAATCATCAAAAAGTAAAAAATTGATCGAATTGAAGTGCAATGTCGGTGTAATTATCCCCTTTTGAAACGTGCAATGTTCATTTGATTTTGGGAAAAGAGTAGATAACCATGCCGTGAGAATTGCAAATCAAACGGTGGCTTCGCCACCTCAAAATTTCTCAAGGAAACTTGTTGACTTGTTTAACCGGTTTCCTTAGAAAAATTAAAATCGGAAAATCTCATTTGGCAGGATTTCCTCAAATTGCACTAAATGAGACTCCTTACATATGAATAAAGAAAAATTAACATAACGAAACATATAATTCTAAAGCAAATTAAATACCAAAACATGGGTGATCACAAACAGAAAAATATAATCGCTAGAAAAAAATATATATTGTTGATTTCTGGTGAAGAAGGATCTAATTCAATCCTTGATTGATTCCTTAGTGCGATCCTGATTACATGGATGATACAATGAATCGACGTCATGGAATATTTCGAGGAAGACAATATTTTGTATATTTCTTTCCTATTTCATTTCCTGTATTATAAATACAACTATATACTTGTACATTTGATACAATCAATAAATACAATCACCGTCTTCCATTTTTTCCACATTTTCTACCAATTTCATCAGAAGGATTTAATCAAATTTAAAGATTTAAAAAACACTTCAAATGTTGACTCTGAGACTAATAACTAAATTATTGAATGTTCAAATGGTTTCTCATTTTTTTTTTCATTCAAATCAAGTTGCTCTACAAGGACTCTCCAGTGATTTAATCAAGATTGGTGATATCGGTTATGCAATAACAAATGATTATATAATGGTACAATCTCTCTTGGAAAAGAGACAGTACCTTCCCTGGCTTTAATTTTCCCAAGGGAACTGGATAAATTGTTCATCAAGTTTCTCTGGGAATTTTGGAATGAAATCTCAGTTATTGGGATTTCCTTTAATGCCTCTAGGTAAAATTTCTTAAATGTGAGTATAACGGAAACAAAATAAGAGAAATGATAAACATGAAGAAAACCCACAAAACATCTATAACAATACAAAAAGTGTGTTTTATAATCACTTACGACCACTAATTGAGTTACCTTAATCGCGAGCTTATATTGAGCAACCATGACCTCGAGCTTCACAACTCGAAACTCTCGTGATTGGCGTTCTGGCCACCGCAACCATGATTGCCACAAGCTTAGAGCTTGAGCTCACGGCTATGGCAGCCACAATGCTCTTACATCTCTTTCTCAAATATTCTTCTTGTATTATTTGATTGGTGCTTTGTTGCCTCATAATAATTTTTAGCGAATTATAACACGACATGTGTATTTTAGGGTGACATGTGTATTCACCGACGTCTATATCATTAATTCTCCAATCCATGGCTACAAAAATCTACTAGTAAGAGAAAAAAAAAATTAACGGAAGGACTACATGTTGACATCTTCTAAAAAGTTTAGGGACATTTTTTAATTTTTTTTTTTAAAAAAAAGAAAAAGATAGAAGGATGATTTCGATTTTTGGACGAAAAATAAAGAAAATATGGTGATATTACTCCTTAAATAAAATAAAATAAAATAAAAACCTTCATTCTATCGTACTTTTTGTTATTTATAATTTTATATAGCTTCCTTGTTGAATTAATTAAGGTTAGCAAATATAATAATGTATTGTTTAAATTCCAATAAAAGTCCAACCAGTTGCCCATTTCTTTGGAAATGGAAATTGTGGCCGGCAATCCACCGTCATCATCTTAAATGACGGTGGGTGTTAGGCTAGCATCACCCTTTGATTTTTGTCACTTTCAGATAAATTGCATTCTCCAAATCCCACTTATTAACAGAAATTAGCATTTTAAGTTCCAAACTGCCTTCCAAAAAAAAATTGAAAAAACAACCCACAAACCCTAAATTTTTGTTTCGACAAAAAAAAAATACCCAACATTGGGTTCTCTCTCCTCCACCATCTCTCCGTACCCGATCGCCGGCCGGCCACCGCCGAGCCCCCTGCAGTCTCCATCCGAGGCTGATGATGGTTGCCACCTCAAATCTGGTCTAGATCGAGGTGGGGCCACCTGATCTGGACCATATTGGGGCTTGGTCTACTGTGGCAGCCACCCTAGGACACCTGCAAGCTTTGTGACAAAGCTTGCTTGCTTGGTCACGGAGCTTGTCGTGCGCACCCTGCCCGCGAGCCATGAGCTCCGTGAGAGAGAGGAGAGAGGGAGGGTCTATGGGTGAGAGCTCGGTGGTAAGACACACTAGAGGCAGCTGCAGCCTCGACGAGGGGTGGAGAGAGAGACTCTACCGTGGGGTGAGCGAGATTAAGAGGGTGGAGGAAGAGAGAAAGGGAGAGGAAAAGACATAGGTGTAGGGTCGTGTATTCTGAGTTTGTAGGAGAAGTTGAATTACTTGTAAAAGTGATGATTGTTTTTGGTATGTGGATGTTTCTTTGCTGTTGGGATTTCTAACGTCATTTGACTGTATTATTGCGATTTGCGATGAACATCGTGATCCCACCTAACTGATCCAGCCGAAAGTATAATTTCAATACATTGAAATAGTCGATCTAGCTGAAATCCAGGACACATTGCTGTCATTCTATATGCTTTCTGGCATCCTCTTTAGCTAAATAAATTTTGCATACATCGTCACGCCACCAATTAGAATAAAACTTAAGTCTCAGTCTGTACGTTGAGAGCAAAAAATAAAATTAGTTAGCCCAACTCCAAAGTCAAACCAATACACTCTTTTCATTCTGTGGAGAAAACCAAGATGGCATGGCGTGTATTTATAGGGCACAAATCATAAGCAGGATTTACCCTAAACACGCCCAACTAAAAGGAAACAGAAAAGTGTGCTTTGATCTCCATATGTATGCATGGCTCATCACCTCCATATCCAGAGAATTAGTCACGGCATCCTGGGCATCTTCGTTGTCGTCGCCGTTTGTTTGCTGAACATTGCTGTTGCAGAGGTAAGCTATTGCTACAACACACGATTTCTTCACTGTGCATATAAAGAGTACACATATTCACCCTTTCATTTGTCATTAGATACATCAGACATGATCGCATAAGATGTTCTAGCTTCTCGATGTTATTTCAATATTGTCATTACTCCTCATAGGATGAGAAGTAAGATTTGATCAGATATGTTACGAAGCTCTATCACTAGTTCTGAGTTTTAAATTTTATGCGCCATGTAGTGGCTAAATCATGGAGGCGATCTAAGCAACACGAGAAGCGCTAGGGAGGAGAAGCTGATCGGCCCCTCCACCGTGGGAAACCTACGGTTGAGATGGAAGTTCTTTGCTGGGAAGGACATATCGGCCACCCCAGCGGTGGCCGATGCAGTGGTGTACTTCCCCTCATGGAACGGTAACTTGTACGCAGTGAACGCGTTTGACGGCAGCCTAGTCTGGAAGCAAAACCTGAGCGAGCTGACGGGACTCAAAGGCGTGGGGACTGTAGCGAACGTGACGTTGTCAAGGTCAACCCCGACAATTGCCGGGAAGTTCTTGATTGTCCCAATCTATGGACCGGGGGTCGTGATTGCCTTGAACCGATCAAATGGGAGGCTAGTTTGGTCGACCCAACTTGATCCACATCCACTGGCTGTGATTACAACATCCGGAACGGCTTATATGGGGTTAGTCCAATGCTCTTTAAAGAGAGATAACTTGGGAAACTTATTTTCATTCGACAGTATTTTGAGTCAAGCATTTAATTAACTCAAAATACCGTGATAAACGCATTGTGAATTGGAAATGAAAAGTCAACTTCAATCACACCTCTTTGATTTATGATTTGTTTGATTATTAGAATGATTCTACACTCTAAATAGTATATCCTCAACCATTTCATTTTGGCACGTTACCAGAAACATTATTAATCCTCGACTATTAAATTGAAAATGCAGCGAAGTTGACTCTTCAATCTCAATATTTAGTAGTTTATTGATGGTCTCATTTCTCTTCCATTTGACTCTCTCTCTCTCTCTCTCTCTCTCTCTCTCTCTCTCTCTCTCTCTCTCTCACTCACTCAGGGCATTTTACGTTGGAGTATCGTCGATAGAAGAGGGGTTACCTGCAGCCAAATGTTGCACCTTCAGAGGTAGTTTGGTTAAGCTAAACATTCTATCCGGAGAGATCCTATGGCAAACCTACACGCTCCCCGATAACGGCGGGGAACTTGGAGGCTACGCTGGAGCCTCCATATGGGGCAGTAGCCCCGCGATAGACCCCAGGAGGAGGCTCGCTTATGCAGCCACGGGCAACCTCTACACAGCCCCAGCCAAGGTGCAAGAATGCCAAGCGAGGCAAAACAATCAGACGACCCCGCCAACCGCGCCCGACCAATGCATCGGGCCTGATGTGAACTTCAATTCGATCATAGCGTTCGAGACGGAGACAGGAAGGATCAGGTGGGCGCGGCAGTTAGGAGGGTACGACGTGTGGTACGTTGCTTGTTTGGTGCCCAACAGTACTGATTGTCCAACTGGGCCTAACGTGGATGCTGATTTCGGAGAAGCTCCAATGCTGATCACGATCTCCGCGAACGGAACGGAGCGCGACATTGCAGTCGCGGTACAAAAGAGCGGGTTCGCATGGGCTGTGGATCGTGACTCTGGGGATATAGTATGGTTTACAGTAAGTATTGTGTTTTTCATTCTTTTCTATCTAGGAGAAGAATTTTTTTAGCGCTACCAATGAACTAAGTGAAACAAATTTAACAAAGAAGTTCATTATTTTATATTCCAAATATAATTCTTCTCGACATGACAGCTGGCAGGACCCGGTAGTATTGAAGGGGGAGGCACATGGGGCGCGGCCACCGACGGCAAAAGGGTCTACACTAACATTGCCAATGGCAATCGAAAGAACTTTACCCTTGCTCCCTCGACCCAGACGACGACGGCAGGCGCGTGGGTCGCCCTGGACGTGAGTTCTGGAGAAATACTATGGTCTACGGCTAACCCGAGCAATGAAATTGCACCCGCGCCGGTTTCTGTGGCGAATGGGGTCATTTTTGCAGGTTCCGTGGCTCCGGAGGGCCCCGTGTATGCGATGGATGCCGAGACGGGCAAGATAGTGTGGTCCTACAATTCAGGAGCCACGGTGTACGGAGGGATATCGATAAGTTATGGGTGCATTTATCATGGGAATGGGTATAAGTTGGGCCTAACAGCACCTCTCCATCCAACTTGGACTGGGGGGACTGATCTTTATGCTTTGTGTGTCAAGTAAGAAACCTAATAGTTAGTTTCTTGAGTCACAATCCATATGGAAAGAAGTTGGTCGTATAATATATCTTTTGCTCCATCCTCAAGACAATGTATTATTAAGTATCAAGAAATAAAAATGGTTCGTCAGAAGTGAAATGCCATGACCGTCTGCAAAATCAATTCACCTGAAATTCACAAAGACCTAAGAAAGGGAGAAAGGGAGAGGGAGAGAGAGAGAGTATGTCACTTATATATTACTTGGTGAGTGTTCCAATGGGCATGCACAGCAAAACAAAGCAAACCTTCTTATCACGAAGTGAATACATACTCAAGCACTTGAAGGCTGGCCTTATTGTGAAGGTATATATCATGTGGCACCAGGAGTTCCCCCAAACACTTCACTAGGAACTCCGCTTGTATTTTCTTCTTTCCTTTTCAAATCCCCATTGAAGTGCTCAGGAGAACTCTAGGGGACACTTGATGAGTGCATGGCCTTGTTTGGCCTTGAAAGCATTTGTGCGAGCTCCAAAACTTTGATTTCCTTTTGTGTGCTTGGTCTGGTTAGCTAAGCAACCAACTCTCCTACCACATTTATTTATGAGATGGAGTTGCTACTTTAGAAGCTATTGGAATAATCACCGGCAAGTGCTTGAAAGCTCAGTCAACCGCACATTGAGCTTGAACGTAGCCTCATCTCTAGTCCGGATGACTCCTCAGCGAATAATTTTTTGTGGGCACGAGAGCTGCGATGTCGGCTTATTTGCTTTTGACTTCATACCCTCTTTTACAGCTTTTCCTGTGACAACAAAAGCATCATGAACTTTCTTAGAACTTGTAATGGAGCGCCAGCATGTGATGCTGCTTTTTTCCATCGATTTGCCTCTAGAGCTTCCTTCTTTAGAGGTTCTGATTTATATTTAAGTTGCTGAAAATTGAAGATGTGGCAAGTAGCTGTATGGATTAGTACACAATATTGTACAGCATACTTAAGTTTATGAAACTATCTTTAAAACTGCTTATGATGGTAGCTAAGGAAATTTCAAATCCAAGCTTAATTTAAAGAATTTTTCAAGTGAGGTGCTCTGTTAGTAACCCTTTTTCTCGGTTTATACCTGATCTGTTCTACCTATAAAATATCATGCTCGCCACATGAACATGGACAACAATGTGGGCAATATGCATACGAGCAGTACTTACGTGAACATACATGGCGGGATTTATGAGCCCAATGCATCTAAGCTACTAGATCAAGTTGATCATGTGTGAAGCCCACCAAATCTAAGAGCTTGTGTATAATGCTACATGAGCACACGAGCCCTGGTGCGCCTAATATAACTGTTGTACTATACTTGGAAGCTGATTAAAAAAAAGAAAAGTTCAAACCATGCCATTCCATGTCGACATGGCTTACAAAAATCATAGATCAAAGCTGATAGGTTCTTCTTTACACTTTCTTATAATCTGCAGCAATGCCGGCTTTATAAAGTGCATCAGAATAATCAACGTTAAAGTCAACATGCGCATAAGCGTAGAAATTATTGCACAATCCACAAGTGCCTCTATGTTGATTTCTTGTACTGTTATACAGCGGTGGTTGATGATCGCATCTTACGCCAGGATAATATTATATTCTTCTCCTTTCACCTTCCCATTAAAATTGACCAGGTTTGTTATGCTTTGGCATTGATCACTTCAAGCATGTTTGTTTGGTTCTTGTGACATCCCGATTTTCCAATTTTATTTTCAGTAAATTGAGATGGGCATTTCATCTTTGCACATATTGTTCTTTTCCTTGAGTTGGCCACTCATGTGAAAACTAATCTATCAGGTGAAGTCGGTAAGAGATTCTAGTGCATCAGACTCGAGAATTTCACCAGGAAGTGACCTTTCGACCGAGCTAATCTGCAAGGGTCATTATGGCACAGTTAAAAATCGATTAGAAACCAGAGATAGGTCGGCTCGACAGAGGCATGCGATTGAGTGCGGAGAAGATCTCTTTGCATCATGTCTACAGAACCTGAAATTCTCGAAGCACCTGTCTCCCTTACTCCTACTACATCATCCTCAACCCCTCAAGAGTTTCGTGTTTTCAATGCTTTTAAGATAGATTATCTTTATGAAGTCTCTCTTAGTGATGAAACCAAGATCTTTGAAACCCAACTCCCTCTCATGAACCCTTACTCCGCTTTTGCTAAACCCAACTCGTCATTCTCACACATCCGCTCTATCCGCCAGCTTATTCACCAGACTCCAAAGCAAGTAAAGGAGTACGTCCAGTCCTCCAAATTCTACCAACACTCCATTCCTGCTACTGAAAATGAGTACTTTGTTACTCTTCAGATCCCTCCAGAATTCCCCAGACAATGGGCTCAACAAGGATATACTCATGTTCATTATGGCGTTGTTCGTCTTGCTCTCACCTTTCATGACCGTAAAGGTTTGCCCATTGTGGCAAGAATTGCGTTGTTGGATACCAAATTTTTACAATACCAGCATGCTTGTATTGGTACAGTCCAAACTACTCTGAATGCTGGAACAATCTTTGTGACTTTATATCCAAACTTCAACATCGCTCTTTCAGACCCCCAACTACTCTCCTTCTTAAAAGTTCAAGTCCAGCTCACTGGAGCTCCTCAAACTGCTAACTCTGTAGCTGCAACTCTGCATTACCAGATGGTTTATCGAATACAGAACCATGCTCTTGATCTAAACTTCAACAACGGTAATGAAGATGCTTTGTTTATCTCCATGTAGAATGATCAAGCATCATGCATCCATGTTCCTCGACAGATCCCGAAGGACATGTTGGCCAAGCTCCTTCCAGAGACTTGGATTACCAACTACGAAAAGCTACATCAGCATAACAAGCCTTTCCAGTCTACGGACTCTGAGTTCGTCCGAAAAAAAGATGGAACTGTTTCCATCAAATTTGGCAAGGAAAAAGAAGAAGGTCCTTCTATCTTCCAGACCCTCTTCATGATTGAACCATGTGTTCCTAAATCAATTTCCAAGCCAAATCCAAAAAAGCTTGTTCGACACTTTAACGGTGATGGACATCATGTCCATTACTATAAAGACAAGCATGGTAATTGTTTCTGGGATCCTTTTTGCCAATGTTCCTATTGTATAAATTCTCCTGATGAGGTAAATCCATATGATAGACCTCCACCTCGATGGAAAATGCCAAAAGATAAGGTGTACCAAAAATACTTAAACGAAGACTCCTCCATTGATACTCTTGGTGAGTGTGATAAATACCAATTCATGGTTTCCTATGCACCACCTCCACCACCAGAGGCCAGCACTTCTACACCCCAAGTTTTACCAAATCCACCCAAATCACCTCCACCATCTCCACCTCAGAAGAAACAAGCTCTCTCCCCGTTCTATAAGCCAATCCTAAAGTGGGCCAAGAAGCACTCCTGCCCACTTGAAGCTCCAGCAGAGACACCACCCATCTCCTCCATTGCCATGTTTCATGATACTGACTTTCCCCCTCTTGCCAAAGAAGGTTCTAAACTCTCATTTCCTGCCCCAAAGGAATTCATTGATCCATAAGGCAGATACCGCCATATTCCTAAAGTACCTACTCCCACTGATGTGGATGAACATGGAAGACAGAAAAAAACTCATGCTGCTGAAGCTGTCCTAAATTGGCAATCAGAAACCCTGTTAGCATAGAACAATGCTTTCAAGGCAATCGATTCCAAGATTGGAATTGTGCAACAAGATCTTCGAAAGTATGATGAGACCACCAAGAAAATTATTTCTGAATTCCAGAAAAGGCTAAATGCCTTGGAATAAGGGCAACGTCTAGGCTATCATCATCTAGAGAGCCCAAAGCCAGAAATAGAAAAGCTCAAAAGACAAATCCAACTCCTAGAATAAGGAAGGTTCAGACCTTTTGATCCACTAGCAACTCCGGTACGAACTAAATACTTACCTCCGCCACCACAGATGTCTATCTTTGATGCCATTCCACAAGATCCTTCCAAAAAGGAACCAGATATACGAAATCGCCTCAAAGAGTTGAATCAAATCCAAAAAGAAAGAGGAAAAGAGAAAATTCCTGTAGAATCATGTTCGGTTGTCATAAGAGAAAAGCCAGATCAAATGATGCTAGCAAATCCATTAGAATCTTTTCTAAATGATTTGAGTGTCCAAAAACATCATGATCCTGTCCACAAGACTGATCCAACTCCTCCAAATGATCAAACTCTATTTCCAATAGAGCAAATTGATCCTACCACTTCTGATACTGAATATGATTGAGTATCATTTTCATCCTCTTCATCCTTTTCAGTCCTTGAACCTGATCCCCTTCCTATTGTACCTGTAACTTCATCTATATTCATGACTGATCCTCCAGATCAGGAAATGGAATCAAATTACTCTGACCCAGAGATTGTTCAGGACAATCCGAGAAACCATGTATCCATGGCATCAAAACAATTTTCACCATCGATGATATCCTCTACTATAAATGGCCAGAAAGACTTGAGGAATTTCATACTTGGTTAAACACTCAATCCATCACCAACCATGATATGAATGATGTCATTTACAATTTTGTCACAAGGTTCACAGGAAGCCTCAAACTTTAGTGGAAATCAGTGTCAGAACAAGATCAGATTCATTTTCTGATGTCAATAGACTTTAGCCATGCCATTACTCTCTTATACCACTTCTTTGTGGGAAAACCCACCGACCTCATAGAAATGAAAAGAATAGAGTTTTTCAAAAGAAAGTGTTGTTCCCTCCAGAAGAAACATCTTGATAAGCATTATCGAATAATGATTCAGCTCTTTTACCAAATTGGAGCTGATTCAAATCTGAAGAATGTTTTTCTGACTTCCATTCCTAAAGAACTATCCCAAATGGTCGAAAGATCCTTTTTTGGAAGACAAATGAGAGTACAGGATATTCCCCTAGGAGAAATACAACAAGAAATCCATCTATGCCTTGAAGAAATATGCCTAAAGCGCCAGATGGTCCAATCCTACATCACAGATGATAAAAGCCTCGAGACAGCCTACTCTCGCCAAAAGTTGAAAATCAAATGTTCCAAGCAAGACTATGATGGTACTTGTGGAAAGTATTCTCAAAAGAAGAAACACTTCAAGAAGTTCTCGATGAAAAAGTCCAAACATGGCCACAAGAACCTCCGAAGGAAGAAGAAATGGCGATACTTACGAAAAAGAAAGGATCGCATGGGCCATAAAAAGACGAATCGTTGCTACAACTGCAACCAAAAAGGACATTTTGCCAAAAATTGTCCCCAAGCCAGAAAATGTCAGCATCATTTGATACATCAAAGTGAGAATGAAACAGGTATTTCTCTTGAAAATGATGATGTTGAATCATTGTTCTCTGCTGATGAAGAACCATTTGAACAGACTCTTTGTGTTATTCCATGTTACCACACTGCCAGTGAAACTGATTCAAATTCAGAATCTGAAGATATTTTTCATATATCACCCACATCTGCAGAGCAAAGTCTTGACATATTTTCAAGTCAAACTCATTGTCCCCATTTCCCTGTAAAAATCCTCACTTCAAAGTTTGCTAAACCTATCACTATTATTGCCCTCATTGATACTGGAGCAAGTTATTCAATTTTGGATACCAAAGTTCTTCCTGAAGAATATTAGACTCCTTATGTACGATATTTCAACTCTGCCTCAGGAGATACTTTCTCCACAAATTTGAGAACTACTCCTGTGACTGTTCAGTTCTTTCCCCAATGTTCAATAACCACAAAATTCTTTGGATCCAATCTTCCCAACAAAGACTTAATCATTGGTTGGGACGTTATGACTCAAATCTCACAGCTTCATATCATTCCTGGAAAAGGTCTTAGGTATAAGGACCAATTCTCTGAGTTCGTCAATATTCAAAGACTCTTTTCCATACAGATGAGCTTATTAGATCCAATCATGCAAAAGCTGTTAGAATCTTGTTCAGAATCTCATTCAGAATTTGCTCAAAAGTGTTCCCATCCATTATGGAAAAATCAAGAATTCTTTGTTCGCCTTTCTTTCAAGAAGAATGAATATATAAATTTAATCAAGGCGAGCCACATGGGAATGAAGCCAGAACACTTGGCTTTAGCTCAAAGAGAATGCTCAAAACTATTGCAACAAGGACTTATTGAAATCTCCAACTCTCAATGAGCTTGTAAAGCCTTTTATGTCAATAAGCGTGCTGAGCAGAATAGAGGAAAAATGAGATTGGTAATTAATTACCAACCTCTCAACCTTTTCCTCCAAGATGATAAATCCCATTTATCATCCAGAGTTTCTCTCTTTACTGGATTAACAAAGGCCCATATTTATTCCAAATTCGACCTTAAAGCCGGATTTTGGCAACTGGGCATCCATCTTGAAGACAGATCCAAAACAGGATTTTGTATTCCAAACCAGCACTTCCAGTGGAAAGTCCTTCCTTTTGGCCTAAAGGTAGCACCATCCCTTTTCCAAAAGGCCATGTGCCGTATCTTCCAACCAATTCTCTCAAGTGCTGCAGTATATATCGATGATATCCTGCTCTACAGTCCTGATGAGCAGTCACACTGCCAACTCCTTGAACAGTTCGCAGAAATAGTCAAAAAGCATGGCATTATGCTTTCCCAGAGAAAGATGAATATTGCCCAAACAGAAATTGAATTTCTTGGTATGCACCTCAACAACGGTACATACTATCTAGGGCCGCACATTGCTCAAGAACTACTAAAGTTTCCTTAAGAGAATTTCACAAAGAAAGAAGTTCAGCAATTTCTTCGGGATTTTGTCCTAAATCTTGCAAAGCTCTTGATCTCTTTGCAATCAATGCTGAAAAAGAATCCTCCACCTTAGGGAAAAATCCAGACAAAAGCAGTCGTTGAGCTTAAGGAGGTTATGCAGAATCTCTCACCATTGAAGATACCATCAACAGGTAAAAGAATTCTCCAAACTGACGCCAGTGATGAATACTGGGCAGCCATTCTATTTGAAGAAATTGATGGTAAGAGACACCTTTGTGCTCACAAAAGTGGAAAGTTTTCTCAATCCGAAATGCATTACCATTCCACTTTCAAAGAAATATTAGCAGTAAAGAATGGAATCAAGAAGTTTGAATTTCATCTCATTGGCCATCACTTCGTGGTAGAATTAGACATGGCATCTTTTCCTCAGATGACCAAGTTTAAACAGAAGCAAATTCCGAATTCCCAACTGCTTCGATGGGCTGAATGGTTTTCAAAATATTCTTTTGAAACCAAACACATTCCCGGAAAAAAGAATGTGCTTGTTGATTTCTTGTCAAGACCAAAAGCACCAACTGAAATCAACATGTACATCAAAAGACCTGATTTTCATATGCTCAATCATGGAGTAAAATACAATATTGAGAAGATCAAAGATTTGCCAAGCTGGAAATATCCCCAGGAGATTATTGAACAAATCCAGAATGACAATCTCACTGAAAATCTGGAAAACCTCATGTGGCAATACCACACAAATCTGTTCAGATTTAATGCAAGTTCGATTCTTTATCATTGTGGATTAAATTCAGATTATCCATTCATACATCCTCTTATCTGGAAAGAAGATGATTTCCCTGATCAGCTCAAAACACTATTGTGGTATTTAACCAATAAGTACTTGATAGCATTTGAAATTCCAACTAGAAGATTCATCGCCAACCTCACCAGGATATTTTTACTCGGGAGAAATATTGAAAGAGAAAGTGATCATAATATTTTAGACTTTCTCAATTGGTTCTACCCTCCTACTCACTGGAAACATCTTCTGGAAAAAGAACTAAGAAACACAACACCAAATCCTGAAGTCCATACCATCATGTTTTTCCGACGTCCATGGCATTTTTGCAGAAATAATGGCAACATCATTAATGTTCCTCTGGAAATAGGAACCACGTCCTACAAACCTCATTTGGATAGTAAAGAAGCCCGGATTCACAAATCATATCCAAGATCTATCATATCTTGTTAACACCAGTATCGAGAACTCCAGAGAATCTTGTGCCAAGAAAACAAAACCATTCCTGAAGACGTGTGGAATTATAATGCGCCTACTGCATGGGATCATTATGACCTAGCACCAGAAGCTAAGGATGCACTCAGGCAATTCAAACAAGCTGAGTCATCCCAGAACAATGAAGTGACAAGTGCAGATGACATTGTCTAGTCCACTCAAGACCCCTATGCTCAGTGGGGAGGTCCTCTTTCCCAAGATCCCTATGACCAAGGACCCTCGTCCTTGTCCCACATGGACACTTCCTACTATGCACAGCCATCCCATTGGCCTCAGCCAAGCATTCCTGCCGACACTACAAACTGCGCTCAAGAAGAAACATCCCACTGGACTCATGAGGAAGCATCCTCATCACATCAGCTGAATCAGATTCTCTCACCAGAAGACCTTGAAGCTCTTGAACAAAAATATGAAGCACATCTTCTAGCAACAACACACAGCTCAGATGACTAGGACTATGACTACAATGCTCGTGACGGACGAGACCGCTGAAAAGCTGATGTCCGTACAGTTTCACTATAGCATAGCATTGTTCACTTTTACTGTAGCACTAAGCTAGGGAAAGTACTGTTCACAGTACAATTACTGTTCATAGTGTGCGAATAATTCCCTCCCGAAAGTTTCCGGTGCCTCTATTTGTTTCCGGACCCATGAGCTTGGTCCTTGTTGGTTTGTGACCTCTTATTGTCTATAAAAAGCAAGGAGGGTGTATTGTGTTCAACAGAGTCCCCTGGAGTAAAGTGAGTGTTTTGTAAAAACCTCTCTATGGCTTTCTAAACTCCTCTTCTTCTCCAGCCTGGTAGGATCCTCTAAGAAATGCAGCTCGGGTAGATTAGAAACATTTCCATCCTGGTTCTCATGGTGTCTCTAGGCTCTGAACTAAATGGTGAAGTGGTTTTCTGCTAAAAGGCCGTCCCTAAAGGGCTTGAACGGGAGTTGTTCGCCCACTGTGGTGTTGACACCTAAATTTTGGGCAACCCATTTAGTCATTTATTGCATATAAAATTAGGGATTAATTTTTAAGCCCTAATATATATATATATTAATTGCTTAGCATATAATTTTAGGTGCATTCATTTTTTATTTATAGCATTCGCATTGGATTGACGATGGTGAATGGACTCGAACGAATGGTTTTAAGCTTACTAGATATGAAGGCATTTTATTCTTCGATGTGATATTTCTTTATTTCAAACAAAAAGTGAATGTCTTTGTCAAATATTTGGAGGAAAATTCACAATCGGAACAAGACCAAAAGAAATATCGTGTCAATATTCATTCAAGAGAATAAAAGGAAAATTTGACCAATGAAAAAGGGATAAAAAAGAAAGGATGATATGGTAGTCGACGTTTTATATTCATGCAATATATCAGCAAGGAGCGTACATGGTGTGATATATTCTTCGAGCGCACCTCAGAGAGGAAAGAAAAACAAGAGCAAAAATTTTGTAATATTTTACCACATTTTCTTTCCTTGATGGGGGGCTTCGTGCATGCATATAAAAGGGGTCGGCCACGCAATTGAAAGGGGGCCAAACATTGACTACACGGCCACAATTCTGAGAGAGCTCTCAATAGAATAAAGAGAAGAAAGCGTGAGAGATTGAGAGAGAAGCATAGCCTCAATTTAGATTTTTTTTTTAATATTTCTCTCCTCCCATAACCACAATCGAGCCTCTGCTTTGTTCTTTCTTTCTCTCCATTATATTATTATTTCTCATGATCACGGGTGGTCGTATGGTTATCCCATGATCTGACCAGCACTACTTGGAAATCGACACAACCAGTAGAGAGAGGCGAAGCGACCAGCAAAGTTAGTTGCGACCACGTACTCTAGTGAGCGCTTGAACCACTCTACCTAGCTGAGCTAACATCAATCCACGAAGGCGTTGTTGCTGTCAGGTCTAACTCCGCAACGCACGGTTGCTGCCCCGAATCAATGACGAGCACCCGTTGTTCCCGTCGCACTATCGCGTCGAGTTTCCTCAACGGCCTGTAAACTGGAATGCACTTTTGCGCCCATGTACAGAGAGAAATTTGGTGAATTGAAGAGTATTCGATCAAAGGGGGCAAAGTCAAGCGAGTGGGAAACAATCGGTGGGTTCGTAATAAAAAGGATGAGAGCTTGATCGGCCAATAAGGAATCTCCAGAAGATTGCTCGGTCAAAGTGGTTGAGTTTTTCTCTTCTTACATGGTGCAGTCCTTGGAATTCCAATTGTTTCTGCCATTCATCGCGGTCTAAGACAAACGAAATCAATAAACTCCAGCGGCAACTCGTCTTCTCGCGTGACTAATAACTGCGACACACTCGATCGTGATGGTCTCTCCTTGCCAAGAAGCACCCCGTCAAGTCAAGCCACCGCACGACCACCGACGAGCTCAAGCCAAAAAGTCCACACCAACATGAGCAGTTGCTGCCGTGAGCCAATCATCCACCGCCATTCCTGATTGCGATCCCGGTTCGATTGTGCAAAAGTCCAAATTTGAATGACAATATTCGAATTAGGTAAAAATCTTGTCTAATTTGATTTTCGAAATATTCCTTGATGCACCCAGTTGAAATCCCCGACATGATATTCACAACTCGAGTAGCCTTTTAAATTAGGGATTAATCCCTAATTTCACAACGTGCATACGATTGACAGTTCGATTTTTGCACCCGAAATCCAACTCGCAATCGCACGGAAAATCGTCAATCCGATCTCACGCTCGAGATTCGATTCACAGTTTTATTTAAAATTGGCCAATCCGATCCCATGCGCGGGATATGATTCGTCAATTTGTGGATGTCGATCTTATCTTGCCTGATTTGCTATGGTGTTGGTTGAATCAATTTTATTTTTGTAAAAGAAAAAATCCAAAAAAGATTAGGTTTGTTTTTTTTTTAATTATCTTGCATGTTTAAGATAGGGATTTTATTTTGAGTCATGAAAAAGAAAAAGAAAAAGTGCATTCATTTAGGATGTTAGTTTCTTTTTATTATCTGAATTGCATGTTTAATTTTAATTTCGAATTTCATAAAAAAAAAGGAAAAAAATTAGAATTAGGGCATTCTTTGCACGTCATTGCATATTAGATAAAAATTACATTTTAGGTCTAGATAGATCTTTAGATGAATTGCATGATAGGTTTTTTTTTAAAGGGATAAGTGTTCCAGAAGTCCTAAAACTTGTAATGAAAATGCATTTTAGTCCTAAAACTTGCAAAAAGTGCATTTAAGTCCTAAAACTTGTCAAATTGTTTCAAATGATTCCTAAAATCGACGACGTTAGCCTTTTCCGTTAAAAATGCTGACGTGGCATTTTAAATAATATTTTATTTTCCAGGTGTATTTTTTAAATTATTTTTTATTCATTTAAAAAAATTAGATTTAAAAACTAAAAATTAAATTTATTCTTATATTATTTTCAACAAAAACTAAAAAGAAAAGTTAAAAAATTCATTTTTTAAAAATGTAAAAAAAAAAAAAAAAAACCAACGCTGCTCCTCTCTCCCGCCGCCGCCGCACATCGCCGGAGGGGCCGAGCGACGGTGCCGGCCCCGGCCTCGCCGGCCCTTGAGGGCCGGGGGCGAGGCCTCTGCGACCCCGTGAGGGCGGATGAAGGCCGCCGGCCCCTCGCGGTCGGCGAGCCCAGATCGAGCACCCTTTCTCAGCTCTGGCGGTGCCTAGATCTGGGCCCGTCGCCCTCACGGGGGGCGGCGGTCCTCCCCAGTGAGTTGTTGGCCCTCAGGGATCCAAGCGTTGCTCTGACGAGGCCTTGCCCAGGGCCGGAGCTCGCTGGCCCTTGCCAGGGGCCGGCGAGGCCCGGCCACCCCCAACCAGTGCCGGCGACCGTCGCCCGGCCCCTTCGGCGATGGGCGGTGGCAATGGGGGAGAGGAGCCGTTTTTTTTTTTAATTAAATATTTATTTTAAAAAAAAAAATTGGTGAAAATAAGATAAAATGAATAAATTTAATTTTTTTAGTTTTTAAATATTTTTTTTAAATGAATAAAAAATAATTTAAAAAAATCCACATGGAAAATAAAAAAAAAATTATTTAAAATGCCACTTCAGCATTTTTAACGGAAAAGGCTAACGGCGTTGATTTTAGGACTCGTTTGAAACAATTTGACAAGTTTTAGGACTTAAATGCACTTTTTGTAAGTTTTATGACTAAAATGCATTTTCGTTACAAGTTTTAGGACTTCTGGAACACTTATCACTTTTTTAAATGCATGTTTAGAAAGCATTTAGAATAGATAGTATTTCACTTTAATTTGATTTTCATTTTTAAGTGATTTTAATTACGAATTTTCATTAAATAAAATCATGGAATGCATGTTATTTAGTTTTTATTAGGTTCATTTAATTAGAAATTGCCTGTCATTAGAATTATGTCATTTTGGTTAATTTAGATTGCATATTTAATTATTGCATGTTCATTAGAAAAAATCACAAATTTTTTTACTCATTCATATAGTTTAGGACATTTTGCCATGTCATATTATTTCATATTAGATTAGAAGCATTGCATTGCATATGGACTATATTCTCATTAAAAGTGAAAGAAAAAATTGAGTGATTGTTTGTTAATTAGAAATCATATCTAAGACTGTTGATGTGAATTCTGATTTAACATTGCAGATGCTTTCGTTGCGTTGAGATAAGTTCTGCATTACTTTATTTGCTTTCTTGAGTGTTAAATTGGTGGTTTGCGCACTCGTATGATCACCTCACATGTTAGGAAAGTAAAATTAATTCAAGCTGCTTGCCAAACATTTTTTAAATAAAGAATGGTACCGAAAGGGCATTAGAGAAATATAATGTAACCAAGTCCCCGTACCCATAGTCTCTAGTTCGTAGGAGTAAGATGAGTCTCACATTATTTTACGTAGGTGTCTAATCGACCTACCACAAATTGATTAGTGGCGACTCTTTTTTGTTGGATGAAATCTCTTAAAGTATTTTGAAGTTGACAAAACATTTTTATCAGTCTAGTCTGAAGACTTACAGACTCTATTGACAAAGTCTGAAGATCAAAGTCTGAATATCAAAGTTTGAAGCTAGCAAGACTCAAGACTTATATTTCAAAGTCTACTCTCATGGACAGTTTCCAGGACGACGTTTATTCTGATCTTATATGATCTTTCTTCTAACGACTAGTGGATATCTTTCTACTGGATTCAGCACTAAACGATCTTACTTTCATATGGAATATGTTTAGATTCTCTAAAGATTTCGCAACTTATATTTGGAAGGATCTACTTATGGAAACCGAGATCCTGATTGTATGGGCGAGTAGGATTGATGGGCTATCAACACTTACCTTAAAGAGCTCGAGATCTCTCTAATTGATTCTGTCCAACGGGTTGATTGGAAGAACTTCTTTGGAAGGTGCCAACGGTATTGAAGGCATGAAGAAGTATATAAGAGAGATGCTCTAGTTGTTGAAGGGTGTGGATAGAAGAATTCCAAAGTCTGAATCTCCTTTTCTATTTTACGATATCATTCTTTGAGCGTTACATGTAATCAAAAAAGAGATCATATTGTAGTGAGACCTTGAGGAAGTGTAGTAGAGTAATCTACACCGTGAACTCAAGAGCATAAGACTGTAATCACTCTTATTGATTCTTAGTGAAATCCAGCCAGAAGGGCTGTCCGTGCGGGAGAGTGGACGTAGGCTTGATCTAAGCCGAACCATTATAAATCTGGAGTCTTGATTCTCTATCCATAATCCTTTATATCGTCAACTGTTTTCATTTGCTGCAATTGTTGGTTTTAAGTTACTTATATCTCATTCGGTTTAATTTATTAAAATCGCTTTAAACACCTATTCACCCCCCTCTATGTGCTAATTCTAGTCCTAACACTTTTTTGCATGCTAGATATTTGAACCTAAATCGCGAGTTGGTATGGGCTCGGGATAGCCCGCGCTAAGTTTAGACTTAGCAATCCATTAGCCTAATTTTAGGTGGTGCGCCCGAAAATTAGGTCGCGACATGTGGGAAGGCATACCTGCGGAAAATTGACTCTTCCTTCCTTGCTTCTAAGTCTAGGTCCATAATGCTCCCACCTTATCACACTATTCTTGTCGGTCGGCACTGGACCGACTTTTCTGTCGATTGGGTCTCTTGTGTCCGTATTTGAAACCTTGAGATTACCATGACAGCCGAGAGTTGCCAATGTGTCAAAAATGTACATTGTGGCTTGAGATTGATCAACCACAGGTCGAATGCATAAAAATTTCTAAAAGCTACTCGGTAGGTCAGGACGCGCTAATATCGTGCCAGAGTGAAATTAACCGTGAAATTTTGACTGAATTAAGAAATTGGAAGTCCTGGGGTATCACATATCTTATGAGGAACATGGATTAATTTTATGGATTTTAATTGAGCTCAATTGGAAGAGAATTGATTGGAATTAAGGAATTTAAGGTACAAGATTTTATGCCCCGGCGGAAAATGGAATTGAACCTATTGGAGTAAGGTTGTGGGAGGTTGGAGTTAGTGGATTGTGACATCACAAGTGATGTCATGGGATGGGGCAAGAAGGGCTAGGATGGTGACACTTGGAGGGTGGAGATTGAATCTCCAAAAAGGCCAATCACACTTCATCTTCAAGCTTGGAAAGAGAGAGAGAGAGAGCAACGGGGAGAACCAGCCGTGCGTGACCGACCAGCCCGACGCCCAACTCGTCCACTGCTTGCCGCCGTCGCCGGAGCCATCGCGGTCGTCGCCCGTCCGCGCGCGAAGGCCCGCACGCCGCTCCGCCGGCCAGCTTGCCGCTCGCCTCCTTCGTCCATGCACAGCCCGCGCCCAGCTCGTCCAGTCGCTGCTTGTCGTCACCGAGCCACCACGAGCCGCCGTCCAACTCGCCAGGAGCCCATGCCAACCGTGCTGCCCTCCGCCGGTCCTCCTCCGCCCATGTCACGCCCCGAACGCCGAGCGCGCCAACATCCCACCATGGTCATTCAAAAAGCGACGTTCCCAGGTTAAGTCGCCGACCCAATCGGTTCTTTAATGCGCATGCGTAAGCATATTATAAAACCCCTGACAATAAAATATGGGATAGAAAAGCAGGAAGCAATTTCACAACAATACACTTTCATAAATCAACGGAGTTACAAACGAAGGCCTACAGCCAAAAGTCTACAAAAGACCGGCTCTTAAAAAGAAACTGTCCTACGACCTACAAGTCGGACACGATCTCCAAGGCTCCAGACTTCACCTCTGTAACTCCTCAAGGTCAACCAAAGCGATCTGGTCGCTTCATCCACAAGGGACCTGAAAATGTTGGCCTACAACGGGGTGAGACATCGTCTCAGCAAAATTCAACCCCCTAAACCCCTATTAGAAAGAAAATACACCCTGGGTGGCCTAGCCACGTCACACATAAGGAAAAACAAGTCCAGTTGGCCTAGCCACTACTACGACCCGAGTTTTTCCATCAACACACAACAAATCAATACTGACCCCTGGACACTCCGTACATCATTCATACACCCCAATTACAATAGTAATTCTTAAAAATCTAATTTTTGCATCAAAATCCAACACTTGGGTTTTTATGACTAAAAACCCTATTTATCACAATCAACACTCAATTTGCCACATCCATTCATCAAATTCAAATTCTAACTGCACAGCAACGATCAGCACGAAATTCTAAGAAATTGAGGTCAAAAATAATTTTTCGAGTTTTTTTTTATAAATAATATTTTAATGATTTTCGGAATATAATATATTATTAAATTCCAGAATTTCGAAACAATTAAATAAATCAAAAATAAAATCCATTATGTCACATCAAGGCTTATATTAAAAGTAAATCTACTTAACTTTAAACTAAACACACTTTAACTTAATTAAACACCCTAATCTAATCCTCAATCAAATAAACTAATCTAACCACATAAACTCACTTAACTTAGACTAAGCACACTTAGGGCATCATTAACCGTCTAATCAAGATTTAGTAAGCTAAACTCACCCGATTAGCAAGTCGAGCGAACCAAAACGATGGGATCGACTTTCCTCAAGGTGGGCCGAGCATTCGGGCTCGGGAAGCCGGCCAAAACGGGCCAAGACCGAGCTGCCATACCCATTTCTTGTAGCTGTTGTCCATGGCTGAAAAATGAGAAGATAAGGTCGGGTTGAGGCGAGGATGGGTCAGGAGAAGGTTGAGGAGTCGAACCGGACCAAGGCGGGACCGAATGGTGGCCGGAGGGAGCTTCGGCGAAGGCCCGAGCTGCTGGAACGCAGCTGCGCGCGGACAAGGGTGGAGGCGACGAGCGGCCAACGGCGAGTGGGCGCGAGGCTTCGCGCGCGGACACGCGGCGGCGGCGGCGGCGATGAACGGCGAGCGACGAGGGGCGGCGAGCTGCTGGTTCCGGCGGTCTTTGGTTGCTGCATTTTCTTTTGAAGAAGAAGAAGAAGGAGAGGGGGGGTGGTCGCACGTAGGGAGAGGGAGAAGAGAGAAATAGAGGGGATCACTTTTTTTTTTCTTTTTATCTTTCTTTAATCCAACAAAATGGCCCACCATGACATCACTTGATGATGTCATACTCCACTATCTCCAAACCTCCCACAACATCTTCTAATAGGTTCAATTTCATTTTCCGCCGGGGCATAAAATCTTGTACATCTAATTCTTCAATTCTCTTCTAATTGAACCAAATTGAAGTCCGTAAAATTAATCCAATGTTACCACACTTCAATTCACATAGAATTAACTTAAATCCCAAAAGCACAACCAAAAGCGGGCCTGCTAATTTCTCGAGCCAAATTAACCATACTTTAATTATTTTGCCGAAAAACTCGGTTTGCATGAAAAATCCTCTGAAGATGAGTCGATGTTTCTAAAATGATTTGTGACACATCATGACTTCCAATTTCTGAATTCGATCTCAATTTCACAGTTAATTTCACCCTGACACGATATTAGCGCGTCCTAACCTACCGGGTAGCTTTTAGAAATTTTCGTGCATTTGACCTGTGGTTGATCAATTCAAGCCACAATGTACATCTTTGACACATTGGCAACTCTCGGTTGTTGGGATAATCTCAAGGTTTCAAACACGGACACAGGGTACCCAAACGACAGAAAAGCCGGTCCAGTGCCGATCGACAAGAATTGTGCAATTTGGTGGAATCACCCACACTCGATCACATGCCTCTGTCGAGTCGACCTATCTCCGGTCTCTAATCAATTTTTAACTGTGCCGTAATGACCCTTGCAGATTAACTCGGTCGAAAAGTCGTTTCCTCGTCAAATTCTCAAGTCCGATGCATTAGAATTTCTTACTGGCTTCACTCGATAAACTAGTTATCCCATGAGTGATCAGTTCAGGGAAAAGAACTATATGCGTGCAGATGAAATGCCCATTTCAATTTATTGAAAATAGAATTGGAAATTCGGGATGTCACAGCCCAAGCCGATGTCGGAACCACCCTTCTCAGCCCCAAGTCAGCAGCTGGTTTTTGTGGGTATTTCAGCTTGGTTAAGGCCCGTTTTGGCCGGCTTCCCAACCCCGGGTGCTCGGCCCGCCTTGAGGAAAGTTGATCCTCGCGTCGATCCCGTCGTTTTGGTTCACTCGGCTCACTAATCAGGTGAGTTTAACTCACTAAATATTGATTAGAGGGTTAATGATACCCTAAGTGTGTTTAGTCTAAGTTAAGTAAGTTTAGGTGGTTAGTTAGTTTAATTGGTTGGTGATTAGATTAATGTGTTTCATTAAGTTAAAGTATGTTTAGTTTAAAGTTAAATAGGTTTATTTTAATATAAGCCTTGATGTGACATAATAGGTTTTATTTTTGATTTACTTAAATGTTTCGAAATTCTGGAAATTTAATAATATATTATATTCCGAAATTATTAAAATATTATTATTTATAAAAAAAATTCGAAAAAATATTTTTGACCTCAATTGCTTAGAATTGTGCGATGATCATTGATGTGCATTTAGAATTTGAATTTGATGAATGGATGTGGCAAATTGAGTGTTGATTGTGATAAATAAGGATTTTATTCATAAAAACCCAAGTGTTGGATTTTGATGCAAAAATTAGATTTTAAAGATTACTATTATAATTGGGGTGTATGAATGAAATGCGGAGTGTCTAGGGGTCAGTATTGATTTGTCGTGTGCTGGTTTAAAGACTCGATCGTAGTAGTGGCTAGGCTAACTGGACCTGTATTCCTTGTGGATTGCCGTCAGTGTAGTGATGTGGCTCGGGTCGCAGTAGAGGCTAGGCCAACTGGATCTATGCTCCTTTGGGAATGCCGTCGACATAGTGATGAAGCCGCGCTTCAAGAGGAGGGGGGGAGGCGATGCTTGGCATTAATGTCAGTAGATAGCTAAACTACGAGTAGGCTATGCCCCTGTATGGCAGTGAATAATAATTGGAATGCGTGCTAAGTGCGATTGTGGATTATATGAAAGTGATGTCGTTCCAATTATTTAAATTCTTATTACTACCTGAGATTGTGTGATATAAATTGTGCTAATCTGAAGGAAAGGAATTAAGATAAGGTAAGTCTTCTGTGTGATGTGGCTAGGCCACCCGGGGTGTATTTTCTTTCTAATAAGGGTTTAGGGGGTTGAATTTGCTGAGACAATGTCTCACCCCATTGTGGGCCAAAATTTCAGGATCGTAGATGGCGGAACCCCTGGAGCGTTATGGTCTTCCCGTGCATAGTACGAAGCAGAAGTTCAGTTGTCCCGATCTTGATGGCCATTGGATCTATGAGCTTGTTAGGACCACAGTCTGGGTCTAGGAGGACTTGACTGTTAGGGTACCTCATAGGTATAGGGCTTGGTTTCATTTTGGGCCCAATGATTTCAGGATTGGTCCCCTTAGTAGTTTTGATATTCCAGCTGCTGTAATGGAAGCCATCCTAGGAGAAGGAGTAGCTGACCCTCCTGATGGTAGGCTGGAGGACCCATCGTCTCTGGAGACTGTCCAGTCTGAAGTGGGATCGAAGAGCGAGTCCGACTAGTAGTCTTAGGGCCATTCCTTCTTTTTGGTAGACTGATCCATTTTTGTAAGCTGGCTCTTTAAGGCATGTTTGTAAACTTTGGAATGTTGTTGATCTATGAAAGTACATTTGTTTATGAATGTATTGATTTCCTGCTTTCCTATCTCGTGAGTTTTTGTCAGGGGTTTTATAACACGTTTCGCATGCACATAATGAATTAATTGAGTCGGCGACACTACCTTGGAATGTCGCATTATATGACCATGGCAGGTTGTTCATGTGTCTCGGGGTTCGGGGCGTGACAGTTCTCTTAGGGCGCGCATAATAAAATTTATGTTTCTCGATTTCTCTATTTCTCTGTTCTCCGGAAAAGGTTTGGAATAGAAATCTGTTTGGTAACACAATTTGACTTCTCTATTTCTGAAACAAATTTCTATTCTAGTAATAGAAAAATAAAATAAAAATCAGAAGCTAAAATTTTTAACTTTTCAATTTCTAAAATAGAAATAGAATTTTTTTTTTTGGTAAAGTAAAAATAGAATTTTTTTTTTCTTTTCTCCATTTGGGAATCCTTCTTTGTTCATGGGCTATTTCTATTTGGGCGTTTCTTCTCCTTCTCCTCTCAACGCTTCAACCAAACCCTAGCGCCGTTGACTCCGAAAAACCTAGCCATCCTCGCCGTCGACTCCGAATCCATCCATCTTGCCACCGTTGACTCTGACGCCGTCGCCGTCCTCTTGCCGGTCAAATCGTCGCTCATCTCGCTGTCACCGTCCTCAGACCGTCCAATTTGCTCCGGTCGTCCCGTTGGACTCGCCTCCTCCGTCCGCGTCCTCGTTCGGATTTGGATTGCGCCTTCCTTCCTCCCCTCCTCTCTTCTCTCTACGCTTTACATACCTGGAAAGTGAGAATGGAATGTATGAAGTTACTTCTACATTTTCCTTTTGAGACGCACTCTGACTTTTTTTCTAATTTAAAGTGCTTGAAACCTTTCAAAATTTGTCTTAAATTGATTCATACATTTACCTGTAATTCTTTCATGGCTTTCAAATCTATTTAATATTTTAAACTTCAACAGGGAAGTAAAAGTTTTGATTTTAAGCTGTCAAAAATCTACGCAAACAAAACGGTAAGTCTGACTTCTTGATATTCAGAGACATCGACGCGGTAGGTCATCACAACATTGGGCGTTGGCCATGCACGAGACCAATTTTCTTAGGACGGTCGATGTACAATTGCTCCAGTTCTCAGTCAAAACGTCATGAATGGCAAGATCCCCCACTCGAGCAAGTTTAGTTATTGCATAAGCTGTCATGTTCATGCTTCATTTTCATGGAGATAAATGCTGATATGCACGTCGAATAACCTGACAGAAAGAGAGAGGAGCGATATTTACGTCCTGTGCGCACAAGCGAGCTTTGCATGGTCAGGTTTTTTCTTGACCACATTTCCTCTAAGAAAACGTTTATTAGCACAGGAAAGATTGAGTTTTGACGTTGAAGATACATAAATGCTCTACGAACGTCGACAAAGAAATGATTCAAACTTAACGAAACAGAAAGCTCGTTGTATGTGAGATAGTGAGACCGTCGAATACACATTTATCTATCTATGTACATCATATGAAGGATATCGAAGTGGTAATGAAGCTCCAACTGATCACTGTGTGTCTTAGTCTGTCGGCACACAGAAGCGCGGACTTTTCATATTTTTTCACTGCTTCTGTTGTATTTGATGTAGTGGCTAAACCGTGGAGGCGATTTGAGTAGCGTGAGAAATGCTTGAGAGGAGATGTTGATCAGTCCATTAACTGCCCGGGGTTTACAGTCGAGATGGAAGTTCTTCGCTGGAAAGGATATATCCGCCACCCCGGCAATAGCCAACGTTGTCGTATATTTTTCCCTCGCAAAACGGCTACTTGTATGCTGTGAATGCATTTCACCAGCGATTTGATATGGCGGCAAAACCTAAGCGAGGTCACGGGGACTGTAGTAAATGTAAGCAACCCCAAAAATAGCTGGACACCTCCTGATCGACGCAATTTATGGATCTGCAGTCGTCATTGCTGTGAGCTGATCGAACGGGAGGCTAATTTGGAAAACTCAGCTTGATCCATAACCTCTAGCAGTGATAACAACCACCGGAACGGCTTGTGAGGTGGATGCAAATAATAATAAGAAATTAGTAACATGCTTCGAGAAAAATTAGAAAGAATCTTCGCAATAAAAGAAATAAGTGACACATTTTGAAACCGATGAATATCATCTCTCTTTATTTTTACTGGGCATCGGAGTATCGTCACACGAAGTGACCTTACCTCTGAAGCAATGTTGCACTTTCTGAGGAAGCTTGGTGAAGCTCAATATTAGGTCAGGCCTACACAATCCCGGATGAAGGCAGTAAACGCGGCGGCTACTCAGGAGCCTCCCAATGGGGAAGCAGTCCCGCAACTGATCCGAGAAGGAGGCTCTTGTACGTAGCCAACAAAAACCTCTACACAGTTCCTCCATGGGTCGCCCAATGCCAAGAGAAGCAAAATAATCAAACCAAAAAGCCAAGTCAACCCGCCCTGTGCGTAGGGCCGGATGTGAACTTCAATTCGATCATTGCATTCGACATCCAATAGGGGAGGATATCAGTGTTGAAATTTAATCAAATATACTCAGAGAAGAAAACACACAAGAGAGTTGTCGCTGTAACTCTCCTCACAATATTCAACAGAACATAAGCCTATTAAATAGGCAGAACATCCAAACCACTTTGCAAGAAAATAGCTACAGAACAACAACAACAAAGACCCACCAACATACCCCACTAACCAGAACATGTGCAGAAACTAACTCCTAAAAACAAGCCACTTCCTATTGACTAAGACTCCACTATTACATTATTGAAGACACGTAAAAACTGAAAGTTAACTACTTCAACAATCAGACGGGCACGACAACTTGGGGGATATGACGCGTTTTACTTTGCTTGCTTGGCGCATAATAATCCCGACTGTCCTCCCAGGCCAAACATGGATGCGGACTTCCCATGTTACTTAGTATATCAACGAATGGCAACAGGCGAGACACCATAGCTGCCATGCTAAAAGTAGCTTTGCTCGGGCTCTAGACCGAGGCACAAGACACATAGTATGGTTCAAAGTACGTACACATTGTCACTCCTGGGAAACGTTAATTTTGCTGCATGCTGCGCATTCTTGTATCACCATGTAAACATTATAGGCATTAGATGGATCCTGCTCCAACCAACTCAGGGCTAGTGCTTCTTAAAGTATCAGTGAATCAAGATGAGCTAATCAAATCATTCTCGCAACAGATTATAGATTGGCACCTTCACAACCTTACACCAGCCCTTCATAAACCATGTAAAAGTAATGCGAACAATTAGATTTCACACACAAGAACATTCTCGAAATTGCAATACCATAATATCAATCCACAAATCAATTGTTAACTCCCTTGTCCTAGCTTTGCCATGACTTGCGAGCATCAACAGAGGCGAAATTTATTGTCACGCGGCATCAGGAGTTCCCCAAACACTTCAGTAGGAAAATTATGAGTAAGCTGATGAGAGAAAATTCTCGACAAGTTCCCAATGAAGTGTTCAGGGGAGCTCTAGAGGCAACCTGACGTTTTCATTCACTGTTTTTGCTCTTTTGACCATCTATTGCCTGCTCATCTTAGGGTTGCTTGCCCTGGTATTTATAAAGGACTTTCCTTCTTTTCGTTTTCTCCCCTTGCGCGAATGCCTTGTCAGCTTCTTGTATCAGTATAGTTGTGATTATTCTTCGACAAAAAAATTGTCGTACTAATTGTTATAGCTATTGTTAATTATACTATGATTAGTCCATGAATTGGTATACGAGTGATGCAACAAAGTTTTATTGACTTTTGAAGTGTATGACCTATCTTATAAATGCTTACGTATAAGCTAATCTTGTACCAATGGTAGAGACGGACCTTCATCATCTAACATTATTTAGAAATATAATAGTAATGTTGTACTTACGTAAAAGCGATACGATAATTTTGTATTGATTGTTGAAGCATACGACACATTTTTCAAATGCCCAATTGTGGTCTATCATATATGAATGGTGGAGATCGGGTCTAGAATATCTCATATTACTTTTATATGAAAAAGAAATTTTATAGAATAAAAGGAAGTTGTGCGAGGGCAGGTGAACATGGACGCAAATGTAGGCTAAATGGGAGGGCCCGACGGAGGGAAGATACCGGTACGTGATCGAGTTGTGACCATTCATCCCACCTTTTCCCTGTTTGGTATATCTTTCTTTTGTCCTTTTGTTTCCGATGTTTTCCTTGCATGTACGAATCAAACCTCTTGCTAGGTTCTAATCAATTCTGTACTTATGCGCGACTTGTAAGAGAAAATTGACTTCACTTGCTTTAATTCGTTAGATTATCCAATTTGCAAACTTGACGCATGAACGGAGGGAAAGACCTATATATTTCACCTGAACCCTATTCAACAAAGGGTTAGACTTCCAAGCATATATTGAATGGGCGGACGAAAGAACATCGATTTCATACCATTTCAAATAATCATACCCAATACTCTAAACCCTGTCGCGAAGGAAATTAACATGACTTGCTAACTTGACCGGAGTAGATCCATGTAGTATTTTCACAATTCGTATTGCACAAAAATCAAGGAACCTTGTATAGCAAGCCTAACAAGCACTTGCAATGATGTCAAGAGCAAGACCATCACAGTACAACTCGCAATCGAACTCTCATGCAGTAAACCCTAGGATTTAATCGCTTGCAACGGGGGCTTCATGAGCGAATGAGAAAGCATCTCCGAAAAAGATTGAAGAGGACGTGGAGGGATAGGGCTTGGGACATTTGAGAAGAAGAGCAAATAAGAATTTCCATCCACGCGACCACAAAGATTCTACCCTCAGCCCAATTCATCACTACACCCACATTTCAGACCAGGTTCAGTATCTATTGAGAATTTATCCCTTTTTTATGAATCATTCCCTCTCAAAAAAAAAAAAATCTTTTTTTAAGGAAGCGAAATTATATTTGAAAGGACAGTAAATTCCTCTTTAACCACCCCCCCGCGCTGCTAAAAATATTCTTGTAAAGAAAAATTTATAGCCAGGACAAATGTTGCCCTCACAAATAACCACCCTTTATAAAAATGATTGCATCATTTATATGTGCAAAAAAAAATTGAGATAATTGGATCAGTAGTAAACATAGGTACCATCGCGGAACATCATAACATCGTTTTCTTTCGTTCCTTTTTCACTGTCAATGTACTTACTAAATATCTACATCTTTTTCAGGACTTTTCATTTTTCCAAACATGAAAATAAGACATGAGAGATTTAAGAAAAGTCCGCCTCTTTCTTTCAATACTAAGGAAAGAAAAAGAAAATATGCACAATGGCATCGAACTTACTTAGGAGAAACAAAGAATGTACTATCGATGCAAAGAAGATTTTATACATGTAATTATGTCCACATTTGATTGGAGGGTTGTACCTATTTGATCTCTCAAATGAAAGACATATAAGATCACTCAAGTATAAACTTTTTTACATTATTCTACTAAAGATCTAATGAGGCGATATGATGTTCATGTTGACCTAATGAATGTTTCTTTGATATAATTACTTGTGTAGACCGTTGAAAACAAGACTTGTGAAATAAAATCTATCTGGTGAACATTTAGTACAGGTCTCACTCTCATATATCCCAAACCTATCATTAGTAGCTATTGATTTTTCTTTCTCTAGAGAATATCTAGAATAGGGAGGGGCCAAATTCAAATTATGCTAGCTATACATAGTTTGAGCATAGATGCACTTTTCTTATTCCAATCGGAGAATATCAAGCGAGCTCAATCATTGTGATATATATTTTAAAAAAAAAATTAATAAACAAAGTAAGCATCACATAATGTATCAGAAATCGATTTTTCTTTCTTCTTTTTTTCTTTTTTGTAGTACTTGATGCTAATATTTTTTGTAAAGGCATAATTTCGCATGACGAGATAATTACCAAAAAAGTCCTAAACCTATTGCAATTGTATCAATTCAGTCCTAAACTTTTTTTTTGTTGCCAATTTAGTCCTAAACCTTTTATAATTGTGTTAATTCAACCCATCCGACCAAAATTGGCCGGCCAGCGCTGACGTGGACGTCGGCGAGGTACATCCGGCCGGCGAGGCAATTTCTCAATATTTTTTCAAAATTTTAAATATATTTGTTTAAAATTTAAAAAAAATATATTTTCTTTTCTTTTTTTTTTCACCTTCTTCTTCCTCTGGCCGGTCGGTGCCGGCCGGAGGCGAGGGCCGGCGAGGGCAAGGCCCCGCCATATCTGGCAAGGTCAGCCTCGCCGGCCACTAGCGAGGGTGAGGCCCCGCCAGATCTGGCGAGGGCGGCCCTCACCAAGGCTGGGCGAGGCTGCCGTCGCCAAGGGTTGCGACAAAGGCGGGGAGGGAGAGGATGAGGAGGAGGAGGAGGCGGCAAAGAGGCGAAGAGGGGCGCTGCGGTGGCGGCGGCGGCGGTGGGGAGAGCGAGGTGGGGGCAGAGATCTGTGTACGATTGCGGGGACGACGGCGACGGCGACGACAACGATAGGGATGTCGAGTTTCTCTGGCGCTGGAGCTAAGGCTGAGCAGCGATCTAGGGTCGACCCTGGACCGACCCTGGACTGGCCCATTCCTACTGGTCTTGGTTCGGTTTTCAAGGGGATTGGGTCGATCCTCGGTCCTAAGATTCCAGGACCAGTACTGTGTGGGTTGGTCGTCGGTCCTAGAAGTTTAGGGTCAGTCCAACCCGAACCAACCCTGATAAAATATATTTATATATAATATATTTTAGATATTTAATAATATATATATTTATGTTTTTCTTATAAATAGCAAACCCAGCCAGCGTTCTTCACTTGAATTGCTTGAATGACGGCATGAATGATGCCGTGAAACGGTGTGAATAACGCTGTGAAATGGCTTAAAATGTCCTCAGCCTCTTGCCTTATTCTTCCATCTTTATCCTATTCATTTTTCACTTAAAAATGTGAAGTTGTATATTCATAGTTTATATTAAGTATTTTGAACTTCTTATGGTTTAATTGTTCAGTTGCACTTTGCTTTTGAGTTTGTGTCAAATGGGAGAAGTTTTTTAATAGTAGTATTGCCGTTGTTATGATGATATGCTTGTCAAGTGGTGTGAAGCTTCATTATTGGTTGATTAGACTTTGATTGATTGAATGTATGAATCGTTTTTGCATATGGTGTTACAAGTATTATTGATAGATGATTGTAGGAGAAGATACCTAGAAAACATTTTTTGGCCTAGAATTCTTTTCTCTTAAACTTCCCATCTCATCCCATTTCCCAATGGGAAGAATGATTCAAAGAAAAATCAAAAGCAAGAAAATTATAGTATGCTTCAGCGATGGAAACACTTTATCTCTATTAGCAATCTCGATCATTCATATAGTTTGTTGTTTTTAACTAGTGTGAAATTTTAATGATCACCTTATCTTAAATTTATGTTGAATATGTACTTATATTTATAGTTTGGTTGCTCAACATCATATTGTTGATTGATAAGTAATTTGAATTAATGAGTTTTGCTTTTTAAGGAATAAAAAAAATGAAATAAAAAAATTATCGCTTGGTCCCGAGTTGACCCTGGAACTAGACCGAACCCATAGGGTCGGTCCGGTCCTCAGTCCCAAACTCGACCGGGTCGGTCCTCGGTCCCAAAAATTGGGGACCGACACTCTGCGGGTTGGTCTTAGGGTTAGGCATCGGACCGGCCCAACCTGGACCATGATCACCCCTAGCTGGAGCAACACCCCCATCTCTGCCGCCTCCACCTCCTCATCCTCTCTCTCCCCGCCTCCGCCGCAGCCCTTGGCGACGGCAGCCTTGCCCAGCCTTGGTAAGGGTCGAGCTCGCCGGATCTGGCGGGGCCTCGCCCTCGCCTCCCGCCGGCGGGGGCGAGCCTCGCCAGTGGCCGGCGCTGGCCGACCAGAGGAAGAAGGTGAAAGAAAAAAGAATTAAAAAATTTTAAAAAATTCAAAAAAATATTAAAATATTGTCTCGCCGGCCGGCTGTCCCCTGCCGGCGTCCACGTCAGCGCTGGCCGGCCAATTTTGGCCAGATGGACTAAATTGACACAATTATAAAGGTTTATGACTAAATTGGCCAAAAAAAAAGTTTAGGATTGAATTAGCACAATTGCAATAGGTTTAGGACTTTTTTGGTAATTCTCCCTTTGCAAGATGCATCCTGATATACAGGAGTGAAATGATTCTTCGAGATCTTGATTGAGTTGACTTTAGTGGGAGAAGTTTACATATTTTTATAGTTTTCCCTCCATCAGAGTTAATTTAATCGAGCAGATCTTAAAGTCCGCTTAAGGGATTTGCTTTAAAAGAATTAAAAAATTTCTTGTTCATTTTATTGGCCAAGATTAGGACTTAATGAGGACGTCACCTAGAAAACACGTATTCAGTTCCTGGCTTTTGCCGCTTCCAAAGGGCACTTTTTACTATATAAATATATATATAACTTTGAATTCCTTAGCAGTCAAAATATTCAATGCCGGTTTAGGAAAGTAACTTAATTTCTGAATTATTCGATAGGATGGTTTCGTGTCCACAGAGATGCTTTTGAAGGACGGAAAATCTCGACCAAAAAAAAAAAAAGACGGAAAATCGAATATCGACATCTAATGTTGAGGGATATCTCTCACCTTCGGAGGATAAAGAGCTAGAGATGGATGTCGAATTTTATCCTCACCTATCAAATACCATTTCCACTTTTTAAAAGGAATAATTACCAACAAAAAAAAAATCTATACTTACCGTATGGATATCAATTTAATTATAAACATTCTAAATTGGCTAATTAAGTTTTGAATATTTTAACGATTTGTCAATATAATTCTTCCGATCAATTGCCTAGCAATCACCAACGTGGATACCAACTATATGATGTAACACGATAGACAGTAATGTAGACAATTTTTCGCATTTTTTAAACACATTCGGAATTTTTCTTCCTTTTCTTTTTTTTCTTTGTTTTTTTTTTCCTTTTTCCTTTATTGATCGCAAGGCCTCAACGATGGCTGGCAACCAACCACAAGCAAGGGTTGGCGAGGTTGACCATCACCAATGGCCAAGCAAGGCAAGGGTCGCCTCGCCGACCCTTGCCTATGGCCAATTGTAGATCATCGCGACCAGCCAAGGAAGGAAAAAAACAAAAAAAAAAGTTCAAAATAATTAATATATATATCCAGTTAGCACCAATCGTGTCATGTATAAAAATTAACATCAATGTTAGCAATTTCTGGCAAAAATTAGCTAGAAAAACTACATTGGTAAATCATCAAAAAGTAAAAAATTGATCGAATTGAAGTGCTTATAATTGAATTAATATCCATTATAACTCTTTTTTTTGTAATTATCCCCCTTTTTTTTTTCGTCGGTGTTATTATCCCCTTTTGAAACGTGCAATGTGCATTTGATTTTGGGAAAAGAGTATATAACCATGCCGTGAGAATTGCAAAACAAACGGTGGCTTCGCCACCTCAAAATTTCTCAAGGAAACCTGTTGACTTGTTTAACCGGTTTCCTTAGAAAAATTAAAATCGGAAAATCTCATTTGGCAGGATTTCCTCAAATTGCACTAAATGAGACTCCTTACATATGAATAAAGAAAAATTAACATAACGAAACATATAATTCTAAAGCAAATTAAATACCAAAACATGGGTGATCACAAACAGAAAAATATAATCGCTAGAAAAAAAATATATATTGTTGATTTCTGGTGAAGAAGGATCTAATTCAATCCTTGATTGATTCCTTAGTGCGATCCTGATTACATGGATGATACAATGAATCGACGTCATGGAATATTTCGAGGAAGACAATATTTTGTATATTTCTTTCCTATTTCATTTCCTGTATTATAAATACAACTACATACTTGTACATTTGATACAATCAATAAATACAATCACCGTCTTCCATTTTTTCCACATTTTCTACCAATTTCATCATAAGGATTTAATTAAATTTAAAGATTTAAAAAACACTTCAAATGTTGACTCTGAGACTAATAACTAAATTATTGAATGTTCAAATGGTTTCTCATTTTTTTTTCATTCAATTCAAGTTGCTCTACAAGGACTCTCCAGTGATTTAATCAAGATTGGTGATATCGGTTATGCATAATAACAAATGATTATATAATGGTACAATCTCTCTTGGAAAAGAGACGGTACCTTCCCTGGCTTTAATTTTCCCAAGGGAACTGGATAAATTGTTCATCAAGTTTCTCTGGGAATTTTGGAATGAAATCTCAGTTATTGGGATTTCCTTTAATGCCTCTAGGTAAAATTTCTTAAATGTGAGTATAACGGAAACAAAATAAGAGAAATGGTAAACATGAAGAAAACCCACAAAACATCTATAACAATACAAAAAGTGTGTTTTATAATCACTTACGACCACTAATTGAGTTACCTTAATCGCGAGCTTCTATTGAGCAACCATGACCTCGAGCTTCACAACTCGAAACTCTCGTGATTGGCGTTCTAGCCACCGCGACCATGATTGCCACAAGCTTAGAGCTTGAGCTCACGGCTATGGCAGCCACGATGCTCCTACATCTCTCTCTCAAATTTTCTTCTAGTATTATTTGATTGGTGCTTTGTTGCCTCATAATAAATTTTAGCGAATTATAACATGACATGTGTATTTTAGGGTGACACGTGTATTCACCGACGTCTATATCATTAATTCTCCAATCCATGGCTACAAAAATCTACTAGTAAGAGAAAAAATTTAACGGAAGGACTACATGTTGACATCTTCTAAAAAGTTTAGAGACATTTTTTAATTTTTTTTTTAAAAGAAAAAGATAGAAGGATGATTTCGATTTTTGGATGAAAAATAAAGAAAAGATGGTGATATTACTCCTTAAATAAAATAAAATAAAATAAAAACCTTCATTCTATCGTACTTTTTGTTATTTATAATTTTATATAGCTTCCTTGTTGAATTAATTAAGGTTAGCAAATATAATAATGTATTGTTTAAATCCCAATAAAAGTCCAACCAGTTGCCCATTTCTTTGGAAATGGAAATTGTGGCCGGCAATCCACCGTCATCATCTTAAATGACGGTGGGTGTTAGCCTAGCATCACCCTTTGATTTTTGTCACTTTCAGATAAATTGCATTCTCCAAATCCCACTTATTTACAGAAATTAGCATTTTAAGTTCCAAACTGCCTTCCAAAAAAACATTGAAAAAAAACCCACAAACCCTAAATTTTTGTTTCGACAAAAAAAATAAAAAAAATATATACAACATTGGGTTCTCTCTCCTCCACCATCTCTCCGCACCCTATCGCCGGCCGGCCACCGCCGAGCCCCCTGCAGTCTCCATCCGAGGCTGATGATGGTTGCCACCTCAAATCTGGTCTAGATCGAGGTGGGGCCACCTGATCTGGACCATATTGGGGCTTGGTCTACTGTGGCAGCCTCCGTAGGACACCTGCAAGCTTTGTGACAAAGCTTGCTTGCATGGTCACAGAGCTTGTCGTGCACACCCGAACCCTGCAATCAAACCCATCTTGTTTGATGCCAAGCTCGCAGCTCGCACGAGCTCCCCTGCCCGCGAGCCATGAGCTCCGTGAGAGAGAGGAGAGAGGGAGGGTCTATGGGTGAGAGCTCGGTGGTAAGACATACTAGAGGCAGCTGCAGCCTCGACGAGGGGTGAGCGAGATTAAGAGGGTGGAGGAAGAGAGAAAGAGAGAGGAAAAGACAGGTGTGGGGTTTGTGTATTCTGAGTTTGTAGGAGAAGTTGAATTACTTGTAAAAGTGATGATTGTTTTTGGTATGTGGATGTTTCTTTGCTGTTGGGATTTGCAACGTCATTTGACTGTATTATTGCGATTTGCGATGAACATCGTGATCCCACCTAACTGATCCAGCCGAAAGTATAATTTCAGTACATTAAAATAATCGATCTAGCTGAAATCCAGGACTCGTTGATGTCCCAAATGTCGACATTATTGAGAAGCTTGAGTGTTGGAACTGGTCCTTCCCTTTGTTTGCTGTCATTCTATATGCTTTTTGGCATCCTCTTTCGCTAAATAAATTTTGCATACATCGTCACGCCACCAATTAGAATAAAACTTAAGTCTCCGTCTGTACGTTGAGAGCAAAATAAAATTAGTTAGCCCAACTCCAAAGTCAAACCAAGACACTCTTTTCATTCTATGGAGCAAACCAAGATGGCATGGCGTGTATTTATAAAGCACAAATCATAAGCAGGATTTACCCTAAACACGCCCAACTAAAAGGAAACAGAAAAGTGTGCTTTGATCTACATATGTATACATGGCTCATCACCTCCATATCCAGAGAATTAGTCACGGCATCCTGGGCATCTTCGTTGTCGTCACCGTTTGTTTGCTGAATATTGCTGTTGCAGAGGTAAGCTATTGCTACAACACACGATTTCTTCATTGTTCATATAAAGAGTACACATATTCACCCTTTCATTTGTCATTAGATACATCAGACATGATCGCATAAGATTTTCTAGCTTCTCGATGTTATTTCAATATTGTCATTACTCCTCATGGGATGAGAAGTAAGATTTGATCAGATATGTTACGAAGCTCTATCACTAGTTCTGAGTTTTAAATTTTATGCGCCATGTAGTGGCTAAATCATGGAGGCGATCTAAGCAACACGAGAAGCGCTAGGGAGGAGAAGCTGATCGGCCCCTCCACCGTGGAAAACCTACGGTTGAGATGGAAGTTCTTTGCTGGGAAGGACATATCGGCCACCCCAGCGGTGGCCGATGCAGGTGGTGTACTTCCCCTCATGGAACGGTAACTTGTACGCAGTGAACGCGTTTGACGGCAGCCTAGTCTGGAAGCAAAACCTGAGCGAGCTGACGGGACTCAAAGGCGTGGGGACTGTAGCGAACGTGACGTTGTCAAGGTCAACCCCGACAATTGCCGAGAAGCTCTTGATTGTCCCAATCTATGGACCGGGGGTCGTGATTGCCGTGAACCGATCAAATGGGAGGCTAGTTTGGTCGACCCAACTTGATCCACATCCTCTGGCTGTGATTACAACATCCGGAACGGCTTATATGGGGTTAGTCCAGTGCTCTTCAAAGATAGATAATTTGGGAAACTTATTTTCATTCGATTGGATAGTATTTTGAGTCAAGCATTTAATTAACTCAAAATACCGTGATAGACGCATTGCGAATTGGAAATGAAAAGTCAACTTCAATCACACCTCTTTGATTTATGATTTGTTTGATTATTAGAATGATTCTACACTCTAAATAGTATATCCTCAACCATTTCATTTTGGCACGTTACCAGAAACATTATTAATTCTCGACTATTAAATTGAAAATGCAGCAAAGTTGACTCTTCAATCTCAATATTTAGTAGTTTATTGATGGTCTCATTTCTCTTCCATTTGACTCTCTCTCTCTCTCTCTCTCTCTCTCTCTCTCTCTCAGGGCATTTTACGTTGGAGTATCGTCCATCGAAGAGGTGTTACCTGCAGCCAAATGTTGCACCTTCAGAGGTAGTTTGGTTAAGCTAAACATTCTATCCGGAGAGATCCTATGGCAAACCTACACGCTCCCCGATAACGGCGGGGAACTTGGAGGCTACGCTGGAGCCTCCATATGGGGCAGTAGCCCCGCGATAGACCCCAGGAGGAGGCTCGCTTATGCAGCCACGGGCAACCTCTACACAGCCCCATCCAAGGTGCAAGAATGCCAAGCGAGGCAAAACAATCAGACGAATCCGCCAACCGTGCCCGACCAATGCATCGGGCCTGATGTGAACTTCAATTCGATCATAGCGTTCGAGACGGAGACAGGAAGGATCAGGTGGGCGCGGCAGTTAGGAGGGTACGACGTGTGGTACGTCGCTTGTTTGGTTCCCAACAGTACTGATTGTCCAACTGGGCCTAACGTGGATGCTGATTTCGGAGAGGCTCCAATGCTGATCACGATCTCCACGAACGGAACGGAGCGCGACATTGCAGTCGCGGTACAAAAGAGCGGGTTCGCATGGGCTGTGGATCGTGACTCTGGGGATATAGTATGGTTTACAGTAAGTATTGTGTTTTTCATTCTTTTCTATCTAGGAGAAGAATTTTTTTAACGCTACCAATGAACTAAGTGAAACAAATTTAACAAAGAAGTTCATTATTTTATATTCCAAATATAATTCTTCTCGACATGACAGCTGGCAGGACCTGGTAGTACTGAAGGGGGAGGCACATGGGGCGCGGCCACCGACGGCAAAAGGGTCTACACTAACATTGCCAATGGCAATCGAAAGAACTTTACCCTTGCTCCCTCGACCCAAACGACGACGGCAGGCGCGTGGGTCGCCCTGGACGCGTCTTCTGGAGAAATACTATGGTCTACGGCTAACCCGAGCAATGAAATTGCACCCGCGCCGGTTTCTGTGGCGAATGGGGTCATTTTTGCAGGTTCCGTGGCTCCGGAGGGTCCCGTGTATGCGATGGATGCCGAGACGGGCAAGATAGTGTGGTCCTACAATTCAGGAGCCACGGTGTACGGAGGGATATCGATAAGTTATGGGTGCATTTATCATGGGAATGGGTATAAGTTGGGCCTAGTAGCACCTGTCCATCCAACTTGGACTGGGGGGACTGATCTTTATGCTTTGTGTGTCAAGTAAGAAACCTAATAGTTAGTTTCTTGAGTCACAATCCATATGGAAAGAAGTTGGTCGTACAATATATCTTTTGCTCCATCCTCAAGACAATGTATTATTAAGTATCAAGAAATAAAAATGGTTCGTCAGAAGTGAAATGCCATGACCGTCTGCAAAATCAATTCACCTGAAATTCACGAAGACCTAAGAAAGGGAGAAAGGGAGAGGGAGAGAGAGAGTATGTCACTTATATATTACTTGGTGAGTGTTCCAATGGGCATGCACAGCAAAACAAAGCAAACCTTCTTATCACGAAGCTAATATATACTCAAGCACTTGAAGGCTGACCTTATTTTGAAGGTATATATCATGTGGCACCAGGAGTTCCCCCAAACACTTCACTAGGAACTCCGCTTGTATTTTCTTCTTTCCTTTTCAAATCCCCATTGAAGTGCTCAGGAGAACTCTAGGGGACACTTGATGAGTGCATGGCCTTGTTTGGCCTTGAAAGCATTTGTGCGAGCTCCAAAACTTCGATTTCCTTTTTGTGTGCTTGGTCTGGTGAGCTAAGCAACCCACTCTTCTACCACATTTATTTATGAGATGGAGTTGCTACTTTAGAAGCTTTTGGAATGATCACCGGCAAGTGCTTGAAAGCTCAGTCAACCGCACATCGAGCTTGAACCTAGCCTCATTGTTGACGCCTAAATTTTCATTTTAATTAGGTTTTACTTTATTTTAGTTCATTTTATTTTATTTCATCTCTTTCGGATAATAAATAAACAAACAAAACAACAAAAAAACAAAACAAAAGCAAAACTAAAACAAAAAGAAGAAAGAGCAGCCCATTGGGCTCTCTCTCCCTCGCACGGGCCCTCTCGGCCCGGCCCGCGCGACCAAAACCCTTCCCCCTCCTTCTTCCTCCTCCATCCGGCTCTGCAACACACGCGCAGAGGGCGCGATGCCGGATGGACGAGCGGACGGCGACGCGCATAGGGAGCAGCTGGCGGATAGGTAGCGGATGGGACGCCGGTTCAGCCGCGGCGGTCCGGTCGGCAAGCCATAGACCAGCGGCCGAGCCCATCCGTCGACCGGCACCCCTCCGCCTATAAATAGGCACCTCCCGACGAGAATCAAGGGCACCGACGGAGAGGGAGAGATCGAAAGCTAGCGAGCGTCGCAAGCTTCCCCCGAGAGACTTCAGGGGAGGCCCGAGCACTCGCAAGCCTAGATCCGAGGAAGAGAGAGGGGAGGAGCCGCGAGAAAGGAGGTGGGTCGCGAGCTCGCCGATCTCCCTCCGAGAGACTTCGGGGGAGACCGGTGACGAGCGAAACCCAGATCCGCGCTCGCGGTCAGGAGAGAGAGAGAGAAAGGGGGAGAAATCGAAGAGGAAGGGAGGCACACCCTCCGCCGTCGCCGCCGCTCACCACCACCACCTCGCACAGGTAGCCACTGACGCCGCCGCGTTCACTCCCCCTTCCCCCGTCGCTGCCGTTGCCGTCGCCGCGTCCTCCTCCTCAGCGCCGCGAATCGGGAACCCTAGGGTTCCCGATTCTTTCCGGGTCGCGACCCGGGTCGTTGGGTCGGACCCGGGTCAGGGGAACCGGGTAGGGTTTCCCCGGTTCCCCCCAAAACGACACAGTTTTTAAAAAAAAAAAAAAAATTTCCGGGACCCGGGTCGTTGGGTCGGACCCGGGTCGGGGAACCGGGTAGGGTTTCACCGGTTCCCCCCTCCCCCAAACGGCGCCGTTTCTTTTTTAAAAAAAGAAAAAAAAAAGAAAAATGATGAAAAAATCCGAACCGGGCCCGCGTTGCGGGCCCGAGTGCGATCGGCTTTTTTTTATTTTCGAAAATAAAATATATAGAAAATATTTTAATTTCCAAAAAAAAGCAGAAAATATTTAAAAATATAAAAAATACTTTATTTTCCAAAAAATATTAAAAAATATTTTATTTTCCAAATAAAAAAAAATCAAAAATATTTCATATTTTCCAAAAATGCCAAAAATTCAGAAAAAGCCAAAAAAACTTGTATTTTTCCAAAAATATCAAAAAATCAAAAAATCCCTTTTATGTCCAAAAAATTGGAAAAATGTCCAAAAAATGTCTTTTTCCAAATAATGCATGGAAAATCCTTAAAACATCCAAAAAACCTCAGGGTTTAAACAAGGTTAGGTACCGAAAGGGCATTAGTGATTAACTAGTGTAATCAAGTCCCCGATCCTAATTTCTCTGGTTGCGCAGGAGCGAATATTTCTCCTAATATTTCGCATGGGTTTCTAATCAACCCACCCCAAATTGATTAGTGGCGACTCCGTTTTAAAAATTAACTTACAGGTTAAAAACTTTGACCATTAAAGTCGTGAATTGGTGGACTTGGGAGAGTCCGGGCTTAATTAATCCAGCCGAGCCATTAGCCTCCTTAGGCGCCCGCCCCGATCGGGCGCCGGAAAAAAAGAGGTCGCGACACTCATCTCTAGTCCGGATGACTCCTCAGCGAATAATTTTTTGTGGGCACGAGAGCTGCGATTTCGGCTTATTTGCTTTTGACCTCATACCCTCTTTTGCAGCTTTTCCTGTGACAACAAAAGCATCATGAACTTTCTTAGAACTTGTAATGGAGCGCCAGCATGTGATGCTGCTTTTTTCCATTGATTTGCCTCAAGAGCTTCCTTCTTTACAGGTTCTGATTTATATTTAAGTTGCTGAAAATTGAAGATGTGGCAAGTAGCTGTATGGATTAGTACACAATATTGTACAGCATAGTTAAGTCTATGAAACTATCTTTAAAACTGCTTATGATGGTAGCTAAGGAAATTTCAAATCCAAGCTTAATTTAAAGAATTTTTCAAGTGAGGTGCTCTGTTAGTAACCCTTTTTCTCGGTTTATACCTGATCTGTTCTACCTATAAAATATCATGCTCGCCACATGAACATGGACAACAATGTGGGCAATATGCATACGAGCAGTACTTACGTGAACATACATGGCGGGATTTATGAGGCCAATGCATTTGAGCTATTAGATCAAGTTGATCACGTGTGAAGCTCACCAAATCTAAGAGCTCGTGTGTATGAGGCTACATGAGCAACATAAGCCCCAGTGCACCTAATATACTTTATTAATATAAAGTTCATAGATCAAAATTGACAGGTACTTCTTTAAAATTTCTTATAATCTGTAGCAATGCCGGCTTTATAGAGTGCAACAGAATGATCAAGGTTAAAATCAATATTTACAGGCCTACGACTTACTACAACACAATCGGCAAGTGCCTCTATGCTGATTTTTGTACTTTTGGCAACCAAAAAAAAAGTAAGAGCTAAAGAAGACAGGTCGTGTTGAGAAGAGAGAGAGAGAGAGAAAGAGAGAGAAGCTGTGACATTTCGAATTTCCAATTCTATTTTCAATAAATTAAAACGGGCATTTCATCTGCACGCATATAGTTTTTTTCCCTGAACTGATCACTCATGGGATAACTAGTCTATCGGGTGAAGCCATTAAGAAATTCTAATGCATCGGACTCGAGAATTTGACCAGGAAACGACCTTTCGACCGAGTTAATCTGCAATGGTCATTATGGCACAGTTAAAAATCGATTAGAAGCCGGAGATAGGTCGGCTCAACATAGACATGTGATCGATTGTGGGTGATTCCACCAGATCACACTGTTCTTGTTAGTCGGCACTGGACCGGCTTTTCTGTCGTTTGGGTACCCTGTGTCCGTGTTTGAAACCTTGAGATTATCCCGACAACCGAGAGTCGCCAATGTGTCAAAGATGTACATTGTGGCTTGAATTGATCAACCACATGTCAAATGCATGAAAATTTCTAAAAGCTACCCGGTAGATCAGGACGCGCTAATATCGTGCCGGAGTGAAATTAACCGTGAAATTGAGATCGAATTCAGAAATTGGAAGTCATGGTATGTCACAATTTATTTTAGGAGCATTGATTCGTCTTCGAAGGATTTTTCATGCAAACCGAGTTTTTCGGCAAAATAATCAAAGTATGGTTAATTTGGCTCGAGAAATTGGAAGGCCCGCCTTTGGTCACGCTTTTGGGACTTAAGTTGGTTCTACGGATAAGTGAAGATGTAAATTGAAGTGTGGTAACATTGGATTAATTTTACGGACTTTAATTTGGTTCAATTAGAAGAGAATTGAAGAATTAGACGTACAAGAATTCATGCCCCGGCGGAAAATGAAATTGGACCAATTGGACTAAGGTTATGGGAGGTTGGAGTGAGTGGGGTATGACATCACATGATGATGTCATGGTGGGGCTTTTTGTGGATTAAAGAAAAAGAGAAAAAGAAAAGAAAATGCCCCCTTCTCTCTCCTCCCTCTTTCTTCTTCTTCTTCCCCGTGGGTTTCTCCTCCATGGCTGCTGTGCGAAGGTCAGAAAATTGAGGAAGGAACCAGCAGCCCCGACGCCGCCGCACCCTCGCCCGGTCGCCGCCGCTCGCACGCCACCGTCGCCGCCGCACGCCTGCCCCGCGCCGCCCGTGCGCCGCTCGTCGGCCAGCTCGCGCGCAGCCCGTGCAGCTGCGTTCCAGCAGCTCGGGACGAGCTGCCAGCCCTCGCCGGAGCGCCCTCCGCCGCCGTGAGCCACCACCGGTCGCCGCCTGAGCTACCGCCGCCTCTCTCCACCCATTTCAGACCCGAACAAGCCACCGATTCCCCTCCATCGGCGCCAAGACAGCAGCTGCAGAAATGGGTATGGCAGCCTGGTTTTGGCCCTTTTTGGCCGCCTTCCCGGCCCCGGTTGCTCGGCCCGCCTTGAGGAAAGTCGATCCTCGCGTCGCCCCGTCATTTTAGCGTGCTCGGCTCGCTAATCCGGTGAGTTTAGCTCACTAAATCTTGATTAGACGGTTAATGATGCCCTAAGTGTGCTTAGTCTAAGTTGAGTAAGTTTATGTGGGTTGATTAGTTTATTTGATTGTGGATTAGATTAGTGTATTTAATTAAGTTAAATGGTGTTTAGTTTAAAGTTAAGAAGGTTTATTTTTAATATAAGCCTTGATGTGACATAATGGGTTTTATTTTTGATTTATTTAATTGTTTCGAAATTCTGGAATTTAATAATATATTATATTCCGAAAATCATTAAAATATTATTATTTAAAAAAAAAAACTCGAAAAATTATTTTTGACCCCAATTGCTTAGAATTTCGTGCTGATCGTTGCTGTGCATTTAGAATTTGAATTTGGTGAATGGATGTGGTAAATTGAGTGTTGATTGTGATAAATAGGGTTTTTAACTATAAAAACCCAAGTGTTGGATTTTGATGCAGAAATTTGATTGTTATGGTTTACTATTGAAATTGAAGTGTGTGGATGAAATGTGGAATGCCCGGAAGCAAATAATGATTTGTCGTGTGCTGGTTGATAGATCCGGTCGCAGTAGTGGCTAGGCCAACTGGACCTGTATTCTTTGTGAATTGCCACCTGATAAAGGTCGCGCCCAGTGAGGCCGTAATTCGCCACCTTTTAAAGGTCGCGTCCAGTGGGGCCGTAATTCGCCACCTTTTAAAGGTCGCGCCCAGTGGGGCCGTAATTCGCCACCTTTTAAAGGTCGCGCCCAGTGGGGCCGTAATTTGCCACCTTTTAAAGGTCGCGCCCAGTGGGGCCGTAATGCCACTGATTCTAATTGTGCTGAGTGGGACCGTGATTGCCACTAGTCGTTAAACCTTCCTATAGGGTCGTGATTGGAAGCAGTGATTGATTTGCTAGAATGACATGTAATCGGCCGAGTCGATTGATCGCTGAGACGATCTAAGTGATTGAATTGTCCTGATAATGTGATTGTGCCACAGTTGTTTGGTTATCAGAATTGTGAGTGGTTGAATTATAACTGTGCTAACTTGCAGGAGAGAAATTAAGACGAGGTAAGTCTTCTGTGTGAGGTGGCTAGGCCACCCTGGGTGTATTTGCTTTCTAATAGGGGTTTAGAGGGTTGAACTTGCTGAGACTTTGTCTCATCCCGGTTTGGGGACAACAATTTCAGGTCCCTGGTGGATGGAGCGGCTAGATAGCTTTGGTTGGCTCTGAGGAGTTGCAGAGAAGTCATAAGGATTGAAGAACGTGTCCGACTTGTAGGTCGTAGGACAATTCCTTTTTAAGATCCAGTCTTTTCTTAGACTTTTGGCTGTAGGCCTTTGTTTGTAATTCTGTTGAATTATGAAAGTGTTATGTTGGGGTTTTGCTTCCTGCTTTTCTATCCCGTATTTTATTGTCAGGGGTTTTATAATATACTTCCGTGTGTGCATTAAAGAACTGATTGGGTCGGCGACTTAACCTGGGAACGTCGCTTTTTGAATGACCATGGTGGGATGTTGGCGCGCTCGGGGTTCGGGGCGTGACAGAAGCAAAAGGAGAGGAGTATAAAGGGCTGATTGTTGTTCACATCTCAACCCAGGATACATATTCTTCTCCGTCACCTTCCCCTTGAATCTGACCAGGTTCTTTATGCTTTGCTCTTAACTTGTTACCCTCTCTGAGGTCCACATTTTCTTTGCAAAGGCCACGTGATAGTCCTCTCTCTAAACGGACATGATTTTCTGGGGAACAACATAGAGATCAAACCCCTAGAAAGCTAGAAGATCACGGTGTCTCTTGGAGACCCCTGAAGGTTCTTCTGGCCACTGCCCCTCTCTCTTTCTCTCTCTCTCTCTCTCTCTCGTGCGTAATAATGTCCAAGTCGATCCTTTCTGCACAATCCAATACAAGCAAAGCCTTTCACTGGAGAGTTTAAGGCAAAAACCTACATGGTCTTAAGTATGACAAATTCTTTCATTCAAAATTTGACATTATATCTCTAAAATGGTTCGGAGCCGTGTCAAACTCAGAGTGGGGGTGCATCTAAAATTGAGTAGTTGGGCCCCACCATTTTAGGATGCGCTTAGTTCGATTTTGATGAAAAATCTTTGCGATTGGGTTATAAAGTTTTTCCAAAATTTAAGTGGCATTTTGTGAAGTGTATTTTAAAAACACATTGAAAGCAGTTTTTTTTTATAAAAAAAATTCAAACTATTTGCCAATGAAACTAAGTTACTAGTGAGTCAAATCAGCAACTGGCCAACCTCACCTAATTGCGTGACCTCAAGTGTCATGGCTCACCTAATGTTAGGCAACCTCAAGCGAGGCTAGCCAGCAACTAAATCTAGCCTCACCGGCCCCACCGGTGAGGTCGCATGAAGTGAGGATATTTTTTAAATTATGAAAGTTGAGTGAAGGCAAAGTTGAAAAAAAAAATGCTTGGTAATGTAATTGCATTTCCTTAAAGCTCTCCAAAAAATTTGCTAATTGACATTTGTGTTTTTCCAAGGGACTTTAAAACTCCAAAGGGCTTTGGCAATACATAACCAAATGCACCCTTATTGACCAAGGTGTAGGGATGTATATATATAGATAAAGTTTTGAGACCTATTATGTCCTTTGTATGCTTAATAGGGTTTAATTCCTTTAAAGCTTGGATATTGAACTAGCTATTACTTACTACCTCTACCAAGACAGGAGTAATCTCCTCCAACACTACAACAAAATTGTGAGAAATGCTAGAGACGTGTGCAAAAATTGTTCACAATAAAGTGCCGCCAAATGGGACTTCAACATAATTCACATATAAACTTAATTACTACTTAGTATTAGGTCTGCTTCCTCTTAATCCATATATCTTTTTGCATCAACGTGACTCAATTTGAATATCAAACTCCTACTTTATCCCTAGTCTCTTTCTTCGAATTAGACCATGTAGGCAGCACGGAAACTGGCATTGGGAGTAGTTCATCAATCAACCTTTGTTGGAAGTGTGGAAAAGAAATTCAATACCTTCATCTCAGGAAATCGCTAAAAGATAGCCCAAGTTCGAGCCCGTCATTATATATATAACTAGATACATCTTCATTCAAAAGCTTAAACATTCGAGTTATGGTCCTTTTAAGCAATATTAATTAAGGGTGAGCATGGTTATAGGATAGAACCTGAAACCTGAGAACCGGACCGATTGAAACCTATCCCTTGAATAACTTTTTGTATTTTTCTTGGTCCATATCTTCGAGCGATTCTACGATATTTCATGGCATTTTATGATGAGTATCTAATCTAAAACCACTAATCCGAGCTTTCATTTTATGACTAAAACTTTTAGTTTGTTAATGTTTCATTTTTTCGTGTCTAAATATAATTTATAGTTAGTGAATTGTAGTAGTATGTTGTGGTTATTAAAGGCGATAATTCATTGCAATCGTTCAATTAATAATAGAGATAGAATTTGGGTAGACCAGGGTAGATTTCAAGTTCCAAAATATGCATGATATGTTCTAGATTTCAAAAAATAAGAAATATGTTCAACGAGTAAGTTCCAAGCTCTAGATGGAACATGTACATGACATGAAACCTAAAATCGCTCACCCCTAATATTAGTTATTCCACACCACAATAATATTTCGATGTGGGACTTTTATTAACATTATTCGCATCCACTTGTGCACTCAACATTTTCACCATGCCTCATTTATTATAATTATGCAACATGACCTTTTGTAATGCAATTACCAAAAGTAATGCATGATGTCTCTTCACATATATCGTAAAGCTTTTGTGTAATGGCCAATCTAGTAGAGGTGATCGGTTCCCAATCTATTTCCAAAATTGAGAATCGGGGATTGGACCAGTTCAATGGAATCGGTCTAACATGAAGTGAAAGAGAAAAAGGAGCTTGAAGAATTTCTTTGTATTCGCTCTAATTTGATATGCATTCATTGCATGTATTTATACTACCAAGTGTAAACAATAAAAGGAAAATTACCGAGCAAAAAAAAAACAATAAAAGGAAAATACAAAGATACATAATTATTTTGAATCACTAATTGATATCAATCTAAACCACAGATTGTTTTAAGTATCGTCAATCAAATCAATTACACAAATCATATCTCTAACACGGTCACATTGATCGAGATAGTGTTTAGTTCATATTTTACTAATTTTTTTAAAGAAAAAAAAGTGATTTAGTTGGTCTGGTCTGGTTGCCTTTGGAACCGAGAACCAAAATATGAGCTCCACTTTTAGGAACAAGGAACCGGACTGACACTTCTGGAAATCGGACCCAACCAGTTCGTTCAAGCAATTCTCAATTCGGGCAATCCGTTTTGTACATCCCTATAATTCAATCATAAACTTTCAATTTCGGCAATGTAATCATGACCTTTTAATGATTTTTCAATATAGTCCTCTCCACCGATTTTAGCTGAGAAATGCTTACAAGGATGCCGAATCAACGACAGCCGATGGCCATGTCACATAGGACGGCTGTTCCCAACTGGGTATCCATGTAATGTTTTAAGTTTTAGCGGGAAAGTAATGGAGTTAAAGTTTGACTTGCCGGAAGTCCAAGCAAGCAAACCGGCTAGTGCGACTTCTTGACGTTCAAGTATATCGACGTGATAGGTCATCACAACATTGGGCGTTGGCCATGCGTGAGAACAATTTTCTTAGGACGGTGGATGTACAATAAAAAAAATCTCTGTTTCCCAGATTGCTCCAGTTTTCAGTCAAACCGTTATGAATGGCAAGATCACCCACTTGAGCAGGTTTAGCCATTGAATAAGCTGCCTCGTTCATGCCTTACTTTCATGGAGATAAATGCAAAGAGATGCCCGACGAATAATGTGACAGAGAGAGAGAGAGAGAGGAGAGGTGTGACATCTACGTCCTGTGTGCGCGCAAGCGAGCTTTGCATGGTTAGGGTTTTCCCGACCAGATTTCCTCTAGGAAAAACGTTTATCAGCTCAGGAGAATTTGAGTTTTGATGCTGAGGATACATAAATGCTCTGCGCATTTCGACAAAGAGATGATTCAAACTCAACGAAACGAGAGCGATTTACATGTGAGAGAGTGAGATCGAGGAACGCACATTTACTTGTCTATATAAATCGTGCGTAGGATTTGCCGAATCTACATCAAAGGAAAAGGAAATTAGGTTCTTCAATCTCGATGGCTAACATACACATTCAGAAAACTCGCTGCATCTTCTGCATCTTCGCGATCACCACCGTTTGTCTTTTAGACAGCTCCGTTGCCGTGGTAATTAAGCTCCGACCCATCGTCGTGTATGTGTGTGGGTTCTTTTTTCTTTTTCACTGCTTCTGTATATGAGTTTAAGTATTTGATGTAGTGGCTAAACCATGGAGGCGATTTGAGAAACACGAGAAACGCTCGAGAAGAGAAGTTGATCAGCCCATCGACTGTCCCGGGTTTACAGTTGAGATGGAAGTTCTTCGCCGGAAAGGATATTTCCGCCACCCCGGCAATAGCCAACGGCGTCGTGTATTTTCCCTCATGGAACGGCTACTTGTATGCCGTGAACGCATTCACCGGCGGTTTGATATGGCAGCAAAACCTAAGCGAGCTGACGGGGCTTAGGGGCACGGGAATTATAGTGAACGTAACGGTCTCAAGGTCAACCCCGACAATAGCCGGACGCCTCCTGATCGTCTCGATTTATGGACCTGCAGTTGTTATCGCTGTGAACCGATCAAATGGGAGGTTAATTTGGTTGACTCAGCTTGATCCACGGCCTCTAGCGGTGATAACAACCTCCGGAACGGCTTATATGAGGTGGATGCAAATACTAATGAGAAAATAGTAACCTGTACAAGAGAAATTACAAAGAATCTACACAATGAAAGAAACAGTGAACCTCATTTTGAACCTGATGATTGCGATCTCCTCTTTTATCTTCGCAGGGCATTCTATGCCGGAGTATCTTCACTTGAGGTGATCTTAACTCGGGAGCAGTGTTGCACTTTCCGAGGCAGCTTGGCGAAGCTTAGTATTAGGTCAGGAGCAATCATATGGCAGACCTACACAATCCCAGACAACGGTGGTAAACGCGGCGGCTACTCCGGAGCCTCCATATGGGGAAGCAGTCCCGCGATCGATCCGAGAAGGAGACTTGTGTACGTAGGCACTGGGCAGCTCTACACAGTTCCACGAGAGGTCGTACAATGCCAAGAGAAGCAAAATAACCAAACCACAAAGCCAAGTCGACCCGACCAGTGCATAGGGCCGGATGTGAACTTCGATTCGATCATCGCATTCGACATCGAATCGGGGAGGATCAGATGGGCACGGCAACTCGGGAGATACGACGTGTTTTACTTTGTTTGCTTGGTGCCAAATAATCCCGACTGTCCTCCCGGGCCGAACATGGATGCGGACTTTGGCGAGGCTCCCATGTTAATCAGTATATCAGCGAATGGCACCCGGCGAGACATAGTAGCTGCCGTGCAAAAGAGTGGCTTTGCTTGGGCTCTAGACCGCGACACCGGGGACATAGTATGGTTCAAAGTACGTACGCGTTTTCATTCCTTATTCTGCTGACATAGATGATGGATCTTCTTTGCCTAGTCACCACCTTAATTCTTGTGTATAATCCTGGAGGCAGCTCGGCATTATAGTCTCACTCTAATGCAATCTAGCGACGTAGACTCCTCAAAATTCTAGCCTATCTGGACCTCTCCAGTATGCTTAATTTTCAATCTCCTCAGCAAGATGCAGTTCAACACCTTGTTGACATTCCATATTGCTCAGCCCCACTTCAATGAGGATAATCGATGATGAAATCGCTTTTTAAAATGTGCAGTTGGCAGGGCCCGGTGGCCTAGAGGGAGGAGGCACATGGGGTGCAGCCACGGATGGACAGCGAATCTACACCAACATCGCCAACAGCTATCGAGTGAGATTCACCCTCGCACCTTCGACCCAAACTACAACGGCAGGCGCGTGGGTCGCGCTTGATGCAAACACAGGCAACATACTCTGGTCCACAGCGAACCCGAGCAACGAGATGGCGTCTGGGCCAGTCTCGGTAGTCAATGGCGTCGTTTTTGCAGGGTCACCTGCTCCCAATGGTCCGTTATACGCAATGGAGGCAACAACGGGGAACATCTTATGGTCATTCAACACGGGAGCAACAATTTATGGGGGCGTGTCGGCAAGTTACGGGTGCATCTACCTGGGGAACGGGTATACCGTTAGTACAGCTAAGTTCCATCCAACTTGGACACCAGGGACTTCCCTCTTCGCGTTCTGTCTGGGATGAGGTGCCCATCCATTTCTGGGCAAGGACTAGCTTGTTCCATGCTAAAAAAGTCCATGTATATAGCAGTCAAGAGAAATAAAAGCAGGGCATGGTGGCTTTCGAGTTTCTATTGATCTATCGTAGCCGTGACTCAGGTCACTAAAAACAGATACTTCTGTGACTTTGACCTGTCAATTTAGCAGCAATGGAGCCATACTATGCCAACCATGCTAGATCGGATCAGGCCTCCCCAGAGTTCCAACTTGTATAAAGAGCACGAGCTTAATGTCTCTGGCATAGGGTACATAAGAAAGAGAAACAATATAAGATGTACCGGAATTTCAACTCATTACACAGGCAAGACCATCACAAGATCTCAGCGGGGAACACAAGGAGAAACACATTAGTGTCGACTCCATGGGAAAATTGAAAAGTCAAAGTGACCCCATTTATAACTAATACTTGTAGAATGAAATCTTATCATGTCTTGTAAAATATTCATAGATTAAATCAGAGTGCTTACAGGGAATATAGACAGAACAATTACCTAAGAAAAAGCAGCACATGTTTAGGCCCATATGATAATTAAGCACATTAACCACCCAATTGCTCAGAGGGTAAAACACCCCTAAACAGGAAATGGTAATATCCCATACATGTTCTAGCATCTTGAATGAAGATTAACTGGGAGCGTGGGACATTGCCAGAGTTGAGAACTTGTCTGTGGGAAAAGGCGCTGAACAGAAAAGTAAGAGCAGTTTCTGTTATCTCACTTCTTTCTCTATGTAAAGTCCAGAAAGACCATCATGCCATACAAGATCACCTCCTCCACTCTACTTTAATCGGCTTCTCTGGAATTAGTATAAAATAAAAATGGTTAATCACACAATATAGGACAATTCAAATCCTTGCTCAATCTGCACTTTTAACCATAAAGAAGAAAAAAGGTAGCACGCATAAAACCATGCAGTAACAATATCAATCAACGGATCTTTCCTCTTCAGGCTCAAACAAGCATATTAAACATCAGAGAAATTTGAAAATAGATGTCAGATAACATAAGCAAAACAATGCGGATCCAAGCAAGAGTGATAATTGGCCAGTTGGAAGGCAGTAAGGTTCTTGGAGGGTAATCTCATTGTCATCTATCAAAAGATTTACTACAATGGCTCACGAGTCAAACAACAACTAGATTCAATTGATATAAAGCTAAAAGATATATGTCAACATAAATTTCAGCATGAGGTGCAAAATGCAAAACCTAAAGAAAGGTAATTTGATGCATTACAACTCCATAATTCTTTATGCTAGGCATCACAAACAGAATCTATCAGATTCGTGGGTTTCAAGAATTTCATTATTACAGTCCAGCAAAATGGGCCCTTCTCAGTGGAACCTTCCTAACCTTCTTATAAGAGACCTTTATCTTTTTGTGAGATCATGTGTTTTACAAGAAATTTTGAAGTAATTCTTGCAGGAAAATAGTTTTCTATTCATGCATATTTTCGGTAGAATATGTCAAGTTTAACAGAATCCATCTCATTATGAATTGACCAAGTACTGTAACTTCAATCAAGAGACTGGTCCAGAGTTGGCCCATTGCATCTGAACTATGTTTAGTGGAATGATCTGCATAGAACTGGCAGTAGATCTAGAAATTTTGCTTCTTCACTGATATTTTGTTCTACAAGATGTTGGACACAAACACTTCATGTTATGTAGTCCAAGGATCATGATTGTCTCAGGAAACCCTTTGATTTTAAAAGAATGATTCTCTTCTTTAAATTATAAAAAGATAACTAGCGCATTACAATGTAAAACATGTGCTCACACCTGCTATCATTAAAGTAATACAAAAGTCACATTACTTAAGTTCTTACCACCAAAATCTCTGGAAGATGTAAGAGATTTATCACTTCTAATTGTTCCTTTCCCAGATGCTTCGACAAGTCTCGAAGCTCTTGGTGAAAATGAACCTACTTTCCCATTGGCGGATGACGGCAATGAATGCCGCCTTGTTTCATTCATACCAATCCCAACTTGGGCAAACCTAGGGGAGCTTTGTCCTCTTAGCTTGGCTTTTGCAGATTCAGTCGGCGCCATATAGCTGGGCACTCTTGTGGTGGGATGCTTCCCATTCTCTTTTTGGTCAATCTTCGCAGGCAAAGAAGCTCTTCTATGGGTGTTTTTTTCATGCTTTCCATTCATGCCAGCATCCTTCAAGCCCAAATTCTGTTCAATTGGACCATTTTTTTCTGCAGGATGAGCATTAACGACAACCAGATGTTCTTGTAATTCATCAACTTGCTCTTCAGAGGCTGCTAATTTCAGATTTCCCTTCAGTTCAAATTCCGATCGTACTTCAATTTCAGACTCTTGCTCCACCTCAGATGAATGACTGACATCTTGCTGCATAACCAGAGAGGTTACTGAAGTTGGTTCATTCCCAAGACTGTCATCTGGTTTCTTCTTATCAGCCTTCACCCCATCAGAAACCTCCTTTAAAAGATCATTAGTCCTTCTAAAATTAAGTTTTACTTTCTCAATCTCATTCTCTGATTTATTTTGAACTGAATCTGCAATGTGGCCAGAAAAATTTCTTGGGTAGCATTCGGGCTTATTGGATTCCGAAGATATGCCACTGGAGTCAGTTTTAACGTTTGTACGAGGCAGTCTGCGAACACTTTGCTTGTGGCTACACTGTTCGTCTTCCAGATTTTGATGCTTTGACTGAGGATATGATTGAGAATTTTCCTTTGGTAGTGAAGAAGCTTCCCAAAAACGAGACCTTGTCCATCGTTCAAGCCACATATAAGCAGAATTTGGATCTCCACGACCATATTGAAGATGAAGAGGATTTGCAGAGCAAGATGAAGCAAGAAGCTGAGAGTATAAATAATGATTACAAAGCAATGAGTATTTTGTGTGCCTATTCCAGCTTAAAATATCATTCATGACAGGATATTTATCACCACTTATCCAAGGAAAATTGTTTAGTGCATCAACTAGGTCGATGGACATGCACATCACATCAAGGCATCATGTAAAGAAACCTACTTACATAGGCCAAATTCCAAGAATTTGATGACCGAGACCATCTTCTATATTCTTTAAGGAGGTCGTCAACTTTCTTTGCTTAAAATTTCTTATAAGACATTCTCTCCCTATAACAAGTTATTTGTCATCGATTGAAGCAGGAAGTTCATACATCACACCGAAACCCAGATAAAGCATACAAAATCTTTTAAGCAAAGTTATTAAACAAACGTCAACTCCAAGGAATCATACTTTCTCCTCATGCAAAGGAACCCTCTATAACAGTGCATGATTTTTGAAGGAATACAGAAGCAATGCAATCTTACATATGAAATCCAAATACTTGCAATTTAAAGGAAGATTGCTCATCTAAAGGGGTAACTCTTCTTGCCCAAATTAAGAAAAGTACCCCATGCTTGTGCCAACACACGCAAATAGAATACATATACAGATCTCACCTTTTGAATGAACACATCCTCAAGCAGTTTATCCTGGCCAGTTGCTGAAGGATTGCACAATTCCCAACCCTATTTAACGGAGAAAAAAGAACCAAAAAAAAAAGTAAGCACAATTGCAGAAAAGGGGAAAAATATGCTGAAATCAGTTAAAACAAAGGTGATATGAGTACGTGGAGTCCAGTATGTCACCAGTCCATATAAAAACAAAAAGACTGAAACTAAAGGTTATGAGTAAAGTGCATGGATTTCGGTCACAAAGTGGAAAATGTTCTCACCTTTTTAGAACGAACTAATTTCTGAATCTTTACAATGCCTCGCACACAGCAAAATGTGGCAATAGCTTGTTTTCTGACCAAGCGGCCACGGATGAATGCTTGCACCCTCACAATACCTTTGAGTGTTCTAAATGAACACCGAGCCTGGCATGGGCATAGTACACATTTGAACACGAGGTCAGTATATCCAAATGAAAAGGAATGAAATTCAAGAAAGCATGAAATGGAGCAGAACTATATGACACAACACATATATCAGTAATGCATCAGAAATTCATTCGGCAATATTTGGAAGGAATGTAAACTTAGTTATTGATAATTATGGCTTGTGATTTAAATGCTTATTAATCAATCAAATCACCATTTGATAAATAAGGCTTGTGATTCAAATGCTCATAAATTGATCAAATCACCAAAAACTTGTGACAAGAATACCCTCTTCCATCTGACTGAATTAACAAACAGGTCAGTCAAATGGACCAAAAAACCTAAGAATTCAAAGATTCTAGAAAGACTCATTACTTAGATTTTCCTGGCATCATAATGTAACTGGCATGCACTTGACATGGGCTGTCCTATAACAGAGGAATAACTCACGAGAACATCTCATATTGCAAATATCAACAGTAGGATGTATTCAAAGGTAAGAAAAATTCTCCAAATTACTGATTTAATTCTTAAACCAAGTTGCCCTATTACATAAGCAGAAAAGTTACAAGCAAGTTTAAAACAAAAATCAGTAGTTCCATAGAAGTTTATCATTTTGACATTTCCAATGGACAATTCAGTCAGAGACACTATTAGTCTCACCTCTTACAAACTTATCCAATTGGCTCCTGCAATTATACACAAACAATGATAGCTTTGAAATACATATGAAGTGCTGTGAAGTACTCTTACCCCAAGGACAAAAGCACCTTGAAAATTCTTGCCAGGAGGAAACATATAGCACAAGAAAGATTCTCTAAATAAATTGCACAGTAAAGGGGAGCTGACAGTGTAGTTACAGAAGATTACCAGATATCCTCTAAACACAGCCTGTGCCTTAGTAGCTGCTTTCTGAAGCCTATCATTTTCAGTATCTTCTGATAGGGCCGATACATTTGTATGCGTGTTACCATCTTTTTCAGATGAAAGAATATTAGCATCATTAGGTGCAACAGCATTTGTCCCTTTCCCGAAGTCCTCTTCACTCCCAATATTTGTAATGGAAATTGGCAATGAATTTGAAGGAGGCTCCACAACAATTTCAGTTGAGGGTGTCTTAGACGGAATTAAGGCCTCTCCTTTATGTCCAGAATTCTTTCCACAGAAAAGAAGAGACGCCATTAGATAATGAAGAATAACAAACATCAAACAAACAGAGTCAACATAGTTGCAAAGAATAGCAGATCAAAGAAGCACAATACTGATACTAAACAAAGAGTGAAGATACAGAACTGATAATGAACAAAGAGTGGGAGATACAGAACACAACAAGAATTTCGACTACCATTACGCATTTTTTCATTTTAATAAACAATTTGAGGCACCAGTCCCAAAACAACTTAGAAGGTATAAAGTGAGTGAGCCAAATCCATCCATTTGGACACATACATATAATAGATTTCCAGGGCAAGAACTGGAATCACGAGAGGAGAGAAAATATCACAACTCAGAATCTACTTTGTTAATGAGTTTGTCAATACTATAGGTTACAGAAAGAGAAAAGTTCTCTGTAACCTAACCGTTAGATGATACACCATCGTTACACTGACCACATCAAAAACCTCAGTTGGATACCAATGATAGGGGTACTCTATGACTATAACTACTGTTACAGGATCAGAAGCCACTGAAGCTTTTACAGTTGAACTCATTCGAGAAACCAGATACTTTAGCCACAAGCGACTGTGTGGCTATTCAAATCTATCACATTCCCATCACCAAGGCAAGATAAGAGAGCTTGTTCATTTAAAAGACATCATACCGAAACATCTCCTTTTTTCGGCAAACGAGACTTCGACGATTTCTTGCCAAGGAGTAAGGTCTTCAACCATTTTCCAGGTGTTCTACCCATTTAACCGGAAAGAAAGGAACCAAACCCTCCCGGATATATATATATAGAACAACCTGCATAAGAACAAAAGCAACAAAAGTTCACTATGACAGACCCAGAATGCTCCCCAATCAGCAGAACCGAAATCCACTGTGAAAACTCTCAAATTCAATCCATTATAAACATATGAGCAACTCGTTGAAATTCAACAACCTAAATCCAAAAATAATACACTCGTGAACAGTGCGAAATCCAAAATCCAATCAAATCAACGTAATAACCTCAAAGTTATCTTCTTTTTCGTCGCCGCACACGCTCGAGCGCAGAACATTTCTCTCCCTCTACAGACATTGTACTACTACTACTACCGACCAGCTCACGATCTCTATCTACCGCCTCGAACACTACATCCGCCACTGTTCAGCATAAACTCCACCGAAACGAAGCCACCAACTCCATCCCTAAAACCGCAATCCCATCTCCGTCGCATCGACTTCACGAGTCCAAAAAAAAGAAAAAACCATTTCGAAACGGGGGGGAGATCTACTCAAAAACAACAAGTCTCGAGCGCCGTACGGAGAGCCCCGCGAACAGCAAATGCGCACCTTCGGTATGACGACGACGAGGAGCGCGTCGACGGCGGCGGCCGCTGCTCTCCGCCGGCCGAGCGATCCACCGGCCGGCTGGCTGGCTTGCTGGCTGGCGCTCCCGCTCGTCGGTTGTCACTCCCGCAGTGGAACAAACCGCAACGGCAAGTTTTGGCGGAGACGAAAGGGACGCCGCAACTTCCACTCCTAATAATACAAAATCGAAACTTATTTTTCTTTTTTCTTTTTTTCTCTTTTAGATAAATGTATTTCATTAATCGCTCTGACGGCGCCGTTTCGGCGCCATCGCACGCGCATTAGCTGTCATCGGGAGTGATTAACCGCTTGATTAACTGTGCGTGCGGTGGCCACGTGGACGCAGGCGGGCGACTCGTGACCGGGCCACGAGGAGGATGGTGGGGAGGGGATTAGCTGGACCCCACCTGTCCCCCCAACCCTAATGGACAATCGCACATGTCCGTGCGATTGGGCTTGGGCTTTTCCGACGACGCAATTCGAGGCCCACTTCAGGTCTCCAGAATTGAGGCCCGCTAAAAAAAGATGGGTCACTTACGTGGGCCTTGGTTCTCTGTCTTTCCGGAAAAGGGCCGGCTGAAATCCAGGAGATTGTCGCCTGAGTTGGGTATTCGCCGGTGCTCGTTGGACCATGTCGGGCTCGCGCGGGGGCTTCTCGGCATCACCGACTATATTGATTGGGCCCGATCACGTGATGCGTGGTCGGATGAAGATCACGCTTTATTTTATTTCACGGAAAATAAATTTTGAGAAAAAAAAATTTCCTAAAAGTGATCACTTGTATTATTTAAAATAATTAGTTAATGCAAAGTCATTTCAATATCAACAACAATTTATATTTAAATATTTTCACGGACAATGAAAATATTTCATTTTCATTCATTCATGTAAACGATATAAATGGTGATTATTGGTAAAATGTTTTTCAAATCATTCATTTCTCTTGAAACTAAAGGAGCCTACATGTATACATTTGGCTTGTTGAGAGAGGGAGGTAGGGAGGGAGAGAGAGAGAGAGAGAGAGCTTGTTTCATACAACATTTACTTTGTCTACATGGTATTTAATTGAAAGTGACATGTTAAAAAAATTGAGAGAATTAGCTTGTTAATACAAAAGAAAAATCTAAAGTATGTCCACTATGACATAAATATCATGATTTTTTTCTGTAATTAAAAATCTCCAGACTTATCCATTGTGATACAAATAATCCGATTTTTTTTTTTTGTTTCATAAAAATTTTCAAACTTATACAAGTGTGACGAATATACCATGGATGAAAACTAAAATAGAGGTTATATGTGGGTTTTTTCATGACACAGAAAAAAAAAAATAGTTAGGGGCATTTGTATCAAAGAGGATAAGTTTAGAATTTTTTGTGACAAAAAAAAATCAGGACATTGACATAATTGAAGGTTTTTCATGGTTTTCACCTTTATATTTTGAAGTATAGTTTATTAAATACAAATCAGGAATTTCGAACTTTATTTCAATTCCAGCTTCGGCGGTGATCCCTATCACATTGAAAAGAGGATAAAAATAAAATAAAAAATAATTGAAGGACGGGCAATTGCGTGGGAAGAAGCAGAACACAATCGCCGCATATTCAGGTCGATTGCTTAGGGCTTCAGCAATTATTTATATCCCGAAGAAATCTAATATTAAAGTGTATATTCTCTCTCTGTTTTTTTTATTTGTGATTACTTAAGGCAATGTTTCCGAGGCACATCATGTGCAACCTCTGCCAAAACATATTAATCTCCAACATCTTACCAACCACGAACATGTAATAACAGATTAATCGCGGATTTTATCTTTTCTCACGTCCTCCTTCCTTCCTAAACTTAAACAAATCCTAGCTTTTGTTTCTTTCTCTTAGCGACATTGTGCGTTGTCTGGTTCTACATTAGCTAGCTGCCATATTACACATACCAAATCGTCCATTAACTCCGCGAAAAAGTGCTAATCAAATCGCAACGAATTTAATTGTTCTAGGGTAATATGGGATTAGGTAGAACTAATCCCGCCGGGAAGGCGGGAAAGCCACACTTATTTTGATGCCTCTAGCTCATTCAGGTCCATTCCTTGATTCCTAAAATAGAACTCGATGTCCGAACGATTCGATTCCTAATTCTAAGGAGGAACCGAACCAACTACAAATACATATTTTAATTATTTCTTTAATTTTTTTTCTTCATAACACGAAGCATCAAGTAGTGGAAAAATAAAAGTGACCGGTTTTATTGAATTGAAGCAAAGCTGGACCAAATCGATTCTCGATCCTAAGACCAATTGGTACAATCCCTAATTTCCAATTTTAGGAATCAGTCAGGTTCCAAATTTCACTTTGGAGCTAAACCGGATCAGGAGTCGATCACCTTTAAACAAAGTATCGTTAATCATTTTATTAAAGGAGATTTGGGGATCTTGTTTGATGTCTAAATAATGAACAACGCATTGGAATTAATTTCCATGATCATGAAATTAGTGGGATAATTCTAGTCTAATCAATCTCAAAAAGGACTAGATCATTATGACTTCATGGGTGCTGGCCTTACCTTCTACCGACAACTTAATATTTTTTAGGATAATATTGAACTTTTCAAAGTCGGTACAAGGAGCTCGTGATTGCACCAGCTTTTCGGGGGGCGAAGATCACGTGCGCTCGGCACGTGACGCCTACGTTCCTGGCGCCTGCTACCCCCGGGGCTTAAGGGAAACTGCTGGCGGTGGCAGCTTGAATTCGCAGCAGCGTTGACTGACGAGTCGCCGTGAAATCGACGGCCCACCTCACGCGATTCGGAGAACCCGATGATGGCCCTCGGCGCAGCGCGTGATCACGAGAAGAATGGACCCCACTTTTGTCTCCTTGTGCCATGACTTTCCCTAGCTCTAGATCCCAAAATTAACAAGACTAAAAGCCAAAAAAAAGATATGAAAAAAAACCAAAAAAATATAATGTTGTCAGCATTAACACTTAATTTTACAAAGATCGACAAATCATGTGATGACGGGTTGCATATATTCCATATAAACAAGTGAGATTATGGTGGATACCCGATATAAATATTCGTCCCATTAGGGTCAAACTTCAAAATATCCCAAATTAATATATATGCAACAATTTTCTCCTAAATTGATTTTTTTATTATCAAAAACTCAAAATCGATATATTTATTATAAATTTATCCTCTATTAGTTCACATTAAATTTTAACATCAAAATATTGAATTCAATAACACAAGACATGTGTACTAATTTGAAATTATATCCTCCATTTATTATAAATGTATGAATTTGGGGTTTTTAACGATATTAATCTTAATTGTTATAGTTATCTTATATCAATTTTAATACAATGGATATCAATTCGACCAAAAAGAAAAAGAAATTTTTTGCCACCCGTGTTGTGATTGATGTGATTTTAATGGTTTGCCACTCTGCCGCACTTTTCCCAACCGTCGGTTTCCCAGATCCATTATACTCTCACACAGAATTATATACACAGACACACCCTTTTCACCTAATGCAAATTCGTTTTATCTTTTTTTTTCCCCTAGCCAGAAAGATTGTAACTTTTGGGCACTAAATGATTTGTTCCTGACTTCATACTTTAATCATTTCTTGAAATTCCTTGGAGTACGCGAACTTCATTACAGCCTACAGGTCTCTGTCTTCATAACTGTCCGTGACCCCACGAAGGTCTCTCTGCAACTCCTTCCCCACTTTCAGCCCCAGAGCTCCACTTCCAAGGTCGCCATGTACGGGCGAAGTTGCAGGTGCAGTTCTGGCTTTTAATGCCGGGGAGCCTTCGCTGCGGTCACTCATGAGTGTTGCGTGATTTGGGTTCCGCTCAGATTCAAGAGAACCTCATTTTTTAGCTTGTGGAAATGGCCAATTCCCCTGTTTTGCTCTGTCTCTCGTTCTCTGCCATCGTTTCGATGGTGGGTGTCGTTCCGCTTGCAATGGCTCAACTCAGTCCCAGCGAAACCAGGGTCCTCTTTCAAATCCAGAAGCAGCTGGAGTACCCGGAAGCTCTCCAGGGATGGACCAACTGGACCAGCTTCTGTTACCTCCCGCCGTCGCCTTCTCTCACCATTGCCTGCACCGACAATCACATAACGGAGCTGACCATTGTGGGGAGCAAGAACTCGTCCTCTCGCGACGGCGCGAGGCCCAATCCCGCTCGATTCGCCGTTTCTCAGCAGACTCTCTCCGCGAGTTTCTCCATCGACTCCTTCTTCACTGTGCTCACCAAGTTCTCCAACCTGACGGTGCTCTCGCTCGTGTCCCTGGGCCTGTGGGGGCCGCTTCCCGCCAAGGTCAGCCGGTTCCACTCGCTCGCGGTGCTCAACCTCAGCTCGAACTCCATCTACGGGGAGCTTCCTCAGTCCATCGCTTCGTTCAAGAGCCTCAGGAGTCTTGTTCTGTCTGATAATTTGCTCAATGGGAGTGTCCCAGATCTTAAGGGCCTACCTGTTCTTGAAGAGCTGGATTTGCGTGACAACTTTCTCGGACCAGAGTTCCCGTTGCTCGGAGATACCCTTGTAAGTGTTCTGTTGAGGAACAACTCGTTCAGATCTGGAATTCCTGGTGACTTGAATGGTTTGGGTCAGCTTCAGCGATTGGATGTCTCGACCAACGAGCTCTCTGGGCATATCCCGTCTTTCATTTTCAGTCTGCCTTCTATTCGTTACCTTAGTTTACAGGAAAATCAGCTCGGTGGAGCACTTCCAACGAACCTGTCATGCAGTGGTCATCTCACTTACGTCGACATTTCACACAATCTTTTGGTTGGGAACGTTCCATCATGCATCGGGTCAAGTTCGGCGAACCGGACAGTGATCAGCTCATGGAATTGCTTGTCCGGAGGGAACTCAAATTATCAGCACACCTACTCTTATTGCCAGAAAGAAGCTTTGGCAGTTGAGCCTCCGGCTAAAGCTGAGAAAAAAGGGTCAAGCATCAAACTGAGTCTCGTTCTTGGAGTAATTGGAGGCACCGTTGGAATTGCAGGGGCGTTCGGACTACTGATCATAGTGCTGATCAGGAGAGCAGATGCACGAAGATCATTTGATAGCAAGCCCGCCAAGTCATATGCTGACGAACTGTGGTTTCGCGGCTCTCCAAAGTCAAGCATTGATTCGAGTAAGATCTCTCATCTGCACTTTAGCATTATCGCTCAGTTTATTGGAAATGACAAGGAATATCCCTTCTAATATTGACATGGTAGACAATTTTAGTCTTATTCGATTGGACTTAAGATAACATGCAAAAATGCTGAACTCTTCGGCAGGGCGAATGCCTCAAACGATGAGGCTGGTGACGTTGGGCCTCCCACCTTATCATGTTTTCACTCTGGAGGAAATTGAAGACGCAACGAACAATTTTGATCCATGCAATTTGATGGGAGAGGCAAATCAAGGACAGGTAAAGCATTTTCTTTTACAATTCAAATGTTAAGTTGAAATTCACTGTAATATGAACAGCTAAAGAGGATACCTTGATTTATTATGCAGATATACAAGGGTAGGCTCAGAGATGGCACGGTAGTCCTAGTGAAGTGTTTGAAACTGAAGCAGAGAAGTTTGCCGCAAAATATTTTGCAGCAACTGGACAATCTATCCAAGGTAAGGCATCGCCATTTGGTCAGTCTTCTTGGACACTGCATCGTCACTTATCAGGACCACCCCAATGTGGCCAGCACGGTGTTTGTCGTCCTTGAACACCTATCGAATGGATCGCTAGCGAATCATATCACAGGTAAGATTTCAGAGAAGAAAGGACCAGTTCTTGCAGCAAATGCCTGTGTCATCCGCCTGTCGGTTTCATGTTTGCTGATGTATGTGCAGATTGGAGAAGGAAAGAGATGCTCAAATGGCCTCAGAGAATGGCGATCTCCATAGGCGTGGCGAGGGGAGTCCAGTTCTTGCACACTGGGATGGCTCCTGGAATATTTGGGAATGACCTGAAGATAGACAATGTTCTGCTTGATGAGAGTCTCACCACGAAAATCAGCAATTACCACATTCCACTGCCATTCAAGGTGAGATGAGCTCCATCATACTCCAAAATCTCTCTTGCATCTTTTAGCTGACGTTGGTTACCCTCTCAATTTTTACAGATGGGTTCTGAAACCGCATCGAACGATAGCAGGTATTACAATCTCCAATCTCTATTAACGTCCATGTGCATCTTTCTTTTCAATTTCATTTTCCGCTATTATAGTGCTCAGATGAAGGAATTCTCAGATGGAAGTTCTTTCCCTTTTTCAGTCCAAAAGATGCAGAAAGAGAAGACATGTATCAGCTTGGGAAGATTCTCTTGCAAGTCATCACTGGGAAGCTGGTCAAGTCCACCAGTGAATTGGACGACATGAAACAACTGGTACTTACACTTCCTAGAACGGTCGCCTATTCTCATTCACTTTTAGCATTGCAAAAGCCGAACGTTTCCGATGGAACTGATTTCTCCTGCTAATTGGAATTGCAGCTAGAGAAGAGCCTGACGGAACACCCCTCACAGCTACGCAGCGCGGCAGATCCATCCATTCGCGGCACCTTCGCATACCAATCGCTTAAGACAGCAGTCGAAGTCACGGTGAATTGCCTAACGGAAGAGCCGAGCAAGCGGCCTTCGATAGAAGATGTTCTCTGGAATCTGCAGTACTCGATCCAGGTTCAAGAAGGCTGGACCAGCAGCGAGAACCTCAGTACAAAAATATAAAGCTTCTCTTCTCGCACCATGTACTTTCAATGCTTTTCCATGTAATTACTAAGACAAAAAGAAATAAAGCCTAGTGTGCAAAAAGTACTGCTGGTATACTCTAGTGATCTCGGTTTGCGCTCATTCATTGGGGCACGCGTGTGAGCACATAGACATGGTACAACACGGGCTTCATCACGAGGATGAAGAGCTGGTGTCACTTCTGTGCACGCGGATTCGTCGTGCTAGACTAAATCTCTAGGTTATAAAATAATCAGACTTTACATTCCCAAGCTGTAAGGTGAGAACATGGTCCAAGGGAAGGAATTTGACAAATGCTAGCGAATCAGAAGAGTCAGATTTATAAGGACATACAAGATCCTCCATAACAATCTCTGCCTGCCTCATGGTACTTGAAGCACATCAGTGACACCAGTAACAAGAGCCTCATCGATTTAGCATCTCCTTGACCGAGAACCCGATGTAATCATCGATATAATTAGGAGGCTCGTGAATGAAGCAAGAGATTACATCTCGAAGTGTGATCACCCCCACGACTTCCTCCTCGTCAGACACCACGTATATCCTATGGACCGACTTCGAGGCGAGGCTGTGGATCACGCTGCCGAGCGTTGAATCAGGCTTGCACGTGATTGGCGGTATGACTTTGCCGGGATCTTGAGTTGTCGAGATGATAGTGCTCATGAAATCCATCACAGTTAGGTGCCTGCGGCAAAGTTTCTCAGAGAAAGCTAATAACGACTCCAATTACCACTGACTAGACACGAGGCAAGAGAAAGTAAGAAGTAATTGACCAGATAAATCAGTTTCCACAGAAAGAGCTTAAGAAGTGTCGTATTCTTGTTTGCATAAATAGTAATTTGTCCTACCAACAAGCTAAGACCTTCATGAATATTCGAGGAAACTGATACTGAGATGGACTTGGATGATGCAAAAGTAATGTGACACCGCAGCATTTACCAAAGAACACTCTTTAAGAAAGGTCTAGTTAACGAGTGCCCATGGGGCCATGGGACACACTGTAACCATACTAAATAGGGAAATATTATGATTTCCAATGCACCGGTTTTCCATGTTACGAGAAAAACATCGCATTGGAAATAACAAATTTTACTTGATTGGTGCTCAACAAGTGCCCTCTTAACAAATCCATTTACGAACCAGAGAAGCTCGACCAAATTGAGAGACTAGAGGCACTTGGTGCCACAGTATACCTGAAATTGGTGAAAAGCTGGGGCTTCAGCAGCAGGTGACTAATATCTCTAATGCATATGTTTCCCACGATCTTCTTCTTTGGCCCTGCCACAACCGGAACGCCACCGATCTGATTATCTCTCATCCGCTTAAAAGCCTCCAGAATCAGTTCGTCGCTTCGGACGCTAACAACCTGTCCAAGCCAACAAGTGCTCCTCAAACTTAAGATCATCTATAAATCTTCTAGTTACAGATGGAGATCATATGAATAGGATACCTCATCAGGTGACATGAAAGGTAGTCCTAATTCACCAACAGCAATTTCGGAAATGCAGTCGAACCAATCTCTTCCTCTGCAACCCTCGAGGCCTTGAATGACCGCAAATTGAGTGATGAGGTTCTTTATGTCAGGCTTTCCCAATTCAATGACGGGGACACTTCGCAGCCTGTATTTCGAAAGTAGCAGCAACACGCTCAACATCGAACTATCTTCTGCCACTGGTATGAACGGAGCCCACCGGTATGATTTGATTATCGACTTCACCTGAAACACCCCCAAAAGAACACATTTTCATAACTACTTTGAGTGACCAAGTCCACTCTACAAAATCACATACTCATACTCAGGGTAATGGCAATGCTTCACAAATTAGCTTCTTGTCATAAGCTTCAATCGGTATTACAGAACTCTGATTCAGGCTTGCAATTGACAAGCAATTTGACTATAATTTGCATTTAACATAACAACATCTCATACGCTATCTTACATTAATTGTTGCTCAGAATTTAATTAGCCTTACTGAGGTGGACTTGAAGGGCTCCTCTTGCAGAATAACCCTGTAAAAATCCTGCCCCAAATTGTCCGCAGCGGTGGAAGCATCTCTACCTAGACCTTTCTCAGCAGCCACGCCCCCGGCCACAGCAGCACCAACCGCTGCAATCGTGAGCCCAGCAACTGCAGCAGGACCAGTCGCGCCCAGCACCAATGCCCCGAGAGCGCCAACTGCCCCTGCCCCCACACCTGCTGCACTCGCCGAACCTGCCATCAGAGCAGCCGCCGCGAGCTCTGCACTCTCCAACACCCACAAGATTATGGCCGAGTAGTCCACGATCCCCAAATATCTCTCTCTCCAATTATTACTTGTTTTCGCTTCCGGGTTCCTGACTGGAGCTGACATTATGTTGTGCTCCGATAGGACCTTAACTGCGTCAGCCACGGAGGCATCTCCTTCGATCTCGATCACTACAACAGCATTGGGTTTGCATCCATGTCACTCAAAAATTGGGATACCACAAAATATAAACTATCCCTGATCTAATCACAACAAGTACACTCACGCATTCCAAAAATCAAACTTTTGTTCATCTTACAATTCCCAAGCAAAACGCACATTTTCCTTCAACACCTAAACCTTATTTTTTCGTCCTTATAATAAGGGGAAAAAACAGAGAAATTAGTAATTAAGAAAGTGTAGTTATAACTAGTACCTTTGCCACCAGGAAATTGTGGGAATGAAGAAACCGGGATGCTTGCAAATGCAGAGGTCAGACTTTCTTGCACTGAAGGGGGCAATCTTTTCTTGGACTGAATCGTCTCAAAGTATGCATCACAGCTCGCCAGCTTCTCACTTCCCTTCATCTCTCGTGGCAGTGCCATTCCTAAAATGGCTCGACACGAATAGATTAGCAATTTCACGAAGAACACCCAAAAAATGAAAGAAGAAAAAATAATAATGGATCTCTTCACATGCCTGAAGGATGTTCTTACCTTCAGGGTTGCCTTGGTTTTCGCTGTTCTTCTCTCTGTTCCAGTGTCTCTCCTATGAACCGCGCTTCGGAGTTAGTTATGGCAGTTGTCTGATGTGCATGTAGCCCGGTTTCGCCACCTGTCCGCACTCGAGAGACGTGTCGCCCTCGGAGAAATGGCCGTGCTGCGAGTGGGATGGGAGGCGAAAGTGGGTCGGCAGCGTCCGAATGAGCCGGACTCTACCGCTTCGTGCCTGCCCGAAGAGCTGGCATTTCCACTCGGCCCAATCACGCCTTATCGTCTCGACAGAAATGATTCATTGCACTGAATCTGATTTAGGGAAAGCTAATCTATTGGCAACACATGACCATAAGACCAAAAAAAGAGGATAAGAATGATGGCCCATTTCTAATGCATGACCATAAGGCAATGTTCCTATAATTTTTTGGATTAATGTTTATTGAATCGTATTTTTTTTACATCTCTAAATTACGTATAACTAAGCTTAATGAAGGTTCATTTATGTCTCACGTTTGCATTTCGGTTTTGTGAAATACAGTGAATTCGTATATAAGTGACAGCAAAAGCAGGTATTATTCTGTGCTCATTTTAGTTAGTGCTTAAAACGTTTATGTGACGACCCTATCCAATGAGGGGGGAAATAGTCATTGGAGCTAGAGGACTTGGACAAGGCGTAGCTCCTGACAGGCTTCTAAAATGGCCAAGGGGGCAAGAATGAACCGTACTATGCACCGAACAAGTATTATAAAATATGTATGTGAAAAGTGGAATTAACTCATGGAGACATTTTTTTGACATAAAGACCAACTTCAAAGTTAAGCGAGCCCAAATTAGAGCATTACTAGGATTGGTAATCTCTTGAAATGAGATAGGTCAAAGCGAATAATACCTCAAGTGAGTTAATTCAGAAATGTCACAATATAATGTCAGAGCAGGACCCCCTCTAGTAGGTGTGTGGTTTAAGGATGAACAACGCAGAGGTTGGTGGTTCTATGACGATCAATCTGACAAGGGAGATGAGTGGTTACTAGGGTCAGAGGGCATGGATAAAGTCTGGCTCCCGACAGGTTTTTAGGATGACGAAGGAGGCATGAATGAAATGAACTATACATCGAATAAAAAGCGATTCTGAGATATATATGTGAAAATTAGAATTAACTCATGTGAAAATTGGAATTAACTCACGAAGACGTCTTTTAATGTAACATTAAGCTTTACTTTGAAACTCTAAAGGCAAGCAAGCCTAGGCTAGTACACTATAGGGATGAACATATTCTAGGGAAATACCTGTCTATATGCCAAAAGACGAAATCATGAGGTTTGGAATAAAACAAGTCAAAGCGGATAAAATATCGAGTGAGTTAATCCAAAAATTTCACAATTTCATATCTCTCCTTGAATTCCAAGTGAGAATAAGATGCCTGTACACTTCTTGGGGGTGATTTCATCAGCGTGCGTGACGTGGAGACCCTACAAAGATCACCTTTATCCACTTTATTCTATTTACTTTACGACAGAATAGTTGAAAAGACAATGCAAGTACACTCTCACGTTCGTCTAACTACCACATTTACATGCTTAATCCATCTAATGCAAAAAAAAAAGAAAAAGGAATGAAGAAAAAAATATAATCATCAAGCTGCAAAAACCTTAATTAAGTGGGAAGTTTAGTTTGGGTCTTCATTACTTAAAGCGCAGGGTTCTATGTTTCTAGCATAACGTAAATTATATTCTATGATAATTGTCTCGTTCCTTCCAAATGTCACATTTCAGAATTGGCAAGAAACTTAATGAGATGATCCTTGGTCTCGGCAGGAGACATTGAAGCACAAGCACTCTTCTTAGATGCGGATAATGCCACTGATGAATGCGGAAACCAAATCGAGCTCTTCGGTCCATGTTGAGAGCTCAAAGCCATTGGCTTGTCCATGTAGCTTGGAGAAGCACACGATATACCATCAGCTTGCGGGGATGATCGGAGTAATTCAATTGGTGTCGCTGGATCATCACCGAACTTCAAGTTCAGCCCAAAACCTCCTTCCTTTCCTTTATCACCGAGAAAGCCAGTTGCCCTGTCGCCAACGAACGAGGTCATCGCGGCTACTAACGCGGATTGGGAAGATAAATTCGAAGATGTTGCTTTCGTTGCTTCAGCGCCGAACTTGTCGGCTAAAGATTGTGGATGAGAAGCTTGGGTATTGGTAACTGGCCACAATTGGGGTAGGTACAATTGATGTTTGGGTGGCACCCCATGATTTAAGACCCTAGGACCAATGCCCGAAGATGATTTATGGGTTGTGGTATCCAAGCGACTCGGCAACGATGATGAAGGTGGTGATGAGGAGAAGCTGAGAAATGTCGAAGGGAGTTTCGGTAAAGACGGGAAGCATGAAGAGGATCGATATCCATCGTGATTGGAGAATTCAGGGCTCGAGGTGAGATCAAGGGTGATGGTGGGGTGAGAATTGCAAGTAGAGTTAGAGAAATAAATTGGAGGCAGCTTTGGATTTCGATCGCCCGCGAAATCGAGTCCGTACAAGCCACAAGTAGACGTGGCAGAAGCAGGGCCTGAAGACGCCGGAGATTGAAGGCCGGGGTGTTTTTGTTGTTGTTGTTGTGAGGTCGATGAGTGAGATTGTATCATGGAAGTGGCTGCAGATGTGGCGAAAGCCATAGCTGTGGCCGAGACAGGAAGAGGGTGGTTGTGATCCCCTTCATAAGTGGTGATCAAGACGGACATGTCCTCCAGGCATCTTTGTACCTGTGATATTGCCAATTATAATGGACATAATTTAAGTTTCGATAAAGAAAAAATGCATACATTTGGAAAATGGAAAAATTGTGTGCATGAAGGAGACCTACCTGCTTTTTGACTGGACAAGATGGCGAGACAGTGCAACGGTAGTATGATCGAGGACATGGATTTGCTTTCGCAATTTTCTGTCCGTACTTCCTCCAGTGGCATCCATCTTCCATCTGTGCGTCAAGAATAACATGCGTTTTTTTATATCATCCATTTCAACAAAATCTAATCCTAAGATTAAACCGAGTTCTTTTCCACGTATACGTAGAAGACTGTTTTCTAACGAGGTGATCTTAAAAACAAATTAGTTAATGAGTGGATATGAATTGGGATCTTCTCAAAATAATTTATTCAGTTTAGATTTTTGAGATCATGACACGTCAAGATATCGAAATGTTTGTGATATATTTGCCAAAGTGTCATGACAGATTGAGCATGTATATTCTCCTCAAATGATCCGTCCTCATTTCCCGATATACCATGCTTATTCCCATCTTTAACAGAATTATAGAGAAACTCATTTATCCATTGTGGTTATTGTGAAAATGAGTGGTAAAGTTGCTCGTAGCAAAGTCATAGCAATAACAGTTAAAAATACTTACAGTGGATGCGTCACACCTAACTCTGACGCAAACCCTAGCTTTCTTCAAATGGGTTTGCTCCAAAGCCTGCTCATCATCACTTCTCACGGTCTTGAGAACTTTACTTGGCGGCCATTTCTTCAAAATTTCACCTTCCTTTGTGTCTTCCGAGCTCTCATGATCACGACTCATAATCTTTCCGTCATACAAGCCAAGTGACAACTCTTGTTTCATGTCACTATTTCCGTTCTTTGCGCTTTCACTCTGCATCGTTAATATGTTTCTCCTCTCCCCCTCGGTCTTCAGTTGGCTCGAGCTCAGTCCTAGGGTGAGGGACAAGAGCTCAGCTTCTTCATTGTTTTCTTGGTTGTGAGGAGGCAAAAGTTTGTTCGGTGATGGTTCCATCTCGGCCTTATTCTCTTCTTGGACAACCTCAGAGAACTGGTGTTGTAAAGATTGGTAGTCCTTCACAATTTGGGACAACATGGACTTTAGCCTTTGGTTTTCTTCTCTGACCAGACCCATTTGAGCTCTAGCTGATTCAAGTTGATCGGCCTAGAAGGACAGAAACATCATAATTTTTTTTTCCAAAAGACGATGATTAAATAACTGTTCTTGATATTAAGACTGGCGCCATTGAAACACAGGCCATTTACAGAAGAATCTCTCCTTACGCCTCTATCCTTTTCTCACTGTAAATATTACTTATCATCAAAGGATAACTGAAAATGAAATATAGTTATTTGAAGGACGAACCTCGATCATGTGGTCGGATGAGTAGTAAGTTTTTGAAGTCTTTTCCAGAGATGATCCACGTTCCAGGGTTAATAAGGGCTTCTGATCAACGCATTGCTCGTCAAAAACCTGAGTGTTTTAGTAGTTTATTTTTTTATTTTTTTGGTCAGCGATTGTTTTAATAGTTAACAGGCAAAATATATGACTAGGATCTTAATTGTGAGGTAAGTATCTCCCGGCTAATTTCATGACAAGATTATTATACTTTTCAATCTAGACACTGCATAAAAAACTTACTAGCTTGCCACGTCAAAAAGAACGAAGCACACATCCAAAACTACTTAACTGAATTATCTGGAAAATCCGGTTGAACAATTAGATTAATCGCAATATGGAAGGAAAAGACAGATCTATGCCACGTGTTGTAATTTGGAAAATTGTTATTCTTCTGGGTTGGAACTTTTCGAGGAGATCATCGCAAATTTCAGATAGATCCTCATTGATAAGTATCAAATGAAAGAAGGACATCGATGTTCATCATTGAAAACATGAAAATTTAAGACCGTTCTGAATTAAATGACGAGTAATGCAGCATTTCAGACGGAAAAAAAAAGCACACTTAATGATCATCTTAAAGCCATAATCTCCTTCTCGAAGTTTCAAGTTGAGGCTCTTTACCTTTTTAATTGCTGGTAACTTCTCACTATAAAGCAATGACTTGAGGCTAATCTGCTCTGGTTTGACGCAGACTCCGTGTTCTTCCTGTTAAATATCCCGCATAACTTAGAATATCAGAAAAATCGTACAGTTATCAATACATTCAAGACTAGAGTTAGTGTGGCACCATATTTCCCTAACGTTATGAATTTTCACAAATTAATATAGAATATATCTATGTTATGTCAAAATATCTGGCAGCAATATGCAGACTTCTTTGAGATATATCTCGTGGCAAAACTTAAAAGAAAATATATTATATCTCTTGATTTAGGAACCTCTCCATAACAGAATGCCAACTCGAAGCAGAAAACTTTTTCTGATCGATCGCTTTTTTCAACACAAACTCATGATGTCCACAGAAATTAATTGGAAAAGATCTCATGAAAGAATTTTCGCTTTCGCAGATAGATCTTGAAGATTAATACCTCATTAGTGCCTGCGGAAGAACTCTCAACATCATCATCATCTTTGACACCAGCAGGCTTCATTTTCTTTTCCTCCATGGTCGTGTTCTGAAGAGAAGACATTTCAAAGGCTCTCACCATCTTGGCATCTGAACTTGTTTTGAATAAGCTGTTTACAAAGGACACAACTGTTGCTTCTTCCTATATAACTATAAGTACTACTAGCAGAACCAGCCAGATCGACAGATTGGTTCATTTAATTTCATATATTCCCTCCCAATTTTTTTTTATTTTTTTTCAAAATCGGATATTCAAAGTCCAAGTTGCTTTTGCTTAGAGCATGTTACTCTTTAAGAAATGTCAACCACTCGCATAGACTATGATGAAGCTGCAAGGAAGTAACTCATTCAATCCCCATAGCTGAACCTTCATTTTCGGATTAGGAAATGACAATGATACGTTGGACTTCGCATTTTCCATACATACACAACCACCGAATCTTAGTCAAACTTCAGCTGCTCATCAGCAGCAGCTACGACTCTGATGACCATGTGGGTCCCCGTAGCAATTGAATTTGATATCTTGATGCTTATCTTTTGCAAAGTTCAACCTCTGTGACATAATCAATGCTTCATTTTTCTGATATTTACTTTCGCAATGTCCCTCGATTTTCACTGACCTTATTAATTGGCTTGACTTGAAGTGAGCCCTTTGGAGCAAGGAAAGGTCTTGTAACAAGATAGAAAGGAGGATTGAATTGGGTGGTGTGCCGTTGGCATAGGTCAAGAATTTCCTTTGACTTTATTTCATGAGATGATCGTTGCTTTCACCTATTTTAGAGTTTTTCTAGATCTTAAAATCGAAAAGGAAGGAGACATCAATGAGCAAGATGCCTTCAGTGGCGAAACACTTCCCAAGCATTTAAGGGACGAAACTGCGGATTGGAGCTTGCTATTAAAATACCACTAGTTGCAAAAGTAATAGCTATATTAGATGCACGCGGTGCGTGTAGTGACAAGATAACATATAAGAATCCTAATTAATTCTATGTAAACACGCATACCCTTCATCTACGTGCATCGAGATAAAATTCCACGCGTAATATGAATGCCATTTTAATTCTAATTGAAATATGAATTGCCTCATATAATATATGATTAAAAAAAGCTAAACACGTTGTCCAATGTGTTGTAAATAAGAAGGAAAGAGAATTTGGTTAAACCCTCCTCAAAGTCTTCTGATTTATGAACAGACGAACAATGAGCAACTTTTAAAGTTTATTATTAAGCTTCATTTTCACTTCATTTCGTGCGAAACATTAGTGCCGGCTCAAGTAATTAAACATCATGTAAAGGATTCACCTACTATTCCGATGAATTGGATCAACTAATTTAAACCTAAACACGGTCACCAAGACCTAGTCAAACTAAAAATAGAAAAATTACAAGAAAGGCATTTGAATATGTATGATCCATTCTCTTGCGTTTGAAATTGATTAGGCCATCGTAGTTCCACGAGCATTTCAAAAAATATAATATATAAAATATAAAATAGGAAGGAAGTTGAATTACGAGCTTAGTATTCTCCTAAGGAACGTTAAATTATCAATTATTGGGTGTAAGCACTTTGTAAGCATGATCTAATCCATTGACTCTAAAAAAATAAAAAATAAATAAAAATCCCCATTTTTAGATCCGTTCGCTCTACACAATGTTTGAGCTAGTATTGACACTTACTTGTATATGAATATATTCTATTTTCCAAGTGCGTAATCTTAGGTAGAACAAGTAAACCAAAACATGACTCTTGCGGCTCATTTTTCAATGATACTGGCCAATGTTGAAACCCTAATTTTTGTCTCTCTCTCTTTTTTTTTTTTGGGGGGGGGGGTGTTATTTTCTCTTGATTTAGAATTATAGAATACACACATGATAAATGACTTGGCCCTATTCATATTAGAGGCATCATGGCTGTTCAAGAGAATAATATGTTCGCTTTAGCAAGATTATATTCAATTAAATTAGGTTAGACTCATAGCGGATACTATTCCTTGAGGTGAAATATCGCATAAGTGTAATATGTACATATATCTCATATATCATTGAAGAGCGTAAAAAGATTATTTACGCGAGCACTTGATTTTATTAGGACCTAATAAATATAATTTATTTGAAGATAGACACTTCATTATACAATTCTTGACCTTGGTCCGATCAGTTTGGTGCTGAAGCTTTCGAAGATCCTCTTCAGAGCACGAACGGAGCTCCCTCTAGCGGAGCCGCCGTAGTCGAAGTTGTCCACGGGGAGGGAGGCGGTGGGGATCTGGGAGACAACGAGGCGAAGTGCTTGCGGACGGAGGAGCAAAGGATGAGGGTTTTGAGGTCGGCGATCGTGGAGAAGATGAGTAGGAGGAGAGCGTCCGCAAGAGAATCGAGTCCAATGACTTACAAGAGAAATCCATATTTTATTCTGGTATAAAATTGAAATCCATTTTTCAAATGAAATCCGAATACTAGAATGTCTATATCATCAAATAAAGAAAAACTAATTATTTTTAAAAAAAATGAATTCTCGAAAAATATTTTCATTTATCATCAAAAAAGACGTACCTTTTGCGAAAAATGAATCATTTTCATTTAGATTAATTAGCCAATAAAAAATATTTTCATTATTAATAATAATTTACGTATAATCATTTTCATCTTTTGTTCATTATAATTTATTTTTTTAAATAATAGGAGTAATTATTTTTTAAAAAATTATAATTATTTATTTTTCGTGAAATAAACATACTTAATTTTTTAGAAAAGTGGGCCAAGTTGAGGGTTTAATTTAGAAGATTGCGTTGACCTCGTTTCCGTTCTCAAATCTCTTCGGTCTGTCCATATCTCTCTGACACCATCCCTTTGGGCGTTCATACTCATCCATTGAGTGGTCAATACGAATCTGCACGCAGACATACAAATTACATTTATACTAATGAATTTTGCAATCGATCACAATTCAAAACAGCCCTTGTGGTCCAGCCTGTGTCCACACCGAACAAGTTTGGAACAAGGGTGAGCATATCAGACCGCCCAAATTAGGAATCATTCAGATCGAACTAGACTAAACCGGACCGGCTTGGTCCGATTCTTAGTTCCATAAAAACGGAACCAGTGATTTTCGGTTTACTTCCCAATTCTGGGAGGGATATATATAGTTTTTTTGGCTAAGTAATTGATTCCATTGGATTGAGTTAGCCTGGTCTGATTCTCGATCCTGCGACCATTCGGTCCAATCCCTAGTCCCAAAAACCGAGAACCGGTTCTCCTGATCCAATTCCTTATTTCTAGGTGGGATTAGACTAGATTGGGAATTGATCACCTCTAGTTTGGAAAGACCACCTCAACTGCACAAAGAGTTAAGCAAACTTTACAACGTTACAAAGAACTTCAAGACATTATAGCTATCCTTGAGAATTCGTCCTGAGCTTTATATACATGCTTTCTTTGGAGAGCTTCGATTGCATGTTTGGATTTGTCTACATTTTAATTCAAACAACTGGATTATATTAGTTGATATAGTCGTATTCAACCCTCAAACGAAAACATCACATATGGCGTGCTCCTGCATTCCAAACCTTCAATGCATTTCTCCGTATTTCAGAAATTTAAGGATGGTATACGGTGTCCTACGTCAAGCATTGACATTCTATCTGCACTTATTCTTCATCCATCAAACTCGCGATCGGGTCCAATTCAAATCTTGCATTTATAACATGTAGTCCACATTATATATTTCCATGGATCTGAGATGTGAAGACATTGCTTCTTCCTTCAAATAGGGATATCAAGATACAACAAAGGTCAGTTCCATTCTAATGATGGTTATGTTGGGAAAATATGGTTTCGAATTGGGTAGAACAATAAAGACGGATATTTAGAGTACTCAAGTCGGACTTTGATGCATGATATCACTTTCCTTAAGGATTTATTTGCCCCCACAAAGTTGCTAATGGTCACCGGCAAATATCCTCAATGATACAACAAAGTCTCAAAATTGAGAATATTAGTAATTTTAATATTTCTCTAGGATCTCTCTAAGAAACAATTGAAAAAATGGCTGTAATTTTTTTTTCAGAAAGAATGTTCGAAAAGATAAAATGATCACACACTTGTTCTTCTAAAAACTGACATATATATAAAACAATCTTAAAATATAGGCAACTCTTCGTGAAAATTGCAAAAATGAACAAACGTGTCCTTTCGAAAAACTGCCAAGATGAACAAAGGCATTCATTCTGAAGAAGTTGAAAGAACAAACAAATACAACCCTTCGAGAAAAGTTGCAAACTGAACGAGTATATTTTCCAAAGGTTGTCTTGAAAAGACACAAATAAAAATTCAGAATAATTTAAAAAAAAATTATTATTTTTTAATAAATAAAATTTCGATTTTTTTTTAAATAATTTCTGAAAATTCTCAAAAACAAAACAACCTTTGAATTGATTAAAATTAATAAGATAATCGGAAAGTGTTAAGTGCGCTAAAATCGTGCACCCGCACGCGAGTATGGTAGGATCTAGTCTAAAGCCAATCATTCATTTAGGTACATAAAGAAAACTCCACACTTATTAATTGGTTCACATCCTCCCACTTTTCCTATGTGAGATAAGGAAAATGCACTTAGTTTGTTTTTACAAACAAACTTCCAACAGAGTAAAAGCAATAAATCAATCAGTTCTTGAACGGCACTTTCGGTGGAGAGGATCCCTCGAGAAATGCTTTAAACAAGGTGAGAGCTTGCGAGGGCGAAGTATATGCGACCTCGTGAGCCGCTCCTCTGACCGTGGCGAATGTCAGGTGAGTCACGTCCTTCCCTTTTCTTGACCTACCAAATGACTGAGTCCATCCACCAACCTGATTTAAGACACGAGCGTCACTGATGTTTTTAAGAATGTATACGATCAAGTTTGGAAGCAGATTCAACAGTGGACGAAAACATTCTCTTTCCTTTGCACCGTGGCGTGTCTGGTTAAAAAAGAACCTAGACAGGAAGAGAGCCTAACCTGCATTTTGTCGTACCAAGGTGCGTATTTACCCAAGGATGTGAATTTCAAGTCTTGAGCGATCATGTTGGCGATCATCCTCGTCTGCGTCAATGGTACTTTAGAATCTTGATCGCCACTGCAATGTGCAGCCCAATTTCACGTTATCGATTGATATGAGTAATGCGACACTGATGTTTATGCTCATGAATTCAAGGCATGTTTCCACAACACATACATGATACTTCTGACGGGAAAATGTTGTCACAGAACGAAACATGTGGGGTAAGGCAATTCATGTCCACGACTTACCTGAAGAGGAGGACTGGCAGATGCTTCTCGATTAAGGCCGATAAAAGAGGTATGATGTCGTTGCCAATATCGACAGCATGATAAGAAAGAGGCCTGCCATATGCCACATGAAACAACATTTAGAAACAGAAGGTGCTGGTTCCAACTGAATCAGGAAGGTAATACAGCAGAGGTGAGCAGAAAGACCCTGAACAGAAGTTCCAAACCGATGGCAGCTTTGTTATATTGGCATGGAGTGCTTTCTGCACTTGAGGATTGTTGAGGTACGAAAATACAAAATCCCCGAGGCACGGATCAGTAAGAACCATCCTTCGAGCTAGCTGCTCACAAGAAAAGTCGTTACTTGATGAACCAGGTCAAGGCCTAAATTCAATAGTCCTATCCGTGAATCAACCCCATAAGGATGCTCTCATGGTTTTGTTCCTATGCTGTTCCATTCTTATGCTGTATGCAGGCTCAAATGAAATTTTAAGTGGGTGTCTCTTAATGAGAGCGTGCGTCTTGAAAACTGGAAAGAGTACAGTAAAGTAAGCAAGCGGCTTAGTACTCTAAATGAGAACTATCACAAGAAATTCTCACTAATTGCGTGCTCATTATGCAATACTCTTGTCGAAGTTTCTTCATGTTTCTTCGTGACAATGATATTGAATATCTTTTAGCTTAAAATTTGTTAAGGGATATCACTATAGTATGGAACCTAAGTAAAATCCTAGACATTAGGAAAGATCTTCCAGATAGTCAAACTCACTTTGGCATGGTACGCATCCCACATGCTCCTAGAAGCTGATTGCACCGCGGCAGTCCCAGAGAAGCAATAAGGTTCGAGTACATCGTCTGGATAAATAAAATTTCCCATTTCCTCCACCTGCTTCTGAAACACCTCTGCGCATTCCATTGAAATTTTGTGATAGATTTGCTGCGTCAAGTACCTAGAGTCATTGCACACCGTTTCCTTCAGCTTTAATGTCTCGTCAGAGATGGCGCCATGGGACCACAAAAATGTGGCACCATCTACACTAATCTGAGAATCCAGAAGTGGGTTGCCGAGCTGCATGACAGAAGAAGATGATGTCTTTTTGTCAGTTAATGAGCTTGAAAATCGAATGAAGAAAGCTGCCAAATTGAAAACGCGCGATCCAATGGAGCAAAGTATCGTTAACTGCCATCGCCCTAAGCTTGATTGGTTTCCCATGGGACTGCTTGTTGTAATCCAGCAGCAGAGCTGCAAGCTGCGGCACGTAGTGGCCTACAACCATGTTCTATACAGATTAGTATGTTCGGGAGGAAGATTAGCGTATCAAAATGGATTTAAAAGAACAAATAGGAATTAACAATCACATCCACAGAGAGACTGAGAGACTGGAGGAGTCACAACTATTACCAGCGTAGCTCTCCCCCGACAAATATAATTCTGAGTCTCTATATTTCGGATATTCTTTGAACCAACTGAGAAGGAACTGCATGTTTTCTCGGGCTGCAACACGAAAGGATGTCTGTCTTACTACGAATGCGAAGGCCGCTAAGCTCTCATTTCTTTCGACAAGAAGAAAAATCACTAGGAGCAAATCAGATGTACCGGTGTCTGCATCTGTCCAATTGACGTAGTCCGAAGTTGTATTCGAGTATGAAAACCCAACTCCGATGGGGGATTCCACGTATAGCATGTTCGACACTACCCAAATTGCAATTGAATGAGCGTAAATAACCCTTAACAACTTTCAGGAGTCCGTTCCATGACAACATGATCGGTTGGTGAATGAAATAAGTACCTTTATTCCAGGAAAATTCATTCTTCATCAAGCCACCGTCCCCAGCTGGTCGAAACGGACCATGCTCCGTGAATGCACCGAACCCAAGAGAAGAGCAACCGGGGCCTAAACCAAAGTAAATCAGAATTGGCAAACAATAGCACAAGCAGTAATGAATTAGCACTTGGACTGCCATACCGCCGTTGAACCACAATGTTAGAGGATAAGATAGTGGGTCTCTAGCATCGGCTTCGACGAAGTAATAGAAGAGAGCATGGCCACGTCGAGGATCTGTGGTGATGTAACCCGAGTGCTGCTTGAAAGAAACGCCATCTGGCTGACCGGGGAGCTTCGTGATGAGCTCGGCCGTCGATGTGCTGGAGGAGAACAAAGGAATGACACCATTCACAATCACAATGAAGTACCAAATCATCATTTACAGTGGAATAAAGGACTCTGAGAAGTCAAGATTATTGAGGAGCTCCCACAAGACACTTCACCACCCAAGAACAGAACTAATGATAAAATAGCAGTTGCGTGGGAATGGTTCTTTCTTGGCCAGATTGACCAGTCAATTGATTTTATATGGCTCACTTCATCTTAAACAATCTCCCTCTCCCTCCTTCCTCCTCCTCTCCTCCTCCCTCCTTCTTCCTTTGGCTCTCGCGACCAGACGGAAGAGAAAAAAGATAAAAGAAAAAATTAATAAAATATTTCCAAAAATAAAATATTATTAAAAAAAGTCACCGGCCGGCTGCAAAAAAGAGAAAAAAGTAAAAAATATATATTAAAAAATTAATAAAATATTATTAAAAAAAAAAGGTCACCGGTGCCGGCCGGCTGCAAAAAAGAGAAAAAAAATGAAGAAAAGGATAATCAAATATTATTAAAAAAAGGTCACCGATACCGGCCAACTGCCACGTTAACGTTGGCTGGCTAATTTTGGCCGAATGGACTTATCGGAAATAATTGTAAAAGGTTTAGGATTCAATTAGTCCAAAAAATAAGTTTAAGACTGAACTCGCACAATTGTAATAGATTCTTGACTTTTTTGGTAATTTTCTCTTTTTATTATTGACAGCAATTTATATTTACATATTTTCATCTTTCGTTTGTTCATTCTTATAAGTGATACAAGCAATATATTTAAGAAAATTAATTTTCAAGTTGGAATTTTGCAATGGATCATAAATCAAAACGGCGGTCATCGTCCAGCCTGCGTCCAAACCAGACGTGTTTGGAAAGACCGCCCCGATGATGACTGCAGGATTCGTCCTGGCCTTTATATACATGTTCCTTTTGATAGCTTCGATTGCATGCATGGCGTTGTTGACGTTTTAATTAAAATAAAAGGATTATATTCATCGATATAGTCATATTCGACCCTCAAACGAAAACATCGCATAAGACGTGCTCCTGCATTCAAAATCTTCAATGCATTTCTCCGTATTTCAGAAGTTTGAGGATGGCATACGGTACCTACGTCGAGCATTGACATTTTGCCCTGCCTATCTGTGGTGCAACTATTCTTCGGTCCGTCAAACTCATGATCGGGTCAAGTTCGAATCTCGAGGTTATAACATGAAGCCCACATTTAATTATTCCCATTGGTCTGGAACTGCGATGTGAAGACATTGGTTCTTCCTTCTGATGCTTTGGATATCAGGATACAAACAAAGGACAGTTCCATTCTAGAGATGGTCCATCTTTGTAAGAGCAACGAATGGATCAGTTCTTGAACGGCACTTCCGGTAGAGAGGATCCCTTCAGAAATGCTTTGAACAAGGTGAGAGCTTGCGAGGGCGAAGTGTATGGGACCTCGTGAGCCGCTCCTCTGACCGTGGCGAATGTCAAATGAGTGGCGTTCTTCCCTTTCTTCGACCTACCAAATGACTCAGTCCATCCACCAACCTGCTTTATGACATTGAATGTCACTGATATTGTTGAGAATATATTATGGTCATCCGAAAGTTTCAAGGCAGATTCAACAATGGACAGAAACATTCTCTTTCCTTTGCACCGTGGCGTGTCGAGTTAAAAAAGAACCTAGACAGGAAGGGAGCCGAACCTGCTTTTTGTTGTACCAAGGTGCGTATTTTCCCAAGGATGTGAATTTCAAGTCTCGAGCAATCATGTTGGCGATGATCCTCGTCTGCGTCAATGGTATTTTCGAATCTTGATCGCCACTGCAACATGCAGCCCAATTTCATGTTATCAGTTGATATGAGTAATGCGACACTGATGTTTATGTTCATGAATTCAAGGCATGTTTCCACAACACAGACAGTGATACTCCCAACGGGAAAATGTTGTCATGGAACGGAACATGTTGGAGTAACGCAATTCACATCCATGACTTACCTAAAGAGGAGGACTCGCAGATGCTTCATGATTAAGGCCGATAAAAGAGGTGTGATGTCGATGCCTATATCGACGTCATGATAAGAAAGAGACCTGCCGCGTTCCACATGAAACAACATTTAGAAACAGAATGTGTGGTTCCGACTGAATCAGGAAGGTAATACGGCAGAGGTGGGCAGAAAGACCTTGAACAGAATTTCCAAACCGATGGCAGCTTCGTCGTATTGGCATGGAGTGCTTTCTGAACCTGAGGATTGTTGAGGTACGAAAATATATAATCCCCGAGGCACGGATCAGTTAGAACCATCCTTCGAGCTAGCTGCTCACAAGAAAAGATGATACTCGATGAATCAGGTCAAGGCCTAAATTCTGAGTAGTCCTATCTGTGAGTCAATACCATAGGGATGCTCTCATGGTTTTGTTGCTAGGCTGTCCCATTCTTATGCTGTATGCAGGCTCAGTTGAAATTTTAAGAGGGTGTATCTTAATGAGTGTATGCAAGCAGCTTTGGTACTCTAAACGAAAACTATCACTAGAAAATCTCACTAATTGCATGCTCATTTTGCAGTACTCTTTGCCGATGTTTCTTCGTGTATTCTTTGTGACTTTGATATTGAAGACGTTTTAGCTAGAAATGTCTTCAAGGGTGTCCCTATGGTATGTAACCCAAGCAAAATCCTAGATATTAGGACAGATCTTCCAGAGAGTCGAACTCACTTTGGCGTGATACGCATCCCACGCGCTGCTAGAAGCTGATTGCATCACGGCAGTCCCAGAGAAGCAATATGGTGCGAGCACATCACCTGGATCAGTAAAATTCCCCAATTCCTCCATCTGCCTCTCCAACACCCCCGCACATTCCTTTGAAATTTTGTGATGGATTAGCTCCGTCCAGTACCTGGAGTCATTGCACACCGTCTGCTTCAGCTTCAATGTCTCATCCGAAATGACACCATGGGACCACAAAAATGTGGTGCCATCTACACTAATCGGTAAATCGAGAAGTGGGTTGCCGAGCTGCATCAATAAACAGAAGATGCAATCTCTTTCGTCAGGTAATGAGCTTGAAAATCAAACGAAGAAAGCTGCCAAATCGAAAACACGCGATCCGAATGAGCAAAGTATCGTTAACTGCTATCGCCTTAAGCTTGATCGGTTTCCCATGGGACCGCTTATTGTAATCCAGCACCAGAGCTGCAAGCTGCGGCACGTAGTGGCCTACAATCATGTTCTACACAGATCAGTTTGCTCTGGAGGAAGATTAACAATCACATCCACACAGAGAGGCCGAGAGACTAGAGGAATCACAACTATTACCAGCGTAGCTCTCCCCCGACAGATATAAATCTGAGTCTCTATATTCCGGATATTCTTTGAACCAACTCAGAAGGAACTGCATGTTTGCTCTGGCTGCAACGTGAAAGGACGTCTGTCTTACTACGAATGCGAAGGCTGCTAAGCTCTCATTACTTTCGACAAGAAGAAAAATCGTTAGGAACAAATCAGATGTACCGGTGTCTGCATCTGTCCAATTGATGTAGTCCGAAGTTGTATTCGAGTACGAAAACCCAACTCCGATGGGGGATTCCACGTACAGCATGTTCGACACTACCCAAATTGCGATTGAATGAGTGTAAATGACCCTTAACAACTTTCAAGAGTCCATTCCGCTACGATATGATTCATCGGTGGATGAAACATGAAAGTAAGTACCTTTATTCCAGGAAAATTCATTCTTCGTCAAGCCACCGTCCCCAGCTGGTCGAAACGGTCCGTGCTCCCCGAATGCACCGAACCCAAGAGAAGAGCAACCAGGGCCTAAACCAAGGTAAATCAGAATTGGCAAACAATGGCAGAAGCAGTAATGAAATAGCACTAGGACTACCATACCGCCGTTGAACCACAACGTTAGAGGATAAGATGAAGGGTCTCTAGCATCGGCTTCCACGAAGTAATAGAACAGAGCATGGCCACGTCGAGGATCCGTGACGATGTAACCAGAGTGCTGCTTGAAAGAAACGCCATCTGGCTGACCGGGGAGCTTCTTGATGAGCTCGGCCGTTGATGTGGAGGAGAAGAACAAAGGAATGACACCATTCACGATCACAATTAAGTACCAAATCATCATTTACAGGGACTCAAGGACTCTGAGGTGCTTCCAGATGAAACTTCACCACCCGAGAACAGACCTAATGATAAAAATAACAATTGTGCAGGAATGGATCTTCCTTTGACAAAATTGAAAATATATGTCAAGTTTGAGCCCACAAAGGAAACTTTAGATTTTTTATAAAATAGGTTTCAAAGTTTCTTAAAAAGAAATTTCCTATTTTGGATCCAATGCTCATTGTCAATATATAAGAATTGGATCTTCCAGATGATGAGTTTTTTTATTTTTATTTTTATTTTTTGTCAAAAAGAGATTTATAGCATTCTCATTCAAATAAAAGTTTGGATAGTCGCAGTACTAGTTTCAGAACATAACATGTCCAAAAAACAAGAAGGGAGATAAAAAAAACCCAATTAGCTAAAAGGTCCTTTCTTCGATGGGCCTTGACGACCCAATCTGCCACTTTGTTGCATTCAAATGAAGAGTTGAGGAGCTTCCAAATGACACTTCACCACCCAAGAACATATCTAATGATAAAATTACAGTGGAATGGATTTTTCTTGGACTCTATTGAAAATATATCTCGAGTTTGAGTTCGTAATGGAGAGTTTTATAATTCAAGTAGATTTTCTATTTTGAATAAGTTTCTAATTGAATGGCTTCCTAGTTTGAGAAAGTTTTCTAAAAAGAAATTTTTAATTTTGGATCTTATTACTAGATCAGCGGTTCCTAATTTCAAGTGTGGACTCGGATCGGAACAGTGTGTGTCTATATATATATATATAATTTTTTTTAATTTTATTTTTTAACTTTTCTTATCAAAATCCCAGTTTCCTTTTTATCTTTGTTCATCTCTCGCCTCTCTCACTCTCACGGCTCGCCACCCTCTCTTGCTCTCACTCTTAGTGACCTCCCTTTCGTCGATCCCTCTCTCACTCTCGCTCTCAATTGCTTCCAGCCTCGGACCTCATCGCTCGCTCTCAATCCTCATGCCTTTTTGAAGTGGAGACATTTCACAGTACAGTTCCCGAGTGAGTCTATGGAATCAATGAGCGTTTTCCAATTCTAATTTTTCAAAACTAGTCTTTAGTAGGCGGTTCCCGATTTTAGAGTGAGAATCACCCATTCTGAAACCCATAACCCCAAAAGGATGGCTGATATGGGAGCCATTTTCAGGTGCAGGCTAAATTCTCCAAACCCAGCATCTTCGTTTTAATAGCTTTAATTTCATGATAGTGAAGCCAAATTTTGATTTTTTTTTTTTTTTTTATATATGTCCCAAGGTGGATTTTTATTTATGTTGTACCTCCGCATGTATGGCTATGGGGACTCTTTAGTATTCATTAAAAACTAGGAATCAAATTCGTCAATATTGTCAGTATTTGACCTTCCAACATAAACATTCATACAGCACATTCATGCAGTATTGCCCTTCTGCAATGCATTCTTCCGCAATTTCCAAGCACGAGTCTCGTGGAAGCCAGAGCCTTTAATTGGGGAGTGAGCATACAACACCAATCCATGGAATATACCATTTATGTTTGATTAGTAATTGTGAATTGAAAGAATATTTCCGTAATTCACCAAAATCTCTATTGAAAAAAGATATTGCTCATTTTTTTATAATGTATGTATATTATATATTGAATTTGAGATTATTGAGTTTCTGGTGCTTTATAAAGATACATGGTGGATATTCAATCCACTTCAAAGAAATATGTACAACTCATCGAGTTGTGACTATTAGAATATGTTTGGTAACGTGCCAAATAGCGTCTGATTCTATTCTTTTATTCTCTCAAACCAAAAAGAATAGAATTCTATTTTGTAACCTTTTTGTTTTTTTGTTCTCGAGAACAAAATTGTTCCCACGAATAGATTTGGAACAAAATAAAAAAATAGAAAAAAGTTGCTTGTTTGTTTCTCTTTTCTTTTCTTTTCTTCTCTTCTTCCTCTAGTAGGTCGCCAAAATATAATAAAATTATTAAAATATATAATAAAAATCATTTAAAATTATTTTAAAAATTAAAAGAAATTTTGTAAAATATAATAAAATTAAAATATATAATAAAATACTTAAAAATAAAAATAAATTTATTAAAAATTAAAAGAGAAAATTATAATAAAAGTATTAAAAAATTAATAGAAAATTCTAAGTCATAAAAAAAATTTGAAAGTCGGACCAAACGCACTTCTATACCAAGAATAGAAATTTTAGACAATTACCAAATGTTTTCAATTGCTCAGAAACTCGTTTAGGAAACAAAATTAAAAAAAAAAAATCATTTTTGAATGGAAATTATTCCTAGAAACGGTATGGTTATCAAATGCACCATTTATTCATTCATTCAAAACCTGTTTCAGGTTATCAACTAGCCATAAGTAGGACAATTGATATCAATGGGGAATTTAGGTAGTTGAACTTTGGATATGAGTTAATGATTGGATACATGTCAGAAATGATATTTGCTAGGTTTAGTTGAGTTGGAGATGTAATAAAAAATATGATTCCCAAACAACTCAATAAATAGATGGACATATATTTTGATAATACGTCATACTTTTTTGCATTTGAGGTTATGTCCTTCAGGAAGAATGATGGCTGTGTCATTAACCCTATACCTGTAAGAGTTAGGGTGTGACGTTAATTATGGAAGTCCTAAGCTCCAGGGAGTTACAGACACGTGAAGTTCATCTATAAACTGAAATGGTTTTGTGAGATGCAATGAAACATAACAAAGGATCATACCAGCCCATGAAAGAAGCAAAAAGAGAAGGACAATGAGCTGAAAAAATCCCATCGCTTTCTTAGATATTCATGGCCCATTGAATTGCCAATTTAGTAAAGATTGAACTTGTCAAAAGATGTAGAGAAGCGAAGAATAGACAGAAGGAAAGAGATTGTAGAGGTTTTGGGAATTTTCTGTATATTCTCTATGTTCCATTCAATGTACATTGCACTGTAATTAGAATACAGAAGATACATGAATAAAAGGAAAAGAGATATTTTTACAATCGTATTGATATCTTAATCCAATCAATCTAATCCCTAATTGATCTAATGCATGATTATAACCAGAGATAGATCTTGCATATCTTCCAACGCTCCCCCTCAAGCTAGTGGCTTGTAGATATCCAAGACTCCTAGCTTGCTTAGAAGATATGTATGTTGTCTTTGACATAGAGGTTTGGTGAAGATGTCAGCAGGTTGTTCTGCGGTTCCAATTCCTCTTGTCTTGATGATTCCCTCTCGAATCTTCTCTCGTGTGAAGTGGCAGTCCACCTCTATATGCTTCGTTCTTTCATGCATCACGGGATTTGCTGTGAGTTTAAGAGCCGCATCATTGTCGCAAAACAGTTTCATTGGTCCTCTTAGCCTTATCCCAAGATCTCCAAGTAACCCCCGCAGCCACACAATTTCACATGTAGTTTTCGCCATAGCCCGATATTCTGCTTCAGCTGAAGATAGGGAGATCGTTGCTTGTTTCTTGGTCTTCCATGAAAGAAGAGATTCCCTGAATTTAATACAAAAGCTAGTAATCGATCTTCGACTCATCGGGCAGGTTGCATAATCTGCATCACAGTATCCTGTCAATTCCATATTGCATCTTCTAGACAGAAGTATCCCGAGTCTTGGGCATTTCTTCAAATATTTCACAACTTTCAATGCAGCATTCATGTGAGATTCCTTCAGGCTGTGTATAAATTGACTGAGAGTTTGCACGGCATATGAAATATCAAGTCTGGTCATAGTCAGATATATGAGTTTTCCTAAGAGCTTCTGATAACTTGTCGGATCTTTGAGTATAGGATCATCTTTCTAAGATGTCCCTCCAAGAAAATTCGTTGTGGTTAACTTGATATTTTGTTCAATAGGAATAACTGCCGACTTGCATCCTGATAGTCCAGCTTCTGAAATGATCTCCAACACAAACTTTCGTTGATTGAGAGAAATCCCTTGGTTGGATCGAGCAATTTCAATACCAAGGAAGTATTTTGGTGCTCCCAGGTCCTTTATATGAAATGTGGCATGCAAATATTTCTTAAGACGCCCTATTGCAGTTTCATCATTACCCATGATGAGGATGTCATCAACATATATCATCAAGTAGATAGATGACATACCTTTAGCCCATGTGAACAGGGCGTAATCATACTTGGATTGCTCAAAGCCTGCAATTGTGAGAGCATTTGCAAACTTTGCATACCATTGCCTTGAAGCTTGTTTTAGTCCATAAAGGGATTTGCGGAGATGACATACATTTTTCTCCCCTTGTCTCCGTAAGCCTTGAGGAATATCCATATAAATCTCCTCATCTAAATCGCCACGAAGAAAGGTGTTGTGAACATCCATCTGATGTAAAGACCAATTTTGAATAGTTGCAACTGATAAAAAGGAACGAACTGTGACGTCTTTAGCAACAGGGGAAAAAGTCTCGTGATAATCGAAACATTTGCGTTGCATATATCCTTTAGCCACCAACCGAGCCTTGTAACGCTCAATAGAACCATCAGATCGATATTTGATTTTATACACCCATTTGCATCCTATGGACTTTCTGTTTTGAGGAAGAGTGACTAATTCCCATGTGTGGTTATCAGTCAAGGCCTGTAGCTCTGCTGCCATGGCCTGTTGCCACTTTGGATCTCTAGATGCTTCATCATAACTAGAGGGTTCTTTCTCATCAGAAATATGACTAATGCAACATCTATGATTTGACGAAAGCTTATCAAAGCATACATAAGAAGATATTGGATAGCAGAAACCTGGTGAGTTAAGTGAAGCACAAACATAATCTTTAGTCCAGGTTGGCGGTTTTGTGGCTCGTCCTGAACGACGTGGATGAGCTGTTGGTGCTGGAGATGAAGATTGTCCCTCTGTATTTATCTCAGGAATGTCGTCCATATTGGTGATGTCTTCAGCAGCATTATCCAGAAAACCGTCTGGAGGAGAATTAGGCAAAGTGGAAGGAAGATTTGCTTCAGGTTGTGTGGTGAGAAAGAAACCAGGGGATGCTTCTTCTTCATCTAGATTTCGGCGGGAACTCGTTGGAGCATTCAAGTCGTCTTGGGAAGATGAGTTTTCACGAAAAGGAAAGATATTTTCATGAAAAACAACATCTCGACTAGTAAAAAAATCTCTTGTTCTTATGTCAAGAACATGATATCCCTTTTGCAGATTTGGATATCCCATGAATATGCATCCCTAGCACGAGGACCCATTTTGTCCCGAGGCCCCATTATTGTATTATAACATAGGCAGCCAAAGACCCATAGATGATCTAAAATTGGCCTCCTTTTATAAAGCAATTCGAAAGGCGATTTGCCATCCAGTATCCGCGTTGGCATTCGGTTGATCAAATAAGCTGCTGTGAGAACACATTCTCCCAAATAATTTTCTGGGATAGATCCCTGAAATTTTAGTACTCTGGCGACTTCCAAGAGATGCCGATGTTTTCGCTCTACTACTCCATTCTGTTGTGGAGTGTAAATATAGGAGCTTTCATGAAGAATGCCATGAGACAGAAAAAGTGAACGGCAATCATTATTAAAAAATTCCGTCCCATTATCAGTCCGAATCTTTTGAATCGGCCTTCTAAACTAATTTTTGGTCAGGACCAAAAACATCTTTAGATGAGAAATAACTTGTGCTTTTGACTGCATCAGGATTATCCATGTGGCACGAGAATAATCATCCACAATTGTGAGAAAATAACGTGAACCATCCCGTGTGGGGTGTGATAGGGTCCCCAAACATCCATATGAACTAGAGAAAAAATTTCAGTAGAACGTGTTGTATTGAAAGGAAAAGGAGTTCGAGATTGTTTTGCAAGTGGGCATATTTCACATTTAGAATAAGGAAAGAATGCACTATGACCCATTCGTGAATGCATAAGAAAACTCTTATCATTGGTAGACAGATTACACGATGATTTCTTATTCAGGGAAGATAAATCAAAATGACTAGGGTAACTTATCCAAAAATAAAGCCCTTCAGAAAGACTATCCAAGCCCATCAGTTTGCCAGTCGAACAAGCCTGAAAAAGACAGGTGTCAGAATCGAAGAATATTCGACATGAATTTTCTGTGCAGAGTTTGGAGACAGAAATAAGATTGAATTGGAATTCTGGGACATAAAGAACATTTTGAAGGGCAATTTGATGACTCAATTGGACAGTCCCTGTCATGGTGACATGAGTAATATTCCCGTTTGGCAATTGCACAGAAATAGGTGTATCTAATTTCTTATGCATATTGGAAAAAAATCCCTTGTCACAAACAATATGATCGCTTGCCCTTGAATCAATTATCCAAGCTTTTCTTGAAATAGAATTTATCAGGTAATAAGAAATACCTGAAAAACTTGCTCCTTTATTCCCAATATCGACTTTTTGCAAAGCCTGCATCAGCTGTTGATATTGCCCATTTGTAATAGGCTGATCATAATTCAGACCGATTGGTCCAGTGACTTGGTAGGCTGCAGCAAATTCTTTTTTCTTTCCTTTTTCTCCTAGCTTACCATGTAATTTCCAACAATTATCTATGGTATGATGTGGGCGCTTGCAATATTCACAATATAATTGACCCATTCCCTTTGAATTTTGACCAAAATTTTTTAAAGATGCGGAAAAAACCTGACCGTCCGATCCTCTTGATGAGGAATAATCTTGGCCATCCGATCTTTTTAACGGAGAATAAATCTAACCGTCGGATCTCTTCATCAAGGGATAATGTCCACCGTCCGATTCAACGAGTAGATAGGGCCCCTGTGCACCGTCCGATTTTGGCGGAAGATCTGGGTCGTTCGTACCTTCTCTCTTAAAGGAACGATCGACCCCTCCTTGTAACCCTAGCCCCCCTTCGCGATTCTCTCTCTCTCTCTCGGGCTAGGGTTTTTCCCGAGTCTCGCCAGACGCCGCACATCGCGAGGGCGACGCTGTCGCTTCCTCGCGTCTGCTCTGGAACCGCGAGTCTCTGATTTTCCTCTTGAACAGCCAGTTGAAAGATTCGGCCGAAAGGAGGCACCGGATCCATCGCCAAGATCTGAGATCGAAAGGTTAGATAATTTTCATTTAAAATCAGGAGGAATCGTGTCGTCTTCTCCCTCTCTTTCATCGATCTGTACTGTCGGAGCGTTTCTGCTGGTCCCTCGAGCTTCTCCTCCGTGGCTTCGAGTTGGTTCCAGAGAGATGACAATTTGTTGTAGCAGGCCGTGACGGTCATATTCCCCTATTTTAAGTCGCTTAATTCCTGCATAAGAGAAGATCTTGGCTTGATCTAGTTTCCCGTACATCTCTTTGATGCTATCCCACATTTTTTTTTGTGTCTTCTGTTGGAGGGAGTCCGGCGGCCACCTCTGGAGAAATGCAATTGCCGATCCACGTTCGGATGAGGTGGTTGCATTTTCTCCAGTGCCTAGCCAGCCGCTCGTCCGACGGTGTGGGTATTGCTCCGTCGAGAAATCCGTCTTTGTCCTTCGTCACGAGGGCCTACCGGAAATCTTGCGACCATTTGGAATAATTTTCCGATCCGGTTAGTTGTAAACTGATTAATTTCAGTTCTGGACTGTCGGCAGTTGATACGTACAAAGGGTCGCCTGATTCCGGTCGGCCAGTGACGGCAGTGATTGGAAACGGAAGGAAACTTGATGGAAAATTCGAGTAGATGTTCGCCCCTGCACCCAATCCACTAAATCCAGACCCATGACCCGTATTAGAAACGCCTGGGTAGGGATTTGACCCTAAACCCACACCTGGGTGGGGATTTGACCCTAAACCCGGTTCACCAGTCCCGCTCACTTGTTTTGAACCGACGGCTGAGTTTGCCCCATTCGTGGTAGGCGGACTCCCGTCGGACTGGGGGTTGCTCTAGTTGCTCCCAGTCCCCGGCGATGATGCGTTTGGGCCTTGCCCAACGTACCATGGATATGGTACCCATTGGTAAGGATGCCCGAAGATGGGCAGCCCCATGTTAGACTGAGCCGGGTAATACTGCCATGGCAGATTTGGAACTTGAGTTTGCGGTTGGATTGTTGGAATTGTGGTTTGTATTTGTTGTGCAGATGTAGTCTCTCTTGTCAATGGTGTATCCACGCTAGAAGATGAATTGTCTGGTGGATTCATGGTGAGTATCCTCCTCTGCTTCTTTCTTCTCTAACAAGAAATTTGATTCCTTCTCTGCCTTGATCTGGCTTTGCAAATCAGGAAGCTGCGACAGGCAATCAAGGTGTGCGGAAGCGGGAATCAAGAGCCAAGCTCCGATACCATGTCAGAAGATGTAGAGAAGCGAAGAACAGACAGAAGGAAAGAGATTGTAGAGGTTCTGGGAATTTTCTATATATTCTCTATGTTCCATTCAATGTACATTGCACTGTAATTATAATACAGAAGATACATGAATAAAAGGAAAAGAGATATTTTTACAATCGTATTGATATCTTAATCCAATCAATCTAATCCCTAATTGATCTAATGCATGATTATAACCAAAGATAGATCTTGCATATCTTCCAACAGAACTCTCCCATCTTCTGCAGCGAAATGACTTATCTGACAAGAAACACGCATAACATCGAGCATAGTAATGTTTGATCTTCGCGCCGACATCCATACACACGATAGCAAGGACTAATTCGAGGCTCAAAACACAGCCACTATTATGACTGAATTTGTTGGGAGTACAAAGATTATTGTTGGAATTCAAGTCGGTGGAAGACGACTTACCTGATTCCGATATGCAAACAGCAAACAGCCCCGGAACGAACGTTGAATTGCCAATGAAACATGAACAAAACTATCTCACGTCGGTCTGGATGCGATCACGAGGAAAGCACCCGATTTCCACGGCGTAAATGCAAAATGTCCTTGCAAAATTGAAATGGAATGCCTTCTTATTTGATGATGGAAAATGGAGAGAGATTTTGGTGAAAATGGAGAGAGATTTTGGTGAAAATGATTTGACAACCTTTCCAACGGTTGTGTTCGGGAGGATTATATACATCTCCCTTCGTACTCCTTCATTAGTGTCTTTCCATCTTAATGTTTCAACTTGAAACGGTGCGTCCAATCACACCCCATCATGGACGTACCAGCTAAAGTACAACATCTCCCACTCAGACATGATGGACTTGATAGCGCTCTATCAAGAATATAAAGCAAGGCGTTCAACATTCATCAACTTTACAGAACAATTCATACTGGCAAGTAAGCCGTGCGACTAGTGAGTACACCTGCACTTGAGAGCTCAAATTATGCACCTGTTAGGGATGACATAATGGCTACAACCCCGGAAAAAAAATAAACAATTGATGTCTCACAATGCCCCAGACATATTTTGTTACATCAATTCAAGTATACCTATCTCTTAAAGGCTATACTTGATTATCCTCAAAACACCATGTATTTACAATTATATCCGCAACCACATAAGGCGATATAATTTGTCGACCAGTAAATACATGTGACAGATGTAAAACAACAATAGTCTTCCTTTGCACTCATGTCTCTCTCAATTTTAGAACAACTGCTTTCCTAGACACGTCTCATAGGCCATATCTATTCATGACCGCTCGTAACATGCTAAAGTAGCAACAGTGATCTTTCACTTCGAGAACATAGTCAGAAGTAACATAGGGCACAAAATGAGGTAAATTATAAATTACATCAAGGGCTCACACGATGAGTAAATATGGATAATTTTTACTCACATTCCCTTGTCGATCGTACAATGCACATGTAGTATGAATTACATGCTATAGTGGATTTCTCTTTCTATAAGAGCGTATGTCATTTCTTAAATATATCCACTATACGGATTTTAGCATAAACATAGTCACGTGCTTCTCACGTACTCATGTTTAGCTCGAGTGCTATATCAGCTCGCTTTCTATAGCGCCCAATTAAGTACTCGCATCCGGCATCTTACAGGCATACATGATTGTGGGACTATCATGTTCGGTCTTATTATAAACAAATCACAGACCTCATCTTGACTCCAATCAAGGCGACATATTTTATGTACCAAACTTGCTCTTCAGCATTTATTTGTACATAACGTCTCATCTTAACGTGCTAACTATAGCACTTGAGGCGATTGCTCGTGTGAGTGAGCCAATCATTACCTACTGACATACTTTCCAATAATATATGTGTGCTTGTGCTAGTCTCATAATGGATTTGTACTTCTTGATAAAACATCAAGTCATTAATAAACAAACAAGTACAATACATATGTCCATAAATACATAAAACAATGATCCTCTATAATAACACATATCACATTCTACGCAAACCTAGTGACATCCTGTGGGTCAAGAATATGTCTCTAGGAATAGCCTTCATAAATGGATCAGCAACCATTATATTGGTTGAAATGTATTGTAGAATCACTTCTTTCTACGCTATAATATCTCTGATGAAGTTATTCTTTATGTCAATGTGCTTCGTCCTTCCATGATACTTTGGATCTTTCACATAGGCAATGGCTGCTTGACTATCGCAATAAACTATCACCGGTCTTGGAACCTCAGTGACAGTGGCTAAATTTTCAAAGAAACGTTTTAGCCATACTGCTTCTTGCACTGCGGCAGAACACGCAATAAATTCAGCCTCCATAGTTGACAAGGCTATGCATGTATGTTTCTTGCTATTCCAAGAAATTGCACCTCTATTAAGCAAGAACGCATATCCATAAGTCGATTTACGTTCATCGAGATCTCCACCCCAATCAGCATCTGAATAATCTAATAAGCGTAAATCATTCCCTTGGTAACAAAGTCGATAGTCCATAGTGCCCTTCAAGTATCTCAGGATCCTCTTCACTTCTTTCCAGTGTGCTTGACCGAGATTTAATTGATATCGGCTCACCAATCCCACGGCATAACATATGTCGGGTCGAGTACACATCATAGCATACATCAAACTTCCAATCGCACTAGCGTAAGGAACAGTTTCCATCATTTTAATTTTTTCTGGAGTCTTAAGACACATCTCAGTACTTAGGCTTTCACCTTGCATGACATGGGTATCAATGGGATTACAGTGCTGCATATTGAAACGATCAAGAATCTTCATAATGTAAGGAGTTTCCTTGATCGATCTCTTTCGATCTTAACTCCTAATATATAAGCAGCTTCTCCCATGTCCTTCATTTCAAAATTAGAGGATAACCATTCTTTTATGGTGATTACCATAACCTTGTCATTTCCAGCCAATAGAATATCGTCCACATAAAGTGATAAAATCACAAATTTATTTTCGGACCGTTTGACATATACACAGTGATCATCTTCGATCATCGTGAAACCAAAAGTTGTTATGGCTCGATGAAAACGAAGATACCATTGTCTAGATGATTGCTTAAGGCCATATATTGAGCGATGAAATTTGTAAACTTTATGCTCTTGACCTTTAGCTATGAAACCTATTGGTTGTTTCATATAAATTTCCTCATCTAGTTCTCCATTGAGAAATGCCGTCTTTACATCCATTTGATGTAATTCAAGATCCAAATGTGCAACGATGGCTAGAATAAGGCGTATTGAGGCAAACCTTACAACTGGTGAAAATGTTTCCTCGTAGTCTATACCCTCTTGTTGATTATAACCTTTCACCACAAGACAAGCCTTATACTTTTCAATGGATCCATCCGCTCTTTGCTTAATCTTAAAGACCCATTTGTTTCCAATGGCCTTACGATTGGGTGGTAGATCAACCAAGTCCCAGACATGATTTGTCCTCATTGACTCCATCTCGTCTTCCAAAGTTTTTCTCCATTCTTCCTTATCAAAGGATGAGAGAGCCTCTTGAACAGTCTTAGGGTCGGCATCATCTTTATGAGCAATCATAAATGTTTCCCCTTCAATCTCAAAACGACGACGAAGAATACTTTTACGATTACTTTTACGCAACTGAATTTCTCTTGAATTCAATTCGCCGAACGATGCAACACTCCCACTAGGTCTTTCATGTTGAAGTAAATCTTAATTTCCCTCCATAACATTAGTGGGTGTATTATTAGGATCTTCCATCTCATATAATCGGAAATCCTTATCAATCTCACCTTTATTAGGAAAATTGTTCTCCAAGAACATGACATCCCGTGACTCCTTTTCGGTCACACTCCCATCAACTTATTCACCTATGAACACATACCCTTTTGAGTGTTCAGAATATCTTATAAAGATACATTTCTTCCCTTTAGGGCCTAATTTGCCATATTTATGGGAAGATTCATGAACATAAGCTGCATATCCCCATGGACGTAGACTACTTAAGTCTGGTTTTCTACCAGTCCATAATCATAAGGGGTGAAAGTGACCGATTTTGAGGGCACTCAGTTAAGTACATAGGCAGCAGTCAATAATGCATCTCCCTAAAAGGAGATAGGTAAATTTGCTTGCGCCATCATAAACCTAACTATTTCCAATAGGGTTCTATTCCTTCTTTCAGCTACCCCATTTTGTTGTAGAGTACTAGGAATAGTCAATTGTCGTACAATTCCATTTTCATCACAAAGAGTCTTGAATTGCTTCGATAGATACTCACGTCCACGATCGGTTCTTAATGCCTTTATCGTTTTATTCAACTGATTCTTTACCATCGTTATATATCATCTAAAGCAGTCTAATGCTTCTGACTTATGGGAGATCAGAAAGACATAACCGAAACGCGTGAAGTCATCTATGAAAGTAATGAAATATGAGGCTCCATGCCTCGCCCTCACATTCAAAGGACCACAAATGTCAAAATGTATGAGTTGCAATGGAAATTCAGCTCTAGTCCCTTTACCGAATGGTTTTCTAGTTGCTTTTCCCGCTAGACAATGTTCACATACGGGTAGATCAACATTAGTGAGTGACCCTAAAAGGCATTCTCTAGCTAATCTTTGCATTCTTTGCAACCCAATGTGACCTAATCTAGCATGCCAAGTACTTGCATCAATCTCAACATTACTAGAATATCCAATTAAAGAAAAACAACCATTAACATTAACATTGTACTGATCATAGTCAATGTCTAACACCATAAAACCATTCGATACATGACCTGAACCATAATAAACTGTTCCATACAAAATGTCAACACAATCATCATGAAAATTTAAAACATAACCTAGGTTAAGAAGAAAAACTACGGAGACCAAGTTTCGTCGAATATCCGGAGCATAGAGGATATCATGTAGGAATAGGCTTTGACCACCACATAAAATTAATTTACATGTGCCGATACCCTTCACTTCAACTCTTGAGTTATTCCCAACATATATCCATCTTCTTCCAGGCTGTATCCGACGATACTCCACAAATGCTTCTCGGTCTCTAGCTACGTGGTCTGTTGCTCCTGAGTCTACAGTCCACATTGGATGAGATTCAGCAAGCATTACAGTACTAGAAACAAAAGCATTACTTAAAGTAATGGAGTAATAGGGTACCTCTTTCGACTCAGTGCATTCACGAGCAAAGTGACCCATCTTGCCACAATTGTAGCACTTCATCTTGGCCTTGTCATTCTTCCCACCACGCTTCTTGCGTTGGAAGGTCTTAGCCCTTTTAGGTGCCTGATCAGTCTTCTTCCCTTTGTTGTTGAATTGAGAATTTCTTTTGCGCTTGAAGCCCGAAGCTTTGCGCAAACTCGATTCAACAACATAAGCATGAGTAGAGGATCTCGCAGCCTCTAGGTGCTCATCCTCTAATTCCAAATGACACGCTATATCATCAAAAGTGACAATATTCTCATTATGCGTCATATTGATCTTCATATGCTCTCAATTGTCAGGAAGAGACCTTATAACAGCCTGAACCTGCTATTCATCAGTAAGGGAGTGACATGCCGACTTCAGCTCACGAATCATATTTGACATCTCCCAAAGATGCTGCCTCATCGTTATATTTAAGCGCTTTCGGTATGTGTCTAACTTGATGGTGAGTCTCCTTATCTTAGTGGCAAATGTACCCCCAAACTTATATTTCAAGGTAACCCACATTATATGAGCTTTATCATAACTTTCAAACTCACACATGAGATCATCCTGCATGCAACTCAGCAACGTGATGCGAGCAATGATATTCTTCTTTTTCCAAGCTTGATAAGCGTCTAGATCTCTCATGTGTTGAGCTGAAGTTCTATGCTCAGGTTCATCCATGGTGTGGTTGAGGGTTTCCAAAACCTCTTGCTCCTTAAGGATGTACTGAACCTTTCGGTGCCAAATATCATAATTGTCACCGTTCAGCTTCTCACTCTTATTGAGGTCAGCCACAATGGTCTTGGATGCCGATGCCATAATCAATTGCTATAACACATTGACATAATAGACGCAGAATCAATACTAGCACATTTTTCAGAGCAACACACATATTTAATTTGCAGCAAAAACAAACTAAAATAATGATAATTCAACAAAAGACACAGAAACAAAAGTTCACTATGTTCCCAATCAACTTCTATGTATGATTGTTCTATTATCATTAATTAGTTTAATTTGCACAAATTTTGAGTTCTAGATGAGAACTCCTTTGAATTCTACCGACCTACGAACTCCCACTAAGAAAAATAATTACATGACCTCATGTAATTTCTACATTTTTCCATTAACACAAAAACATAGCATGATGTAAACCAACGTACAAATGACAATCATGCAGCAACTCCAATCAAAACCACAATTCAACATGTAATGGATTTCCTACCATTGTTCGAATTTTCTAGCAACCTGAAAATTGCAAGTATATTAAACTATATACATGATATCATCGAACCAAGCTCTACACGGGATATATGACATCATTTGCACACAAGCTAGCTTCTGTATTTCCTTAACCACAAGAAAATACAAGCTACAAATGATTAAACTATGCATTAAAACCCCAAAAAATACGCGTACATAGGGTTCCCTACACATTTTCATACATTTATAAAATCCAAAAATGAAGAACAATTATACCACAGTGTAGAGGACATCCATACGAACCCAACGCCGCCGACCACGCTCCAATTGGAGCTCGCACGCTCCCCCACGCGCCGCCTAAGTGCGCGGCGCGTGTGGCGCATGTGCCAGCGAGCCCAAAGGCTACGAGTCGGTCTGACCGGTCCAACCGTTGATCGGTCAACGGTCAACAGTCAACAGGTCGGGTCAATGGTCACGGGTCGAGTCGGGTCAACGGGTTGGGTCGCTGGTCAGGTCGAGTCGCCGGTCGGTGACCAGCCGGCCAACTACCACCGGCGCTGACATCATCGATGACGTCATCCCAGCGGTTACCGACCGTTGGGTGACGTCATCACGCACCGGTTCGCCGACCAGCATGTGACACGCACCTGGAATTCTTTATAGTTTTTTTAATACTCCATATAACATGTAAAATGGTAAATTCATAATAATTGGATACTTTCTGGGACGCACTATTCTATACGCAGCCATAAAAGATGTTGACATGATTATATTACTTTCGCATTAGAAGAGTTGCTCCAAGTATCAGGCATGAGCGAGACAGTACACATTATTAGAGAAAGAAATCCTTTCAATTTTATAGTATTCGAAAATGTAATTCATATAATCGACATGCATATCTTATGTTTTTATAATTTACTCCCTGGGGATTTGACTTTAAAATGAAAATGGTAGATAAATTTGCATCATAAGAAACAAAATACATATTTTTCAGTAAGATATACCTGGATAAAAAAGTTTCTGCACAGCATAAATAATAGCTAGAGAATTTGTGCTGCATCAATGAAACTTAAAATTTGTCTCTAAATTCTGTTGCAACTCATCTGTTATTTTACAAGAGCTGACAGCAATTACCAGAGCCAAGGCCCAGCTTAAGCAATCAGAGCTTAAAACTAGGACACACAAACACACAAATACATGTTTCTTCCAAAAAAATGTGAAGTAAGAGAGATGATACCTCTTTCCTTTAAAAGGGTCATGGAAAAATTCGCAGGAGTCTCTTGGACCTAGACCAATAAGATTTCCAATTTCTGTCACGGATAATGAGAACACCTAGAGGAAAGCATTCCCAGCCATCAGTAGAACCGCAAGAATCAAAGGAGGATTGAGAATACACTAAATAACACTAACATTGATCTATTAAGATCTCTCAAAGTTTACAAAATGAAAGAGGGGAGCAGCATGATTTGTCAAAATCAGATCATTATTTTTGTTATTAAAAAGGGTTGCTGGACACCAACCAAAGCTGATTTGGTGGCAGCTAAGTGATCAATCACATGATGATAATTTGCAGCAACAGTTACATATGCAAGAATAAAGTCCTTTTCTACCTTCAAAAACCACTTGTAGATAAAAATAAGGTAACTACAAAAACTCTTTAGAGAAAGTGAAACACGTTCAGGAAAAAGGCAGGCAAAAAGAAGAATGGCAGAACGATACTTTAAGAACTGGGAAGCATAGAAATTTAATTCTGGGAGGGAACCGGACCGGACCAGATCGACTCTTTTTTTTTTTTAAATGTATGTTTTAATTTCTTTAAAATAACAATAAACCTTAAAATAATAACAACTCTCTATATATATATATATATATATATATATATAATTGTCACGACCTCTTTTTTTCCATCCGAGGGAAAGAGGAAGAGGTTTAGGGGTATTTGCCTAAAGAGGCGGACCAATGGCCCTAGATTAGGCGCAGGCTCTCCCAAGTCCATACCTCGCACGATGTTGGATTTCATATTTCAATTCTTAACAATCCATGTATTTCTAGAAGTCGCCACTAACCTATTGGAGTCGGCTAGAAACCAATCAAGACGCAGGAGTGTTGTCTCGAAACCTAAAGCAACCAGAGATTTCTAGGACCAGGGACTTGTTTACGCCAATGTTTCTATTAGTGCTCTTGCGATACCACTAACTTGGAAGGTTGTTTATCTAAATAGCCACACAATCTTGATAACCAATTATAATCCTTATAAAACCGCTAAGCGTCCATGCAAATGTTTTTGTAGGTTTGTTTTCCTTAATGTCCAGACTAATCCTAACATAATTTAGAAGAGAAATTTACACTCAAATTAATGAAAAGCGATGCGTAAGTAAACATCCAAGAAATTAAAATGACTTGAAAATAAATGCGGAAAAGGAAAACCCGATACAAGTCGAGCAAATAATATTACATGGCCTTGTTATCACGTCTCGAGACAGGACCCTCATGAGCGAAATGAGAATTCAAATATGCATGAAATTACTCTATATGCATGAAATTACTCTAAATAATTTTAATCTATGAAAAATGGGTTATTTACAAAAATGGTTATAAAATGCCAAAATAGCATTAAATTAGGAAAACATGCTTTTAAAATTAGGAAAATTTCATAGATGTCATTTTTATCATAACTTGATACAATCCATCATTTTTATAATTTTTTTGAAATTTTCATATATTTTTTCATGTTTTTAATTTTTATTTAAAAATAATTCCATAAACCGATATATGCTGATTTATACTAATATGAAACTGCCTAGTACATGAATATAACAAGAACCGAGCTCAAATCGACCGTTTCAAGATCGAAACTTGGTTTGCGCATTTCGTCGAACATTTGGTGCGCATCAAATTACCCAAACTAGCTTCCTCAGGCCATGTTTGAGGCCTTCAATCTCAACCTATAAGCAATCTTACGTGAAACTAAAGTATCAAGATTATACTACCACATGCAAGGAGCAAGATTAAATAGAAATCATAGCTTAAAACACGAAAAAACTAAGTTGAAATTGGTCTCAAATATGCGGGTTTGAGCTGATTTTGCAAATCTGGGTTTGAACCAAAGTCAAACAAACAGGTTGCATGCCCATATTCAAGCCCCGACACTCATCATATACGAGATCTAAAGGAAGCATTACTTGATCCGAGTCAAAGTAGGTAACATGAACTTTTAAATATAATGAACATCACAGGGAATGACCAACTGAACACATAAAAAATGACCTCTCCATGAAGCACACATGCAAAACTCTTGAAGAGATTTCAACAGAAAAATTCCAACCTCAAAATCAGTTTTTTGGACTAGTTTTCCTCTTGATTTTTCACCATTAAAACATGTTTAAACTTGAATAAAAATATATCTAGGATGCTTACCTTGTTTCCTAGTTTCTTTTGCAAGTGGTTTTTGGCTGGGGAAACAAGAAATTATCCTCGGAGGCACGTGAAAGTCGGCTCCGTCGTTGACCTCTAAAATTAGACTCCAGGACCTCTTTTATTGGAAAACTTAATACCAAACCAAATTATATGTATTCTAGTTTGGGGTGAAAGTTAATATTTTCCTCATTTGTCTCTCAATTTTCTCAAAAACACTTGTTTTCCCTCGCTCGTGACCAACCGAGCTCAACACTAGAAGAATTTTCGGACTTCTTGGCCCCACTAGGAGGGTACTGTTTCGGGGGGCTTTAGGAGACCTTCCCGAACTCCATTGGGGACGTGTGACCTATGGATGGAAAATCTTTGAGTGACATTTCACTCTCTAGTTGAAGGTCTTGGCTAATTTTGGCTACAAATTTGTGAAAATTTCATTTTTCTCTCTGAAGGTTGATCTGGAATTTCTAGGTTTACTCTTTCTTGAGTTGCTTCTGGAGGTGTTTTTGGAGGACGACTATGAGCTCCCTCCTCTCTTTCTCGTCTCCTTCCTCTCCTCTCTCGTTTCCGCCTACTCCCTCTCGATTCTCTCTCTGTCTCTCTCTCTTGGTTCTGCTGGCTTTCTTTCTGTTCCCCCCCCCCCTTTCGAGAGTTCTCCTCCGCTCCTTTTCTTCTCTCCGCAGGTGCCCGGCCTTCTGCCATGCTAGCTGCCCTTGCCGGCCTGATCTGCGACCACCAACTCCAGCCGATCGTCCCCTGATTCGACCGTTCCCCTTGCTCCCCTCTACTGTTGCTGCTTTTCTTCCTTTTTTGCAGGCGTGCGAAGGACGGGAGGAGGGAGACGACTAGGTCGTGCGCGGGCTGGGCTGAAGGGGAAAAAGGGGCTGGGCTAGGCCCAATGCGAGGGAGAGAGAAAAGGAAAGATAGGAAGGGGCCAGCCCAAGGCTTGTCCGAACCCAGCTCGACTGTCCCTCTATTTTTTATTTTTTTTTGATAAATTTTAAAACTAGTGACGCAAATGCTCCTAATGTCTATATGTGATGCAATTTTAATGAATTTTTTTTTGTCAAGGGGTTAAATATAAATACCTAATTTTCCAATGCAATTAATAAACACTTAAACAAATCGCCAAAATTTAGGTGTCAATAATAATTTTTTTGGCTAAGTAATCAATTCCATGGGATTGAGTCGGCCTAGTCTGATTCTCGATCCTGGGACCATTCGGTCCAATCCTTGGTCCCAGAAACCGAGAACCGGTCCTCCTGATCCGATTCATGATTTCTAGGTGAGATTAGACTAGATCGGGAATTGACCACCTCTAGTTTGGAAAGACCACCTCAGAGATGATTGCAGCAATTCGTTATGAGCTTTATATACATGCTTTCTTTGGAGAGCTTCGATTGCATGTTTGGATTTGTCAACATTTTAATTGAAACAACAGGATTATATTAGTTGATATAGTCGTATTCGACCCTCAATGCATACGGCGTGCTCCTGCATTCCAAACCTTCAATGCATTTCTCCGTATTTCAGAAATTTAAGGATGGTATACGGTGTCCTACGTCGAGCATTGACATTCTTTCTGCAATTATTCTTCAGTCCGTCAAACTTGTGATCGGGTCCAGTTCAAATCTTACATTTATAACATGTAATCCACATTATTTATTTCAATGGATCTGGAACTGCGATGTGAAGACATTGCTTCTTCCTTCAAATAGGAATATCAAGATACAGCAAAGGTCAGTTCATTCTAATGATGGTTCATCACAGTAAGAGCAATGAATCAATCACTTCTTGAACGGCACTTTCGGTGGGGAGCATCCCTCGAGAAATGCTTTGAACAAGGTGAGAGCTTGCGAGGGCGAAGTATATGGGACCTCGTGAGCCGCTCCTCTGACCGTGGCGAATGTCAGGTGAGTCACGTTCTTCCCTTTTCTTGACCTATTAAATGACTGAGTCCATCCACCAACCTGATTTATGACACGAGCGTCACTGATGTTTTTAAGATTGTATACGGTCAAGTTTGGAAGCATATTTAACAATGGACGAAAACATTCTCTTTACTTTGCAAAGTGGCGTGTCTGGTTAAAAAAGAACCTAGACAGGAAGAGAGCCTAACCTGCATTTTATCGTACCAAGGTGCGTATTTACCCAAGGATGTGAATTTCAAGTATTGAGCGATCATGTTGGCAATCATCCTCGTCTGCGTCAATGGTACTTTCGAATCTTGATCGCCACTGCAATGTGCAGCCCAATTTCACGTTATCGATTGATATGAGTAATGCGACACTGATGTTTATGTTCATGAATTCAAGGCATGTTTCCACAACACATACAATGATACTTCTGACGGGAAAATGTCATCACAGAACGAAACATGTCAGGGTAAGGCAATTCATGTCCACGACTTACCTGAAGAGGAGGACTCGCAGATGCTTCTCGATTAAGGCCGATAAAAGAGGTATGATGTCGTTGCCAATATCGACATCATGATAAGAAAGAGGCCTGCCATATGCCACATGAAACAACATTTAGAAACAGAAGGTGCTGGTTCCAACTGAATCAGGAAGGTAATACAGCAGAGGTGAGCAGAAAGACCCTGAACAGAAGTTCCAAACCGATGGCAGCTTTGTTATATTGGCATGGAGTGCTTTCTGCACTTGAGGATTGTTGAGGTACGAAAATACAAAATCCCCGAGGCACGGATCAGTAAGAACCATCCTTCGAGCTAGCTGCTCACAAGAAAAGTCGTTACTTGATGAACCAGGTCAAGGCCTAAATTCAATAGTCCTATCCGTGAATCAACCCCATAAGGATGCTCTCATGGTTTTGTTCCTATGCTGTTCCATTCTTATGCTGTATGCAGGCTCAAATGAAATTTTAAGTGGGTGTCTCTTAATGAGGGCGTGCGTCTTGAAAACTGGAAAGAGTACAGTAAAGTAAGCAAGCGGCTTAGTACTCTAAATGAGAACTTTTACAAGAAATTCTCACTAATTGCGTGCTCATTATGCAATACTCTTGTCGAAGTTTCTTCATGTTTCTTCGTGACAATGATATTGAAGATCTTTTAGCTTAAAATTTATTAAGGGATATCACTATAGTATGGAACCTAAGTAAAATCCTAGACATTAGGAAAGATATTCCAGATAGTCAAACTCACTTTGGCATGGTACGCATCCCACATGCTCCTAGAAGCCGATTGCACCGCGGCAGTCCCAGAGAAGCAATAAGGTTCGAGTACATCGTCTGGATAAATAAAATTTCCCATTTCCTCCACCTGCTTCTGAAACACCTCTGCGCATTCCATTGAAATTTTGTGATAGATTTGCTGCGTCAAGTACCTAGAGTCATTGCACACCGTTTCCTTCAGCTTTAATGTCTCGTCAGAGATGACGCCATGGGACCACAAAAATGTGGCACCATCTACACTAATCTGAAAATCCAGAAGTGGGTTGCCGAGCTGCATGACGGAAGAAGATGATGTCTTTTCGTCAGATAATGAGCTTGAAAATCGAATGAAGAAAGCTACCAAATTGAAAACACGCGATCCAATGGAGCAAAGTATCGTTAACTGCTATGGCCCTAAGCTTGATCGGTTTCCCATGGGACTGCTTGTTGTAGTCCAGCAGCAGAGCTGCAAGCTGCGGCACGTAGTGGCCTACAACCATGTTCTATACAGATTAGTAGGTTCGGGAGGAAGATTAGCGTATCAAAATGGATTTAAAAGAACAAATAGGAATTAACAATCACATCCACAGAGAGACTGAGAGACTGGAGGAGTCACAACTATTACCAGCGTAGCTCTCCCCCGACAAATATAATTCTGAGTCTCTATATTTCGGATATTCTTTGAACCAACTGAGAAGGAACTGCATGTTTTCTCGGGCTGCAACACGAAAGGATGTCTGTCTTACTACGAATGCGAAGGCCGCTAAGCTCTCATTTCTTTCGACAAGAAGAAAAATCACTAGGAGCAAATCAGATGTACCGGTGTCTGCATCTGTCCAATTGACGTAGTCCAAAGTTGTATTCGAGTATGAAAACCCAACTCCGATGGGGGATTCCACGTATAGCATGTTCGACACTACCCAAATTGCAATTGAATGAGCGTAAATAACCCTTAACAACTTTCAGGAGTCCGTTCCATGACAACATGATCGGTTGGTGAATGAAATAAGTACCTTTATTCCAGGAAAATTCATTCTTCATCAAGCCACCGTCCCCAGCTGGTCGAAACGGACCATGCTCCGTGAATGCACCGAACCCAAGAGAAGAACAACCGGGGCCTAAACCAAAGTAAATCAGAATTGGCAAACAATAGCACAAGCAGTAATGAATTAGCACTTGGACTGCCATACCGCCATTGAACCACAATGTTAGAGGATAAGATAGTGGGTCTCTAGCATCGGCTTCGACGAAGTAATAGAAGAGAGCATGGCCACGTCGAGGATCTGTGGTGATGTAACCCGAGTGCTGCTTGAAAGAAACGCCATCTGGCTGACCGGGGAGCTTCGTGATGAGCTCGGCCGTCGATGTGCAGGAGGAGAACAAAGGAATGACACCATTCACAATCACAATGAAGTACCAAATCATCATTTACAGTGGACTAAAGGACTCTGAGAAGTGAAGGATTGAGGAGCAGTTGCGTGGGAATGGTTCTTTCTTGGCCAGATTAACCAGTCAATTGATTTTATATGGCTCACTTCATCTTAAACAATCTCTTAATAACCGGCTAGAAACTCTTTTTTTAGCATTCTGCCTTGTTTTTTCTACTTAGAAAGGCGCATTTGGCCTGTTTCTAAGTCAGACAGACGCACAAGAAGAAAGGATTGCACCATGTGTAGCGCACGGACTTTTGTGAAAGCTACGTTTGGTCGTCCGAATTTTTAATCGGGATAGAACTGGATAGGATATGATATGAAATCCTTGGATTTTTTTATATCCCATTCATTGTTTGGTGAATCGCAATATTAAAGTCGGATATGTTCGCATCATATCATGTACATTTATATATATATATATATATATATATATATATAAACGACGTATCATTATAAATGAACTTAAATATTCATAAACGGAGATTGTGAAAATCTCTCGTAACACTATTCCTTAATTTATTTTTTATTTATTTTTCCTCTTTTTTATATTATTTTCATTATTATTTCTTTTTTCCCATTTCATCATTCTTTAATAAAATTTTATCAAATAGTAAATTGTCTTAACATACCTAAAATATAAAAATACCTATAATATATAATAAATATAAATATTTAATTTATAGATTGAATGTTTACTATAAGATAGAATTAAAGTTGAATATATAAATTAAAATAAGATTAATTAAAATAATTTTTTATTTCTTAAATTAGAATTCAAATATTATTTATATTGAAATATAATTTCAATTTTTTTAATTTAATAAGTTTGTTATTCAAGAAAAATAACTTTCCTATTATGAACATTAGAAATCCTATCCACATTTATCCCACCTCCCCCCTAGGATAATTTTATCCTATCTATATCCCCCTTATATTCGACTTTATCCTGTCCTGAACGGGCACCAAACGTAGGATAGGATAAATCATATCATATCCCAAATTTTATCCCGACTACCAAACGTAGCCATAGTTTACCTGGGATCCTTATTTCAGCAAGATGCATTATGCAATTAATTATGGAAGTCCTGAGTTACCAATTCAGTGAAGATTGAATATTTCCAGATTTTGCAGCAAAATGATGTTTAGCTGACTTAGAACATGCACAACATCGAGAATAGTAAATTAGTAATGTTCAATATTCGCATTCCAGGCATCGCATGGACTCCATATGCATGATAGCAAGCAGTAGTAATAGGCACAAAACGCCACGACTATACCATGACTAGATTTGTCGAAGTACAAAGAATGTATATATCGTAATTTGATTAGACCGAAGCGAACCAAGGTATCTCAATCTTCACAAAGCTTTCTCGCAATAACTAAACAAGGAGAACGTACGACCTACATGATTGTGGAGCTTATTTTTTATGCAGGCTTACTTGACCTCCTCTCGATGTCTCAGACATGAAATAAGACATGTCTGTAAGTACAAAAGCAAATGTAATTCTTTCCCTGGATATGTCGCTGTCGTCTCTGAAACATGTCCACATCAGGCAATACAGCTATCGGCAGTCGGGCCGCATAAGAAGATAAGCTCATAAGATGGACAAATACGGTGTGCCCTGCATTCTCAAACCAAACTTCTGCCCAGATTCCCTGTTTAAAAAAGAAAAAAGGGTGCCTAAAATGGGAGGAATTTCCCCATACAACCCTTTTTTGGTTTTTCAAAAGGAAGAAAACTCAAATTCTACAACATAAGTCAGATCTTTTGAGGATCCTCCATAAAGCTCGAAAGGAGCTCCCTCCAAAGGAGCCGTCGCGATCGAAGGAGTCCACGGTGAGGGAGACGGTGTCGATCGAGGGGACAGCAAGGCGAAAGCGATTGCAAACGGAGGAGCAGAGGACGAGGGTTTTGAGGTCGGCAATCTTGGAGAAGTTGAGCAGGAGAGAGCGTCCGGAAGAGAATAGAGTCCAACGACTTACAAGATGAATCCATATTTTTTTTTTTTGGAGTAAAATTAAAATCATTTTCCAAATAATATCCATAAACCAAAAAATGTTGTCAGTCACGTGTCCCCAAATAAAAAAATAACTAACTATTTTCATGAGAAATGAGTTCCCGAAAAATATTTTTTTTATCATGAAGTTTTCCCCCAAACAAATGTTGCAAAAAATGAATAATTTGGAATATATTTTCCTAAAAAATAATGGCTTAGATCATTTCAATTAATCAAGCAATGATGAATATTTTTATTATGAGAAAATTACCAAAAAAGTCCTAAACCTATTATAATTGTGTAAATTTAGTCATAAACTTATTTTTTGGATCAATTGAGTCATAAACCTTTTATAATTATTCACAACCAATCCATCTTGCCAAAATTGACCGGTCGGCGCTGATGTGGCAGCCAGCCGGCACCAGCGACCTTTTTTTAATAATATTTTATTTTTTGAATTGTTTGAATTTTTCCTTCTCCCTCTCCCTCCTTCCTCCTCCTCTCCTCCTCCCTCCTTCTTCCTTTGGTTCCGACAACCGGCCAGAAGGGAGGGTTGGCTGATCGCCAAACTGAGGCGGCCAGGCTAGCTCGCCTCGCCATCGCTGGGCGAGGGCAAGCTCGCCCAACCACTGGTGGGGCAAGCCCTCACCAGTCGGCGAGCTAGCGCAAACCAACGGCGGGGCAATCCCCCGCCAGATTTGGTGAGGGCTCGCCTCACAGTTCGCCAAGCGAGGCAAGCCCTCGCCAAATTCAACGAGGGGGGCTCGTCGTCAAATCCCGCAAGGCACTCCTTGCCAGATCCGACGGGGGCTCGCCCCACCATCGTTGGGCGTGAGCTCGCCGACTGGCGAGGCGAGCTCACCGAAGCCAAAGGAAGGAGGAGGGAGGGGGAGAAGGGAAAAAAAACAAAAGGAAAAAAAAAATTAATAAAATATTTCAAAAAATAAAATATTATTAAAAAATGTCACCAACGCCGACCAACTACAAAAAAGAGAAAAAAAAAAGGAAAAAAGTATAAAAAGATAAAAAATTAATAATAAAATTTTAAAAATAAAATATTATTAAAAAAAGGTTACTGGCGCCGGCCAATGGCAAAAAAGAGAAAAAAGGAAAAAAAAGATAATAAAATTAAAAAAAAAATTATTAAAAAAAGGTTACCGGCACCGGCCGGCTACAAAATAGAGAAAAAAGGAAAAAAGATTAAAAAATTAATAAAATATTTTAAAAAATAAAATATTATTAAAAAAAAAAGTCATAGGTGCCGGCCGGCTGCTACGTCAGCGCTGGCCAGCTGCATCAATTAACAGAAGATGCGATCTCTTTCGTCAGGTAATGAGCTTGAAAATCAAACGAAGAAAGCTGCCATATCGAAAACACGCGATCCGAATGAGCAAAGTATCGTTAACTGATATCGCCTTAAGCTTGATCGGTTTCCCATGGGACTGCTTATTGTAATCCAGCACCAGAGCTGCAAGCTGCAGCACGTAGTGGCCTACAATCATGTTCTACACAGATCAGTTTGCTCTGGAGGAAGATTAACAATCACATCCACACAGAGAGGCCGAGAGACTAGAGGAATCACAGCTATTACCAGCGTAGCTCTCCCCCGACAGATATAAATCTGAGTCTCTGTATTCCGGATATTCTTTGAACCAACTGAGAAGGAACTGCATGTTTGCTCTGGCTGCAACGTGAAAGGACGTCTGTCTTACTACGAATGCGAAGGCTGCTAAGCTCTCATTACTTTCCACAAGAAGAAAAATCGTTAGGAACAAATCAGATGTACCGGTGTCTGCATCTGTCCAACTGATGTAGTCTGAAGTTGTATTCGAGTACGAAAACCCAACTCCGATGGGGGATTCCACGTACAGCATGTTCGACACTACCCAAATTGCGATTGAATGAGTGTAAATAACCCTTAACAACTTTCAAGAGTCCATTCCGTTACAATATGATTCATCGGCGGATGAAACATGCAAGTAAGTACCTTTATTCCAGGAAAATTCATTCTTCGTCAAGCCACCGTCCCCAGCTGGTCGAAACGGACCGTGATCCCTGAATGCACCGAACCCAAGAGAAGAGCAAGCGGGGCCTAAACCAAAGTAAACCAGAATTGGCAAACAATGGCGCAAGCAGTAATGAACTAGCACTAGGACTACCATACCGCCGTTGAACCACAACGTTAAGAGGATAAGTTGAAGGGTCTCTAGCATCGGCTTCCACGAAGTAATAGAACAGAGCATGGCCACGTCGAGGATCCGTGACGATGTAACCAGAGTGCTGCTTGAAAGAAACGCCATCTGGCTGACCGGGGAGCTTCTTGATGAGCTCGGCCGTTGAAGTGGAGGAGAAGAACAAAGGAATGACACCATTCACAATCACAATTAAGTACCAAATCATCATTTTCAGGGACTGAAGGACTCTGAGGTGCTTCCAGATGAACCTTCACCACCCGAGAACAGATCTAATGATAAAAATAACAGTTGTGCAGGAGTGGATCTTCCTTTGACAAAATTGAAAATATATGTCAAGTTTGACCCCATAAAGGAAAGTTTAGATTTTTTATTTTGAACAGGTTTCAAAGTTTTTTAAAAAGAAATTTCCTATTTTGGATCCAATGCTCATTGTCAATATATAAGAATTGGATCTTCCAGATGAGGAGTTGAGGAGCTTCCAAATGACACTTCACCACCCAAGAACATATCTAATGATAAAATTATAGCGGAATGGATCTTTCTTAGATTCTATTAAAAATATATCTCGAGTTTGAGTTCGTGATGGAGAGTTTTATAATTCAAGTAGATTTTCTATTTTGAATAAGTTTCTAATTGAATGGCTTCCTAGTTTGAGAAAGTTTTCTAAAAAGAAAATTTTTATTTCAGATCTTATTACTAGATCGGTGGTTCCCAATTCCAGGTGTGGACTCGGATCGAAGCAGTGTGTGTTTATATATATATATATATATATATATATATATATATATATATATAAATCCCAGTTTCCTCTTTATCTCTGTTCATCTCTCGCCTCTCTCACTCTCACAGCTCGCCACCCTCTCTTGCTCTCACTCTTAGTGACCTCCCTTTTGTCGATCCCTCTCTCACTCTCGCTCTCAATTGCTTCCAGCCTCGGACCTCATCGCTCGCTCTCAATCCTCATGCCTTTTCGAAGTGGAGACATTTCACAGTTCGGTTCCCGAGTGAGTATATGGAACCAATGAGCGTTTTCCAATTCTAATTTTTCAAAACTAGTCTTTAGTAGGCGGTTCCCGATTTTAGAGTGAGAACCACCCATTCTGAAACCCATAACCCCAAACCCTGCTTGAAATGAAAAGGATGGCTGATATGGGAGGCATTTTCAGGTGCAGGCTAAATTCTCCAAACCCAGCATCTTCGTTTTAATAGCTTTAATTTCATGATAGTGAAGCCAAATTTTGATTTTTTTTTTAATATATGTCCCAAGGTGGATTTTTATTTATGTTGTACCTCCGCATGTATGGCTATGGGGATCTCTTTAGTATTCATTAAAAACTAGGAATCAAATTCGTCAATATCGTCGGTATTTGACCTTCCAACATAAACATTCATACAGCACATTCATGCAGCATTGCGCTTCAGCAATGCATTCTTCCGCAATTTCCAAGCACGAGTCTCGTGGAAGCCAGAGCCTTTAATTGGGGAGTGAGCATACAACACCAATCCATGGAATAGACCATTTATGTTTGATTTGTAATTGTGAATTGAAAGAATATTTCCGTAATTCACCAAAATCTCTATTGAAAAAAGATATTACTCATTTTTTATAATGTATGTATATTATATACTGGATTTGAGATTATTGAGTTTATGGTGCTTTATAAAGATATATGGTGGATGTTCGATCTACTTTAAATAAATATGTACAACTCATTGAGTTGTAACTATTAGAATATGTTTGGTAACGTGCCAAATAGCGTCCGATTCTATTCTTTTATTCCCTCAAACCAAAAAGAATATAATTCAGTTTTGTAACTTTTTTGTTTTTTTTTGTTCCTGAGAACAAAATTGTTCCCACGAATAGATTTGGAACAAAATCAAAAAATAGAAAAAAGTTGCTTGTTTGTTTCTCTTTTCTTTTCTTTTCTTCTCTTCTTCCTCTAGCATGTCACCAAAATATAATAAAATTATTAAAATATATAATAAAAATCATTTAAAAATTATTTTAAAATTTAAAAGAAATTTTGTAAAATATAATAAAATTAAAATATATAATAAAATACTTAAAAATAGAAATAAACTTATGACTTAGAATTTTCTATTAATTTTTTTATGTTGTATACCTTCTATTCTTGGAATACCTTCTATTAATAGAAAATTATAAGTCATAAAAAAATTTGAAAGTTGGACCAAACGCACTTCTATTCCAAGAATAGAAATTTTAGACAATTACCAAACATTTTCAATTGCTCAGAAACTCGTTTAGAAAATAGAAAAAAAAAATCATTTTTGAATAGAAATTATTCCTAAAAACAGTATGGTTATCAAATGCACCATTTATTCATTCATTCAAAATCTGTTTCAGGTTATCAACTAGCCGTAAGTAGGACAATTGATTTCAATGGGGAATTTAGGTATTTGAACTTTGGATATGAGTTAATGATTGGATACATGTCGGAAATGATATTTGCTAGGTTTAGTTGAGTTGGAGATGTAATAAAAAATATGATTCCCAAACAACTCGAATAAATATATGGACATATATTTTGATAATATGTCATACTTTTTTGCATTTGAGGTTATGTCCTTCGGGAAGAAGGATGGCTGTGTCACTAACCCTATACCCGTAAGAGTTAGGGTGTGACATTAATTATGGAAGTCCTGAGCTCCAAGGAGTTACAAACACGTCCGTTTGGTTCGGCTTTTGAGGAATGCATTTACCAAAATGCAAATACCTTTGGGTAAATGGGATTTTCCGAAATGCAAATATCGTTTGGTAAAATTTGCATTGAGATATAATTTTGTCCAAAATACCGTTTGGTAAAATTTGCATATGTAAATGACTTTTATTAAATTAAAAAAACAAAAAAAAAACATTTGTATTTTTTTTTTTTGAAATCCGACCACCGGATCGCCAGATCTGGCGGCAAGATGGCTGGATCTGGCGGCATGACCCAGGCGACCATCGCCTGGGTCAAGGTCGCGCTCGCTTGAGGTCGCGCGACCCAGGCGACGGTCACTGGGGTCACGTGGCCTCGGTGACCGCCGCCTGAGGTCGCACAACCCAGGCGTCGCCTGAGGTCCGGTGATGGTCACCGGGGTCGGGCGACCCTCAGGCCGCAGTCGCCGGAGCCTCGCCGGCGTGTGCGACCCCTTAGCCGACGACCGACCGGCCTCCAGTCAGTTTCTTCCGGTGGTGTGTGGTGGTTTTGGAGAAGATGAACAGTACCGGGACTTGCATTCCAGAGATGCAACTTCCCAAAGTACCTCCCAAGATGCATTAGGCTAAAAGCCCTTAGAGCCACTTGGAAATGCAATTGCATCTCGCCAAAGTCGCTCAAAAAAACGAACCAAACACCTTTGCATTTGGCCAAGGGACTTTAGAGTCCCAAAGGGCTTTCCAAATGCCCAACCAACAGGGCCGAAGTTCATCTATAAACTGAAATGGTTTTGTGAGATGCAATGAAACATAACAAAGGATCATACCAGCCCATGAAATAAGCAAAAAGAGTAGGACAAGGAGCTGAAAAGATCCTATCGCTTTCTTAGATATCCATGCCCATTGAATTGCCAATTTAGTAAAGATTGAACTCTCCCATCTTCTGCAGCTAAATGACTTTTATCTGACAAGAAACACGCATAACATCGAGCATAGTAACGTTTGATCTTCGAGCTGACATCCATACACATGATAGCAAGAACTAATTAGAGGCGCAAAACACAGCCACTATATTACGACTGAATTTGTTGGGAGTACAAAGATTATGGTATCATGTTTTGATAGAACTCGAGGCAGACGTTAGCAGCCCAGGTCGGCCAACGTATCTCATTCTTTACGAAGCTTTCTCACTATAACCAAACAAGCATAACCTACAGCATCCATGATAGTTGTGCTTATTTTCTCATGCACACTAACTCGACCTCTCTTGATGCCTCACACATGTATCTGAGAATAACAGTTTATGATAACTACCCCAGCTCAAATTACACCCAAAAATAAAACAATCCGTAGACCTGATTGAACAATTCGAAAAAAGTTTGTAGACCACCGCCACCTTTTGCAATCCTCAAATTTATTTATTTATTTATTTGTAATGATGTCGCCGTGTCATGCACCACACTACATAATCTGGAGCATAAATTCTGCCCCTAGCAAATGCTGTCGGGGGATTGCTCATCAATCCATAACATAAAATAAGGAGAATTGCGGAGGTCCACCGACTCCAAAAGCTAAGTCTACAATCTACAACCTCCCACATTTGCTAGTATTTACATGTGATAATGACAATCTAAAACATGCCAATATATTGACGCAATACAATCAAATCAGCAGTTGGACAGCATAATGAAAAGGCATTGGAAGTAACTAAAAAGGATGATTTAGCATGAAACCCTTACATTCTTAAACCCAGCATTTCCTGCCTACCCCGTTTGAAACAAAAAAGATGCCGAGAATGGGAGCCATTTTCAAGTACAAGCAAAATTTCCTCTAACGCAGATTTTCAACTCTACAACAGAAGCTCAGGGAAGAGATTTTCAACTCTACAACAGAAGCTCAGGGAAGAGAACTCTCCATCACAAGTAGAAAAAACCAGCAGTCTATCATCTACTCCACTCAAAGTCTCCTCCATATCGTGAATTGGCATTGTTAACTCGGTTTCGATCATTTGGCTTTATTGAGTTTGCATAGGCGTGCCAACCTAATAGGTAAGGCAGTATGAACTGCAAAATGACAAAGCAGAATATCAATGAATAACTGAAATGTAAGCCCAAATTCATTAATGGCAACAAAGTTATCAGACTAATCAGTTCTACTGTGAAAATAAGCATTCCTGCATCAAGAACACTGCTCAGGCTATCGCAAGCAGCAAGAAAATGATCTCACTTTACTCATTCCGCAGCAATTTCATAAGACAATCCACTCAATCACGAAATTGAGATTGAGGGATATCGTAAAACTATGAAGAGATGAAGGCAATAGACAACACCAGATCATTCATGGAGAACCAGAAGATAAAAGCAGAACATAGGGAAAAATGTTCATCTTACATTGAAAGCCGAGATAAGGACAGTGTATTCCGCCTTGGTGACAGGAATATAAATGCTCTCATCCAAATTCGCAAGCTTATTCTGAACACCTATGGCAGATCAGATCAAATTGAAGAAATAAAGCAAATATTAGACATTTAAATATTTAGCTGGTAAAATAAAATGAGATACGGAACAAACATCACATATCCTCACACCTCAAGGGTGGTGCAAATAATGAAGAAATGACACAACCATAAGACAACAATTTAGACAATTCCTGTGCAGAAATATATTTGTAATGAAGTAACCCTTTGGTTGGATCAGACAGAGACCACTTATCTTTCAACTCCCTAAAACCAACCAAGATATATTCTTATGGTCCTTACAGTTATTTCTTAATGTCCTTACAGAGTCATTCCGACAATTGTCTCAAATTATCCATGGAAGCGGGATATTTACAGTCAAATCATATTACAGGATTTGATAAGTGATATTCCGGAGGTGCGAGATGCAAGACTCTTCAAAGGCCATCTGCAAATCAGAATCACCTCTTCAGGTTTAATCCTTCACTTGGAAGGTGCTTGGGAAAAAATTTTCATGTAGGACAATCTTCAAAGAAGGGGAAAGTACTTGCAATTAGATTTTTTCTTCATAAAATAAGGCTGAATCTGATTTCACAATGGTTGCTTCATTGAAATACGGCCAGGGAACTTTGTAACCCAGCATATTCTCTAGGAGGTGCTAAATGGGCAGCAGCTGGTTTGGTCAAGATGGGAATTCAATCTTGGAAATACATAACTCCTCCCAAGATGGGAGAAATCTTTCTCATCCATACCACCTTCCCATTTTATGCATCTTTTGGCAGGATTAGAATAGGAAAACCCTCGAAAATAGAGAAACACTTCCTTCGCTATCAAGAGATAGATGGCTGTGGTGCTGGAAATTTCATTGATAGAGTACGGTCCCTGTGGACCTTATTTACAACTTGAATTCCCCCCATAAGTCTTAACATGGGTTGCCACCCCCTTGATGCCATTTTGCAATAAAATCTCTTTTACTTAAAAGAAGAAATCAAAAATTTTATATAGCACATCTAATATATAAAACGTAGTTATAGATATCTTGAAGCAAATACATCGGAATTGAGTATCTCTTGGATTCTCAGAAATGAGAAGATATGATAGTAAAGCTTGACTGACTGGGCAAGATCACAGTAGCTCCTACAATTCACTTAGAGGAAGGGTATGAACATAACCTAGCCATTTGGCCCATAAGGTTGGCAAATATAACAGAAGAAACAGCCAGGCCAGGAGATTTACTTAGAGAAGAACTTGAACATGCCTCATCCAAAATTGGCAAGATCAGTCACTATCACTTGAACATGCCCCATCCAAAATTGGCAAGATTAGTCGCTATAACTTATGTACGTCTGGACATAATTTGACACTCTGCAGACAAATAGCCAATATGACATGCCACACTTATTTCACAGTGCTTAAGCCTAACCTTGATGCCACCAAGCATGTAGGTTTAAACAGCAAGGATTGACTATAAAACTATCGAGTCTAATTGATTAGCTGCACATAGTGTTAGAATTCCCCAAAGCAACCCCATTGATTTACCACTGATCAACCAGCTCTGCCTTGGTGTTTGTCACTGAACACGTCACATCTCTAAATTTTGCAAACATTTTGAAAGCCCGGCAAGTTTTAAATGACTCCTAAAAATGTAAAACTTAAATAATGCTTTGAATCATAAATCTTCATAGTCTACCACACAATGAGGTAATACGATATGGTTTGATCAAGAATAGGAAGAACTTCAAGCATTTGCAGCGTAAGAGGACATATAAATATCAGTTCCAGGAGATTTAGAAAGCAGAATATTACTAAGATTGAAGAAGTGTCCAGTGCCATCTGGTAGGGGCTCCACCTTCAAAACCTTCCTTATTTTACCTTCATCACTGCATAAGTATGACAGCTTCTATCAACTTCAGAACATTAAAATTGAAAAGTTTTCTCTTTGACCAAAAGGAAAGCCTAAGAATTGCCCGATCAACAGAACAAGTAAATAAAAGTGAAGTTGTGCGAAGTGGTTCCCCTTTTCTACCTTAAAGAAGTGATAAAAAATTAGTTGATTTAGAATAATTGACATAACCACGTTGAAATTAAAAGGAAATTGCATGGATCAACTCTTTGATTTGTTGATAAGCAAGATGCCTGCACGTGTCACTCAAATAATTTCTGAGTCACCATTTCCAGACTTTCCTATAAGGATGGAAGCTCTGGAATTCTTTATAGTTTTTTTAATACTCCATATAACATGTAAAATGGTAAATTCATAATAATTGGATACTTTCTGGGACGCACTATTCTATACGCAGCCATAAAAGATGTTGACATGATTATATTACTTTCGCATTAGAAGAGTTGCTCCAAGTATCAGGCATGAGCGAGACAGTACACATTATTAGAGAAAGAAATCCTTTCAATTTTATAGTATTCGGAAATGTAATTCATATAATCGACATGCATATCTTATGTTTTTATAATTTACTCCCTGGGGATTTGACTTTAAAATGAAAATGGTAGATAAATTTGCATCATAAGAAACAAAATACATATTTTTCAGTAAGATATACCTGGATAAAAAAGTTTCTGCACAGCATAAATAATAGCTAGAGAATTTGTGCTGCATCAATAAAACTTAAAATTTGTCTCTAAATTCTGTTGCAACTCATCTGTTATTTTACAAGAGCTGACAGCAATTACCAGAGCCAAGGCCCAGCTCAAGCAATCAGAGCTTAAAACTAGGACACACAAACACACAAATACATGTTTCTTCCAAAAAAATGTGAAGTAAGAGAGATGATACCTCTTTCCTTTAAAAGGGTCATGAAAAAATTCGCAGGAGTCTCTTGGACCTAGACCAATAAGATTTCCAATTTCTGTCACGGATAATGAGAACACCTAGAGGAAAGCATTCCCAGCCATCAGTAGAACCTCAAGAATCAAAGAAGGATTGAGAATACACTAAATAACACTAACATTGATCTATTAAGATCTCTCGAAGTTTACAAAATGAAAGAGGGGAGCAGCATGATTTGTCAAAATCAGATCATTATTTTTGTTATTAAAAAGGGTTGCTGGACACCAACCAAAGCTGATTTGGTGGCAGCTAAGTGATCAATCACATGATGATAATTTGCAGCAACAGTTACATATGCAAGAATAAAGTCCTTTTCTACCTTCAAAAACCACTTGTAGATAAAAATAAGGTAACTACAAAAACTCTTTAGAGAAAGTGAAACACATTCAGGAAAAAGGCAGGCAAAAAGAAGAATTGCAGAACGGTACTTTAAGAACTGGGAAGCATAGAAATTTAAGCCCAAATTAAATGGCTCAGGGCGTCAGGCTTTTAAAAAAACTGATGCCGTATCCCCAAAATGGAAAACACAAAACATTGAGGGAAATATAAAGAGGGAGAGACATTTTACTACAGAAACAATCTAAAACATAGCAGATCAAGAAACCATATTCCCTGCTATAAAGACGCGATGATGAATAGATCACCTGCTTTCTGCTCCAATCATATACTCGTGCACCCGCCGCAGGGGCAAATTGAAGCAGCACAAATCCTTCCCTAGACAGTTTATACGCCCCTGACTACACCAGTTAACCCAAAACTTCACAAGGTCAGAAATCAACATCTCAGGACTTTCTTGGACATATAAGAAGAAGATGGAGTCTCTAACACACATCTAAAGAAGTAAATTCTGGAGCTCTGGGCTCTACTGTCAGTGCCGCCTTTCCTTTGTATATGGAATGACCGACAAAAACCTTTGAAGACGCTGTTCCTACAGCACATAAGAAACCAAAGCAAATCACACAACTGAACCAGCATCGGCACTGTTAAAGCATAATTTTAAAAAAGCAAACAAGAATCAACCACAGTATCTTCTCCCTCATAGCTGCATAGAATCCACACTCTCCCATTCTTAGAGAGATTAAACAAACGAACGCCTTCGCTGCCAACTTAAGCAATTGACTAACCGAGACAGCAAAAAAAAAAAAAAACTTTGAGAAAAACTGTTAACCTCAGTCGCTAGGTCAGCTCCGTCTATCGGACCGTCCTAAAGAGCGACAAATGAGAACAAAAGAACCACATTCAGACAGCAGAACAGCAACCGAACCTAGCCACGTAGCCTCAAGAACCACAGGAACTTCGATCCTCCATCATTCAACGCTAGCTAACGAAAGGAGACCGCGAAATTACCTCCGCCGGAAGGGGAGAAGGAGGGGGGGGAGGAGCCATCCGACGCCGCCGGCGTCGAGGAGGCGAACCTCTGCTGCTGGTCGAAGTACTCGGACTGACGGCACTTCAGCGAGCGGAGGCCATGGGGAGCGCGGGCCAGCGAGACGCGCGAGGTTTTGCGAGGATTTAAGGTGCTGCGGCCGTGGAGCGATTGCTGCGGCGGCGACGAGGACGAATCGCGGAGGCGGAAGAGTCTAGGGCTCGGGGAGCTCGCCGGCGAGGACGCGAGCATGTGGAGCTGAAGCATCGTCGCCGCGTCGCCTCTTTCTTCTCCTCCCGCGGTGGCGTTGCGTTGTACTGCAGAGCAGCAGCGATGGCTACAGTGCTTTTATCTCTTCCCCAAAGTGAAAGCGGTGACAAACTTTACTTTCAATTTAATTTGCGGGATTCTCGTATATTTAAGCGAAAATGACACAAATAATCATCAACTTTCAACTTGATATGCAATATAGCCCCTAAAGAAAATATTGAATATTTTCATTTAATTTGATAATTGAATTGAATATACACCAAGATTTCATAGACCATGTTAAAAAAAAATTAAAAGTTCAGAGGTCACATTTCGTGTTAAGTCAAAATTTTCGGACTATATTTAAACAAATCAAAAATTCAAAATCTACATTAAACACGAGACCAAACTTCACGATCCATTTAAATCATCATTTCTTTATTTTATGTGTTTTAGTCATGATATGTTCCTTCCTTTTTGGATTAGTATCCTAAAAAACATTTTGATACTCCCATGACACAATTATCCTAATCTAACGTCTGTCTCTTGTGAAATCCGAAGGTGGTACCCAAACCCAAATCTACCCAATCAACATCCTTCTCAACTCATATATTATGCATACATGTCAGCACACTAGAAAACAACTGCAAGATGGGTTCAACATGAAGAATGACAGATTCGACGTGAAAAATTCACGAGCGTTGACATGTATGCATTTAAGCATAATAGTAATGGATGGTGAATTCAGGTCAGGACCAAAAGTGACAATAAAAGCACTAAATTACCGATTGCGAAGTGTGTGATCCATTTTCCCTTCCACAAACACAAACTCAACTTTCTTCCAAATGACCTAGTCATCTAGCCCGTCCCTTCCACAAACATGATTTAAATGGAAAAAGGTAGGAAAGTATCAATTAATATTAGCATATGTATTTTTTCTTTTTTCTTTTCTATTTTCTTTTGTTACAAATAGTACCACACGTTGCACCAATTTCTCCATCTCTTCTCCCACAAAGAGGAGAAGAAGAAGGGGGGAAAAATAAGGCGGGACTACTAGCATTAGGAGCTCTCGTGTTCCAATCCCTGTCAAGCAGAGGAATACAACAACACAGTCGACCGGAGCCTCTGTGTCGTGCTAAAAACAGGACAAGGAAATTTCAAGAACTCCGTGTCTCTCTAACAAGGCTTGCCGACTCTGCACCCGAGCGAGCCGGAGAAGCGAGTCAGCCGCCGCACGTACGTCCCTGGCTTCGCCTTGATCACGTCGCGCCGAGAGAACGGGACCCGCGCCCTCGGGTTCCCGGAGGTGACGAAGAACGCCCCGTTCATCATCAGGTCTCCCTCCGATTTCCACAGCCAGTTCTTCCACTGGTCTTCCGTCGCGTAGTCCCGCTTCGTCACCTGCCATCCATTCGGACCCAAACAGAGGGATAAAAAATTAAAAAAAAATCAGTTCTTGCTCACTTTGCTATGGAGAATTTTCACATTTTTTGTTTAGGAAGAAGAAAGAAGATGACTTTTTGAGAAGGCTTTACCGCTTTAGCGTCAATATTTGGAGGAGCGATGAATCTGTTGCCCTGGCTTATGATGGTGGGGTGCTGGCTGCCGCCGATGGCGTACATGAGCCAGTGAGTGTAGTCATTGTTAACCACATGGAAGAATCCCCACCTGCACCTCGGCATCCTCTGCACCAATCCCCTCCCGAAATGATTGAAGGCCACGGTTATCTGCATTATCTGGTCCTGCGAGTACCCGTCACTTGCCCCGAACAGCATCACCTGACACCCAAGATCGACCCATCAGCTATTTGTTAAAGTTCTTCACTGGCGGAAGTTTTTAGCAGATTGAATTCTCTCGGGGGGCGACGTCAGTTGGGTAGTTTTTAGTTTACCTCGTTGTGGTTGGTGAAATGGCAGTTGGAGATGGTGATGGCGGTCGACCCTTGGATGGCGTCAATGAGCCCGTCTGAGCACGCCGACATCGACACGTGGTCGATCCACAAGCGGCTGGAGCCGAAGATGGAGATGCCGTCACCGTCACTGGCCGTCCTGAGCCCGACGTGGTCGTCTGCGTCCCTTATCAACCCCCCCGAGCCCCTGACGATGTCGTGGATGTGGAGGCCGTGGATGATCACGTTCCTGATGAACTGGATGGTGATGCCGGCGCCATAGGCGATGTGGACGTTGGCCCCCCGGGCGTCGATGGTCTTGTCGCTCGTCATGATGAGCTCCTGGTTGAGCCTGATCACCATGCTGCGGGCGAAGATGATCCAGAGCGGGCCCTTCCGGACCACGGCGTGGCGTAGGGTCCCGGGCTTGGGGTTGACCATGTCGTTGTCGGAAGAGTCGGTCACGACGTAGAACCTCCCGCGCTTGCCCCCACGGGTCTTCCTGCCGAAGCCAAGGACGCAATTGGCGAGCCTCTTCCTATTGCGAGCCCAATTCCGATTGCACCGCCAGCATCTATCGATAGGGTTGGTCGCCAAGCATGGCCCTTTGTACTTTTTTAGCTGCCTCCTTGTGCTGTTGTTGCCCCTCACAGCCCTATACAAAAAGTACATTCACCGATGGTCAGTTCAGTTCGTTCCTGGACCTTTTTGCATGCATGTTCGTGCATGTACACGAAATGTAACGTTCGTTCATGCACAAATACATCGCCACGGAAAATTGTCTAGACTGACTTGTCGACTTTCGCATTGAAGAGATTGGTGACGGCCTCGGGGTGAGGGTCGAACGCCTCGAGCGCATCCTCCTGCGCCTCTTCGGCCCGCTTTGCCCAGTACTCGTCAAACTCCCCGATGTTTGCCCGAAGGGACGGGACGAGGACGGCGAACGACGAGAAGAACAGGAAGAAGCAGACGTGCCTATTCATTTCCGGAAAAGGAAGATTTTTCTTTCGAACCTGCCACGAGTTTATAAAAACCGGGCAGAGTTCGTGCGATTCGCCCTGGGGGAGGAGGAGAGAACCTGTATTTAATGTCGATGTTGGGTTTTTGAAGGTAACTGATTCGAGCCTAAAAACAAGAGCGGCCAAAAATAGCGAAATTCAGACACTTCAGCCCGAGGTTGGTGCGGAATCGGTTTGTGCCGTTAGTTTCGAGGCCTATTTTTGTCGATGCGTGTTGTAAATTTAGCTTCGTTTTTGTGTGGTTTTCGTAGGGTTTTTCGAATTCGCACGGTTCGATGGCGGAAATCGGCCTCACTCCCCCAAATAAAAAATTCCACAACTTTGGTTCCGATCTCAATTCTGACCTGTCCTTTATTTGGTCTATAAATAAAATCCTCAAATTTTGCTCAAATCTCATATCTGTCCATACGTCCAAAAAATTGTCGCTGGTTTCTTCAGAATTACAAACATTAGGACCGGTGTATCAGCAGATTTAGGACTAGAGTGAAAGTTGGAGTCTTCTTTTAGATTAAAAAAAATTCGGGGCAGAATTTGAGATTTGACCTAAATTTGGAGGTTTTTCAGAGAATTAGCACGTGAAAATCTAGTAAGCTGGTCAAATGCATCTAGCAGGGGACGATGCCATACGACGCCCTCCTTCTCGTGATTGTAAATCGAAGCGATTGACATCGTAAAAGGATTTTAGATTAAGTAATCGAGTATATAGCACGCGATGGTAAGAAATTAGCTTCGGTCAATTATTAATTAGGTATCTTTTTCTTTACTAATAATTTTCTTCACCAACATTAATTGAATGAAGGATGACTACAATGTTACCGAAACTTTATATTATTACATCAGTATCACTTTCTATCTAAACTATTTTCTATGTCATAAAAAAACTATAACCGATATACTCATGCCATATTTACCCAAAACTCATTCTCATGTCATCAAAAATCTCAAACCGATGCACTCACGACAAATCTACAAAATTCTTAAGACCCAGGCAAAATTAGGAATTGTAATAGATTTTCGAAATTTGAATGAGCATTTAGGGAAAAATTAGCAAATTTTCCAATCTTCGTTCTTTTTTAATATCATTATTTGGTTTCCCTAAAATGACGTCGTTTAGAAGACCCATTAATGTTGAATTTTCACATCAAATCCCTAATTGTTGGACACTATGTTTCCATGTCAATAATTTAACAAGGATATAGTAGGAAGGCTACGAATATACCAATTTGAGATTTTTTTTCGATACTCAAGAAAATGTGGCATGGAAATATCAATTTTAACTTTTCGCATAACTATCAAATGATCCCTCAACTTTAGCTCAATAAGCAATGTCATCATTGAACTTTTAATTTGTTCAAAGTAGTCAATGAAGTTTAGTCAAATATGTAATGTCGTCTTTAACTTTTAATTTGTTTAATACGATCTCTGAACATTTGGTAAATATTCAATCTAGTTCGTAAATTATATGAAAACATCAAATGTTATCCTTCCATCTATTTTAGTCCAATATGCATTCTAGTCCGTAAATTATATGAAAACATCAAATGTTATCATTCCACTTTTTATTTATTCAAAGTGGTCAATGAATTTTAGTTCAATATGCAATGTCATTCCTAACTTTTAATTTATTTAATATGGTCCCTAAATATTTAGTAAATGATCAATCCAGTCCGTAAATTATATGAAAACATTAAATGTTATCCTTCCATCTGTTCAAGTTTATGGACGATATTGAATATTTTCATATGGTCTAAAGTTCATGGACCGCATTGAACAAATTAAAAGTTTAGGAATGATATTACATATTAGACCAAACTACAAAAATTATTTATGTCATTTTCCCTTAATTTTTTTATGGCATTCACCCTTTTTTTAATTGGTGAAATTTATTTTGGTGTTAATTGCGTGTGATAATAAAGCAGAATGGTTATTTAATTGAGCTTGCTCTAAAGGGTAACTAAATTTTGTAATAAATTCATTTTACAACTAAAGATGGAATTTCTGCATTCGTATATATACAGGCACCTATTTATGTTGTATGAAGGACATGATGAAAAACGCAAGGACAATGACATAAAATAAAATTCGCCTCGACACTACCCACATATAGAAAATTTGAAATGAAACAACGGAATCCTATGGAATGATCAATTAAAAGAAAGGTAGAGACATTTTAGGATAAAGCGATATAAGAAAAAGTCATCAATTAGCTGCGTTACTTTTTTTTTTGGATCGAAATTAGCTGCATAGTTTGTTTTGAGGTATTTTAGCGTTTTTCCTTCTAATTATCCATAGCCGTGTCTTATTTGAATGGGATTGGAAATATTGAAAGAAAAAATAAAGCACACCCCGTCGATATAAAAAAGAAATATTATTTCTTTCTTGTTTATTTTCCACTCGTCTAGCCCCTCTATTGGCTCTATTTGTATTACAGAAAATGAATAATATAGAGACATTTTCTAAACACGGTCATTTTTATTACTTAAAATAATTAGTCAATGAAATATATATTCTTTATCGATAGCAATTATATCTAAATATTTTTGTAGACAACATGGATCTTGTTTTTTATAAGCAATGCAAGCGACCGTCTTTAACAAAATGTTCAAATCTTTCACCTTCTATGGATTGAACGACATGTTCTTCTTCCTAATTTCCCTCTCTTTTTCTAAACTTGGGATCCTCTATTTTTATAAGCAAACTATGAGTGACCAAAAACCATTCTATGATGGCATGCTAATAATAAATATATACTTATGTTTCTTTGTTTATCGAGTGAAAGGATGTTTTTCTCAAAAAGAAAAGGGTAATTTCCATTAGATAATGTTCTAGAAAGGTTCGTCCACCCAAAACAAAGCAGATAATGATGCCACTACGATTTTTCCTTTTTTTTTTTTTTCAATTTACATCTATTCCTAGGAGAATTAATCCATGCCGTTCGCCACTTCTTCCTTTCTAGACATGGTACCTGTTTTTCAAAAAGAATTATCTAAAAAAATCCTAGATCTATTACACTTTTAGCAATTCAAATTTAAACCTATCAATTTTATCAATTAAATTATAAACCTATATACATTATATTAATTGAGTTAATCCAGCCAATTTTGTCCGAAAATCGCGAACATAGATACTAATGTTGATAACTTTTCATTATATTTTAATATTTCTTGTTTTTTTTTTTTCCATTTTTCTGTATTTTTCTTGTGCTGGCCACGCTAACCTGGCCCGCAGTCGACCCTTGCCTAGATATGAAAGCTTAACGGGGATGCCTCTTTGGTGAAATGATTCGTAGGAGGGTTCTGCTGCCGAGGCATGCCAAGACTAGACTTCTCTTGGCGAGCTTCGTCAGCTCTCATTGCAAAAACCCAAGCTTGGAGGAGGGGCTATTAAGCTTGAAGAAGACACGAAGCCAGCTACGAGCAAAGTGACCCTCGCCCAACGAGCCTTGCCAGCATCGGAAAAAAAGAAATAAGAAAATTAAAAGTAAAAAAAAAAATCGAAAAAAAAAATAAAATATTATTAATATTTATCAATATCATTGTTGGTTGTGCCATGTAGGACAATCAACATCCAAGTTAGTGATTTTTAACTAAAATTGGTTGAATTGACTCAATTGACACAATGCGAAATGATTTAAAATTTAATTAGCAAAATTGAAAAATTTATAACTAAATTGACAAAATATAATATGTTTAGGACTTTTTAGACAATTTTCGCCTAATTCAAACTAAGAATTTGAATTCAACTCACACAAGCCGTGGAATGAGGTAGGCCTCAAGTGTAATCGCATGATCTGATGATGCATATAAGTTGCATCAGTTATAGGCAATACCAACGCCTCTCTCTCTCTCTTATGAAAATAGCCACCAATTATATTTGTTGTCAAAATAAATTTTCATAATAAATCTCTCATCGAACTAATTATCAAATAAGATTTCTTGCTAGCTCTTTAAAGCTTGCCTAATTATCACATCTCAGCCATAATCATGCGGCGCGAGTTATAATCACCTTCTTCCTCCACCACCGCTCCTGGACATTGCGAGGTACCGACACCTTTCCCATCATAGGTTCGTGCCATTGCCGTCAACCTGCTCTTTCATCTACTCGCAAGTCCTTGGTTCTCATTGCAGTCGAGACTTTTGGCCGCTTCTTCATCTGTAGTCACAACGGTAGCCTCCATTCATTGCTTGCCTCATTGGTCCACGAGCCTCGTCATCGGAGCCATGCTTCCGATTGCCTCGGAAGGCCCTTACAATGGCCTTACCATTGTTATCCATTGTAATCACACAGCAACTGTTAGGCTTAGATTCATTTCAAATGAGGGTTTCGGGCTTACTTTTGGCATTCGGCGATATAACCTTCATATCTCTAAAAAAATAAATAAAAAATTCATATGATGCGAACCAGATCTAATCGTGTGTTTAGTGATACTCGAACCTATTCCCGACACAAAGGCTCGAAGTTAGGCAATAATGGGCAAATAGACTAACTTGATAAGGCTTGTGTAGCCCGTGAAATATTGTGCCGATGGACAGGCCCGGAAAATAAGTCAAGCATGAGGCGATGGCCCGACTGGCCACCGATCGCTATTAACCGGGGCCTTGGTTCCCGACCAAATCGACTATTTGCTTTTCGCGTCAAGATGGCAAGCACAATCTCTTTCTTTCCGGGTTCCATGAATGCGGACCCTTTTGACTCACGCAAAGGCGATGGCGATCCGATTCCTCGCCGCCCATATGCGGAGATTTGCGCAGTTTCCAGAAAAGAAAGCAAGCGAGGCACGTGGTTTCGCCGGGGGAATGACTTCCGACACCTGTGGACAAGACACCAGAGAGAGATAGGCGTTGTCTTAAGCGCTTGCCTTTTACTTGACTAGCTGTTGCCTAAAGTCACGTTTAAAGTTTGGTCGAGCAAAAAAATAAAAAATAAATAAAATATAAAGAATATAGCTGGCGCTTGGTATTACATCGTAGATATTTTCCTGATAAATTGTCCTGAAACAATTTTATTTGGAAAATTTCTTGGGTGATTTGGAAGAAACGGTCACTAATTTGATGATTCATAATTTCATATAGGAGAAAATGAACAAAGAAATGGCAGAAAATAGATATGCTTGGTTATGGACTGAGCCTCAATTCCCTGAAAGTTGCACTGGAGGGTGAGAGCCTTAGAGTGTCTAGACCTTGTCACACCACGAGACACTGTCGGCCGTTGGGCTCTTCAGGAATTCAGTCCCAATCTAGGGTAAATTCCAACCAACGCTAGATATAAGCGAGGGACCATGACAAATAGGTGGAAGAACTTCGAGAAGAGAGTAAAAAATGTTTGAAATTATCATGAGGGGAGTCGGGAGACATATCGTGATTGAATGTGAAACTATGAAGAGCTTATTTGCCTATCGAGTCTAGAAAAGTGTAGATGTAGGAGTGTGACGGCAGTCCAAGCCCAGGCCTCTTATATGTCTATGGAAATTTTGCATTTGTGGTTGTGCAATCTTCTAACAAGCAAAAAGTTTTAAAAAAAGAAAAAAAAGATCCCTTTTAGCTTAATTTATGGTCGGCCTACTTTTTGGGTTGACACGAAACGGTTTCGTCCATTGATAAAATGACGCGCCTTTGCAATAAATTTAGACTACGGCGAAAAGGCGAAAAGGCTAAAAAGCGAAAAGGAAGTCGACCCCAAAAAAACAAAAAGGATTTTCTTTTTCTTTTTTTGGGAAACTCGAAATTTGTCCAGAGCTCGAGAGCTACGTCCATCTCACAAACTCCACAAATATCCGGATTCAAAAAAGAGTGATGACTCTCTCCTCCTCCTCCTCCTCCTCGCTCTTCTCGTTCGCTCTTCATCCTCCTCGCTCGATCAAGCAATGTCGTCGGCCGTCAGCACGGAGCCTCTGCTCCACCGCAGCTTCCGGGAGATCTCCCGGCCCCGCTTCCGGTCGAGCACGCTTCCGGTCGAGCACGGAGCCTCTGCTCCACCGATCGCTATTAACCGGGGCCTTGGTTCCCGACCAAATCGACTATTTGCTTTTCGCGTCAAGATGGCAAGCACAATCTTTTTCTTTCCGGGTTCCATGAATGCGGACCCTTTTGACTCACGCAAAGGCGATGGCGATCCGATTCCTCGCCGCCCATATGCGGAGATTTGCGCAGTTTCCAGAAAAGAAAGCAAGCGAGGCACGTGGTTTCGCCGGGGGAATGACTTCCGACACCTGCGGACAAGACACCAGAGAGAGATAGGCGATGTCTTAAGCGCTTGCCTTTTACTTGACTAGCTGTTGCCTAAAGTCACGTTTAAAGTTTGGTCGAGCAAAACAATAAAAAATAAATAAAATATAAAGAATATAGCTGGCGCTTGGTATTACATCGTAGATATTTTCCTGATAAATTTTCCTGAAACAATTTTATTTGGAAAATTTCTTGGGTGATTTGGAAGAAACGGTCACTAATTTGATGATCCATAATTTCATATAGGAGAAAATGAACAAAGAAATGGTAGGAAATAGGCATGCTCGGTTATGGACCGAGCCTTAATTCCCTTAAGGCTACACTAGAGGGTGAGAGCCCCAAAGTGTCCAGACCTTGTCACGCCACGAGACACTGTCGGCCGTTGGGCTCTTCAGGAATTCAGTCCCAATCTAGGGTAAATTCCATCCAAGGCTAGATATAAGCGAGGGACCATGACAAATAGGTGGAAGAACTTCGAGAAGAGAGTAACAAATGTTTGAAATTATCATGAGGGGAGTCGGGAGAGATATCATGATTGAATGTGAAACTATGAAGAGCTTATTTGCCTATCGAGTCTAGAAAAGTGTAGATGTAGGATTGTGATGGCAGTCCAAGCCCAAGCCTCTTATATGTCCATGGAAATTTTGCATTTGTGGTTGTGCAATCTTCTAACAAGCAAAAAGTTTTAAAAAAAGAAAAAAAAGATCCCTTTTAGCTTAATTTATGGTCGGCCTACTTTTTGGGTTGACACGAAACGGTTTCGTCCATTGATAAAATGACGCGCCTTTGCAATAAATTTAGATTACGGCGAAAAGGCGAAAAGGCTAAAAAGCGAAAAGGAAGTCGACCCCAAAAAAACAAAAAGGATTTTCTTTTTCTTTTTTTGGGAAACTCGAAATTTGTCCAGAGCTCGAGAGCTACGTCCATCTCACAAACTCCACAAATATCCGGATTCAAAAAAGAGTGATGACTCTCTCCTCCTCCTCCTCCTCCTCGCTCTTCTCGTTCGCTCTTCATCCTCCTCGCTCGATCAAGCAATGTCGTCGGCCGTCAGCACGGAGCCTCTGCTCCACCGCAGCTTCCGGGAGATCTCCCGGCCCCGCTTCCGGTCGAGCACGCTCCGGCCGTCGCCTCCTCCGGCTTCGCTGAGCTGCGCTCCGAAGTCGCCGTCGTTTCGCCAAGCGAGGAGGTGGTGCGCCTCCGGCTCCGGACTGCGCCGCGGAGGAGCAGGATGGGGCGGCGGCGCCGCGCTCCTCCGCCCGCGGGCGAGCTCCTCCAGTGCGGCGGTCGTGGAGGCGCTCGAATCCGCCGACGTCCTCTTCCAGGAGGCCTTCCCTCTCCAGGGAACTGAGACGGTGCGGACTTTAGCCTCAATAGCGTGCTTCGTGCGTTTCGTAGTTTAGTTTGATTGAGTGAGCGTCTGTGATGATCTGCGGAGGATGTTTCTGGTCACGGTGAGCTTCGGTTTGCTTTGTCGCGATTTGTGCTTTTTCAGTGCTTTAGTTGCTGAGGAAGTGCTGAATATGCATGTGATCGGTTCTCCTTTCGATGTTGGAAATTGCATGCTGTCTGGTATCGGAGCTCCTTTTTTCTTTGGATTGTGTATTTCGTGCGCGATTAGAATGAGAGTTGTTGATTAGTTTGGTATGTGTATCCGTTCAGGTGGAAGGGAAGATATTCGTGAGATTAGATCAGGGGAAGGATGGGCAGAATTGGCAGCTCACAGTTGGTTGTACGCTTGCTGGGAAGTGGATTCTTCACTGGGGAATTTCTCACATAGACGATGTCGGCAGGTATGGCTACTTTGGAGTAGAGAATGCGTCCAAACACCTGAGAATTTGAGTTCATCTTCATGATGAAATAATCAAACAAATGCTTAGTGAAATTTCTTTAAAAAAAAATAAAATGCAGTGAATGGGATCAACCTCCTCCTGAAATGAGACCTCCTGGATCAATTCCTATCAAGGTTCACATTGGACTTTTGAGCTTAAGTTCTTGTTTTATTTGCTCAATCACTGGAGCATGTAGTGATCTTTTCTTTTAATTTTGGAAGGACTATGCAATCGAGACGCCATTGCAGAAATCATCTACGTCGATGGATGGGGACGAAGTTTATCAAGTGAATATAAGTATCAAGTCCAACAGTAATATTGCTGCCATAAATTTCGTTCTGAAGGTTCTGACCTAATAGCAGTTAGCATCAGCATCTTCCAGTCATTCCCCTATATGAACGTTTCTGGATTTTAGTGAATATCCTCTTTCCTCAACTTAGAGTTCGGCTGCAGGATGAAGAATCTGGATCTTGGTATCAGCATAGAGGGAGAGACTTCAAGGTGCCTCTCATGGATTCTCTTCAAGACGATAGCAACATTGTTGGATCCAAAAGAGGCATTGATTTATGGCCAGGTTGGAGAAGTAATTTTATGTTTAGTTAGAACATAAATGACACAGAGATGCTGTCTGTGTTCTTCTATTTATGGCATAACTTTTACCTTGTACATCTTTTTTCAGTTACACAGAAATGCTGAACACAACTCTATTTATGCTGCCTAAGTATGACCTTACAATTGTTAAAAGGTTATAAATCTTCCAATTTTAAGATGTAAATTCTATAGGACTGTACTCAGATCACCATTTGCCCTGTGCTTGGCACCATGATTGTGGTTTTTCATCAGAGCAGGTGTTCTATAGGCTCTTGTGTGCTTTTTTCCTCCAATGGTGGAGTAGGTCATGGATCAGCAGACAGTTTCAATTTCTTTTTAGTGCTGTCAATTCATGCCTTTCTCTTGATTACAATTTTAAGGATCGATGGATACTTCCTTGACTTGGATCCTAGGTGCCCTGGGACGGCTATCTAACATACTCCTTAAAGGAGAAGCATCAGACTATAAGGATAAAGATGCCAGCACTGACTTGGAAGCCTCAAAACCAGAAGTGCGGTGCCTTGAGGGATTTTACGAGGAGCAGCCGATTGTTAAACAAGTTTCCATTCGTAACTCTGTCAACGTTTCTGTTAAGATCTGTCCTAAGACAGCTAAGATTCTTGTATACTTGGAAACGGATCTCCCTCGAGATGTTATTGTTCACTGGGGAGTTTGCAGAGATGATTCTAAAAAGTGGGAAATTCCAGCAGCCCCGTATCCGCCAGAAACAGAAATCTTCAAGAACAAGGCTTTACGGACCTTGTTACAGGTAAATCGTTGGAATTGATAAACTTCCTTGCAACAACACCCTGAAATTTTTTTATAGCTCTCTCTTGCACCTATCAAGTGTTTATTCGCAAGGAGGATATTGCATTGTTCATAATTACATTAATCTATTCTTACAGCCAAAGGAACAGGGAAATGGATTCTGGGGATCATTTGCTTTGGATGAAGAGTTTGTGGGATTCCTTTTTGTTCTCAAGCTAAAGGAGGAGGATGTTTGGCTGAATTGTATGGGAGAAGATTTTTACATACCGGTATCTAGCACAAGGAGTTCTTCTCTTCTTAGACAAAAGGAATCTGACAGTACAGAGACATCTGAAAAAACCGCGGAAACAAATGCAGAAGTCAGTAGCACTGCATACACTGACGGAATTATCAATGAGATAAGAAACTTGGTTAGTGATATTTCATCTGAGAAGAGTCGCAAGATGAAGACTAAAGAAGTGCAAGAAAGCATTCTCCAAGAGATTGAAAAGTTGGCTGCTGAAGCCTATAGTATTTTCAGAAGTTCCCTGCCAACTTTTTCGGAGGAAGCTGTTTTGGAACAAGAGGTACTGGAACCTCCTCCAAATATATGTTCGGGCACAGGAACGGGGTTCGAGATAGTGTGCCAAGGTTTTAATTGGGAATCAAACAAGTCTGGAAGGTGGTATAAAGAACTGATGGAAAAAGCTTCACAGTTAGCTTCTCTGGGTTTCACAGTAGTTTGGTTACCACCACCTACTGATTCTGTGTCACCTGAAGGGTATATGCCGAGGGATCTTTACAATTTAAATTCAAGGTACCATCCTTATAAACGCTATGCACATTGTTTAGATGTGTGCATTTTGGTTTGGGCTCACTTAGAGGTCTTCTTTTTTACTTGCTTTATCTGTGTCAACTATAAATCTCGAAACTATAATAGTGGAAGTCTCTTGGATTTGATCGACTTATCTTAATAGTTTGAATTAGCAATCTAAAATCTTCTTTTATACATGTCATGTGGTTTTTGCGTTCCAAAACTTCACTTTGCATTACCCTTTTAATGAGATTCCTACTGATGCCTTGGCTTGTATGATGTCGATCAGATATGGAACTATTGATGAACTGAAGGACCTCGTGAAGAAGTTCCATGAAGTTAACATAAGAGTTCTTGGAGATGTTGTGCTTAATCATCGATGTGCACAATACCAGAATCAAAATGGTATATGGAATATTTTTGGCGGTCGTCTAAATTGGGATGATCGAGCTGTAGTTGCTGACGATCCTCATTTTCAGGTAGTTGGTGTTACTTGATGCCTATTATCTTTTAATTTGTTTGCCTTCCCTCACAATTTGGTCATTTTCAATCTCTTTAAAAGATTCTTATATCAAGAAGATCTTGATCAAAGTACAAGAATCTCAAATTGCACGACACTAAAAACTCAAAGCATGCATAGAGTCTTTCTGCATAATTAGACTGTGACAGTGTGGTGTCAGATCTTTTCTTAGCTATATGATTCTGTATACCTCCACTCCCAGTTTCTTTTAAAGAATATTGTGCTCCGTGTCCTCTCTTGTGACAAACTTTTATCCTTAGTACGCTTGTTTCTAATATCTCGAGTAGGGACACCGAACTCAGATGATTAGAGTTGCAGGTGTCATCATTTACAACTCGTGTGAGGATACATCATCAGCTGATTTAACCAACTTGAAAAAATGTAGAACCTCTGTGAATTGTCAATTTGTGACCAAATGTTCCATTGGTATGTATCTTAGAAGATCAAGTGTATACAATAATGGTAACTGCACCATAAAGAGTGCCATATATTTAGTATTGGCAGTGCATATTATTCTTCATTTTCGTGTTTGGCTATTTTTTAGGGAAATATCTGTTATTTTGATGCAAATGCAGTGATCTTTGAAGACTAAATAGAGAAGTGATGTACTGGAATGACCGATCAAGAAAAGATTGTCCCATTATCATCTTGCGTGCAAGAAACTGAGCAAGGATAATGGAGTGAGAGAATGAAGCTAATTTACATCTGTGGGGGGGAAAACTTAAGTTATTGGTGTAGAAAGATTACATAGGTACAAAGCCTAAAAAGTTCTATGGGTGTGCAATATGGAATACTTGATAGCGTGTTAGTACGATCTACCCAAACGCTAAAGTTATTAGATGGGCGGAAGACTCTTCAATATGAGGCTCAGACAAACCTTGTAGACATGCAATGTTGGAAATTTCAATTATGCTATTGATTGACTAACTGCAGACTGCATGTAAAGCTGCCAAAGTAGCTCAGAAAGAGAGTGCTGCTTTTAGAATTAATGATCTATGACTTGCAAAATAGCAGCAATTAAGTTATATGAGAAAAGGAGCATTAACTTGGAGAAATTTTCTGCTCCTTTCCTACTAAAAGTATTCAAGGGCTTTCTCAAGCTCCTTTTCTAATAGAAAGGGTTTTCTCAATATCTGGTTGTGGTAGAATTGTAGAAGTGGTAGACTCATGCATAAGAATGTATCAATTTGTGAGAAGCTTTTGTCAATGCAAAGTCCAAATATGTCATACACCGTCTCTCTTTGGCAGCGCCAATGTCATGGCAGCAATAGCTAGAGTAGTTCTCGGCACCCACATTCTGTATGAGATATTAACCAGTAAAATGCCAGAATTACTGGTTCAGTTGACCAATTCTAGTGTTGACTTGGCTATCTATATGCAAAACATGAAACAAGAACCACTTGACTTTCCCTTGGCCAAGTACCTTTATGAACATGTCCATGTTGTAAGGTCATTCCATGAAAGAGACCAGATATTTAGCGTGCCCATAGTGCTATTAATTTCAGTTAAGTGAACAGTCTATGGGCATGTTTGATGACATGCAAATTCAATTTATCTAACTGCATCCCCAGGTGTCACCGACTAAGTTTTGGCTTATGAATTTCATATTTTCCTCTAGCACTTTGCCATATCTCAGAGTATTTGTGTTACTGAATTTTCTTTGTTTTCTCGTGTATGGTGGGGCGGAGCTTTTATTTGCATGACCCAGGGTTTTCTTTGTTTCTGTTAGGGTTCTTGCTGAGGTTTGAGCATGCTCTACAAGTCAGTAGTGATTTTCGAACTCTGAATTAGATATTGTGATTTGAACATCATAAAAATTCATATATCCCCTCCTAGACCTTTTGGTGAACCTTTTTTATGCTGCAGGGTAGAGGCAACAAGAGTAGTGGAGATAATTTTCATGCTGCCCCAAATATTGATCACTCACAAGATTTTGTGCGGAAAGATCTGAAGGAATGGTTACATTGGCTGAGGTAAATGCTGTATACCTTCTTTGTTCATCTGAATACCTCTTATCATTCTGACAGCTCATCGCCTAACAAAAAAAAAAAAGATCAAAATAATTGCTTTGAGTTTCCATGGAGGAGTTGGCGTGGATTGTGTTAATATTCAAATTGGCTTTTCTCCTTACAAATTCGATATTGTACGACTTACTATCTTTAGTGGCAGCTCAACTGGTAAAATTTCAGTTATGAATATCTGGGTGGCTGCAAGTGCATGCTGCTTTATTCTTGGTTGTGAATGCTGGTAGAGCTAAGTTGCAGTGTCTGACTTCCTCATTATTGTGAATTATTTAATACTTTTGAGGCTTTATTCCCCTTGTTTTCTCTTGACTAAGTGTGTATCTCCAAGCGTGCCCTCTCTCCTTGTTCTAACCCTCTTTGTGTCAGTTTCCACATTTGAGTTGACCCTCCGCAGATGATTTCTGACTTTTAATATGGTTGCACTTATGCCCTGCTTCTCATGCAAAACTCTGTTTCTGCGATGATAATATATCAAGATCTTACTATGGCAAGTCTGTTGGTGCCATGCCATTTTCAGGAGTGAAATTGGGTATGATGGATGGAGGCTCGATTTTGTTAGAGGCTTTTGGGGTGGCTATGTCAAAGACTACTTGGATGCTAGTGAACCTTACTTTGCTGTTGGTGAGTACTGGGATTCCCTCAGCTATACATATGGAGAAATGGATCACAATCAAGATGCACACAGGCAGAGAATTATCGACTGGATAAACGCTACAAATGGCACAGCTGGAGCATTTGATGTCACCACAAAAGGAATTCTCCATGCCGTAAGCACTATCACTGATAAATAGGCACTTTTTTAGATGTTCTGGAAGCGTAGACACTCTGATTAAGTGCACTGACTCTAGATAGAGGAAATTCATTCGGTATTTTGTTTTTCTTTTTTGGATGAGTATGCATACCATGTCAATTAATTTGTTCACGTTATGCTTAAATTAGAGATGTACAACTATCACACTGCTGGACACACTGTTATTCAAGTAGTTATGCTCTTGGATGTTGCCGGTGAAGGAGAACTGTAGACTAAAACTCAGGCTTTAACCCTTAAATCTTGTACTGATCTGCACTTGATGAATCTCACTAATTAGGTTGCTGAAGGACAGGCTTTTATAAATTACTTGTATGAGCATTAACTGTACCGCTGATTATCTTCAGTAGCAAAAGCTCTTGATTCCTGATTCTCTCTTCGTGCTTTCTAACCGAATTAAAGGATTTAACTTGGCAGAAAGGGCCACTACCTCTACCAACAAATTTATAGAATCTGTAGAGTTTGTTACCCTTCTTCAAGTTTCAATTATGTGTGCCTGATGTTTCAACATTCATCATTAGCCAACATCTGGCATTATGGATAACTGTAATTTTTAATGACGTCATAGAGAATCTAGAGCACATGAATCTACATGCACCCACTTCTTCCTTATCCTCCTGTTTGACATACCTTAGATGTGTGTATTTCCAGTTGTATGTCAAGAATTTCTTTTATATGGATTTTCATGCAGGCACTGGAAAGATGTGAATATTGGCGACTATCTGATCAGAAGGGAAAACCTCCAGGGGTTGTTGGATGGTGGCCATCTCGAGCTGTAACATTTGTAGAGAACCATGACACTGGCTCTACCCAGGTGAGAAGTTTGTAGATTCTACTTTGTTCACCTTATCTGATCGTAATCCTTTTGAGGACTGTGTTCAAAGGGTACCCTGTGTCGTGCTAAAGCTGGAGTCAGGAGAAAAAGAAAAAGAAAAAGAAAAAAACTGTGCTAAGTGCATTTGTTCATCTTTAATTGAGAATATTTAGTTTATTTAGGTTCTAGGTAAATCATGTATCTAACATGTTAAATATACATGGCCACAACCTGACCTGAGAAAAAGAAACCCAATGAAATAGTCCATGGCTTCTATGTCCTGTGTCAGCTCGAACATTTTCCTCTCTGTGGCTTTAGAGTACGCATGAGGACAGGAAAAGATAAAAGGTAGAGATGAGCAATATCACGAGCAGCGCCGCTGTTGATCACTGAAAAGAAGGGCCAATTTAGGCAAATTGTGCCCGCTGTATATTGCTTTTAGTTCGTTTTGTTGTGGTCATTTATACATATATATAAAATGAAGAGTTGCTGCACATAGTATCCCTAGTGTATTTTCTGAAGAAAAGGAACACTTGGAGTCAATACTTGATACTGGGAGGACAACATCTCATTGCATGTTTTATTTTGGTACTCTTGAAGGGTCATTGGAGATTTCCAAATGGAAAGGAAATGCAAGGATATGCCTATCTCTTGACGCACCCAGGAACTCCAGCAGTGTTCTATGACCACATCTTCTCTCACTACCAATCTGAAATTGCTTCACTTATCTCTGTCAGGAATCGCAACAAGATCCATTGCAGGAGCACTGTAAGTGACGGAGACTGATTGCTAACAACCAGATAATTTATAGACCTGTTCACCTTCTTGTCAGCACTGAATGACTATTACTATGTGACATGATTGGTTGATAAATGCAAAAACAAGGATCCAGAAATGAGTTAAAATAGTCGAATGGGTGAGGCACTTCCAGGACAGGTGAGGTGACAGGTGCTCTGCACATGCGGGGCAGGTGTTCTGCACATGGTAGTAGTAGTCCTTTAAATGAAGGGGTTTCTTTCTAAAAGGACCCAAATCCAACCAAAGAAGGACAAAATGGAGAGGAGTATAAATTGAACAATGGTATAGTCCTGTCTAACACTGCTTAATTCCCAACATCATGTAACACAATGGAAACCAGGAGAAGGGTTAAGCTTCTAGATTGAGCTATGTCCTGTTGAATTTAAATGTTACTTTATACAGAAATCTGAAAGGATTGGGGAGAATAGTTTTTCCTTCTACCAGAAGATAAGAATGAGAAAGCTTAGTCAGTGAAAGAAATGTTGAATGGGCTGATGGGGAAGAAAATATCATATTTGTGGTTCTCTCCATTCATTTTTCTTTGAGCGTCCCTTCCACTTGATATGTGTTTTCATTATTGAAATGCATTTGTTCTATTTTACATATCGTTACCTATGACACTACACTGTTTTTAGCTGTACTCATCAAGACTCTGGACAAGTTAAGTCTTTCTTAGGCGACCTGTTAGCAGGTTTATTTACCGTAAACACTTTCACTGTTGTAGATCAAAATAACCAAGGCTGACAGGGACGTCTATGCAGCCATTATTGATGACAAAGTTGCAATGAAGATTGGACCAGGCTACTATGAACCCCAAAGTGGGCCCCAGAAATGGTCTCTGGTCCTCGAGGGAAGAGATTACAAGGTTTGGGAAACTTCTTAATGATACCATATAGTAGTGTTCATTCCCGACCATATGAAATCAGTCACCAGAATGTTCCTCGATGAAGTTCCCTCGAGTTTATCCTCGATCCAGTTGGAGCATGTACCTGGGAGCATATACCTAAGCACGATGGAGTGCTACTCCAATATAATTATGCACGAATTATATCAATTTATACTCGGTATGGTTAGTCAGTCCAGCCAAAAAGTAAATGCAGATGTTGGAATCAGATAGTTCAGTGATCGCAGGAACTCATCACTACGATGTTGGTTATATATTGAATGAGAGAGTGGTCCGGGCATCCCTTTTACGTTAAAAGCATGTAAGAGTAAGCATTGATTGAACCCGTGGAAATCGTGCAGATTCTGCTGGAAGATGTCGTTCCACGATTGTACTCTGCAAAAAGCAATTCTGTTGTAAAATATACCTGTATACACAATCGATACGTAAAAAGTCTCGTGCAATTCCTATGAAGTTCTCGATAGTACTTGTGTTAAAGCTATGTTCTCGTTTGGCGTCTCCGTTTTTCATATTCTTTGCTCTCCTCAATTTATCTTATGTGGACGGCTGCGAAAGGGGCGTCGCTGATATTTGACTGCAGCGGTCCTTACTGGCCAGTGCACTGCGCAGTTCTTTATTTCTTCTTTTGGCAGCCAGCCGCTATGGACTGTAATGCATACCATTAGATACATTAGGACCGGTCCACTAAATTAAAATATCTTGCTGAGATGAATTGTAAATCGTCCCTTTTTATCTACTCTGTGTCCCTTGGCTGCATGACCTTAACGACTCGAATCTCGTAGCCCCTAACAAAGTAACCAAAGCCTCATGTCGTCAAGCACGTGGTGCTCCAGTTCATCGTGTCGCGAGGCGCTGCCCCTCGTGGGATTGTTCTGGGAACTGCTGTCGATCAAACCGGTCCGACCGGATACCGTTCCGACCTGTAGCTCGATTCCCCTATTTTCTTTTGGTGTTGTTCTTTTTCCCTTTTAAAACTGTCGTGGGCATTTTCGATATCGCAGAAATAGGAAAAGAACCGAAGTTCGAGGGAGACAAAAAAATAACATCATCAAATGGAACTGCTTTTTTTTTTTCGGCGGTCGAAGCATGAGAAAAACGCTGTCTAAAAAACGAGAGAGGCTCGGGAGGGGGGGCAGCAGGGCGAATATGCCCCCACAGCTGTCTTGATTCCCAAGCCCCTCTACATCCAACGACCCCCTGTACCGTCTCTCTCTCTCTCTCTCCCTCCTGCCTCGCATCGACGGCCGCGGATCGCGAATCTCTTCATCCGACGCTCCACATCGCGCCTCACCGTAAAAATCCCGACTATTCCCATTCCCCCATTTATTATTATTTTAGGGTTCCTTCCGATAAAACACCCGCACCGAACGCCCTCCCCCTTACGCAGCGACACAGAGAGAGATTCCTCGTCGAGGCCGCCTTCCATTTTCGCTTTCCTCCATTTTCTCGGGAAAAGAAGAAGGAAAAAATCCGGCAGCTCGATCATGGCGAAGGGCCCCGGCCTCTACTCCGACATCGGCAAGAGGGCCAGAGGCGCGTCTCTTCCCTTCTTCGCTCTTGCGCTCTCTTTCTTCGCGTGCTTGTTGTTGTTGTTGTTGTTGCTGCTTTTTCTGTGGCCTGCTCGCTTGGAGCTGATAGCTTGTTGTGCGCGTGGTGCGCACGCGCGATTTGTGTTGAGTTGCAGATCTTCTCTACAAGGATTACCAGAGCGACCACAAGTTCACCATCACTACCTACACCTCCACCGGAATCGTAAGTTCCCCTTTCTTCGTCAGTGAGCTCCGTCCGTTCCTCGAATCGCCCCTCTGTTTCAGCTCTTCTGAGCTGATTATGACGTGGATATACTGGATTTGTTTTTTGTTTTTTTTTGCTTTTTATATTGTGTGGATGCTGAGCCGAGTAGATGGATTGAATATTTGTATTGGATTTGCTGTCGGTTTTTCTGTTCCGTTTCGGTCCGTGTTCTGATTCTTTTGAGGAACTCGTGATCCGATTATCGAGGAGTGCGGTGGATTGCGCCCTTCTTGTCGGTTGCAGTTTAGGTATGTTGGGGGAGGGTGTCTGTGACTTTTTGCTTGATGTTTTGATGAGTCTTGAGAGAAATGAAATGGTATCTTTGGAGTTGTTAAACCATGCACGGATTGTGGCAGATCAATCGATTTTGATTTAGTGGTTCGCTTGCTACCAGAAAGACCAACTTGCCTTTGAATTGTAAATGTCTCAGCTTTAGATAATCACGTTGCTATCCATTTGTAAAATGGGTTGTGATAATTCGTTAAGTGAAATGAGCGTTTCATGTTCAAGTGAGGTTGAATCTCTTGGTTTTTGTGTTTAGCAACGTCGAGTCATTTTCAAAAGTTACCTTGTCTTTCTAAAGCCGAAAGCACTACTGACTTTTAAACCAGGCAATACCACAATCTTTCATATTCTTTTCGTTTAGAGTCTTTTTGCCGGCTTGAGGGTTATCCTTGGGACAAAGGTGTTGTTCTTCCATTCTATTCAAGCCATCAAATGGGAGGATGTTGGATGTTGAGATTCTCTTTTTCCCTGGTGTAACTACCTTTATTGCATTAAATTTTCGTCTTTGTACAGCCTATCATGATGTATCTAGTTTTACCAGCGAATTAAGGCCTTGTCAAAAAATTACATATTACGTATGAGAATATAGATGGCCGATATATCTAAACTATGTTGGCATTTGTCGATGCCTATAGCGCTTCAGCTAAGCTGTACATGAATAGTGTGTTTGACCGTTCTCTTGTTATTGTATTTCAGGCACTCACTTCTACGGGAATCAAGAAAGGAGAGTTTTTTTTGGCTGATGTGAGCACTCAACTGAAGAACAAGAACATCACCACTGATGTGAAAGTGGACACCAACTCCAACGTTAGTGTCTAAGCCCTTAACGGCATTATCAGTTAATTTTCCTATGAATCTGTGCATGCGTGCGAGCATGGGAGGGAGAGAGAGAATGCAGACTTTCCATCTGGATCATCGTTCTCTTTATCGATAGCAATGTTCAATTATTGTTTTCGTGTGAATAATTATGATCATTTGGATTGTGAATGTTGAACTGTTTTCTATTCGTCTTGTGTATATGTAGCTCCTTACCACCATTACTGTTGACGAACCTGCTCCTGGGCTCAAGGCAATATTTAGCTTTATTGTTCCTGACCAGAGATCTGGTAAGGTGAGAACCTTTTTCATTTGCTCTAAAAGTGATATCTCTCTCATTCTCTTTTCAGTGTCTTTTGTTTTTCATGTGAATTGGATGCTTCTCAATCTGATCTATGGTCTTATTATAATAGGTGGAACTCCAATACCAGCATGAATACGCTGGGATAAGCACAAGTATAGGGTTGACTGCAAATCCCATTGTTAATTTCTCTGGAGTGGTTGGAAACAACATTCTTGGCCTTGGAACTGATCTGTCCTTCGACACTGCCAGTGGAAACTTTACTAAGTGCAATGCTGGATTTAGCTTCACGAATTCTGATCTTGTTGCATCCTTGACATTGTGAGTTCTTGAAACCAGAAAATATGGTTATTTGCGCCCTTGCCACATCCATTTTCGTGTACGTATCATCAATTCATCATTTTTGGATAAATACCTTATACAGTTGGGTTCAATGACTTGTGACCGTTCATGGGAGTATGGACAAGTGGATTTATCTCTTTGATCTAGTTTACTAACATAGACAGCTGTCTGGGAAAGTATTAATTGCTTGCTTACAGCAGAGTGTCACTTAGCATTACATGTTTAATTTGCTGTCACCAATCATTCTGTATGGGTAGTGTTAAGGTTTTCTTGCATCACTGATGGCAATATTGTATTGCATATACAGGAATGATAAGGGCGATACCCTCAGTGCTTCCTACTACCACACGGTCAGCCCGCTTACCAGCACTGCCGTTGGGGCAGAGCTGTCGCACAGCTTTTCGAGCAACGAGAACATGCTCACCATCGGCACTCAGCACGCACTGGACCCATTGACCAACGTGAAGGCTCGGGTGAACAACTATGGCAGGGCGAGCGCTCTCATCCAGCACGAGTGGCGCCCAAAATCCTTGTTCACTATCTCAGGGGAGGTCGACACGAGAGCCATCGAGAAGAGCGCCAAAATTGGGCTGGCCTTGGCTTTGAAGCCATAGAGTGGAGTAGCATCACCTCATTTTACGAGTGAAAAACTCTTGTTTCAGTTATTCCTCGGAAAAGAAAAAAAAGCAAAAGAAAACGCCGTTTCAGTTCGGTGGAGAGATAATAAGGTAGAGGTTAGAACCGGACATGTGTATCTTGTCTTTCCTGATTTAACTTTTCCCATAAGTTTGGTTTCATGTCTGGTGGCCATGGACTGTATAAAATAATTCGAGCTGGCCACACAAATCCTATGCGGTCATTTTCCTTCTTTTTTTCCAGTTCTCCCATTCATCCCATTTTCAATGCCTCGGATGTTGACTGTACTCCTGATTTGTCCTTGGAATGAACACGTTTGTCACTTACTTTTGTCATCGTAGTTCTATGCCGCTGTAAAGCTGTCACTGTCGACGCCAAAGTATGGTGTTCTCAAGGGGTGAGGGGACGTAAGGTCGCCCGGCGTGCAAGGGTCCTCTCGACAAGCGCTGCGGATTTCCTCCACATCCAGGAGATCTCGGCGGTTTGTCTTAAAAAGTGTATTTTCAACACCTTTTAGCGCTTGAAGAGTAACGTCGATGAGCCCCCACTTGGTGAGTGAACGAGAAACCCTCCACGTTAGCCCCCTAAATGAAGGTTCGCGTTTGCCAATGGAGGTGACGTTTTAAAGATAAAAGACGTCCGCATGCTGTGAAGGCAAATACATCGTACCTCGCCTCCGCTTCAGATTTATCGCGTTATAACGCCGAAAAATCCACCAGTCACATATAGAATATAGCATAAGATAAACCTCCACGACAACATTACTGTAATTATGTAATACAAATTATTTTCTCCTCAAACAATATAACCAGATCGACAGTTCAAATAATTTTAAGTTGTATAGGTAAAAAACATAAGGCCACGGACAAAGGACAATATGAAGACAAATATCACACTCATCATTTACTATAGTATTGAGCCAGTGAAACCCGTCCCCCTTTATGTGCTCGGACTTACTGCGCAGCATGTGCCTGTAGGAGACCCTCCCTGATCTGGACCGCGACATCTCTCACAGCGCCAGGACCATGTGGGATGAAAACAGAGCTGGATTTCGAAGATGCACCAATTTCCTTCATTGTGTCGAAGTATTGGGTGACCAGGACCATATCCATGACATCCTTTGATGAAGTTCCCGGAACATTCTCGGAGAAAGCCAGCACGCTGTCCCTCAGACCATCCACAATAGCCTGCCTCTGCCTCGCTATCCCAAGTCCAGCCAAGTATTTGGACTCTGCATCTCCCTCAGCTCGCTTGATCTGCAGAATCTTCTCTGCCTCAGCTTTCTCATTTGCGGCCACTCTCATCCGTGCAGCTGATAATTACATAAAACACATGAATGCCATTAATCTAATTGTGCCACATGATTTTTGTTCCAATAGATGTTATTCAATAACCTAACTACAAAGGGAATATTCGTCAGCATTAGAACATCATCAACAGAAGCTAGATTTATAAGATATTTTCTAATGCACATTCAGCAGCCAAACCAACAGGATTTGATTTATCTTTGCATTTGGAAGTTGATGCCAACATCATGTGTTGGCAATTTAGATAAAAAATGTAAATCAATTAATCCCAGCCTTGCAATGGTTGAGAATGTACCTGAAATTCTCCAGGAAACACACAATAGTGAAACACGTTAGGCACTCCTTGTCTGGGAATAAACCAATAGAATTGCCTACCTTGGCACTCTTAGATATTTAAACCTCTTAATTTTGTGGGTAAGGTTAAAAAAAAAAACTCTCATATTGCTTAAACATATATTCGACAGGAACTATAATGATTCTGCAGGAACTCGTCTGTGGGAAAAAACTTTTACTTTTCAGTAGGGCTAAAGAAACAATGTTAGTATGGCCCACCTTCTGTAAACTAAGTAAAAGAAATCAGGGATCTACCTGCATTTATCTCATTCATTGCTCGCTTCACATGCTCATCTGGTTCTATATCAACAATTAGAGTCTGAACAATCTCATATCCATAAGCTGACATAGCCTGCAATTGCAGAATGGACAAATGAAACACAGTCCCCTTCAACGAAATCATCAAGGAGTACATAAATCATAAGAAATACCTTCTCAAGTTCGTCCTCTACAGCTTTTGCTATTTCATTCTTCTGTTCAAACGTCGAATCAAGTTCCAGCTTGGGAACACTTGCACGAATGACTGAGCCAAAAAAAAAAAAAAAGTCATTTCTGCCCCATCTCTGATATTCAAGCATACTGGCATGAGGAAGCAATAATTACTCCAAAGCAAACAATATGGTCAATAATTTAGTGCATTCAAAGATTTCATGTTAAGATCCCAAGATATGCAAATGAATATTCATATCAAATATGTACTTTAACAATACTTCATGAAACAGTGAAAATAAGCAAACTAGCTCAAACTCTGATTACTTCAGTTGCCTCAACATAAAAATGAAAAGGTCGAAATGACCACAGAGAAGAGATGGAAGGGGAAATCTTTTTTCACTAGCATATACCAAAGATACTTATGTTGTATCATATTGCTAAAATGCTGGAGGAAGAACTTTCAATAAACATTCAGCTCCAAATAAGTCTTCCAAAAAATCAACTCAGAAAAAAGGAGATTTATATATCGAAGCGATGGTTACCAACTCACAGAAACATAACAAAACATACCAATTTCACTTTCTATGAAAATACTCTCTTCATGTGTATGAATAATTATTATCCCTCTTCTTTGCAAAAACTTGACGCTGCCGTGTCAGATATCAGAAAGAGCTCAAAAGAGATGTTCAACTTCAAAGTGGATCATGAAACCAGAAAACCAACGTGACCATTGTCTATTGTACCAGAGATTCATTCCTCTTTGTTAAGGGATTATCTTATGTGCCCCATGCTTCATAATGTCAAACTCATACATATATAGCCCATACCATCAAAGACGTAGGCTTGAATCTGCGCCCTGGTGTTGCTGAGCCTATAGAAAGCATCAGATGCCTTTTCTGCCAGTGCTCGATATTGGATGGAAGCAACCACAGTGACAAAGACGTTATCCTGGAGATAAAGTTGTCTATCAACATATAATGACCGGTCAACATCAAGTAAAAACATTAATAATTTGATGTCAATGAGCTCTTTGTTGGGCTTTGAGCTGTTTTCCTTTCTAATCTTGCCTTTTCATACCTTTGTCTTAGTTTCGCACCGGACATCCAGCTGCTGTACACGTAAAGTGAGGTGACCAGCCACCTGGCTCCCCAAGCACCAAGGCAAACAGTGGCATCCAGGATCTAGCACATCATCAAACTTGCCAAAAGTTTCCTTGATAGCTACAGTTGACTGGTCCACCTGAATGCATCCCAACGCTTGTCCCATTTCTCCGTTCTACAATGCAACGATTTAATGGTTGGGACTCTTAATGATCATAAAGGAAGAGCCGATAGAGATATAGACAAGTTAAACGAGCTACACACAGCATGTAGCCTGCCAACAGATGGAGTCAAATTGACACAAGTATTTCATCTGTGACACAAAAAGGAAAAGAAGCATGCACACAAGCAGTGAGATGTGACTGTCTCTGGGCACACACGCATGGGCGTGCGCAAGAGAGAGAGAGAGAGAGAGAGAGATCACTTCAACGATAAATCACCAACACTGGTTGATTCTGCAAAGATGTAACTAAAGCTAAAAGCTCAATCTGTGCAAAAGTACCCGCAAGACACCACAAACACTAAAATCTACTACTCATGAAAAAAATGGCCTTGTTAAAGAAGCCACAGACAATTCTAAATCCTTACTATGAGGAAAGGATATCGTTTACAAACTTCAAAAGGATATAAATGTGAAACATATAGCGCAGTCAGCTTCTCATATATGGCTTTCCCATACCAAACCCAAATCTAACTTTATAGTCAAACCAACTATTCAGATTCGGTGGAGTTAAAAACTGCTATATTTCACCCAGTCAATGACTATTTAAATACAGTTCTAAAGACCCCACATATGGCTCACATTGAAGCTTAAGACAAATATTTAAATTGTACATGACTATTTAAATACAGTTCAAAAGACCCTGCATATCACTCCACTCCACGTTGAAACTTAAGACAAATATCTAAATTGTACATGACATGTACCTTGGACCACCTCCAGTGAGAAACATCACTCACCTCCTATCCAACAAAGTGAATGAAGGCAAAGGCCGGCAAACAACACACGTTCGATCTGACGGTAATGCAGGGGGTAAAGTAGTGGAAAATAGTTTTCAAAGAATAGATTTTTGTCGACCATTATCTTTTTTGTAAGGCCATGGTCGAACAGGACTAGGAGATAAGAGATGATTCCATCAAACAAGCAATCATCAATCGCACCACTAAGGACCATTACACTAAAGTGATAGATGCGCCAGCCAACAACTCATGGAGGTGTGGAGAAATTTCAACGTTGAACAGGTCAAGGATGAGCATTATATACCTTCCTTTCTTCCTTGGGCCATTAAATATCGAATTGAGAAAAGCATCCATAAGAAAAATTGCCAATTAACAACTACTGAAAAGGACAGCCTGGAATCCCCCCTGAACAAAAAGAAAAAAACAATTCCAAGACGACAAAGACTAGAGAACAAATACGTAATTATTATATGGGTCTAATTAACTGTCCACACAACACCCAAACAGACGAGAAAGGACACTCAATTCCTGGATTTCGCGTTCGAATAAGATACAGACTACACTAGTTGACAGATAAGAATGTATCAATTTTCACGAGGGACCTGCCCCTAGCCACAAAAACAGACGGAGAGAAAAAACTTCACCACACGCGAGCCAAAAGCAAGCGAAATTGTCAAAGCACATGGAACGACGAAAGATGATGAGCCTTCAGAAGAAGCGGTTAACACTCAAGTTTCGGCCCCACCGGACTCGACTCGACTCGACTCCACTCGCGGTAATCGCGCCGCCACAAGCGATGCCTCCAGTCAATCTACGAAACAACGTCCGTGTGCCCCCCGAAAAAAGAAACCCTAATTCTCGCCCCATTTAGGAGCCGCCAGTACCGTCCGAAGCGCCGGAAAACTCCAATCGAACCGGCCAGACTGGAGGCGAAATCCGATGCCTAAAAGGACGCGATCGGCGGAAGAAAAAAGAAAAAAAAAACACCACGACGACGAAGCGCGGGGAACTACTACCTGCGATCACCTCGACGACGACGACGGAGCGGCGGCGGAAGGACGGCGAGACGACGAAGATCACTGCGGATAATCTACGATGGCGCGGACGACGAGACTATAAAACGAGAACAGGGGAGGGGAATCGCGGAGGAAGGCGACCGTACGGAAACTTCGAGGAAACCACTTTTCCCGCGGAAAGCCGTAACTCGTACCGAAACCTCTCGGAACCCGACGGTTGCTTTCGTCGCCATTGATTTTGTCGCAGAGGAGAGAGAAAGAAGAGAGAGAGAGAGAGAAGGAGAGACGGACCTGGTTGAGTCTCTTCTTCACGCTCTTTATGGCTTCTTTTTTTCTCGGGGGACGAAGTTGACCAGGATGATTTTTCTTCGGTCCGCTTTATGTAAGAGTACGGCGGAAGAGGATGAGGACGCCTTGGCAACAGCAATCCCTAGAAAACCTTCGAAAACCAACAACAGATTTAATTCGCGGTGCTAAGGAAAAGAGGAGTTGGAGATATCGAGATTCCAGTACGGGGTGGTTAAAGGCCATCTAGATCCTCCCTCTTTCGAACCTTCCGTCCTTTGAATCCGCGAGCTTAAATATTAATTTTGGAGACCGCGCGATAATTTTATTCCAGACTCGGTGTGGATTGTATTTTTATCTTTGATTTGTGCGATATTCTATTTAGTATTTTGCTTTGCCCGAGGAAGGAAAAAAATGCGACGGTTCATTAGACGACTTACGACTCTCGAAATTAAGCATAAACTATTCAAAAATTCGCCATTTGAAAACTAAAACTAGATAGCTCCCGTTCAAATTTCACAAGTTGAAAGCAATCATTTTTGTTTTTTTTTTGGGTTCTTGGGATCTCGCTTATATATGTTAAAGGCCTTGACTTGATCCGGATAGGTTTTTTCTAATCTGAGTAGGTTTTCAAGTTTAAATATTTCGTAATTTAAATTCATAAGGAAACCTCATCCAGGCTGGCTTATTAATTCGAGCTATCCTGATTTGAGTGAGTTTCTTAATTTGAGTGTTTCCTAGTTTCCTAATTGTAGTGGTTTCCTACCTAGAGTAAGCTTTCCCAAATTTGGTTTTCCAATTTGGATACAAATGTTATATATTTAATATATGGGATTCTATTGAGTTATGACACATGCTAGAGCAAATAGTAAGAATATTAGGATTTTTCAATGAGGTTTAAGTACAAAGTGGATAGTTAATTTTTTATTTTTCCTCCTAACTTTTTGTCCTGTTTCTTTTTGGGCCAATTTTGCTATTTTCATTTTAAAAAGTAAATTGCGCAACAAAACTACAAAGTATTGACCACCCGTGATGGCGGTGTTGTTGGTTGAGCACCAGTTCCTTTCGGGAGAGGTCTTGTGTTCGACTCGCAGCGTCATCAAGCGACTTGCCCGGGGCAGCAAGGGTGGTGTCCAGGGTTTACTTCGCCGCGAAGTGGTGCACGGAGGTTCCTTGGGTACCAAAAAAAAAAAAAAAACTACAAAGTACTGCATGTATGAGGACTAAACATGTTATATGTCTAGAAAATAAAGAAAATCCATAATTCACTTGAATATTTTTAATAGATAGATATATGGATATATTCAATTAAACATGTTAGATGTCTAACCATGAATGTACCACAAAAGAAAAGGAGTTAAAAAAAAAAAACTCTAAACTTGTATATTTATAACAAATTTACCTCAAACTAATTTTTTGACTACTAAAAAGTCACAATTTAATACATTTGTGATAAATTTATCTTCTGTTAGTTTCCGTTAAATTAAATTAATATTATAAATAAATAACAAACTAAACGGATGGTAAAATCCCAAACCAGTATACCAGTCCACTGTCATATGTCATTTTGCTCAATAATTTGATAGCAAATTTAATGGAAAGTAAATTTATCATAGTTATATCATTCTGAAATAAGTTTATAATTGATGTATAAATTTGAATTTTTTATATTATTAAAAAAAAATTACCGTTTGGGTACCAACATCCAAAATAAGTGGTCCAGCAAAGGTAATATTAGAGAAGACGTCCGAGTGAGCCCTACCAAATCACGAGTCTCACGTTTTTTTTTTTGGGTTATGGCGAGTCTCACGTTGACGACGCGTTTTTTTTTTTTTTTGGCCCACAGCTCGGGGGCCACGTTGTATCGAGCACAATACTGGATTCCTTACAAAAATAATTTTTTTTTCAGTACGTTTTGTTAAAATAAACTGTTTGAAAATAATTTTCGTAAAAAATAATCATTTATGTTGTCTTGGATAATTAGCCAATAAATTTCATTATTGATAATAATTTATTTATGACCATTTTCGTGGATGATGAAATATTTTTTGTTCATTTATTTTTGTAACTAATATGAATGATCATTTTTAAGAAAATATCTTTCGAATCATTCATATTCCATAAAACGAACGTAACGTTATTTTCTAAACTCTTTATTCATTGTGTGAGCCTCATGTACTTATCTATTTCTATCCATGACCCATATGCAATAAGCCCATCGGTGAGTTAGATTTTCATTTTTAAACGAATTTATAACTCCTGCGTCTGCATCTAATTTCCGACCTTATAATCCATAACACTTGTTCTGGCTTTCCTAGGACATGCTTTTGGAAAGGGAATAGTTACACGAATTGTCCATGAACTTCATTCTAAATGTGTAGAGTCACCTATAAACTTTTAATTTACACAATATTATCCATAAATTTTGACCGCAATGCCGCTTTTTAAATTTAAATTTACTATTGGAAAGCAAGTGCGCTAAGTCTCATGACAAAAGCGAACTAGTATCCACGAAAAAAATCACCCCCCCTCCCGATAGGATCCCGTGTTAAAGTCAAACAATATTATTCGAAGGCTTATGCAGATGAGTATTCAAAACATTTTGGTACCTCTAATGTGGTCCTGAATTTTGATCCAAATTTGCAGTGTGACTAGTGTCGTCTCTAAATTTTTAATTTAATTTTGGAAAGCAGGAGTATCTGAGGCACTTGAGCTAGTAGATCCCAGGACGAATATCATACTAAGATCCAAGAAAAGAGTGCTCTTGCCCTCTCCCTCCCTCCCTCCCCGTGAGATCTTATGCTAAAGTTGAACAGTAGATGAAATATCCAAAACGCTTTGGAACTCACTTCTCTTCTTCCACGCCATTCCATTTCCCTGTCATTTAAGCTTCGAGTTCGATCATCTCATTTGCAGAGGGGCGAAGTATACTCACGTTTTCAAGCAGCAAAAGCCACGACGCACGCGTTGAAAAAGATGGAGTTCTCATGTCCTTTTTTCCCCTCCGAGATTTTGATCAATGCGAAATTCTCATGCCATACACCGCTTGCGTGCTGTTGCCTTTTTGATTACTTCCTAGACCTTTGGGCTTTTGTGAAAGTGGATGCGCTTTCGATCTGTACTTCACGTCGCAATACTTTGCTTCGATAACACGACGGGTTAAAGTATCGTAGACGTCCGATTTGTTTCGTATGTCAAGGAATCGGAGACGGAAATTTAGTGTTTTCTTTTTTTCTGTCGAACCGGTCCGAATTTGGAAGCTCTAGCGACATTTTAGAATGTCGAAGGTGTTGGTGTGAGATTAGGATTTCGGGCGGGGGACGTTGGGTGAAGTTGAAGGTTTTTTTTGGGAAAATATCTTTTGAATCATTCGCCTATCGTGAAGCGGATGCAATCTTATTTTCTAACTCTCGATTCTTTACGCAATCCTTGTGTACGTGTGTGTATATATATATATATATATTTGATTGATTTAGAGTTTCATCTCTCTATGAATTTCTAACTCATGCATCTAATTTCCGATCTTATAATTCAGACATTCAAAATTCCTAACGCTTATTCTAACTTTCCTTCAAGGACATGCTTTTGGAAAGGGAATATTAGCATGAAATGTCCCAAACCTTCATTCTAAATATGCAAAGTTATCTCTGAACATTTAATTTACACAATATAATTCTTAAATTTTGACCCAGCATGGGATGCTTATCTTTATTTTTTTTTTACTCTTGAAAAGCAAGTGCATCTAAGGCACTCCAACTAGGTCCCACAACGCAACTAGGTCCCACAACGAAAGCATACTAGGGTCCACAAAAAAAGATCTCTCTCCCCCCGCCCCGCCCCGGTGGGATCCCATACTAAAGTCAAACAATACGATATGAAAGCTTATGCAAATAAAAAACCAAAATGCTTCGGTACCTAATGTGGTCCCTGAACTGTAATTCCAATATATAGTGTCATCTCTAAAATTTTAATTTACTTTTGGAAAGGAAGCGTATCCGAGGCACTCAAACCAATAGGCAAGGAAAACGGAAAAAAAGTGCTTTCTCTCTATCCCCTAAAGTGGAATAGTACTATATGAAGGCTTACGCAGATGAATATCCAAAATGCTTTGGTATCCAATGTAGTCTTTAAATTTTGATCAAATGTGTAAGCGTGTTCGAGACACTCGAACTAGTAGGTTCCCTGGCGAAAACCGCATTAGGATCCACAAAAGAAGTGCTTCTGCCCTCTCTCTCTCTCTCCACGAGATCCCGTGCTAAAGTCGAACACTACTTCTCTGAATGCTCGTGCAGATGAAATATCCAAAACGCTCTCGTACCCACTTCTCTTGTACCACGCCATCATACCTATCGTTCAAACCCTGAGTTCGATTTCTAAGTGGCCTGTGATGTTTTCGAGCAGCAAAAGCCCCGATGCAGACGTTGAAAAATATCGAGTTCTCGGTTCTCTTTTGTCCCTCTGAGACTTTTGATTAATGCGAAACTCTCATGACATCCCACGCTCGAGTGCCGTTGCCTTTTTGATTACTTCCATGACCTTTGGGTTTTCGTGAAAGTGCCATGCAGTTTCGATTTGTATTTCACGTTGCAGTATGTTGCTTCAGTAACACGACGGGTTAAGGTATCCCACGCGTCCGATTTGTTTGGCACATACCAGAGACGGAAATTTAGTGTTTTCTTTTTTCTATTGAACTGGTCCAAATTTGGGAGCTCCAGCCACATTTTAAAAAGTCGAAGGTATTGGAGTTAGCTTAGTATTTTATTTTTTTTATTTTTTTTGGTCAAAGTCAGATTAGGATTTCGAGTATGAGACGTTGGGCGTAGTTCTAGTTGTTTTTTTTTTTTTTTTGGCGGGTAATAATCCCGAAAGACCATCCTGATTGAAGCTGAAATGATGGGGATCGATTCCTTGACAAAAGGAAATTCCTTTCGAAAGGCATTGACGAAGCCAAGATGGCGTGCTCCCCGTCTCCAGCAGGACCACCTCCTTTCCTCGTCCACCTTCATCTTTTCTCAAAAGAGAACCAAATGATTTATCCGTGATGGAATTTTTAGTACTCCTCTTTTTATTTTTTTTAACAAACTCTGGCCCTTTAGGGTACATCTAGAATTACTTTTTTTTTTTAATTTGTAGCTCGTACATTTTGAATGTCGTGAAACTTTCGTGATACTCAAGCGTTGATCCATTTACTTGATAATGTTTTAAATTTTGACGGGATGTCCATGTGTAATCAGATGGGCCCTTGATTTTTCCCACATGAAAAAATAAGGTCAAGGATACTCAGTTTTACCCGTGAAGTTTGCCCATGAAATATGATTCTTATCCAATTTAAATCAACTTTATATTTTCCTAATCGTGCCTATTCGGATGGTCCCCCATCGTGATGTTTATCCAGACAAGCAGTTTTTCGAGACACCGAGACGTAACGCATGCGCCAACCTTTTTTGGCCAAACCTCAAGCGTATGCTAATCTGAAAGAAGACCATAAGCAGCAGGGTCAGGACAAAAAAGAAAAAAAGAAAGAGGGCAATTTCACCACGAGTACACAGATATTTCCCCTTCCCTTCTGGCATTAACAAGCGCAATTTTCGTATTCAAATTCGCGATCGTCTTGAATCACGCCATCATAAGTGCACGTCGTGATTAAATTTCTGTCGATACTCGCATTTTTCCTTATTTTGGACACATTTAAAATATGTCGAGTTTGTGTCCAGAATTGTCAGCTACGTCAATTGCGGTAAATGGTAATTCTTTTCTTCTTTTGGCTAGTTGAGGGAAAAGCCGCTTTAATGGGACGCGTCATCGCTGGTTACTGCCTGACAGATGAGTCACGAGTTGGTTGAGACTTGCGAGTCAGCGTGGATGGTTCGGGGAAGAAAAGCTGAAGATTCCTAATTCATCTGAACGATACTGCTAGCCCAAGCAGCATATGCGAAATCAGGTAATTTTAAGCCGGGGTGTGCACGGGCTGTTTTTCTGGGCCCAAATTAGTGTTCTCTTTCTTTTTTTCTTTTTTTTTTTTCTTTTAATGAATCCCTCGAGGTTACGGGTTTACAGTTGATGTTTTATAATAATATTTAGTAAGTTTGCTCCTACTGACTTCGATCTTTCTCATGTTGCGAGCCCAACACATTGAAGAAATGAAACGAGAGTCTCTATCCCCATTGGCATATCCAACCCAGTGGATCATTTGCGTCAAAATGGGTTAGAACTTACAAAAAGTCGAAAGCAGATTTTACAGAAGCAACCCGGATACCATTTCATTACCGTCTCGAGATCAATTCAGAGGCAAGAGCATTCTAATGCTTTCGACTTTGAGACTGATGACTGTGGATTTAATTAGGGACTGTTTGGTAACAATCCAAACCGATTCTGATTCTGATTTTTTATTCCTAGAAACAAATTTCTATTTTTTTTTTTTCCTGGAAGTAGATTTGGAATAGAATAAAAAAGAAGAAGAAGTTGATTCTTGTTCCCGGAATATCCCTGCAATTTGCATGCGCCATGCACACTTTCATTAGATCATCTAAGAAGAAGCGTTCGAAAGTGTGCACATACCAATGTTGAACATGACCGTGCCCGTCCCCGTTTTCGACATGATCTCAACTAAACCTTTCATTATAGTAAATTTGAACCTACAGCAACAGCATGTTATCACATGTTAAAACTTATCAAATTAATCATGTTGTACCTAAGAAATACGCTTACTGAAACAAAAAATACCTGTTGGCCATGAGAGCCCAAGCGAAGCCAACACGTTAGGGTTCATGGCCATCTTCATCCCTATTACTCTTGTTAATGACCAGTAGCTCCTCCTCTCTTCATTGACCACGCCATTATTTTCGGGAGGATCCATCATCCTTGTGTTTCTAAACTCGAGAAGCAGAAGAGGGATCCAAACCAGACATTGTACCATGCATAGCTGGACCACCAGTCGATGCTCTACTGGCCGTACATGGCCCGTATCACCGGCACACCGACGACGAGCAGTGCAACGGCATCAACGGCTTCATCGTCCTGATTGTCCTCCTCCTCTTCGGGTTCGAATTCACAGCCCACATGAACCCATATACCATGAACTTCCGCCTCCTGGGTAAGGAGGCGGAAGTTCATGGTATATGGGTTCATGTGGGCTGTGAATTCGAACCCGAAGAGGGGGAGGACGAGGGCGATGAAGCGGTTGATGCCGTTGCACTACTCGTGGGTGAAGAGGTGCCACCACTTGACAGAACCGTAGCCAAGCATCAGCACTACGTACAGTGGGAACATAGACTTCACCACCTTGTACACGTCGTCCCACCCTATCATCTTCCTTGCTGATGAGTGCTGTCTCTGGTCGTGGGGGTTGGTGAGGACTGAGGAGTGACCTATGCTTGATAGCAATCGAAGATGTTGTGCCCATGCTTTATAATGTCAAACTCAATCTACGAAACAACATCCGTGCCCCCCCGAAAAAAAAGCCCTAATTCTCGCGCCGTTTTAGGGCCGCCAGTACCGTCTGAAGCGCTGGAAAACTCCAATCGCACAGCAGAGAGAAAGAAAAGACAGAAGGAGAGAAAGAGAGACGGACCTGGTTGAGTTTCTTCTTCACGCTCTTTATGCTTCTTTTAGAGAGACGGACCTGGTTGAGTTTCTGGTTGAGTTTCTTCTTCACGCCCTTTATGCTTCTTTTAGAGAGACGGACCTGGTTGAGTTTCTGGTTGAGTTTCTTCTTCACGCTCTTTATGCTTCTTTGAGAAATTGACGGATGGATTCATGTTTTTGCCTCGAAAATGGCTGAAAGGGGTCTAGGGCTTACTTAGGTTCAAAACAAACAAAAAATATTATCACTTAGGTTCAAAACAAACAAAAAATATATAATATTTTTGACATAAATTTAAGATTGTTTTCCCTCTACAAAGAAAAGACAAAAGAGAGAGAGACAAGTGGAGATGCGCAAAGTAAATTAACTGTTCCTATCTTTTTTCACCTCGCTCTTGCATCAAATGAGAGTATCCCTACGGTTACAAGAAAAGCCCCCATGCATGCATGGATAATCTCACAACCAAACTGTCACCATTTTTTTCATTAAAAAAAAAAAAAAACTGTCACCATTTTACCTATCAACCCCAACTCTCTCTAAAAGTATAATTATATACTGTGGAAATAGTTCTCGTTTTCTCAAATTTAGCACCAAAATCTCCATCAATTTCGCCTCACTTGCTAGACCCCGCGGACCTGTACTTGTACCTACTGGCCCAGAACAGGTAGTTCAGGAAGTTCAGCCCGCTGAGCACGCACATTAGCCAGTAGAACCTCTCCAGATGGTACCCGTTCAAGCTCGCGCCCACGAGCCAAGGCCGGTGACCGGAATGGCCAGTCGCGGTGTTCACGATCGGCACAATCACCGTGCTCAGGTAGTACCCCATGGCCAGGGAGGCCCACGAGAGGGCTGTTGCCAGGGACCTCATGCTGGCTGGGGCCTCCGAGAAGAAGAACTCCAGCAGCCCCGCCAGGGTGAACAGGTCGGCCGACCTGAGGAACAGGTACTGGAGCGCGATCCAGAAGAAGGAGATGGGCAGCGGGCCGGGGGAGGCGAGGAGGCCCGAGTCGGTCGCTACCCGCTTCCGCTTGATCTCCACCAGGGCGGCCACCGCCATGGCCGATCCTCTGCAGGTGCGTTACGCCCGTCTCGGTCTTGGTGGCCCGCCGCGCGAAGGGGATGATGAAGTGGTCGTAGACCGGGGCGAGGATCATGATGAAGAGGATGGGGAAGATCGGAAGGGAGGCTGGCGGGACCTCGAGGGAGCCCAGTTTGGTGTCCATGGTCGACGCTTGTTGGACCGAGAAGGTGGAGAGCTGGGCCAAGCAGCAGTTGAGTATGATGGTGCAGGCGAAGACGGGGAGGAGTTTCAGGACAACCTTGACGTCCTCGACTTGCTGGACGCTGCACTCCAGTGACCGGTTGATAGGCTTGCTTGTCACTGCTCTGTTCAGGAAGCTCAAGCTTCCATTCGAGGGAAGTGTCGCCACCTTTGATTTCTGGTCATCTTCTGCTCCTGCTTCGAATGCTTCCTGTTTGCGTGGGGCCGTCTGCGTTGTTGCATAAGCAGGGCTCGTGTTCATGCTTGCAATGGCATTGCTCGTGTTCCTGGATTTGCAGGGATTGAGCGTAGCAGCAACCGAAACCTGTCGCAACAAAGAATACATGAGCAAGATGACATGGTAACGGGTGATTACTGATCGGACACATGCGCATTCTTAAGAACTAAAGCGATCATGGGGCAGGCTCGAGCTGTGCCAGAAAAGGAGGTCTCCAGGCTCCTTCGGCCTCGGCAGGCTTCATAAACCGTCAGGTTCATGATAAGGTCTATCAAATCACCCTTTCCAGCAGAGACCAAGAGAAACCCAATCCAAGAAAATGAATGCAGACCTTGAAAATGGTCGTGAGCGGACTCCCGGAGGGGATCTTGTTCCTGTAAATGGCTGATCCAGCAAGAAAGATCGGGATGGACAGGAATATCGCGAGCATCGAGATCCCGAATCCCCATTGCCCGCCCTTGTTGTCCTTGTTGAATTATTGATCCAATTTCTAGAAACTTCATGAAAGATTTGAGCTAGAAAAGTCAAGAAAAATCCTTAAAAAAATCTAGCTTAGATGGCAAAGAAAAGTGTAGAAGTAAAAGTGTAGAATTCTCTAGAAAAAGAATGGCTCAACTACAATCTAGAACTCCCTAGATTAAGCCTAAGTGGACAACATTCTACACAAATCTAGAATGTTGGTAGAGCACCCTATAAATAGGAAAGAGGGGAGAGCTTAGTAGAACAAAAAATGTAAGCAAGCTCCTTCCCTTCCCTTTGTACCATAATCAATAATAAAAAATTTCTTTTTTGTTCCCTTGTATTCTCTTTTAACACACCTTGCACACACATCAAACACATGCTTCCGCAAATACCAACAGTGGTATCAGAGCCACGTCTTTGGTTGGTTTTGGGCGTTTGTCCTACCTACCCATTTCTAAAACTACCATTTCCAAATACCCACTAACTAAACCATGGCCAACTCTACCTCATTCTCATTTCCCATTCCCATTTTTGATGGGAACAACTATGACTTTTGGAGCATAAAAATGACTACATTCTTGATGGCCCAAGACTTATGGGACATCGTGGAAAAAGGTTGCGAGGCTCCGCCAGAAGGTGCAAGTGTTTCGAAGGATCAACTACAAAAGGATGCAAGGGCGTTATATTTTGTCCACCAAGCACTCTCGGAAACCGTATTTCCAAGAATTATTGGAGTGAGGACTGCAAAAGAGGCTTGGGATATACTACGAGAAGAATTTCAAGGATCGGAAAAGGTACGCATTATTCGCCTTCAAACTTTGAGAAGAGATTTTGAGAATTCTAAAATGAAAAATTATGAGACCGTACAAGAATATTGTGGAAAATTAAAGGAACTCGTTAATCAAATGAGAGCCTATGGAGATGGGATAACTGATCAAAGGGTTGTTGAGAAAATATTGATGTCACTTACCAAAAAATACAACTCCATAGTTACAACAATAGAAGGAACTAAAGACTTGACAACCCTATCAATAAGTGAATTAATTGGCTCTCTAGAAGCATATGAAAAAAGACTAATGGCACAAGAGGAAGATTCAATTGAAAGTGCCTTTTAGTCTAAAGTAAATATACGGTCTCATCAAACTAAAAATGGTGGAAGGAGCTCATGGAAAAACAAAAGAGGAGGAGAAACTATAAAAAAAGGAAAATTACCCACCTTGTGGTATTTGCAAAAAAACAAATCATTTGGAGAAAGATTGTTGGTTTAAAAATAAAAAACAATGCCGCTTTTGTAAAAGATATGGCCACCTAGAAAAAGATTGTTGCTCGAAAACAAATAATCGAGCAAACCATGTAGAAAAAAAAGAAAGTGAAGAGAATACATTTTACGTAGGCCAAGCGGCAAATAACAATAAAAGTGAAACATGGTACATCGATAGTGGGTGTAGCAATCACATGACGGGGGACGAATCTATATTTACCGATATTGATAAGTTGGTGAAATCCCAAGTAAAGCTGGGCAATGGTGCATTAGTAGATGTCAAAGGAAAAGGCACCATCACCGTGGAAACGAATAAAGGCCCAAAATATATACATAATGTATATTTAGTCTCTTGTCTTGCACTAAATCTCTTAAGTGTGGGCCAAATAATACAAAGTGGGTATTCTCTATATTTTAATAGAGATACCTGCATTATCTATGATAAATATAAAAATATCATTGCCTCTGTTAAGATGAAAAATAACAACTTTCCTATTCAATGGAACTATGTCAAAGATGTAGCCATGAAAGCTCAACTTGATGATTCATGGCTATGGCATCGAAGATTTGGCCACTTCAATTTTGCTGGGCTAAAAATTCTCCATCAGAAAAATATGATGAGAGATTTTCCAGCCATCACAGAAATTTCAGATGTTTGTGAAGGCTGTCTTCTTGGAAAACAACAGAGACAATCATTCCCATCTGGAGGTGCATGGAAAGCTAAGAAGCCATTAGGACTTGTCCACACGAACGTGTGCGGTCCGATGAGGACACCTACACCCAGTCAAAATAAATATTTCATCCTATTCATTGACGATTACACAAGAATGACGTGGGTATACTTTCTTCGAGAAAAATCTGAAGTTTTCTCTATCTTTAGAAAATTCAAGAACCACGTCGAGAATCAAAGTGGCCAAAGAATCAAAGTCCTAAGAAGTGACAGAGGCACATAATACAATTCAAATGAGTTTAATAAATTTTGTGAAGATGAAGGAGTTCATCATCAACTAACTGTTGGCTACGCCCAGAGCAAAATGGAGTAGCTGAAAGGAAAAATAGAACCGTCATGGAAATGGCAAGGTCTATGCTAAAGGAGAAAGGCCTTCCCAACACTTTTTGGGAAGAAGCAGTTTATACTACAATATACCTGTTAAACAGGTGTCCAACTACAGCTGTTCAAAATAAAACACCAGTTGAAGCACGGAGTGGACGGAAGCCTTCAGCAAAGCATCTCAAAGTGTTTGGATGCATATGCTACGTCCACATCCCTACTCAAAAAAGGAGTAAGCTAGATGAAAAGACAGAAAAGGGAATATTCCTCGGCTACAGTGACCAATCAAAAGGATATCGAATTTACAACCTAAGAACTAAAAAGCTTATGATTAGTCGAGACGTCGAGAATGCTGCTTGTAATTGGGAAGACGAGAAGATCGAGGAGAAGTATATCACCTTGCCAGACATACCACCTGCTCAAGAGGAGTCAACGTCACAAGAAGAAGGAGAAGTACCGGATTCCACCACTCACGACATAACTCCACCAAGCTCTCCAAGAGTGACGCAAGAAGAATCTACTCCAGAGTCTCCAGTACTAAGGGTAAAAGCCCTTAGAAGAATTTACGACACATGCAACTTTGCTATTTTGGAACCAGAAAACTACGAACAAGCATCCAAAGATGAAGTCCGGATAAAAGCCATGGAGGAAGAGATCAAGATGATCGACAAAAATGAAACTTGGGAGCTTGTCGATCGACCCGAAGACAAAGAGATCATTGGCGTCAAGTGGGTCTACAAGACGAAGCTCAACGCGGATGGATCAATTCAGAAGCATAAAGCAACACTTGTGGTAAAAGGATACTTGCAACAGCCAGGTATTGACTATACTGAAACTTTCTCTCCTGTTGCTCGCCTTGATACTATTCGGGCTTTCATAGCTCTAGCAGCACAAAAAGAATGGAAGATCCATCAACTAGATGTAAAATCAACATTCTTAAATGGATATCTTCAAGAAGAAATTTATGTAGCTCAACCAAAAGCCTTTACTATCAAAGGCAATGAAGAAAAAGTCTTAAAGCTTAAGAAGGCCCTATACGGCTTAAAACAAGCACCACGTGCGTGGTATAGTAGAATCGATGAGTACTTCATCAAGCAAGGATTTAGGAGGAGTATGAGTGAGCCGACACTCTACATCAAAACCCAAGGTAAGTCCGACACTCTCATTGTCTCTCTATATGTAGATGATCTCATATATACAGGAAACAATGAGACAATGATCCGAGAATTTAAAGAAGAAATGATGAAGACATTTGAAATGACGGACTTGGGCTTGATGAACTATTTCCTCGGTATTGAAGTCAATCAAGATGAAGGAATTTTCATCTCGCAAAAGAAATATGCAGAAAAGCTCGTTGAAAAATTCAAAATGAGTAATTGCAAAACAATGGCAACACCACTTGTGATGAATGAGAAACTATTGAAAAATGATGCAGCTGAAAAAGCAGATGCTTCACTCTATAGGAGCCTAATTGGGAGTCTACTATATCTTACAGCTACACGGCCAGATATTATGTACGCGGCAAGTTTACTATCACAATTTATGCAAAGTCCAAGCCAAATTCATTTTGGAGTAGCCAAGAGAATTCTAAGATATTTACGAGGATCCACTGATTATGGTATTTTGTACCGACCTAGTGCAACAACTAAGTTGATTGGTTATACTGATAGCGATTGGGCAGGATCATCTGATGACAGGAGGAGCACCACTGGTTATGCATTCACATTAGGTTCTAGAATATTTTCATGGATATAAAAAAAACAAGACTCAGTGGCACAGTCTACTGCAGAAGTTGAATACATCGCAACTGCAATGACCACCAATCAAGCAATATGGCTTCGAAGAATTCTAGAAGACATTGGAGAAGCACAGACAGAACCGACTCCGTTACAGTGTGACAATAAGTCCGCAATCGCTATATCAAAGAATCCAGTATTCCATGGAAGAACCAAGCATATAGACATCAAATATCACTTCATACGAGAGGCGCAAAATAACAAAGATATCGAGCCTAAATATTGCAAAACCAAGAAACAAGTAGTGGACATCTTCACTAAAGCACTACTGCTAGCCAAGTTCGAGACATTGCGGGAAATGCTTGGAGTAACACAAAATTGGATCAAGGAGGAGTGTTGAATTATTGATCCAATTTCTAGAAACTTCATGAAAGATTTGAGCTAGAAAAGTCAAGAAAAATCCTTAAGAAAATCTAGCTTAGGTGGCAAAGAAAAGTGTAGAAGCAAAAGTGTAGAATTCTCTAGAAAAAGAATGCTCAACTACAATCTAGAACTCCCTAGATTAAGCTAAGTGGACAACCTTCTACACAAATCTAGAATTTTGGTAGAGCACCCTATAAATAGAAAAGAGGGGAGAGCTTAGTAGAACAAAAAATGTAAGCAAGCTCCTTCCCTTCCCTTTGTACCATAATCAATAATAAAAAATTTCTTTTTTGTTCCCTTGTATTCTCTTTTAACACACCTTGCACACACATCAAACACACGCTTCCGCAAACACCAACAGTCCTCAACCAAGACCACCAACGTGACCGCAATCAGGTTATCGCAGGAGAGGCAGAACACGAAGTAGTTGAAGAGGTGGACCTCTACTTCCTCCCCTGCGACGTGGTGTCGTCGAACTGCTCAGCCCCCAACCCCGAGCGCCACCATATAGAGCCTCGCGAACAGCATCACCACCTTTCGGCCACTGACCTCTTGGCATACGGCCGTGGGGTCGGCCTCGTTGCAGGGCAGCGGCTTCAGCGAGGCCGACTTGGCCTGCAACGTGAGTATGACCAAGCCCTGTTGCACAAAGAGAGTCGCTCTAGCACACGGCATCTCGACACCGGCGAGGGTCGACTGCACTTCTCCTGCCATCGGTATCTGGCGAAAAGCTTATCATGGCGTGACCCGTGATATAATTCGTTCGTCAATTGGATCGCCCATCAAAACCAAAGACATCCCCCCACACAAATTTCAGTATGTTATCCCATGATCATGAATCCAACAAGTCACGAGGCTAATTGTGATCTGCTCGTGCTTCCCTTCTTTTACAGTTACCATAAAGTTTCCATCTACAAAGCAGGTACAACCGCATTTGCCAAAGCTTAAGGTTCATGTGATTTGCTCTTGCTCCCTCTCGTTTAAAAAACAAAGAAATTTTATTTTTGGTGGGTTAGCACTAGCAGCTTCCCCTTTGAAAAAAAATGACATTACGTGCGGAGAATTTCCCTATAAGGAGGCGACATTTTGGAAATGGGGCCCCCAGGCCCTCAGGCCACGTGTCAATGGCCCGGCAGCGACAAATGCTTCACACGAAATGTCAACGTTCGAGAACCTTTGGCTCCTCAAAAGGCCAAACAAAAGACACAAATTGCATCCACCTCACGATCGCACGCGTGGCTTTTTAGGTCTTGACCATTGACAGGGTGCCCTAACTTACGACAAACTTGACGAGAGTACAACAATACAACATATGCCCACAGACGAATTGGTGCCGAATTTTCGACTTCGGTCATGGCGCATCGATGCACCTAGCCGTAAGCCAGCACTAATAGACTGCACTAATAGACGGGGTATGCTCCGATTGGAAGTGTTTAAGACCAACAGTGTTTGACCCAAATCAAAAGAGGTCTAGGACAAGACAAAAGGTCATGATCATGTTCCGTTTCCATCCCCTCATTACCAAGATAAGATCGCTAATCTATTGGGAGAGATCTTGTTCAGTCAACATCTCGGACAATGACCACACGAGTGGGACTCATCCACACTTGTCTTCGGTGCGACGATGGGACGCTGAAGATGGCACGTGCGTGCATGGGGGGTGACAAATGGCACGGTGGCTCGACTTCATTGGCCAGAGTTTTCATGCCGCACCGCATTGCATTGTCAATGAATGGGACAAGAATTAACACCTTTTGGGATTATCTGACGAGGGCTTTCAAAGCTGAAATTGAGAGAGGGAGAGGAGTCTCTAACATGATTGTCCTATGAAACGACACTATTGTCGAGGGAACTCCATGTGATTGGAGCAAAAGTTGCCCTGAGGACTAATTGCAAAGGGGCCCATCACAGTCAAGCTCAGCAATTATGTTGATGTTAGATTTTTAGATCCAGGTCCCAAGATTTGCAACAACCTATTGAAAGATGTCTCCTTATGTCAGCACTCCCCGGCACCGACCGAGCAGAGGGTGGCCACAAGGGAGGGGAGGCGTGGGTCGATGAGCTCGAGCTCGCCGCAGATGAATGGCCGTGCAGGTTCGAGGAGGCTTTGGAGGTCGGTGGCGGTGGGAGGAGAGAGAGATTTTGGTGTTGCTGTGGAGGCCACAGTACGGTTCGTTTGATTGAGAGGGAGAGATAGAGAGCGAGAGGCGATGGAGTTTCGATAGCTGAGTTTGTGTTTTCTATGGTGTTGCTATGAAGGCCATAGAATTTGCTAAGAGAGAGACGGAGAGTGATGATGGAGTTTAAGTTTGGATTGTCTGTGGAAGAAGAGAGACTGCTGGAGGAGTAAGGTTTTCTTGTGAGCTAGCGTTTGTGTTTGTTGAGATATTTATAGCATCTTTTGGTGGACTATGTGCTTGCTACTGGACTTAGCTAAAGATCAAATATCAAAATGAGAAACAAAAAATATTAAAATTAATAGCTGGTATATTTATGACAAATTTTATCTTCCGTTAAATATTAATATCAAATTATTGAGTTTGATAATTCATGGCAGTTAAAGAATGTTCTATTTTTAATTTTTCACGGCCTGTTGATCTTTGTCTTTGAAATACCTTGGAGACAATAGAAAGCATCAGATGCCTTTTCTGCCGGTGCTCGATATTGAATGGAAGCAACCTCAATGACAAAGACATTATCCTGGAGATAAACTCGTCTATCAACATATAATGACTGGTCAACTTTTGAGCTGTTTCTCTTTCTAATCTCGCACCTTGCTTAATGCTTCAAAAATGAAGTAGACAACAAAGGAAAACATAAAAGTGGTGTCAATTCTACCGTAGCTTCTGACCAATGCACATGCTTATGCTACCACCTAATCAACTTCCACATAAACTAGGAAAACATGTATCTATGCATTGTCAAACATCTTCAACTCAAATTTAAGAAAACTATTCCCAACTTCAGCGAAGACAAGATATTCGCCCTTATACAGCGTAGTCCAAGCCAATGTAATAGCCAATCAACAGCGGAAGGGAAATCGCCGTGCCCAACACCACCCTAAAGAGAATTAAACAAGAGTAGATCAATTAGCAATTGTTAATCATATACTTAAGCTCCAACAATCTTTTAAAATAAGAAAAATGTGACTTCCGAATGATGAACTTACGCAGTACTAACAACGTTCGCATGTAATCCGTACTCGTTGCCAAACACGAAAGAAGCTATGGCTTGTGGAATTGCTGCCTATACCGGAAAAATAATGATGATAATTAAATAAATTGAATATGAAACAGATTATGTAAATATGAAATGTTTATTATTGATGAATAAACAAAACAAACTGAAGCCAACCTAAATGATGGCCATCTGTAAAGCAGGCCCGTGCAAGCCCACAACAAGAGAGCAAACGGCCATGATTGCGGGCCCCACCACAAACCTTGAGACCAATCCTAAAACAGTGGGACCCGTTCCGCATGCTATAACCCTCGTTTGCATTGCTATGAATATCCATGCAATTCGCATGCGCCATGCACACTTTCATTAGATCATCTAAGAAGAAGCAGTGATTCGAAAGTGTGCACATACCGATGTTGAACATGGAAAATACCTGTTGGCCATGAGAGCCAAGTGAGGCCGAGAACATTGGCATACACGTTAGGGTTCATGGCCATCTTCATCCCCATTACTCCCGCTAAAGATCAGTAGCTCCTCCTCTCTTGATCAACCACGCCATTATTTTTGGGAGGATCCATCATCCTCATTTTTCTGAACTCGAGCCTCATTTTTCTGAACTCGAGAAGCAGAAGAACTAGAGGGATCCAAACGAGAGATTGTACCATGAACAGCTGGGCCACCAGGTTGACGCCCCACTGGCCGTACATGGCCCGCATCATCGGCACGCCGACGACGAGCAGGTTCATCATCGTACACAACGAGAACGTTGTGATGATCCACTCGTAGCTCGCCCTGCTGCTGAACCTCCCCAGAGCCAAGGATAGCAAGGATGGCGAGCTTGGACAGGGGCCGTGAGGAGAGACGGAAGTTTTTATGTGGGCTGTGAATTCGAACCCAAAGAGGGGGAGAACGATAGGGCGATGAAACGCTTTATGCCGTTGCACTGCTCCTGGGTGAAGAGGTGCCACCACTTAACAGAGCCGTAGCCAAGCATCTTGGTGAGGACTGAGGAGTGACCTATGCTTGATAGGAATCGAAGATATTGTGCCCATGCTTTATAATGTCAAGCTCAATCTACGAAACAACATCCGTGCCCCGAAAAAAAACCCTAATTCTCGCGCCGTTTTAGGGCCGCCAGTACCGTCTGAAGCGCCGGAAAACTCCAATCACAGAGGAGAGAGAAAGAAGAGACAGAAGGAGAGAAAGAGAGACGGACCTGGTTGAGTTTCTTCTTTACGCTGTTTATGCTTCTTTTAAAGAGACGGACCTGGTTGAGTTTCTTCTTCACGCTCTTTATGCTTCTTTTAGAGAGACGGACCTGGTTGAGTTTCTTCACGCTCTTTATGCTTCTTTTAGAGAGACCTGGTTGAGTTCTGGTTGAGTTTCTTCTTCACGCTCTTTATGCTTCTTTTAGAGAGACGGACTGGTTGAGTTTCTGGTTGAGTTTCTTCTTCACGCTCTTTATGGTCTTCTTCACGCTCTTTATGCTTCTTTTTTTTCTCGGGAGGGCGAAATTGACCAGGAAGATATTTCTTCGGTCCCGCTTTATATAAGGGGAGTACGGCGGTAGAGGATGACGACGTCTGCCAACAGAATCCCCTAGAATACTTTCGAAACCCAACAATAGATTTAAAATCGCGGTGTGTTTTAAGGAAAGAGGAGTTGGAGCGTATCGAGATTCCAGTAAAGGGTGGTTAACGCCATCTAGATTTTCTCTCTTTCGAACCTTCCGTCCCCTTGAATCCGCAAGCTTAATCTTAAATTTGGAGACCGCATGATAATCTTATTCGAGACTCCGCGTGGATAGTCTTTCTATCTTTGATTTGCGCAATAATCTATTGAGTATTTTGCTTTGTCCGAGAAAAGGAAAAAACATGACATTTCATTAGACGAATTACGACTCTCAAAATTGACCATAAACTATTCAAGAATTTACCATTTGAAAACTAGATAGCTCCCGTTCAAATCTCACAAGTTGCAAGCAATCATTCTTTTTTTGGGTTATCGGGATCTTGCTTATAAATGATAAAGGCCTTAATTTGATCCAAATAGATTTTTTCTAGTCTGAGTGGATTTCCAAGTTTGAATATTTTGCAATTTAAATTCATAAGGAAACCTCATCTAGGCTAGTTTATTAATTCGAGCTATCCTGATTTGAGTGAGTTTCTTAATTTGAGTGTTCTCTAGTTTCCCAATTAGTGGTGATCAGGTTCAGGGTGGGTAGGGTTTAGACCTGGACCTTGATTGGGTCCAGGGTGGGTAGGGTTTAGATTTGGACCTTGTACCCGACACTATTATAACCGGTTCCCCTTTTTTGAACCATGTACCCGACCCTGTTTGTATTGGACCATATACCCGACTCACCCTGTTTTTTCGGTCCGGTCAACCATGTTTCCATTGGAACCTATTTTGCAATCTCCCGATATCCTATACAACTTCGAATTTTATATTAATACACGAGAAAATAACGTAATCATTCTAATTTGTATCGAAATATTAAGCACTTGTATAAATAAATATATGAACTTTTTGACTAAATAAAAAATTAAGGATCCATGGGGCTAATTATAATAAATAAAATCATTAGTCAAAGAATTAGCAACAAACATGGTCTATATTAATTTTATTCTCACAACTACTATATGAAGCTACTCATTTATGCAAGCATAACTCCTCTTACAAAAGTGAAATTAGGCAAGCTAATCCACGTGGTAGACAAGAATTTAGCGGCAACGAACACCATCCATCCATCGGACGATGTGAGAGGGAGCCGATGAGGGAGGGAATCGAGTGAGGAAGAGGAACGATGAAGGAGGAGTGATGCGCGTGTTTAAGAGAGCCAAGAGGAAAAACGCCGTGTGATTGTGAGAGTAAGAATAGAAATAAGAGGAAAAAATAGAGTTTTTGATTTGTACTTACAAAATCGGTTCCAAAATCGGTTCGGGAACCAGTTTCTGAGTGGGTAATCAATCGAATCGATTTCGAAATTTGGGAACTTGTTCTCGGACCGGTTTCAACGGGAACTGGCTCCTAACCCTATTTTCCGGGTGGGTCGGTCCGGTTTCCCGTATACTCGATTCGGTTGCACACCCCCATTTTCTATCTAGAGTAAGCTTTCCCAAATTGGGTTTTTCAATTTGGATACAGATGTTATATATTTAATATATGGGATTCTATTGGGCTATGACACATGCTAGAGCAAACAGTAAGAATATTAGGATTTTTCAATGAAGTTTAAGTGCAAAGTGGATAGTTAATTTTTTATTTTTCCTCCTACTTTTTGTCCTCTTTCTTTTTGGGCCAATTTTGCTATTTTCATTTTAAAAAGTAAATTGCGCAACAAAACTACAAAGTACTGTGTGTATGAGGACTAAACATGTTATATGTCTACAAATAGAGAAAATCCACGATTCACTTGAATATTGTTAATAAATAGATATATGGATATATTCAATTAAACATGTTAGATGTCTAACCATGAATGTACCACAAAAGAAAAAGAGTTAATACAAAAAAAATCTAAACTTGTATACTTATAATAAATTTACCTCAAACTAATTTTTTGACTACTAAAAAGTCACAATTTAATATATTTGTGATAAATTTATCTTCAGTTAGTTTCCATTAAATTAAATTAATATTATAAATAAATAAAAAAATTGAACGGAGGGTAAAATCTCAAACCGGTATACCCATCCATTGTCATATGCCATTTTTGCTCAACAATTTGATAGTAAATTTAACGGAAAGTAAATTTATCACGGTTATACCGTTCGGAAATAAGTTTGTAATTGATGTATCAATTTGAATTTTTTTTTATATTATTAAATAAAAATTACGGTTTGGGTACCAACATCCAAAATAAGTGGGTCCTGCGAAGGTAATATTAGAGAAGACGTCTGAGTGAGTCCCACCAAATCGCGAGTCTCACGTTTTTTTTTTTTTTTTGGGGTTATGGCGAGTCTCACGTTGACGATGTAGATTTTTTTTTTTGTTGTTTTTTATTTGGCCTATAGGTCGGGGGCCATGTTGTATCAAGCACAATACCGGATTCCCTACAAAAATAATTTTTTTTTCAGTACGTTTTGTTAAAAAAAATTGTTTGAAAATAATTTTCGTAAAAAATAATCCTTTATGTCGTCTTAGATAATTAGCCAATAAATTTCATTATCGATAATAATTTATTTATGACCATTTTCATGGATGATGAAATATTTTTTGTTCATTTATTTTTATAAGTGATATGAACGATCGTTTTTAAGAAAATATCTTTCGAATCATTCATATTCCATAAAACGGACATAACGTCATTTTCTAACTCTTTATTCATTATGTGAGTCTCGTGTACTTATATTTTTCTATCCATGACTCATATGCAATAAGCCCATCGGTGAGTTAGAGTTTCATTTTTTATCGAATTTATAACTCTTGCATCCGATTTCCGACCTTATAATCCATAACACTTGTTCCGGCTTTCCTTTGAGGACATGCTTTTGGAAAGGGAATACTCACACGAATTGTCCGTGAACTTCATTCTAAATGTGTAGAGTCGTCTCAAAACTTTTAATTTACACAATATTATCCATAAATTTTGACCAAACGTGTAATGCCGCTTTTTAAATTTTAATTTACTATTGGAAAGCAAGTGCGCTAAGTCTCATGACGAAAGCAAACTAGTATCCACGAAAAAATCTCCCCCAATAGGATCCCATGTTAAAGTCGAACAATATTATTTGAAGGCTTATGCAGATGAATATTCAAAACATTTTGGTACCTAATGTGGTCCTGAATTTTGATCCAAATTTGCAGTGTGACTAGTGTCGTCTCTAAATTTTTAATTTAATTTTGGAAAGCAGGCGTATCTGAGGCACTTGAACCAGTAGATCCCAAGACAAAAATCATACTGACATCCACGAAAAGAGTGCTATTGCCCTCTCCCTCCCTCCCTCCCCTTCTCTCTCGATCTCTATCTCTCTCTCCGTGAGATCTTATGCTAAAGTTGAACGGTAGATGAAATATCCAAAACACTTTGGAACTCACTTCTCTTCTTCCACGCCTTCCATTTCCCTGTCATTCAAGCTTCGAGTTCGATCATCTCATTTGCAGAGAGGCGAAGTATACTGACGTTTTCAAGTAGCAAAAGCCACGACGCAGGCGTTGAAAAAGATGGAGTTCTCATGTCCTTTTTTCCCCTCTCGGATTTTAATCTATGCGAAATTCTCATGCCATACACCGCTTGCGTGCTGTCGCCTTTTTTATTACTTCCAAGAACTTTGGGCTTTTGGGAAAGTGCATGCACTTTCGATCTGTACTTCGATAACACGATGGATTTCTGTCGAAACTCACATTTTTCCTTATTTTGGACGCATTTAAAATACGTCGAGTTCGGGTCGAGAATTGCCGGCTGTGTCGACCGTGGTAAATGGTAGTCTGTTTTATCTTCTTTTGGCTATTTGAGGGAAAAGCTGTTTTAATGGGACGCGTCATCGCTGGTCACTGCTGCCGGACGAATCACGAGTTGGTTGAAACTTGCGATTAAGTGCGAAGATGGTTCGGTGAAGAAAAGCTGAGGATTCCTAATTCAGCTAGACGTTACTACAAGCCAAAAGTAGCATACGTGAAAGTTTAAGTAGGGCCGCACAGGCCGAGTCTTTTGAAAGATATTTCGGATCGGCCCAAACAAACCGGCCCAGCTGTTTTGCTGGGCCCAAACTGGTGCTCCTTTTTTATTTTTCATTTTCTTTAACATATCCTTCTCGATTACGAATTTACAGTTGATATCCCATAACAACATTTAGGAAGTTTACTCTCCCCGACTTCGATCTTGCTCATGTTGCAAGTCCTACACATCGAAGAAAAGGGACGAGACTCTATCCCCATTGGCATCTTAAACCCAAAGTCCCCTCTATCCAAATCATCAAATTCGAGCGAATGAGGATGGCCGCACAATATATGAACGATACATCGTTGTCAAGACATCGATGGAGATACAGAATAGGGAGAGCATCTGCGAGTTAAATTGATAATTTGTATCAAAATGGGCTAGAACTTACGAAAAGTTGAAAAGTAGATTTTATAGAACCAACCCCCGATCCTATTTCATTACCATATGAAGATTGATCAGGAGGCGAGAGGATTCCAATGCTTTCGACTTGGGACCGATGATTGTGGAACTTAGATTTAAGTGGAGGGTCATGGCGCCGAGCTACGATGCGAATTCTCCACAAGGTAGCAGGCTAATTACGATCTGGCTTCCGGATCACATACACGTGTACATTCGCTGCCATCTTTTTGTTCAGATCATTTTTGCCAGGATGATTAGTGGGTGACGTGGCAAGTCGAGCCAATCATTGGCAACACTTCCGGACATGGGAGACATAGACAGGTGAGGAACGTACTGCGACGTGAAATACAGATCGAAACTGTATGGCACTTTCACGCGAAGGTAATATTAGAGAAGACGTCCGAGTGAGTCCCACCATATCGCGAGTCTCACGTTTTCTTTCTTCTTTTTTTGGTCATGGCGAGTCTCACGTTGACGACGTGGTTTTTATTTCAGTTGATAATTACATAAAACACATGAATGCCATTAATCCACTTGTGCCACATGATTTTTGTTCGGATAGATGTTATTCGATAACCTAACTACAAAGGGAATATTGGTCAGCATTAGAACATCATCAACAGAAGCTAGATTTATAAGATATTTTCTAATGCACATTCAGCAGCCAAACCAACAGGATTTGATTTATCTTTTCATTTGGAAGTTGATGCCAACATCATGTGTTGGCAATTTAGATAAAAAAAAATGTAAATCAATTAATCCCAGCCTTGCAATGGTTGAGAATGTGCCTGAAATTCTCCAGGAAACACACAATAGTGAAACACATTAGGCACTCCTCGTCTGGGAATAAACCAATAGAATTGCCTACCTTGGCACTCTTAGATATTTAAACCTCTTAATTTTGTGGGTAAGGTTAAAAACAAAAACTCTCATATTGCTTAAACATATATCCAACAGGAGCTATAATGATTCTGCAGGAACTCGTCTGCGGGGGAAAACTTTTACTTTTCAGTAGGGCTAAGGAAACAATGTTAGTATGGCCCACCTTCTGTAAACTAAGTAAAAGAAAAATGCAACATCCTATCATCATAAAAGAAATCAGGATCTACCTGCATTTATCTCATTCATTGCTCGCTTCACATGCTCATCTGGTTCTATATCAACAATTAGAGTCTGAACAATCTCATATCCATAAGCTGACATAGCCTGCAAGTGCAGAATGGACAAATGAAACACAGTCCCCTTCAACGAAATCATCAAGGAGTACCTGAATCATAAGATATGCCTTCTCAAGTTCGTCCTCTACAGCTTTTGCTATTTCATTCTTCTGTTCAAACGTCGAATCAAGTTCCAGCTTGGGAACACTTGCACGAATGACTAAGCCAAAAAAAAAGTAATTTCTGCCCCATCTCTGACATTCAAGCATACTGGCATGAGGAAGCAATAATTACTCCAAAGCAAACAATATGGTCAATAATTTAGTAAGATTTCATGTTAAGATCCCAAGATATGCAAATGAATATTCATATCAAATATGCACTTAAACAATGCTTCATGAAACAGTGAAAGTAAGCAAACTAGCTCAAACTCTGATTACTTCTGTTGCCTCAACATAAAAATGAAAAGGTCGAAATGACCACGGATCATGTTGCTAAAATGCTGGAGGGAGAACTTTCAATAAACATTCAGCTCCAAATAAGTCTTCCAAAAAATCAACTCAGAAAAAGGAGGATTTATATATCGAGGTGATAGTTAGCACTCTTCATGTGTATGAATAATTATTATCCCTCTTATTTGAAAAAACTTGACGCTGCCGTGTCAGATATTAGAAATAGCTCAAAAGAGATGTTCAACTTCAAAGTGGATCGTGAAACCAGAGTACCAATGGGACCATTGCCTCTTGTACCAGAGATACATTCCCCTTTGTTAAGGGATTATCTTATGAGTCTCTAGTGTGTGATTAGCTAGTGCAGAGTCTAGCTAGGCAAAATCCTGTAGAATTCTTCTCTATTTTTTCGCGTTGTTGGACCATATAGAATTCAATTCAATTCCTTGGGATCCATAGCTTCTAAATTTTTTGCCCTTGACGTTGTTCAATCTATCGTGTAATGTAACAAAGATTTAGAGAAGGAGCAGTGAGAATTTGTTACGTTGGTAGAAATTTCCTTGATGTAATTTGCAGTTTTTCCATAACTTTAATCAAAGAGGTTGATGTTCGGATGAGGAAAGGAATTTCTTGAACTCTTTTTTGACGCTGTTTATGAAGATGTGTATGAGATTATCATAATTTCAGCGTATGATTTATACAATATCGAACCCTATGTCAAGATCAAACACAAGAAGCATGCATACTGTTCTTTTGAGAAATTGACGGATGGATTCATGTTTTTGCCTCGAAAATGGCTGAAAGGGGTCTAGGGCTTACTTAGGTTCAAGACAAACAAAAAATATATAATATTTTTGACATAAATTTAAGATTGTTTTCCCTCTACAAAGAAAAGACAAAAAAAGAAAAAGAAAAAAGAGAGAGAGAGAGACAAGTGGAGATGCGGGTACCCATCCCCGTACCTCTCGCATGCTAAGCGATCGCTCTACCATCCGAGCTACATCCCCATGACGGATAATTCGATGTTAATAATTAAAAAATTAACTTAAAAAAAAAAAAAGACAAGGGAGAATTGAGAAATCTTTAATTCCAAAAAAAGCAACTCATCAAACGGTGATGCGCAAAGTAAATTAACTGTTCCTATCTTTTTTCACCTCGCTCTTGCATCAAATGAGAGTATCCCTACGGTTACAAGAAAAGCCCCCATGCATGCATGGATAATCTCACAACCAAACTGTCACCATTTTTTTCATTAAAAAAAAAAAAAAACTGTCACCATTTTACCTATCAACCCCAACTCTCTCTAAAAGTATAATTATATACAGTGGAAATAGTTCTCGTTTTCTCAAATTTAGCACCACAATCTCCATCAATTTCGCCTCACTTGCTAGACCCCGCGGACCTGTACTTGTACCTACTGGCCCAGAACAGGTAGTTCAGGAAGTTCAGCCCGCTGAGCACGCACATTAGCCAGTAGAACCTCTCCAGATGGTACCCGTTCAAGCTCGCGCCCACGAGCCAAGGCCGGTGACCGGAATGGCCAGTCGCGGTGTTCACGATCGGCACAATCACCGTGCTCAGGTAGTACCCCATGGCCAGGGAGGCCCACGAGAGGGCTGTTGCCAGGGACCTCATGCTGGCTGGGGCCTCCGAGAAGAAGAACTCCAGCAGCCCCGCCAGGGTGAACAGGTCGGCCGACCTGAGGAACAGGTACTGGAGCGCGATCCAGAAGAAGGAGATGGGCAGCGGGCCGGGGGAGGCGAGGAGGCCCGAGTCGGTCGCTACCCGCTTCCGCTTGATCTCCACCAGGGCGGCCACCGCCATGGCCGATCCTCTGCAGGTGCGTTACGCCCGTCTCGGTCTTGGTGGCCCGCCGCGCGAAGGGGATGATGAAGTGGTCGTAGACCGGGGCGAGGATCATGATGAAGAGGATGGGGAAGATCGGAAGGGAGGCTGGCGGGACCTCGAGGGAGCCCAGTTTGGTGTCCATGGTCGACGCTTGTTGGACCGAGAAGGTGGAGAGCTGGGCCAAGCAGCAGTTGAGTATGATGGTGCAGGCGAAGACGGGGAGGAGTTTCAGGACAACCTTGACGTCCTCGACTTGCTGGACGCTGCACTCCAGTGACCGGTTGATAGGCTTGCTTGTCACTGCTCTGTTCAGGAAGCTCAAGCTTCCATTCGAGGGAAGTGTCGCCTCCTTTGATTTCTGGTCAACTTCTGCTCCTGCTTCGAATGCTTCCTGTTTGCGTGGGGCCGCCTGCGTTGTTGCATAAGCAGGGCTCGTGTTCATGCTTGCAATGGCATTGCTCGTGTTCCTGGATTTGCAGGGATTGAGCGTAGCAGCAACCGAAACCTGTCGCAACAAAGAATACATGAGCAAGATGACATGGTAACGGGTGATTACTGATCGGACACATGCGCATTCTTAAGAACTAAAGCGATCATGGGGCAGGCTCGAGCTGTGCCAGAAAAGGAGGTCTCCAGGCTCCTTCGGCCTCGGCAGGCTTCATAAACCGTCAGGTTCATGATAAGGTCTATCAAATCACCCTTTCCAGCAGAGACCAAGAGAAACCCAATCCAAGAAAATGAATGCAGACCTTGAAAATGGTCGTGAGCGGACTCCCGGAGGGGATCTTGTTCCTGTAAATGGTTGATCCAGCAAGAAAGATCGGGATGGACAGGAATGTCGCGAGCGTCGAGATCCCGAATCCCCATTGCCAGCCCTTGTTGTCCTCAACCAAGACCACCAACATGACCGCAATCAGGCCACCGCAGGAGAGGCAGAACACGAAGTAGTTGAAGAAGGTGGACCTCTGCTTCCTCCCCTGCGGCGTGGTGTCGTCGAACTGCTCAGCCCCGTGCGATGGCAGCGAGCCCTTTATCCCCCCAACCCCAAGCGCCACCAGATAGAGCCCCGCGAACAGCATCACCGCCTTCCGGCCACTGACCTCTTGGCATACGGCCGTGGGGTCGGCCTGGTTGCAGGGCGGCCGACTTGGCCTGCAACGTGAGTATGACCAAGCCCTGTTGCACAAAGAGAGTCGCTCTAGCACACGTCATCTCGACACCGGCGAGGGTCGACTGCACTTCTCCTGCCATCGGTATCTGGCGAAAAGCTTATCATGGGCGTAACCCGTGATATAATTCGTTCATCAATTGGATCGCCGATCAAAACCAAAGACATCCCCCACACAAATACTGTTATCCCATGATCATGAATCCAACAAATCACGAGGCTAATTGTGATCTGCTCGTGCCTTCTTTTACAGTTACCATAAAGTTTCCATCTACAAAGCAGGTACAACCGCATTTGCCAAAGCTTAAGGTTCATGTGATTTGCTCTTGCTCCCTCTCGTTTAAAAAAAAATAAATTTTATTTTTGGTGGGTTAGCACTAGCAGCTTCCCCTTTGAAAAAAAAATGACATTACGTGCGGAGAATTTCCCTATAAGGAGGCTACATTTTGGAAATGGGCCCCCCAGGCCCTCAGGCCACGTGTCAATGGCCCGGCAGCGACAAATGCTTCACACGAAACGTCAACGTTCGAGAACCTTTGGCTCCTCAAAAGGCTAAACAAAAGACACAAATTGCATCCACCTCACGATCGCACGCGTGGCTTTTTAGGTCTTGACCAATGACAGGGTCCCCTAACTTACGACAAACTTGACGAGAGTACAACAATACAACATATGCCCACAGGACGAATTGGTCCCGAATTTTCGACTTCGGTCATGGCGCATCGATGCACCTAGACGTAAGCCGGCACTAATAGACTGCACTAATAGACGGGGTATGCTCCGATTGGAAGTGTTTAAGACCAACAGTGTTTGACCCAAATCAAAAGAGGTCTAGGACAAGACAAAAGGTCATGATCATGTTCCGTTTCCATCCCCTCATTACCAAGATAAGATCGCTAATCTATTGGGAGAGATCTTGTTCAGTCAACATCTCGGACAATGACCACACGAGTGGGACTCATCCACACTTGTCTTCGGTGCGACGATGGGACGCTGAAGATGGCACGTGCGTGCATGGGGGTGACAAATGGCACGGTGGCTCGACTTCATTGGCCAGAGTTTTCATGCCGCACCGCATTGCATTGTCAATGAATGGGACAAGAATTAACGCCTTTTGGGATTATCTAACGAGGGCTTTCAAAGCTGAAATTGAGAGAGGGAGAGGAGTCTCTAACATGATTGTCCTATGAAACGACACTATTGTCGAGGGAACTCCATGCGATTGGAGCAAAAGTTGCCCTGAGGACTAATTGCAAAGGGGTCCATCACAGTCAAGCTTAGCAATTATATTGATGTTAGATTTTTAGATCCTGGTCCCAAGATTTGCAACAACCTATTGAAAGATGTCTCCTTATGCCAACACTCCCCGGCACTGACTGAGCGGAGGGTGGCCACAAGGGAGGGGAGGCGTGGGTCGATGAGCTCGAGCTCGCCGCATATGAATGGCCGCGCGGGTTCGAGGAGGCTTTGGAGGTCAGTGGCGGCGGGAGGAGAGAGAGATTTTGGTGTTGCTGTGGAGGCCACAGCACGGTTCGTTTGATTGAGAGGGAGAGATAGAGAGCGAGAGGCGATGGAGTTTCGATAGCTGAGTTTGTGTTTTTTATGGACACGAATGGGAAGAATTCGCGTTTTTATGGCGGGAGGAGAGAGAAAATATGGTGTTGCTATGAAGGCCATAGAATTTGCTAAGAGAGAGACGGAGAGTGATGATGGAGTGTAAGTTTGGATTGTCTGTGGAAGAAGAGAGATTGCTGGAGGAGTAAGGTTTTCTTGTGAGCTAGCGTTTGTGTTTGTTGAGATATTTATAGCATCTTTGGTGGACTATGTGCTTGCTACTGGACTTAGCTAAAGATCAAAGATCGAAATGAGAAACAAGAAATATTAGGGTTAGGGCTTGCATGGTAACCTTTCTATCTTTCCCGATTTTTTTTCTTTTATTCCCTGGAACAAAAAAGAATCAGAAATATGTTTGGTAACGCCAACTTATTTCTCTATTCCCCGGAATAGAAAAGTAGCTGGGGAATAGATTTAGAAGAGAAACAACAAACAAACAAAAAGTAGCTTATTGTTCCCGGGAACAATTTCTAGAAATAAGTTTTTTTTTTCTTTAGCATTTTTCGTTTGGTCTTCTTCCTTGTTGCGGACACCGTCGACCGCTTGCCAACTGTCAGCCACCTCCTCCTACCGCTTGCGGCCACCGTCGGCAGGCGACCGTCGGCGACTGCGAGCGACGGTTGCCACCGCCCATAGCCCACCGGCCACCACCCATAGCCCATCAGCCGACGACCACCACCATCCGCCGGCAGCCTACCGTTGCCAAACGCCACATGACCGCCACACGACCGTCAACCGTCGCTGCCAACCGTTGCCGTAAGACTGCCGTCCACAACTCATCGGCCACCAACCCCTCCCGTGGCCTATGGGTTGTGGGCAGCAATCCTGTGGCGGCGATCGATGGGGACAGTTGGCGGTTGTGCGGCGATCGTGCGACGATCGTGCGGCGATCGTGCGACGATCGTGCGGCGATCGTGCGACGATCGTGCGGCGATCGTGCGACGATCGTGCGGCGATCGTGCGACGATCGTGCGGCGATCGTGCGGCAGTCGTGCGGCGGCGGTTCGTGAGTAAGAAGAAAAATCAAATAAATACAAAAATTTATAAATTTTTACCAAACACATTTCTATTCTTTTTCTATTCCAAGAATAGAAATTTTGTATAATTACCAAACACCTTATTTTACTCAGAAATTGTTCCCGGAGTAAAAATATAAAAAACTATTTCTGAAAAGAAATAGCTCCTCGAAATAGAAATGTTACCATGCACATCCTTAATAGCTAGTATATTTATGACAAATTTTATCTTCCGTTAAATATTACTATCAAATTATTGAGTTTGATAATTCGTGGCAGTAAATAATGTTCTAGTTTTAATTTTTTATTCTCCGTTTAGTACAGATGTCCAATTTATAATTTTTCATGGTATTAATCCAATTTAACGGAAATTAACGGAGGCTAAATTTATCGCATTTATACTAGTTTGGGGTTTTTTATAGTCAAAAATTAGTTTGCCATAAATTTATCGCCGGTATACAAATTTGAGATTTTTTGTAGTATTAACCCAAAATATTATAATAGGATTCTTATCATCAATAAGAAGTTTGTAAAGTAATATTTAGGAGGGTTAAGATAGTTACTGACCCATGTACATATTTTCTTACTTCATATTTGTACCTGCCTTCGGTTTAATAATAATTTGATGATAGGCCATATGATTGTTGCTGGTACAAGACATGGAGGTTCAATTCTGGGGTGTTTAATGGTTATGCTTATGGAGGAGATATATTTGTGGACATGTTGGATCAAATACCTATTTATGATATTCAATTTATATGAAAACTTTGTTCGCGATAATGAAAACATTTTTTCATTTACTAATTATTTCAAGTTATGTAGAAAAATATTTTCCCAATAAAACATTTTTAACGAAATAAACAGTCTTAATGACTTTTCTTTTGAGTCACCAATTTTTATTTATCTTAATTAGCAACCTCTTACATTTATTAATTATCTTTGAGAGATTACTAATCTAAATTAGCATAACTTACCAACCTTCATTAAATTACAGTCTAGAATTGGCTTATTAACTCTCATTTGAGTTAAATATTGATATTATCAATTTGGTTTTCTTTTTTCCTTTTTCAATTTACCAACTTTTGTCATCGTGCACGTTTCTATTTACATTTGTTAGCAATGTCTTGAATTTATCAATTTTTTTAGAAATTACTAACCTTAATTAGAGTCACTTGCCAATTTTTCTTTAACTCAGTAACCAAGTAAAGCTAAATTAGTCTTTCTTCAGGCAAATATATCTATGCATATACTGTTGCCATTAAGCTGACTTTCCTAATTATATGGTCCGATGATGCTAGTCCAGCTTGGCGAACTTATCAACTTATCTAGAATTTATTTGGGATAAGTCTTTGGATTGTACCCCCATTATCTTTTCTTTGTTTTCTAAATGATGATCCCACATTTTTTGTTCTCACATGCCATAACATTTACAGATGCTATCTCTTATAATCTCATGGGTTGATGCAAGCAGATGAATTCAGGAGCCAAAGAACTTCAGAAAAAAAGCGAAGACGATAACGCCTTAAGAAGTGCGAGCATGTGCTAAAGTGAGCTCCGATATGGTGTGTGGCGAGCCAATGGTGATGCCGGCGGCCGTAAGATGATCAGATTTGCATCATACGGCATTAGTTCAAGAATTCAATTATACCGGATCGAATTTGCAGGCAGTTCCTTTCGGGCGTAATAAGTCACAAGCAATGAATGTTGTGCATCACGATTTCGATAATAAGGATGGATGTATTAATTAGTAGATGGACAGGAGCATCAGAGTCAATGGTCGAACAGATGAGCCTTCTCCGGATCACATTTGTCTCCTGAAGGCGACTTAAAATTCAAGCGACAAAATATTCATTGACTTTCACGATATGTTGATCTCCATCTTTGTAATACCTTGGAGGACAATCAGCCTATAGAAAGCATCAGATGCCTTTTCTGCTAGTGCTCGATATTGGATGGAAGCAACCACAATGACATAGACATTGTGGTCTATCAACATATCATGACTGGTCCCAAGATTTGCAACAACCTATTGAAAGATGTCTCCTTATGCCAGCACTCCCCGGCATTGACTGAGCGGAGGGTGGCCACAAGGGAGGGGAGGCGTGGGTCGATGAGCTCGAGCTCACCGCAGATGAAAGGCCGCGCGGGTTCGAGGAGGCTTTGGAGGTCAGTGGCGGCAGGAGGAGAGAGAGATTTTGGTGTTGCTGTGGAGGCCACATCACGGTTCGTTTGATTGAGAGGGAGAGATAGAGAGCGAGAGGCGATGGAGTTTCGATAGCTGAGTTTGTGTTTTTTATGGACACGAATGGGAAGAATTCACGTTTTTATGGCGGGAGGAGAGAGAGAATATGGTGTTGCTATGAAGGCCATAGAATTTGCTAAGAGAGAGACGGAGAGTGATGATGGAGTTTAAGTTTGGCTTGTCTGTGGAAGAAGAGAGATTGCTGGAGGAGTAAGGTTTTCTTGTGAGCTAGCGTTTGTGTTTGTTGAGATATTTATAGCATCTTTTGGTGGACTATGTGCTTGCTACTGGACTTAGCTAAAGATCAAAGATCGAAATGAGAAACAAGAAATATTAGGGTTAGGGCTTGCATGGTAACCTTTCTATTTTTCCCGATTTTTGTTCTTTTATTCCCCGGAACAAAAAAGAATCAGAAATATGTTTGGTAACGCCAACTTATTTCTCTATTCCCCGGAATAGAAAAGTAGCTGGGGAATAGATTTGGAAGAGAAACAACAAACAAAAAAAAGTAGCTTATTGTTCTCGGGAACAGTTTCTAGAAATAAGTTTTTTTTTTCTTTACTATTTTTCGTTTGGTCTTCTTCCTTGTTGCGGACACCGTCGACCGCTTGCCAACCGTCAGCCACCTCCTCCTGCCGCTTGCGGCCACCGTTGGCAGGCGACCGTTGGCGACTGGGAGCGACGGTTGCCATCGCCCATAGCCCACCGGCCACCACCCACAGCCCATCAGCCGACGACCACCACCATCCGCCGGCAGCCTACCGTTGCCAACTGCCACATGACCGCCGCATGACCGTCAACCGTCCCTGCCAACCGTTGCCGTAGGACTGCCGCCCACAACTCATCGACCACCACCCCCTCCCGTGGCCTGTGGGTTGTGGGCAGCAATCCTATGGCGGCGATCGATGGCGATCGTGCGACGATCGTGCGGCGATCGTGCGGCGATCGTGCGGCGATCGTGCGGCGATCGTGCGGCGATCGTGCGGCGATCGTGCGGCGATCGTGCGGCGATCGTGCGGCGATCGTGCGACGATCGTGCGGCGATCGTGCGACAGTTGTGCGGCGGCGGTTCGTGAGTAAGAAGAAAAATCAAATAAATACAAAAATTTATAAATTTTTACCAAACACATTTCTATTCTTTTTCTATTCCAAGAATAGAAATTTTGTATAATTACCAAACACCTTATTTTACTCAGAAATTGTTCTCGGAGTAAAAATATAAAAAAACTATTTCTGAAAAGAAATAGTTCCCCGAAATAGAAACGTTACCATGCACACCCTTAATAGCTAGTATATTTATGACAAATTTTATCTTCCGTTAAATATTACTATCAAATTATTGAGTTTGATAATTCGTGGCAGTTAAATAATGTTCTAGTTTTAATTTTTTATTCTCCGTTTAGTACAGATGTCCAATTTATAATTTTTCATGGTATTAATCCAATTTAACGGAAATTAACGGAGGCTAAATTTATCGCATTTATACTAGTTTTGGGTTTTTTATAGTCAAAAATTAGTTTGCCATAAATTTATCGCCGGTATACAAATTTGAGATTTTTTGTAGTATTAACCCAAAATATTATAATAGGATTCTTATCAGCAATAAGAAGTTTGTAAAGTAATATTTAGGAGGGTTAAGATAGTTACTGACCCATGTACATATTTTCTTACTTCATATTTGTACCTGCCTTCGGTTTAATAATAATTTGATGATAGGTCATATGATTGTTGCTGGTACAAGACATGGAGGTTCAATTCTGGGGTGTTTAATGGTTATGCTGATGGAGGAGATATATTTGTGGACATGTTGGCTCAAATACCTATTTATGATATTCAATTTATATGAAAACTTTGTTCGCGATAATGAAAACATTTTTTCATTTACTAATTATTTCAAGTTATGTAGAAAAATATTTTCCCAATAAAACATTTTTAACGAAATAAACAGTCTTAATGATTTTTCTTTTGAGTCATCAATTTTTATTTGTCTTAATTAGCAACCTCTTACATTTATTAATTATCTTTGAGAGATTACTAATCTAAATTAGCATAACTTACCAACCTTCATTAAATTACAGTCTAGAATTGGCTTATTAACTCTCATTTGAGTTAAATATTGATATTATCAATTTGGTTTTCTTTTTTCCTTTTTCAATTTACCAACTTTTGTCATCGTGCACGTTTCTATTTACATTTGTTAGCAATGTCTTGAATTTATCAATTTTTTTAGAAATTACTAACCTTAATTAGAGTCACTTGCCAATTTTTCTTTAACTCAGTAACCAAGTAAAGCTAAATTAGTCTTTCTTCAGGCAAATATATCTATGCATATACTGTTGCCATTAAGCTGACTTTCCTAATTATATGGTCCGATGATGCTAGTCCAGCTTGGCGAACTTATCAACTTATCTAGAATTTATTTGGGATAAGTCTTTGGATTGTACCCCCATTATCTTTTCTTTGTTTTCTAAATGATGATCCCACATTTTTTGTTCTCACATGCCATAACATTTACAGATGCTATCTCTTATAATCTCATGGGGCGATGCAAGCAGATGAATTCAGGAGCCAAAGAACTTCAGAAAAAAAGCGAAGACGATAACGCCTTAAGAAGTTCGAGCATGTGCTAAAGTGAGCTCCGATATGGTGTGTGGCGAGCCAATGGTGATGCCGGCGGCCGTAAGATGATCAGATTTGCATCATACGGCATTAGTTCAAGAATTCAATTATACCGGATCGAATTTGCAGGCAGTTCCTTTCAGGCGTAATAAGTCACAAGCAATGAATGTTGTGCATCACGATTTCGATAATAAGGATGGATGTATTCATTAGCAGATGGACAGGAGCATCAGAGTCAATGGTCGAACAGATGAGCCTTCTCCGGATCGCATTTGTCTCCTGAAGGCGACTTAAATTTCAAGCGACAAAATAACCATTGACTTTCGCGATCTGTTGATCTCTATCTTTGTAATACCTTGGAGGACAATCAGCCTATAGAAAGCATCAGATGCCTTTTCTGCCAGTGCTCGATATTGGATGGAAGCAACCACAATGACATAGACATTGTGGTCTATCAACATATAATGACTGGTCAACTTTTGAGCTGTTTCCCTTTCTAATCTCGCACCTATAAAATTATTCACTCATAAATTATTAGACAAATATAATGACTGGTAAACTTTTGAGCTGTTTCACTTTATGAAATGGTTAATCTCGCACCTTGCTTAATGCTTCAATGAAGCAGACAACAAAGGAAAACATAATAGTGGTGTCAATTCTACCGCAGCTTCTGACCAACGCACATGCTTATGCTACCACCTAATCAACTTCCACGGAAACCAAGAAAACATGTATCTATGCATTGTCAAACATCTTCAACTAAAATTTAAGAAAACTATTCCCAACTACAGGAAAGACAAGATATTCGCCCTTATACAGCGTAGTCCAAGCCAATATAATAGCCAATCAACAGCGGAAGGGAAATCACCGTGCCCAACACCACCCTAAAGAGAATTAAACAAGAGTAGATCAATTAGCAATTATTAATCATATACTTAAAGCTCCAAACAAATAAAGCTAGAAACAATATTAAAATAAGAAAAATGTGACTTCCAAATGATGAACTTACGCCGTACTAAAGACGTTTGCATGTAGTCCGTACTCGTTGCCAAACACAAAAGAAGCTATGGCTTGTGGAATTGCCGCCTATACCGGAAAAATAATGATGATAATTAAATGAATATGAAACAGATTATGTAAATATGAAATGTTATTATTGATGAATAAACAAAACAAACTGAAGCCAACCTGAATGATGGCGATCTGTAAAGCAGGCCCATGCAAGCCCACAACAAGAGAGCAAACGGCCATAATTGCAGGCCCCACCACAAACCTTGAGACCAATCCTAAGACAGTAGGCCCCGTTCCGCATGCTATAATCCCCGTTTGCATTGCTATGAATATCCCTGCAATTCGCATGCGCCATGTACACTTTCATTAGATCATCTAAGAAGAACACCGCCCGAAAGTATGCACATACCGATGTTGAACATGGCCATGCCTGTCCCCGCTTTCGACAGGATCTCAACTGAACCTTCCATTATACTCGGCATAGTAAATTTGAACCTAGAGCAAGTGTTAAAATTTATCAAATTAATCATATTGTACCTAAGAAATACGCTTACTGAAAAAAAAAAAAAAATACCTGTTGGCTATGAGAGCCCAAGCGAGGCCGACAACATTGGCATACACGTTAGGGTTCATGACCATCTTCATCCCCATTACTCTCGCTAAAGACCAGTAGCTCCTCCTCTCTTCATTGACCACGCCATTATTTTCGGGAGGATCCATCATCCTCGTCTTTCTGAACTCGAGAAGCAGAAGAACTAGAGGGATCCAAACGAGAGATTGTACCATGAACAGCTGGACCACCAGGTCGACGCCCCACTGCCCGTACATGGCCCGCATCACCGGCACGCCAACGATGAGCAGGTTCGTCAGCGTGCACAGCGAGAACGTTGTGATGATCCAGTTGTAGCTCGCCCTGCTGCTGAACCTCCCCCAGAGCCCAAGGATAGCAAGGATGGCGAGCTTGGACAGGGCATCAGCGGCAAGGAGGCGGAAGTTCATGGTATATGGATTTATATGGGATGTGAATTCGAAACCAAAGAGAGGGAGGACGATCAGGACGATGAAACGGTTAAGGCCATTGCACTGCTCCTGGGTGAAGAGGCGCCACCACTTAACAGAGCCGTAGCCAAGCATCAGCGCTACGTACAGTGGGAACATGGACTTCACCACCTTGTACACATCGTCCCACCCTATCATCTTCCTTGCTGATGAGTACTGGCTCTGGTCGTGGGGGTTGGTGAGGACTGAGGAGTGACCTATGCTTGATAGCAATCGAAGATGTTGTACTTTATAATGTCAAACTCAATCTACGAAACAACAGAAAAAAAAAAAAAAAACCCTAATTCTGGCGCCGTTTTAGGGCCGCCAGTACCGTCCGAAGCGCTGGAAAACTCCAATCGAACCGGCCAGACTGGAGACGAAATCCGATCCTTAAACGGACGCGATCGGCGGAGAAAAAACAAAAAAACAAAAAAACACCACGACGATGGAGCGCCGGGAACTACTACCTGCGATCACCTCGACGACGACGGAGCGGCGGCGGAAGAACGGCAAGACAACGAAGATCACTGCGGATGCTCTACGATGGCGCGGACGACGAGACTATAAAACGAAAACTTCGAGGAAACCACTTTTCCTGCGGAAAGCCGTAACTCGTGACGAAACCGCTCGGGAACCCGACGGTCGCTTTCGTCGGCATTAATTTTGTCGCAGAGGAGAGAAAAAGAAGAGACAGAAGGAGAGAGAGAGACGGACCTGGTTGAGTTTCTTCTTCACGCTCTTTATGCTTCTTTTTTTTTCTCGGGAGGGCGAAATTGACCAGGAAGATATTTCTTCGGTCGCTCTTTATATGAGGGGAGTACGGCGGTAGAGGATGACGACGTCTGCCAACAGAATCCCCTAGAATACTTTCGAAACCCAATAATAGATTTAAAATCGCGGTGTATTTTAAGGAAAGAGGAGTTGGAGCGTATCGAGATTCCAGTAAAGGGTGGTTAACGCCATCTAGATTTTCCCTCTTTCGAGCCTTCCGTCCCCTTGAATCCACGAGCTTAATCTTAAATTTGGAGATCGCGTGATAATCTTATTCGAGACTCCGCGTGGGTAGTCTTTCTATCTTTGATTTGCGCGATAATCTATTGAGTATTTTGCTTTGTCCGAGAAATGGAAAAAACATGACATTTCATCAGATGACTTACGACTCTCAAAATTGACCATAAACTATTCAAGAATTTGCCATTTGAAAACTAAATAACTCCCGTTCAAATCTCACAAGTTGCAAGCAATCATTCTTTTTTTGGGTTATCGGGATCTCACTTATAAATGTTAAAGCCCTTAACTTGATCCAAATAGATTTTTTCTAGTCTGAGTGGGTTTCCAAGTTTGAATATTTTCTAATTTAAATTCACAAGGAAACCTCATCTAGGCTAGCTTATTAATTCGAGCTATCCTGATTTGAGTGAGTATCTTAATTTGAGTGTTCTCTAGTTTCCCAATTAGGGGTGATCGGGTTCAGGATGGGTAGGGTTTAGACCTGAACCTTGATTGGGTCCAAGGTGGATAGGGTTTAGATTTGGATCTTGTACCCGACACTGTTATAACCGGTTCCCATTTTTTGAACCATGTACCCGACCTTGTTTGTATTGGACCATATACCCGACCCACCCTATTTTTTCTGTCCGGTTCCAGGGTCAACCATGTTTCCATTTGAACCTGTTTTGTAATCTCCCGATATATTATACAACTTCGAATTTTATATTAATACATGAGAAAATAACGTAATCCTCATAATTTGTATCAAAATATTAAGCACTTGTATAAATAAATATATGAACTTTTTGACTAAATAAAAAATTAAGGATCCATGGGGCTAATTATAATAAATAAAATCATAAGGCAAAGAATTAGCAACAAACTTGGGTTTATATTAATCTTATTCACACAACTACTATATGGAGCTACTTATTTATGCAAGCATAACTCCTCGTACAAAAGAGAAATTAGGCAAGCTAATCCACGTGATACACAAGAATTTAGCGGCAATGAACACCATCCGTTCATCAGACGATGTGAGAGGGAGCCGATGAGGGAGGGAATCACGTGAGGAAGAGGAACAATGAAGGACGAGTGCTCCGCGTGTTTAAGAGAGCCAAGAGGAAAAATGCCGTGTGATTGTGAGAGTAAGAATAGAAATAAGAGGAAAAAATAGAGTTTTTGATCTGTACTTACAAAATCAGTTCCAAAATCGGTCCGATAAAAACCAGTTTCTGGGTCAATCGAATCGGTTCCAAATTTTGGAAACTTGTTCTCGGACCGGTTTCAACGGGAACCAGTTCCTAACCCTATTTTCCAGGTGGGTTGGTCCGGTTTCCGGTATACTTGATTCGGTTGCACACCCCCATTCCTAATTGTAGTGGTTTTTTTATCTAGAGTAAGCTTTCCCAAATTGGGTTTTTCAATTTGGATACAGATGTTATATATTTAATATATGGTATTCTACTGGGCTATGACACGTGCTAGAGCAAACAGTAAGAATATTAGGATTTTTCAATGAAGTTTAAGTGCAAAGTGGATAGTTATTTTTTTTTTATTTTTCCTCCTACTTTTTGTCCTCTTTCTTTTTGGGCCAATTTTGCTATTTTCATTTTAAAAAGTATATTGCGCAACAAAACTACAAAGTACTGTGTGTATGAGGACTAAACATGTTATATGTCTAGAAATAGAGAAAATCCACGATTCACTTGAATATTGTTAATAAATAGATATATGGATATATTCAATTAAACATGTTAGATGTCTAACCATGAATGTACCACAAAAAAAAAAGAGTTAATACAAAAAAAAAAAAATCTAAACTTGTATATTTATAATAAATTTACCTCAAACTAATTTTTTGACTACTAAAAAGTCACAATTTAATACATTTGTTATAAATTTATCTTCAGTTAGTTTCCGTTAAATTAAATTAATATTATAAATAAATAAAAAAACTGAACAGAGGGTAAAATCTCAAACCGATATACCCATCCACTGTCATATGCCATTTTGCTCAACATTTGATAGTAAATTTAATGGAAAGTGAATTTTATCACGGTTATACCGTTTGGAAATAAGTTTGTAATTGATATATCAATTTGAATTTTTTTTATATTATTAAATAAAAATAACCGTTTGGGTACCAACATCCAAAATAAGTGGGTCTTGCGAAGGTAATATTAGAGAAGGCGTCTGAGTGAGTCCCACCAAATCGCAAGTCCCACGTTTTTTTTTTTTTTTGGGTTATGGCGAGTCTCACGTTGACGACGTAGATTTTTTTTTGTTTTTTTTTTTTTTGGCCTACAGCCCGGGGGCCATGTTGTATCAAGCACAATACCGGATTCCTTACAAAAATAATTTTTTTTTCAGTACGTTTTGTTAAAAAAAAATTGTTTGAAAATAATCCTTTATGTCGTCTTAGATAATTAGCCAATAAATTTCATTATCGATAATAATTTATTTATGACCATTTTCATGGATGATGAAATATTTTTCGTTCATTTATTTTTATAAGTGATATGAACGATCGTTTTTAAGAAAATATCTTTCGAATCATTCATATTCCATAAAACGGACATAACGTCATTTTCTAACTCTTTATTCATTATGTGAGCCTCGTGTACTTATATTTTTCTATCCATGACTCATATGCAATAAGCCCATCGGTGAGTTAGAGTTTCATTTTTGATCGAATTTATAACTCTTGCATCCGCTTTCCGACCTTATAATCCATAACACTTGTTCCGGCTTTCCTTTGAGGACATGCTTTTGGAAAGGGAATACTTGTACGAATTGTCCGTGAACTTCATTCTAAATGTGTAGAGTCGTCTCAAAACTTTTAATTTACACAATATTATCCATAAATTTTGACCAAACGTGTAATGCCGCTTTTTAAATTTTAATTTACTATTGGAAAGCAAGTGCGCTAAGTCTCATGACGAAAGCAAACTAGTATCCACGAAAAAATCTCCCCCAATAGGATCTCATGTTAAAGTCAAACAATATTATTCGAAGGCTTATGCAGATGAATATTCAAAACATTTTGGTACCTAATGTGGTCCTGAATTTTGATCCAAATTTGCAGTGTGACTAGTGTCGTCTCTAAATTTTTAATTTGATTTTGGAAAGCAGGCGTATCTGAGGCACTTGAACCAGTAGATCCCAGGACAAAAATCATACTGACATCCACGAAAAGAGTGCCATTGCCCTCTCCCTCCCTCCCTCCCCTTCTCTCTCGATCTCTATCTCTCTCTCCGTGAGATCTTATGCTAAAGTTGAACGGTAGATGAAATATCCAAAACACTTTGGAACTCACTTCTCTTCTTCCACGCCTTCCATTTCCCTGTCATTCAAGCTTCGAGTTCGATCATCTCATTTGCAGAGAGGCGAAGTATACTGACGTTTTCAAGTAGCAAAAGCCACGACGCAGGCGTTGAAAAAGATGGAGTTCTCATGTCCTTTTTTCCCCTCTCGGATTTTAATCTATGCGAAATTCTCATGCCATTCATCGCTTGCGTGCTGTAGCCTTTTTTATTACTTCCAAGAACTTTGGGCTTTTGTGAAAGTGCATGCACTTTCGATCTGTACTTTGATAACACGACGGGTTAAGGTATTGCACATGTCCGATTTGTTTCGTACGTCAAGGAATCAGAAATGGAAAGAATCAGAGATGGAAATTTAGCGTTTATTTTTTTCTGTCGAACCGGTCCGAATTTGGGAGGTCTAGCGACATTTTAGAAAGTCAAAGGTATTAGGGCACGCATAACAACGTTTCTATTTATCTATTTATTTGTTTCTTTATTCCCCGGAACATGTTTGGAATAGAAATCTGTTTGGTAACACAATTTCATTTTTCTATTTCTGAAACAAATTTTTATTCCAGAAATAGATTTGAAATAGAAATTAGAAGTTAAAACTTTTAGTTTTTCTATTTCTGGAACATAAATGATAAATTAAAACTTTCCTCATCGTTCACTCTCATCATTGCTCGTCGCCCACCCGCTGCCCGTGGGATGCGGAACGCCCGCTGCTGGTCGTCGCCTGCCCGCCATCAGCCCCGACCATTATCCACTTGCCACCGACCGCCAGCCACCAAATGCCGACTGTCCACCACTAGACTCCAGCCGCTGAATGTTGGACGCCCGTCGGTCGTTGGCTGCTCATCGCCAATCACCGGACACCAGAGGCCCAACGCCGACCGCCCGTCGGTCACCATCGGCTGTCGGATGTTGACCGTTGGACTTCGGCTATTGGCCACCCGCCACCAACCGCCGATCGCCGGCCGCCGGACTCCAGCCGTTGGCCACCCGCCGTCGGCCGTTGGCCCCCACCACCGGCCATTGAACTCTGACCGTTGGCCATTCGCCGCTAGCCACCGGTTGCCGACCTCCGGACGTCGGACGCTGGACATTGAACTCCGAACGTTGGACTTCGACGACCCACCGTCGATTGCCAAATGCCGATCGCCGGACGTCAGACTTCGGCCATTGAATGCTTATCGTTGCCACTCCTAGAAATATAAATTTTATTCTCTTATCAAACAAATTTTTACTCTAGAAATAGAAATTCTGAATCGTTATCAAACGTGTTTCTTTGCTGAAAAACTTGTTCATGGAATAGAAATTGAGAAATCAATTTCTGGCCAAAAATAGATTTCTATTCTAGAAATTTTGTCATGCGCGCCTTAATGTCAAATTAGGATTTTATATATATGTTTTTTTTCTGGTCAAAGTGAGATTAGGATTTCGGGCGTGGGACATTGGGTGAAGTTGAAGGTTTTTTTGGGAAAATATCTTCTGAATCATTCGTCTACTGTGAAACGGACGCAACCTTATTTTCTAACTCTCACTTGTTTACGCAATCCCTTTGTAAGTATATTTTTCTATGATTGAAGTAGAGTTTCATCTCTCTACAAATTTCTAACACACGCATCTAATATCCTATCTTATAATTCAGGCATTCAAAATTCGTAATGCTCATTTTGGTTTTCCTTCAAGGACATGCTTTTGAAAAGGGAATACTAGCACGAATTGTTCCAAACCTTCATTCTAAACATGTAAAGTTATCTCTAAACTTTTAATTTACACAATATAATTCTTAATTTTTAATTTACTCTTGAAAAGCAAGTGCATTTGAGACACTCGAACTAGGTCCCGCAATGAAAGCATACTAGGATCCACGAAAAAAAAAGCTCTCTCCCCCTCGGTGGGATCCCATGCTAAAGTTGAATGGTACGATATGAAAGCTTATGCAAATAAATATCCAAAATGGTTCGGTACTTAATGTGGTCCCTGAACTTTGATTCTAATATATAGTGTTATCTCTAAAATTTTAATCCACTTTTGAAAAGGAAGCGTGTCCGAGATACTCAAACTAGGTAGCACATGCACCGAAAACAAAAATGCTCTCTCTCTCCCCTAAAGTGAAACGGTACTATCTAAAGGCTTATGCAGATGAATATCCAAAACGCTTTGATACTCAATGTAGTCTTTAAATTTTGATTCAATGTGTAATGTCATCCCTCTATTATTAATTTGTTTTTGGAGAGCAAGCGTGTCTAAGGCACTCGAACTAGTAGGTCTCCCCCGACAAAAACCGCATTAGGATCCACCAAAAAAGTGCTTCTGCCCTCTCTCTCTCTCCATGAGATCCCGTGCTAAAGTCGAACAGTACTTCTCTGAATGCTCGTGCAGATGAAATATCCAAAACGCTCTCGTACCCACTTCTCTTCTACCACGCCATCATACCTATCGTTCAAACCCTGAGTTCGATTTCTAAGTGGCCTGTGATGTTTTCGAGCAGCAAAAGCCCCGATGCAGACGTTGAAAAGTATGGAGTTCTCGGTTCTCTTTTGTCCCTCTGAGACTTGATCAATGCGAAACTCTCATGACATCCCACGCTAGAGTGCTGTTGCCTTTTTGATTACTTCAAAGACCTTTGGGTTTTCGTGAAAGTGCCATGCAGTTTCGATTTGTATTTCTCGTCGCAGTATGTTGCTTCGGTAACACGACGGGTTAAGGTATCCCACGCATGCGATTTGTTTGGCACGTATCAGAGACGGACATTTAGTATTTTCTTTTTTCTATCGAACTGGTCCTAATTTGGGAGCTCCAGCGACATTTTAAAAAGTCAAAGGTACTGGAGCCAGCTTAGTATTTTATTTTTTTATTTTTTTGGTCAAAATCAGATTGGGATTTCGAGTATGAGACGTTGGGTGTAGTTCTAGTTGTTTTTTCTTCTTTTTTTTGGCGGGTAATAATCCCGAAAGACCATCCTGGATTGGAGCTGAAGTGATGGGAATCGATTCCTTGACAAAAGGAAATTCCTTTCGAAAGGCATTGACGAAGCCAAGATGGCGTGCTCCCCGTCTCCAGCAGGACCACCTACTTTCGTCGTCCACCTTCATCTTTTCTCAAAAGAGAACCAAATGATTTATCCGTGATGGAATTTTTAGTACTCCTCTTTTTATTTTATTTTAACAAACTCTGGCCCTTTAGGGTACATCTAGAATTACTTCTTCTTTTTTTAATTTGTAGCTCGGACATTTTGAATGTCGCAAAACTTCCGTGATACTCAAGCATCGATCCATTTACTTGATAATATTTTAAATTTCGACGGGATGTCCATGTGTAATCAGATGGGCCCTTGATCTCTCTTACATGAAAAAATAAGGTCAAGGATACTCGGTTTTACCCGTGAAGTTTGCCCTGAAATATGATTCTTATCCAATTTAAATCAACTTTATATTTTCCTAATCGTATCTATTCGGATGGTCCCCCATCGTGATGTTTATCCGGACAAGCAGTTTTTCGAGAAACCGAGACGTAACACATGCGCCAACCTTTTTTGGCCAAACCTCAGGCGTATGCTAATATGAAAGAAGACCATAAGCAATTTCACCACGAGTACACAGATATTTCCCCTTCCCTTCGGGCGTTAACGAGCGCAATTTTCATGTTCAAATTTCGCGATCATCTTGAATCACGCCATCATAAGTGCACGTCATGATCAAATTTCTGTCGATACTCGCATTTTTTCTTATTTTGGACACATTTAAAATATATCGAGCTCGTGTCAAGAATTGCCAGCTGCGTCAATTGCAATAAATGGTAGTTCTTTTCTTCTTTTGGCTAGTTGAGGGAAAAGCCGTTTTAATGGGACGCGTCATCACTGGTTACTGCCTGACGGATGAGTCACGAGTTGGTTGAGACTTGCGAGTCAGCGTGGATGGTTTCGGAGAAGAAAAGCTGAAGATTCCTAATTCAGCTGAACGATACTGCTAGCCAAAGCAGCATACGCGAAATCAGGTAATTTTAGCCGCGGTGTGCACGGGCCGAGTCTTTTGCAAGACAATTTCGGGCCGGCCCTCGCTGTTTTTCTAGGCCCAAACTAGTTGCTCTCTCGTTTTTTTTCTTTTTCTTTTTCTTTTGATGGATCCCTCGAGGTTACGAGCTTACGGTTGATGTTTTGTAATAATATTTAGGAAGTTTGCTCCTACTGACTTCGATCTTGCTCATGTTGCAAGCCCAACACATTTAAGAAACGAAACGAGACTCTCTATCCCCATTGGCATATCCAATCCAGTGGATCATTTGCGTCGAAATGGGTTAGAACTTACAAAAAGTCGAAAGCAGATTTTACAGAAGCAACCCGGATACTATTTGTCGCGACCAATTTTTCGGGTGTAAACCACCTAGGGTTTGGCTAATGGATTGTTAAGCCTAGACTTAACTCAGGCTCTCCCAAGCCCATACCAATTCATGACTTAGGTTCAAATTCTTAGCATGCAAATGGATTTTATCTAGGAGTCGCCACTAATCTATTTTTGGTGGGTCGATTAGAAACCCAAGTAAAGTAACGGGAGATTTACTTTACTCCTACGAACCAGAGACTATGGGTACGGGGACTTGGTTACACTAGATTTCTCTAATGCCCTTTCGGTATCATTTTTATTTAAAAAAATGTTTGGCAAACAGCTCGGATTGATTTTAATTTATCTTCTTAACATGTGAGGCGATCATGCGGGTACGCAATCCACCAATTTAACACCTAGATAAATAATAAAGAAATCGCAAACTTACCTCAAAGCAACGAAAGCATCTACAATGTTAAATTAAAATCCACATCAACAACCCTAGATATGGTCTCTAATTAACACGCGATTTCATTTTTTCTTTTCACTTAATTAATGAAAATCATGCAATATGCAATGCAATATTAACTAAATGACATAATTCTAATGACATGTAATTTCTAATTAAATGGGCCTAGCAAAAATACTAAATGACATGCATCTCAATGAATCTAACCCTAATGACGTGCGTATGACAACTTTTCTTTTCTTTTTCCTTGAAAGAATGCAACCTATCCTAAAGATTGAAACTAATATATTCTAAGACATTTTTGTATTATTTTTTTATGAAATTCGGAATTAAAAAAATGTGAAAATTATCTAGCTAGATTAAGATCCTATTCAATTTATTTTAGGAATTAAGTTAAACTAAATCCTAATTTAAACTAAAATTTTATCTTAACCCAAATAATCCTAAAATGCAATTTATTAAGGAAAATGCCTAAGCTTATAATGAATTAAAAAATATTATCTAAAATTAAACTAGGTGCAATTTAACCCTAATATGCAATGACGTGCAAAATATGCCTCTTAATTCTACGTGACATATGCATGATGATTTTTTTTTTTTATTAATTTCGAAATTAAAATTTAACATGCAAATCAAATAATAAAAAGACTAACATTCTAAATTTATGTTTTTGGTGTTTTTATTTAAGAAATTCGAAATAAATAAATTTCTTATTCTAGACATGCAAAATAGCCCTAAAACAAGTAATATCCTATCATGCATCTAATCTAACTCAAATATTTTTTTTTTTATTTTTCTTTTATGGGAAGCAAACAAATAAAAGCATCAAGACCAGCAGAGCAACAAATCCAACAAAAATATCATCCATGTCCATTTAATTCTGGAAATAAATTGACGACTCGTATCTCGCGCGTGAGATCGGATTGGCCAATTTTAAAATAAAATCACGAATCGTATCTCGAGCATGAGATCGGATTGATGATTTTTCCGTATGATTGCGGGTCGTATTTCGAGCATGAAATCAGACCGTCAATCATATGTACGTTGCGAAATTAGGAAGATTTCCCAATTTAAAAGGCTAATCGATATTATGTGGATACGATATCATCGTTTAAATATTCATACGAGATAGCGATTTCACAAATCAAGCAATAAAAATGTATGAGGATCAAATTGATGAAAATTATCACCTAAATTGCGATATCGCTCAGATACCGTTTCCAAATTTGAATGATGGAAGGCTCACAGGGGGTGACCGGGATCGCAACCAGCTCCATGATGCGACATGACCAGCAGTGAGTGAAACGGCTCGCATCGGGGACATCATGGTGGAGATCGGGTGTGAGGTGGGTTTTGCTTCATTATCGTTGAAGAGAGAGAACCGCCAACGTGGGATCTGGACTTGCGAATGAAACCTAGTAATAGATTTTGGCCATGGACGTGCTCTTGATTTGCAGACGCCACGTTGCTTAATGCAACTGAGATCTCCAATTTCCACCTTCCTTGATGTTGTCTTTTCCTTTGGAATTCACTGCTCTGGATCACGTGGCCATGAATTTCAGTTGAAGCTCCTTATTTTGGCCGACATGTGATAACGGAACAAAATTCGTCTCCTGGACTCACGATGACAGCTCATGGTTTCTCGGCCAATAAGGATTCCCGACCAATGGACCAACGTTGTGGTGATCGACCAAGGAAAGGCGGCGGTGGTGGCGCCGGTAGTGTGCCCCGAGTGAGGGTTGGTTAGTTGAGCTTCTCGGAACCGCAAGATATCATGGGAGCCCTACAAAAATAGAAACTTTGTTGTTCTGTTTTAGTGAGGACACGGGCTTGGCTCACAGTAAGCTCAACCTCTTGTCGCTCATGGTGGATGATTCACGGTCGATGTGCCTGGCGGTGGGTCAACGAGGTGCCCGTGGATGATCGACTAGGGAGCTCGCGGAGAGGACCCACGGCAAAGGATCTCTGCGGTAATTGATCGAAAGTTGATTGTCGAGGCTTGACCTTGACTCAACGATGCTGGGCTGATGTGGAATAACCGCTTGGGATTGCTGGAGTTCAGTTAAAAGGCCTTCTATCCTGCCTCAAGTTGACAACATCAACGACTCGAATAGAAGAAACTCAATGTCCCTGGCACGTTGCTGAGACGGTGGAAACGTTGGAGCAGCAGCGCATCGAGCTGGTCGTGGCGGGGAATGGATTCTTCGAGCGGTATCGATGATCAGCACCACAACTCGTCGTCAGGATTGGGGCTGGGCTCAGTGTTGGATCATGAAGTATTGGACAATCACCGGTGCCGTAGGGAGCACGATGGCTAGAAAAAACCTGTAGCAAGAAAAATTCAAGCGGGGCTAAACCAATGACCTGGCGAGGACAATCTCTAACATGTTGGGAAATTGGCGAGTGCTAGTGCTTCGTTGGTCATCAGGGCTAGGTCTTCGGGATAAGTGAGCTTGATGGCAAAAGGTGCACCATGGAATGTGGAAAAACCATGATGTGAAGACCACGTGCAATTGCCAGAGGAACTTCACAATTTTCCCCCTAACTCACAATAGGACCATCTAAGAAGACAAAACCGCCGTCCCCCTCTTCTCTCTTCTAGCGTGTGTATCGCTCAATGTCCTTTTGGAACAGAATTCTCCTCTCCCCTACGTACGGCTGTGTATTAAGATGTGTCCCCCTTTTTTACTTTGCGCGCGATGTATTTTTATAGGTCCAAAAAATATATTCTCGCGACATATATTGATTCCTTTTTTGGTTGCGCGCGATATTCCCTTTGATTATGTAATATTTCTTATTTTGATTTAAAGAATATATTACTCAATATATGCCCCACGTGCAATATTCTTTTTTGTATTTTTAAAATATTTCATCCGAAAATTTCCTTTCCACCCAAAATATGTCACCATAGTGTATATTAGTCGAATATGTGAAAATCCCACTTGAATCAATGCTCGCCGTCGGTTCAATGCAAAATAAATGCGCCTAAAATCTATATGCTATGCAATTAACTATTTTTTTTTCAGGGATAAAATTAACCCCTAATTTTTTAATGCAATAAATGACTAAATGGGTCACAAAAATTTAGGTGTCAACACTATTTCATTACCGTCTCGAGATCAATTCAGAGGCAAGAGCATTCTAATCCTTTCGACTTTGAGACTGATGACTGTGGATTCAATTAGGGCCTATTTTGTAATTATCCAAACAGACCCCGATTCTGATTTTTTGTTCCCGGAAACAAATTTCTATTTTTTTGCTCCCAAAAGTAGATTTAGAACCGAATCAAGAATAAACAAAAAGTTGATTCTTGTTCCTAGGAACAAATCTAATAATCAAGTCATTTTCTTCTTCTTCTTCTTCTTCTTCCCTTTTCTTCTTCTTCATCTACCGCCACCGCCACGGTTGCCATCCACCGCCATCTGCCGCCGCCCACCGCTACCGGTCGCTGGAGGCAAGCCCAGCCATCGGCAAGGCTAGGTGCGCCTCGTGATCTGGCGAGGCCAAGTCTTGGCAAGGCTAGGCAAGCCTCGCCTAGCTGCTGGCGAGGCTCGGCCAACAAAGGCCGTTCTCGCCGAGGGCCAACGACGCTCCGGTCGTCCCAAGGTCGGCAACCAGCCACCTTGAAGAAGAAGAAGAGGGGGAGGAAGAAAGGAAAAAAAAGGAAAAAATTAATAAAATTATTTAAAAAATAAAAAAAAATGATTTGAAGTATGAATTGAAATTTTGTTATTTATAGAATACATATTTAATTTTGTATTTTAATTTATTATTTAGTATTTATATTTATAGTTTATGTTATAGTTTATTATTTACTATTTAATAAAAATTTGATTAGTCAATATGTTTATTACTTAGTATAAATATAATTAATCAATAGAATTTCTATAATTTGATAAAATTTTAGAATTTGAATCGAAATTTTATATAGTTACCAAACGCATTTATGTTCTTTTTCTATTCCAGAATCAAAAATTTTGTACAATTACCAAATGCGTTCTTTTGCTTAGAAATTGTTCATGGGAACAAAATAAAAAAGAATAATTTCTTATCAGAACCTGTTTCCAGAAACAGAATCGTTACCAAACGCACCCTTAATACCTTAGGGAACTAAGATATAAGTGGAGGGTTATGATATCGGGTTGCTATGTGAATTCTCGATAAGATAGCAGGCTAATTTCGATATGGCTTCTAAATTATATACACGCGTGTACATTTGCTACCATCTTTATTTATCTACCAGTATTTTCATGATTAAAAAAAAGAAAAAGAAAAAAGACTTGCCCAATTTCCATTATTTTATTGGCTCTTGATGCCTCCTAATCATATTAAATAGATTACAATAATCCTTGTGGGTCCCACTTTTGATTTAAGATTGTTTTTTACCTTTTTGACCCCTTATAATTAGCTCCCGATACCTCTATCACATTTGTTGACACCTAAATTTTGCCTAATCATTTAGTAATTAATTGCATAAAAAAAAAGAAAAAAAAAAGTAAAATTGCATTTCATGAAGTCGTTTTTTTCCGCATCGGTATCAAAAGGGCAACAAGACGCGGCGGCTCATGGTCGATAATATTCACAAAAGACGGTCTCTCTCTCTCCGTTGGTCTGGACACGCATAAAAAATAAGGAAAGAGGAAGTTCTTGCACGTCCGTTTGTCTCTCCCTCATTAATACATGCACATGCACGCATGAAATAGGAGACGTGAAGTTCTACAATTTGCCTGCAAGAAGAAAAATCAACAGTTGTGAAATGTCAGGCGGTGGCGTCCAGATCTAAAAAAGGAACGACGTGAATAGTGAGGAAATTATGGCCGTCTCCTGTTCACACTACAGTAAGTTGAACTTTTCAAGCCTATAAATGCACGAAGGAACGACGCAAAGAGGGGGGGCGATTAAAAAAGGAGAGTCCGTAGGGGGAGGCGATTTAAAAAAAAAAAAAGAGTTCGTACGGAGACACGAATTGAGAGAAAGGGGGAGCGATTAAAAAAAGAGAGCGTGAGGGAAGAGATTAAAAAATGGGAGAGATTGCTCGTTAGAGAGAATGGAGGAGATTAAAATAATAGAGAGTATGTCAGAGAAAAACTAAAAAAGAAGGTGAAAGCATAAGGCAGAACGTGAAGTAGACAGGAGGAGAGAGAGAAAGAAATTAAAAAGAAGAAGAAGAAGACTGTTCTTCTTCTCCAGGGCATCTGAGCGAAATCCCCTGCCCGCGTCACCGCACCGCGCCCCTACGCCGTCGTCCCGAAGACCGGCGATCGACGCTCCCTGCCGCAGCCAAGCACCAGCGACCGAACGCCGCCCCTGTCCCGCTTGACCCGCGACCACCGGACACCGCCCAACGCACCACCGCGCCCGCTCGTCGTTCTGCGTCACCGCCGCGCGAGCCCCTACTCAACGCCGACGCCCAAGCTCCGTCGCCACGACTGCTCTTCGTCGTTCGATGAGCCCGCGCCGGTTCGGGATCTGGTGCCCAACCCTAGCTCGCGGTCTTCGATCTGTTGCGACGGAGCCCCGAGTTCTCTGCCTGAACCGCAACCAGCTGCAACGGAGCCCCGAGTCCACCGTCTGATCGAGCCGCTGCAGCGCCCGACGCCCTCCTCCGTCCCTGCAGCTAGATCCGACCACCAGCAACCCGAGAAGCCACCGCCGGTTCATCCCCGACGCCCAGCAGCTCGCGTCTGCGCTGCTCTTCACCAGAAAACCAGCAGCACCGCCCCACCTCCTCCACGAAGCCCGAGCAAGCCGCACCTGAGCCCTCCGTGACGCCAAAAACCGTTGTTGCCACGCTTGTACTGCGGATTCCGAGCCCTGGTGTCGACGTCGATTGCTCCTCGCTCATCACGCAGCAAACGCTCCCTGCCTCCGTCGCTCCATCGCCTGCGGGCTCGTGTTGCAGCTGCTGTCCAGAGGCCGAGATCGGCCCACCCCCGTCTCCGAGCGACCCAAACGCCAGCACCACCGACCTGCTCGACACCGGAGCCCTGCTGCTCGAAGCCATCCCTGCACCCGCGAGCCGTCCGAGCTTCCCCTTGCCGGACATTGCCGCCCAGAAGCCAAAGCAGCGAGCCGCGCCCGCTTCGCCCGCTGCACCGGCTGCGAGTGACGCCCAGCTCCGCGCCCACGCCGTTCGTCTGCCCACGAGCCCCGCGCCTCCGCCGTGACCCAACCCGGACGACCCGACTTCCGAACGATCCGCTTGCTGCCGCCCACCGCCTGCCGCCGCCGGATCGCCGCTCTGCCCTTGCCGGAGCTCCGACCGGCTGCCCCCTTGGAGACCCACGGTCACACGTGGGAAAGAAGGAACAAAAAAAAAAGAAAAGGGGAATTAGGTAGTTTTCTTTTATCTTTTTACTTTTACTTTTACTTATTTTTTATATATAGTTTTGTTTGTTTTTTTTTTGTGTGTTAGGTTATGTTTTGGTTATGTTATTTGATAGTTTTTTTGGTCTAGGAATTTAAATTGTGATAAGGGGTGCGATATTTGCAAAATCTTGTAGGCATTATCTTAAGGTGTTGCCCAAAATTATGTATTTTTTTAAATTGCTAAATCATTATAGTTATTAATTTGATCCGTAAGATTTCGGATTAGATTTTTAATTATTTTGATTTCTTGTATGATGTTAAGGGTTAAAAATAATCGTTAATTTGACCCGTGAGACAACGGGTTATTTTTTCGTTTATTTTAATCCTTTATTTGTTTGAATATCTTGCTTGTTGGATTTAATGCTTGTTTTAGAAAATCACTAAGAAAAATCAAAAAGATGTTTGGATTAGGATTTCAATTGATTCTAGAATATTTCTGGTTATTTTGCATATCTAGAATATGGATTTTATTTCGAATTTAGAAAACACAAAAAATGCATTCATTTAGGTTGTTAGTTTTTCTTTGAATTGCATGTTTAGTTATGTGTTAGTTTTAATTTCGAATTTCATAAAGAAAAGCAAAAAAAACATCATGCATAATTCATGTAGAATTAGGGCCTTCTTTGCATGTTATTGCATTTTAGAGTAAGGTCGCACGTAATTTAATTCTAGATAATAGTCTTTAAGTAGATTGCATTTTAGTTAGGGATTTCTAAGTTAGGATAACATTCTAGTTTAAATTAGGATTTGACATAACTTCGTTCCTAATTCAAATTAGATGACATTTTAATTTAGATAGATAATTTCCACTTTTTTATAATTTCGAATTTCATGGAAAATGCCTAAAAAAAAAATTGTCTTAGAATAAATTAATTTCATTATTTAAAATAGATTGCATGCTTATTAAGAAAACACAAAAACATCTCATTTGCATCATGTAGTTTAGGCCATGTTATTATGTCATATCATGTCATATTAGATTACTAGCCTGCATTGCATATAGATTAAGTTCCCATTAAATAAAGTGAAAACCAAAAAAGAAAAAGAAATTGCGTGTTAATTAGAAACCACATCTAAGATTGATGATGTGGATTTTGATCTAACCACGCAGATGCTTTCGTTGCTTTGAGGTAAATTTTTGCAATTTATTCACTGTTTTATCTGGGTGTTAAATTGGTGGTTTGCGCACCCGCATGATCACCTCATATGTTAGGAAGATAAATTAAAATCAATTCAAGCTGCCAGCAAAACATTTTTTTGAAAACAAAAAGAAAAGGTACCGAAAGGGCATTAGAGAAATCTAGTGTAACCAATTCCCCGTACCCATAATCTCTGGTTCGTAGGAGTAAAGTAAATCTCCCACTACTTTACTTGGGTTTCTAATCGACCCACCAAAAATAGATTAGTGGCGACTCCTAATTGAAAATCATCTGCATGTTAAGAACTTCAACCCTAAGTCGCGAATTGGTATGGGCTTGGGAGAGCCCGAGTTAAGTCTAGGCTTAGCAATCCATTAGACGAACCCTTAGGTGGTACCAAAACCCGCTTCGGGGAGGTCGCGACAGCTTGGCGACTCCGCTGGGGACCTGTGTTAAAACACTTAGTGGACTTAGGCCAATTTTTCTTCTTTTGAAAAATGTTTTTGTTTGGCAGCGAGGATCCCAGGTACGTCCCTAACATTTTTAAGGTGTTAAATGTTCTTGCAGATGGGAGGTATAAGGGGAGTAGTCTTTGCTAATGTTTGTCTTGCAGGTTGGAGTGTGGGGTGAATGATTTATTAGAAGTGTTGTTTGCATTTAAACTGTTGTGCATGCTTTATTGCTTTAGCACCACACTATCTGCACACACAACCTGCGGTCCGACCTAGGCTGCGATAGGATTTCTAGGATGGTGTTGAGAAATATACTTCCTCTAAAGCGAGATTGCTATGTAGAGGTTGACCTTCTCTTCCCCGAAAGTTTTTCATGGTGTCGGAATGTGTTTTGTCCATATCCGCGAGACTGCGTGACTATTGGACATTCCATTCGACTGAGCCCGGAGTTAAGAGGACCTGACGTTAATGCGAGACTGCAACGGTCAGATCACCCTCTTAGCTCCACTTTGTTAAGCCTTTTAGATAGAAATCGAGCCTCACGTCTCATGCGATGTGTCTATGTGATTGTCATCTTCCCGGTGAAAGTAAGTTGTCTAAATTTTTGCAATTTACTTACTTTATTGTAATTTTTGTCGGCCCATGACAATAGGTTTCATCGTCAGTTTTGTTTTATATGCAATGGGGAAAACCGACGTACAATTCATTTCCACTCCCAAAAAAGAGCTCAAGATGTGGTTGGACCAGCTAGATCAAGATGGCATGAGATATGTGAAAGCTAGGATCCCCCGACTTCTCCCACTGTTTGAGATCAACGTCCACTCTGGTGTAATACAAGCACTCCCTCACTTCTGGTGTCCACAAACTTCCACCTTCATATTTGGTGAGTTCGAGCTGACTCCAACGCTTGAAGAATATAGTGTTGCCATTGGAATGCCCCTGGAAAAGGAACTTGTTAGACCGCCTATCGGTATAGATTCTATTTCTGAATTATCACAATTTTTAGAAATCGAAACCGAAAGAGTAAGGAAGGTTGTCAAAGCCAATTGTTTTGCATGCCCATTTTCATTTTTGGAAGAGTGTTTTGCAAGTCAATCAATGATTTCAAAAGCTAGGATCTTCATATTAGCATTTTTCGGACTAATCGTTTTCCTTATCGAAGAAATGCTATTAATCCTTCAATTTCCGGGGTGGTTAATCGTGTTTGCAATGGGTTAAATTATGTTAATATGGTTTTAGCCGAAACATTCTTGTCATTGAACCGTTTCAAGCAAAATGAAGAAAAGACCATGCGCGCCCTCCCTGAACTTTTGCAAATATGGTTTTTCTCGCACATAAAAGGTTTTGGGCACCTAATGAAACAATTTAAAATTGATGATTTAAGGCACCCCATACAAAAATTTGCGGTTTTGGAACGTTTTTCCCCAAATAAACAATATGCCCGTTGGGTTAATTTTTTGAGAAATCCTAGGCCCAAGGCATTCCTATGGCATACTAAATGGCTTCATGTTGAGGAAGCTCGTTTCTCTCACGAGTATGATGAGCCGATCCCGTTGCTGGGCCTTTCTGGTGCTACCTCCTACTACCCATATAGGGTGGCCCGTCAGTACAGAGCTCTTCAAGAAGTTCCTCCGCCCCTCAAGACGGAATTGTTCCAAGTTCGTTTTGTTCGTACGGACTATGATTATTTCAACGAGGTCCAGATGATCATTGATGCATGGAATAAATGCCATCTAGAAAAGATTTTGGTGCCCAAGAGACTGAAAGGCAAGGAGGAGATCCACCATGCGTCGGCATTCTACATCCGACAACACCGGATTCCTGCTGCATTACGTCCGGTGGTCCCTGATGTGACCGAAAAGCCTACCCAGCGAGCACAAATTGAGCATCTTAAGCGGAAAGTGGAAATGCTTGAAGCTGAAAATAAGAAGCTTCGCAAGACGTTGGGATCCCGAAAGCATATAAAATGAAATGTTTTGAATTTTTGATGTTTAGGGATCTTGATTTCAATTTTCAATTCAATGCTTTCAATTTTTAGTTCAATGTTTAGGGAGTTGAATTTCAATTCTTAGTTCATTGTTAGGAAGTTTGACTTTATATTTCAAGTAAATTTTTAATAAAATCAGGTGTTTAGACCATTGTCATGGGCCATTTTCATATCTTGTCATTGGTTCTTACATTACCTTTTTTTTTAGGTGATAACGGATCCGCCACGTTCACCTATTATTACACGATCAAGAGCTAAAATGGCTGACCAAACCGAGATGTGTGATCATATTACCAGTGTGGAAGATCAGCTCAAGCAGCTGCTTACATCTATGCAACTTATGACTGCCCAAATTGAATCCCTCCGGGTGAATCCCGTTCCTGCACCTGCTCTACCTAAGTTAATAATCCCAAAACAGGCAAGGAAGGTCCAGATGGTTGATGATGACATGCCTGAATTGGAGGATGACATACCTCCAATCACCGCCGAGAAAGCCAAGTCTGACGGCACTCCTAAGACGGAGCAAGGTGAATGCCTTGCGAAACTTGAAGAGAAAGTGAAACAATTGCAAGGATCGCAGAACTCACTCCCAATTGACTTGTCCGTTTATGAGAAGGTTAAGACGCCAAACAAGTTTAAAATGCCGGAGTTCGAGAAGTATGATGGTACTTCTTGCCTGAAAGCTCACCTGCAGATGTACCATGTAAGGATGGCTCAACATGTCAAAAATGAGCCCCTTATGATCCAATCATTCCAAATGAGTTTGGTCGAGCCTGCACTGAATTGGTATATTATGAAAAACATAAACCTCCTCGACACTTGGAATGAGGTGGCCGATGCATTTCTCAAGCAATACAAGTTCAACATGGACATTGCACCTTCACGAGAGGATCTCGAACGAATGGAGAAAAAGAGGAGTGAGTCGTTTAAAGAATATGCCATAAGGTGGCGAAATCTGGCCGCCCAAATCACTCCTGAACCCACTGACAAAGAACTGATGAAGTTGTTCGTCAAAACCCTCCCATTCGAGTTTCGTAATCGGATGGCCAGCACGTATGTTGAGAACTTCAATCAACTCATCCCAGTGGGTGAACAAATTGAGACAGGGCTGAGAGATGGATGGTTTAATGAACCAACCCCTGCAGGCAAAAGATTTATTGCAAAGAAAGACAAAGAACCGATCACTGAAGTTAATGTTGCATATGCGCAAGCAGCCCCTAGTAAGCCTCCGATTGTTCGTGTCCCCGGAAATCAGCAAGATGGAGGCCGAATGCATGCACCGCGGCAATTCACCAAAAGGCAGTTCTCTCCTCTTCCTGGTCCTTTATCTCAGGTCCTGCTGATACTCCAGAAGAAGGGATTGATCTCTCACGAACCAAAGCGACCCAATGCTGAAAAATTCTCCAATTATGATCCCTCCAAAAAATGTGAATATCATATGGGAGAGGTGGGCCATTCAACTGATGAATGCATGACTTTGAAGCACAAGATCCAAAATTTATTGGATACTAAGGCATTTTCTTTCCGTGCCACCCAACCAAATGTCAAGAAGAATCCGTTGCCAGAACATGAGGGAAACGTGAATGCAATCTTTGAGTTCAATGCTGGCAAAAAGATGAACTTGAAGATGTCTGTCAAAGATATCTACAGCGGATTAGTTAGAGTTGGCTACTATCCGACATATGAGAATCCTCCCTTCCCCATCATGAAGGAAAGGGTTCAAGAAATGGTTAAAGCTGGCATGATCGGGTATGCTGATCAAACTGGAGTGGTGTCAACTATCTCTCAAGTCATCATTGATTGGGAGAAAGAATTTGCCGAGCTAAGTACTGAAAAGAGTGAACCAGATCCGTTGATCGAGGACATGCCCCCACTTGAGGACGCCTCCGACCACGAAGGACTGTTAGTGGAAATGCCTTCAACTGATGAGGAGATAATAATTGAGGTGCCCCAGTTGTATCAGCACAACAATAACAAAGCCGTCCCCTGGTCATACGAGCTAGATGTTGACCTGATTACAAGGTCTGGTCGGACCTATGCTCAAGCTAATGCCCAACCTGCAAAGCCAATTACTGATGAGGAGGCTAAAGAATTTCTGGCTATAATCAAAGCAAGTGAGTATAATGTGGTCGACCAGTTGCGAAAATTGCCTGCTCAAATCTCTTTACTTGAACTCTTGCAAACGTCTCCTACACATCAAAAGTCTCTAATGAAGGTCTTGAGTGAAGTTCATGTACCGGAGACGATCGAGGTAAACAGGTTGGAGGATTTTGTAGGGTCGATCCTTCTCAAAGATTTAATAGCCTTTTCTGATGAAGAATTCCCTCTTGAAGGGAGGGGACATACTAAGGCGTTATACATATCAGTCAAGTGCAGGGCTTCCCATGTGGCTCGAGTACTCATTGATAATGGGTCTGCCTTGAATATCTGTCCATTGACGACTCTTCAACGCCTTAAAATAGATCCTTCAAAAATAAGTGCTGCAAAGACCTCCGTCCGAGCTTTTGATGGAACAAGAAAAGAGGTGATAGGGGAGACCCACCTTGATCTGCAAATAGGTCCAGTGACGTTCAACGTCCTCTTCCAGGTAATGGACATCCCTACTGGGTTCAATTTCCTGTTAGGTCGTCCTTGGATTCATAATGCTGGAGCTGTGCCATCAAGTCTTCACCAAAGCGTGAAATTTATTGTCAAAGGAAAGCTAGTCATTGTTCATGGCGAGGAAGATCATCGGATTTATCATGAGACGACCATCCCTTATGTCGAGCCGGAACCTAGGGAGGAGTCGAGTTACCAATCGTTCGAGCTCGTGTCCACTATTCATGCATCTCGAGGATCGACACCACCCATCCCTGATGTGTCAAATGCAGCAGTTATGGTAGCAAGAGTGATGGTTGGAAATGGCTTTATTCCTGGTCGTGGACTTGGTAAAAAAGAACAGGGTATCCGGAATCCGATTGAAACCCCTCGAAGGTCTCGCTCCGCCGGATTAGGATACCATGGAAGAGGGGGAAGACATGAACAAGAGAGGAAAAACTCATTATTCCTCGATATTCGCAAGACATTTCCCGGCCCTGCTAGAATGATGCATGATGAAGGAGGAATGATCGATTCCCGAGGTAGCATGGATGACCCGACAACTTCAAAGACAGAGGATCCAGATAATGAGATGGAAGGGATCACGACCCTATTCGATGATCTCCTTATAGGTGCCATTGACGAAGAACCATCGGAGGAAATGGGTGCTAGCCCACAAGAGAGCAACCTTATGGTAGGCAAGGGGGTGGAATTGGTTCAGTCCAATACCATGAGCAATGACAGTGAAGACCCTGAGGAGCCGAATAGTGACTCCATTGAAGTACAGCATAGTTGGGAGCAGCATGAAAAACCCAAAGTTCTCACCCCCGAGCAAACAGTCACTATCAATTTGAGTGATACCGAGGATCCCAAAGAGATAAAAACCGGGGCAAATCTTCCCAAAGATGAGGCCGAGCACTTGACTCAGTTGCTAAAAGAATATCAGGATATCTTTGCCTGGACGTATGCTGATATGCCAGGTTTAGGTCCATCCATTGTGGAACATTGTTTGCCCACTAATCCAGACGTGCGCCCTAAGAAGCAGAAGCTTCGGAGGACTAAACCGGAGCTCTCAAAGAAGATAGAAGAGGAGGTAATGAAACTCCTCAAAGTGGGATTCATCGAAGTCTCGCAGTACCCTGAATGGGTGGCCAACATAGTACCGGTCGTGAAGAAAGACGGTCGAGTCCGAGTGTGCGTTGATTATCGGGATTTGAACAAGGCCAGCCCAAAAGACGATTTCCCATTGCCACATATTGATGTTCTCGTGGATAGTACTGCTGGATTTGGATCTTTCATGGATGATTTTTCTGGGTACAACCAGATAAGAATGAAGGTTGAAGACAAAGAGAAGACAGCATTTATCACCCCATGGGGAACCTTTCATTATAAGGTCATGCCCTTCGGACTCAAAAATGCAGGGGCAACTTACCAACGAGCCATGGTTACGTTGTTCCATGACATGATGCATGAAGAAATTGAGGTATATGTCGATGATATGATTGCAAAAACCCGACCCGGGAGAGGTCATGTCAAAACCCTCAAGAAGTTATTTGATCGGCTTCGTGAATTCAAGCTCCGTTTAAATCCTGCCAAGTGCATGTTCGGGGCAGCGTCAGGTAAATTACTTGGGTTCATTGTGAGTAGAAATGGATTGAATGAGATGAAAAGTAGGCCATGTTCCATACACATATCGGACTCATTTGATTCGGAATATCAGGCGGGTTGACCCAAAGTCAGTTCAATTAAATGAAAAAAGAAATGCCCTGAGGACACCACCAGCGCCTCGGCCTGGTGGCACGGGGAATGAAAGGGTCCGAGAACGACCAGGGTTCGATCCCTGAAAACGGCAGCAAGTTTGCCAAACAAAAAAAAAAAGAAAAAAAAAGAAAAAAAAACAAAACAAATTTTTTTTATCAATCCTTTTCTTTATTTTTTTGAGCTGCAAACTCTTTGTGTTCAAAGCTGATGAGTTCATGAAGTAATTGTGACCTTTCAAAGGAAATATTTTGCATTATAGTTTTACCTGTTTAAATTACCAATTCCACTGAGGATTATCGCCGCAGATCAAGTTAATGAATGATGTGGAATGGATTGAGCATGCTAAATGAGACATGTCAGAATGATGAAAGGCAAGTCCTATCCTATACACAATCCCTTGCTCATACACCGGTGAGACGAGTGTAGGAAGTTCCATGTCTGTGAGGTAGAGAGTTCTCTCGCGAAAAGTACGATGATCGAAATGATGAGAGACGGTTCATTCTCTATTCTAAACACTACATGTCCATTGTTTAAACCTTTTTGAGCTTACACACGTGGATAATTTTGAAATTACCCCTGTCAAGAACCACCCCACATTGGGGCAGGCTGGAGGTAAGACAACATCATGAGGTGAGAAATTGATAGGAATATTCTTGCTCTCACTTGCATCAATCTTCAGGTATTGCTATTACATTGAATTCATACGGTAATTTAAGTGCCTTAGGATGATGAAGAGCAGTTTTTTTCTCTATCCTACACACTTTATCCATTGCATACCCCCTTGAGCCTGTAAATTCATTTCATTTAAACCCAATTGGTGATCATCCCCCACACTGGGGCAAGGCAAAAGGCAAATGTTCAAGCAGCAGAATCCCAAGTGCCGACAAAAAATGAAAACTCCTCAAGAACCCAAATGTTGAAACATTACATGGTGATTCAATACATGTAGTGTGTCAAAAGTCATAAAAAAAAAAACAGAAGGGGCATGAAAAAGCAGTGTGCCTAGTAAAAGCAAGGCCAATGCCCGTAAAAAAATGAAAGAGAGAGAGTGAATTCTCAATGGAGTGGTACTCAAAGAACTCAAAAGCCAAGCTTTTATAGTACCTATAAAGAAAATCCCAATGGTGGAGAAGAAGACCCGTGACAATGCCAAGATGAGCACCAATTCTCATCCCCTTATACACATTTTGAGCCTAATGATCCATTCATTTCTCAACCCATGAACTTGACCTACGTTACGTCCCTTACAAAGTCTCTTCAGATTAGGGCACTGAAATTAATGTAGGAATTCATATGTTTATAAGCATTGCTCGAAGAAGTGTGAGCAAGACAATTTCTATCTCATTTCGCAAGTTACTTGACTTGTAAACCCGGAGATGATTGCAAAGTATTGTTCTTCCATTAGCCTTGACTCGAAGAGTCCCTCTTTGTTGAGCCATTAACCAAGCCCACATTACAGTCTTGATAAAGGCCTCTCAGATTGACAAGGTCGTATCGCTTGCGAGAATACTCGAACCCTCGTCGACATGATGAAAGTAAGATTGAGTGATTCCTGTGATCCCACATTAATGGTTGGGACAAAATAGCCTTCTTAATGAGAGTGAGTGAAAGTCCTTTCTAACTGAAAGTCTCTCATTTGGTATTCTTGAAAATCCATGTCATGAGTGAAAATTGTCTTAAGCGATGATTCTCCCCAGTGGAAATTTGGTGGTGCAAATATGGTAAAACCATCATGCACAAATCTTGATTGAAAAAAAAAAAAAAACTTCAGTGGACTTTGGAGTGTGCTGAATTGCTTAATTCTTTGGTGAATGCATGTATTTTTGCTCTAATCATGTCTGACAGGTAATGTTTCCTTGAAGACCCAAGAGCTCCTGACATTCATGTTCCTTTCAAGAAGCCTCGAGGTGAGAAACCTCCATGAATATTTGAGGTACATTGTCGATGTCCCAAAACTTCTTTCTACCAAGAGGTAAGTGACCTTCACGAATATCTCAGGTTTGTCCTAGGTATTCCCAAATTCTTGATATATGTTTCAAACTCTTTGTTAAGCATTTCATTCTGGATATGAATGCTTTCGATCCTTTTCGTCATACCTTAGTTTGGATCTAGGTATTTCGAATTCTCTTAATTCAATATTCATCTCACCTAACATTGAGTGTTTATTGGTTAAGTTCACAATTTCTTGACATCTCAGTCTGGATCTGGATGTCTCAAAACTTTTTTGTTAAGCATTTCATTCTGGATATGAATGCTTTCTGATCTTTTTCGTTATACCTTAGTCTGGATCTAGGTATTTCGAGTCTTCTTAATCCAATATTCATCTCACCTAACATTGAGTGTCTATTGGTTAAGTCCCCAAAGATTTTTCTCCAAGTTGCAACGCCGGGCGACCGAAGAATGGTTCGGTCCCTAGCCAAGCAAAATCTCCGTTTAGGCGACCGTAGAATGGTACGGGTCCTAAACAAAATTTATTGCTCTAACAGGCGACCGTAGAATGGTACGGGTCCTGGAAAAGCAGTTTTTGACAAAACCTTTCTGTCATATTGGGCGACCGTAGAATGGTACGGGTCCTGAGAAAGCAGCACTTTTCTACCATACTGGGCAACCGTAGAATGGTACGGGTCCTAGGAAAGTAGTTCCTTACAAAAATTTTATGCCGTATTGGGCGACCGTAGAATGGTACGGGTCCTGAGAAAGCAGCCCCTTCCTGCCGTATTGGGCGACCGTAGAATGGTACGGGTCCTGAGAAAGCAGCTCCTTTCTGCCATACTGGGCGACCGTAGAATGGTACGGGTCCTAGGAAAGCAGTATTGTCACAAAGTCGTGTTACTATTCTAGGCGACCGTAGAATGGTACGGGTTTTGGACAGGTAATACCCACTACCTCGAATTACTCTATCCTCCTCGAAGGTAAGTTATTCCAGGTAGGTTCATCTATCATTTGCATTAGTATTTCCATGCATCATATAAATTGCATTAAAAATGGAATTCATGTTCCAACAAAAATCATTCATTGCATGAACATGACCAAAATTTAGGCCTCAATTTGTCTTTAAAGGCAACCTCTGCGAGCCCACCTTCAAAGAGGGGCAGCTGTTGACACCTAAATTTTGCCTAATCATTTAGTAATTAATTGCATAAAAAAAAAAGAAAAAAAAAAGTAAAATTGCATTTCATGAAGTCGTTTTTTTCCGCATCGGTATTAAAAGGGCAACAAGACGCGGCGGCTCATGGTCGATAATATTCACAAAAGACGGTCTCTCTCTCTCCGTTGGTCTGGACACGCATAAAAAATAAGGAAAGAGGAAGTTCTTGCACGTCCGTTTGTCTCTCCCTCATTAATACATGCACATGCACGCATGAAATAGGAGACGTGAAGTTCTACAATTTGCCTGCAAGAAGAAAAATCAACAGTTGTGAAATGTCAGGCGGTGGCGTCCAGATCTAAAAAAGGAACGACGTGAATAGTGAGGAAATTATGGCCGTCTCCTGTTCACACTACAGTAAGTTGAACTTTTCAAGCCTATAAATGCACGAAGGAACGACGCAAAGAGGGGGGGCGATTAAAAAAGGAGAGTCCGTAGGGGGAGGCGATTTAAAAAAAAAAAAAGAGTTCGTACGGAGACACGAATTGAGAGAAAGGGGGAGCGATTAAAAAAAGAGAGCGTGAGGGAAGAGATTAAAAAATGGGAGAGATTGCTCGTTAGAGAGAATGGAGGAGATTAAAATAATAGAGAGTATGTCAGAGAAAAACTAAAAAAGAAGGTGAAAGCATAAGGCAGAACGTGAAGTAGACAGGAGGAGAGAGAGAAAGAAATTAAAAAGAAGAAGAAGAAGACTGTTCTTCTTCTCCAGGGCATCTGAGCGAAATCCCCTGCCCGCGTCACCGCACCGCGCCCCTACGCCGTCGTCCCGAAGACCGGCGATCGACGCTCCCTGCCGCAGCCAAGCACCAGCGACCGAACGCCGCCCCTGTCCCGCTTGACCCGCGACCACCGGACACCGCCCAACGCACCACCGCGCCCGCTCGTCGTTCTGCGTCACCGCCGCGCGAGCCCCTACTCAACGCCGACGCCCAAGCTCCGTCGCCACGACTGCTCTTCGTCGTTCGATGAGCCCGCGCCGGTTCGGGATCTGGTGCCCAACCCTAGCTCGCGGTCTTCGATCTGTTGCGACGGAGCCCCGAGTTCTCTGCCTGAACCGCAACCAGCTGCAACGGAGCCCCGAGTCCACCGTCTGATCGAGCCGCTGCAGCGCCCGACGCCCTCCTCCGTCCCTGCAGCTAGATCCGACCACCAGCAACCCGAGAAGCCACCGCCGGTTCATCCCCGACGCCCAGCAGCTCGCGTCTGCGCTGCTCTTCACCAGAAAACCAGCAGCACCGCCCCACCTCCTCCACGAAGCCCGAGCAAGCCGCACCTGAGCCCTCCGTGACGCCAAAAACCGCTGTTGCCACGCTTGTACTGCGGATTCCGAGCCCTGGTGTCGACGTCGATTGCTCCTCGCTCATCACGCAGCAAACGCTCCCTGCCTCCGTCGCTCCATCGCCTGCGGGCTCGTGTTGCAGCTGCTGTCCAGAGGCCGAGATCGGCCCACCCCCGTCTCCGAGCGACCCAAACGCCAGCACCACCGACCTGCTCGACACCGGAGCCCTGCTGCTCGAAGCCATCCCTGCACCCGCGAGCCGTCCGAGCTTCCCCTTGCCAGACATTGCCGCCCAGAAGCCAAAGCAGCGAGCCGCGCCCGCTTCGCCCGCTGCACCGGCTGCGAGTGACGCCCAGCTCCGCGCCCACGCCGTTCGTCTGCCCACGAGCCCCGCGCCTCCGCCGTGACCCAACCCGGACGACCCGACTTCCGAACGATCCGCTTGCTGCCGCCCACCGCCTGCCGCCGCCGGATCGCCGCTCTGCCCTTGCCGGAGCTCCGACCGGCTGCCCCCTTGGAGACCCACGGTCACACGTGGGAAAGAAGGAACAAAAAAAAAAGAAAAGGGGAATTAGGTAGTTTTCTTTTATCTTTTTACTTTTACTTTTACTTATTTTTTATATATAGTTTTGTTTGTTTTTTTTTTGTGTGTTAGGTTATGTTTTGGTTATGTTATTTGATAGTTTTTTTGGTCTAGGAATTTAAATTGTGATAAGGGGTGCGATATTTGCAAAATCTTGTAGGCATTATCTTAAGGTGTTGCCCAAAATTATGTATTTTTTTAAATTGCTAAATCATTATAGTTATTAATTTGATCCGTAAGATTTCGGATTAGATTTTTAATTATTTTGATTTCTTGTATGATGTTAAGGGTTAAAAATAATCGTTAATTTGACCCGTGAGACAACGGGTTATTTTTTCGTTTATTTTAATCCTTTATTTGTTTGAATATCTTGCTTGTTGGATTTAATGCTTGTTTTAGAAAATCACTAAGAAAAATCAAAAAGATGTTTGGATTAGGATTTCAATTGATTCTAGAATATTTCTGGTTATTTTGCATATCTAGAATATGGATTTTATTTCGAATTTAGAAAACACAAAAAATGCATTCATTTAGGTTGTTAGTTTTTCTTTGAATTGCATGTTTAGTTATGTGTTAGTTTTAATTTCGAATTTCATAAAGAAAAGCAAAAAAAACATCATGCATAATTCATGTAGAATTAGGGCCTTCTTTGCATGTTATTGCATTTTAGAGTAAGGTCGCACGTAATTTAATTCTAGATAATAGTCTTTAAGTAGATTGCATTTTAGTTAGGGATTTCTAAGTTAGGATAACATTCTAGTTTAAATTAGGATTTGACATAACTTCGTTCCTAATTCAAATTAGATGACATTTTAATTTAGATAGATAATTTCCACTTTTTTATAATTTCGAATTTCATGGAAAATGCCTAAAAAAAATTGTCTTAGAATAAATTAATTTCATTATTTAAAATAGATTGCATGCTTATTAAGAAAACACAAAAACATCTCATTTGCATCATGTAGTTTAGGCCATGTTATTATGTCATATCATGTCATATTAGATTACTAGCCTGCATTGCATATAGATTAAGTTCCCATTAAATAAAGTGAAAACCAAAAAAGAAAAAGAAATTGCGTGTTAATTAGAAACCACATCTAAGATTGATGATGTGGATTTTGATCTAACCACGCAGATGCTTTCGTTGCTTTGAGGTAAATTTTTGCAATTTATTCACTGTTTTATCTGGGTGTTAAATTGGTGGTTTGCGCACCCGCATGATCACCTCATATGTTAGGAAGATAAATTAAAATCAATTCAAGCTGCCAGCAAAACATTTTTTTGAAAACAAAAAGAAAAGGTACCGAAAGGGCATTAGAGAAATCTAGTGTAACCAAGTCCCCGTACCCATAATCTCTGGTTCGTAGGAGTAAAGTAAATCTCCCACTACTTTACTTGGGTTTCTAATCGACCCACCAAAAATAGATTAGTGGCGACTCCTAATTGAAAATCATCTGCATGTTAAGAACTTCAACCCTAAGTCGCGAATTGGTATGGGCTTGGGAGAGCCCGAGTTAAGTCTAGGCTTAGCAATCCATTAGACAAACCCTTAGGTGGTACCAAAACCCGCTTCGGGGAGGTCGCGACAACATTAAATTAACTACCTTATTCCTTACTATTGTCGCTCTTAATTTAATATTATATCTTACATTTGTTTCTTCTTCATCTTTCAATTTTATAAAAAGAAAAACTTAACCACGTCACTTTAAAATGACCTTTTTTTCACCCTAGCCGATTCATCCACACTCATTAGATTTCAGCATGTCCTTCATGTTTATCTTATTCAAAACTTATTCTCCACCATTATAACCTGAGCAAACACAAATCATATATTGCTGGTAAAGAAATATTAATTTTATCAGTGAATTGTTTACTTTATTTTCGTAGGTTATTCTCATGATCATGAATTTTTCGACTTGAATTTTGGTACAAATTTACTCAATGATTATCCTCTTACCTATGTTTAAATTACTTTTTGAATAATTGTTTCCTAATATAAAAATAAATATAAAATTAATTAACGAAATAAAAAAAAATTTTGCCAAAAAAAATAATAATTAGGTATCTCTTTATCAAATAAATATATGTATTTTTAAGAAAGGTGCACCAATTTTATTCCAAATCAAGAAAGAAAAGGAAAAAAAACCAAAAAATAAAGGCAAGAGTTGGTCTTAAATCAAGGACCCCACGTTTGAGAGGGACATGAATAGTTTGTCTCTAGTAAAATTGAAACAAATGAAAAAGAAAAAAGAAGTGTAAGAAATAATCTTAAATTTAGAATGGAGTCTGGAAGAGTTAGTGTGATAAATTCAGTGTAGGGGATGGAAATAGCAGGCCAAAAAAAAATTACATCTTTTTACGAATCATTTTTTTGTTGTGGGATGATGTGGCAAGTCGAGCCAATCATCAACAATAGTTGCGTACAGAGAAAATATTGGATGGTTCCAGATCGCCATGTCAGCTTGGTCTCCGACCACTCACGAAGCGCCACATGGAGAGGCGTGGCCCTGGAGCTCCTGCACAAAAGTAGGCTTTTTCTCCCTCTATCTTCTCCCTAGCCATCTCACCCTCTTAGCCTGCACCGTAGCCTTCTTCCCACTCTCTCTCCACTGCAATGCATTTACTACGGCATGGCACATTTCTCTTTCCTTTCTCTTTCCTTCTTGCACCAAATTTGGCAACTTTTTTCTTTCCCTCTCCTAGCCTGCATGGTACCCTTTCCCTTTCCTCTCAGAAAATATGAACAAATTTGAATCTCAGATGGCTTATTGCAATTGCCGCGTCTTCTGAACTCTCTTTGTCCCCTGCTGTTGACTTTTACTTTTTCCTTCTTTCCATTTCTTGTTTTCTTTGCAATTGTAACCTTGATCCATTCTAAACCAAAAACGCCACCCGATCTTTGGAGGCGTCGAGAGTGTTCTTCAGTCAATCCGATACTACGCCCGCACTCGTCGATTTATAGTGCTGCAGTAGCAAATCACTAGTAGTGTCGTGCTCAGTCGATGACACCTCTTGCCGCTTCTGCCAGTCATATCCTTCGTTTCGGATTCATCCTGTGTTTTGGTTTCGCGGGTCGATGCTAGTTTGGAGCATTTCCCTTCAAGCAGACGTCCTAAGATCCAAGAGGGAGAAGGAAAGATCGTTTGTCCGTGATTTCTTGGTTTCATTAGAGGAAAAGAGGGGAGGAGTGGCGCCATGCAGGATTGATTCTTGAAGACAAAAAATGGGTTTCGCATGAATCCAAGTGAGACGTCGTTCTGTTTAAGATACGGAATTCTAGATCTGCGAACATCCTTTTCTGTGTTACTTGAAATTTTGACGTATATACATATATCTAAGCATCATATAATTGAAAGATATAAACTTGGAGCCTGCTCGTACATTCTAGCATGAGCAACAAGGAGTCGGTGAAGTTGGATGACAAGCAGATCGTCGAGCTGCGCGGGATCTTCCACTCCTCCGCTCCCTCGGCTTGAAACCGAGCTTCGAGCAGCTCAAGGCGCTCATTCGGAAGGCCGACACCAACAGCAACAACCTAGGTGGGGTTCTCCGAGTTCGTGGCCCTCGTGTTGCCGAAGCTCTTGCCGGCTAAGTCACTATACACGGAGGAGCAACTGAAACAGCTCTTCCAGATGTTCGATAAGGACGGGAACGGGTTCATCACGACGGCCGAGCTGGCTCACTCAATGGCGAGGCTCGGCCACGTGCTCACCACGGAGGAGCTAAGGGGAATGATCAAGGAGGTTGACATGGACGGCGATGGTAGGATTAGTTTCCGGGAGTTCTTGCAAGCAATCACATCGGCCACCTTTGATAATTCCTGGGCATGATTAGTAACTGGGGTGCTTTTGCCTCCAGGATCAATGGGATTGTCTGTTAGTTTCTATTCTATTCTAGTTATGTTGTATCTATTGATTTCCTTGAGATCATACAAATGATACTATTTCCGAGGTAGGGGAGTTTAGAATGTAGGATGGAGGACGATTTGGGTCTCCTTGAAATCAAATTTATAAGCACTACGGTTACGATGCTTGCCATGATTTTATATTTTTAAAGTTGTAAGACTTAATTTCACTGTGTTGGAAATCATTTTAACAAGGCTCCCATGTTCAAGAACAAGATATTGTCTGGAGTTAAATTGGGCTTTTCCATATCTCTTGCCCTGGCTCTTGTGACACTCGCCAACTATTGCGGTCACTTCCTTTCCTGCTAGCTAATACGAGTATGCAACAAATGAGGCGTCATTTCGATCTTTGGTACCCACTTATTGCATAAAGATGAATCCGCATTTCAATATGCCGATTCAAGAATCTTAAGTGGTGAGCTTTTCACTTGGAATTAACATTCGAAAGTAGCAAAATCAGATCGATTCACATAAAAATTCGATTAATAACAGAATACAGACTTTAAGGGAAAAGCGATGTTGTGTGTAGTGCACGCGCTCACTTCCTTCAAGAGGAAAATATGCACAAATAGAGAGCTGGACCAATTCATTGTGGAAACAGGACATCATGGTTTCAAGTAATGCAGCCTTACACGGCTCATAGACGAGCTGTACTTGCTTCACTTGAAGTTACAAGTAATCGTGCCTTGTCCTATAGTGACTACCAATAGTCATCAGGCCTTCCATTTTCCTCTGAACAATGAAGAATAGAACGTCTCTTCACATCAAAAGAACTTGACAATAAGATATTTGATCAGCGATAGCTCCGTTGATGCTAATGGAGAAAATATAGTTCTATAAACAAGTCTTTGAAAATATAGGAATCCAATTAGCAATTACTTGGCAATTCCTCGAATAGCTTGCACCACCTCATCCCCATTGCACACAACCAGTGAATTCATATCTTAAAGCTACAATTTCAAACTTCTGCTAGTGAGCAGAGTATTCTAAAACCACGTAGTGGGACCTCTTAGTGTTGACAACAGAAAGAGTTGACTTCCTTTTTCCTACGTATGTTTCCCCCCACTCCTCTTCAAAGTCACCTTGACCTTTCCGACTGCAAAAATCTTTTTCATTTATCCTTCGTATAACCAGAACTGTTGAAGTTGGGCTTGGAAGCAGCCAGCTCTTCGGCAACATAAGCAATGAGAGATTCATCGTGGCTCCAAGATATTCCCTCCAACCCATCCATTCTGAGATCATTTCAATTTTCTACTCTGTCCTTCTTGGGATACAATATATTGTTGCTGCAAAGAAAGAAGAACAACAATCATGCAAGGCAAAATGCAAGAAAACTCAAAAGAGGATCAAGAGAGCGAATGAGCGTTGGAGCATAGAGTGAACCTTGGCGACAGACTAGAGGGCGAATGAGCGCCAAAGCAGAGACGGAGCGAGCACCGGAGCAGAGAGCGAGCGAGCGCCAGAGTAGGGGCGGCCTTAATGTGCTTCGTCAGTGACGGCGGGGGAACAGCCGCTTGATGAATGGCGGAGCAGCAATGGGCGTGGAGATAGAATTTGGGATTCAAAATTTCAACCATGCAAACTAGGAAAAGGAAAGAGAGAAGTTCCAAATTTTGTGCATAAAGTTCCTTCGTCTAAGAAGGAAAGAGAAAGGTGCCATGCCGTAATAAATGCATTGCAAAGGAGAGAGGGTGGGAAGAAGAGGCTACAGTGCACACCGAGAGAGAGTGGGAAGACTAGGGAGAGGAGAGAGAGGAAGAAAAAACCTACTTTTGTGCAGAAGGTCCAACGAGGCCATGCCTCTCCACGTGGCGCTTCGCGAGTGGTCGGAGACCACACTGACGTGGTGGTCCAGGACCACCTAATCTGACTTTGACCAGAAAAAATATAGGGGAAATTTCAAAAAGGGACCCAAAGTGCCATATTTTTCTCAAATAAGGATCCGAAGTGGACTTTGTTTCAAATAAGAACCTGAAGTGACTTTAGTTGTTTCAAATAAGGGTCTAAAATGGTTTTAGTTGTTTCAAATAAGGACCCAACCTCACCAGTCGCCGGTTGACTAAATTTTCCGACTAATCAAGGATATTTTCATCATTTGGCATTTCCCCCCTTTTCTCTTCCTTTTTTTCTTACTTTTTTTTTTCTTCTGGTTCTTCTTCTTTCTCTTCGCCGATGGCCGGCTAGCCACTGGCAATGCCTAAGGTTGGGCGAGGGTGGCCCTTGAGGGCCACCCACATCGGCCACAGGCGAGGGACGGCCTCACTTGGGCGTGGCGACCCTCACCCAGGGGCCATCCGCGAGATCGGTCCTTGTCGACCTTGGTGAGGGTGGCCTTGCTCGCAGCCAGCAAGGGCTAGGTGACCTCACCGGCCCCTGTTAAGGGTCTGCAAAGCCACCCTCGCCAGATTTGGCTAGGGTCAACCTTGCTTAGGCCTTGCTCGAGGCCGACCGGCCATTACCAACGGTCGGTGAGGTCATCCAGCCCTCGTCGGCTGCAGGCGAGGGGTCGGTCTCACCTAGGGCCAGTGCGAGCCGACCTCGCGAATGGGCCCTGGGGGAGGGTTGCCTCGCCCAGGCAAGGCCGTCCCTCGCCTATGGCCTACGTGGGTGGCCCTCACCGGTGAGTGTGACCCTCGCCCAGCCCTCTGTGGGCATTGTCGTTGGCCGGCCGGCCACCGGCGAAGAGAAAGAAGAAGGACCAAAAAAATAAAAAAGGAAAGAAAAAAAGGAAGAAAATATGGGAAAAATGACAAATGACGAAAATACCATTGACCGTCGGAAAGTTAGGTCCTTATTTATAACGAACATAGCCACTTCGGGTCCTTATTTGAAACAAACATAACTACTTTAGGTCCTTATTCAAAACAACATCTACTCCAGGCCTTTATTTGAGAAAATAATTACACTTCGGATCCTTATTTGAAACAATGTCCATTTCAGGTTCTTATTTGAGAAAAAGATGGCACTTCGGGTTCCTTTTTGGAATTTTCCCAAAAATATATAACAAAAAATCCTAATTTGACACCAATACCTTCGACTTTCTAAAATGTCGCTAGAGCTCCCAAATTCGGACCGGTTCGACAAAAAAAAGAAAACACTAAATTTCCGTCTCTGATTCCTTGATGTACGAAAGAAATCGGACGTGTGCAATACCTTACCCGTCGTGTTATCGAAGCAATGTATTGCAACGTGAAGTATAGATCGAAAGTGCATGTACTTTCACAAAAGCCCAAAGGTCTTGGAAGTAATCAAAAAGGCGACAGCACGCAAGCGGTGTAGTGTATGGCATGAGAGTTTCGCATTAATCAAAATCTGAGAGGGGAAAAAGGGAAATGAGAACTCCATCTTTTTCAATGCCTGCATCGTTAGTATACTTCGCCTCTTTGCAAATGAGATGATTGAACTCGAAGCTTGAATGACAGGGAAATGGAATGGCGTGGAAGAAGATAAGCGAGTTCCAAAGCGTTTTTTGATATTTCATCTGCATGAGCGTTCGGACAGTACTGTTCAACTTTAGCATGAGATCTCAGAGAGAGAGAGAGAGGGAGGGAGGGAGGGAGGGAGGGAGAGGGCAAGAGCACTTTTTCCGTGGATCTTAGTATGATTTTCATCCTGGGATCTACCAGTTCAAGTGCCTCGGATACGCATGCTTTCCAAAATTAAATTAAAAATTTAAAGACGATACTAGTCACACTGCAAATTTGGATCAAAATTCAGGACCACATTAGATACCAAAATGTTTTGAATATTCATCTACATAAGCCTTCGAATAATATTGTTCGACTTTAGCATGGGATCCCGGGGGGGGGGAGGTTTTTTCGTGGATACTAGTTCGCTTTCGTCATGAGACTTAGCGCACTTGCTTTCTAATAAAATTTAAAAAGCGACATTGCACGTTTGGTCAATATTTATGGATAATATTGCGTAAATTAACAGTTTAGAGACAACTCTACACATTTAGAATGAAGTTCACGGACAATTCGTGTGAGTATTCCCTTTCCGAAAGCATGTCCTCAAAGGAAAGCCAGAACAAGTGTTATGGATTATAAGGTCGAAATCAGATGCAGGAGTTATAAATTCGTTCAAAAATGAAACTCTAACTCACCGATGGGCTTATTGCATATGGGTCATGGATAGAAAAATATAAGTACATGAGGCTCACATAATGAATAAAGAGTTAGAAAATAACGTTACGTCCATATTATAGAATATGAATGATTCGAAAGATATTTTCTTAAAAACGATATTCATGTCATTACAAAAATAAACGAACGAAAAATATTTAATCATCCACGAAAATGGTCATAAATGAATTATTATCGATAATGAAATTTATTGGCTAATTATCTAAGACAACATAAATGATTATTTTTTATGAAAATTATTTTCAAACAGTTTATTTTAACAAAATGTACTGAAAAAAAAAACTATTTTTGTAAGGAATCCAGTATTGTGCTCGATACAACGTGGCCCCAGGGATGTGTGGGCCAAAAAAAAACCAAAAAAAAAATCTGCATCGTCAACGTGAGACTCGCCATGACCCAAAAAAAAAAAACGTGAGACTCGCGATTTGGTTGGGACTCACTCGAACGGACGTTTTCTCTAATATTACCTTTGCGGGACCCACTTATTTTGGATGTTGGTACCCAAACGGTAATTTTTTATTTAATCATATAAAAAAATTCAAATTGATATACTGATTACAAACTTATTTCAAATTAGTATAACTATGATAAATTTATTTTTCGTTAAATTTACCGTTAAATTGCTGAGTAGAATGACATGTGGCAATGAACGAGTATATCGGTTTGAAATTAAACCCTCCTCCATTCACTTTTTTTTTTTTTGATAATATTACTTTAATTTAACGGAAACTAATAGAAGATAAATTTATCACAAATGTATTGGATTGTGACTTTTTAGTAGTAAAAAAATTAGCTTGAAGTAAATTTGTTAGATGTATACCAATTTAGAGTTTTTTTTTTGTTGTATTAACCTTTTTTATTTTGTGATACATTCATGGTTAGACATATAACGTGTTTAATTAAATATATCAATATATCTATCTATTAAAATATTCAAGTGAATTGTGGATTTTCTCTATTTTCTAGACATATAACACGTTTAGTCCTCATAGACGCAGTACTTTGTAGTTTTGTTGCGCAATTTACTTTGTAAAATGAAAATAGCAAAATTGGCCCAAAAAGAAAAAGGACAAAAAGGTAGGAGGAAAAATAAAAAGTTAACTATCCACTTTGCACTTAAACCTCAGTGAAAAATCCTAATATTCTTATTGTTTGCTCTAGCATGTGTCATAACCCAGTAGAATACCATCTATTAAATATATAACATCTGTATCCAAATTCAAAAACCCATTTTGGGAAAGCTTACTTAAGTTAGGAAACCACTACAATAAGAAAACGAAAGAACCAGTCAAATTAAAAAATCACTCAAATCAAGATAGCTCAAATTAATAAGCCAGCCTAGATGAGGTTTCCTTATGAATTTACATTTCGAAATATTCAAACTTGGAAATCTACTCGGACTATGAAAATTTTCAAATTAAGACACTTGCTCAAGCCCCTAACCTACCACCTACTCAAACTAGAAAAAACTATTGGGATCAAGTCAAGGCCTTTAACATGTAAAAGCAAGATCCCAATAAAATAAAATAAAAAATAAAAAAAAAAAGATTGCTTGCAACTTGTGAGATTTGAAAGGGAACTATCTAGTTTTCAAATGACGGATTTCTTAATTAATTTAATTTAACGGAAACTAATAGAAGATAAATTTATCACAAATGTATTGGATTGTGGCTTTTTAGTAGTAAAAAAATTAGCTTGAAGTAAATTTGTTAGATTTATACCAATTTAGAGTTTTTTTTGTCATATTAAACCTTTTTATTTTGTGATACATTCATGGTTAGACATATAACATGTTTAATTGAATATATCCATATATCTATCTACTAAAATATTCAAGTGAATTGTGGATTTTCTCTATTTTCTAGACATCTAACACATTTAGTCCTCATAGACGCAGTACTCTGTAGTTTTGTTGCGCAATTTCCTTTTTAAAATGAAAATAGCAAAATTGGCCCAAAAAGAAAAGGGTTAATACCCTGAAAAACTCTAAACCGGTACATATGTGACAAATTTACCCCAAACTATTTTTTTGACAATGAAAAACCTCAAACTGGTACACCTGTGACAAATTTACCCTGACTAACCATAAAAACCCCTAAACCGGTACATTTATAACAAATTTATCATAAACTAATTTATTTGACCGCAAAAAACCCAAAACTGGTAAATTTGTGACAAATATACCATCCATTAAATTGGATTAATACCACAAAAAAATCATAAAAATTATAAACCGTGACTAACGATGCGTAAAATTCCAAATTGGTATACCAGTCAACTATCACGTGTCATTTAACTTAATAATTTAACAGTAAAATTTAACGAAAACTAACATATGGTAAATTTTTCATAAGTGTACCATTTTGGGGTAAATTTGTTAAAGGTATACCAATTTGGGGTGGTCAAAAAAATAGTTTGAGGTAAATTTGTCATATATATACCAGTTTTGGGTTTTTCAATGTATTAACCCAAAAGAAAAAGGACAAAAAGGTAAGAGGAAAAATAAAAAGTTAACTATCCACTTTGCACTTAAACCTCAGTGAAAAATCCTATATTCTTATTATTTGGTCTAGCATGTGTCATAAGCCAGCAGTGCGACGACATCAACCGCTTCATCGCCCTGTTCATCCTCCTGCTCTTCGGGTTCAAATTCACAGCCCACATGAACCCGTATGCCATTAACTTCCGCCTCCTCACCGCTGATGCCCTGTCCAAGCTCGCCACCCTTGCTATCCTTGGCCTCTAAAGGAGGTTCAGCAACAGGGCAAGCTACAACTGGAGCATCACGACGTTCTCACTGTGCACGCTGATGAACCTGCTCATCGTGGCCTTTAACATTTATAAGCAAGATCCCCATTAAAAAAAAAAATGATTGCGTGCAAGTGGTTGCCCGCACACGTGCAAGGCATGTGCGAGGCATGTGCGGCCAACGTCATGACGTCTAGCCATTGGGTTAGTTGGTTCGACCCTACCTAGTTGAACTAACCTGTTGATCGACGTTGATCGTTGACCGTTGACCCAAAAAAAGAAAAAAAATGGGTTTTTCAATTATATTTACTATGGATTATATGTAATCCATTTTGTTTTGCATTTGTTGTAAGAACAATGCTTCCCCGTCGTATGTGTACACCTATTTGCACATTGTTAGAAGGACAAAAGGCGAGACTTGCGAGGACGATAGTTGAGTTGGTCAATTATCAATGGAAAAGTGGTGATATAATTGAACATGTGCTCAAGGTCAATAAGATAATGCAAAAAGTCATCTAGAATGGTTTGGTGCGGTCCCTAATTAACTCTTCCATTTGAATAGCAAGTAGTGTTGAATCGCGTATGGAATGTCAACGTGATTTCGGATTACATAAAGCTTGTAGTGGCTTTTTTGAAGAAATACTATAGGATTGAAGTCACAAAGACTTTGACCCTAGGAACAAGTTCAACCCAATGGAGAATGAATGTGCGATGGAGAAACTCTAAGGGATTTCCGTATGTTTTTTTGTGATTGCCCAATGTACCTTGAAAATTCTAAGATGAATTTACTAAAAAATTAGATAAGTCTCTCCCTGTTTATAGGTTAACTTGGCGTTAGTTGAATTATTGTTTATTTAGGATGTTTTATGGATATCTTATGTAAATAGTTTCTTCCATATTGATGTTGTTGTAGCTTATGATATATTGGTTACATTATGTAAAAATGTTTTTTTTTCATTAATGGACTTTTAATATCAATTGCTTTTGTTATTATCAATTCTTGTGGGTAATTCAAAGAAGTTTTAGGAGTTTCAAAGAATTTATTCTATATAAAATATTATATTAATGACAATTTTAATTTAGGATTTTAGATGATGATTAGAAACAATAGTGACATTTTGATTCTGAAACTTTATTCGAAATTATTCATCAATATGATTAGTTTATGCAAAGTAGATGCATAAATGATAAGCATTAATAATATATATATATATATATATATATATATATATATATATATATATATATGTATGTCTAATATGTTTAGATCCAACGGCTTCAGTAACTAAGAGTATAGTCGTTGAGTTAAATAAAAAAGAGAAGTTGAACGTTGATATTTATGAAATATGGTATATGAAAATCTAATATATGCTAAAAGAGCAAGAGGCACTAGAAGCTCTAAACTTGGTTATTAAAAAGTTTGAAGATGGAAACACTACACAACACAAAAGAGATAAGGATGCATTTGCTGCATGAAAAAGAAAGAACTTGCCTTTTCACATCACATTGCTAAGTAACATGGAAAATTATGTCATGCAAGAATTCAAGCGTTTTGAGAATGCCAAAGAAATGTAGGAAACATTGGCAGTGAAATTTGATCATACATCAGTAACCAAGTTGAGACAACTCACTATAAGTTTTGGCTCGTATAAGAAGCCTTATAATTGGACCATGAAACAACACGTGAAAAAGATGTCAAACATGATTAATGAGCTGAAAGATGCCGGCCACCTTCTGATTGACGAACAATAAGTGCAAGTAGTGATCCATTTCTTCTCATAAAGTTGGGAACATATGAAGGTGCACCTAACCTACAATGAGAACATCAAAACCTTTAAAGATGCAGTGCGCCACCTTGAACTAGAAAAGGACCGTCTCCTGACGACTAAGCTAAAAACTGATATTTCTTATGCTGGTTCTAGCTCACAAGGGGCTTTGAGTTTCAAGCGTAAGCATCCTAATTTGTTTAAAAGGTGAAAAAGTAAGGAATTAAGCTCTTTAGGGAAGAAACCGTGAGTTGACCAACATAAGAGAGGAAAGCATCCTCGTGTAAAGAGAATGTCAAGGGTGAAATGTTACAACTATGTCAAGAAAGGTCACCATACTTGCGACTGTGGTGAGCCCAAAAAGGTAAACACCTCTTTTATTCTTGAAAGCTTTGCTTATGTATTAAGTTTGATATTTTTAACCAAATCAAATATTTTGTGGATTATTGATTCGAGAACAACAAACCATGTAGCAAAAAATAGAGAAACCTTTGTGGAATTCTGACGAGTTCCGATTAGAATTAAATGGATCTATGTAGGGAATAACTTTAGAGCTAAAGTTAAAGGGATTGGCACTTGCCAATTAGTTATGCGTGGTGGACGCACTTTATTCTTACTTTAATGTTGGTTAAACTTGGTTTCAATTTAAACTTCCATAATAATAGTGTGAATTTGTATTTAAGTACAAATTACTATGGTTGTGATTATTTTCCAAAATGGTTTTACTATGTTGGATATCGACTATAGCAATATCAATGTTTGTTATTTCCTTTTCATGTCTTCTAATTCATATAATAATGAAATGTATGGCATCCTAAATTTGGTCATATTGGCTAACAATGAATGAATAGACTAGTCAAAGAGAGCTTGTTAGATAGCATTGAAAAAATCGATTTACCCATATGCAAGCATTGCTTAGTCGGGAAAATGATAAGCAAACCACTTGGAAAAGGTAAAAGATCCAGGACTGATCGATTCTTGGTCCAATTTTAAGGTGGAACTAGGAACCGAACCGAGAGGACTAGTTCTCATATTCTAAGATCAGGAACCGAAACAATCAGTCCTAGAACCAGAAACCAGACCAATCGACTAGTCTAGTCTAATCTAATCTGATCCAGTGGAATCGATAACTTCTTGAAAAATTTAAGGATTCAACGGGAAATAAGGGAAAGAATATTATAAAATGATATACACGTCGTCGTGGATTTATCAATTGAGAAATGATGATTCGGCAAAACAAACTAAGAATGTGATTTTCTGTTTGCTTATAATCTTTACTAACTTAAGTAGAGAACTAATTTTTTTTCCATTATCTTTGAGAAAATTCTCACTTGAGAAAATTTTATTTGACAAAATTTTACTATGAATTTCATAAGATACTTGACTCCACTTAGTATCTGCACAAATTTTCTAGTTGATCTAAACCGGTTCTTAAGAAATTTTAAAATATGTATTTATATATAATCAATTGGTTCAATCCAATCGATCCAGTCTATCCGATTCCCACCTTGGAATCGAAAACCGGATCGACTGGCCACTAGTTCCAAGAATGGGAATCGAGAATCGGACCGCCCTCTCTAGAAACCACCCAAAACTGACCGATCAAATCTAATCTGGTCAGGTCTAGGCAGTTCTCGTTACACACCCTTAATAAGAGTTGAATTTCCTTTGTAATTACGCCATTCTAACATCAATAGTCCAATAAATGCGGGAGCAAGATTATACTCAATTTGGAGATGTCTATTTGATTTCTTATAAATCTAAAGTATTAAGTTATTTCAAAAAGTTTATAAGTTTGATAGAAAATCAACTAGATAAAAAATAAAAGTATTAAGATTCGATCAAGGTCGAGAATATTTATCTAATGAGTTCGAAAATTTATGTGATGAAAAAAATATAAAGACAGTTGTCTATCCCCTATATTCCTTAACAAAATGGGTTGTGGAAAGGAAAGACGCAATCCTACTAAAAATGGTTAGATTCATTATAATGCATACTAACTTACCTATCGTCTTTTGGGGTAATGCTTTATTACTTACTGTCTATAAACTTAACCGTGTGCATTTTAAATCAGTTATTTCTACTCCATATGAGTTATGGACTGATAAACTACCCAACTTAAGTTTTCTTAAACCGAAGGATTGTGGTACCTATATTCGCGAACCCTCTCAAAGTATGGAAAATTAGGTCCCAGAGGTAAGAAGATTATTTTTATAAAATACTCAGAACACTCGAAATGGTACGTATTTATAGGTAAGCAAGAAAGTGAGAGTACAACTAAATTTGAATCACAAGATGTCATATTTTTAGAAAATGAATTTCCTAAGAAAGGAAAAATAGGAGAGGACTTCTCTCTATTTGAAACATTAGATCAAGATAATGAACTTAATGGAGTTCATCTAAGTAGGAGCAATGTGAGAAGTGAAGAATTAAATTCGATTCAATCTCAATTACAACCACCTTATGAGACAATATCGTCATTATCTAATTCGAGTGAAAGCATAGTGGAGAATAATATGCAAAGTGTACATCTCCTATACGACGAGCAATTCATAAAACTATTCTCCATCGACGTTTTGATATTGAAGGAGAAACTTTCATAATCACTCCACAAGATGAAAATGAGCCAAGGAATATAAATGAGGTTTTAAATTGCCCTAATAAAAAAATTGATGCGTGATATGGAAGAGGAAATTGAGTCAATGAGTCAAACCATATTTGGGAACTAATTGTTCTTCCAAAATGAAGCAAAGCCATTGGGAATAAGTGGGTTCTCAAAATAGAGCGTAAAACTGATGGCTCAATGAGAGATATAAGGGTCACCTTATATCAAATGAGTATAATTAACATAATGGAATTGATTATGAGGAAACTTTTTCTCTTATAGTAAGACTTACCTCAATTCGCCTTATTCTAGAAATAGTGGCTAATGTGAATCTTGAACCACATCAAATGGATGTAAAGATTGTTTTTCTCAATGGAAAATTAAAAAAATAATTTGTTTATGGAATAACCTGTTGGTTTCATTTGAAAAAGTCAAGAGCAAAAGGTATGTCGACTTTTAATATCAATATATGGCTTTAAGCAGTCATCAAGATAATGGTATATATGTTTTCATAATGCCATAATGGCATATGATTTTACAATAATTAATAAGGATCATTGCGTATACATCAAAAGATCCAAAGATCAATTTGTGATTATATTATTATATGTTGATAATATACTAATTGCTGGAAGCAACATGGAGTTTGTTAATACTATTAAGAATTGAAATCTTCCAACTTTTAGATAAAAGATATGGGTGAGGCTACATATATTCTTGGAGTTAAGTTTATAAGAGATCATTCGAAGATATTATTGTCTCTTTCGCAAGAAATGTATATAAACAAAGTTCTTAAACAATTTCGTATACAATACTGTAAACCCATAGATACTCCTATTGCAAAATGTGAAAAATTGAATCATAGATTGTCTCTAAATACTCTATAAGAGAAGGAACAAATGCAACGTATTCCTTATGCTAATGTTGTTGGAAGCTTGACTTATGTTATGATATGTATAAGACTAACATATATTTTACAGTTGGAATGATAAGTAGGTACTAATCCAATATAAGTCAAGTACATTGCACAACCGTTAAAAGAATACTGAGATATCTAAAGGGAACTGCCGATTATTCATTGAGTTATCAAAGAAATGATCTACGGTTGGAAGGCTACTTAAACGCTAATTAGGGAGGAGATCTAGATGAAATGAAATCTACCCCTGGATTTATACTTTCTAAAAATAATGGTGCCATATTTTGGAGCAGTAAGAAACAAATGTGCATAGCCTTGTCTACAATGGAAGCTGAGTTCGTGACATTATCAGTAGCTGTACAAGTGGATGTTTGGCTCAAGAGATTTTTGAATCATTTAGATGCTGCAAACTCATCGTTGGTTAACTGTGATAGTCAAGCAGCGATAGCGGTCACCAAGGATCCGAAATATCATGGCAAGACCAAATATATAGATACCAAGTACAAATTTGTCAAGAATATGGTTGCACGAAAAAGTGTAAACTTTCATGAAAAATAAAGGACCAAAACCATGGGTACTTAAGATGACGCTTAAAGGGCTAAAATGAACAATTTTGCAATTACATATCTACGCATAAAATGATAGAAAGTCAATACCTAGAGATATTTTCTATGGTCATGTAAAATCTCTAGGACTGTGTGGAGGCTAATGTACTGAATATGATAATTTCCCTAAGTGTTCATGTTTAATGAAGTTGTCTTTCATTATTAAAGCCTATGAATTTTTTGTTTGACGTTTATACATATTAATGGGGGTAAGTACATTATCAATGCCAAAAGTTGTGTACGGCGCTCACTTTGGTGCCAAAAGTTTCCGTCGAATTAATTAAGTACCAAAAATTTTGAAAAACGATCATTTCAGTGCCAATGCCGATCTGGTTGGCCGGAAATTCAACATGACAATTTTTTATTAATTTTTGAAGCCGATGTGGATCGCTGGAGAGTACAATCAGCATCCAAACAACAAAATGACGCCGTTTAGCGTCTTTTCCCCCAAATAAGAAACCTTAAATCCCCAAATTCAACCAAAATCGGAAGTTGAAAACCCTAAATGCCTAATTCGACCAATTCGAGTGCATACTTCAATTTTCTCCCAAAGTTATCAGCTTGCTCTTGCAAATGGAGGATAGAAGCTTCAGTAGTGGCTCATTTTCCTATAAAAAAAAAAACGAATTAGATGGTGAGTGTTACTGTTATTGTGGGTTACCGAGTCCAAGAAGAATATCTTGGACTCAATTGAATCCCAGGAGAAGATTCCATGGGTGCGGCAGATATAGAGAAGGCTCGAAGTGCAAATATTTCAAATGGGTTGATAGAAAATTCTCTGATCGAGCAACAGAGGTGATCTTGGAGTTACTTGAAAGCCGACATCAACCTCCACCTACATTAATGGACGAGTTTGAGGATGTCGACTCAATGCAAGCTCAAATGAAGGACTTAACATCTATGGTCGACTATTTGAAGAGGGAGGTTTCAAGGCTGAAAATTGAAAGAAACTTTTATCGAGCGTTGATTGTGTTGTTATTCTCTTGTGTAGTTTTTTCAAATGTGAAGTGGAGTAATGAGAAGAAGTTTGTATGTCTATCATAGTCGAAGACGTGGAAATGGACGTAAAATCTGTTTTTGCTTTGCTGCAATTTTTGTATGTAGCAAAAGGTTTTGTTGTAATCTATGGTGAAGGTTGGAGTTGGAATGTATTAGTTGTGAGCACTTAAAAGTTTTATTGTTTAGTTGTGTATTATCAATGTTTGTTTTTGTTAGTTTTTGCTTCAAATATAATGGTTTGCTACATTTTTTATTTGGTAATGGTTTGCTGGTTTGCTGCAACTGCAAATCATGGAGAAATGGAATGTGCTTTTGGAATGCATTAGTTGTGAGCATTTTAAAGTTTTATTGTTTAGTTGTGTATTGTCAATGTTTGTTTTGGTTAGTTTTTGCTTCAGATATAATGGTTTGGTGCATTTTTTATTTGGTAATGGTTTGCTGGTTTGCTGCAACTGCAAACCATGGCGAAATTAAGGGATGGTGGCAAATTCACAATTGACCATTTCAGTGCCATAAGTTGTAAATAGTGATCACTTAAGTACCAAGTTTTTATAAAAGTGATCATTTAAATGCCAGTCGCAATTACAAAGTGATCACTTGTGTTGCACACATTTTTTTGAAAAGAACATGTTGGTTTCAAACGTCACTTGACTTGCACCAGTCATGGTGCATCTTACATCTTGTTGCACCAATTGGGTTGCCGATGCATCTTCTTGCACCAGCCCATACAATTTTTGATGCAACAAGATGCACCGGCACCCAAAATTACATCTTGTTATTACACCAGCACATACAACAAAAACCCCACAAATTCATTAGCATCCACAACTTCAACCAGTAACAGTATATGCATACATCTAAAAATAATATCAACCTCATAAGAACATTGCACCAATAGCAAAAAAATATACAACATAACTGATAACTGTCTTGCTAGCATTACTAGCCGAAACCAACACAAGAGAAAATAACAAAAACAGCTATTGCCATTGACATTGATTGATTGTTTACAAAAGAAAAACATGTCTAACTTCACTCCCCAATCACTGAAGGTTCAATACCCTCTTAAAAAAAAACAATGGCAATATGCAGGCAGCAACTACCATCAATGATATAATATCCAGCACCCTCCTAAAAAAAGAAAACATGAAAAGAGACCATGTCCAGCACTCTTCCATTAGTCAATATGGACAATACCCCGATCTCATTTTCCTCTTGGAGCTTTGAATTGATTCATAATCCGAATACTCTTTCAAATTGGATGTGCAGGTTCTTTAACTAGGCTTTATGTCACCTCATTTTCCTTGTTCTTGACAGCGGCTTTTTTTGTTCTAGCACGTGTCATGTATTGGTCCATATCATCACTATTGCTCACAATCATTGATTGAGATGGAACTGGTGCTGGGTTCTTTTTGAATGGCTGTTTTGCAGCTATACCCACTGTCTTCTTCTTTGGAGCACTCTTCTTTGGCTGCGCCCTTGATTATTGAGTTGGCCCCCTTGAGAGAGAAGTACCTCCGAAGTTCTCCCAGGCTACAAGAACATAGCGATATTGTCAACCAAATGAATCGAAGTACAACAAATTAAATGCATGAGGCCTACAAATCTTACATTCAAAATAGTCATTCCAGTACGTTCATCTGTGTAAATCTCATAACCATATCGCCTTAATTTTTTTTCCAAGAGCCCCTCTTGCTCGTTGTGGTGCATCATTTTCAGCCCCAACAAATGGGGGAGCAACCTCTGCAACTTGTACAGTTGCTCGTCTTCTCACTTGAAAAACACATAACAAATTTAAATTTCAACCCATAAAAGACAAACATAGCGATGTACAACTTACAGGATATTTTTTTTTCTCGTTTGCTCAATAGTGGACTCAGTTGTTATTGTTGTTGTCCTGCCAGTTCCAGTCCCTATCCCTGCACTTGAGCCTACAATAGGGCCTTTTTCTGGCCCTTTAATAGGCCTTACAACAATGTACTGTATTAGGATTATGACCAACTACAATGAATAATTAGACATATACTTATTTTCATGGTGGAAACAAATGGAGAAAACTTCTCAAATTACAAGTGTGTGACAGAGGAAAAGCACAAGAGAAGCCAGTACACATGGTCAACCATAAAACTCTATCGAATATGAACTGAAAAGTTACTGAGACAAAGAAGATACTTACCTTACAGCAGGGCTTTCTGTTTGCCCTTCAGTAGGCATTACAGCAGGGCCTTCTGTCCTCCCTTCAATAGGCCCAACAAGAAGCTCTTCAGTAGGTCCTGTCCCTGGCACTAAATCAGCCATTACATCTTGCTATTGATGCTATTTTTTCAGCTCACAACCTTTCTTCTTGTGCCCTTCCTTGCGACAATAGGAGCATTTCATCTTTGCCCTAATCCTACTCATCCTCTAACTTGATACCTCTTCCCGCTGCATTCTTCATCTCCTTTTTGGCCTTCTTATTTGCTTCTGCGGTGGCAAAGGTAGAGGGCTTTCATGATTTGTTGGCTCCCAAAATTTGTTGCTTCTGATAGGCTGCATCATGAATTGGTATGAAGCAAGGTATGAGTTTTTTTTGTACCAATCATGTAAGTAATCATCTGGGTTTTCTTACTTCATCTGAATAGCACAAATGGCATGGGCACGGGAAATTCCATTCAGTTGCCAAGCTCAATATGAACACTTTCTTCTATCCAGGTTGACAACATACTTATCCTAATTTTGAATAAGCTTATATCTATTATCTCCATTCCAAACTAGATGGCAGAACCTACTAGTAGCAATGTTTGCATCCAATCTCTTATTAATCCTAGGGCCACAGTCTCTAGTCCATTTCGTAGCCTCATCTCTTTGCCTATGCAATCTAGTCATAACCATAACTCGAATATCATCAAGCATGCTGATGATTGGTTTGCACGTGGCCTCTAAAATTTTGCCATCGAAAGCTTTACTGAGGTTGTTATCAATGATATCACATTTGAACTCTTCACTGAAGAAGGCCTGACACCAATGCTTAGCATCTGTCTAGAAGAGTGCATCAAAACCTTCATTTGTTAGCTGCAACAATCCTTGTTTGGCTAATCTGAAATCAGCCATGTTAGTACTCTTCGCTATTTGCCAGAACTGCTTTTGCAGCCTATCTCCTTTGAAGTTCCTTGACCAGTTTGCATATATGTGCCTCACGTACATTCTATGCTCAGCATGTGGCATCAACTCAGCCAATGCAGGAATAAGTCCCTACAAAAATTCAAACCAATAAATACAAGTAAGGAAAAATATGCAAGTGATTAATATTAAAAGGAAATTAATTAATTGACAATGGAATTACCTTATGTTGGTCGCTCATGAATGTCCATCCTCCCTCATCAGTTATCTCAAGGTCGATCGTTAAATTTTTGAGGAACAAGGACCAAATATCCTTGTTCTCTATCTTCACCACCGCCCAAGCTATTGGAAACATTTGATTATTGGCATCTCTCCTCACAGCAGCCAATAACTCCCCCTTGCATAAACCCTTTAAAAAGCATACATCCAATCATATAACTCTTCTACAACCAGCCAAGAAACCCCGTTTGCATACATTAAAACAGACATAAAATCTATCAAATCTAGGCCCAAGATTAGGGAGTGGCCTCTCCACAACCTCTATATATACCCTACTAGATGGGTTTTGAAACATGCATTCGCCAGCATAATCTCATATCTGCGCATATTCTTCCTTATACCCATCCATCAATATTTTCATCACCCTCATCTTAGCTCTCTTGCATCGATTCCTTGACACATTAATCTCTAATTGCTCCTTCGCTAACAATTGAAATTGAGGACTCTTGATCTCGGGCATTGCTTTGATAGTATTGAAAAAATGATTCGATAACCACACACTTGTTACCCTTTTATTATTAAAGATAATTGGACAAGTATGCTCCTCTTGGAATGACCTAATCTAGAATGACCCATTCTTACTCAGCGCGCCATAGAGCTTCCATGAACAATTAGGTTGTGAGCACTTAGCTCTCACAAATTCTTTCATGTTTCTAATGAATTCAACGCTCCTCTGTTCACCAATGGAGTTCTTCACAACAGTTTCCTTGAACTGTTTCGCATCGTCAAATCTCATGCCCACAGACAAAACAAGTTTATCAACAGTCGGATCATAGCAAGGGTACTTACTTTTTCTTCGACGAGCAAGTTCTTCATCATCATTATCAAGCTCATTCTCCAAACCAGCAACTTCATCGCCGCAACTTTCTTCATCTTCACTTCTATTACCTTCAGCTGGAGCTCCATGCCTATTTACTGGCTCGGGCCTCTTTGCTAAAACTGCAACCTTTTTTTTTTCTAAGAAATTCCCTTTGCTTTTGTCTTGACTGTGCGAGTTCATCATCATCTTCCTCACTTAAAAAACTTACCGAAGCCAAATATTCATCTTCTGATTCACTGGATCTAGCAATTTCTCATTCTAATCCAATGAAGTCTTCATCACCCACATCTTCACCCAAGATTTCAGGACATCTCCCTATTTGTTCATCTCTATCAATATGACTTCTCTCTCTCTCATTTTGCCATTCATCTAACCTAAACTCATCCCTGACCTGATTACTCGCTTGAATAGGATCCCTCACTTCTCCTCTTTCAGTGGTGGTCTGCTTATCCCCATCCCCATCCTCATCCTCACTATAATACTCAACATATATCCTAGCTTCTTCACCGTGAAAATAATAGTAAATGATATCCTTAATACCATTATCGTCATTAAAAAATCTCAAGCCATCCTTCAATTCCTTCCTAGGAACACAGTAATGTAATTTTTACACTTTACATCATAAAAAAAAAAAAATACACCACATCCCTCAGAAAATCAATACATGATGGCTTATGAACATTGACATAGATAACCACCGGCCGTGGTGGCTCCGCTGGATAAGGGCTCCGTTGATCCTTCCCCAAATGTGAGGGGTTCGAAAACCCAATGGAGGTGATTGGTGTCTTAAGTATGACGTCGGGGTGGTGGGTCCTCCGCTAGCGTCACCCCGGGTTTACCTTACCGACTACCGGCTGTACAGGGGTTCCCGGGTCATAAAAAAAAAAAAAAAACATTGACATTAATAGTACCTTCATTTCCACCAGTATATTCTCAATCCTCGGTGCCAATAACAAACTATCCACCATAGCAAACAATGACGCCTACCTGATTCTCGTCCATGTCGATACTGCACCCAATGAAAAAAAAGTCATTACTTTTTGGGACCACATGACAGAATTAGCAACTTCACATGCAGATCCTTGTCGTTTTGTTGTCAAGAAACAAATGCGATCAATTTATTCAATTCGGTACCTTTATAGAAACAAAGGAAACCGAATTGAATAAACAAAGTGAAGTCCCCACCACCCATTTTTCAATTCAATCACATTCGGTCCCCCACAAAAGCAGTCCAATTAATTAAACAAAGTAAGGTCCCACCACTGTTTCCCTCCAAGTCGAGCCCCTATTTTCCCTTCCGCATCTTATTTTTCTATTCAGTCTCCACAAAAGAAAGCGAACGAGCGACGGAACCCTCAATTTTTCTATTCGGTCCCTATAAAAGTGAGATCCCCACCACTTTCCCCCTGAGCCAAGCTCTCAATTTGCCCTCCACGCCCTAACTTGCTTGTCAGAACCCTAAATTTTTCACTAAATTGACCCACGTAGAGAACATGACAAACCTAAGTGAGCGAGAGTTGGGGACACGGCCAGCAACGGCGGGCGACCAAACGATGGCGGCCGAGCAATGGCGAGCGAGCGACAGCGAGCGACCGAACGACGGTGGGTGAGCGAGCTACAGTCGACGTCAAGCGAGAATTGTATACAAACCCTATTTTACTCCCTCTTCAGCAACACCGTTTTTTGCCATAGAGCAATACGGCGTCGTTTCTTACGTGAATCCACATGGAATGGTATAAAACGACGTCGTTTCTTATGAAGAAAGGAAAACGGCGCCATTTTATGCCATCCACCGTGGACAATCTTAAGCCACGTCGACTTTTTTTTAAAATATAAAAGCCATGTAATCATTTTGGCCAAAATCTTTAGCCGGTGGCATCAAAGTGAGTACCGTACACAACTTTTTCTCTTATTTGACACTTAAGTGATCCGACAGAAACTTTTGGCACCAAAGTGAGTACCGTACACAACTTTTGGCACCGATAGTGTACTTACCCCCATATTAATGCTTAATGCATTATAAAACTGAGAAAATATGTCGGACAAATAAGATATTAGCCTACTTACATGGGTAATCACCTCTATTTAATGTGTGATAATAAAGATGAGATAATTTTAGGCTTATTATTTAGGTGATAATCGAGAGCTCAAGCTTAAAATATTAGATGTTGCATTAACTGAGTATTAAGATGGGGAAATAATATTCACTACGTTCGAAAGTAAAATGACTTATATATTTTACCTTTTTTATGCCAAATGCGAGTTATGATAGATTCTTTGAAAGAGTGATGCGTGAATTCAAGCTAGATATTAGATATGTCTGAACTCTCATCTGTGCTATATTAAAATTGAAGACATACACTTTATGGGAAATGAGTTAATACCGTAATACGTATTTTATGCTACATATGCATGAGACGACCAATAAGAGTGGCAAAAGTTTTGGTCTCAAATTTTATACGGTGTGAGACTTTTGAGAAAAAGAGTTTCTCAATTAATTACCCAAATGACCCTTACTTATTCTCAAGATTTCTATTCAATGTTTGTTATCTTATAATGTTGTCAATGATCATGAATTGATTTGATTTAATGGGACATTTCTAAAAAAGCAAGTTGAATTGAAATTGAGAGTTTCAAGGAAAGAAGAAAATTGAACTTGGGATATCATATTCTAGCTTTGTATTCACTGATCGACCAATGTGATCAATCGATCTAGGGTACTGCTACTACATCTACTCGAAAACATAATGCCTATTTTAAGCTGCTATATATTCCTAACAGATGCATGGCAACAAGCTCTAAAAATATGCTAGTCGCGTGGATTATTTACTGATATGAATGTTACAAAGAGGAGAAAAAAGAATTATGTTCAACTCACCATGTGTGAGTGGCAGATGATTTTTATTTTTTTTTAATAAAACAAGATGGGCCAAGGTAGGCCCATTCACCCATGTTGGGCTAGACTAAGCCCGTAAGGGAATGGCCTATAAAAGAAATAGCAGTTATTTTTTAAGTAAAATAACTGCTATATAAATAAGAAAAAGAATGGGAACATTGACATGTATGAAAAAGAATGGGAACATTGACATGTATGAAATAGTACACACATTCTTCTTCTTCTTGACAACAGTGTTTTCTCTCTCAAGGACAGAACTCCAAGACTTCGATCAATCCCTCTAAGACTGCAACAAGTATTTAATTAGTGGCAAATAAGGTACATTCGTCTTTGTGATGTCTCTTTCGATTGGTGTTACATGTATCATCGGACCCATTTTTGCGTTTGTTTTTTGTATTTGTTTGTTTGAGTATTTGTTTGTTTTAGGAATCCGTTTTCATCAATACCAATATTGGGTTTCTTAAAGGGTCTGTGCCATACTCTCCTCGAGACATTCTTGAAGTGGGTTTTTCTTGATTTAGAATTAATGAGGTCTCACTATTGTTAGACCTTGTTGTGAAGCAGCATTAGTTCATCCTCATATATGTTCAATCAAAGAAGCTTGTTCTCACCTATATTGTTGTTTCTCCAAGTCTACTTGATATGTACACCTTCCCATGTCAAGTGCCATGTATCAAGGTACTTCAACTGTACCTGAATTTTGCCTTCTCCCTTGTGATTAAATCTTTTCCTCATTAAGTTCTGACAAAGTAATGGGAATCCTTCATCAGCACTTCCTTTTATTATCCTCACACATTTTCCTCGCAGTTTTGATTTCATCAGAGTCATTATCCTTTGATTTCATATTGTCCTTCCAACATTTGAAATTAGTTCTATCATAAGGATCCATTCGCAACATGTCAAGATTAAGAGTACTTGATATAGTCAATGTCTCCATCTCCATGATAATAACACTTCAAGATTGTTGGGGAAATTTGATTACTAATGAAGATAAAGAAGTAGTAGTAGATTTTTGATACTTTAATACGTGATGACAATCAATGTCCTTAAGATATTATTTGTCCCCATTATTATTGCTACTAGGTTGTAAACAAATATACCTCTACGATACACACCAAAATCACAAATAAACGAGTTCAATAATTACTAAATTTTCTCTCTTGGAGCTTCATCTTAAATGTGTTAAAGTTGCGTGTATAAAAAAAGAATAAGAGAGTTTTCTGAAGAAGAAGCATTTTTTAACAGTTTTGGATATTATAAATAATATGTGAATTGGTCTCTATTCACAGATAACCAATCAATACGTCTCTTGGGAATAGGTACCTTATCCCTAACCATCACCACTTTTCATGTCAGGAATAACTTCATTTCAAAACTACTAACAACCTTATTTTAGGATCAAGAGTAACTCTTTTCATAACCAAGAGTCACGTCTTCTTTTAATAAAGAGTCATGTCATTTCTTAACTAAGAAACACATCTTTTATGATAACAAACTATTTCAACAATCCTCTATTTAGTTTGTTATCTACACTATTTTACATAAATTCATACATATAATAAGGTATCTATTAAGATTTTAACTTTCAATTAGTGTAAATTATTCTATTAATGAGATCAACGGTAGATAAAATTTTGAACCATGATTCAACTTATTAATCAAATTATCACACGTACGAATTTATACACATTCGGTTAAACATTTCCTATGCTTGAGCACTTTTATGGACTTGTGCTCCCTCTTACATTCATGAATATTTACAAAAGTTCATCCGAGTTTTGTTAGAAGTGACACCACTTTTATATTCATATAGGTGAAGTTTCTAAATTTATTACCTTAGCATTGCCTTGCTAAAACCTTGAACTTCATTGAAAGTGTTTTCTTACACTTATCCTTCTAACTTTTCATAAATACTAACCTTGTGCCCTAGTACTCAATCACAGTCAAGTTACAATAACTTCTTGTTACCCATTTAACTTTAATAATTTTGTTAGAAATTATAAAGTTGGGTTTCCACTGTGCTTGACTATTATCAATTGGACTAAGACCCATTCCCTTGGCTGCTTATTAAACCTCTCGAGAGTCCTCTAGTGAATAGATCAATGAAGTTATCATTTGTCCTAACATAATTACTAAAATAATTCCATCAGTAATTAATTATCGAACGTACTCATGTCGCAAATTAATATGTCTAAATTTTTCATTGTATATCTCATTGAATGCCTTAGACATAGGTGCCTCACTATCACAATGTAAAAATATGGTTGCCATTGATTGTGGCTACAACTCTTTGTTCAATAACAAATTTTGTAGCTGTTCACTCTCTTTACCAATCTCCATAGTGATAGAAAGTCATATTCCTTCATTGAATGAGTTATACATGTTTGCTTATTTGATACCCAAGAGCTGCACCATTGGCAAGTTTTAAAAACTCATTCAATTGTCAACTTGTTATCAATTATGTTAGTTCGAATTAGCATTTGAAAATCCTTCTAGTATTCTTGGTTGTTTTCCATATAATTGATCATATTATTATTATTTTTTATAGTCTTCCAATGCACAGTACTAGGATTACTAGTAAATCTAGATAACTTACACACAATAAAGGTTAAATTTGGTTTAGTGTAATGCGTAGCGTACATTAAACTTCCAATTGCACTAGCGTATTCTAATTGTGCTAAAGGTTGCCCAGTATTTTCTATCAATTTTATTTATAGATCATATAGTTCATTTGACTCTTTAATTCCCAAATTATGATATCTTTGAATTATTTTTTTCCTTATAGTGCCCTTGACTTAAAGTATAACCTCCACTATATTTAATCACTTTGATACCTATAATTATATCCACTTCTTTCAAATCTTTCATTTTAAACTAAGAATATAGATACTTTTTAGTTTCATCTATACCATGCATATTTGTACCAATAATCAGCATATCATCTACCTCCATACTATTTCCTAAATTTTGAGTAAATGCACTTATAAGTATTATTATGCTTAAATCCATACGATAATACACCAAATCATAGCTTATTTCACATAATTAGCCTCACGATCTCAAGAACCTTCCTCAATTCGAATGTGTTTTATCACATTATCCACAATCAAGTTCTCAATCATGTGAAGAAGCTTATTTTGATATTCATTCCAAGTTTAAGGCAATTTTGAGATAATTGCAATAACTTGAAGAGGCTCATAAACTTCAATCATAAGGTTTAAGGCAATCATAATGTTCATCCACTTGCTTAGAGAAAGATTTTCCATTAATCATGGCAAATCAAAATATTTTAAAGTGGTAATTCTATCAATACCTTGTTTGTTAGCATGTATTTTGGCCTCCAATGCATTACAAATGTCACTAGTATTTGTGCAAGATTGAAACATTTGATATAGATGATCCGATAGAGTACTAGGAATCCCTCACTAGCACTTCCTTTCATTATCCTTGCAGCTTTGATTTCATCAGAGTCATCATCCTTTGGATTAGGGATAGCAAGCAAGTTGGGTATAGGATGTAGAAGATAAAAAATATAGATAGAAGAAGAATCATACTGTCCTTCCAATGGATGAAATTAGTTCCATCATAAGGATCCATTTGCAACTTGTCAAGATTGAGAGCACTTAATGCAGTCGATGTCTCCATCTACATGACAATAATACCTTAAAATTGTTGAGGAAATTTGATTGCTAATAAAGATAGAGAAGTAGTAATAGATCATTGATGCTTTGGGGCGTGATGATGATCACCGTCCTTAAGATATTATTTACCCCCACTATTGATACTGTAGGGTTTTAAACAAATATATCTCTAGGATATACACCAAAGCTACAGAGAAACGAATTCAGCAATTACTCAATTTTTTTTCTCTTGGAACTTCACCTTAAATGTGTTAAAGTTCTGTGTATGAAAAGAGAAAAAAAAAAATCTGAAGAAGAAGCATTTTTTAACAATTGTGGTTATTATAAATAACACGTGAATTGGTCTTTATTCATAGACAACCAATCAACACATCTCTTGGAAATAGCTAAATTATCTCCAACCATCATCACTTTTCATGTCAAGAATAGCTCTCTTTCATAACTACCGATAACCTCCTTCTAAGATCAAGAGTCGCCTCTTTTCATAATCAAGATTCACGTCTTCTCTTAACCAAGAGTCACATTTTCTCTTAATCAAAAGACACTTCTTTCATGATAACAAACTACTTCAACAAGTTTCAACTCTGTTTCTCCTTTATTTGCTAATTAACTTCGGCCAAATCTATTTACCTAAGACATTTCGATTTAATCTACATTGCAAAGAAACGTATAGACCTTTGATTACTCCTAGCAGGATAAACATCCATGATCCATCCTAGCCAGCAAATAAACTACGAAAATCTAGCTTGCTGATTGAAAAGGCAATTGATCATTATGAGAAAATTTACAGCATAGAATCTGCATGTCTCAAGAAATGGGAGTCCTCGTACTTAGTGCTCTTGTCATGAATAGATAGGTGCTTTACCTCTTCAACCAAATCAGCTACAGGGTTTAGATTCAAGATGGGTGAGATGATTCGAGTGCGCAGAACAACTGGAGAGGTGCATGGTGGCACAACAGCTTGTCTGTACAGTCTGGTACGTCACTGCTTGCATTTCCATGAATATATAAAGCTACTTATGTGCATGAACATGCATAATTATGTGTGTATGCATGTATTCTCTGCTAATTCATGTGTTTTTTCAAATGCAAATGCGACTGTCTATCCAGACATCTGTTTGCTATGACCTTTCTTTTCTTCAGGAATTTGCTATGATTGATATGCTTGCCTCAAAACTACCGTACGGCGGATATAACTCTCTTTGATTGCACCAAAACCATTCCCTCTGATAGCAAATTAAACATATATTGGATGTACAACTCCCTTCTCTGCTTTGGCTTATTTTGGAACATATGCACGACATTCCAATATCAGGAGTACAGTTTTATCTCCACCGCAAGTGCCCATTTGAACCCCACCTCATTCTCTCAAAATATCCACAGATCATCTCCCCTACCGACCCCTCTCCTCAGCGGCGGAGGGTGGTGGGGTGACGAAGGCCGATGTGGACAGTTATGGTCTAAGACATAGCCCAAGCATTGACCGTTGTATGGTATTGACTATGGTAGAGAGAGAGATGTCTGTATTAGGATTTTGGATTTTGATTTGATGTGATGAAGTGTATAATAAGAGGGACACATGTCACGATAAGTTGAAGAAGATAGGTGATTGGAACACTTTTAAGAACATCATATCAACATTCAAAATTAGATACACATGTGGCCAACCTATTAACTAGATAGCAAATGGTAATACATGGTAATTTCTCATTTAGATTTTTCAATTAACCTTCGATTTCTCCATTACTGTAGAGCACTTTCACAAATTAAACCATGAATGGAATAACAAGATGGATACAACTGATTTTACGAGCAAACAATGTCTTTATTTAGTAATTAATCAACAATATTCACCCTTATGCAGCGCATTCCAAGCCAATGTAATAGCCAATCAACAACGGAAGGGAAATCATCGTGCCGAACACCACCCTACAGAAAATTAAACAAGAGTAGATTAATTAGCAATTGTTAATCATATACTTAAGCTCCAAAAAAATAAACCTGGAAACAATATAAAGCAAGGCAATCTTTCAAAATAAGAAAAATGTAACTTCCAAATGATGAACTTACGTAGTACTAAACACGTTTGCATGTAGAACGTACTCGTTGGCAAACACGAAAGAAGCTATGCCTTGTGGAAGTGCCGCCTATATCGGAAAAATAATGGTGATAATTAAATAAATTGAATATGAAATAGATTATGTAAATATGAAATGTTTATTATTGATGAATAAACAAAACAAACTGAAGCCAACCTGAATGATGGCGATATGTAAAGCAGGCCCGTGCAAGCCCACGACAAGAGAGCAAAGGGCCGTGATTGCGGGCCCCACTTCAAACCTTGAGACCAATCCTAAGACAGTGGACCCCATTCTGCATGCTATCACCTTTGTTTGCATTGCTATGAATATCCCTGCAATTCGCATGCGCCATACACACTTTCATTAGATCATCTAAGAAGAAGCAATGAGTTCAAAAGCTTATGCTAAACATCCTTTATTTCATTCATGAATTTCAGAACCGATGATCGCTTTACATGGTGTGCACATACCGATGTTGAACATGGCCGTGCCCGTCCCCACTTTCGACATGATCTTGACTGAACCTTCCATTATACTCGGCAGAGTAAATTTGAACCTACAACGATAGCATGTTATCATATGTTAGGAACTTAGATACATACATAAATGTAGGCAAAAGAACTTAGGTGTACGCATACGATGGGGAAGCATTGTTCCTATAACAAATGCATAACAAAATGGATTACATATAATCCATAGTAAATATAATTGAAAAACCCATTTTTTTTTCTTTTTTGGGTCAACGGTCAACGATCAACGTCGGTCAACAGGTTAGTCCCACCAGGTAGGGTCGAACCAACTAACCCAACGGCTAGACGTCATGACGTTGGCCGCACGTGCCTCACATGCGCCACGCACGCCCGCGGGCAACCACTTGCACGCAATCTTTTTCTTTTCTTTTTTATGGGGATCTTGCATATAAATATTAAAGGCCACAACGAGCAGGTTCCTCAGTGTGCACAACGAGAACGTTGTGATGCTCCAGTTGTAGTTCGCCCTGCTGCTGAACCTCCCCAAGAGGCCAAGGATAGCAAGGGTGGCGAGCTTGGACAGGGCATCAGCGGCGAGGAGCCGAAAGTTCATGGCATATGGGTTCATATGGGCTGTGAATTCGAACCCGAAGAGGGGAAGGATGAACAAGGCGATGAAGCGGTTGATGTCGTCACACTGCTGGCTTATGACACATGCTAGAGCAAATAATAAGAATATTAGGATTTTTCACTGAGGTTTAAGTGCAAAGTGGATAGTTAACTTTTTATTTTTCCTCCTACCTTTTTGTCCTTTTTACTTTTGGATTAATACCCTGAAAACCCCCAAACTAGTACACATGTGACAAATTTACCACAAACTATTTTTTTCACCACTAAAAACCTCAAACTGGTATACATTTGACAAATTTATCCCAAACTGATACACTTATGACAAATTTATCATCAGTTAGTTTTCGTTAAATTTTACTGTCAAATTATTAAGTTGAATGATACGTGATAGTTGACTAGCATACCGATTTGGGATTTTACGCGTCGTTTGTCACAGTTTATAATTTTAATGATTTTTTTTGTATTAATCCAATTTAGCGGAGGGTATATTTGTCACAAATTTACCAGTTTGGGGTTTTTTGCGGTCGAATAAATTAGCTTAGTGTAAATTTGTCATAAATGTGGTCAGTCAGGGTAAATTTGTTATAGGTGTACCAGTTTGGGGTTTTTCAGGGCATTAACCCTTTTCTTTTTGGGCCAATTTTGCTATTTTCATTTTAAAAAGTTAATTGCGCAACAAAACTACAAAGTACTATGTCAATGAGGACTAAACGTGTTATATGTCTAGAAAAAAGAAAAAAATCCGCAATTCACTTGAAGATTTTAATAGATAGATATATGGATATATTCAATTAAACACATTATATGTCTAACCATGAATGTATCAAAAAATAAAAAGGGTTAACACGACAAAAAAAAACTCTAAATTGGTATACATCTAACAAATTTACTTCAATCAACCTTCGATTTCTCCATTACTGTAGACCACTTTCACAAATTAAACCATGAATGGAATAACAAGGTGGATACAAGTGATTTTACGAGCAAACAATGTCTTTATTTAGTAATTAATCAACAATATCCGCCCTTATGCAGCGTATTCCAAGCCAATGTAATAGCCAATCAACAGCGGAAGGGAAATCACCGTGCCGAACACCACCCTATAGAGAATTAAACAAGAGTAGATCAATTAGCAATTGTTAATCATATACTTAAGCTCCAAACAAATAAACCCGGAAACAATATAAAGCAAGGCAATCTTTTAAAATAAGAAAAATGTAACTTCTGAATGATGAACTTATGCAATACTAAGCACGTTTGCATGTAGTCCGTACTCGTTGGCAAACACGAAAGAAGCTATGGCTTGTGGAAGTGCCGCCTATACTAGAAAAATAATGATGATAATTAAATAAATTGAATATGAAATAGATTATGTAAATATGAAATGTTTATTATTGATGAATAAACAAAACAAACTGAAGCCAACCTGAATGATGGCAATATGTAAAGCAGGCCCGTGCAAGCCCACGACAAGAGAGCAAAGGGCCGTGATTGCGGGCCCCACCACAGACCACGAGACCAATCCTAAGACAGTGGGCCCCGTTCCGCATGCTATCACCTTCGTTTGCATTGCTATGAATATCCCTGCAATTCGCATGCGCCATACACACTTTCATTAGATCATCTAAGAAGAAGCAATGAGTTCCAAAGCTGATGCTAAACATCACTTGTTTCGTTCATGAATTTCAAAACCGATGATCACTTTACTTGGTGTGCACATACCGATGTTGAACATGGCCATGCCCGTCCCCACTTTCGACATGATCTCGACCGAACCTTCCATTATACTCGGCAGAGTAAATTCGAAGCTATAGCGACAGCATTTTATTATATGTTAAGAACTTAGATACATAAATAAATGTAGGCAAAAGAACTTAGGTGTACGCATACGACGGGGAAGCATTGTTCCTACAACAAATGCATAACAAAATGGATTACATATAATCCATAGTAAATATAATTGAAAAAACCCATTTTTTTTCTTTTTCAGGTCAACGATCAACGATCAACGTCGGTCAACAGGTTTGTCCCACCAGGTAGGGTCGAACCAACTAACCCAACGGCTAGACGTCATGACGTTGGCCGCACATGCCTCGCACGTGCCTTGCACACGCACGGGCAACCACTTGCACGCAATCTTTTTTTTTTTTTTATGGGGATCTTGTTTATAAATGCTAAAAGCCACGACGAGCAGGCACAACGAGAACAATGTGATGCTCCAATTGTAGCTCGCCCTACTGCTGAACCTCCCCGAGAGGCCAAGGATAGCAAGGGTGGCGAGCTTGGACAGGGCATCAGCGGCGAGGAGCTGGAAGTTCATGGCATACGGGTTCATGTGGGCTGTGAATTCGAACCCGAAGAGGGGGAGGATGAACAGGGCAATGAAGTGGTTGATGCTGTCGCACTACTGGCTTATGACACATGCTAGAGCAAATAATAAGAATATTATGATTTTTCACTGAGGTTTAAGTGCAAAGTGGATAGTTAACTTTTTATTGTTCCTCCTACCATTTTGTCCTTTTTCTTTTGGGTTAATACCCTGAAAAACTCCAAACTGGTACACAAGTGACAAATTTACCACAAACTATTTTTTTCACAACCAAAAACCCCAAACTAGTATACCTTTGACAAATTTACCCCAAACTGGTACACTTGTGATAAATATATCATCTGTTAGTTTTCGTTAAATTTTACTGTCAAATTATTAAGTTAAATGATACGTGATAGTTGACTAGTATATAGATTTGGGATTTTACGCGTCGTTTGTCACAGTTTATAATTTTAATGATTTTTTTTTGTGTTAATCCAATTTAGTGGAGGGTATATTTGTCACAAATTTACCAATTTGGGGTTTTTTGCGATCGAATAAATTTAGTTTAGCGTAAATTTATTATGATCAGTCAGAGTAAATTTGTCACAATTGTACCAGTTTGGGGCTTTTCATGGTAAAAAGAAATAGTTTTTGGTAAATTTGTCACAGGTGTACCAGTTTGGAGTTTTTCAGGATATTAACCCTATTCTTTTTGGGCTAATTTTGCTATTTTCATTTAAAAAATTAATTGCGCAACAAAACTACTAAGTACTGCGTCTATGAGGACTAAACATGTTATATGTCTAGAAAAAAGAGAAAATCCACAATTCACTTGAATATTTTAATAGATATATATATATATATATATATGGATATATTCAATTAAACATGTTATATGTCTAACCATGAATGTATCACAAAAAAAAAAGGATTAATGCGACAAAAAAAAACTCTAAATTGGTATACATCTAACAAATTTACTTCAATTAACCTTCGATTTCTCCATTATTGTAGACCACTTTCACAAATTAAACCATGAATAGAAAAACAAGGTGGATACTACTGATTTTACGAGCAAACAATGTCTTTATTTAGTAATTAATCAACAATATTCGCCCTTATGCAGCGTTTTCCAAGCCAATGTAATAGCCAATCAAAAGCGGAAGGGAAATCACCGTGCCGAACACCACCCTACAGAGAATTAAACAAGAGTAGATCAATTAGCAATTGTTAATCATATACTTAAGCTCCAAAAAAAATAAACCTGGAAACAATATAAAGCAAGGCAATCTTTTAAAATAAGAAAAATGTAACTTTCGAATGATGAACTTGCGCAGTACTAAGGACGTTTGCATGTAGTCCGTACTCGTTGGCAAACATGAAAGAAGCTATGCCTTGTGGAATTGCCACCTATACCGGAAAAATAATGATGATAATTAAATAAATTGAATATGAAACAGATTATGTAAATATGAAATGTTTATTATTGATAAATAAACAAAACAAATTGAAGCCAACCTGAATGATGGCGATATGTAAAGCAAGCCTATGCAAGCCCATGACAAGAGAGCAAAGGGCCGTGATTGCAGGCCCCACCACAAACCTTGAGACCAATCCTAAGACAGCGGGCCCCGTTTCGCATGCTATCACCTTCGTTTGCATTGCTATGAATATCCCTGCAATTTGCATGCGCCATACACACTTTCATTAGATCATCTAAGAAGAAGTAGTGAGTTCGAAACCTAATGCTAAACATCATTTGTTTCGTTCATGAATTTCAAAACCGATGATCGCTTTACTTGGTGTGCACATACCGATGTTGAACATGGCCGTGCCCGTCCCCGCTTTCGACATGATCTCGACCGAACCTTTCATTATACTCGGTAGAGTAAATTCGAAGCTATAGCGACAGCATGTTATTATATGTTAAGAACTTAGATACATAAATAAACGTAGGCAAAAGAATTTAGGTGTACGCATATGACGGGGAAGCATTGTTCCTACAACAAATGCATAACAAAATGGATTACATATAATCCATAATAAATATAATTGAAAAACCCATTTTTTTTCTCTTTCAAGTCAACGGTCAACGATCAACGTCAATCAATAGGTTAGTCCCACCAGGTAGGGTCGAACCAACTAACCCAACGGCTAGACGTCATGACGTTGGCCGCACGTGCCTCGCACGCACCTCGCACCCGCCTGGCACGCACCTCGCACACACACAGGCAACCACTTACACACAATCTTTCTTTCTTTTTTATGGGGTCTTGCTTATAAATGTTAAAGGCCACGACGAGCAGGTTCGTCAGCATGCACAACGAGAACGTCGTGATGCTCCAGTTGTAGCTCGCCCTATTGCTAAACCTCCCCTAGAGGCCAAAGATAGCAAGGGTGGCGAGCTTGGACAAGGCATTAGCGGCGAGGAGCCAGAAGTTCATGGCAAACATGTTCATGTGGGCTGTGAATTCGAACCTGAAGAGGGGGAGGATGAACAAGGCAATGAAGCGGTTGATGCCGTCGCACTACTGGCTTATGACACATGCTAGAGCAAATATTATTTGCTGAGGTTTAAGTGCAAAGTGGATAGTTAACTTTTTATTTTTCCTCCTACTTTTTTGTCCTTTTTCTTTTGGGTTAATACCCTGAAAAACCCTAAACTAGTACACCTGTGACAAATTTACCCCAAATTATTTTTTTGACCATCGAAAACCCCAAACTGGTATATATTTGACAAATTTACCCCAAACTGATACACTTGTGACAAATTTACCATTTGTTAGTTTTCGCTAAATTTTACTGTCAAATTGTTAAGTTAAATGGCACTTGATAGTTGACTGGTATACCAGTTTGGGATTTTACGCGTCGTTTGTCACAGTTTATAATTTTTATGATTTTTTTGTGGTATTAATCCAATTTAGCGGAGGGTATATTTGTCACAAATTTACCAATTTTGGGTTTTTATGGTCAGTGAGAGTAAATTTGTCACAGGTGTACCAGTTTAGGGTTTTTCAGGGTATTAACCCAAAAGAAAAAGGACAAAAAAGTAGGAGGAAAAATAAAAAGTTAACTATCCACTTTGCACTTAAACCTCAGTGAAAAATCCTAATATTCTTATTATTTGATCTAGCATGTGTCATAAGCCAGTAGTGCGACGGCATCAACCGCTTCATTGCCTTGTTCATCCTCCCCCTCTTCGGGTTCGAATTCACAGCCCACATGAACATGTTTGCCATGAACTTCTGGCTCCCCGCCGCTAATGCCTTGTCCAAGCTCGCCACCCTTGCTATCCTTGGCCTCTAGGGGAGGTTTAGCAACAGGGCGAGCTACAACTGGAGCATCACGACGTTCTCGCTGTGCATGCTGACGAACCTGCTCGTCGTGGCCTTTAACATTTATAAGCAAGATCCCCATAAAAAAATAAAAATAAAAATAAAAAAGATTGTGTGTAAGTGGTTGCCCGCGTGTGTACGAGGCGTGTGCCAGGCGGGTGCGAGGTGCGTGCGAGGCACGTGCGGCCAACGTCATGACGTCTAGCCATTGGGTTTGTTGGTTCGACCCTACCTGGTGGGACTAACCTATTGATTGACGTTGATCGTTGACCGTTGACTTGAAAGAGAAAAAAAATGGGTTTTTCAATTATATTTATTATGGATTATATGTAATCCATTTTGTTATGCATTTGTTGTAGGAACAATGCTTCCCCGTCACATACGTACACCTAAGTTACTTTTGCCTACATTTATTTATGTATCTAAGTTCTTAAAGCATTTTTGCAGTTTCAGTGGGTGACTACGTATCAGAATATTTTAAAGCAGAAAGAGAGAAAATAAAGAAAATGAGGGATTCTCTTGCAGTTTCAGTGGGTCTCTTCATCATTTCTGGTCCAACCTCAGATCTCTCCACCCGTTTGAGGATTCTCTTTCGCAAGAGAGAGGAAATTGAGAAGGGAGGATAGTGAAAAGAGAGGAAAGAGAGATGACAGGTGCGAGGTATGCAGGTTTGCATGATAAACACGTTTCGCTGGACATTAACGCCACTATTAACTATCATCACGTCTGTTAAGGTTTCAGTTTTGCCTTTAATGCGCTCTGTATTAGTTCGGGTACAAGGCCCCGAAATTGAAATGAACTTTCAGAGGCCAACACGAAAAGTGGTTTTACTAATGAAATTTTATTTACATTTGCATGGTACATGTGTAAATTATTCAAATCCTCGTGATCAGAGAAAGAGCAATACTAGCAGTATTAAGACTGATTTGTTAGACTGCTTTACTAGATAAAGTGGTATGCTCAAATTAATCATGTTGCACCGAAGAAATACGCTTACTGAAAAAAAAATACCTACTAGCCATGAGAGCCCAAGCGAGGCCGAGAACATTGACATACACGTTAGGGTTCATGGCCATCTTCATCCACACCACTCTCGCTAATGACCAGTAGTTCCTCTTCTCATGATGATCACCGCCGCCTTCCCTCATAATCACAACGCTCATCTCTACGTCCCTCTCTTCATCGACCACGCCATTATTTTCGGGAGGAGGAAGAGACGAAGAAGTGGTCGAATCCTTTTTGAACTCGAGAAGCAGAAGAAGCAGAGGGATCCAAACCAGAGATTGTACCATGCACAGCTGGACCACCAGGTCGACGCCTCACTGGCCGTACATGGCCCACATCACCGGCACGCCGACGACGAGTAAGTTCATCAGCGTGCACGGCGAGAACGCCGTGACGCTCCAGTTGTAGCTCACCTTGCTGTTGAACCTCCCCCAGAGGCCAAGGATAGCAAGGGTGGCGAGCTTGGACAGGGCATCAGCAGCGAGGAGGCGGAAGTTCATGGCATACGGGTTCATGTGGCTGTGAATTCGAACCCGAAGAGGGGGAGGATGAACAAGGCGATGGAGCGGTTGATGCCGTCGCACTGCTCGTGGGTGAAGAGGCACCACCACTTGATGGAGCCATAGCCAAGCACTACGTACAGCGGGAACATCGACACCACCACCTTGTACACGTCGTCCCACCCTATCATCTTCCTTACTGATGATGATGCTTGATAGCCTAAGCTAGTGCTGTCTCTTTGGCTCTGGTCGTGGGGGTTGGTGAGGAGTGACCTATGCGTAAGGTATGCTGTAGGGATAATCAATATGCGGATTCAATGGACGGAAGGTTCGAAAGATATGCTGTAGGGATAATCAATATGCGGATTCAATGGACGGAAGGTTCGAAAGAGGGAAAATCTGGATAGCCCTTAACCGCCCTTTACTGGAATCTCGATACGCTCCAACTCCTCTTTCCTTAAAAATTATCGCGCGGTCGATGAAGAGAGGGACGTAGAGATGAGCGTTGTGATTACGAGGGAAGGCGGCGGTGATCATCATGAGAAGAGGAGCTACCGGTCATTAGCGAGAGTGGTGTGGATGATCATTTCATTGGAGAATCCGCGTGGATCGTCTTTTATATTTGATTTGCGCGATAATCTATTGAGTATTTTGCTTTGCCGGAGGATGGAAAAAAAACATGACAGTTCATTAGACGGCTTTCGACTCCTGAAATTGAGCATAAATTATTTAGAAATCCGTCATTTGAAAAGTAGATACCCACCATTCAAATCTCACAAGTTGCACACAATCTTTTTTTTTTCTTATTGGGATCTCGCTTATAAATGTTAAAGGCCTGAATTTATCCAAATAGGTTCTTTCTAGTTTGAGTAGGTTGTAGCTTGAGCAAGGGTCTTGATTTGAAAATTTTCATAGTCAGAGTAGATTTCCAAGTTTGAATATTTCATAATTTAAATTCATAAGGAAACCTCATCCAAGCTAGCTTATTAATTCAAGCTATCCTGATTTGAGTGAGTTTCTTAATTTGACTGGTTATTTCCAAGTTTGAATATTTTATTATTTAAATTCATAAGGAAACCTCATCTAGGCTGGCTTATTAATTCGAGCTATCCTGATTTGAGTGAGTTTCTTAATTTGACTGGTTATTTCCAAGTTTGAATATTTCATAATGTAAACTCATAAGGAAACCTCATCCAGGCTTGGCTTATTAATTCGAGCTATCCTGATTTGAGTGAGTTTCTTAATTTGACTGGTGGTTTCCTAACTTAAGTAAGCTTTCCCAAAATGGGTTTTCGAATTTGGATACAAATGTTATATATTTAATAGATGGGATTCTACTGGGTTCTGACACATGCTAGAGCAAACAATAAAAATATTAGGATTTTTCACTTAGGTTCAAGTGCAAAGTGGATAGTTAACTTTTTATTTTTCCTCCTACCTTTTTGTCCTTTTTTTCTTTTTGGGCCAATTTTGCTATTTTCATTTTAAAAAGTAAATTGCGCAACAAAACTACAAAGTACTGCGTCTATGAGGACTAAACGTGTTATATGTCTAGAAAAAAGAGAAAATCCACAATTCACTTGAATATTTTAATAGATAGATATATGGATATATTCAATTAAACATGTTATATGTCTAACCATGAATTTATCACAAAATAAAAAGGGTTAATAAAAAAATAAAAATAAAAAAACTCTAAATTGGTATACATCTGACAAATTTACTTCAAGCTAATTTTTTTACTACTAAAAAGTCACAATCCCATACATTTGTGATAAATTTATCTTCTATTAGTTTCCATTAAATTAAATTAATTAAGAAATCCGTCATTTAAAATCTAGATAGTTCCCGTTCAAATCTCACAAGTTGCACACAATCTTCTTCTTTTTTATTGGGATCTTGCTTATAAATGTTAAAGGCCTTGACTTGATCCAAATAGGTTTTTTCTAGTTTGAGTAGGTGGTAGGTTTAGGGGCTTGAGCAAGTGTCTTAATTTGAAAATTTTCATAGTCTGAGTAGATTTCCAAGTTTGAATATTTCAAAATTTAAATTCATAAGGAAACCTCATCCAGGCTAGCTTATTAATTCGAGCTATCTTGATTTGAGTGAGTTTCTTAATTTGACTGGTTCTTTCGTTTTCTTATTGTAGTGGTTTCCTAACTTAAGTAAGCTTTCCCAAAATGGGTTTTTGAATTTGAATACAGATGTTATATATTTAATAGATGGGATTCTACTGGGTTATGACACATGCTAGAGCAAACAATAAGAATATTAGGATTTTTCACTGAGGTTTAAGTGCAAAGTGGATAGTTAACTTTTTATTTTTCCTCCTACCTTTTTGTCCTTTTTCTTTTTGGGCCAATTTGCTATTTTCATTTTAAAAAGTAAATTGCACAACAAAACTACAAAGTGCTGCGTCTGTGAGGACTAAACGTGTTATATGTCTAGAAAATAGAGAAAATCCACAATTCACTTGAATATTTTAATAGATAGATATATGGATATATTCAATTAAACATGTTATATGTCTAACCATGAATGTATCACAAAATAAAAAGGGTTAATACGACAAAAAAAAATTGTAAACCGGTATACATCTAACAAATTTACTTCATGCTAATTTTGTTACTACTAAAAAGTCACAATCCAATACATTTGTGATAAATTTATATTCTATTAGTTTCCGTTAAATTAAATTAATATTATTAAAAAAAATAAAGTGAATGGAGGAGGGTAAAATCTCAAACCGATATACCTGTCCATTGCCACATGTCATTCTACTTAGCAATTTGACTGTAAATTTAACAAAAAAATAAATCTATCATAATTATACTGATCTGAAATAAGTTTGTAATCAGTATATCAATTTGAATTTTTTTTATATAATTAAATAAAAAATTACCGTTTGGGTACCAACATCCAAAATAAGTGGGTCCCGCGAAGGTAATATAATACAGAATAGTCAAACTTATTATCAAAAAGTATTGTATGGTCTATAGAGCATGCGGATCAAATGCACCAATCATGTGACAATGATAGTGTCCTAAATACTTGATTGAGATGGTATTAGTTTATATAATCTCTAGTTTAATTCTCCAAAAAATTCAAACTTTAGGTACAATCCTAATTATGTCTCAATTTTATTTTTTTTGTCTAAAAAAAACCCTTAAAATTTAGGTCCAATTTCAAATCTGTCCCAAACTTCTTTTATCTAAAAAAACCACCAACTTTAACTGTCATCCCAAATTTAAAATCAGTAACTTTCAATCTAATCTCAAATTTGCTCTTGTTAACTATTTATCCAAAAATTGTCATTAGTTGTTTCGACGTGGGATTTTCACATTGGTAACAAATCTACATCAAACAGTTCATTGATATGAAAATCAGGGACATTTGGGATGATTGGCACTGATTTTTGGGCTGGGCTGATGTGGTAGATTTGGGACTAGATCAAAATTAGGGATTTATCTTTAGACAAAAAGAAATTCACGATAAAATTGAGATTGAATCTAAAGTTGGAATTTTCTTGGGGATTATATACATTGCAATCGTGGCACGCGGACCACTTGCAACGTGGCATGTGGATGGTCACTCAAACCCTTTAAATACCACTTCCAGGTGCTAGTCCCTCCAATCAAACAACACATATCACCAACTCTCTTTCAACACACTAACGCTACGTAGTACACTGCTTGCGTGCTGTCGCCTTTTTGATTACTTCCAAGACCTTTGGACTTTTGTGAAAGTGCATGCATTTTCGATCTGTACTTCACGTCGCAATACGTTGCTTCGATAACACGACGGGTTAAGGTATCGCACACGTCCGATTTCTTTCGTACGTCAAGGAATCCGAGACGGAAATTTAGTGTTTTCTTTTTTCTGTCGAACCGGTCCGAATTTGGGAGCTCTAGCGACATTTTAGAAAGTAAAAGGTATTGGTGTCAGCTTAGTATTTTATTTTTTATTTTTTTGGTCAAAGTCAGATTGGGATTTCGAGTATGAGACGTTGGGTGTAGTTCTAGTTGTTTTTTTTTTTTTTTTTTTTGGCGGGTAATAATCCCGAAAGACCATCCTGGATTGGAGCTGAAGTGATGGGGATCGATTCCTTGACGAAAGGAAATTCCTTTCGAAAGGCATTGACGAAGCCAAGAAAGCGTGCTCCCCGTCTCCAGCAGGACCACCTCCTTTCGTCGTCCGCCTTCATCTTTTCTCAAAAGAGAACCGATGGAATTTTCAGTACTCCTCTTTTTATTTTAAGTAAAAAACTCTGGCCCTTTAGGGTACATCTAGAATTACCTTTCTTTTTTTAAAATTTAATTGTAATTTATAGCTCGGATATTTTGTATCTCGCGAGACTTCCATGATACTCAAGCATCAATCCAATCTAAATCAACTTTATATTTTCCTAATCGTGCCTATTCGGATGGTCCCCCATCATGATGTTTATCCAGGACGAGCAGTTTTTCGAGACACCGAGACGTAACGCAAGCGCCAACCTTTTTTAAGCCAAACCTCGGCGTCCGCTAATATGAAAAGGGCACCATAAGCAGGTTCAGGACAAAAGGAAAGAAATAAGAGGTCAATTTCACCACGAGTGCACAGAGATTTTTCCCCCTTCCTTCTGGCGTTAGCGAGCGCAGTTTTCGTATTCGAATTTCGCAATCGCCTCGAAACATGCCATCATAAGTGCTCGTCGCAATCGGATTTCTGTCGATACTCACACATTTCCTTATTTTCGACGCATTTAAAAGTAAATGGTAGTCCGTTCTATCTTCTTTTGGCTAGTTGAGGGAAAAGCTGTTTTAATGGGACGCGTCATCGTTGGTCACTGCTGCCGGACGAATCACGAGTTGGTTGAAACTTGCGCGTAAGTGCGAGGATGGTTCGGAGAAGAAAAGCTGAGGATTCCTAATTCAGCTAGACGCGACTGCAAGCCAAAAGTAGCATACGTGAAAGTTTAAGTAGGGTCGCAAAGCTGAGTTTTTTGAAAGATATTTCGGATCGGCCCAAGCGGACCGGCTCCCCTCAACCCAAATCATCAAATTCGAGCGAACGAGGATGGCCGCACAATAGGGAGAGCATCCGCAAGTTAAGTGGATAGTTTGTATCAAAATGGGCTAGAACTTACGGAAATTTGAAAAGTAGATTTTACAGTACCGACCCCCGATCCTATTTCATTATATGAAGATTGATCCGGAGGCGAGAGGATTCCAATGCTTTCGACTTCGGGACCGATGAATGGGGAACCTAGATTTAAGTAGAGGGTCGTGGCGTCGAGTTCCGGATCACATACACGTGTACATTCGCCACCATCTTTTTGTCCGGATCATTTTTGCCAGGATAATTAGTGGGTGACGTGGCAAGTCGAGCCAATCATCGGCAACGCTTCCCGACATGGGAGACTTAGACATGCGAGGAAGAGAGCTTCAATAAGCGGAACGAGTTTCTTCTTCGTCTTCCTTCTTCGGAGATCGAAAACAGAGGAAAGGCCCCCGAGCTATAACCGATCGTGATCGGCGAGAGCGAACCGATGAAGCGATCCGCCATACTCTCCCTCTGCTCCTCCTCCCCCGCCGCCGCCGTCAGGAACGTCTCTCGCCCGTCGCTAGCTTTGCGCCCATTCCGCTCCCCCGTCCGACCCAGATCGGGGGACTTGGCTTTCCCGAGAAAATCGCCGTTCCCGGGAAAGTCTCTCCGTCTCGGAAAGATGAGCTTCACCGCCGTTGCCTCGTCCGCGCCGGGGGCCGGACCCGACCGATCCCCTTCTCAGGTGCCGCTTCATCCTGTTTCTCCATTTGGGTAGGCTTCTTTTTCGTGTCAGCCCCGAAAGTGAAGGTACGCGCGCGATGAGTGGTGTTGGAGTATCGAGCGATGTGATCATCTGGGTTTATGTGGCAGTCGATTGTAGTTTGCCTGTACCGGTCGTTTGGCTCTGTCTGTAACTGGGAAGTCGCTAGCGCGTCGAGTTGCTTGCAAAAAGATGGTTCTTTTACGAGGCCCGTTTTGAATCTCTTTCTGGTGGTTTCAGGGAGCTGAATCGTTTTTCAGGAAAGTCCTGGAGAACATGGAATGCGTGTACTTGAACAGGAACCCCACCGCCAAGGCCATCCTGGAGCTCGTTCGGTCGGCCGACGAAGATCAAATATGTTATGATCATCTCGCGTTTAGGACTTTCGGGGTAATGTTAATGTTAATTGTAGAAAATGATGGACCGTGGTGTGGATTGAATAATATTGTGGATGCAATGTACTATTGCCTTAAGCAAGTGATTCGGTTAAATCGGTTAAGAAATGATATTACACTCAATCTTAGCCGAAGGTCTGAGAAAAGGTATGCACTTCTGGTGATCTGTTTTGCCTTCATGAGGAACCAGCCAGGAGATTGATTGTTCCATCAAAATCCGGGACCTTGGATAAATGGTTTTGCAACCCGCATGCTATTAAATCGAATGACATGAAAGAAGCTATCTTTGTGTGTCAAGAACTGCTTTTGAGTGATTAAGTAAAATCATAGCTCTGTTCATCAGCACGTTTTCCTCACGAGACTTTCTGTTAATTACAGGGCACAGTTTTTATGAGAGTTTAGGTTCTTGCATCTGCAATTGACTCATGTGGCTGTCTCTCAACTTTTAAGGTAAATGGTTACGGGATCGACTCTTTGGCGGACTTTTTCCTGGATTATGGTTACACGCAGCGAGAGGAGCTGAGGTTTCCTGCAAAGAAGTTGAGAGCCTTGTGGTTTTCTCCTCCGAGAAACTCCCTTGCGGAGGGTGGGACCCGTGCGAATGGCCCTCTACCCAGAATTTTTATATCTGAACTTCTCGTCGATGAGATGACTCCACAAGCACAGGTGTGTATTCTTGAGATTGTTCCTGGTGAAGGTAATCAATAATTGCACTCAACGTTAAACATTTCATGTGTACCATTGTAAGTTCTGTGAGGTCTCGGTCGGATGAGGTTACTGTTTTCTTGGACTTTTTACCCGATGTTAGCCGTTCTTGCGGTGCTTTGGATTGGGGATGTCAATAACATTCGTCCTCACGAACTACTCGCTGTCTGTAGAATTATTCTTCAGTAAAAACATGGTGTTTTATGTCTGGTTTATCAAGTCCAGGTAAATTTTCTTCTCATGTGAATGTCTCAGCTAACACCTTTTACCTTCAGGAAATAATTAGAAAATACGTTGGGATCTCTGGCAATGGTAATAAGCATGCTGCTCTGGCAAGCGCCTTGGGAGCTTTGACATGGGAGAAGCCTCTGTGCTCTGAATTTCAACAATTAGCAAGGTATGCCCAAACTGTTCTTCTTTTTCACTCATCCTGATTATCTCAAGTAGGATCAGTTTCTACCAACCAAAGATGCAGGGGGAAGTAAAAAGCAGTGATGCTTAGTCTTAGCACTTTACTATTGTATTCTGTTCTATGGTGAAGTATTCAACTTAATATGTCTCCTGTAGTTCTGTATCCACATACACAGGCTCATGCCTAGTTTTCCATTTATGCAGGGAAAGCGAGTATGCTGCCTGGACCCTTGTCAATGGTTATGCGGTGAACCATGTCACTATTTCAACTCATCGGCTAAAATCACACCTGAGGAATATCAAAAACCTAAATGAATACATCGAAAAGAATGGATTCAGCTTGAACTCAGAAGGAGGCATCTTGAAAGGTTTGCTTCCAAGTTTCACTTATGCGGCTTACTTTAAGTTGCTTATAATTTGTTCAGTGATATAAACCATCGTTATATGGCTATGAGTTCCAGATAGACAGCTGTTATAACCTGTTCCAACAAATATGAAGCAGATCATAAGAGCCAAGGGCAAATGGGCATTCTTTTCTTCCCATTTCTCTAGTTATTTTGCAGTCTTCAGTAATAGTTGCATATAGGATTCGTGATGAAGTGAGCACAGCCGCTTGCTTTGCAAGATAGAAGCTTAGCTTGCAGGAATCAGTGACTAAATTCTAAGATTTGTGAATTTGTAATTCCTATGAAAAATTCTGAGCTCATTAGATAAGTAACACAGTATATTGACTAACACTCGGTTGCTGTTCACACCAGTTAGCCCTGACGGTCTTCTGCTCCAAAGCTCAACGGTGGCAGATTCAATTCTTTTCCAGTTCTCAGAGGGGATCAAAGAATCAGTTCCCTGTTCATATATTGAGTTTGCCGAACGCCTTGTACTGCCTCAGTTTCAGAGTCTACCGGAGAAAGAGGTAATCTTCTACTTGTTCTGGTAAATTTTGTAGTTTAGTAGCCTGCTCTGTTAGTTATTTTACCATAATTTGCTCACGTCCTCCCACTGATTAATCAGACTAACGTGTAATTTGCTATCAACTGGTGCCATAGATGATTCTTTTGGGTGTAGCCTCTGAAAGTTTGTTTATTTATTATGCGGTGATAAAGAATCCTTAATACCCTGTATTAATCCGGTGCTCCACTTTCTCAGGTCAAAGAGTTCCACAGACGAGATGGTTTCGAGGTCGGGAATGCCGACAAGATCTTCGAGAGCACATCGAAAGAGCAGCTCACTAGGAGAGCTGCATGAGCATGGAGATCAATGACAGAACAATGAAACACCGAATGTAAGGGTTTGGACATCAGCATGTTATGGAATAAGCATTGATGTCCGCATTAAGTGTCAATATGTGCTGTAAAAGACCCATTGCCCGTCAGGGAGGAATAATACTAGCTTCACTTGAAAGCAAAATGGTTCATATCAGACGTAGCTTGACCCGGTACTTTCCTTCAATCGCCAAAACAATTACCGTGTATATATGTAGTCTTCAACCGGCAATTGGTTACACATTCTGACAAAACAAACTGATTTTATGTAGAAATCGTCTGACCGAAAAAATTCCTAAAACGATGTTTTTGATTTAAAATTGTTACAGCTGAGAAACGTACTTGAGCCCTTATTATTGGAAAACATATCAAGTAGCATAGAAACTCGCAAGCAGAAAAGGTACGTAAACAATGTATATGGGCTTTTTTTTTTCTTCTCGCATAAACTGTGCCATTGTATTGAGGGTAATATGAGAGCAAAGCTAAGGAGGAAAAAGAAGCAAGGGAAATGAGGCAACAAGCTTCAGCATATCTCCAAACGAGTTCCATATGGGTCAAAATAGACACTGCCAGAAATGCTTCACCTTTCCAGACATCCTCTGCTCAAGGATGTCAAAACACATCACCATTCAAGCCAATTTTTCTCCGTCACCGTTTCAGTAATCAAGCGCAAATGTTTAGGTGAAAATCAACTCCTATACTGAAAAAAGATAAGAAAAGGAAATAAATTGGGGGGAGAGGGGTTGAATATGGGGCGGCTAAGTCTAAACCCATCGCTATGGTTTACTATTCGGCTTTGGAGATTGATGAGGATACCGATGGTGGTATGGGGATGCATGGGTCCCATTCGGTATTGAAAGACTCCTATTCCTTGCATTCGCTCCTGCTTGCGATTGAATGCCATATCTAGCATTTGGGCTCGACCCTATGCGCTCCGCCCTCATGGTCTGAAAATAGTATGATGAGCTTGCCATATCCTTCAGATTTGGGAGAGGCTTCAAAGCTTCAACAACATCACTCATCAGGGGACGAGCCTTCGGATCTCGGCTAAGGCAGTGAGCAGCCAACTGCGCGGCCTTTTGGGCACCTTTTATCGAGAAGTGACCTTCAAGCCGTGGATCTATCAATCTGTAGAATCTTCTTCTCTCTCCAAGATGTGGCCGAGCCCATTCAACTAAGTTATGCTCGCCATTAGGTCGATTTTTGTCCATGGATCTTCTTCCGGTCAGCATTTCCAAAAGCACCACACCAAAACTATAGACATCACTCCTTGAAGTAAGGTGCCCTGCAATAGTGAATGTGAGCTGACTAGACAGGAGACAGGGATATGTGAAGTAAGCACCATTTGGTCCTATTTTCAGGCAAGTATAACCCATGGCAAACCATCAGACGTCTCGCCCACATCTAGCCATCAAAAACAATTAAAACATTTGCACACCTCCCCCCACTTAAACAAGAAAAGCAGTCGATATTAGGAACACCCTTGCCACTACCTCTGCAACCCAGTAAAACTAAATACGAATCACCTAGGAACTCTAACTCATGACATCCATACTTATGGCTCATAATAGTCAGCGTTTCTCCACTAGCGAGTATTGTTTGCAGGGTCCAGAAAATTATCAAGCTTCCTCCAAACAAAGAACATGAGAAGACACCATCCATTAATACAGGTAATGAGTACAAGAACTTCACATGCTATGCCGGGGGTAAAATTTCAGAACTAAGAACGATGCAGAATAATCAATCACATGGAAAAGAAGAGGATTAACATATCAATAGACTGCATACAAGACCAGACCGAGAAAACTCATTTGTGCATTCAGTGCAAGAATGACTATAGTTATGTGTACCATGCCAGCACGTTGTGACCATTTACAAAGATATAAAACAACAGGATAAATGAAGTATATTGGTTAATGACCTTCAATCATTTTTTTCCATCTTTGATCAGGATGGTGGAATTCCCAAATCTATCGACAGCTAACGATTGTTGGCGCAAATGTCTGCTTGTCATAAGTTTCCACACCAATATGTAACGGCGGAACAATGCATACATAAGGTGCATTGATTGGAAGCATTCTCTTTTCACTTGACACGTTAGTCATTACCCAGCCACCTTTATGCAGGTCAGCCATACGTTTCTCATTGTCAAATAGCTCATAATGTAAAACAATAACGTACCGGTCATCACGTATTCTGGGGCAGCATAGCCATATGTTCCCATGACACGTGTTGAGACATGAGTCTTATCTCCCTCGGGACCATCTTTTGCAAGCCCAAAATCAGAAAGCTTGGCGTTGTAGTCCTGAAAGGCAAACAGTTAAAAGAATTGAATAACATGATAGCCTTAAAAAGGAAGACAAAATGTTGTCGCAAATTTAGGACATACAGCATCTAACAGGATATTGGAAGTTTTGAAATCACGATATATCACCGGCCTTTCTGCTTCCTCGTGAAGAAAAGCAAGACCCTTTGCAGCACCTAGCGCTATTTTCATCCTGATAGACCAAGGGAGAGGCAGAGCTCCTACATAGGCCCAGTACAAAGAAAAACAAAGGAATTAACTCATAAAATGTTTGTGACCACAGCAAAATTAAGATAGGAGCTTAATTAAATACTAGTACCAACTTTTCAAAAATGACCAGGAATATATTAGAAACTACAGCATGTCATGATACCTATTTTTACTTGGTCGGATGAGAAATGATGCTACACATAGGTGAGCTTAGCATTTTGATACCTAATGGCATATAAATAACCACATCTAGTACATTGTCGAGTCACCAAATTACTAAGTATGTTTCCCATTTAATTGATTTCTAAAGTACCAGCAAATTTTTAGCACAATTCATCCTCAATAGGGCACTACTGGGGATTTCCTCCAAAAAATTCAAGAACAATAACTACATAATTCGTGATGTAGAAACTACAAGTAGAAGATACCAAAAGGATGCCTAAGGTTATCGGATTGATGAAGTTGCTAAAGAGCGATATTTCATGACCGTTAAAAACAGTCCCCCTTTATCCCATTTCCTTCGTTTTTGGCTTAAAGCATCAATGCCAATTCTAACTTGATTAAGCAAAGCCACAAAGTTGTGTGCTTTTTGGGTTCTCAGAGACATTGTCATCCAACAGACAATTCGCGCCAAAACTTTTCAGGCAGAATAAAACGTTCAGCATCTAATGCATAACAATCCCTACACAAGTCAAACATCACAACAAACTCTTTAGGTTAAAAAAAATTCCCAAATCTACCGTATTTTGAGAAGAGACCGATAATGTGGTAATAAATATGATTTTCTGTGGAGATCGACATGCATAGTATTAGCAATATAGTAACTTGTTCAGGAGAGAGGACTTCAATATCCAGCTACAGAAAGATCATTTTCGCATGAATACAGATAGTACATATAATATGCAAAAGACATTATTGAGGACAGTCAAGCACACAATACAGGACAACTGCATACTTCTAAAGAGGTGGTTCTCCAAGCTCCCCCTTGGCATAAACTCATACACTAGCAGCCTTTGGTCATCTTCTATGCAATATCCGATTAATTTCACCAAATTAGGATGCACTAGATCACCGAGAAAATTCACTTCAGCCTGCCACATCGAAAGTGCAACTCATCAGAAGCCATGTTAACAAGCATATAGGCAATAATTCAGATACAAAGAGGTGAATAGAGTGACAAGTCACCAGCCATTCTTTGTGACCCTGAAGCCCATCATGATTGAGAGTTTTAACAGCAACAGTAAGCCCAGTGCCAGGTCTCACAGGAGCAGTCCCATTTTCTTCGATCCAACCCTTGAAGACGCAGCCAAAACCACCTTCCCCAAGTAGACTTTCAGGTCTAAAGTTTCTTGTAGCTAACTTAAGATCATTGAAGGCGAACTTTCGCAGGCGAGAGGCAACTTTAAGTTCCTCTTCAAGTTTGGAAGTCGAAGAGTTACTTTCTGTATTGCTAGTGGTCGTAGATGAAACCGCAGGAGGAGCAGGCTGGTCTCTGCTCGTATCATTTGTAAATTTACTTTCTGCTGCTCAAATAAATAAATAAATAAATAAAAATGCATATTATACAAGTGAGTAAGCAAGGATTGCAGACAGTTCAATAAACAATATGCAGCAAGCCAGTTTTCCAAACAGTAACTGCAAATTGAATTATCCACTGTGGAGACAGGCCAAAGCATGTTACATGAACAGTCCATCAGAACTTGAGCATACACATGGAGATGTTTTAAGTTAGACTATGGTATATAGCAAATCAGGGAGGTAAATGTTGCATACAACAGATAACTAGGACAATATAACTCGCAATCTAAGTCAGTTGTGCAACTCACAGCACATAGGCTACCCGATTTTCTGAGATGGGCTAAATTAATTCTATGCAATCACCATTGACTCCTTCTCAGTAGATAAAAATAATTCATGAACTAGCTTACAATTTTCAGCTTATACCTCCTCAGAACTCAATAGGACACCTCAGCTTTTTTCAAAAATAACTCAGAACGAGAAATTGTCCATCTTCCTTATAAGGAAATTTGTCAATCATAGCTCTTGTTTGGTAAATTGATATCCTCAAGCAACTCTAGAGCTGTCACAAACTAGCATCCCATGACATAGACATGAGCTGTCGTTACCTATAACTAGACGATCCATAACTGCACAACAATTACCAATGGCTTCTCAAGCCAACGTTCCAATAGATTTTACCGAAATGCACCCACCAGCATTCAGGCGGTTTGAGTGTGCACGTGTGTGTGCGTGTGGTAAGTGACTTACTGAAGAAAAACTTAAGTGCAAAAAGAAAAGATGCATGAGTCAGTAAAAGTGAAAAAGAATACAAATCCTCAAAAACGAGCAACATAATCTAAACATTGGATGAATTAGTATCGACGCCCTATTACGCTGCCTTTATGAGATGAATCATGAACCTTACATGAATTGAAACCCTAACCTAGCCATTTATTTCTTCAATTTACCAAACAAGAACAAAAGGTCTACTCTTTATTTTGCCCCATAATATCTCTCCAATGCAAATATGTATGTAACACAAAGACCACCTTAAACCTAGAAGAAGGTCTTTCTGCAAAACTGATAAGGTATTCCCATTGTCTAACCTAAATTAAAATCAACCATAAATACAATTTCAGCATTCCAATGGACAAAATTCTCCAACCAAAAGATGGTAAAAAACCAGCTATGGTAAAGGCAATGGACTAGGCTGGAAGCAATGTCTCCAGTGGCAAGAATAAACCAGCAATTCATGCATATTCATGCTAATGCTGCCGCAGCATTTTGATCTGAAGTCCGAAGTATATTGTCTATATACATCAGAAGACATCATTTGTTGAAGACACCACAATACTGGTAAGAATAGTCAGTTGCCATTGCCTCATTCTTCTTAAACATTTCTATAGAAATTACTAGACGTTCAATTTTAAAGGAGAAGCTAATAAGAGCCAGTACGCTCTGTTTAAAGCTGAAATTTACTGGATAACTTAACGGTTCCCTAAAGCACTGTGAGTGCTTCCTTGCTGCAACCCACCATGACATAGCACGGAAGGAACGCTAGATTGGATCAATATGGGTATTCAAATCCTGAGATTCCAGGTAGAAAAATGGTGGATTTCAATCTCTCGAAAGTGTGGATTCTCTTACAAGTGCCGTGACAGGTTTTTATCTATCAAGCTCTGAAGGTGCACTAGCTTGCTCTGTCAAATGTCTTTTCTTCTCTCTTTTTGCGATTTCCATTATCTTCATTCTCATTAATGGTGAAACGATATTTGGTCTCATTATCTCCTCATTCCAGTCGAGGTAAAAAGGGAAGAGGCTCTCCACAGTTCTGATTTCCATGAAGATGACAAAACTCCTCATGTTCGCTTCAGCTTCTAAAGAGCCACCCATGGTACCGCAACAACATTGGCAAAACTCACTAGCTCTTTTCACTACATATATATAACAAGACCCGGTAAGTATGATAGAGGCAGAAACTCATGAAATGCACTGAACGATTTTACCGGCCGCCCCCGAAAATAATGAAAACCTAAGCTCAAACAACATCCCGTAAACCTCAGAACCCGCAGAGCTTAGAGACAAACGCACTGAAAGTCAAAAAAAATTGAACCCGAAGAAGCACGATGTCCGGTCGTTCAAGGTCCAGTAAACATAGAGGTAGAAACCCGTGAAATGCACTAGACAATCCTATCTTCAGGTCGCTCCCAACAGATTGAAAAAGCCGAAGCTCAAACAACATCCTGTCAACCTCAAAACCCACGGCGCTTAGAGACAAACGCACTGAAAGTGAAAAAAAGAAAGAAAATTTGAAGCTGAAGAGGCACGCGGTCGGGTCAAAAATGAAGGGGAACATTACCGTAATTAGTACTGGTACCACTGATGGAGCTATCGACTTTGGATCTTGAGGAGATGCAGCTCCCTATGAACCTCAACCTAACCCAACAACCGCTTTCCTTCACACCCACACTATCGTCGTCGTCGTCGCCGCCGAGACCGTCTTCCCGGCCCCCTCCCTCTTTCTTCCGCTCGCCGCCGTCCTTGCTCTTCTTCTTCTTCCTCCCCATCGACTCGCCCGAGTCCCAAGCCTCGACCTTGCCATTGTCGCCCCCGCCCCCACCTCCGCCGCCGCCGCCGCTGCCAGTGACGACGCTCATCTCTCTGGAACCCTAACCGCGGAAAATCCCCCAAATCATCAACCCCGGGACCCAAGAACCCCCCCACCCCCCTCCAATTCGAAACCACGAGACTCGTAACCGCCGGCCCTCAAAAGCATCGGAACCCGACAAACAGCCGGGCGGGCGGAGGAGGAGGAGGGGGAGGCGGCGGCGGAGAGCTCTCCGTCGTCGCTTGCGCGGGGCACCTGAGAATACCAGCTGACTGCAAGGCTGCGAAACGAACGGCGGGAGCTCCGAGATCACGAACGAGCGACGACCCAGATCATGCGCACCGCCGACGCCGGCGCCGCCGCGGCGACCGGAGCAACAAGCTCGGAATCCGCCGGCGGGGGGGAAAGGCGAGAAATTTACCGGCGCTTCGAGCTCGCGAATTTTGAAGGGGGGCGGAACTGACCGACGCGATCACACACTCCCGAAAGAAGAACAGCCCCTCCAAGCTCCGGAGCCCCAGAAAAAGAGAGGAAAAGGAGGAGAGAGAAAGAGAGAGAGAGGTAGAGAGAGAGAGAGGTAGAGAGAGAAGGAAGTGGGGAGGGGGAGTAATAATGCTGATGCGGTGAAGAAAATGTGAGGGGAAGGGAGGGAACGAGAAAATCGCAGGGGGGGAGCAAAAGACGCGAAAAAGCTGACCGTTTAAAAAGAAAAAGTGGGGCGAGCGAACAAGAAAAAATGTGGGATTTTCGATTCAATTATATCGCCTCCCTCCCTCCCTTCCCTCTCTCTAGTCTCTCCTTGTTTCTCTCTCTTGTTTCTCTCTCTTCTGCAATTTTTTTAAAGAAGAAAATTCTCTTTCGCTCAACGATGGAATCGAAGACTCAGAAAAAGCGGAGCCGGAGCAGCTGCCCGGAGAAAACGGGCAGGCAGGCAGGCAGGCAGGCAGACTGGCCTGGCTGCGAGGGCGTTGAACTGCGTCGTACTCGCGGTCTCGCCGTCGCGTAATGTGCCGAGTGGGAGCTTGGACATTAGGCATTAATGGCGTCTGCGAATTCGATTTTTTTTTCCGGGTTGGATTTTTCTTTATAAGAGAGAAATTCACAATTTGCAGATAGAGTAAATTCGCGCGGTGCCACCGATTATTACTGTACAATCAAAGTTCCCGTGTATCGAGCGACTTCAAGCCCGTGTCAAGAATGAAGCTCGAAATTTAGATCACTGGGTCTATAATATTTAGCGAACAATCAAACTATATGGTTCCATCGCGCAGAAATCTCAATAAATGTTCGTTATCGGGTAGATGAGAATTCGATTACTCGACTTTCTCGTGAGTACACGTACCGTTTATCTGAGATAGCCAATAATTCTCGCATCATTACCATTGGCTAATTTTTGAAAATCCACTGCTGACGACCGTACAGGGAGGGAGCTGCCAAAAGGCGAGGGGCGGGCAGCTCGGGCAGAGCGCAGGAGTGCGGGAAGGACGGGAAGGACGGGTAGGAGAGAGAGAGAGAGAGAGAGAGGGAGGGTGGGGCCCACACGATGGTGACGTGTCATCGGTGCGGGGGTAGGCGGACGCCCAGCGCGCGCGTCAGCTTGGATTTTGGCTTGCGGGCGGACACACCGCTCGGCATGCTGCGGCTCCCCCACTTTTTCGATTTTCTAATTGCCCCTTTTTTGCTTTCTTTATTTTAAAATCGAGCTCTTTAACTGTATATAAATTATAAATAATTTAATAATTTAGAGTAATGACAAAGCTTCTTTCTCTCTTGTTAAAAAAAAAAAAAGGGTCTTCGGAGTTGCAATTTTTTTATGCGCCTTTCCTGAATGGGGGCTGCGAATGCTTTTTCTCGATTAAATTAAACAGATATTTGGAGGCATTAGGACACCTCGAAATTTAATTATTCCGAAAACGTGCCGGATATTATAATCCGATAGGTGGATATTGCTTAGCTTTATGTCACCTCCGAGAAAATGCCAAATCCAAGCGACGGAAGACTGTTTCAAACGCATAAAATTAATGAGCAACATTACATGATAAATCACAATCATAAAAATGATCTATAACTTTGAATATGTGTACTTTATTCAATTGTAAATGGTTTAACATTGACCAATCGTTTTCAGAGAATCAAACATGTGAAATTCTAAAAAATCAAATCCGCAAAACAAATTATTACATCGAGTAAACACACCTTTAGATCTATTTTCTAGTGCTTATCCGAAAACGAGGTTAAATTTAATGTATTTATATCTCCTAACTACATTCCTCGAGACGTGAACAAGGTTTCCATATTTTATGCAAGTAAATATCTATGGTCGTTAGTTTGCCTAAGAAGCAATTGAATTTATTGAGAAAATTCAAGAGTGTAACTCAATAGCTTAATAGGTCTTATATTGTTTGGTCAAGAATGACCTCATTCCAACCTAGCAAGTACGATTTTCAAATTGTCTGCATGTACGAAATCGACACGTGAATATTTTCCCTAAACCGTCCATGGAAGAAGATTTCCAACCTTAACGTACAAAGTCAATCAATCAAGATGTTCGATGAAGTTTTCAACTAATTATGCGAAAACATTATAAATTGTTTTTGAAAGAGTCCAAGAGAAAAGAAAAGAAAAGATGGAATAAGATAGTCTCATGCAACTAATTTAGAGAGAGAGAGAGAGAGCAAATTCCACGTAGCTCACGCTGAGTGGATGTACTTGAATAATCCGCAACTGGAAAATGTCAAGATTTGAAAGGTGGAACGTGCCTAACTTTGCTAATTAGACTAATTACTCAACTTCTCGCGCACATAACGCAAGAGCAGGTAGGCTCTCTTCTAATGCATCTAATCCAATATTAGGTTTTATACTACGTAATTTGATGTTTCGTTAGACAGCAATCTAAGACCTCACTTCATAATGGAGGCAACTTGCGATTTTTCGAGACAATTCCCATTCACGTTCGACCGCGGAATGATCACACGAGTTGGTCGAACCGAACATTTCAATTAGCTTACTAATTAAAGATTTTTCCCCAATCTATCTTACATTACATTGGAATTTCACGTCAATGTCAAGATTTACCTTGATAAAATTGAAAAGTTTATAATTAAATCATGATCCACACAATAGGTTACAATTATGGTCAACAACAAAAGAACCTCAAACTACCCTCATCACGACACAAATGCCATGATTTTTTTTTTTTGGTTGCTAAAATTTCGAACTAAACCATGGATGAAACCGAAATAAATGGTATATATGTTGAGGATCGAGTTTTTTCTCGACACAAAAAACATAATTAAGGAGCAATTATTCCCCGGTAATAAATTATTATTGAATATAATGACCCCGGTGACTAGGAACAAGAGGGAGCTCGAACGGGTCGATCCATCCTAGGTTTGTTACCTTGGAATGGACTGAAGCAACGAAGGTGGGGGGGGGGAGGGGCAATTAATGTTTCTCGACATTATTCGATTTCTACGGAGGGGGTTCGCATTTCCCGATGCATCCACGTCGCCAAAAGCGGCAGCTGGAATTTCAATTATGACGCGCGAAAGTTTGCTCTCTCGCTTTGTCCTTGTCCCACCCCATGATGTTCGGCGTCGCCCCGGGGCCCGAGCGAGCGAAGAATATGCGAACGGAGAGGATCGGATCGGATCGTGGCCCCGCGCGACGGGCCCCAGGCCCAGAGGGACATACGGGCCTGCCCCGACCCGACCCGATCCGACCCTACCGACATTCGGGCTTGGGATTATCACTTAGTCCGGCCCAGTCCGATCCATGCTCACCATAATCTTCGAATAGAAATTATGTTCATCGTCCATGCAAATGTTTAAACATAAACTGTTGTTCGCAATAAAAGAATTGATTGACTGATTAATCGCGCGATATGAGAGATTTTTTTTAATAAAATAATTTTTAAAATTATTTATTCTTTGCGAGACAAACAAAGTCATAATATCATAATCTTTCATCCCGTTTTTTTAAGGCTGCATTTGTTTAGTAAAATAAATGATTTAGAAAATATTTTCCTAAAGTTATATTCGCCGTCTACAGAGATATCTAAACATAAATCGTTATCTTGATAATACAAATATTTCTTATCGATTAATTATTGCAAGCAATGCAAGTAATCATATTTTCACAAATACTTTCGTATCATCCAGTTGCTTTTGAAACGAACCAATGTCGTGAATTCTTGGCATCTCTCCCTATGGACAGATTCGCACATATTTGGGCGCGCGATTTTGTGTTTGACTTGTACTTTTGGTTCCTCTCTAGAAAAAGAGGTGTGGGAAAAAAATATTTAACTAGCGACATGTGTAATGGCGAATGATTTCGGAATCGAAATATATTGGACAAGGGCTGGCTAGCTTGAAAAATGCTAACTTCAACTTGATCCCAATTTTAATTTTAGCGCTTTCTACCCTGTTAAAAAGGTATCTAATTTTCAATCGGTACTCAAATTCAGTTCCTATCAAATTTCTATCGAATGATGATGTTAGAAAAGGTGCGGTGCATTATCCCACGTGTACTTAGCTCTTATGACTACCACCTAAGGAAGAGGAAAGGGGAGCATTCGAGTTTGGATTTGAGCGATAAATCAAAATGGATTGAAAAAATGACTTTCTAGGGTAAAAAAGCCATGAACGAGCAATTGGTCAAAACCAAGCTGTGTATAGCGCTTATGCGCAAGGTCATAATAAATAGGTATGGTCAAGTCTAATCTCTGAGATATTTTAGGAAAACAATCCCAAATAATATATAAAGAATAATTCTATAATATCCTATAATATATACAAAATCCCTTAGATATTGTAGCACCTCCTCAGACTCAAGGTGGATCAAATAGTGAGAGTTTGGATAGAGGAGTGGATTTTGGAGTGAGTTGCCCATTTCGGCAAGCAAATGACAAAACCAGACAATCTCAACGGTCGTGTCAACTATAGCATGATACTTAGACTCGGTAGAGGAGTGAGAGACAATTTATCATTTCTCGACACGCCAAGAAATGAGAGAATCGCCAAGGAAAATGCAAAATCCCATGATGAATTGACGATTAGTCAACATCGGAATAAGCACATAACTCGAGAGGAGAAGATGGTGGCAAAAGCAAATATTGTGTCAAAGTACTCAAGGTACCGCGGGATCCACTGAACAACAACATGATGAGTAGATTGAGGGGCGCAAATGTTGCAAGAAAACTTTTTTCTTCTTAAAACTCGTTATTCTTGTAAAATACTTGCATGATATTGTCATATGTTTCCTTACTCTTAAGGATTTCATAGCATTCTCACAACCACCTTTTATATGTTACCTTAAAACTTGTTTCTTCTCCAATCCGTGACATTCATTTCTCGAATGATTTGTGTTGATAAATGGTCAAGCCATGGATGAAGTGAAAAGAAAAGTTTTTATGGCAGAATTTGTGAATAAACACTCTCTTGTAGCAGTAGGATATCAAATGTAATTTTCTTCTTTTTCTTTCACTCTCGCAATTTCACTTCCTCTAAAATATTTTCCTCCCACCTCATCCACGGTTTGATCATTTCCTAAATATTGATCCTTTGAGCAATGAAGATCTTAGGGGAGAAGAAAGTTTCAAAGTGATAGATAAAAGATGCCCTAATAGTAAGGAAGCATATAACGATACCATGCGATCATGCAAGTATTCTATAAGGATGATGAATTCCCAAGCAATCTTTTTTTTTATTGCATTTGTGCCTCCGTGGCCTCCTTCTCCTCTCTTAGTGGGAATCATCATCAACTCTTAACCAAGTTGTGTATAGCATCAAGGCACAAGGCCATAATAAATAGGTAAAATGAAGTATAATCTATAAGATATTCTAAGAAAACAATCAAAGAGAATATACAAGAATAATTCTATAATATCCTAATATATATAATCACTAACATATTGTAACAGGCAATGTCAAAAAATGGAGGAAGCTCTTGAATTGTGCACGCACACTTTTCGCTTTAACATGAACGGTGGATCACATGATCACATAATACATATCAAATAAACAGCGCATTATATAGTGAATGACATTATTTTCAACGAAGATTTGATGGGATAGAAATTGAATATCTATCAAAAGTTTGTACTTTTTCACTAAATATGAAAATGTCGGGAGCGGAAATTAAGATACGGTTGATATTTTTTCACGGGATGAAAAAGAAAAGATGGATTCAAATCAAAATTCGAGTTACGAGCGGTGCTTTTTGTTTTTTTTTTCTTAATGGAATTTAGGCAATTGCACTCAGCGATGGATTTAATAGAAAAGTTTTAAAGGCGGCCGACAAAGGCAGGGGCTGTCCCTCCGTCCGAGGGTCAGAGGGGCGACGCGTATGGATAAGCACCGACGTCGGATTCGTGCATTTTATTTATTGATTTTTTAATTTTGCGGATTTATTTATATTTATATTATTTTGGGGTTGGTTTGTTGTTTGCGGCGGTGGTTCCACGTCGACCCTCCGTCTCTTGTCGCTTTCCGCCCAATAAAAGCAAGTCTGGGGAAATTTTCATCCCCTCAATTGATTGGCTTCGTACGTGGGCCCCACCTCTTGGTGTCCGCCGACGGCTCGATACTCGATAGAACAAAATCCTTCTCTCCGAATAATAACCACTCTATTCTAAAAATTAATTTCTAATTATTTCCATCCATTTGATGAATTTCTGAGTTAAAATATACGTTTAATAATAAAATAAAATATCCGTTATCAAAATAAAAATTCGTTTGATAACAATATAAGAGTCCTGCCTCTCGGATGGGCGGCGAGCGTCGACAGGTGGACAGTCGGCTAGTAGCGATGATAAGAGATGAGAAGAGTCTTTATTTTTCATTTTTACTTTAGAAATTAAAATAAAATTATATCTCATTTCTATTATAAATCTATTTTTCGACTAAAAAGTTATTCTAGAAATAGAAAAAAAAATTGCACTATCAAACACATTTCCATTCTAAACCTGTTCCCTAGGAACAAAAATTGAAAAAAGAAAAAAAAATGGCTATTATGCATATGCCCTTAATAGCCAAAGCAAGTTTTGATCTAGCGTGGCAAATGAAATAGGAGAATACATGAGCTTATTTATAAACCTTATTATAAGATCATTCGAGGGAATTAAATTAGATTTGCATAATCAAAATGGGATATTGAAGAACTAGAGAAAGTGTCCAAGATATTAAATATCTAAATATCTCTAGCAGCAATGTCATTAATTAACCATCGAGTGTTGGGTGCGCAAAAAATTAAACCGCCAAGAAACACTCTCCTTACTTTTTCGTTGAATAACGTGTGTACCGAAACAAGTACAGTGTCCATCTTATAATAATTCACCCAACAAAAACAAAATCTAAACCCAAAAAACCAAAAAGTTTCGATTCGCGTGTACGGTTTGGTTTTGATGCCCGTATCCATAGGACCATACCCTCATTCGAGTCCTTGCTTCCTGAACAGCGTGTTGCAAGATTCCGTGATAACAAAAATCCAGAACAATAATTGCAAAGGGTAAACCAATCACGGAAAAGCAAAGCTAATTTTCTAGAAAATAATTTTTTCGACCCAACAAAATTTTATAATGCGTGTCCGTGTTAAAGATTCCAGGTCCAATGATTAGGTCGAAACAAAAGGCAGGGGGGCCAAAGAGATAAGCTTCTGGCGGAAGCCCGTCCTCTTCCGGGGGAGGTTCTTTCTGGTCCCGTTCTAGTTCTAGCATTCGAAGGAGTGCGCATGGCGAGGTTGTCTGTGACTCTCTTCGTTGTCGGCTTCTATCGAAGGCCCCCCCCCCCCTCTGTTCCTCGTCGGCGATGGCGATCAGAGTCTTTTGTTGTTGTTGTTGTTCTTCTTCTTCCCGATTCATGGACGTTCTCAACAGCGTGATTTGTATCCCCCCCGGGAGAACCAATTCGCGCTGTGATTGTTCTCCGATCTGGGCATCGAAGGATTCACCTACCGAGTGATGGAGTGCTAGAGGCGGATGCGTCTCGCTACAGGGTAAGATTTTTTGATATCGTTCGAACCCAACCTGTTCAAACTCGAGCTCGTTCAATCTTGTTCAGAAACCTACGGTCCCTTTTGCTTTTTTACGATGAAAGATCCCGAGTAACGAATTAAGACTGACATGAGGGCCTTGACCGGTCGTGAGCTCGGCCAATAATCACCTCTCGGTAGCTGTCCAAGTAAAAACGATTTACCTTTTCGATTTGTTTGCAACCAGAGGATTTTCCTCTCTGAAACTAATAGTCACCCATTCTTTTCTTTTTCTTTTTTGTCGGAATTAGTCACCCATTCAAATCGTATTAATTGTGCGTAAAATTGATCCGACTCAGAGCCACCTATGCAATCAACGATTCGAGCCTAATCGGTTATTACAATTTCCGTTTTTTTTTTAATCGCATCCCAATGAAAACGAACTTAACATAGCAAGTAAGGGATAACGACACAAGTGGTCCCTTAATTTTGCCTTGAACTTTTATTACCCGTTTGATGTAATTCTCGAACTATATGATAATGTTCAATATCATCATTCTAGTAATTTAAGATAAAGAATAATATTAAATATTTTTGCATAATTTAGGGACTATATGGAATGGGTATCAAAAGTCTAGAGATTATATTGAATAAATTAAAAATTTAGAGATTACATTGCATAATGAATTAAAATTTAGGGATTATTCATGTCATTATCCTCAATAAGTAACAATGACCGTTGGGTCAAAACCAACAGCCTATCGAGAGAGGTATTCGGGTCGCAATCGTCAATCCATCCTTGGATTAATAGATAATTCTCCACTTGCTACTTTTGGGTACTTTAATCTTATCCACCATTGGCCCCTGGTTTTGCTCCAACATAAAAAAATAGAAAAGAAACATATAGAAATGAAAAAGAAAAGAAAAGAGAGGTCAAAAAGAGAAAATTCCAGGCTCCCGAAAAAAAGTTAATGATTTCCAAAGAGCATATAAATAAATCAGAAAAAGTCCAATAAGATAAGTTGAATTTAAAAGAGAGAATATGTTGAACGCCATGAGAGAATTAAATATCTTAAAAAAGAAAGAACGAAGGAGAAGTAAAGACGAGACCACCGGCTCAGGTGGCTCCGCTGAGTAGGCTCTACAACGTCCTCTTCGGGGAGGTCGGGAGTTCAAAGTCCCTGCAACGCAAGTTGCAGGGAGGTTGGCAGACCATTAGGCGATTTAAGCGTGAGGTTTACGGCGCATTGTCGGTGCAAGCTAGTTCCTCTACCACTAAAAAAAAAAAAAGGAGAAGTAAAGACGAGCGTGACATTTTTAAAATGTAAGAAGTAAAAAAATAATCGATCTAAGGCAGTTTGATTGGATTTTTAGGAATCGAAAATCAGATACTCTCAAAAGATAGACTCAACCTGTCAATTCGATCCGGTTCAAACGATTCTCAGTTCAGTTGATCTTTCTCGCTCACAGCTATAAATCAGTGTGGTGAATAAGGGCCATTATAAACACCCCGAATCGACAAACTGACAACGACAAAAAAATAAAAATAAAAGCAATTTAAAAAAAAAATCGAAAATGAAAATCTCATTTCTGTGACTCACGTCTCTCTCTCTCTCTCTCTCTCTCTCTATCTCTCTGTGGCTGGCTGGCTGGGTCGCTCCTTCTCGCGTCGTCTTCTTCCCTGCTCCCTCCCCTTTCCCTCTCCGCTCTCGCGCTCTCGATCACCGAAATCCCTCTCCCCGCTCGGCACCACAAATTCGCGCCCCCAGATATTTTCTCCCCCCCCCTCCGGTGGTGGCCCACGAGAATCTCCCCGCCGTCGCCCGCGGCGAAAACCGATACGCGTCGACGTCGCTCGCCCCAGCCGCGGACGACGACGACGACGACGACGAAGACGACCTCCTCCCTCGACCGACGCCACACCTCCTCTTCCACTGCTTCGCCGCTGTAGCAAAGCAGCAGCAAGTACGATCGCCGCCGTCCTTTTCCCCCCCTCTCGCCTCGTCCTTTGTCGCCTTACGCGAAGGTTCGCTGCAGGAAAATCTATGGACTTCGGATAGCGAACGGCCCCGCACCGTCGCTTCCTCGCTTGCTTTTTTAAGGCCCCCCTCTCTCGCCCCTCATCTCTCTCTGTCTCTCTCTTTCTCTCGCTCGCTCGCGCTCGCTGTCGCGTCCGATTTCGCTCGCCCTTCGAGTATTTTCCCGAGCAGCAATCAGAGGAGGACGCGCGTACATGGGATTGAGCTCGAACTGCTCAGCAGAAGGCATCGAAGGAGCTGAAGAAGGAGCGGCGTCGGGATGGAGTCGCAATCGGCTCTGATAGAGCAGTCGTTCGATGGCCGCTACTCCCGCCACGTGCGCGACGCCCTCGACGAGCTCCCCGACAACTTCACCATCACCGACCCCTGCATCTGCGGCCACCCCATCGTGTTCGCCAGCCGCGGCTTCCTCAAGATGTCCGGCTACTCCCACGAGGAGGTCCTCGGCCGCAACGGCAGGATCTTCCAGGGCCCCGCCACGGACCGGCGCTCCGTCATGGAGATCCGGGAGGCCATCCGCGAGGAGCGCCCCTTACAGATCAGCCTCCTCAACTACCGCAAGGACGGGACCCCGCTGTGGATGCTGTTCCACATAAGCCCCGTGTTCGACCGCGGCGGCGGGGCGGTCGCGCATTTCGTGGCGGTCCAGGTGCCGATATCGAGGCGCTGGGGGCGGTCCTGTTCCGCCAACGGGAGGAACGGGGTGAACTTGTGCGAGGAGGTTGGTGGCGCGCTCAGGGATGTCGTGTTGGGCTCTTGTAGAAGGGAAGTGTGTTCGGATAGTTTGGCGGAATTGGGTCATGTTTCGGCCTTTGGTTCAGTTTTGGATTCCGACAGCAGAGGTGTGTGTGTTTTCACAGGGAATTGAATTGTTCTTATGTGCATCTGCTACTGGTGTAGTGATTCGTTCTCTTGTAGTTCGGTACTCTGATATGCTTTGGCCAGGGGGTAGTTCAGTGATGTTCTGGTTCCAGTCACCTGGACATGCTTTGCTAGTTTCATCATGTCGACTAGTTTGTGATGTTTACCTTTCTAGGTAATTTGACCCTTTTAGTTTCATCGTATGATTTGGTCTCCTCTGTTAGTTGATACTGGGACGGGCTAATTTGAATGTGTATATGCTAATTTGAATCAGTTGAATTTATCTGAAATTGAAGTTTATATCCGCGTCTAAGTTTAAGCCATGATGTGCGCTGTACTCTTTCTTGCATCCGGACTTTCTTGATCGTTATCTTGGCCATGATTCTATTGAATGCTTTAGTGTCAATTCCTTATAGAAATGTCATCAGTCTTCGCAGATTCATATGATGGTATTTCCCTCCATATCAGAATTTGAGTTTTCATCGAAGAAAATTGTGGCTTCAATTTATTTGTCTTAATTTCCTAGTAGTTTCTGGCAAGTTTTCATGCTCCGCATCTGAATATGACAGGAATAGAGGCAGAAGAGCCTTGTGAGGCGAGCGATTCGGAGAAGCGAAGGGCTGCCTCTGCTATCAGCAACATTATGTCGGTGCTTACTCACTACAGTGAATCAACCGGCAGGCTGGTTTGTGGGAAGCGCTTCTTATGTCCCGGATCCAGTCCTCTCAGTTCATCTGTAATTTTATCTCTTGGTAGAATCAAACAAAGCTTTGTATTGTGAGTTTTAACGAGTACCTGATCGCTCAATTTCATCATCGCCTTCTCTTGTATTGAAATTACTGATTTCTTTGTTTTGGCTTTGGTGCAACATGTATATCTTGCTTCCAGAACCGATGTGCACTCACCAGACATACCCATTATTTACGCAAGCGACGCCTTTTTAAAATTGACAGGTGATTTGAATTCTTCAACAGAAACACATTACAGTGTTTTTTCAACATGATTAAGCTTCTGTCTGAATTTTCAGACTTCGGCTAAGTTCTGGACTGTTTGCATAGAACCTTACATGGGATTTCATACTCTAATCTCTGTAGGGTACTCTAGGCATGAAGTGTTGGGGCGAAACTGTAGATTCTTGAATGGGATGGATACGGACTCATCAGCTCTATTTCAGGTCTGTGACTATCTAGCGTGGATGGCAGTGACCTTTTTCTCTTCTTTTTTTTCAATTGAATTTTAAGCAATGTCATGCTTAGTGCTAAATGATTATAATTCTACTAGATAAAGGAATGCATTCGGAACAGAGAACCATGCACAGTACGTATTTTGAATTACAGGTTGATACTTGTCTATCCTTTCAGTATAAGTTTATCAAAATGAACTTAACATATGATCTCAGTTTCTGTTTCCCTGCAGGAAGGATGGAAATCCGTTCTGGAATCTACTCCACATATCACCCATTCGTAATGCTTCTGGCAAGGTATTATCATATAAAAAAACTTCTGAAACTCATCTGCATTGTGGATGTTTAAGTTTGGTCTCTTTCCAGCTTTCAAGACATGGAAGAGCAATGCTGATGAGTAATTTTGTGTTCAGAAGACTCCTTACAAAGTGATAGAAATGGAATTAACTCCCAAATAAGCTTTGATTTTTAACACACTTGAGGCTGTGAAGTCAGTCTTCTTGTATGCCTTTATGCTTGACAATTAGGAGACAGCTACGATGTTTTTAAATGACCGGGAGGATATATGTTGAAAGACTATTCTCACAGGTTTACGTAATACCTATTTTGCATTGTTTTGTTCGGGTAATGATTGCTTTGTTAGCAAAACAATCAGGTTCCTTTTTGGCCATTCAAGAAGCTCCTCCAAAGAGGAGACAAACTGAAGCCTTTATCAGCCTATTCATGACATTAGTGTTATGTAACTGAATTCTTGTACTGATGCTCTTGAATTCAAGCCTGTCTTTTAGTTGTCTCTTTTTCTCGAGAGGCTGTGATTTAGTCTAATTGGGTTATGAGTTGTCATCAAGTTGGTGTATGTGTTGTGTAATGAGTCACATCATTTTACTACTTTGCACTGAAATAAGTCTTGCAATTCAAACGTGAATTCGAATGTGATTATGTTTATTGCAGAAGAAATCATCTGAGTGTAATATCTCCTCCATGTTCCAAATGGTGCTTCACATGATAAAATATGTTTAACTTTTATCTTCTTTCTTCTTTTGCCACCATTGTCTTTGCTTTGAAATTCACGTGGAAGCTAGGAAATGGTAAATCGTGTCCTTCAACACTCTGATTAGCAACAATACCCAAGTTGTACCATCTTTTCTAACAGTTCCAATTCATAAAATGTATTTAACTAATATTTAGCACGTAAGCATGTTGATATATACGGTTTAGTAGCACATAAGCAGGAATCTCATCTCTAAATTCCAGTTTATCGGTGTCTCGCTGGATGGTGACCTCTAATTACTGATATATATAGATATAGAGGATTAGTTTCTTCCTTAACATCAAATCAACCTGCTTTTCTGTGGCTGTCCTCGGCAGATTGCATATTTCGTGGGTGTTCAGACCAAAGAGGATCGTGAAAACCAGGGTGGAGATGCACTGAGCCCCGAAATGAGGCAACGTAGCACTGTTGGTGCGGTAAAGGTCGCATTGAGGACTATGTCGATGGGTGCTGGAACTTCAAGATCATAGCACAACGAATCTGCCTTTTGCCTTTACATGGTTCAAGTTACGTTCTCTACCATCCCCATTAGTTGTGACTGAACTTCAAATATCTGTTCTGGGTTACCGCTAGTCTAGTACCCAGATCACGTATAGGTGGGATTGTCTCCTAAGGGGGACCCTTGTCATATGGAGATTGTTTGATATATGAAAATGCTTCAATTTACATGTTGAACGACCTGAGATTTGCATTTCTGCCGAATTTTTCTGCTTGATATGACGGGATTTAGTCATGAACCGTGTTGCGCTTGATGCGAAGAGCGCGGAACAAAACAATAACGAAATTGCTGAGAGAAATTAAAATGCAAAACATAAATGGGAGACCAGAGATTTGCGCAATTTGCAGAGAGACATATGAGATGTCTCTCCATTCACTAAAACATTGGAAGGAGAATATCCGGCATGTCAAGGGGGCGTGTCGTGACGTAATCGAGCCATCCTAAAATATCAGTAGATTACTTGCTAGACGCCCGAATTTACGTACTCGGTAGTAGAGGTGTCAAAATGGGTCATTGACCCATTTATGGACCCATTTAAAGAGGTTGAGATAAATGGGTCTTAAATGAGTCTGCTCTCAGACCTATTTAAGATTCATTTATCAACTCATTAAAAATGAACTTTTCTCTCTTTAACTTTACAATTTTTTTTTTTTTTAAAACCGAAATTATAATTTATTATTATTATTTATTTATTTTTCTTTATTCTTCCTCCGGTCACCGGCGTTGGCGAGCCGGGCGAGCTCGAGGCTCGCTTGTGGCCGGCGGCCGGCCGAAGAAGAAGAAGAACAAAAAAGAAAAAAGAAAAAAAAAGAAAAATTAGATTTTAAAAATAATTAAAAAATTATTTTTAAAAAATAAAAAATAATTAAAATTCGATTTTTTAAAATAATTATTTTAAAAATTATAAAAATTATAAAAATTGTTCATTAAATTTGTGTTATATAAAACTATTTTAGCAATACCATTTTTAAAAAAAATAATATATATATAAGAAATAAGCTTGGAAGTATTTTAGTAATATAATCTTAAAAAAAAATATAGGAATAAGTTTTTCTAAATTTGATTAAATATGAAAATATTTTATTAATATGGGTCGAGTCGAGTATGGGTCGAAAAATTTACATTATATTTAAATGGGTCATAAGTGGGTTAATGGGTCAATTTGAGTCGACCAATTAATAATCCAACCCAAACCCGACCCGATCCACCCGTTTGACACCTCTACTTGGTAGCTTACGGTAGTATCCGGACGTAGATAAGCCCGCCTCGAGATACATGCATATCTCCACTCCCTTCTCTCATAAAGCTCGGAGAAGATTGCATAACGTCGCTCATATCACCTCGACTCACTCGCTAAAGTGTTTCCGAACATCCTTGATAGAGGTACGCTTGAATTGAGCCCTAGGCTTAAGTCAATTAATAATAGAAAAGCTAAACGTAATTATATGAAGCGACTCTTTAATTCGGATTACTAACTCCTGTAAGGGAGAAATAAGTACTTACGATCAGAATAATTAGTATGCCTCGTGAGTAACTTTGTATTGGGAAAGGTAATTTCAACCTATTTGTAGTTCACAAATTTTGCAAAGACAGTAAACGTGATATTTCGCTAATTAGTAATTTCTTCAATCGTCAATAAGTAATTTTTAGTGACTAGTTCAATTGACTAACAAGCTTCGTTCAAGAAAATAAATTTCATATATTTGCAAACGGGTAATACTCACAAATCCAAAGTGTCAACTTGAATATACTTTTCCATGTACTTGGGGTTGTTTCCCAATATTGAAAAATAACAACCAGAAAATTTAGGTATCGAATACTAATTGCTCAAATCTTTTAAGTAATGAAAATAAAAATAAGAAGTTGCTTGACAATACATGTAAATTAAACAATGAATTTAACTAATTTCTAGAGCGTCCGGGGGATGTTTCGACAATATAATTAGTGACATTCCAATTTCCATTAAATTTTTTTATCATTTAACCAAAACAAATAAAGTCCTTACCTGCTGCACCAAGTGATTTTTGACTTAAAAAACAACAGCGACAATAATAGTAACAATTTATTTTGAGAAATGCTCAAATCCTAAGGCTAAGAACTCAATACCACGACTCATTTCTCGGACTCCCATTAAAAAAGAAAAGAAAAAAAGCATTCTGCCAATTTTTGCATGCAGAAAAAGAAAAAAAAAGAACTTGCATTATCCCCTTCCTTTGCCATGCATGAGCGGGAACCCGAACGCCATCCCTTTTCTCCTTTCCAGGATTCTTCAACTTCTCTCTCCCTCTTCTCCTTCCACGCACAGTCCTCAAGAAAATCAAGAACCGCCTCCGACGAGATCGCCCATGGCGTCCGTCATCAAGAAACCGATGCCCTCGGCCGCTTCCGTCGCGACGGCCCTAGCCCTCCTCTTCCCTCTCTTCGGGCTCTCCTCCGCGGACCTGGCCCTCCCGACCACCTCCTTCTTCGGCGGCGGCCGCTGGTCCCTCCTCCGCCCCAGCATCGGCATCTCGGCCATGCACATGCAGGTCCTCCGCGACGGCACCATTGTCATCTTCGACCGCACCGACTTCGGCCCTTCCAACCTGTCCCTCCCCCGCGGCAGGTGCCGCCGCGACCCGGCCGACGTGGCCCTCAAGGTCGACTGCACCGCGCACTCCCTCCTCTACGACGTCGAGTCCGACTCCATCCGCCCGCTCACCGTCCAGACCGACACGTGGTGCTCCTCCGGCGCCGTCCGCCCCGACGGGACCCTCGTGCAGACCGGCGGGTACAACGACGGCGAGCGGAAGGTGCGGACGTTCGCGCCGTGCCTCCGCCGCGGGGGCAATTCCTGCGACTGGACGGAGCTCAAGGAAAACCTGGTCGAGCGAAGGTGGTACGCCTCGAACCACATATTGCCCGACGGGCGCGTGATCATCGTCGGCGGGCGGAACGTGTTCACGTACGAGTTCGTCCCCAAGACCTCCGCCAAGGAGAAGAGCTTCTATCTCAAGTTCTTGAAAGAGACGAGGGATTTGAAAGAAGAGAACAATCTGTACCCGTTCCTGCACTTGTTGCCCGACGGCAATCTCTTCATTTTCGCCAACAAACGGTCCATCCTGTTCGACTATAAGAAGAACTGGGTCATCAAGGAGTACCCGGTCATACCCGGATTCGATAAGAGGAATTACCCGAGCACCGGGTCGTCGGTGCTGCTCCCGATGCGCCTCGGTGGGGGGTCCAAGGTGCCTGCGGCGGAGGTGATGATATGTGGTGGTTCACCGCCGGGTGCGTTCACCAAGTCCGACAAGCTCCGGGTCTTTGTGGAGGCCTCGTGGTCCTGCGGGCGGCTCCGGGTGTCCGACCCGAACCCGGAGTGGACGATGGAGCAAATGCCGATGCCTCGTGTCATGTCCGACATGCTGCTCCTGCCAAACGGCCATGTGCTGTTGATCAACGGCGCGACGAACGGGACTGCCGGGTGGGAGGACGCGAGGAACGCGGTGTACAACCCGGTCCTCTACCTGCCGCCGGATGGCCCCGGCGCAGCAGGGCGGTTCGAGGTCCTGAACGCGGGCCGGATCCCCCGGATGTACCACTCGTCCGCCGTCGTGGTGCCGGACGGAAGGGTCCTAGTGGGCGGCAGCAACCCGCACAGCAAGTACAACTTCACGGCGTACCCGTACCCGACCGACCTCAGCCTCGAGGCCTTCTATCCGCCGTACCTCAGCCCGCAATTCGCCATCATGAGGCCGTCCATACTGTCCCTCGAGGCCGTGGAGCAAACGGTGTCGTATTCAGAGCAGTTCTCCGTGAACTTCATCGTGACCATGTTCGGCCCAAGCCGCGAGCTCTCAGTCGGGCTCTTGGCCCCGCCCTTCACGACCCACTCGTTCGCAATGAACCAAAGGTTCCTGTGGCTGGACGTCCTGGGCGTGGTCCGCTTGTCGAGCTTCGCTTACAGGATCACGGTGGCCGCCCCGCCGAGCGCCACCGTGGCACCGCCGGGGTACTACATGCTGTTTGTCGTCCACTCGGATATCCCGAGCCGTGGCATTTGGCTGAGGGTCCGATGAAGGGTCCGATGAAGGGTCCGGACTCTCTCGTGTGTGATTAGCTGGTGCAGAGTCTAGCTAGGCAAATTCCTGTAGATTTCTTCTCTATTTTTTCGCCTTGTTGGGCCATATAGAATTCAATTCCTTGGGATCCACAGGTTCTAGATTTTTTGCCCTTGACAGTGTTCAATCTGTCCTGTAATGTAACAAAGATTTAGAGAAGGAGCAGCGAGGATTTGTTACGTTGGTAGAAATTTCCTTGATGTAATTTGCAGTTTTTCCGTAACTTTAATCGGAGAGGTTGATGTTCGGATGAGGAAAGGAATTTCTTGAACTCTTTTTTGACGCTGTTCATGAAGATGTGCATGAGATTATCATAATTTCAGCTTATGATTTATATAATATCGAACCCTATGTCAAGATCAAATACGAGAAGCATGCATACCGTTCTTTCGAGAAACTGACGGATGACTTCATGTTTTTGCCTCGAAAATGGCTGAAAGGGGTCTAGGGCTTACTTAGGTTCAAGACAAACAAAAAATATATAATATTTTTGACATAAATTTAAGATTGTTTTCCCTGTTAAAAAAGAAATATAAAAAAAGAGAGACAAGTGGAGATGCGGGGTATCGATCCCCGTACCTCTCGCATGCTAAGCGAGCGCTCTACCATCTGAGCTACATCCCCTTGATGGATGCAGTTGTTTTCTAAGTCATGAAATAGTTAATTAACTGAAAAAATTAGACGACGGAGAATTGAGAAATTTTTAATTCCAAAAAAGCAACTCATCAAACGGTGATACGAAAAGTAAATTAACTGTTCCTATCTTTTTTCACCTCGCTCTTTCATCAAATGAGAGTATTTCTACGGTTACAAGAAAAGCCCCCAATGCATGCATGGATCATCTCACAACCAAACTTTCACCATTTTACCCATCAACCCCCACTCTCTCTAAAAGTATAATTATATACAGTGGAAATAGTTCTCGTTTTCTCAAATTCAGCACCACAATCTCCATCAATTTCGCCTCACTTGCTAGACCCTGCGGACCTGTACTTGTACCTACTGGCCCAGAACAGGTAGTTCACGAAGTTCAGCCCGCTGAGCACGAACATGAGCCAGTAGAACCTCTCCAGATGGTACCCGTTGAAGCTCGCGCCCTCGAGCCACGGCCGGTGCCCGGAATGGCCCGTCGCGCTGTTCACGATCGACACGATCACCGTGCTCAGGTAGTACCCCATGGCCAGAGAGGCCCACGAGAGGGATGTTGCCAGGGACCTCATGCTGGCCGGGGCCTCCGAGAAGAAGAACTCCAGCAGTCCCGCCAGGGTGAACAGGTCGGCCGACCCGAGGAACAGGTACTGGAGCGCGATCCAGAAGAAGGTGATGGGCAGCGGGCCGGGGGAGGCGAGGAGGCCAGAGTCGGTCGCGACCCGCTTCCGCTTGATCTCCACCAGGGCGGCCACCGCCATGGCCAGGACGGAGAGGGCCAGCCCGATCCCGATCCTCTGCAGGTGGGTTATGCCCGTCTCGGTCTTGGTGGCCCGCCGCGCGAAGGGGATGATGAATTGGTCGTAGACCGGGGCGAGGATCATGATGAAGAGGATGGGGAAGATCGGAAGGGAGGCTGGCGGGACCTTGAGGGAGCCCAGTTTGGTATCCATGGTCGACGCTTGTTGGACCGAGAAGGTGGAGAGTTGGGCCAAGCAGCAGTTGAGTATGATGGTGCAGGCGAAGACGGGGAGGAGTTTCAGGACAACCTTGACGTCCTCGACTTGTTGGACGCTGCACTCCAATGACCGGTGGATAGGCTTGCTTGTCACTGCTCTGTTCAGGAAGCTCAAGCTTCCATTCGAGAAAAGTGTTGCCTCCTTCGATTTCTGGTCATCTTCTGCTCCTGCTTCGAATGCTTCCTGTTTGCGTTGGGCCGTCTGCGTTGTTGCACAAGCAGGGCTCGTGTTCATGCTTGCAATGGCATTGCTTGTGTTCCTGGATTTGCAGGGATTGAGCGTGGCAGCAACCAAAACCTGTCGCAACAAAGAATACATGAGCAAGATGATATTGTAACGGGTGATTACTGATCGGACACATGCGCATTCTTAAGAACTAAAGCGATCATCAGGCAGGCTCGAGCCGTGCTGGAAAAGGAGGTCTCCAGGCTCCTTCGGCCTCGGCAGGCTCCATAAACCGTCAGGCTAATGATAAGGTCTATCCAATCACACCCTTTACAGCAGAGACCAAGAGAAACCCAATTCAAGAAAATGAATGCAGACCTTGAAAATGGTCGTGAGCGGACTCCCGGAGGGGATCTTGTTCCTGTAAATGGCTGATCCACCAAGAAAGATCGGGATGGACAGGAATATCGCGAGCGTCGAGATCCCGAATCCCCATTGCCAGCCCTTGTTGTCCTCAACCCAGACCACCAACGTGACCGCAATCAGGCCACCGCAGGAGAGGCAGAACACGAAGTAGTTGAAGAAGGTGGACCTCTGCTTCCTCCCCTGCGGCGTGGTGTCGTCGAACTGCTCAGCCCCGTGCGACGGCAGTGAGCCCTTTATCCCCCCAACCCCAAGCGCCACCAGGTAGAGCCCCGCAAACAGCATCGCCGCCTTCCTGCCACTGACCTCTTGGCATACGGCCGTGGGGTCGGCCTGGTCGCAGGGCGGCGGCTTCAGCGAGGCCGACTTGGCCTGCACCGTGAGTATGACCAAGCCCTGTTGCACAATATGAAAAGGGAGAAGATGAGAGTTCTAGACTTCATAGAATCCAAAGAGAGTCGCTCTAGCATGCGGCATCTCGACACTGGCGAGGGTCGACCGCACTTCTCCGGCCATCGGTATCTGGTGAAAAGCTTATCATGGGCGTGACCCGTGATATAATTCGTTCGTCAATTGGATCGCCGATGGAAACCAAAGACACCCCCCCACACAAATTTCAGTATGTTATCACATGATCATGAATCCAACAGATCACGAGGCCAATTGTGATCTGCTCGTGCTTCCCTTCTTTTGCAGTTACCATAAAGTTTCCATCTACAAAGCAGGTACAACCGCATTTGCCAAAGCTTAAGGTTCATGTGATTTGCTTTTGCTCCCTCTCTTTAAAAAAAAAAATAATAAAAAATTCTATTTTTGGTGGGTTTGCACTAGCAGCTTCCCCTTTGAAAAAAAAAAATGACACTTTCCCTAGAAATCCATATATATATTTTTTAATTTTTATTTACCTAAATAAAGGAGCCTCGCAAGATTCAATAACAATCCAAAGAAAGCAACGTTACGTGCAGAGAATTTGCCTATAAGGAGGCGACATTTTGGAAATGGGCCCCCCTCGGCCCTCAGGCCACGTGTCAATGGCCCGGCAGCGACAAATGCTTCACACGAAATGTCAACGTTCGAGGACACTTGGCTCCTCAGAAGGCCGCACAAAAGACACAAATTGCATCCGCTTCACGATCGCGCTCGTGGCTTTTTAGGTCTTGACCAATGACAGGGTGCCCTAACTTACAACAATCTTGACAAGAGTACGACAATACAAACATGCCCACAGGACGAATTAGTCCCGAATTTTCGACTTCGATCATGGAGCATCGATGCACCTAGACGTAAGCCGGCACTAATAGACGGGGCATGCTCCGATTGGAAGTGTTTAAGCCCAACAGTGTTTGACCCAAATCAAAAGAGGTCTAGGATAGGACAAAAGGTCAGGATCATGTTCCGTTTCTATCCCCCCATCACCAAGATAAGATCACTAATCGATCGGGAGAGATCTTGATCACTCAACATCTTGGACAATGACCACACGAGCGGGACTCATCCACATGTGTCTTTGGTGCGACGATGGGGCGCTGAAGATGGCATGTGGTGTTGCGTGCATGGGGGTTGACAATTGGCACGGTGGCTCGACTCCGTTGGCCAAAGTTTTCATGCCGCACCACATTGCATTGTCAATGAATGGGACAAGAATTAACACTTTTTTGATTTATCTGACGAGGGTTTTCAAAGCTGAAATTGAGAGAGGGAGACGAGTCTCTAACATGATTGTCCTATGAATGAAACGACACGATTGTCGAGGGAACCCCATGTGATTGGGGCACAAGTTGCCCTGATAACTAATTGCAAAGGGGCCCATCACACCACGTCAAGCTCAACAATTATATTGATGTTAGATTTATAGACCTAGGTTCCAAGATTTGCAACAACCTATTGAAAGATGTCTCCTTTTGTTTCGGTTTTTTGGTAATGTGGAACTCTATCCTCATTGAATGTATAAAAATATTTTAGCTGACTACTTAGGTAGCATCACAATGACAAAACCTAAATCAGGATTAAAACCCATGTCAACCTCCGTGTTCCGATGGCTTTTTCTAAGAGATGGATACCGACTAAATAAATTTAATCCTCTTGTGGACTGAGGTCTAGGTTGGTCAACTCGAAAGACAAAAATGGACAAGTCTAAGCAAACCATTCTCTTCTTTGATACAGATAAATATACTATTTTACGTGGTCAGCAGATCTAGACAAAGATCTATAGGTTTGATCCATCTATATTCATTAGGATTTATGATAACAATATGATATAATCCATATTTCAACAATCAGGCCATTCTAAGCGACTTGAGAAACATCTTTCATGGAGGTGCATCTTCGGAAAATTGGTCGAGAACATTGCACACATCAGGACACAAGGTGGGCAACAAAGACTTCACATGTGGACTCAGGCATGCCATATGTAGACTTAAGAGTCTCGAGAACCCTAAAACATAATGCTTGCCAAGAAATCTAGCAAAAACCCATGATATATGCTCACGAAATAGAATGAATGGAAACTTCTTGACTCAATCCACCACGACAAGGACACCGAGGAATTCCCCCCCAAATCGACACTGTGAACATGACTTTCTATCGATTTCCCTAGTGGAATGCAACCAATCATCACCTTGTTTGTCCCCTCTCCTCAGTTAATGGGAACATAATCATCACTTATCCAATCTCACCGTATCGGAAACTAGCACCTTCTAATTCGGATCAAGCAAGCAAGTGAGCACGACGTGTCGATTTCTCACCCACCATGAGAAGCCCGCGTCCGGCCAAGTGGCGCGGGATCATTGGCCGCTTCCTTCAGCCATTCACTTAGCTTGCGACACTTCATCATGATAAGAGGTGGGGAGCAACAACACAAGCATCGACGACGACGACGACAATGACAGGAAGCAAGCTCCTCTCCCAATAAGCGCTCTTTCCAATGAAAAGAAGAGGAGTGGCATATAACCATTTATCTAAACATTTTACCATTTGTTTTACGAACCTTCCGACTTTAACGTAAAAACATTTTGAAATTTTGTTCAAAATATATAAAGATCGATGTTTCTTGAAGCTCGAAGTAATTGTTTTTAATTTCCGGATCTCGAAGGAAAAGGCCCAAGTGAGAATTTGGGGTGAATATTATGAGTTGCTAAATAATCTCAGTCTTCAGAAATTTCACGTAATATTTATATCCAGCTCCTCTTTCCTTTCTCTCTAGCAACCTAAGCTAGTTTTCTATTTCTTTCGTTGCTAACGAACAGTTCTAGAGAATATGTGGTACTTAGAGCCAATCCGAGCAGTTCATCATGGCGAATCCACATGGTCTAATGGCCATGATGGACCCCGACCAGGTTCGCTCAAGTCCACCCAAGTATTGTCTGACCTCACAGCTACGATAGACGATACGAGGTCGTTTGGGAGGGTTGTCTGTTTTCTCTCGCATCGAATGAGAAACTAGATGCATTGCATTTGCAATGGAACTTCTTAGACACCAAGTTTTGAGGGAAAAACATGATCCTGTCCCGGTTCTCAGTGCCCACCCACGGCTTCAATTCCCTATGCATTCTTTAAAAAAAAAAGAAAACGTTTCTTTTCCTTGTCCTATATATATATATTCACCATGATTTCGGCAGGAGTAGAGGACAAAGTAAAACTAAAAGCCAAAAATATATTTAAAAAAGGGGAAAGGCCCCCTAATTTCAGAGAAATTTTAACTGATTTTTAGAAGTTAAGGCCAAAAATGCAAGAAGAAGGGATATAATTCATTTTTCCGTTTTTTTACCTTTTTTTCCGACAGCCAGATTAACCCGAGGAGTTACTGAACGAGAAGGATTGACTGCGACGAAAAGAGGGGAGAAAAAGGACAAAAAAAAGGGCCGGTAGGAAGGGGTGATGAAATCGTACCAGGAATTCAATGGCTGCGCTTATCAGGTAGATGCGATAAGCGGTGAAGAAGGCGTCGGAGAGGAAGCCGCCGAGGAGGGCGAGGAGGAAGGCCGTGCCCATGAAGTTGGTCACGTCGTTGGCCGCCCTCGACGGCGACACGTGCATGTACTCCGCCATGTACATCACCAGGTTGCTCGCATTCGCCAGGTACGCCAGGTTCTCCAGCACCTCCGCCACTGTGGCAAAAACAGAGAACACCAGATCAGATCGCGCCTTGCCCATCATTTTTTTTTCCCTTGAAAAAGAACGACTCGACGAATCTGCAGCCGTTGTTACTATCGCATGTAAAAATTGGATTGAGCGAGGGCCTTACCTAAGACGAAGAAGGCCGCGAGCATGCCGCCGTGGCGGCCGGCGATGGCTGGCCGGCTCCTCCAATCGACGTAGCCGTCCCATGTGGTCGCCGCCATCTGTGGATGGCCTCCTTCCTGATCCTGTAAGTATCCAGAAAAAGTCAGGAAAAAGGGTTAATCGATGGGTCACATGATGAGCCCTTTTCTCTTTTCCTTTTGTTTTCCATTTTCTGCTAAAAGATGAGTAGCTGTTATCGGTTTTTAAAGCGGAAACATGTATGTCTAGTTCACAGGCCGAGAGAGAGAGAGAGAGAGATAAACCACAAGAGGGAGAGAGACCAGCAAGAGGAACCCACCATTTTTCTCTCTTTATATCTCTCTGTATCCTTTCTCTCTCCACACGGCAACCCTTTTCAACTTGTGCTTGTGATGTGTTATTGCAGTAGAAGAGGAGAGAGAGAGAGAGAGAGAGAGAGAGAGAGAGAGAGAGGGAGTGGAGAACCTTGAATAGGAAAACAAGAGGGCTGAGCAGATTGGAGATTTATAGAGAGAGGAGAGAGAGAGAGTTTTGGAGGGTGTGGACTGACTGGGGAGGTGAAGGGTAAGGTCCAACTTGGGGGAAAGGGAATGATATGGTCTGAATACCCAAAAATCACATTGTTTTTCCAAACCTCTCTTTCTGCATTTTACTAATCTGGAGTATATTACATGTCCATGTTTGACTATACTTTAGCTTAGAAGTCGGCCTACCCGTGCGTGACCAAATCACAAGATAAGTTTTTCTTTATTCTTGTGATTGCTTGGTTAAGTGTCCCTCTCCATCCCTCCAAAACAATTGGGAGGGGCAGCATCTAACTTGCTTTTCTTCTCCTTTCCGCCTAGCCTACTAGAAGAAAGGGGAAATCGGGATTACTTTCTCTCCTTTGACCACACACCTCACGATGAAAGGCATTTTTAGCCGGCGTGTATATTGTAATAGTATATTGTAGTAGACGGAATCAATCACGTTTGTGAAAACTTCACCAATAATAGGTGTTAAGGCCCAAAGAGACAATCATGTTGTCGAGTTGCTAGAAGGTTGCCTTGAATGTGTATTTTCGTTATACCTAGACCCTCATGATTGCAATATGCTCACCGAGTACATTATATCCGATGGCTTAGACTTGCCTAAGGACCATGTAGCGCATGCTTGCGCGCATCACTATGTGCATCCACTACGTCAAAATTGCTAAAGTTGGACGAAACGGCACGAGGCTCACCCAACTCTATGTTGTTTTTATCATTACATGTATAGGGTATATATGCATAGGGGTGAGCAAAAGGAATCGTCGGAATCATATTGAATTGGCCGATTTCAAGCAATTCTTGAGGGCATTAGTCTGGTTCCTTATTTCAAAAAATTAAACTTGATGATTTTTGATATGGTTCTTGATTCCACAGGTGGAATTGTTCATTTGGATTGGATTGGATTGATTTTTTAAAATTTCTTAAAAAACTGTAAAAACTAATGGAAAGTTTATGCTTAGAAGGAAAAATAAACTTTAAAGAAGATTAAGAAATAATGTGCTCTTATTGTTTTCATTAATCGAAAGAAGGTGCTGCTTCAAACTAGTAATTTAGTCAAAAGCACTCAAGACTTGTTAATACAAAGAAAAACGAAACACTTTTGCACTGTACCCCTTAATTTTTTTATTTTGACGTCACACTTAACCCCCTAAATGGAAAGCAAATAATTGATTGACCTTCTACTTGTAAGGGGTAAAAATGCGATTTAACGAGAGATTATAATATAAGGACATGCCATTGGTTCTATTGACCCACTCGGGAATCGAACTAGACTGGTCAGTCAGGTTCCAAGGGGCACCGGTTTGATTTACAATTTCAGAAACTAAAGATCGACTCTTCTAGTTTGTTTCTTGATCCATGGTTAGGAACCGGACTGCTCGAGAATCAATTACCTCTATATGCACTTGTGTTTACATTGTCTCCTCAGTCTATGGGCTTAAGTACTCATATTCATAAATTCCGGGAGGGTGAAATAATGACCACTCACATGAATCGACAATGATAAATCGAGTTTAATTAGACCAAATCTTTTAGGTCAAAATCATGTGTGTAAACATATATTCCTCTTCAACCGCCTTCTAGGTGTCCGGATCCCTTAAAAGTATTTATAATCCGATCACCGCATCGTGTGCACATCGTTCTGCTAAAAAACCTAACCGATAAGCACGATCGGGAACACCCTTTCTGCGCATCTCATCGGCTCCCCACGCCCGGGAAATTGAGTCGAGAACTGAAATGCGACCGAGGAAGAGGAATCTATTCCTTTAAAACACCAAAGAACACGCGTAACAACGCGATCCTCAGAAGGAGGCGATGCTTGACTTATCGAGGAGGGAATTCAGCTTAGGTTTGCGAGAGAAAGAGAGACGCACATCACACGATGAGGTGCAACTTTTTCTCTGCACGCACCACCGACCGTACGATGACGATAGAAGTTTCCCGATCGTGGGCGTGCTTCGTATCCGGAAACGGATCGTTTTAAAGGTAGATTCGAGCCCTATGGGATAGTGGGTCTTTGCATATTTGGCTGAGAACAACTCCTAATTCTCACTTTCATCCCTTCTCTTCTTTTTAATATTTTCGTCTTATCTTTTTCGTGGGGGACTAGAGGGTTCTGATAAGAGGGTCAACCCGCGGCTTTTTTGACGGGCGTACCTACCCCATCTTCCACCACTGCCGCTACCATGGACGGCACATGCGGAATGTTTTAGGTTTTGGTGGGGGTGGCGCAAAAGTTTGATGCGGCGAGACCTAGGTCGCGAGCCTCTTTTTAACTACTCTTTCCCATGGTTAAGCAATTTCTCATTGACTCGGGCGAGTTCGGGTTCGTGAACCTGCCATCTCGACGGCTCGGGAAGGTCGGTCCCCATCTCGAAAGCGTCCTATACACTGAACCTACGAAATCAAAGCAAAACAAGCGTCGAGACTTGAGTCAGAGGACCCGACATGTTGACTTAGGGGCATGAAACATGCCTAACGCCGCATGCAGGAGTGCCAATCCCTGGCGAGTCTTTCTTCCTTGTCATGATCGATGGATCATTAAAGATTGATGCAATTGCTTTCGGTCAGGACTTTTGATGCTGTTCAAGTCTGCCTCTTTCTTCCTCGTCCTTCTTCTTCTGATTCGTTGCTTTTGTGGGTCGAGTACGTTTTCCTTGGGGACGACATCGTGAATCATGGGACTTCATGATTTCCAGTCCCAACATGTGAACCACAACGCACTTGCACTGTCTCGTGGATCGGGTCGTGGGGAACGCTACAGCTAAGATCGGCAGTTGCGGTGATCGAGTCGATGCAGTCAGCTACTTCATTCGACCACATAGAATCTCCCAAAACAAGGAAAACACTAGAAAAACCTAGGCATTTAATGCTCCCCTCCTTATATTATTTCCTCCCCTTACATTATATTATAGTATAGTATATTATATTATATCAGATGTATCTTGTTTAATACTATATAAGTCACGGGGTGGGTTAGACAGCTATTTCCTATCCTCCGTGCGTCTTCCACCAGAAGCTTCCGTTGTCTTGCAATTGTACCAAATATTTTCTTGACGAAAAGTATCTTCATCATCAGCAACTACTTACGCATAGACATTTTAATGCTGAAGATGAAAATATTTTTGTGTTAACTCGTTTTTGTAAGTGATCATGCGATTACTTAAAGGAAAATTTTATTCGAATTGTTAATTACTTACGAAAGAAGCACATTAATACTAAGGCAAGGTCAAAGGTTCGAGGCTTTTCCTTACTCATTTTTTTCAGTGTCGATGGAAAAAAAGATTGCTTTTAAAAATTCGACATGTGGCCGTGATGACAACTTATGATAAATATAAGAAAAAAGAAGAGGGGAAAGGACAGATTAGGTGCAGATAGGACGGAATTGATGCATTAAATTTCCCTACATGGACCCAATTTTCTTTTTCTCCTAAGCTAATTAGCGCGACATCAACGCTAAATTAGTAGTCAACGAAGGTATTCACGTCAACTCGATAACAGTGCATCACACATGCCCCATTCGCCATTACCTGGTCCATCATCTACATGGAAAAGCCCCTCACATCCCTTTCGAATTTATGCAAATCATCATATGCGTCACAGAACCTTTGACACGCCTAAGAGAAAAATATATAGTATGAATAAACGTCGTTTCAACGAGATGCTTCATCGAGGAGAAAGATCTTGGAGCTTCTCTTAGTTTTTTTTCTTTTTCTTTTTTATATTGATTTTGGGCACCATCAGGAGCTCAATCTGGCACCGTCTAACAACAGAACAAATGCTGGTAGCTTTAGAACGAGATCAGAGAAAACAAAGTTAGGTACATTTCGGGCTCAGGACCGAGGATTTATTTGGCTTTTAAATCGCCTTTGATGTCTAGGTTTTGTTTAATAATTCTCGCCTAATACTTATTAGCTAGAAGTCAGACATTTTGGAAAGTTTGCAAGGGGATATTCTCGACAGACTTAGCTTGTTGCATAATAAATCAACTTAAAAATGGGGATGGGTGCATCGATATTGATTCAATCTGATTCAAGTGTTCCTGGGAGTACCCTGAGAAATGTACCTTTCCTTCCACTACTGAACTATTTTCACTACTAAGAGCAGCAACAACAAGAAGGAAAATGATTCGACAGAGAAACTCTTGACAGCCAAGCTCCATTCAGAAATTATCATGAAGATCTTGCACCTGTTGAGTAAAGTTCGATATGAACCATAATTGCTCAATTCACTCACAATACGACAGTTCGGAAGGCGACGAGCTTGCTACTATAGTCTACATGCCTATCGACACATCCGAAATCGAGAAATCTCTCCGCACAAACTATGATCCAAGATATAAGTCAGCTAAAGGTTCGTTCGCAAGAAGATTGGACGTTACAACCTTGTCGAAGATATGCGATTTTCTTTAATCATCAAGCCATTCCACTTGAGGTCTTTTTCAGAACCTCAGATCATTGAGCCATTTAGGTATAGTGGTATAACTTCGGAAAAGAAAAATAGCAATAACATAAAGTTTTATATGGGGAGGTTTTCAGTTTTCAGTTTTCAGATTTTTGGCATTTTGCGACTTACCCTTTTTCGGGTGGAACGTGAATGGGAGAGAAAATGATAGACGCTTTTTCTTAGACCCTTCAAGCATGTGATTCCGCGATTCCTCCTCCTCCTCCAACACCTAACAATTATTGCTGATCTTTTCTCGACAAAACCGGCTTTCATCGCCGTTCGGCCCTAGGCGCGATCATCCCTCAACTCAGAGGGTGACCCTCGCCTAAGGCCTACAGAAGGAAAAAAGGGAAAAAAAAATCAAATTAAAAAAAAAAACTGTTTACGTTAGTATCGGCACACCATGTATGACGGTTAGCGTTGACTAGACTTTTACGTCAATGATTCCTGATTAAAATTATCCGAAAAAACTGAATCGATAAATCATTATAAAATTTAGGATTAAATTAATAATTTGTCAAAATATTTAGAATAAATTAATATAATATAAAATTTTAATATTGAATTGATTACTATAGAATAAAGTTTAAAATTTTTGACAATTTGCACGAAACGAAAAAAGTAAATTTGATCACTATACAATAAATTTTGAAATTTTTGATAATTTGCACGGAACGAAAAAAGTAGCGCATCCCAATTTCGTATTATCCTTGTTTGATTGCGTAATGAGTGCTTTAAAAGTACTTGTCAGAATTTTCTATTGGTTGATGTACTGTTATATTACCTAATTTCGAAATGATTTAAGAGGAGACTTTCGATGAGAACACTACTTTTGCTTGTCCTAACGATGAGATATCAGAAAATATCAAAGCCTCGTTTAATCCGCTGGGCCTCCACAGCTCGCATGATGCACGGGATATGACAAAAGCACAAAAAAAAAAAGAAAAAAAGAAAAAGAAAAAGAAGAAGCTCAAAGCCAATGGTCAACTCCCTTCAAGAATGACGCTTTTATGAGGGCCTCCGCAGCTAGTTTGCTTGATATGGAGGGACGGTGGGTTCCACTGATGTATTTTTTATTTTAACATAATTTCTTTTGTATATTTGTCTTCTTCGAGACAAGAGAATACTCTCTTGATGTTGTCACTCCAGAGAATTCAAAATTAAAATTGGACCAAGACGAAACCTTTTAAGGACTTGCTTATGTCCTCTAGTCTTAATAATGAGATATTTTAGAATATCAAGCTTCAATTTAATTCCGTGGGGACTCCATAGCTTGCATGATGCACAAGATATGACTCAAAATGATAGAAGGAGGAAGAATGAGAAGGAAGAAGAAGCTCCAAGCCAATGGTCAACTCCCTTCAAGAGTGTGGCTTTTTTAGGAGAAATTGCCAAAAAAATCCTAAATATATTATATTTGTGTTGATTGAGTCATAAATTTTTTAATTTGATCAATTGAATTTTAAATCTTTTAACGATTTATTGATGTAGTCTATTCCCAAAAAAATTACTGATGTGGATGACAACTGTTTTACATGAGATGCCATATACTAACATTGGCATTTTTTTTATAGTTTTTAAATAATTTCTTAATTTTTTTTTCCTTTTCTTTTTGCTACAATGGCTAGCAACCAGCCACTAGACTCTTGCCTAGCTAGATCTAGTGAGGGGACCTTGGCAGGCCCTTGGCCTTGCCCAAGTGAGGCAACCCTCATTGGTCATTATTCATGGCTAGTGGTAGGCAACTGGTCGTTGGCAAAAAGAAAAGAAAAGGAAAAAAGGAAAAAATAAATAAATATTTTCCATAAAATTTTCTACCCTGCTAGCTATGTCATCTAAGAAAGTCAATGTTCATGTTAGCGATTTTTTGTCAAAATATGCCGAATGAACTTCATTGAAAAATTATCAAAAAAATTATGATTAAATCAGCACAAATGTAATTTAGGCTTGTCTTCGTAATTTCCCCAACTTTTGGAGGAACCCTTGTGTCCATTGAGCCAATTCAATACTCCAAGCTCCTGAAAACAGTAGTCTTATCCAATTTGATAGAATAGGGGTAAGTGGGATTATACATACATCAATAGTTCTATATGTAGTCTTATATTAGCCCTTTTTCATCTTATCCAAATGGTGTCATATAGACTCGACATTTAGTGTACAATAATACTATTGATAATGCTCTCCTGTTTTGCAGTTTTGTATATTTGGTCACGTGTGGCAGACCCTTGTTAAACATGTTTTAATAAGACGGATGCATAAGTTGATGATCCTAAATCGAAATCGATCGGTTATAACCAGAAAGATTGAGAAGATCAAACATAGATGCAGCATCTATTCCGAACTTCAGTTACGTACAATTCTGGAGAGAAGTGTTATAAAAGTCCTAAACATTTTCTATGTGTGTCAATTTAGTTCTAAACCTTTTTATTTTGTGCCGATTAGTTCTTTCCGGCCAATTTTGGCTGGATTTTATTGACCGGGTGGGTGCCAACCGGCTGACGTGAATAAATTTTAATAATATTTAATATTTTTAAATTTTTATTTTTATTTTTCCTTCTCCTCCTCCTTCCTCCAACCGATCATCAAACCTCAACGATTCGCCAGAGCTGACGGTTAGCGAGGTCGACCTAGCGAGCCTCGCCGACTACTTCACCAGTGGCCGCGAGGGCGGTCTCACGTCGGGCTGGTGAGGTCGAGCCTCGTCGGCCATGGGCGAGGCTTGACCCTCGCCGCCCAGGCCTTGAGGGCGGCCTCGCCTGGGTTGGCAAGGCTCGCCCTTGCCGGATCTGGCGAGGTCAAGCCTCAACCATGGCCGGCTTGAGCAGCCTTGCGCTTGTGGCCATTAGCGAGGTGGCCGGTGAGGAGGTCGACCTCACCGACCGTTGTCTCTGGCCGGTTGTCGAGGTCCGGTGACTGGCCGAAGGAAAGAGGAGAAAAGAAAAAAAGAAAAAAATATTATTAAAAGTTATCAACGTCAGCACTGATCGGGCCACGTCAACCGGCCGGCGCCCAGTTAGCAAAATCTGATTAGTCAAAAAGGACTATATCGGCAACAAGTAAAAATGTTTAGGATTAAATTGGTACAAATGCAAAATATTTAAGACTTTTTTAACACTTCTCCCCACGTCAATTGATCTCCAGTTAGCATTTGTTCCTGTCTTCGGCTTCTGGCGGATCTACAAGATATTATCTTTACCTAACTTTGACTTATTATAAAGAATATCAAAAGTTCGGAGTATGACCCACACCAAAATAATCGATAATAGTCTCGAATTTCTAGATACGAATTGACACGGATTCACAAAATAATCAATTTCGTTTGGCCATTTACCAAATCATTTTGATGGGTGAGTCTGTGATGCCAATGAGGCATTGTACCGCCTTGACGTTTTACGGTCGGATCGAAAAGTGATAAATCTCACAATCGTCCGAGGCTGAGATCCTTTACATTTACTCCGCGGTGAAAGATTATAAAGGCACGATAGCTCTTGGGGATCATAGAATTATTTCATTTTGTTGGTCTGCACTGCACGGTAAATCTTCGGCACTCCATATTTTTGGGAAAATTATCACTTTTGTTTTAATCTATTAAATTTGTATCAATTTAGTTATAAACCTTTCAATTATACCAATTGAATCTTAAACATTTTAAAAATTTGTCAATATAGTCCATCAAGTCAAGTTTAGTTGGAAATCACTAACGTGAATGATAGCTGTATAATATGGCACCATTGGCTTTAATGTGGATAATCTTTACAATTTTTTAACATTTTTCAGTTTTTTTTTTTTTAATTTTTCCTTTCTTTTCTTTTATTTTTCTTTTTTTTTTAATAACTCCAGGTCGATGAGGTCATTGGTCGACCCTTATCAGCCATAGACGAGGTCTAGGCGAGGACCTCCGCACCTCGGGCAACGGGCGAGGCCCTCCATACCCTTGCTAGCCACAAGTAAGGGTGTTGAGCCCTCACCTAGATCTAGCAGAGGGCCACAAGCCTCGCCTGTTGCTCTCGACGCCCTCTGTTGGATTTGGGGGAGAACCTAACACCCTTGCTTGTTGCCCTCGCAGCCCTTTGCTAGATTTGGCCAGGGGCTCGACACCCTCGCTTGTGGCCAGCAAGGGCCTGGCTCCCTTGCTATGGCCAACGGGGGAGTTGGGAAAGAACAAAGAAAGCAAAAGAAAGAAAAGAAGAAACCAAAAATTAGTAAAAATTCATAAAAGTAAAAAGAAATTATAAAAAGATTGTCTACGTCGACGCCAGTCATGTCACGTAGGGCAACTAATGTCCATGTTAGCAATTTTCGATTAAAGTTGATTGGATAGACTAAATTAGCAAATTATCAAAAGTTTTAGAACTAAACCCGCATAGTTAAAAGGTTTAGAGTTGAATTGACACAAACGCATTAGGTTCGAGATTTTTTTGGTAATTTTTCCTCATATTTTCAATCATAAATGATTTCACAAACTTTGAATCTCGCTTTTTAGAGAATTTACTTTAAGCTAAATTAGTCTTTCTTCGGGCAAATATATCTATGCATGTACCGTTGCCATTAAGCTGACTTTCCTAATTATTTGGTCCGGTGATGCTAGTCCAGCTTGGCGAACTTATCAACTATTTAGAATTTATTTGGGATAAGTCTTTGGATTCTAGCCCCATTATCTTTTCTTTTTTTTTAAATGATGATCCCACATTTTTTGTTCTCACATGCCATAACATTTACAGATGCTATCTCTTATAATCTCATGGGGCGATGCAAGCAGATGAATTCAGGAGCCAAAGAACTTCAGAAAAAAAGCCAAGACGATAACGCCTTAGGAAGTGCGAGCATGTGCTTAAGTGAGCTCCGATATGGTGTGTGGCGAGCCAATGGTGACGCCGGCGGGCGTGAGATGACCACGTGAACTTGACCGGACACTGTCGCGTCTGAATCTTTGAAAAAAAGCTCCATTCCTACTTGTTTATGCGTTCACGTCTCGCAACCATGTCGCGAAACCGATGCAGTAGACGACTGCCCGCTCTTACCAAACTCTCTGTACATCAAGCTCCAGTCCGGACTTTGCCATCTGGGGAAGCAAAGAAGCGAAGACGGGAGTAATATGCTCAGGCAGGCTGACCGCAGAGATGCTGTTTAGGTCAACCCAGTTACCAGAAATTTAAGGTTGTTCGACATGTGACAGAAAGAGCGAGAGTTCCTAACAGATACGTGTATTCTTGATTTTAGTATTCGAAAAAAATTGCTTCATTTCAAGCGCAGACATCACCAGAATCTTCTGATCTGTAATCTATTTAGTTAATAGAGAATTAGCTTTCAAGAATTCTTGGAGGTCATAGCTCTCTGGCCAATCACCCCTTTCTATTTCATGAGTAAAAGAGGACGGGAATGAGGGATCGGCACTAAGAACATCTTCGGACGTTACCATAAAGGGTTTCACATCCGTCGTGGAATGATCGATCTGAGCCGATCATCTGGCATCATACCGCATTAGTTCAAGAATACAATCATACCGGATGAAGTCGAATTTGCAGTTCCTTTCGGACGTAATAAGTCACAAGCAATGAACGTTGTGCATCACGATTTCAATAATAAGGATGGATGTATTCATTAGCAGATGGACAGGAGCATCAAAGTCAATGGTCGAACAGATGAGCTTGCAAGTATCTGCTGCGGATCGCATTTGTCTCCTTAAGTCGACTTAAATTTCAAGCGACAAACTAACCATTGACTTTCACGGTCTGTTGATCTCTGTGTTTTTAATACCTTATATTTTGGCTGATGGTCCCCCAACGCCCCCAAGAAAATACGCTGGTCTACAGTAGATTAAGGAGAAAAACGTGGAAGCATATGGACTATGGAGATCTTTGACTTAGAAAAGAAAGGATAAGAGCATGACGTTTTCGGTTCAAATGCAACTCCCTTTTTTTTTCCGATACGTTTCCTATTTTGTCGGGAGATGGATGGAGGGTCACATGCATCATTAGAAAAAAATTTGAGATTCCGGTGGTCGTCCGTCGATTGAAAAATAAGGGTGGTTAGGTAGCAATGTTGTTGCACGTACTTAGCAATAATCACCTGAATATGTTACTGCCCGCATGCCTAAGGCAGATAAGAGACTCAGTCAGCACGAGGACTTTTTTGGCTGATGCTATGGGGAGAATTGAAGTCGATGAGATGCCTCGACAGCAAAACTATCAAGTGCAATCGGAGTTGGCATTTCGGCTTTCTCATGCGAAACTACTGGCGGGAGGTTATGAACTTGGCGGGAGAACGACGATGCATACACAAGGAATGTTGCAAACACTTCCTTGCAAAGAACGTGTACAAGAGGTGTGAACTGAGATATTCAGCCCCGCTACAGCGAAATTAATTGCGCGGACCGGAACGTGGCATTAGTCACGCGAACAATTTTCTTCTTCTTTTTTTCGGGTTTTGCCAGAAATGGAAAGCCGTGAAGTTTGGTTTGATGTGCATCACGTCTTGAATTGAGTCCTGAAGTAACCAAAATTTTCAATGAGTTTGCTAAAACTTGCAAGTTTCTTTTCTCATCTCTGGCCTTGATAAACATCTGTACCTAATTTTCTGATATGCTTTTTCCTCATCAATAGCGGTCTTGTTCAACCATTTCATGCCGAACCAAAGAAAGGCGTACTTATTCAGGTAACCTGTAGCCCTTTCGCAAGCTGCTTTTTCTGAGAAGACTACAGTTAAAAGATTAGTAGTATCATTCAGTGGAAGAAAAGGAAGAACCTCGAGTTACTTTCGGTGAAAGAGGAGAATAATCAACTTCCATAACTGTCGTGCGTTGCATTTAGACGCTCAGAGAGGAAGGTTACATCTGATGGCGACATTGATTTTGGAATCATGAGGACTTCAGGAACAAACTTTATCATATCAGGAATTATTCAAATGGGGAGAATTTATGGCCACAATTGAAATCGGCATTTTGGCTTGGAAGTATCTTTTATGTTTTGTCTCTGAGATTACACTTCGTTCAGGGCAAAAGGAAGGATAAAAAGGAAAAAGAAGATATATTCTTCAATCCTGTGGCAGTCGTTGCGCTATCTCTAAAACGGCGAGTTTGCATTTCAAATGTTCTAGTCAGTGAACAGGGCGATCTTATCCGATGATTAAAGCGGATAGAATTTTCTCTTGCTGCTGTGTGCAAGAAACAAAGTTTCCTTTCTTGCTTCTGAGTTTCTTCGGCAGGGAGATACTGCAGTACTTGTCTAAACACCCAGCTTCTTGATATCACACGTTCTGATGGAATGTAATTCTGCATCAAACGATTTTATTAACTCGTTGTACGAGTCGCCTTTTAACTTAGATAATCTCCTAATGGGTTCAGCAGAAATCGCAAAGACGGACCGGAGAAAGCTTTTTAACTTCGAAGTGTATGTGAGAGAACATAAATTGGATTTTCCTTTGATCGACACGGAAACAGTCACTGTTATCAGTGTCGCGGTTGCATAAAATACGCCAATTGCTCGGCAATGAATGAAATACATTAGACTTTTAAGCCTTATGTGGTTGGACAATGAAGCCTGGTTATCTTGGTTCATCCATGTGGTTCTCTTTTTGTTCTTGTTCTCTTTTGCTTCACTGTCCACAGAGACAGGACAGGCTAGTGAAGCCCACAGGCCACACGGCATCGTTCACTTGGTTTTATTGAGTCAATAGCCCCTGAGCTCAAGGGCACAAATACCGAAAAAAGAAAAAGAAGAAGCTCTTTTTGTTTGCAAATGTATGTGGCAGGACATGACTCGAGTCGGATGTCTCGAGAGATTGGGGACGACGTGTTTTTTTGTGTACTTCCAGAAACATGGACAAACCATATATGTGGGCGAGAAGTGCTTGGGCCATCCCAGGTGAGAATCCCCAGGCCAGAATCCATTAGAAGCCCAGCAGAACTGAAAGGGCATGCACTGAGGGGACCAAAAAAAAAAAGAGCAGGTTCAACTGTGAATGACACAGTAGGAGAAATAGCTAACAAATGAAAAGATGACAGGTAAATTCGAGCATCAAAATCGCGACAAACTTGTAAGAGATTGTGCCAACAAAGGCATGAGGTGGAGACAATCTAAGTTGTGGTTAACTATTTGCATACTTTAGTTGTCAATTCTTTTCAATGGTAGATCTACATTACTATATTTCACAATAATTCCGTTTTGAAAAATCTCTACAGATCCCAAGGTTTCTTGCGACTCTTATGAGAACCCCTTCCTTCAATATGATAAACCAAATGCCTCGGCAGTCTTCTCACTGTATAGAAACAGAGAATCCCCTTTCTCCTCTTCTTCTACTTTGAGCAAAATCAGGTTCATGTTTAGCCATGTGCCCTGATGATCTCAGCCTCCTGAGAGATCTTACCTGCCATCGCTCTGATTTCTTCATGCATTTGGCGGGAACTATCTCTAACAAAGAATTCAAAAACTTAAGCATCAACTGCAAGGACCGGAGCTTTCTCTATGCCTGTTAAACTTCATTTTCCGGCCCTACATTGCTTACTCTTTCCTGGCTTTCGATGTTGGGGTAGATATTAGGCAAGAGGACGGGTAAGCACCACGATTCTTTGCTTCGAGCTCCAGCAACTTTCTCGAGGTAATTCTGTCTCTGTTGGCATGTTGTTGATGAGATTTGAGGCTTCATTTGATGGCCAGCTTGGCCCAACATAGCAACCATGACCTCCAGCGCCCGAGCTTGGGCTAGATTCCGTATGAGGCGACTCCATGATCAGGTCAAAATGCTTCCGCCCTTCCTCAACTAGTCCAACAGCACTGAAACCTCTCAATACCAGAGCGAAGGTTGCTTTGCTCGGGATATCCGCGTCTTTCTCCTTGAGCAAGAAAAGATGGAGATGCTCCCTACCTGCTCCGTCCATGGCTAGTCCATTCTCGGCACCTACTCCCCATGTACATTTTCTTTCATCTCGTAGGAGACCTCCATGGCCTTATCCGTAGCCCTGCCTTTTGCAAACGTTTAAATCAGTGAATCCCGAGCATCACCGTAAACCTTATCCAACTGAGTAGACACGGGGAAAAACTGAAATGATCAAAGACTTGGTTGACTTTCGCACCTTCCGTTTGCTTTTCGGGGAACAAATCCGAGGCCTGCTTTGACTCCCAACACTGGGTGTACCCAGCAATCGTTGCAATGGGTATATGTCTCAGGCATTTCACTGAGCTTCGTCAAGGCGACATCACGCCATTTCACGCAAAAGCTCACCATAGCCATTTGACACACCACATCGGGATCAAGAATCCCTCCAAACGCCGTACGACGAGGATCTATAGAGCATAGACTACTGAGTCCAGATACATGATAATTTACCACCGTTTCGAATATGCAGGTCACTCCAGAAACGGGTTTGGTAAGCATTCTATCGACCAATTCCCTAGCCTCACTCTCTCCACCGTAAGCTGCTTGTAGGCACAAATGAAGAAATTGGAAGCAACGCAACACCACGTGGAAGAAAGTGGTAAAAGTGAGCTTTTTTCAAGGGTTGAGATATGGGAAGTACTCTGGAATTTAAGCTATGAACAGGGTCAGGTTCTCACATGTCTATGGTTTTGAGGTCAAAAAGGCAGCAAACATTATTTGCCTAGCATTCGCAGCAAATCATATGCCGAGTGTATCCATTTTAAATTCAAATTCCGCCACAGGACAAAACTGCACTTCTTTCTATTACGAAAATAGCATTACATAATGATTAGCACATGCAGACATTCTAAAAGAAAGAATCTGATCAGAGACTAGCTTAACCAGTAGTGAAGCCTCATTCACACAGCATATGGTAGCATGAATTTTTACCAAGAGATGATGAAAGGTTAAACTGCGATTCTTATTAATTTCCTAGCGGTACAGTCATTCACTTTAGCAAACTTCTGAGTAAATGGGCATGACAAATGCCATAAGCATAAGAAAAATTCCCATTCGATCATCAAAGGCTTTAAATACAACAAATTTAAAAGGTTTCAAAACAGCACAAATGATGAAAGGAAACTCTAACGTCCATGGTAAATCCATATTAGCTGAACCAACCAATCCCCCAGCAGATTCAGAGTCCCTGCGCTCACGAAAACATGCGCTCACGAAAACATGACCCCGACTTTCTTTGCAAAGTCATCTCCGTCTTCATCATCCAGATATTCCTCCTCTTCCCCTTCCCCTTCAGCATTTTCACCTTCTTCATAATTATAATCTCCCTCGTCGCCTTGCTCATAATAGTCCCCGTCCCTTTGATCATCAGCTCCGAGCTCAGGATCTTCCGTTGCATCTTCGACGATCATTCCGTCTTCATTCTCAATCTCTCCATGAACAGCACTGCTGGCTCCTTCAGTGTGATCTTTAATACTACCAACAGCATCAGCTGTGCCAGATTTGGATTTATAGCTGTCTTCCTCTTCCTTGGGATGAATTGTGAGATCGCCATGCTTCTGGGAGTTCACCTCGTGACTATGCTCTTCCTTGCTTGCAGATGATCTGGACCCAGAACCTGTACCTTCAGGTTCTCTCTTCCTCTTCAAAAGCACACTAAGGGGCTTTGGCCCCTCAAAAGAGACATCTCCCAATGGTTGGTCCAGCGAACAATTCTGCTGCTTTCCCATGGAAGATAATGATTCTTGATTATGTCCCAGGCCTTTCAACTCTGCAAGACTTTTTGGACCCACAAAATTGATACTCTTTTCATCTACTGATTCCCTTCTCATCCGAGGGCCTTGAAAATTCCTTGCCTCCACGTTGTAATCATCCGGTGCCCTGCCCTTTAGTCTATCTCTAAGCCTATTAACACCTTGATATGATCTCCCTGGGTTCCTTCCCGTCTCCATCTCCCTATCTGAGTTGACGACATCCCCCCCATTGAGTCTCCCCGGAAACTTTATCCTACCCTTAAGACGGCTGCTGCTACCTTGGCCCTCATGCGAAGATGAGTGCTGCGAATCCCTCCGAGAAGACCCACGATAAGTTCTATCAGCAACATGGCTGTCAGGGACAAATTCATGACTAACAACTGACCTCAAACCATTGACCCTCCTGTGCTTTGACAATCGGTGACGCAGATCAGAGTCGTCTGCATGCTCAGGGCTGTCACTCTTTGGGTATGCCCTCCTCTCTCGAAGAATGGGCCCACCAAGAATAAGATCAGATGAATCCTGTCGCTGATCCCAACCGTACCTGCGATCAAAAGAGTCATATGCACGTGGATCACGGAACATCTCATGCTCAATATCTGCACTATAATCTCCAGGGCGATCCAAGTCATAATCAGTCACAGAGCCTATGTTCCGTCCTTCATGGGTTCTTCCTCTTCCAAATTGATCATCATTGTGATAATAATCAGACTCTCCAAGCTCATCATCCACGAGAACATCAAAACCAGGAGAGGACTCCCTGAGATATTCATCAGCCTCCTTGTCTTTGTGTGCGCCATGGTAGTCGTCTGCAACAACAGGCTGATGCAATCGACTAGTCCTGTTCTGCAAGTTTCCATTTACGGTAGGGGTGCTTGAAGGCCTATATCTAGAGGCACCTTCATCGATGATTCTTGGGGGAGGCAGTGATGGTGGTGCACTTTTTTCTATGCTTACTTCATTTCTCGGTATAGCATTTTCAACTTTTGGAAAGGGCTTTAACTCAGATGGTCGAGATATTAGTTTAGAGGTGTTTGGTGGGACCTTCTGCCCTTGAGAACATTTCTCTAGGCTGCCAAAAGGTTTCTTTACTGTAGAAGAATCATTAACAGGCGTTGATGCCGGTGCCTGCTGCACTTTGCCAACCACAGTGTTTGTTCCATGCAGGAAAGCACATCTGTCGCCTTTCAAGCAAATTCCCTTCTGGAAAAATACACAGGGTACTGCTTGTTTTCCAGAATTGTAAGAAGCCTGTGCCACAGGTGGCATTGCGGGTGGCATTGGGGGTGGCATTGCGGGTGGCATTGCCGGTGGCTGCACTGGCAAAGAAGATCCACCCGGCACTGCAGCTGGCGAGCCCAATAAGCCATCAAGGGGCTAAGAAAAAACAATTGTACACAGCATTAATATCACAAGTAACATTCTAAATAGTTAAAGACTACTGTATTTAGAGACTGAGAAACAGTAACTTGAATGAGAAATCTAAGACTTTCAAAAACAGCACAAATCGGGCAAGGAACGAAAACTTACAGGATGACGGAAAGCACACTTTGGATTCAAGCAACTGCCATTCAACCAATACCAGCAATCTCTGGGATTAACCCTGGCATATTCACTGTGGCGGTACTCACATTCACTTCCCTTTAACAAGGACAATCAGTCAATAAATATACAAGTAACTCACATAAATACACAATCAATAAGAGGAAGCCACTAATTACAGTATATCATTAATTCCATTCAAGCAAGACGCACAACCCCTTTGCAAACTCAGGTAAGCCTTCCTAAGCTTCTAGTCACAAGAGCAATTGCAATCAGCAACACTAGAGTATGACGAACAATACGTGTGGCAAGGAAGATTCAAAAGTGGAAAACCTATTGAGGGATGGGAGCAGGGATTATTTCCTCCCGAAATTCGTATCTAACAACTATTAATTGTCAGTTGAGACAGCTGCCATTTGTTGAGTCGTGTATGAGACGTACGAGTAAAATAGATATACCACAGGCAGCAACAGAATCATAACTGATAGGTGGAAATATCACACGGCATGCGCTTGCCGCTCTCTTACCGTTACAACTACGTACTTCCAAATCATGCATGTCTAAACGAAACATTCTCCTCCGCATTAGGCAAACAGCACCATCGCACCCATGCTTCTCCAGGCCTAAACACGTTAAGACTAAGGAAGGCAGCTGAGACTCGAGCTCATTCCACCATTACAAGAACCTTTATTATCTATTCCGATCAAAACACACTGAACCGAAACAGATAAGCGACGAACTCACTCACAGAACAAGCAAAGTCCGCATCTTTATGACCAAAACCCATTACCCATACCCCGCATGGAGATAATTCCCCTATTTTTGCAAGAAAACGAAGCACCAAAGGTTTCACTCGAGCTCACCCAAAAGGTGCTCAGGCGAACAAGACCCAACGGAACCCAATTCAACAATCAGAAACCCTAACGAGATCCCAATTCACAAACCGCCGCCGGCAAAAGGGTTCAGGCGACGACACCCTACCCCCAACTCCGCGAGACGAGAGATGAAACAGACCCAAGAACCACGACTCCCGGAGCTGGAAAAGCGCGCAATCTTTTTGCACCCGAACCCTAACGAGAAAAATCAGAAAAGGAAATCGATAGAGAGAAGGACAGCGCACAGGTAGGGAGAAAGAGAGGGAGGGGGGGACACACAGATAAAAAGGGCGGAACCTTTTTGCAGGTCAAAGGAGAGGCGAGGAAATAGACGCAATCGGTGTTCCGCTTGAGGGCCTCCTCCTCGGCGGAGGCGGCGGAGGCATGGGACGGCTGGCTCGTCGCGTCGCGCGTGCCCGGGACCATGGCGGTCTCTCGACCCGGAAAAAAGGAACCCACCACCCCGCGAGCGGAGAAGAATCGATCGAGAACGATCCCCTTTACCGTCCCAGATCCGACCGAACGACCAGACAGGAGGAAGAGAGAAGGAGGGAGAGAGAGGGAGACGGAGAGATCTAATCTGACAGAAGAAGAGGGATTGGGGGGGAATGCGCAGAGCCGCCTCGGAGAGAGAGAAAGAGAGAGAGAGAGATAGGGGGCGAGGGATAGAGAAGAGGGAGAGAGAGAGAGACGGGGGAGGAATGAACGAGTGTGTGTGAGTTTCTCTCTCTCACCTGTGAGCCCAAATCTCCACTCCAATTTTTCCCCTATTTTCCTCCTTTTTCTTTGCCTTTTTTTTTTTTCCCTTCTCTTTTAGCTTTCTTTGTTATATATATATATATATATGCATATGTATTATCTGTTACTTTTTTTTAATTGATAATTTGGTTGGCTCAATTTTCTATTTTTATTGGCTTATTAAGGTGCAATGAGATGAATTCCCAGCACGATTTTAATGATCGACAAGTGAAATCAAGAGACGACAGTGAACATTAGTCAGCGAATCATATCATCGATTAGATTTGACTTACGTTTGAATTTACCAACTTCTTGTTTAGTAAGACTGTGAATGTCTGCCACACTATTATATGGCAGTTATTTGGGAATCTACCCACATCATTAATGTAAAGTCATAAATTATTCGAAGACGTTACTGACTTACCTTAAAAGTTATAAATATTTAATTAATTTGAATGTCATCAACTGAAACGAGGGTTTTTGCGATGGATATGCATCACTCGCTCAAGCCACTTTTTTTCACTCTTTTTTTTTTTTTGAACTAAACTTTTCACTTGAGTATTTGTTTTGTATTCAATTCATTTAATATTTTGTTTTGTCTATTTTATTTATTTGGTATAACAATTTTGATTGCATTTATAAACAAAATTGCAAGTTGCACTTCATAATTTTCATATTTATATTTATTTTCATCTTCAATTTGAAATATTCATTTTTTCCCTCGATAATAGAGATTTCTAGAAAAAGCCCTTTAAAATTGTTTTAGTCTCTACTTTTGTGATTCTCTAAAGTAAGTTATGTTAAGTTTATTGCATGAATTATTGGGAAATATTCAAATAAGAGCCTGAATGTCTTTATTTTCTCAAATAAGAGCTTTAAATTGACTTTATTCCAAATAAGGGCCTAAAATGCCATCATTTTCTCAAATAAAAGCTCAAAATGGACCTCGTATTAAATAAAGGCCTAAAGTGACTATATCTATTTTAAATAAGGGCATATCTTTTTTATTGGTCATGGGCATTTACTCATTTACCTTTCTTAGAATTTTTTTCTTTTTTTGGTTTTTTTATCTTCATCGATGCTGGTGATGTCAAAAAGGGCTAGGTGAGGGTTGGTCTTGCCCAATATAGCAAGGGCCACCTTTGCAAGGGCAACTCCCGCCAATTGCTAGTAAGGGCCAACAAGGGCTTGCCCGCCCTCGCCTGGGATTGACAAGGGCGCTAATGGCCTTCCCTAAGGTGAGGCGACCCTCACCCATGCGAGGCCGTCCCTCACCAATGGCCGGCCTCAGGCGAGGCCAACCCTCCCCACATCTTACAAGGGTGGCCTCACTCACGGACAATGAGGGTTGGCAAGCCCGGCTGAGAGGTTGGTAGATCCCCTTCTGACCCTTACCAGTGGTCGGTAAGGGTCGTTAAGTCCTCAATGTGAGTCGATAACTCTTGTTGGGAAGAAAAAGAAAAGAAAAGTTAAAAAAGGAAAGAAAATAAAATAATAAAAATTTAAATTTAAAATTGTAATTGGACAAAAATACCCTTAATTGGTTGAAATGTTTAGCCAACCGGTGACCGGTGAGGTTAGGTCTTTATTTGAAACAATCATAACCATTTTAGGTTCTTATTTGAAACAATCATTTGCTACTCCAAGCTCTTATCTGACACAAGGTCTATTTCGGACTCTTATTTGAAAAAATGACGGCATTTTTGGCCCTCATTGTGAATTTTCCCTAAATTATTTTGTATGCTTGGGTTCGTTTACCACAGGAGAAAATACATGCTAATATTTAAATATTGCAACGAATTTGAAGTGGCTTCAAAGAGTAAAACTATTTAACTTTTATAAATTTAAAATTTTGTATACAGATAGAAATTTAAAAATGACCGTTTGATTAATCGCGCGAGCAAAAATAAATCATGGATGATATCTAGAACTTCACCAATAATAAAACAGTTCTACCAATTCAGTTTTTTTATCATGTCTTCTTCGTTTCTACTCCACTATTCTTCCTTTTATTCCTTTTTTAATCTATTTCCCTAAACAATCTTTATTTTAGACATAATAAATTGGTATTCAAGCCCTTGATGCGAAAAGTTTCTACACCCATGATTCAATTGGCAAATTCAATGCCATATCGGGGGAGAACGACATTAGAAATATCAAAAGTTATATACGACACTCATTTTAGTCAAATATTTTTTTTTGGGTCACTTAAGTACAACTTCTTAAAAAAATGATCATTTAAGTGCTAATTTTGATACAGATGGTCAGAAATCCGATATTGCCATATTTTAAAAAAATTTCAATCCTACGAGACTTGCCAACGTATCCGATCAGTATATAACCCCTAAACGACGTTATCTAATAAATTAAAAAGTGATCACTTCAGTGCTAGTCATTATTAAAAAGCGATCAGTGTAAAAAAAATGTAACCTCAAATAAAATTTAAAATTATAAAAGTCATATAATTTCTCTGGTCGGAATTTCTGGCCTAAGGTGCTTAAGTGGTTGTTTTTATACTGATTTGACACTTAAGTTAGTCGGCAAATACTTTTAACATTAAAGTGAGTGGCTTATACAATTTTTGACACCTTTAGTGCCATTCTCACCTATATCGCCCCATCCCCTCGGTTTGATGAACCTGGTGACCTTTTGTTCAGACGCTTAATCTTTCCACCTTCATGCTTATTCCCGATCTTGTATATTAATCCTACCAATATTGTTGATTCAAGGGAAAATTTCAAATAAATACCTAAATTGAAATAATTTTCTTAAAAGAGAGCCCGAATGGACTTTATCTCAAATTTAGTCTTAAATGATGGCTAAGCTTACCGATGAGTCGATTATTCGCCGATCAACGAGCACTTGATTTTTCCAGAGGTCAAAACAGGGGCATTGTCTTCCGGAACAAAATCTGGATTCAAATCAAAAGAAAAAAGAACTAAAAAAATTGGAGATCCGGTGTCATCATAGGCGAACTCCCAAATTGCTTCATTTCTTCCTTTTTTTTATTCAATGCCACGAAGCTCCAAGTAATTGAATTCGCAAAATAAGCAGTTGATTGGACCTGAGCATGTCCTTAAAAGGCTCACGGAGGAAACAGGTGGGAGATCTGCCCCAGACCCCACGCTGTCCTCCTATTCATTATTTGTTGGGAAGACAAAGATAGACAGGTAATTAAGAGGCCTCACGGTGGTGAAGGTAGACACCATGTCAGGACATCGGTTATGGCTACTACCAGGTAGGCAGGTATAGTAGCCTCCCGCGCCTGGAATGAGTGAGGGTGAGTTAAATGCCCACAGCTAAAGTTGACACGCTTTACGGCGCGGTCCTCAACCACAGGATGACCCAGTTCTCTCGAGGTTCTCTATTGCTTCTTTTTCCTTTTTTTCTGTATTCATCTTACATGGGATTAGTTATTGAATTTCCGCAGAAGCATGCCCGAATCAAAAAACTTCACGCATAATTTTCTGAAAACCATTCAAAACGATCCCGATTATTGCTTGCTAACTAGCTAGCAAATTCTCAAACCCTGTGCACCCGCTCCCTTTCAATAGGAGTTGCAGAGCTTCAGTCAACTGTCCATAAATGGCGATTACCACGGTTCTCATGATCGGCGAGCGATGGGGTTCGACTCGAACGAGCACATGGATGGAGGGAGAAACAAGACAGCTCGGTTTCGATGGCGAATCGGCGATCTAGGCTCGGGGCAAAGGTTAGCAGCGACTTGAAGTACACAGGCGAGATGAAAAGAGAGGCGAAGCTCGGTTGCTGCGAGCTCAAGCAGGAGGTTAGAGATCGAGACAGGTCTGATGATGGCAATGAAGATCGTTGCAGCTCGAGAATGCGACCGCGTTGTGCAAGCGCCAGGAGAGAAGATCGCAAGTAATAAATTTCTCTGACTAGATGATCATAATCATGGTGGTTATTATAATTTATTAAAAGACGACGCTAAAAATATATATTTAATATCAAAGCTACTTAAAGTTAGCAAAGGCATGCGCGTGCAGAAAAGAGGGCGAGCACATGAACAAACATTTTTCGAGTTTGATTATTTGTGATAAACATATAATTTATTGGGGGTCCTTTTTCTGGCTATCGAATGAATTTTTGTAACATTTGCAGTAATGATTTTAATATGTAATATAGCTCATTTTGAATGATTACAATGAAAACATAGAAAATATTAGAGGTTTTAAATTTTCCGCTAATTTTATGGTGGATTTGATCATTATTTTTAGGTGATATGATTATTTTTTAAAATCAATTAGTCATGAGTGAACCTGCCAGAAAGGATCTTTGCCTTTCTTCATGCTTTCCGTACCGGAAAGTGTGTAATCGGGCGAGATTCACCTTGAGAACCAGTTTAAATATTATATTTTCATCTACTCGCATTATAAATCTTCATTCCTTAATCGGGCATTCTTCTTTTCTAGCGGGCCTGTACCTCAAAGGATTAGAGCACATAACTATGAATTATAATATCAAGAGTTTGAATCATTCCTTACCCATGACCTATCAAAAAATGAAAGCACTTTCCTGATCATTAACTCTCTCTTTTTTTTTTTTCTCCTTCCCTTTTAACCAAAATAATGAGAGAGATACGCATAACATATGACATAGAAGCTGCATGTAAGCCATGGAAATGCCGGTAGAACAAGTTCAATGTTTAGTTAATAGAAATTATAGTTATGTCATTTAATAGTATCAACTTTATATAGAGTGACAGAGTGGGGAGGTGTGGATGTCAGAGGTTGTGACCTGGTAGGACTCGAGCGACACGTGTCCCTCGATGAGTAGACTCATAGTTTGATACGGTGGAATCCCAAGTGCAGCTAATATTTTCTCTATGCTTGATCGCTTTTAGGCACTTTTTATAGATCTTGCATATGCATGTGGGCCACGGAACGGAAGATTCCATTCACTTGTTTGACTTAATTGCATTTGCCTAAAAAGTGGAGTCGTATTTGGGAATAAAACAATAAGTACTGGGGCCAAATGTGAAAAGATGGAATGGCATTTAGATGAAAAGAAATATGGATAAACACAAACATGGCAACGCATAGGCTGCATTTGGATAACTTATTTCATAATAGTGCAAGAGCATGGGCATATTATGGTTAATCTCGAGCCGCTCTTATGTCTCAAGTCCAAGAGTTATGTATTCTTGATCTTAAAGAAGACTTGTCTTGCAGTTTCTGTTGATGGATTTAATAATGCAGATACAATCACGTGTCAAGCAAGGATGAGTTGGCTATGAGAACGAGATTGATTGTTTCATAGATATTGAGTTAAGCTACGATGACGTTAGAGAATTTCGAATCACAATTTATTATTGAACTGATATGATCTTAGATAGAGTGTTTAATTCGATTTTCGGGTTGATGGAATTTGAGTAATGTTTTTGGAAACAATATTGATGGCCATAGCGAATAAGCCATTGGGGCTCCGCCAATTTATTGGGTTTGCCAACCCTCCTCTATTTCCAACGATGTAAGTTTCCCTATTTAATTTCATACTTTATACTTCATCGAAGATAAAAAACGAAAAAAAAAAATCCGTTAGACTTTGAAACAGACCCTAAAACTTGTGATGTGATAGGTTTCTAGTTTAAGGGTATGCATAGTAGGTTTTAAATTTTAAAAAATGATGAACTTATATTGATAGGTAGGTTTCAAGTTTTAGGCAGAATTTATAAAAAATTTATAACCGCTTACCCTTACTTGCCTTAGTCTAAAGAAAAAGTAATGAAAAGAAAAGAAAAAATAATAAAAAATTCAAAAAGTATTAAGAAAATGCCACGGTCAGCATCGCCTATCTTATGTGCTGTCCGTTTTGTCTCATGTAGGACGACTGATGTCTGCATAGTAATTTTTAAAAAAAATTAATTAAAAATATATAATTGTCAAAACGTCAAAATATTTAAAACTATAAAACAATACAAATACAGTACATTCAGGGCTTTCTTGGAAATTTCGTCCGAAAACGGTAATGTCATGCGAGATCATCTTCCGCATTTCTTTTCCGGAAAAAACAAGAGCTTGGCTCGAGCGGAGCGGGGCGCGGAAAAGATAAGGTCCTGGAAATTCAAGAAAAAAACAAAAAGAAAAGGAAGACGTGGCGGGGCTGGACGCGAGGGAGCGCGTGCACAGGCCGCCACCTCGCACCCGCGCGTGAAAAGTCCAAGGAGTCCCTCTTTCAGCACACGACCGACCGCCTGGCTGGCCGTCGAAAAACATTCGAGGGAAAGACACCGAACGGTGTGACAGGACCGATCTCTCTCTCTCTCTCTCTCTCTCATCCGTTCTCCCTTTTGGCCTCCTTTCAAATTACTACTGCCCAGCGAAAACCGAACGCGGAAAAAAAAAAAGATTAAAGAAAATCGAGGGAGAGGAAGAACAGGGAGGAGGGAAAAAGCGAAGAGGATCGGCACTGTGCTCGCCGGCCGCGCTCGTCCGCCAATTTCGGGGCTTTACGGAGGAGCGATTCGAGGGTCGAAGGGGCTTTTTCGCGGTCGCAATTCGTTGATATTTTATTGACCTCCCTCCTCGAATTGCTCAATTTGTAGAGAGAGAGAGAGAGGGGACGAGGGTCGGGGGATTCGAGAAGCTTCGGGGATGGGGTCGTCGGCGGTCGCGGCCTACGAGATGACGGCGGCTTCGAATTGGTGGGACGACGTGAACGCGTCCGCGGTGTGGCAGGATCGCATCTTCCACGGCCTCGCCGCCCTCTACGGCGTCGTAGCCGCCGTCGCCGTGGTAAACCCCCCGCGTTCTTTTGTTTGTTAATGGGATTTGTGGGTTGTTCGAGAAATTGATCGACGGTTAGGGTTTAGTCTCTCCTTTCGGTTTCGCTGTTATATGTTGCTGCTTTGTTCTGTTAGTTTGACTGAAATCAGCGAAAGAATTGATGGTGCAACTTGTTTAGTGTACTTAATTAGCCATGAGGAAATTCCCGCCGCAAAAAGTCGGATTTTTTACTTCGCATTGTTAGTTCGATTCCTTGTTTTTCCAAGTCTCTGTGCAATTTTACAATGGTGGATGAGGGGAATTGTTTTTGTCCTTTAGGTTCAACTTGTTCGGATACAATTGAGGGTTCCCGAGTTCGGTTGGACTACGCAGAAAGTCTTCCATTTCCTCAATTTCTTGGTCAACAGCGGTTCGTGCTTCGAACTTTAGCTTTCCCACATTCATCCTTTCGGTTATTGCCATCTGATCCTAGTTTTGTTTCTGCGCATGTGCAGTTAGATGTATAGTGTTCGTGTTCCGGCGGGACATTCAGAAGTTATCTCCCGAGGTTTCGAATTTCGATCCATCACATATGTTCTTGTAAGCTCTACTCTGGCTTATGATGCTTATGCTTTTGCTTTGGAATCTCTGCCTCTCTCAGATTGTCCAGCATATATTGCTTGACATGCCGAGCCTTGCATTCTTCACGACGTATGCACTTTTGGTTCTCTTCTGGGCGGAGATATATTATCAGGTGAGTTGCCATGTGCATGTGCAGCTTGCTTGTATGTTTAGTTTATAGTGGACATTGGGACTCATTATTATTTGGCATGAATGTGGATCAGGCACGTGCTGTATCTACTGATGGACTCCGGCCTAGTTTTTTCACAATTAATGGCGTGGTCTATGCAGTTCAGGTGAAAACTCTAGTTTGTTGATCTTTCTTTAAATTGGAAGGCCAGATTTGGGACTCCATTTGTTTTCTTGTAGCAGCTGTTGATGGTTTCTTGATTATTATTTATGTTAGTGTTAGGTGCTCCTTTTCCTTCAGATTATCAGCTTGAATTTTTTAATCTTTTCTTGTTCCTCAACATGTATTCCTATTTAAAAAGTCAAACTATTTGTGAAGTCAGCGTGATGAGCTGCGGTTACTATCTTGTATATGAGCTAGAATTAGCAAGCTTTGGTCTGATGACATCATACCTTTACATCATGTGGTTGATTTATATATTTTTTGAATCTCTCTCTCTCTCTCTCTCTCTCTCAAAAGAGGCAAAAAATGATATTTAAAAATATCAGTTTTAGGATTTACGTACTAAATTAATAAAAATGGAGTAATGTCGTTTTGACTCATTCCGAAAACGGAAGAGTGCAAGGTTGCGAACATTTTAATAAAGCATTCGCTGCGTTAGCTTAACTAAAAGTGAGACGTGATTTTTTGCTTTCCTGCCAAATTTTAATATCAATCCAATTTAAAAAAAATAATGAAAATGTCAGATATGAATCTGCGCATCATTATTTGTATTCCATGAAAGTTTCTAGTGTTTCGAATTAAAAAAAAAATTGAAAATTTAATCTGCATGAGCCACAAGATTCGAATTGAGCAAAATCAATATGTAAGTCAATCTAGAGAAACCCTAGATGATTTTTTTTATTTTTTTCGGAGACTATATTTGGATTTGGTGGGCAAAGAAATGTCTGGTGAGAGATAGGGCCTAGCATGCAAGAGATCAGTTGCTCTAGCTTGGTTAGCAATGTATTGATTTAACCATGGGGTTGTGCATACTTGTATCAAGCAACTGACTACCCAATCAACTAGCATATCCATAGCACATTTAAGAACTTTTTATTGTACGTTTTTGTGCAATTTTTTTCTTGCTTAAGGTCGAACTTAGAGCTCCATCTAGTAACTTAAGGTGGCAAACTAGCTTCCTCAAGTTTGAGCATGAAACGAATCTTTCTTGATTTGTTTGAGTAAGAAGATCAAATTGAGTTTGAATAGGTGATTTTTGAAGCGAGCTAAGTTTGGTTAAAAATTAAAGTTTGGCCAAGTTAAAACAGGTTCTTGTCTTCTTGATCTAGCTTCACTGGAATCTCAACGTTGAACCTATATCGCTTGAGTTGATGCACGAATCATTTGAGACAATTGCTCTTCATCTAGTGGCTTTTTATTTATTTATAAAATCATGCTTAGAAGGTTTTCAATGTTCTTAATAAGATCCTTCTCGAGGCTCTTTTGCCCAAACTTTGTTTTGAAAGGAAATGGATGGATCTCATTATAGTTTGAGATACTTGATTTACCAAAGCCTTCAAGTTGATCCTCCCCTTGATGCTGTTTGATTGGTTCCTTGTATCGACCAACTTATTTAGGATTTTAAGTAGGAAAGGTCAAGCTATAAAACCGACTGTAAAAAGAGATGCTTGATCCACCGAGTTGGCTTGGCCATGGATGCTTTAAGGGCATTGTGTTCTAATGAGAATCCTTCAAGTTAGATTCACCACTCAATGTCTTCTTTGGAGTTTCCATCTGTCTTTTCTTAGCCGTACTCGGCCGTTATAATGTCACGTTGTTTTACATGAGCGTTCGTAGGGTGTCGTTTCACTTGTTGAAGTAACTTCGAGTGATGAGACAGCACATCATAGGTAGGTAAACTTAGGCCCCCGAAATATCCCACTAACCTCAAGATCTAGGTGAGATACGAGCCAAAGTCTGGGTAGCTACCTGTGAAACATTTGCACTTGGTGCCATGGGGAATGGGACTTATGATGTGTTTGCAATCCACACATCAAAGTCGGTTCCTTAGTTGTGCCGTTCACTTGTCTGTATAGTCTCCCATTACATCCTTCGTTTGGGATATTCAACCTTTTTTAATGTTTGGGTTTATCTTTCCTTTTTTGGGTGCGTATTCTCGACTTGTTTCATGTACATCCTACCAAGTATCTGATTGCCTATTGTTTTTTCATGGTCTATATGTTCTAATTCTTGGTATCAAAATGCCCTTAACTGTTTTTCAATTAACATTGCCTTTTTGTTATTTCACTTGGACCTATTTAAATGAAAATATTATTTATTTTCAATGGTCTTGTAGATGGAGTGTGAAAGGGGAATTAAAATCCAGATATCTCGAGTCCGTGTGAAGAATCACCGATAGGCTATGTTCTTTAATTATAAAAGAGTACAAGCTGTCTCTTTGGCTAGGAATAACAGTTTACTACCCACAATAGGTTGGGTGACATAAGGCTCATCTGCCTAGCCTTTTCATTGTTAGCGGTGAACGTTTTGTGCGATCCTCTTTATAGGTCTTGTAAAGAAGTTTACATAGTGGATCCCTCCCTTAATAAAGGCCATCTCTTATACCTTCCAACTAGATATTGGTTCAATACCCTAGTTAGTGCATGTTTTATTCCAGCTAGCACCTATCCTGTTGAATGTGCTTTAGTTTGAAGGATTCCCTTTATGATTTGGTCTTTTCATTTATAATAATAAATGGTAGCATCAAATGATTTGAGAAAAGCATGAATGTTAGATAAACGCCTTAAATGGAACTCTTATGTTGATTTTGTGTTGGGGTAAAGAATATGAGGCTTAAAGTTGGATGTTGATGGAGGCCTATTGCCATAAGAATTCCTTTTCTTCTTTTGGTGAAGTCACTATTTTGTCATGCATCGCTTCTAGAAGGTATATGTAGGCAACTTTGGAAAATAGTCTAGGTGCATTTTACAGAACCTTTGATAGGGTTGGACAAATTCCTTTCTAATTGTCATCTTTCATGTAATCCCTAATTGATTCTTTAGAGCATGACTCTTTTGCTTTAACCTATGTTTATCGCCTAGTTTGTTGCCTAATTCATCAGCTTGGTATTTGTTTATTTTCTTCGACAGCAGTTGACTACCTTTCGCTTCCCAAAAAAAAAAAAAACAACCAACAAATATCCAAGCTTAGGACCGGACGTGAAGATAAATCTCACATAGGTGGATTGAGTAAGGAACTACAGTGCTCTAGTATGACACGGTAGATTGCGCTGTCAAATACCAACAAGCGCATAAAATTGAGTGTAGCAGAGATGAGGATGTTTGTTTCGACGAATACGTACATGGAACAAAAAGGGTATGTAGAAACTAATCTATTTGAGGAAAAGAGGTTACAAATTTTATTAAGGACAAGATAAGGAAAGCTCATTTGAGGTGTTTTAGGACAAGTGGTTCGGGATACACCAGTGGAGATGACGTAAGATTGAGTGCAATGGTGTAAAAGGATTTGTATAGTCAACCTAACCTTAGTAGAATAAGTCGATGTAATGAAAAACTTGGCTTGCCAAGTTACACATGTTATAGTTTTTTACCTGAGTGAGATATTGTATGTTATTCTACTTCTCTTGGTGTGAATGATTTTTGGACCTGTAAAAACTGATATTCTATAGAAAATGTTTCCACTTTTGTTCACTCATGTTTTTAAATCTGAAATTTGTTGTTCAGATAGCAATGTGGTTGATCCTGTGGTGGAAACCTATTCCAGTTGTAGTTATCCTTTCGAAGATGTTTTTTGCAGGTTGTTCTGCTTCTTAAAACTCAACGCAGTATTTTATTCTTATCGCAGTGATATTGATCAGTTATGCTTTTGAATCTTCGTTGTGTAGGTGTTTCTTTGTTTGCCGCCCTTGGTTTTCTACTATATGGTGGAAGGTAACCTAACTATGACCCTGCTTTCTTTTTTTCTTTCTAGTGAAAAGGATTTCAATCTTGTAACTTACATGGAATGAAGTGAGGGCACTAGAACCAGCAGCATTGTGATTCCTGTAAAATGCAGTGAATTAATGCTCAAAAGGTTGGAAATGTATAATATGCAAGATAGAACAGGTTATGCTGAACAATTGAATTATTTTATTTAGCTAGAAATCTTATTGAATTATCTTTCTGCCGTAAATGCAACTATGCACAAAACTTCTCATTATATCAGAAAAGGGGATTGTGATGATTAAATTATTGAGAGGCGTTTGGAAAAAGTGCAACCCTGTCATCTAGATCTATGTTGACAGGGATTTGAGAGGTGGAATCTGACTGTCAAGTGGCTGTTAGTCGAGTTAATTCTGTCACCATTCCCTTCTTTTCCTTAACCTTTCCTATTGCTCTGCTGGAAGTTATGTTCTAGCCAGTTGAGCTTTAGCATTCTTGCTTTAGCCATGAAGCAGCCATCCAACCGTGACTTCTAGGATTTCCGATTCCTAGTCTACTGGAGAGACTACTCGCTCAAATACTTAGGAAGGCTATGCAATTGTTGCAAGCACAGCCATGGAAATAGGTAGTCAGTGTTGGTTTAGCAGCTGAGTAAGCCTTCTTATGATACCCCTGAGGACATCCACCTGTTAATAAATTCAGCTACTGGACTTTTTGCATTTATTCAGTTGTGCTGATTTTTGAAATTATGAGTTAGTCTTTTTATGAAACCCTAGAGAATGTCCGAATATGAATACCTTTTGATGTGACACGGTTCGCTATCGCACTGTAATGGTATTGTTGTGTTTTGTTCTGTGAGTTGATCATTCCATGAATCTTGGCAGCTTTGCCAGTTACGTCAATGCTTCCATGTCATCTTTTGCAGACTTTTCTTGATGCTGCAGCGATTCCCTGTGGAGTCAAAAGGACGTCGTAAGAAACTGCAGGAGGTATTCTTGGGATTACTTAAGTGCATCTGCGTATGTTCAGAGGCCAATTGCTTATTCATTTTACATTCTTTTAACTGTTTATATTCTCTGTTGTAGGTTGGCTATGTGACCACCATATGTTTCCTGTGCTTTCTAGTCAGATGCATCATGGTGAGTTGTAGTATATTAAAAAGACCATTGACCTCTAGGAACTTGACTCATTAAGCTTTTTGAGCTTAGACAAAGAATAGTTGTGTATCAGATGTGCCTCATGCAGTTTCCTTGATAGTCAGGGAGTACATCTCTTGTTTTATTTTTCCTTGTCATTTAATCTATGATGACCTGCTGCAGAGAGACACTATGTCATGTTTACTTTATTACTCAACGATGCAGATGTGTTTTGATGCGTTTGATCAAGCAGCGGACTTGGATGTGTTAGATCACCCAATTCTGAATTTCATCTATTACCTTGTAAGTACACAGTTCTTGTTGCTTGCTTCTCTCACAAAGTGATTGCAACGATGTTTATGTTTTAGTATTTATTGTTTCTCCTGGAGTTGTTTGTCGTAGATTATTGGTTTTCAATTTTTTAAAGTTGGAATACCAAATAAAACTTTCCAATGTTTGAATGGAAACTATGCTTTAAATATACTTAACTTTGTGGATATATGATTTCAGACTTTTTCTAACAGCTACTTAAAATTGTGAGCTTTTTTTTCCCCCCTCGGAAAAGAGAACCCCAGGTAGATCTCAAATTGTGTTGATTATGTAAAATAGATGAACAATGTCAAGGGAAAACTAAACAACTAGTCTGAAGAAACTTTAGGTCCAGCGATATGTTAATTTCATTGCCCTAGAAAAGTTGACGTATAATCTTTTCAGACTGATATTATAAGTGTCTTTGAATCTTTCTCCAATTTTGAGTCATCTACCTTGGAGCTTTCAGCTTGTATTTCACACCTCAGTAATGCCTTGATGCAACCATTAGAGCACCTAGCTGATGATTGTTAAGATATCTTGAAGACAGGTGGTTGTGTTGATCCATATCTTCAGATTAGTCGCTGCAAAAGCTGATAACTATATTTAGACATGTACAGCGCAACACACTCACCGACTTGTTTTACATAAATAAGTAAAGCAATAGCTATTCAGATTGTTTTCTGACAAAATTAGTGTATTTGAAATCGGTTATTCTATTTGAATCCAGCTAGTGGCTGGAAATGTTTCCTAACTTTATGAGTTAGCTACCACTTCATATTAGTATAGTAGGTTTTTGGCAATCATTTTTCTGATAGTCCTTCATGATCAAGAAATGTCGTGAAATTCCTTGCGATACTTTACCATGATTCCCAGAAAAGTAAACAATCCTGTACATTAATCCCCCAAAAATGGTTCTTAGACATACTCTTTACCATACTCTTGTCGTAAAATTTCTATTTGAAGCTTTGGTTAAGGAACATGAGATTATGAAAGATTCAGAGTGATTAATAATCGGTTTATTTAGACTATTGGGAAGGTAGAGAATTCAAGTGCACCTTCGAAGCAATCTACTGAAGCAGCGATTGACCAAACTTATATTCCACTATAATAGCAAATTAAGCCATATTCCACCAAGTGAGGTGGGCTTCATGAATCTCATCATCACGTGTGATTCTGTCATATTTTTTTTAAAAATCCAAGTGTTTAATGTTCTTATTGATGCCTCCCACATCCTTTTTAGGTTTTTCCCTACCTCTTTTAAGCTCTTCCCTTCCAAATATATGATGCCTCAAAGCTTTGTTTTAATCAAGATGAACATGCACTCTTTCCAAATCAACATATTGGAAAAGCTAATACTATTGAAGCTTCATGTGGGAATTCAATCTGTCATTGAATTAGTTGTTTAGCATCTTGATTTCCTATCGAGTGTAGTCACAATTTCAGTGCATCCAATAATTGGAACACCTGATCTTTCTGTATTAGATCATCTTACTGCCACTGTATCTGTCCTCCATCATGGACTCAGGATATAAGTGCTGAAGAATTTAGCTTTCCCTGGGGAGTGTGGCATTGTGAATAATGAGCACACTTTAGAGATTTGTTGTAACTATTGAATAATATGCTTGTGGGCTATATATGTATAGTCTGGATTGGAAGCTATGATGGCAATTTTGTTACGACGCATCTTGCTTATATGCAGTGCTTTCAATCTATGAATACTCGTATCTCACCTGTGTCCCGGATGTTTTATTCCCTTCTTATTGAACTTGTATCAATCCTTTTGCCTATGCAGTTGGTGGAGATTCTGCCTTCTTCTTTGGTTCTATTCATACTAAGAAAGCTGCCGCCAAAACGTGGGATCACGCAATACCACCCTATTCGCTGATGGATGCGGCGACGGATGATGTTTTGGCCTTAAAAGCTTTAGCCTATCTTATAAGAGGAGATGGAAGGTGAAATCTTTATGTGCTCTGGAGTGAATAAAAATCCTAGCTGGTTATGGAGTTGTTCAGTCTCTAAGCGGATTCAAGGTCTGTGAAGAAAAAGCACGATTACAGTTTGTGCTGTCTCTAGATACTATGATCTCTGCTTTTGGTTTCATGGATCATATGATCGATTCTCTCGTTCAGTGATGTGAGAAGTGTCTGTAATAATTTGTAGAAGCTAAAGAGTATTATTTGAAAAAGGGAACAACGACAAGAAAGACAGCAGTTAAGGTTTTCCTTGTATCTTTAGGAATATGTTTTTGAGTGCAATTTATCTTGGAGTTCAATTTGTACTGTGTTGTGCTGAAGGACTACAAGCACCGGATTCTTTTCCCAAATGTAATTTAAAGATGTTGGCGGACTTTCACATGGGGCCTTCGGTCGTTACATCTGTTGGGGTTTCTCGACGAAAATCTGCGAATTAGTTTCGCTGGAGGGTGTGTTTTGATGCTTCGGCGTTTACAGATCCCACGTAAATAAGACTTAAACGTGAATTTGGCCACACAAAGCATATCGACAAATGTGTTCACTCATGGAACCGAGTCTAAATAGTTCAAGTCCAGGAAACTTGCCTGCGGTGGCGACTGCGATTTGCTGCCGGTGCACGGAGCTAGACCCGAGCTTCTTTGTATCTTTGGCCATTGTTTTGGCGATGCTTCTCTCTCAATTCTGAAGCTGCGAAAGGAGGAGGAGGAGGAGGAGGAGGAGGAGGAGGAGGAGGAGATGGTGAACGGGAAGTTCTGAGATGCAAGAATGGAAAAGGGTATGTGATCTTGCGTTGTGCGAGTGATTTTGACTGCTTGTTGGCCATCTTCACCTGCCTGTCATGGAGGGGAGAAAGCCATGCAACGGCGTTGAATGGTAGGTTTTACTCCTTCCATTCCCATCTGTAGAAAATTGGATCTTCGCCATTTAAGCTGATCTTATCAAAAGATTTTAATAAAATCGACGGCATTAGTGAAGGGCTGTGAGCATCAAATTCACTTTCGAAAAGTTACTAAATCACATAAAAACTCGGAGATTTATATTTAAATCCGTGATTCGAGTCCAACCAGAATAAAATTCGCTGCTCTCAAATTTCTCACAAAAGCTTTATCTGCTCTAGAGTCGAACCCAACTCGGGGATACCGAGGATCTGATGTTAATGAGGATTTTCCCGATATTAAACGTTTTCTTTTTTCCTTCAAAGTTCATACACATTTGACTTTTGGCGTTGAGATCCTGCATCACTACCACAAAATACTTTATGGGTGCGCTCGTGGCCTGGATGGACTTGAGGGAAAAAAGCCTTTTGGGCCAGGCCCATCCAATATGGCTTGTGTCTTCTAAGTGAGCCCACCATTACCCAATTGATTGTTAGCAAGAATTGAATTTGACAGGTGAGGAAATGGGACCTGAAAGTAAAAAGCATTTCCAAAACTCTTTTTTTTTTCCCCACCCGAAATCTTCAAGAAAAGAACATATATTCTCTTTTTTCTTTTCCTAGCCTCGTGGCCTTATTATGGGTGCGTTTGGGAACCACTTCCCAAAGCCTTTTGGGGGTCCAAAACCCCTTGGGCCAAAATAAGGGTGTTTGGCAAAAAAATTTGGAAGGGATTTAATGGCAAAGCAAGTATTTTTAAGGCCGAAAGCCCAAAGACCTGCCTTGGGCTTTCAACTTTCTCGGCATGCTCACACGACACTGTTCATTTATTTTTTTCTTTCTGAAATTGTCCTCACGACTTTTTTGTTTTTCCGGGTGTGTGCCCTTGTATGAGCACTATTCATCTTCTCCAAGCCGGCGACTGCTAGAGGGACGCCGTGAGTTGCAGACCTGGTTGCGACTAGATGCTGTCGTTGGCGACCGTCGCCTGCCACATCGTGACCTTCGCACGGAGCTCGTCGGGGCCTTGCAACCCATTTGGTCGCAGGTCTAGTCGCGACTAGATTTGGTGCCGAAGGCTCGAGCGGTGACCAGATCTGGGTCGTGTGACCTCGCCGCCCTCGGATCTGGGTCACGGCGGCGTCGCGCAACCTCGCCGCACAAATTTAGGGGCGGTGAGGTCGCGCGACCCCCTCGTGACCCAGATCCGAGGTGGCAAGGTCTTCCTGCGACCTCGACGCCCCAGATCCGGGGTCGTCGGAGGTCGAGGCGGCATTGCGCGCGACCTCGCCGCCCCAGATCCGGGGTCGCCGAAGGTCGAGGTGGCGTTGCGCGACCTCGCCTCCCCAGATCCGGGGTCGCCGGAGGTCGAGGCGGCGTCGCACGACGCGTGTGACCTCGCCGCCCCAGATCTGGGGTTGTCGAAGGTCCTCGCCGCCCTAGATCCGGGGTCACCGGAGGTCGAGGTGGCGTAGCGCGACCTTGCCGCCCCAAATTTGGGGTCGCCGGAGGTTGCCGGCGACCATTGCCCTTGCCGGTCAATTTTTTATAATTTTTCTTTTGATAATTTTTTTCCCACAAAACTCATTTGTAAATGTAATTCCCCAAACACCATTTTGCTCAAAGGCTTTCACAAAGGGCTTTCAAAGTACAATTTACTAAACACAGTTTGCATTTTGGAAAACACATTTAACTCAAAAGTATTTGCATTTTCCTAAATACTTTCCCAAAAGTGGTTCCCAAACCCACCCTATGTCCGGGTTAGTGAATTAGGCATGTATAGAGTAGGCATCTGTATGGACAACGTCAACAAAGTCGTCAAATAAAAATGCCTTGTCCTTTTCCGTATTTTCTTGGTGCTTTTTTTCGCATGAAAATGGACATTTGGATATGTTAGCATGTACTTTGATTTATAGGTAGGATGGAATGTGCCTACTTCTGTTGATTCCTTTTCTATTATTAGTTACGATGCAAATATGCCTCATGTCGACTTATGTTAATGCCCATGTTACATTTAATCACTAGTGCCGGAGCCCTCGCTCAACCTATACAAATTTTTATTGCAAAGCCCATAAGTCAAATCGAAGATTTGTTTCAATCCAATTCGGTCAAGAAGTCCTCGATCGAAAAATGAAAAAATTTCCCCAGAGAGCGGACTTTAATATTTGGATGTGTTTGGCATTTCTTTCTGACACTCCAAGAATAAAAACTTAAAATGTATAGCCCCATGTGGGAGAGTGCACCTTTTAAGATTATTTAAGGAAGTGTACTAGCCAAAGTGCCCTACAGTTGGCATGTACGTCACCTCATTGCTTTAAATAAAAAGGATCTGGACAAATCCCATATTATATCTTTACCCTAAATCAAACTCTAGATAAGCTCGATTATGCAATTACACACATGATTAGATTATACTAAAGATGAGATCACAAGTATAATCCCCAAAACCAGAAAGAGAAACAACAGTCATCACTTCCTAAGTAAAAAGATCTTTTGAGGCAGTGCACTAAACTTGCCAGATACATCACATTATTGCTCAAGAAAAGAGAATTTGGACAAATCCCAATAATTGTTAGCCCTTTAGTCTTCATCAGAATTTGGATGAGCTCCATTTTAAGATCGAGATCAGAAGGCCAATCACAAAGCCAGAATCGGAAACAACAGTCGCCAGCACGTCACTTCCTAAGTAAAATCGAATTTCTCGAAATACCACCTCCAAAACCGAACTCCCAGAAAACGACAAACCGACCGACAGAGCGCGTGGGGCCCACGGGGTCATCATCCGCATGAATCGATTCCACGTCACGTGGGGGCCCCGCGCGCTCCGAAACTTCCAACCCCGACCGTGAAATATTTATCTGACAATCTGACTCAGCGCTGAGAAAACCAAACTTTCTTGTCCTCTCTTCCGTCCTTGGGTCGAGAACGGAAGAGAGGACAAGAAAGTTTGGTTTTGGAAGACAGCTAATTTATCATTGCCCTCTCTCTCTCTCTCTCTCTCTCCCCCCCACAAAGTTGGTAATTCTTGGTTCGGCTTCCTCACCGAGAAAATGGGATTGCAACTTGGGACGTTTTGCAACGTCCCAAGTTGCAAAACGAGGAATGTCAACAAGTTCTGTGGGTTTTCAGAGAAGGACTCGGAGAGTGAGAGAAGATACTTTTTTCATGCCAAGGACTCCGACACTGAGAATTCTCAGGCGAGGACTCTCCGGCCACCTATAAATTGGGCCCTCCTCGCCTCCTCCAAAATGCGAGCAACTCAAGCTGAAATCGGTCTCTTCTCTCGTGTTCTTGTTCTTGTTCTTGATCTTGGTTTCGTTTGGTTCGAGTTCGATCGAGGATGACGGTCATCGTTGAGCAGCCCGAGCTTGGTGAGCCTTTCTTTCGTTTTCCCTCTTGGTTTTTTGTTGTTGGGTCTTCCCCCTTCGGTGTCATGTTCTCGAGTGATCGCGCGGGTGAAAGGTTCGCATCTTGGTTTTACTTTTGATGGTTTTGTTGTTTTGGAGAAGGTAATTAGGCATATGGGCAAGAGGATGGTGTTGATGTGCTTATTGAGTTAATTCGTAGTGTTGACTTTTTTGCTTCTCTCTCTCCTCTACTGCAGAAGTGGAGGTTGTGGAGAAGAGGGATGATGTGGAAGAGAATGAGCTGGTGTTGGATGGCGGGTTTGTGGTGCCGGAGACTAATTCATTCGGCCAAACTTTCAGGTATTTCTTCTTCTTCTTTACCTTTATTGAAGTTCATTTTAAACGTAAACATATAGAATGTCTCCCATGGTGGTTGTCTCTTGGCAGAGAAAAAGTCTGGTATTGGTCATGGGATTTAGATATAATGTCGGAACTGTGGAAGGGGGAGTAACATAAAAAGCACCTCTGGGTTTTATGCATTTAGCATTCATCGAACATTTCCTGGGGAAATCAGAGGAGCGAATGTGGTAGGCTCATGATTTTGATGGAGGTGGGGGTATAGTTTGGCTTAATGGACCGAATAGGATGGCCTATGAGTGTTGAATCGACCCATAATGACGTTATTCAAGGACTGATTCCATCTGTTGAAACTTGTTTTTTGCACGCATCCCCTTTAAGTGAGCGGCGAATGAGCGTTCTAATCGATCTTTGAAATGTGACACAGGGACTACAATGCAGAAAGTGAGCGGCAGTCGAGCGTGGAGCAGTTCTACCGGACCAATCACATCAACCAAACCTATGACTTCGTAAGCAAGCAATGAAAACTATTTCCGGAAGGAAATTTTGTCTCTGTCATCCGACTTCACAGATTAAGTCTAATGTGGCCTCATGGTCGTTTCCTTGCAGGTCAAGAAAATGAGAGAAGAGTATGGCGTGCTGAACAGGGTGGAGATGAGCATATGGGAATGTTGTGAACTTCTCAATGAGTTTGTCGATGAGAGTGACCCGGACTTGGACGAACCCCAGATTGAGCATCTGCTGCAGACAGCTGAAGCCATCAGGAAGGATTATCCTAATGAGGATTGGCTTCACCTGACTGGCCTCATTCATGGTATGTTATCGAGTACAGGGACTCCAGGATCTGGTTGATTCTAACTTTGGATATGCTGATGTTTTTGGTTCGCAAACATATAATCTATTAAAACCTGAGACAAATGCAATTCTTGTTTCAGATCTTGGCAAGGTTCTTCTTCATCCTAGCTTCGGAGCTCTTCCTCAATGGGCTGTCGTAGGTAATTATTATAGTGAACATTCGTAAAAGGAATTTATTCATAGTGATTGTTGGAGTTTCGGACATGCCCTTGATATTGGATTATTAACTCATTGACATATCATTTTAGGCGATACATTCCCTGTCGGGTGTGCTTTCGATGAATCAGTCGTCCATCACAAGGTGTGTAGATACTAATGTGACATGAGGCAATACTAGTCCAATCCATGTATCTTCAAAGATATTAATCCGAAATAAGCTTTTGCTTGCAGTATTTCAAGGAGAACCCTGACTACAACAATCCTGCCTATAACACCAAATTCGGAGTATATTCAGAAGGCTGTGGACTCAACAATCTGTTGATTTCTTGGGGGCACGATGACTATATGTACTTGGTAGTATATCTGAGACTTTGCATAAAGAAGCTTATCGAATTACAGTATATTTGTCTCAGCGTAACTTTCTAGGGTTCTGACCTTATGTATTATCTCGGTGTATAGGTGGCTAAGGAGAACAAGAGTACTCTGCCTTCAGCAGGCCTTTTCATCATCAGATACCACTCGTTCTATGGTGAGACACAGCAGTCTCGAAATTCGTAATAATGCCCGCTGGACTCGATTTCTGACACTGTTCAATTCTGTCGATGTTTTCCCAGCTTTACACAGAGCTGGAGCATATGAGCACCTGATGAACGAAGAAGATGTTGAGAATCTGAAGTGGCTCAAGATATTCAAGTAAAGGAACCATATACGATACCAGAAAAATAACTAGTTTCGTCCTCCTACAATATGGGTTTGTTGATTTAATCATCGCCTTGCAGCAAATACGACCTCTACAGCAAGAGCAAGGTTCGGATTGATGTCGAGGAGGTCAAGCCATACTACCTGTCCTTGATCAAGAAGGCAAGTATCCCTTGATTCTTTCCTTCTTCAAGCAAAGTGTCCATGCTTTCTATTTGATCTTAACATGGGAGTTTTGATTTGCACAGTATTTCCCTGAGAAGCTCAAGTGGTGAAGCCTTGATGGGGGAGCACCAGCATGGAAGAGGGTCTTGGAAGAGAAATTGGGGCTTCTAGTGTAGATTTGGCTTGTCGTTTAGATGTGCAAATGGTGTTCCCATCATCTTGCTTCTTAAGTTTTATTTCATGGGCTGTGTTCTGTTCTTAGTGTTCGTGGCAATAAAATGCAATATCTCTTCCACTTCTGTGCTGGTCTGATTAAAACTCAAAAGTCGAATGAATAATTTCCTATATATATATTGGTAACTGGCCTACTGGTAGCCCACGAGACCCATGAATCACATATCATTAGTTGCTTAATTGAAAAGCTACTCTTTCTCAAAACCCATTATTTTCGTGTAAAAAAACAGATAATGCTTCCATTCTGAAAAATTTCTCCTGCTGATATTGCTGACAAAATCAATTAATAGTAAAATTGAGAGTTCATATATTATCAAGTTCAGATATAATTATATTTAATACATGATGAAGCAAATCAAAATGATATTCAACAAAATAATTTCGTAGGAATACAATTGAACTTAGAAATGGAGATATTTGCAATTAGGAGCAGTACTGTTGCACCCAGTGGGATTTAAGTGGATGCTCATATAGCTTGAACACATCATTAATATCAAAAAAGGAAAAAAGATATCTCCCAACTCTATACCCGCTTGCTTGCTGTACGCAAAATTAGTTTGACCTGTTGCAATGGAATCACAAATATTCAATATCCATTCATTTAGCGACAAGCAGCATTGCCCTATCTTCCATCTATAATCTGATCACTAGTTTGATCAATTTTATAGAATTATGATGCATCATTAAAACTACCACCTGAATGGATCTTAATCTATATTATTATATTAAGTAAAGAACCATTTTTAGCCTCAAAATATCCTTAATTATTTATTATACAAACTTTCTGTGCATAAAAAAAATAAAATCTTGAAATATTTCTCCCTTTTCAAATATATTTTAATGCAATTTTCTTGAGCTGTGTTTTTTATTTTATTTTTAGTATTATGTAACTATCAGATATAATGATAAAATGATTTTGTTAATCTTTTCAAGGGATAAGGATACCGAAAGTCCTGATTTAATTATTAAATTTATTTAAATTATATTAAAAATAAGCAAACTTAGAAAAAAAAAAGAAGGAAAAAAGAGAGGAAAACTCAGCCAAGGCTACAGGCCCTTGTCGTCGTCGCCACCGCCAGGAAGGGCCGGTGATAATGGGGGAGTGGTCACCGGGGCCGTCGGGCCCTGGAACAGGTTAGCTGGATTTAGCCTTATCTGGATTTAAATTTATGGTGAAAGTAGGAAGGGCTTAATTACATAAATGAAAGAAAGTGTCAATACACAGGACGAAAGCAGAGCTGATCTTATTTTATATAGTCTCTGTCCCTATCCTTCCCCCGTTATTTCTCCTCCCGTTTTTGGCCGTTCCCATCATCATCTTTTTTCAACTGCGTGTCGTCGTCGTCCATCTCCGGAGGAGGCACCCGGTCCACCGTTCCAATCCCCATCCTCAGATACAGAGAGAGAGAGCGACCGTCAATGAACGTTGTTGCGAGTTGGGTAGGTGGTGGGTGTGGATTTTTCGCAGTCTTTCCTCCCTCGTTAGGTGCGCCACAGACTTGACCAAAGAATTGATTTTTACTTTCGGGTTTTGTCGTCCTCCTCGTTCCGTTGCCTCCCCATGATTTTTGATCCCGCTCGAAACGTGAAAACGTATTAAAAAAGAGACCTTTGTCCTCTTCTTCTTCGTCTTCGATCCTCTGTTCACATAGATAGAAAGAAAGAAAGGAAACGGGGGGGGGGCTTTGATTTTTTACAGCTAGGCACCCTCCGTTTTTATGGTCTCGGGTTGATTCGTGTTCCGCCCCCCTCTTTGTTCTTGTTGACCCGGGGTCCTGTCAGTTGCATTTTCCCGTTTACGTACGCATATAAAATTATAAAACCGGGAAGCAACTTGGCAAGTTCTTGTTTTTTTGGTAGTTTCAAGGGAGACCCGATTCGATTCTTCTTACTGTTCCGTGCTCGATATGAAATCTGCATCGAGGGCGTTCTTGCTGTCAAAGGAGGCTCCTCCCACTCGTCCGTTCTTGTTTCGGTTAAATAGTCAAACAGGTGGTGGGTTCGTTCGCATTCGTTGGTGAAAATTCATTTCACTGCGGATTCTTCCCTGTCCCTGACCAGCAGTCCATCTTCGTCTCCTCTTGAATTGGGTCGTTCGTCTCTTCTTTCTGGTTGCGAGTTACCGCCGGAAAGATCTCGCCTTCTGTCTAATCGCCCTTTTGGTTTCATACGTGATCTTGCTTTGCCCGTATTGATTTTGTCGGTCTATGCGATATATCTGGTTCTGGGGGATATTCAGAGTTCCGGAATCTGTCTTTTTTTTATTCTCTTTTCTTGTTTGCCCATCTGAAAGCTTTGAGGTATGAAAGGGAGAAGCGATTTGATGGGGCGCTCGTTTGTGTTGAACACCGGAGCGAGAATTCCGGCTATTGGGTTGGGTACATGGCAGAGCGGCGGTGATCTTTGCGTCGAAGCCGTAAAGATGGCATTGTCAGTGGGGTACCGACACATCGATTGCGCTCATCTTTATGGTAATGAGATTGAAGTTGGAGATGCATTGGCTGAAGCTTTTAAAGGCTCATCACTGAAGAGAGAGGATCTTTTCTTGACATCCAAGCTGTACTGTAGCATGAATTCCACCAATAAGATTGAGAATTATGTTAGAGTATCTCTCAAGAATTTAGGAGTTTCGTACTTAGATCTATATCTTATGCACTGGCCGGATAACTCAGCATTCGGTGATGCAACTGATCCGCCTCTGAAGTTGGGAAGTGAGCATAAGCAGTTTCTCAGTAGGTTGAAGAAATCGTGGAAAGCCATGGAAGGTCTGGTTGAGTTGGGTCTTGTTAGGGCCATCGGTGTCAGCAACTTTAACGTTCAACAGATCAAAGAACTGCTTAAGTTTGCCAAAATTGTTCCTGCAGTCAATCAGGTTGGCCTCCTTGATCTCATATTCTTGAAGACTTATTGTGCATAACTTGTGGTGATCTTGCTTTGCAAAATAATTCCTCATGGTGTGATGCGGTCCGCCCAGATTTCATGTTATCAGTAAATTCATCTGATGACATGCAAAAACAGAACTATAAGGCATAGAAGGTCCGTGATCATTGTCAAGTTGTCACAGACATTATACTACCAATTGGAATGGTTTATGGATAGTGTGGGCTTAAAAGCCAGTGAAGTTACATAGACATACGGCATTATTTGGCAGTTGGTAGGATGTAAGAATTAGTCAAATGCATTTCTATTCTTCACATCATGCTATAAGGTGTCCATTTGCATGATTTATACTGTTTCAAGCTCTTATCACTTTAAGTAGTCATTTAGTCTTCTGCAAAGTTTTGAATATGGAGGAATACATCATTGTTTTGTACAAAAACTGCACTTGAGTAGGGGGTACATATTCTGCACCAAGTTGAATGACGTAGAGCTGTAGATATATTTAGCATCTAAGGACATGTCTGGTTTCAAGTTTGGTGAATATTCTTTATTTCTAGTGGTGCTCTGTATGAGTTAAAATGAGACTGCAGACATCAAGGTGGCAACTCTCTGTTTGGTAGCCCGTTTGATGGTAGGCATCCTGGCAATCCTTGTCCTTTAGAAGCCTCAGAACTGCAATCTCTGATCTCTGCTTCTTACTGATTGCTGGCCTCATATCTGGAGTTTCTTTTGGATTCAATGTCCTCAATAGTCATCTTCAATTGTTTATTTCCTCTAGCACATTAACTGCCAAGTTTATGTCTGAATATCATTGCCATGGGGCACTAAATTGTTCTTATCTTTGAGTTTAATAAGTGGGGCCGGACAGAGGGCACAGCTGTCTGTGTCCTCAAGCCTCCCAAATTCCACTGAGGCCATGACGCTATTCTAGGTTCCTAGGAGAACCACCAAACTAGGGGGCCCCTTGGCATGGAGTTAGAACTGTATATCTTTTAAAGAGCTGATTTAGCAGGCATTTATGGCTGTGAACAAAAACAGTGCGGTTGACTGGCATCATTCTCTCAATATTTTTCTAAGGGATCTCCTGTGGCTCTATTTGGGGCAAAAACCTGTTTGACCTGTTGCGGTTTCAAATCGTGGTCTCAAAATGGATTTTAAGTGACAAAATTGTTTTGTCTTTTGATGAGTTAGAATGGTTTTTCAATTCCATACACCATTCTACTGCAGGCTTTACCGACTTTAATGCATCAATGAGTTCACAAAAAGCTAAAAGTTTAAATTGATGTTTCCCAGGAGAATAATTCCAGTGTTGAATTTGATGAATTAATTCTTAATCTAACAAAACTAAGTTCTCCCTTCCTGCTTTTCAAAACTGAAAATTGATTCCAGAAATCATTGCCGACAAATCTTAAGTTTTATGAATAATATCTGGGAACAATTGAAAAGGCAGAAATAAGGGTTGAACAAAATTCTGTATCTAAGATGTGGTTGTCTATCCACCTATGCCTTGTTTTTCGTTTTTACTCATGTCTAACACATAAATATCATATGTATTTTCTGTTTTCATTTGAAACATCGAATGTTATTTGGCTATGCATCAGTCATAGTAGCCCTGGTAATGCGTTTGTTCTGATGAAAGATTGCATTTTGTTAGGTGGAGCTGCATCCATTCTGGAGGCAAGATGAACTTGTAAAATTTTGTCAGTTAAAAGGCATCCATGTATCTGCTCACACACCTCTCGGCGTACCCAGTTCAAGTCCTGCACCATCAGATAGTGGATCAGGCGGGGAAGATGAACCTGGAACTCCCCGCATATGTTTTAGGAGATCAAGGTCGGTGCATGGGCCTATGCTCAAGCTGTCTGTTGTAGCAGAAATAGCAAATAGACACAAAAAGACTCCTGAGCAGGTTTTTCTTGTGTACTCTTTCTTTGTTCTTTACTTTTATTCCATTTGCTCAATGCATAATCTGAGTCCACTTCCCTTTTCACAGGGGGCAGCTTTCTGTAACCTTCAACTTACTTTGTATACTTGTCAACTATTTCTTACTTTAACCTCATCATTTTGGTCAAACCTTTTTACCCAGATCTTTCCTGAAAAGATTTTGGCTCCTGTCTCCTCCTTAGTTGTTTGTTTAACTAAAACTTTTAATCCTGTGGACATTAAGTAGGGCATTATATCATATGAAGTTTGAGATTCTAACATTTCATTAAGTGCGGAAAGTTAAATGTTTTCTGGGAGACAGGATGGACTGAAGTATGGATAATTATCATGGTTTTGTGATGAAGCACTTTGTAAGAAAAAAAAAGCCCGAGCACCCCTTGGGGCTCTTGACTTAAAAATGGATGGCAGACCACGTTAAATATGGAATCTGGATGTGTGATTAGTTTGATGTTTCTGCAATTTCGTTGGCATTCTCTTGCTAATTGATTGAAAATAAGCCTCATTTTCGGTGTTGTGAAAGGAATCTCCTTTGACCATCAAGGAAATGTTTTGCTCGCTTTATTCCTTTCTTCTATGAAAGTCCTGAGTGCAGTTCTGAAGTGGATGATTAATTGGAAGCTAAGGTTGTTGCTGTATCAGTTCACTCCACACTTAGACATGATTTGACATTGTGATCTTTGATTAAGCAGCATCTATAAGAGAGAAGAATATTGTGTGCTGCCTCCCCAGAGATGTTTTCCATTACCTTTTACTAGAGGAACATCCTACAACCTTATATATGTAGCCCATGGCTTGTAGTTTAGAAGCCAATACAAAACATATTTATTATGGGGAATTGTTATGAAGTTTGTTGAATACTAAATATCCATTGATTGAGTACTTCCTATGTTATGATTCCTCATTGAGAAGTTTTAGTGCATTTCTTCTCTGAAAGGGTCTTAAAAGACTTAATGCTAGAGTTGGGCAATTTCTTTCATCAATACTGTGGTCACTGACTTGCTTAAATTTTCTTGTGGACATTTTGTGGAACTGGCCAATTGCAATATATGGTCACCCTTACTTTTATGAGAAGTCCCTCTCTAAATTAAGAGTGACATGACCCAGCTAAGTTATTCTTGTGTGGAAAACGTTCACGTGGTCTTGGCCTGAGTTAGATGCTAAACTTGTGATATTGGTTCTATTATAAATCCTCAAGGAGTTCCTGAAGTTTTCTGTCTTACGTTTGTAGCTTCTTGTTGCTTTTCAATAATATGGAATTGATAGCACAAAATGACTTAGTTAATAGTTCATTTGCGATGCTCAGATATATGAAGTAGCTAGCTAGTCACAATCTCCATTGTTGCAAAAGATGTGGAAGTTTTGTCGAAGTAGTGGACACAGTATGCTTATGAACACTTGCTTCGAATTCTTCACAGATATTTGTTTAAATTATTCTCAACTTGTCTGTATCATTCTAAATAGATACTAGAGTGATTGATCCATGTTGACTGCACCCCAACAAATGAAGTGAAAAGTTTTAATCCATTTACTTTCGTCCGAATCGCTATCTAATCTCAATTCTTTGGTCCAATTACTGATTCAGGTTATTTTGCGATGGGGACTGCAAAGAGGAACTAGTGTCCTGCCCTGTAGCTTGAATGCCGACCGGATAAAGAAGAACATCGACATCTTCAATTGGTCACTTTCCGATAGTGAGTGGAATCGCCTGAACCAAATCCAACCACAGGTGTGCTTATTTGGGAACGGACTTACGAACAACCTCTTAGACAGCAGCTTTCTTCCTGGGAGTGTTCCTCTTCAGTCAGTGCGGGAGATGGAAGATGATGTGGAATCAAATGTTTGATGTAATCAGTGGTTATGATCGTTTGATTTGTTTGTCATGTAAAAACAAAAGAATGTTGTTTTCTTATTCTGTCAGATTAGATGCCGGGGGGTAAATATTACAGACTGAGATTTTCCAAACAGGAAGAATTTTCATCTACTCATGAAGCATCTGGCAGACATGATGGAAACATGTGATGGTAGGACAATCTATGAACTCGTATTTTTGAACCTTCTGAATTCTCTGCAATTTATAGTTGGGTATTGCTTTGTGTGGAGCAGGTACTAGAATCTGCAGTAAGGATTTGTACCATGGCTGAAAAACAGAACAGTTGCGATGTCATTATTCATCCGGCTACATGTATTTTCAGCAAAATCTTGGCAAATCCAAGGTTGCATTTGGTGCGACAAACGATATAGATGAGTGAGTTATGAAAAAATCAAACTGGAACAATGGTGAAAACACAAGCAGAAATCCATGCATCCAACATTCAGAAAGCTAATCATCAAATGACTTGTGATATAAGTTAACAAGTTCCAGAAATGTATTTTTGCAAGTAGTAGCTTGATAAACAGATAGAAAGGAGGATGACAGTGCTATGATATTTGACTTGGGAAAATCTTGAATACTGATATTAACAAGGAGATCATACAAACAGTAGTTTAATCTTTTTTACGGCATAGGATGATATGACAACATTTATAAGAGCAATCTCACACTTAAGGTTTTGCAATGAAATTAGGAGATAGAATATCATACAAAAGCTAGTGTTCATTGCTTTACTTGGTCCCCGTCAGCAGCAGTGCTTGGTTTCCAGGTCATTCTATGATCCTATGTTGTTTTGGGAGAATAGACTCCATTGTCTTGAGTATAAAAACTTTCTTTTCTGGCTAAACTAACAAATTAATTTATACATATGTGTGTATTACTAGTAAAAGTGCAGACGCACAACGTATATGTGAAAAATCGGCATTTGAAAATTTTTACAAAATTAATTTGTTTCAAACTATTTGAATTATCAATTAATAGAACGACTATGAAGAGAATGTATATATGCACGTTCGAGGAAAGAAAAATATTCCAAGATTTTCATCTGCTAATGTTTTCATAGAATAGAAAATATTAATTTTTTCTATAATTAAAGTATACAAGAGAGATAATAGAGTTAGGATTTGCCGTTGATTTAACCTTTGTAAAATAACCAATATTTTGAGAAAGTTGAAAAAGAATTGTCATCGCTTGAAAATAAGGAGATGTAGAATAGATAATACTTCGTTAATTCTTCCTCGTATTATCGGGCCTCTTCGTCACCGGCGCGCTCGTCCATCCCTGTTTAAATCTCTCCTTAGCCTTTTTGGATTCGGCGATTCGATGATTCACCCTCTTGCAGTTTCCGGGTGATCGATTGCTGGGTGAGTCCGAATTCTCCTTCCGGCTTCAAATAATGTTGATTCCATTCGTTCTTTGATTTCTTGAATCTCTTGAGTTGATGGGATCGGTGTTTTGGTTAGCCGCGAAGGGAAAAACGTCTCCTTTTGCTTTTCTTCTTCCTCTGTTCGTTTCAATTCAAGGCAATCAGCTGTATCGTCGGTGAGCTTCACTTGCCGTGATCAGGCGGATACATGCATGCGGGATAGCGGTAGAGCTAAAGCAATTTCCGGGATGCATCGTGATTATGTGAACAGAGGGCAGTTTCTAAGAAGCCATGAAATCCTTTGAATTTCTTCAAGAAAATGTCTGAGATTTGCTTTGGAGATATCTCCCAGATGCCTGCGTGTTCGAGATGTTTCTTTTAGTGACTTGAGACGACCAAGTCCAACTCGCTTCCTCTTGTAGAGGGTGCGGCACATTGTCTTTCCTAACCGGAATTTTTCGGCAGCTTAGGAAATTAATTCTGCCCAATTCGCTGCTGTGAATAATAAATTTGTCGGGTTTCTGGAAATGTTGCTTTCCTGCAACTTTGCGTTGCAACTGTTGGTTTTCCATTGGGTTTTAGTTGCTGTGCCATGGCATTTTAAACTGAAATGCGTCTTTCTTGCTCGAAGATGGTTCAAAATTGGGTTAGGCATAAGATTGAGATGTCCTTTTATTCTTGATAGGAGTCTCGTGAGAATTATCCCGGTGAAGAGTAAAGATGGCTGGAGCTGCTCCGAATGCAGGGACTACGAGGCGGTTGCCGAGCTGGATGGTGGCGCCACCTGCAAAGGATCAAGCGAGGGAGTCTAGTTGTAGGGACAGTAGCACTGATCAAACAAATGAAGGAGTTTCACCTCAACGGACTAATTCAAAGAGTTTGACAACACAGCCAAAAAGGGCATCCTCGCTTCAGGAAAAGTATTCTTCGAAAGTCGGTGGATTTGGTCTTGTGGAATGTGGTAGGAAGAGAAGGAAAAGAAAGGCGAGCGAACAAGAAGATGGTTCTGATGTCAGTACACATGAAATTGTTGAGGATAAAAAGGAGCGCAGAAGGGGAAGGAGGAAAGCTCAAGATTCAGTTTTTAAAAAAAGAAGGAAAACAAAGAGTCTTGTTGCTGAAGGTGATGAGGAACATGCTACCGTTGCTAGTGATGAGGATGTTGAACTTACTGTTGAAGATCTCATGAGCATTGCTGAAGAGGTAATTTTCTTCGTTTCTTCCCCCAAGAATCTCTTCTTTGCCCATGTTCTAGGATATTTTACACTGTAGGAAGTTGCTAAACAAGTGAATTGGTCATGCTTCTTCTTTCCATTCTATTATTGCAAGGAATTGCATTCCAGACTGTCATATGTGCAGAATATAGGCTGCAGAATCAAGCATATTTTCTTGCAAAGGAGTCATTCAAGGACCTATACTTTTTTGTATGTCTGAATGCTTAAAGAAAAATTGAGAGCATATCAGAAGATGAGACCCTTCTTCAGTGTTGTGCCTAATTAGCTCTGCATCTTTGGTTAGTTCAATAATGTCAGTTCTTTAGGGTCTTTATCCATGGGTCCTGGGCCTCTCGCAATCCTTTTAATGTTGGCTTTTCAAGTGATGTCTCCTTAACGAGTGAGGGCACAAACTCAAATTTAAATTCGCTGTAGTTATCCTCATCTTCAGGGTCCACCAAAACATCTGCATCACCCTTGCAGGACCCATGAATCCTAGCCTCTCTCACTGCATTCCAACAGCATAAATTGCAATTCGACAAGAAACAGAAGATTTTTAAACGTCATGTAATTGAATGAACGAAATTTGGAAGGTTAATGAATGAATGCCTTTTTGCAGATCATTGCATCAAATAAGGATGTTGAGCAGCAAAGACAACACGTTGGAAGATTGGAGACACCAATGAGAGCCAATGTCCAACAATATTCTCTTGATGCCGGTGCTACTCATAATGAAATTCTCGATGATGCAAAGCACACTAAGAACGATTCAACTGGAGTTCCCACCGATGAAGAGACTGTTGTCAGTATCAAGAGAACAGGTGATCCTGCTCAGGATATGCTAGATCTCTTTCTGGGTCCCTGGCTGAGGAAGCCCGTAGAGGAAGAGAAAATGAGTCAATTTGTTGCAGATGAAGTGATTTTGATGCAGGATCAAAAGAAGCAAAGCCACAGCGTTGTTTCTGAAGAAGCTGCATCCCCATTGAAAAAGAAGAGCAGTCTCAAGGACAAAGTGGCAATGTTCTTCTGATGAGTTCTGAAGCTTCAGTGAAGTATTGGATTTTGTAAATCTAACCCCTCCGCTCTGGGGTTGCAAAGATCTCTTGTGTACAGTAATTTGTATCCCGTGTTCAAGTATATATAGTGCTTTTGCAGAAAATGTATATATACTAGCATTGTGGGCTCCGGACACGGAATGAAAGCATTACACAAGAATGTAATTGAGTTATTTTACATATTTGAAGAACGTGACGGTAGATTTTTGCCAGAAGCACCACTTTGAGTAAAACAATATAGTCTGGCATGTCACTGGAAAATTACGTCAACTGAAGAGAATTACAATGGATGATGGAGTGACCCATTTTAGTTATAAGATATGATCGCTGGAAGAAGAATTTATGGAATCATACAGCTTGTTTACTCGTGTGTCAGCAATTGAGGAAGATAACAACAAAAATGACACTGTAGTAGGCAAACACTTGAGCCCTTTATCAGAGAGCGAAGGGGTGATCATGTTTTTGTCACTTTCAAAGAATTAAGCAATGCTTAATCCCTGCGATCTCATTATCAATGGAAAAACTTGGCTGCACGAGCATTCCCCCAGTCCTGTACACAATCAGCCCTTCTCTCACTTGCAGAGTGCCTCCCATTGCCGTCAGCACAAGTAGTGAAGAAGACAATGGAACGTGCACAGATGAACAAAATTGCACACATGCATGCATAATCGCCGTCCACTCTGCTCATAGGCTATATCTCCAGCCAAAGTGTCATAAGAAAAACCAACTTTAATGTCCACCCTGGGGTGCCCTAACTCCAACTGCCCAAAGGAGAAGCTTCCTTCTTTGTGCTAACAGCATTGGCATGCGATGCATGTTTGGTCCGTCTGCAATTGCAAAAGCAATATCCCATTAGATCCCTGTCCTTGAACCAACAACACGTAAAAAACTACTTGAATGATTCGTTTATCAACCAACCTTGGAAAAGAATAATGTCATACTGAAGTCGCCAACAACTCCGAGGCTGTTCCTTCTATATTTGTTTAGAGTAGGGGAAGATAAAGAATTTATGTGAATGACACATGGATGCATAATCGCTGTCCCACATGCTCATAGGTTATTTCTCTGGTCAAGGCATCGTAACAATAATCCACTTCAAAGTCTTCCTTGGCATCGCCCAGACTCCAACCGCCCAAAGTAGAAGCTTCATTCTTTGTGCTAGCATCATTGGCATGCGACACATGTTTGCCTGGTCTGCAATTGCAAAACCAATATCCTGTTGGATTCCTGTCCTTGTACCAACTATATGTTAAAAACTACTTGAACGACTTGTATATCAACCAACCTTTGAAACGAAAAATATCGTACTGAAGTTGCCAACTTTCCAAGGCTTGTTCCTTTTGTATTTGTCTAGAGTAGGTGAAGAGAAAGAATCGATGTGACTTGAGTGATTTGATCATTGAATGGGCTGCAGATGCAGAATCCTCAGTCATATGTACCCTAGGGGTTCCACAATTCCCAGACAGAGAAATTGGAGAGAGAGATGTATCTGATGTAGTTCCTTCATCAAATCAGCTACAGTCATGGCAAGACAAAAGTAGCTGAAACGAAAATACTTAGCATCTTCAGCATTAGAGTGACAAGATTTGCATTCAACATACATGCAATTCACCAGGACAGTGATCCCATCAACACTGGTCAATAATTTTCTTGTCACAAAGAGAACAGGAGTGCATGATACTAAATATAAGTCGTCGGAATTTGAGAAACACGTTGTCGAAACCTGGTGTGGTGGGAAACCAAATATCGAGATAAAAAAATGAAATTAGCTACCTGTCGTGCCAAGTTGAATGGCGTTTTGTGATAGCCGCTGGAGCACAATCTTCTCTCTGAAGATAGTGAGGTAGTAAGCGTAAACAAACAAGTAAGATTCAAGCCATCATCTGCAGGAAGTAAACATGGGACATGTCTTACATAACTGGAAAAGAAACTTACTTGTACTCTACAACGAAGCCATGCTTCCAAAAGAACAGCTTAAATAAATTTGCCCCATGTTGACAACATCAGGTCAAATTATCTTCAATCAGGTATCATTTCCTGCTTCGACGACTCATATATTTAATCTTTCTCATGGCAGTCACCAATTCCTCTTGCCAATTGTTAGCATTTCTGTCCCAAGATGAAAACCCCCTTGTTTTTAAATCAACCAAAAGTGTTTCAGCATTAACTGCACTACCCTTGGTAGAAATGGCATTTATAAGAGTAGTGTATGTCGTACAGTTTGGTAGGAGACCCTGATTTTTCATCTCCTCATATAACTCGACTGCAGAAATCACATCACCACCAGCACAGAGGCCTTTAATAAGAACATTGTAGGTGACAACATCCAGCCTTATGCCAGAGTGTTCCATGATACTCCTTAACTTCAAGGCCCCTTCAATATCGAAATTTTCACACGCCATATGCATCAGAGTAGTGAAGGTGGCAGGAGTAGGGATGAGACGCATCCCAATCATGTGATGAAGGACTAGCTTTGCTTCCTCAAACTTCCCACAGTGCGCAAGTCCTCTAACTATTGCACTTTCGGCAACATCAGGAGTAACAACACCAAGTTCCTTCATCTCATCCTTTAACTTGAATGCTGCTCGTACATTCCCTACTTTACACATGCCACTTACTAGACGTATATATTGCTTGTAAGAAGGAAAATACCCCTTTTTCAGCATTTCATGCATAATAGTGCAGGAAGCATTAAAATCGGACTTCTTGTGCAGACCATTGACAATGGATCGGTACGTATCAAGGTCATCATACCCAAGAATAATCATCACATCAAACATATCAAGTGCCAATCCCATCTGACCACGTTCACAGCACTTGCTTATAAGCATATTGAACGTAAGTCGATCAGGTATGATGCCCTCAACTATCATCTTTTTCAAAACTTTAATTCCAATTTCCAGAAGACCTGACTTGCAAAGACCAAGAATCAGAGAATGCCATGTCCACTTGTCAGGCTTAAAACCTTTATCGGTGATTAATTTGTGTATTCTAAGGCACATCCCCAGTTCCCTTTTCTTTGAGTACCCATGCAAGAGAATATTGTACGTGGCCAAATTTGGAGATAGATTGTTTCTCCTCATCATTGAAACACAATCAATTGCCTTCCCCATTTTTCCCATCCTTGAATATCCATCTAACATCACATTGAAAACAATTGTGTCAAGGAGGAAACCGCTTTTTAACATCTCTTCATAGTAATAGGAAGCCATTTTTCCTTGCCCTTCCTTGAAAAGAGCATCAATCAGGCACGTATACAAGACCATGTATGGGAGAGAAATTCCCAATCTAACAGCTGACTGAAGTAGAATAATGGCAGCAACTATCCTGCCCTTCCTGCAAAAACCAGCAATAAGACTTGAATATGTGTGATTGTCGGGCAGCACACCATTCTTCACCATTCCATGATAAAGAGCCAATGCTTCCTGAAGATTTCCACCTTCACACAACTCTTGTATCAATGAGTTGTAGACTAGAGTATCTGCAGAAGATGGTATAAGTCCGACTTTAATAAGAAGTTTCTTTGCTTCTTCCGCATGTCCTGCTTTGCACAGTCCTTTGAGGAGACTCGCATAAGTAAAAGGGCTCGGGGGATATCCAGATTTGATCATTTCATCACAAAATGAAAATGCTTTCATCCAATGTCCCTTCATTGCATGTCCATTGATCAGACAATCGAAAGACACAGAATCGGGATCTAGACCGATGCGTCGCATATGCTGCATGAAGCACTCTGCCTCTTCCATTTTTCCACTTCTGCAAAGAGAAGCAATTAGGGTAGCACATGTTAAATGGTCTGCTTCGTAGCCACAACAGTTCATTACTGCATACAGTCTCAATCCCTCCATGACATTTCCCTGTTTGCAAAAATAGTGTATAAGTGTTTGAAAAATGACACTATTTGGTAGAATCTTTGATCTATACATCTTAGAGATGATCTCCTTTGCAATCTTTATTTTCCCAACCCGGCATAATCCACTCACGAGCGCTGAATACGTAAGTAAATCAGGGATTAAACCATCTCTTAGCATCTCCTCAAACAATTCAATAGCTTCAGCAAGCAATCCTTTCCTGCAAAATCCATCAATCAACATAGTATATGGAATCTGATCAACAATAATACCATTCCTTCTCATCTGACCAAGACAACTCTTTGCCATACTGAATTGTGCGTGCTTGGATAAACCATTCAAAAGAGCCCCATAACAAGTTTCATTAGGCGTCAACCCTTCTTTTTCCATCTTCATCAGAACATTCATTGCTTCTTGAAATTTTTCTTCTTGGCAAAGCCCATCAATCAAAGCAGTGTAAGTAATACAATTAGGAGAAAGATTAGAACTGGACATTTCATCCAGAATACGAGTAGCAATTGCAGTCTTCCCCTCCCTGACAAACCCATGGATAAGAGTATTGTAAGTGACTGCATTAGGGTCTATCAACATCTTCCTCATCTTTTTCAATAGTAAATAGCCCTTTGAACTCATATTTTTCCTACACAAACCATCGATAAGTATGTTAAATGTGAAGACATCTGCTTTAATACCCTTGCCATCCATATATTCAATAAGCTGAAGAGCCATTTTATGCATTCCCTTTTTGCAATACCAATTGAGGAGAGTGTTGTAAGTAACAATGGTAGGGTGACAACCACTTTCTTCCATCTTTCTCAATAGCAAACCGGCTTTCTTTAGCTTGCCCTCTGCACACAGCTCATTGATCAAGATATTGAAAGTTGCAACATCAGGACGAATTCCATTCTCAAGCATATCACTGAAGAATGACCATACCGACCCACCCGCTTGGTCTTTTGTCATTGCAGCCAAGACCTTATTGCAAGTACCAACTGAAGGCTTAAATCCCCTACAAATAATCAAATAGAAGATCTGCAGAGCATCTCCAATCATTCCCTCTCCAAGATAAACCCTCATGAGAATGTCAAAAACTGAAGGATTAGAGTTACAAAGAGGATACGTGTCCATTAAGGTAATAAATACCGAGCGTGGACCCTGACCCATCTGCGTTAACTGTCTCAAAATCGATTTTGCAGAGTCATGCATCCTAGCTCTGACAAGTATATGAGCCGTTACAGACAAAATATGAGTGAGATGGCCAAACTCCAGGCCAGGTTGTTTCATGACCCAGTTGAGGAACCTCAGCGCCAGCCTCCCATGAACCGGTCTCAGCGCAGCCAACCTATATGCCATGTAGTTCAACGATTCCCAGCGGTCTATAGTTAGAAAAGTGTATATACTCCTCTCCATATCTCTCCCTGATATTTCAATTTCCAGTGAGAAAAGAATTAGTCACACACCCCGAGTCCATGCACAAAATGACAGCAAACCAGTGAACTCACCGAAAGCCGATATTTTGCTCAGGTCCCTGTTCTTGCCATTGTGAGCCCATCTCCTTCGTATACATCCAGAGACCTCCGGGAAAGGACGTGCTCTGAACGTCGCTCCGTTAGCGAGAGACCCGGAGAACCTCTTGGCAGTTGAACAGCGCAGGCTCAGAGGCGATGGCATCAGTAAGCTAGAACTGGAGCACGAGCACTACCATCTTCGGACAAGGTTCTATATTGACGCCAGCAACGGACTAGCACGGGTACCCTGCAATACACAAAAACGAACGCTTAGCGCGAAACCCGAAAGGGAAACCATGCGCAGCCCGGAAGCACCCGGGAGGCTCATTGAGGCATTTCGTCAAACACGCGGTGGGAATTCCAGACCTGCGCGAGGCACCAACTACAACACAGTAGAGAGAGAGAGAGAGCTCACTCACTCTGTTCCATGATGCAGCATAGGAGTTGAAAGCTTTGGTAGATGATTGTGCTCCTACATATGATATGGCCATTTGTAAAGATTGCATCTTTATAGCTTCCGCAGTAAGTATTTTCGATGGGTAAAAGGGATGAGACATTCTAACCTATTTCAAAATTATAAGTGGACATTAAAATGAAAATTGAGCGTAAAATGAAATTACTTGGCTCTTATATTAAATTTCAAATTGCGTCATAAATTAAAAGGTGACTGAATTGTTTAGTTCAATGGAGGAAGATTATATATTTAAGTATTTCTAAGTCTCGTCAATTTGGTATTTTAAGAGCACAAGAATTCCGGTGAGAATGTTTGGTACTTGGACCCTCCAGTGCAACATTCCTCAATCCATTCGAACTTAAAAACCTCGTTTAGTTGTTTAATTTTGGGCTCAACTTGAAATCCAATAAAAATTCCGTAAGTACATACATCCCCTCGTTCTCGATTTTGTGACTATAATCCATGCTTAGATCTTATGTTTATTCTATTTTTTTTTTCTTTTTTGAAAGAGAGCGATGCATAATGATCACTTTTGCCGTACCTCAAATGTAACATTATAAATACATCAGCAATTTGGTGACGATAATATATGCTCAAATTTAATCATTTATTTTTTTTTTCTTTAAAAGAGCGTGATACTATCATATTTTCAATATAACATAAAATATTATCACATCCAATTATCATTAAATATGACAAAATCGTAACACGTTGTACGATTGATTTACAACATCATTGCAAATCATGGTAATCAATTGATATAATTTCCAAAATACCTATATGAGAAGACATTCTACGAAGTCTCAAAAAAGCAAAAACAGAGGGGAGACAAATGAAAATAAAATGGACTAAGTTGCAAAATTCCTGCACTTAGCCAAAATGGAGAGGAGAGGTGCTGAGTATTAGAAAATACGCAGAGAGGAGAGAAGAGCTCAGATAGAGAGAGAGAGAGAGAGACTGGAGCTCCATTGCTTAAACCTCGTACCTCGAATCGCACTGTCCGGACCGCATTCTGTACGTATCTCTCCTCCCTCCTCTTCCCTTCCCTTCCCTTCCCTTCTTCCGATTGTGTGTGGGTTCGCGGCCGTCCGGAGCTCGCCGCGAGTGGAGGTTAGGGTTTGCGTCTCTTCCCGTCGGCGAAAAATCCTCTCTTTCGAATTCGCGCGATTGACGCCATTTTCGTTGCTTGCTGTCGTTGTCTGAAATCGGGCCGAGGCCAATTCTAGATGGGCTCGTTCTGTTTCTCGAGTGCGGTTCCGAATTGCGCGTCAGGACGAGTGAATTTCAGCTGCTTCTGGGTGAATGCCGGAGGAGGGGGTTCCGCATGTTGATTTAGGTGGGATTTATCCGATCTGTTTGATTGAGCACGGTTGTTCTCTCGGTATTTTTTGTCAGGTCTGGGGTCTTGCGCTGTTCAATCTGCCTGGGAGAGAGTCCGGGGCGCGATGACGGGTACGTATCTAGGGAAAGGCGCTCCTTCGAACGGGACTGTCTATGTGTGTAATTTGCCGGAGGGAACCGATGAGAACATGCTGGCCGAACACTTTGGAACTATTGGGTTGCTTAAGGTATGGAGGCTTATGGGCTACTTTATCGTCTGAATATGAATTCAAGTTGTCTTTTGTTCGGTTGCTAGAATTTACTTTAAATTTTAGGGTTTGTTCCCATAGTATAATTGACAGAAAAGATAGCTCTTTTATCTTTTGTTTTTTCTCCGTTGTTCATTTTCCTGTTCGCCTTTGTTCCCCATGCTTCGTAGAAAGACAAGCGTACGGGTCGTCCAAAGATTTGGCTCTACAGAGACAAGGAGACGAATGAGCCAAAGGGAGATGCTACTGTGACATATGAGGATCCTCATGCCGCATCTGCTGCTGTTGAGTGGTTCAACAACAAGGATTTCCATGGAAGTATCATCGAAGTTCAAATGGCAGATACTAAAAGCAAAGATGGCAATGATGCTGGTAATTTTGTTGACACGGAGGAAATCGTCAAGGATGCAAATGACGGTGTGGAAACGGGTAGAGGTCGGGGAGATGTTCCTGGGAAGGCATGGAAACAAGAGGGAGATTGGTTGTGCCCGAATACAAGGTCTGTGATGTGACATTGGTGAGCAACCCTTGCTTTTTGAACCGTTTTGCTGTTTCTTTTATGGGTATGATCAGGTTGGAATGGAAAAGCTCCTAATATTTTGTTCTGCTAGCAGCTGTTCCAATGTAAATTTTGCATTTCGTGGTGTCTGCAATCGATGTGGAAGTGCACGGCCTGCTGGTGCCTCAGGTGGTGCTTCACGGGGTGCAGGTCGTGGAAAAGGGCGCGGTGGCAATGATTCCGCGGGCACTGGTCGTCCAGCTGGTGCTCCCACTGGACTTTTTGGTCCAAATGATTGGAACTGTCCAATGTAAGATCACATCATATGCGTAAGTTTCCACTTAATTTCAGTTCTTATATTTAGTGAGCATTTTTATATCTGCCATAGGACATAAGCTTTGTCTTGCAGCTTAGTCCTATGCTTGAACTCTTTTCTCATACTAACCAGAAAAGTTTCACTGAGTGACAGACAAGGTGGAAAGAGAGAATGAATCCGGTGGTTAGTAGTACTTTTGGGTTGATAGGGAGGAAGCTGGAAAAGTTATTTGGTTTGCCCTGCCCTGTTAGTATAGCTTGGTAGCTTTGAGCTTTTTAAAGTTAACTATTAGCCACCTGCGCATCTAAAAAATGGGTGTGATTCTCTAAAGTCTGCTAGATAAATAGGCATTGGCAGGATTTCTAATGGCAGTCAATCACGCGTTACATTGGAGTATAACATGGCTTCTACTGGAACTGGATGTCTGTGATCAGTTGTGGATATGACAGTTGAAATTTGCCTTTTTCCAAATAATTTCATGCTAAAATAAACATAGATAATATTTCTCTTTATTTCATTTGCAAATAATTGAAATAGTATGTGGTGAAGCTGACAGCCAGCCTCTTCATCAGTTCATTTGTCTCATTATGCCTTTGCCGAAATGTGCTGTTAGAGTCCTACAGTAATACGTGGAACAATTTAAATTGGTACATACTGATTTTTGTTTTCAGATCTAATGAGCTGATATAGTAGGCGCTGCATTTTATTTCAAATCTGGTATATTAAAATAATTGTTTTAATACACTATGCAGTGGCATGTGCCTCACTATATTTCTCCCTTCTTTTTCTCTTTCCAGGTGTGGCAATATAAACTGGGCAAAGCGTACGAAATGCAACATTTGTAACACCAATAAACCTGGTCATAACGAGGGCGGTGTAAGGTACCTGAGAGTGATCTTTTGGATTTGTGAAACTATCTATAATTCTACTGATAGATTAGGTATTTGAAGCCAAAGCATTCATATAAGGGCTATAATATTTCCTGAGTGATCCTTTGTGCATTCTAGAGAGCTGCTTGTGCAATGATAGATGCCCCTTTGTTTAAATAAATGTTTAAGAGCTTTAAGGAACGAGGAGTTTTCTTGTGCTGCCATTTGGTTGAATGTGTACATGTATATTGGAGTGCTTACCATGTGTATACATTACATGAACTGGGACTAAGTAGCATGATGATTAACCGTCGCAGAATATGAGAGAGCACAACAGAGAGAATATATTAAATTTTCTGTCCCAATCATATGTTTTGGAAAAGAAATGTCAAAATTTTCGTCTTTTTAACAAAATTCTTGGAAGATTAATTATCCGGATGGCTTTTGATAGGAAAAAAAGAAACTGCACTTCCAATATTAGACATATGAACACCATTGGATAGATAGACCATTCTTTAATCTTGGCTTTTGTTGTCAAGTCTCCCTTCCTCCCTCCCTCTCCAGGTGATGAAAGTGCATCGAAGCACTTGTAGAATTTGAAACTTGGAAAGCCATTCTTGTTGTTTCTCTTAGTATTGCTTTCACATTGCTGTTGTTTTTTGGTATTTATATATAGAGGTGGACGTGGGGGAGGTTACAAGGAACTTGATGAAGAGGAACTCGAGGAAACGAAGCGAAGGCGGAAGGAGGCCGAAGAGGTGATACTCATTTCAAGTCTCTTTAGTAGAAATTGCCTAGAACAGTGCTGAAAAAGGACTCTGTTTAAAATAATATCAGGATGATGGTGAGATGTATGATGAGTTTGGCAATCTCAAGAAGAAGTTTCGTGCTAAAACACAACAAGCTGAAGCTGCACGAGGGATTCCCGGTGCTGGGCGTGCAGGATGGGATGTCGAAGAGCTAGGTGATTCTTCACTTGAACAGTCCTTAACTTTAGGAATGCCTGATGTGCATCTGTTCTGCTGTTTTCTTTAAAAGAGTACCTTATATGCATGTTGCAGGTAGATCAAGACTCCCTGTAACCAAATGAACTACCCTTCTTTTAATTGTTCACTGGTAGTCATTATTTCTTGTAACTGATTTATATGTTCCCCATCATGGTTCCAGTTTCTTCTTGTCCTTCCCTTTTACTCTTTCCTTTGTTTGTTTGGCCTTTATATTTAAATTGAATCTTTTGCAGGGGAGCTTTAGCAGCCTATTGTCTTTTGTAATCACCACATAGCTCCCTGAAATGTTGAGATGCTAGGTTAATTGATGAGGATTAAATCATTAAACACGAAGTCCCCTGTTTATTTGTAATTTGGGCATATTCTCTCTTTTCTTCTTTGAAGTTAAATGTGAAATGTTATGTTGCAGGTGTGGCTGATAGAGATAGACGAGAAAGGAGCAGAGATAGAGGAAGGGAATGGGATGATCGGGACAGTGGCAAGAACAGAGAACGTGATCATAGGGACAGACCGCGTAGCCGTAGCAGAGACAGGGATCGAGGAAGAGATAGAGACTATGATCCCTACGATAGAGAGAGAGAATATGGGCGGGACAGGGATCGCGACAGGGATCGAGGCAGATACCGCCACTGAGTGCAGAAGCGGCCAGTTTCCCGGCATTTTTTATGCTAGAGCATTAGTTGCTTGACCGAGTCTCATTTCAAACTCAGAACCTAAATTAGCTGGATCGCCTTTTTTGCCTTTCCTCTTTATTTAATTTCCAAAGGGTCATTTTATAGGAAGATGCGACTCTTAACTCCACCACTAGGGAGGAATTCTGTTCGCAAACTATTCTACAATTCGTTCTTCTCCAATTCAGGTATTCACTTGTTCGGTTATGTCACGAAACTTAGGTCGCTTGGTTTTCAACGGCAAACTGCCTTCTTTATCTCAAATTCTTTGCTGAGTCCTTGAGCATAGCATGTTTGGCGTTGCTGTCGATCCCTCAATCTCCATTCATCTTGCGATGCACAACTTCGCGATCCGAGCTTTGTTGCCTTGGCGCTTTGATGTTTGTGAATAGCGTGTCCGATCACCTGACCCATCAAAGAAACTCGGGCTTCATGTTTTGGCAACTTATGGAGGGGAGAGTAAACGAAAGGAAATTGCAATTTCTCTCATTTGGTTGGATATGCAATAAATATTCATAGAACGGAAATGATAATGAAGGAAAATAAGTATAGTATGATCTGCACCTTGTGGGTTGAACCACTTGTCACCGCACTTTTCGGAAAAGAAATGACTAACTATATGTATACCGATATTGACTTTACATTGCGAAAAGGTTTCTATTATGCACAAATGCTGAATCTTCTTTTTTTTTTTCCGAAAGTATATTGAGTCTCTCGAAAGTTTAGCTTTCACATGCGTACCATTAACAGTAGAAAAAAGTACGGATCTTTCTCGTGGCCCGACTTGAGTGGCGCATGCATTTAGCGACGAGGAACCAACTGGAATCCAGAGAAGAAGAAATTCACTTTGAAAATTGCACAATTGCTTATTCATACACAGATGAAGAAGATTTGTCGGGTCAGACAACTTTAGAACTACGATGCCTACTCTGTCCCCCAAAGCTCGTTTCCATAATTCGATGATATGTGATGCTAAAGAAAGAACAATATAAAGCTCTCGTTCTTGACTCGCTAATCTATTTTTAACCCAAATAGCCTACTAATAAACACTAGGGGTCAAAACACCTAAAAGCGGGGTGTTGACTAATCCCAGTGATAGTTAGATTATGAGCTATAAGCTAAGGGGAGAGGGAACCCCAATGTGTACAAAAATTAGGAGGTTCACTCTACAATGTCAATGGAAAATGTCGTTAAAGCACAGTTGATCTCTCACCGTAAGGAAGCTATCTCCGATCTTGAGCTCTCCTCGATCCATTTGGTAACCTGCCAGAACTAGCAGCACTCTGACCTTCTGCGTCCAAGTTTTTCTCCTCTCGTCATTCCACGACTTCTGCTTTCAATGCAGAAAAGAGAAGCTATCTCTGATCATGAGCTCTCCTCGATCCAGTTGGTATCCTGCCAGAATTAGCAGCACTTCGGCCTTTGGCATCCACGTTTTTCTCTTCTCTGTCATCGTCACCTGACTTCTGCTTTCGCTGCAGCTCCTCCACATACCGTCGCCACAATGCTTCTCTCTCTTTTCTTGGCATCTTGTTGTACCTTGGGTCGGGCTTTAGAAGCCGCTTAGCTGTTGACCACGAGTTAACCATTGTTTTCCCATCTTCCATTTCCCGTGAAGCTGCCTCCAAAGTAATAACTTCTGAGAGGAGAGCTCTGAACTCGTTCGAACATCGCTGTGATAAAAACAAAGTTGCCAAAGGAAATGAAAATCAGCTCATGCATATCATGTATCGAAGGACTTCCTGGTCAAATAACTGCGGTATGACCGAGAATCATTTCTAGTGGCCGGACCTAACAATAGCAGCCTCAATGTCGACCAACTCCAAATCGTAAATGGTGACTAGTCTTATCAACGCAGGTCCCAAGGGAGTTCAGCAATTTGGTTTTAGTATGTAAACAAGCTAGAACATAAAAAAATTTCCCCCTCTCAATTGTTAAAAATCTCCATAACTAACCATCTAATTGCACCTGCCTTTATTCACGAGTTCTTTCCAGTTTTGTTTCGTGTAGGTAATATTTCTGCCCCTCAGGTCATTAGTATTTGTCACATCTTGATGAGTACTGGATATACTTCTAGCAGACTCCAACAATGCATATAAGATTTCTGAATGATCATTGACAGATAAAGCCAATACATTTCCGCCGGAAGCTATCATGGTTCTCAAACGTATCATATCTGCATCAAGTCTGACTTTCAAGTTCAGAACCCTGCCCCTGGATCAGGAAGTTGGACTTGGGGTATGGTGGCTACCATAGGGTCACAACGTAGGGTAGGTGAAAAGATGCATCACGTGGTAGCCATTGCAGGATATAGGATGGAGGGTCAAACTTAATTGCTACTAAAAAATTATACAAAAGAGAATTGCAAAATTACCTCGTGCAGAAGCTTGATGTGCTCCCTGAAGAGTTTCTCTGTGTCAGCTGGATCCAAATCAGGATTACTCGCACGTCCTTGAGGATCTTTGTCAATTTTAACTTTTGACTCTGTCCAGGAAGCCTATTTACATGATCAGAACATGACAGAAGTTAATAACAAATCACAAATTTATGTAGTTTTCCTAGACGCAGCTATGTCTTTAATCCTAATAGGAAGAGTGAGATGCGTAATACCCCTTGTTAATAACAAGCAAACAGGAAGAAAGAGGCACGAATCCCAGATGCAAGTAATGAGCATAACTGCCTACCTGCTAGCTTGAGTTGGGCAAGCATGGAAACCTGCTGTCAACTCTCTCTCTCTCTCTTTCTATCCCTCCCCCTCCCCCCTTCTCCATAACTATGCACACAGTTGTTCTAGGTAGCAGCCATCATGCAACTATGCAAGATTGCCATTTATACATATGGAAAGGCCAAGGAGTTCGGTTAAAGAGTTGAAGTTCACTGCATCAAGTAGAATTACATCCACAGACTAAGCAAATAAGTTAGGACTGAATTATATTCCTCAAAGGAAGAAATGCTATTTTGCTCATACATCAGTATGAGTAATCATTGATCATATTGTTAGATGTTAAGTGCAAGGCCACGCACACAAATATGGCAGATCAAATAACTAAGACTTTCTCAGCAAAGATGCATCAAGTCCTAGGGTAATACAACAAAAATTAAGTGGACGTCTGATATTAACAGAGCTTTCATCCATTCATGGTTAAAGTTCCAACCCACCAAGCACACATGAAGGTCTAAAGCAATTCCTCCTTAATAACTAAAAGGAATGGCTGAAGTATTAAAGTGTTCACAGCCACAGGTTCAGGCCCCACATTTGTCAACCCCATTATACCCACGAAAACGTGTCATCAATTCCTCTTAAGAAAAAGAAAGGCCTTATCCCATTTCAAGTTGACTTTTCTCAACGCTTATGATGTGTAGATGGCCAAGACATCCAGTCATCACTATTGAAGGGAACTAATAGTAATTACCAACCTGAGGGTCCTTGATTGTTTCAACAAGCAATGCTTGAAAAGATGCAATTGACTCTTTCCTGCGTATTTTCACTCGTACCCTCTCCATTTCTTGTTCTTCTCTTTCCTTCCGTTTTCGCAATTCTCTTTCCCTTTCCTTCAGCTTCTCCTGCAAAGAAGAATAGACCAAAAAGCTTAAACCTTGATGTACATATATTTGAGGCACCAATGTCTCAAGCAAACATGAGAATACAAGCATGCACACAATTCAGGAGAGAGAGCTGTTAAAAGACCACTAACAACTAAGTTTTCTCCCTACAAGAATTCCCACATTGCAATCTCTCTTTTTGACAAGTAAAATAAATTGAATTAGAGGAGCACCAAGGAGTCGCCACCGTGTATAAAACAAGCTAAAACGATAGGCTCAAATACATGACCTTTATTCTATTATGTTAACAAGCATTTCTAAGAAGAAGAAGAAGCAGCTACAATGATTATCGATCATTTGCAGATCAACCACAAAGGGGAGAGTAGCCTAATGGTTTCTTTTTTGTTTGATCCCTCTTTAGTTACAGTGTACTGAAATAGGACATCATCATTTTTTCTACCTTACAAATATGACATTCTCTGAGTATTTACAATATCAACTGCCGTTCCTATTTTGGCAAAGTCTATTTTCCGGGATTTTAGCCTTGGTTAGAAATTCACAATGGTCTATGATATAAGTGTAACTGGTAGTCCATAATCCTAAATGTTATCAGAACGTAGGAAATCAATCAGAAAATCCCCTGCATTCTATAAAAAGAAAAGTGAACATCTAGGAATGCAAGATTTAGAGAGTATATCCTGAAAAAAAAGAAAAAAAAATTGCATTCAGAGAGAGAGAGAGAAAGAGGTCCTTCTAAAATAACATAAGAATATATACCTGCTCTTCCCTCTTAGCTTTTGCCTCCTTTTCTTCTCTGTCTTCCACAGCCTTCAATTCAGCTATATACTCATTGAACAAGGCCTCCCTGTCTTCATGCTTCACTGACTTGTATCTTGGGTCATCCCTGAGACTATCCTTTACCTACAACAAGAAAGAAAAGTACATACAAATTTTAATTTTATGCATAAATTAAAGAAGCTGCAAGATTAATACTTATGTACTCACATCATTACACCAACTACCACATGCTTCTTGACATTTTACAAACCATGAAGAGACGCTCATTGATTATGCAGCTACATTATTACCTCAGGTATTGTCCAGTTCTAACTTCAGCTAAGAAGAAAAAAGTAAAAAATTAAAAATAATAAAATTAAATAATGCAATTAGCCCGCTGAATAATTTCCTTTTCAATTTTTTTATTTTTATTTTTATTTTTTTCAGAATAGTGAAGAAATGAATATAATGCAAGGACAAAGCATTTTCAGAAATCAAACAGAGCTTAGTCAAAGGCCACCCAGAAAAGAGAAGGATCATGTGATGTGGATTATTGTTCGTAGCAAGGTACAGAATTCACGCAGGATGGGCATCTTTATTCTTTACATATTTGTTCCAGCCCCATAAAAAACGTGAAGAAAAAATAACATGCGTGTAGCCACTGATAACTCCACAGGTCATTTATCTCAAGTCTGCAAGTCTAAATAAGTTCAGGGAAGAATCTTCAACTGGAAAGATGTAAAGTTAAGTGTTGCCTCTACCCTGGACCAACGGGAATTGACAGTTATATCTCCTCTATCTCGAAGCAAGGATTTAAAACTAGAAGTGGCAGCAGCGCGCATTGCTTGAGCCCTTTCTTCAGCAGCCTTTTTTAAAGGGAGGACCCTACAAGTCAAGCAGAAACTTTTTGCAATCAGATATCATATATATGAGACAAAAAATAAGGAACATTTATTTTGCAAACGAGAAAGCTTGGAGGGCTAAAGAACACACCAAAGGAATCTGAGAATCTGGTCACTAGCCTACTACTTGCTGACTCATTTGGCTTTCAATGGTTATCATAAAAGTGACTTGCTCTCTAAAAAACAGTGCAACATGAAGCATAAGAATAACTGTCAAAGGAAATTATAAGTTAATCCAATATCTCACAGACTCAATATTAAAAACTATAACACCATAATCTCTCAAACATCTGAACAGACAAAACTGGCAACTTTCGCACAAATGTATTAGCAGCCGTCATTAACTTAGTTTTGTTACAAGAATGATAAAGCATTCTTTGACTACAACGACGGACACAATTATAAAGAAGAGAAAAGAAAAACTGTAATAAACCTGATGAGAGAATGCTCTAACTGTACAATTTGTATCTTTGCTCTTATGAGTATCCATAGCCCAAAAGTGTCTTAATGACCACAACCAGATGTATTTGACGACTGACTGATACCAACAAGCTACGTTTTCAGACTCAGGGACACAAGCAATCCTTAGGAATAGAAGTTTTCCTCCAGGCCAACTTATCAAGAAGAGACCGAAAAAAACGAAAACAGCTACCATCGAACAAAATATCAAGTTAATAAAACAGTGCAGAGAAGGAAAAGACCTTAACAAAGACCAAATGGTTTTCTACATCCAGGCTCATTCTATTCTCCATTCATTTGGCTTTGCCAATAAATTGACTTCTAAAATTGATGAACATGGGACAGCTAAAGTAGCTACTTATTCATGAAAGAGGCATCTTCCAGAGTGAAATATCTAGAGCAAGAAACTGTAGCCTGAACAAGTTATCAGTAACCATCTTAAATTTCTCTAAATGAGCATAAATGATTAAAAATGATAACCGCTTCTGATTGGCCCTATATTCTCTACATGTTCAGTGTGTTGAAGATGAAATATCTCACTGAATTGTGCTATTTGACAGACTGAACTGGCACCTCCCTTGGAATACTGTTATTGACTTAACTATAAAGTGTTTGGAGTTGTTCAAGCAAGATCATAAATAATTATGCAGACCAGACAATACATCAACTGCACATTTTTTAACGCTCAATCAGAATATTTGCCACTAAGCAACTTCTACCTGCAGTAAGTTAATTTTGCAGTATCATCAATGACACAAGGCCAATCTTTTAACTGAATCGATGACCATGACATAAGTAGATGGTTCATAAGAAGATAAATGGAGATCAAGTGATCAGCATCCAAAAATATAGTGACTTGCAAAGAAAAGCATATTCTCGCATTGATGAGAACCTAAGGTACCTTTCATTCAATAAATTCTCTCGATCTTTCCGATCCAAGGCCTCAAACCGTGGATCGTTGCCCCATTTCTTTCTAAAAGTGTAATAGTCAGTTGTGTGATCAATATCCTGCACGATAAAAATGTTTAAGCAGTTAACACAACCCACAGAACCAAAATGATGAATAACCCACCGTTTGAAGGTATATATGGAACCTGTGATGCCTCCTCCAGTAGCTGTTTAAATCGCTCTATAGCAGCCTTCTGTGCTGCACGCTTTTCCTTGCGCTCCTCCTCAGCACGTGTCTTCACATAGTGTTCGAATAATGATCTTCTAGCAGAGTAACTCGGTATAGCCTGCAACATGAATTCCATCAACAATTAAAGTGAGAAATGAATGAGTGAGTGCAATGATGAGCCTTTTCAAAAAGATAAAGAGATAAATATGCCAATAAACACTGAGCATGCCATATTGCCAGTTGATGTGTCAGATTCTTCAAGCATAAACAGAACACGATGGCTAATAATTATGTGCATAAAAGCCCAAGTAGGATACTTGCTCTTCTAAATAAATATAATTGCTGTAATTCGGTCATAAAAATCCCTAGATTTTACTTGGAAATTAATCATAATCACGACAACAAACCTTAAAACGTTGATCAAATACGATCTTTGGAAGTTCCTTCTCCCACTTTGAGAATGGAGCTACACCTCGTTCCTTAAGCATCTCCTGCAAATTGGCAAGCCCAAATTAATATTTCTTATAGGCATGTTTAGAATACTTCATAAAGGACGAAATCGTGCACTTCGTGCAAGCAAGCAAGCAGTGAAACTGCAAGGGTTTTATGTGGCTTCTGCCTTTTATTGCAAATCAACATTGGTCATTAAAAGCTTAAGCCAAGCAAAAGCCTGAAGCCAGCTGCCTTCCCATCATCTATGCTTCAGAATAAAATTCCAAGTCACCATTAGAATACAAAATGCAGTATTAAAGACTCTTAGTTTCATTGAGAAACATGATTGTGACAAATTTGTCTAAGATCTGATAGATGTCAGTTGTACATGATATTGTTTGTGGTAGCACCCCAATGCTATCTTCCCATAAATAGGTGTCATGCATGACATAAAAGATCACAGTACATGACCTTAAAGATAATGCACATTAAAGTTGGTCTATCCTCCTTCCGGATCAAACAAAACAATGCTCATCTAAATCAAATAATCAATGAAAAAAGTCCAAATTATGTAGCCCTTATGCTTCTACAATACAAAGATTTGGAAAGCAGTTTCCTACCACTCAAGATGCTACCTTTTGATGGAATTGGGCTGGAACATCCTATTCTTCTTGAATACCCTGCTTGAGCACTAAACATTTTCCCACCGCTACCATATAGTATTCATCTCTACTTAGTGATAAATACATCCATGCTTTTTAATTTTTTTTATTTTGATCTCTCAAAGAATTCATGAAATGGGCTTTCTAGAGACATGAATTCGAGTCCCTGTTGTGAATATGAATACCAAAAGTATTGGAAAGTCCTACTCATCAATCCAAAGGACTAGCAGCAAATATACCTTAAATTGCCGAATACGCTCCTCCTTCGTTGGTCCACTGTCTGCATCCTCCGAATCAGAAGAAGAATCAGACATATTACCATCTCTGTTATCTTTTACTTTGTCTTTGCTGCCATCGCTTTGGAGGACCTTGCTTGTTCCCTCTGCTGATTTTGACCCATTGAGTTCTGATGTTGCTGCTCCAGATGAAGCTGGAACTGGCAGAGAATTACCAGGACTTCCAGATTCTTGTAACTTCTTCTTAATCAAATCCAGCGCTGAAGACGAGGAGGGGCCCAGTACACTAGAGGTCCTAAGGGCTGTGGCCTCACGGCCACCTGTGTTAATAGCAGGAGCACTCAAACTAATAGGAGCAGATCCTTTATCATTTGGATTAGCACTTGCCACTGATATCAAATTTTCTTTCGATGAGTTGTCATCCTGCTTCTTCCTCAATTCGCTAACCTCAATTGGGATTTGCCAACTGCTTAACTGATAAAGCAAACATAAAACTGATTAAAAACTTCGAACAAAATCACAAATTCAACAGCCAATGCTAACAAGGACATCAAGATGAGAAGCGACCATAAATTTCTACAATCACAATAAGCCATTTCAATACACATCCAGAGATGACTAACCATATGTAAACCAGCAAACAATCTAATTCAAGAAACCCTCTAGGAAAAAAACCAGTCTCTTGTACCAAACACATTGCACAGTATAAAGACCAATCCTATTTGGACATACCATTGACAGGATAAACTTTCAGTGAATTCCAAAATGCATTAGGAAGAAATGGAAGAGAACTTAAATATAATTACCTTGGTTTTGTGATTGTAATAATATTTCCTTCCATCATTCATGGTAACAATCTCCCAATCTGTGCCAGCCAATTTCTCCCTAGATGCAATTAAAGCATGATAGCAAGGTCATCAAAAGAGCCAAATCAGAGACAGTTACTTCCCCTACTCAACTGAACTACACTCCTACTCTCTATTAGTGTGTCCCATGTCCACAACTACAGCCCTACTCAACCGAATTATAGGCAATGATGGCTGGATAACAATAGGAAAGTATCCAGATAATGCCAAAATCTCTGGCAACATTAATAACCTTCTGTCAATCATTAACAGTACACAACTAATGTCCACCTTGTTTGAAACAATACACATGCCATTTAAGTTGATGAGTCAGACATCCTTAAAGCAGCCAAGAAAGTCAATCTGGAGCACATTCCTGACTCTAAACAATTTTGAGCTTTTAACAGCTCAACTGACAGGAAAATATTCAACATTACATCCATGAGGCATTTGGCAGTAAATCTTCGTTGAGGAAAAAATACCCTCTGAGAAGCAGATTATACTTAATTGCCATTACTAGATGATGTCAAATGACAGCAAGATATATGTTTTAACTTAAGAAACTGTTAACACATTGTATAAAAGGCTAAATTAACGATTTTTTTTCTAAAAGAAAATTCATGGTTTCTATAGAAAAGAGGATATCAGTGAAACAAAAGCCTTTCTAGCACATAAAACTTACATTGCTATTGGAGCAGCTTTCGAGGCGACATTATCAAGCTGCATTGACAATACAAGGAAGAAAGTTAAAATAACAACAAGTGAAAAGGTTTAAAAGGGAGCAATGTTGAAATCAAAACCAGATCACAAGATGAAACCCAAATTAGATTGAAGATTCGGTAAAGTGGCTTAAACCAAGTAAAAATCAAAATCAGACCAAACCAAATAGTGAGATAATGGGTAAATCAAGTGAAATGGGACATGCAAATGGATGAAAGATCCTGCATATGACCACTAGTAACAATGTCAAGTTGAAAGGTGTTGTCTCAAGAAAAGTAGAAAGAAAAAGATCAATATTATCTATTGACACATCTTGTAACAGTTCAAGTAGAATTATACTATTTAACGTTTAATGTACACTTGTCAGCACAAAATAATACCTCCACCATCTCCGATTCATTATCATGATCTTTGTGGTGAGAAAGATATGACAAGTCTGATACAATTAATGTGCATCAATGTGCAATGCAATATATATTTTGAAACTATCCACATCATTATATTCTCATGATTTTTTCCAAAAACAAAATTTTGCTATGAAGGAGAGGACAAAACCAGACAACTATGATTTGAAACATAAAGTTCAGTAGTTTCATATTCGAGCTTCCAAATTTACTTAAGGTGGTAGCGGTTCGCATAAAGGCAGAGATGTAGGTGCTTATCAAGACATATTGCATTTACCTTGAAAATCTGTAAACACATTATATCTGAAGTGCAATAATATATTAAACTCACAGAGAAATAAAAATATGCAAATGGTGACTACCTCCCCCTTAAAGCAAGCAGGTTTTTCATAAGTAGACTCTCCAGTCAAAGCATTATAATAGTAAACCACTCCAGAATCCGCTTTGTGGGCAGTCCAAGTGTCCAATTGTTCAGTTGCTGCAGCTTCGTTCTTCCCATTAACATGTTTGCTAGTATCTGTAGAAAGAAAATGTGTAATGTTGATGCAGCTGTTCTTCGTATTGCAAAAACTATCTCTAGCACTATGCTTTTGTCAACAATCTTTGCAACAAGGAGTAGATTCTAGGACTCACCGTTTGCAAGAGGCTGTACTTCTGTTTGCATAGCTGAATTGCCAGCCACCTGCTGGCCAGGCACAGAGGATGACGACATCCCCCCCGCAGATCCTGAAGGAGTAACACCAGGAGGTTGAGGGTCTGGTGATGGCATAGATGAAATAGGCATGCCATGTGCTGGAAAAGGAAAGGGGCCAGGCAGTACAGCAGGATATGGCACAAACGGGGGCCGAGCCATGCCACTCATCTGTGGAGGTTGTAACCAGAGTGCCTGAGGATTTGCAGCCATAGAAGGTATAGATGGATAGCCAGAATATACTTGCGGCTGAACTCCTGGATTGGTGGCTACAGGGCCACCAACAATATTGGGTCTCAGGGAAGAGGCGGAAGGGTCAGATGTGAGGGATGGAATCACAGGATTGGATGATACAGGTGTAGGCAGGGTTAATCCTGGTGGACCAGGTAAACCAGGTGTTCCTGGTAATCCAGTAGAAAGAGAAAATGGCCTCAAAGATGATGTCCATGCAGTTGCAGCACTGATGTTAGACACCACATCCTTTTGAGGCGGCTGACCAGGCAACCGATCTAGCTGAGAAGTAGTTGAAGCAGATGGCGAGACACCAGCATCTGGTGCAACATTTCCTGAAGTATTCTGCATCTAGTTTTAAGATTATATGCTCAGGTCAGATACACACTAATATATCCTGATTGGAAAATCAAGCACTGACCACTTACACAAGACTCGAGAAGCACACAACTTGGCATATTCTAAAGTCGAATCTAATCTTTGTCCTGAAGAGATACCATCTTATCTCGAGATCAAATAAAATTTCTGGGCTGCCAACCCTCCTTCAAAAGGTAAATCCTTTTGTGTATCATCATAAACACAGGCCTTCCTCGGCATTTGCACAGTGGGTATAGGTTGTGTGCTCTATGCTTTCTATCTTTTCCCTCAGAGTCAAATTAATAATTTAAGTTGATAGAAGCCAACCGTGCCTTTCTAAACGGTCTAATATGCAAGGAAAACTTGTTGATACAGGAGATAGAAAAAGGACCCTTACAGTGTTAGTTTGCTGCACATTTTTGGCATGAATGCCCACAGCATTTTGGGAAACATTGTACGAAAAGGAGGGGCCGGTAGGAGGAGATATCCCAGGAACTGGAGGTTGGACAACGGAGGAAAAGTTCGGTGGATTCATGTTCATAACCTGCAGCGAATAAACAACAATAAATACGCAGTGACAAACACAGCAGGAGAGGAACACTCCATAAAGAGACCACGTCCATGCCTGATTAGGAGCAGCAGGTGCCCCGCTCGCGTTGGAAAGCACTGTATAGGAGAAGGAAGGCGCTGGAACCACAAAGCCCGGCGCATTGGCAAATTTCGCTTGGGCGGGTTCGGGCTTCGAATCCCCCACGCAAGCGCTCGCATCCGCTGACGCGGGAGCCGTGGCTGCCGGCGAAGGAGCGCTCGCGGACACTGCGGCGGGTTCCACTTCCTGCTGCAACCACGCCGGGGTGGCCATCGACCGAACACCGAATAACACAAAATCCCCGAGCCGCTAACGGAAAAAGACCCGATTCGCGCCTACTTCGAGCTTCAATGCGGAGTTCCCACTGTTCCCCAAAAGCGCAATCGAGTAATCAGAGAGAAATGCCGCGTCGAGCATCCACCGTCTCGGGTCCCTTCCGCTGCGATTCAGCATCGATCAAACCGCGATTCCAGAGGAAACGAAGAGCAAAACACGGAGGCCAGGAACACAGAAAGAGTAGAGGAAGCTCGACAGAGAGACGGCGACAGCCGAAGTTTGTGCTTTGACAAACCTGGTTCCGTCAATCGCGGATTCAAGAAGCCGCCGTCCGCCGCCGTCCGCCGCTCGTCCGCCCGGCGTCCGTACGTCTCGAGCGACAGAACCCTAACGCACGCGCGGGCAAGAACGATAAACCCAGGATCGGGGAAAGACGATGATGAAACGAGGGCGCGGCCCGTTTCGGCTGTTTCGGTCGGAGCGGGGAGGGAGGATGGCTATTGCTTCCTGCGCGGTTATAACCCGACCCGACCTAAACGGGCCATGCACCCGTTCGTCTGAGCTCTGCATTTAAATAAACCGGACGGAAAAATCAGCCCCGGCTTGCCTGCCGTCGTTGATTTTTCTATTAGTGACTTTTTACTAAAGGGGCTAAAGTTTATCTTACTGGCCAACGTCGGCGGCTACTCGGTAGGTGACACTAGTCACCCACTATCTCGGAGCTCTCCCATTGATAACTTTTAGGCATACGATCCTACTTACCGGATATGATAACTTTCATTTTATCAAGTCGTTATATTCAGACGATCGATTGCCATTAGTGCATCAAGTAATTAAAAGCATAGATTTAATGAGTTAATTATGAGATCCGTTAGATTTAGTATCACGACAACAATTTATTCCAAGAATTGAATACTTTTTTTGTGAAAGGGAAAAGACCATTAAAAACCCCAAATTTGATATAAAGTAACAAATTTACCTCTTTTTTTTTTTACATGAAAAATCCTAAATTTTGCAAATTGTGATACATTTACCATTTTCGTCTTATTTTTTTCTATTTTTCCTTTTTCTATTTTCTTCTTTTTTTCTCTTCCCTCGGCCGGCCATGGCGGAGTTGGCGGAGGGAAGCCAATGACCCGCCCTCGCCCGACGCAAGCGAGGGCGGCCCTCGTCAGTGTCGGGCGAGGACAGCCCTAGCTAGCCTAGGCGAGGGCGACCCTTACCCAACGTCGGCGAGGGCAGCTCTCGCCGAACGCCGACTCTGCCATGGTCGGCGGAGGAAAGAGAGAAGAAGAAAAAAAAAAGAAAAAAGAAATTGAAAAGTAAAAAGACCAAAATGCCCTATAATTTAGGGTAAATGCGTTACACAGATAGAAGTTCAGGATTTTTCGTGTCACGAAAAAAAGTTTGGGGTAAATGTGTTATGATTGGCAAAATTTGGAGTTTTTGGTGGTATTTTTTCTTTGTGAAAAAGTATTTAAGGGTAATTTCTAAAACTTACTATACTAACACACTCCAATCTTAAAAAACTTTATTTTGCAATTTGAAGTTTTAAAACTTGTAATTTCGATGCACTCAACTTATTCGTTTAAATTTGTAAGTTTTAAGTTGACAGGAGATATTATATAGATATTTTTTCTCGTGTCATTTTCCCTCCACTAAAGCCACGCCAGAATAACTAAGATGGAGGATTGTGATGGTATTAAGACTTAAATGCACAAAAGTTTTAGAATTTAATTATTTTCATTATAAATTTTATGACTTTCATTATAATTGTTTTAAAATCCGGGGGCACGAGAGCAATTTGCCATACTTCAGTTTATTCTATTGTGATATCCTTCCGGCACGAGTAGCTAAGGCCCGAGGCTCGCGGTCTTCTCTTCTGCCCTGGTCTCTGCTCAACACTCCACGGCCTCTTCCGTCGCCCTCTCTCGATTTCCCGCGGTCGCCTCCGCTCCCGTCGGCCATCTCCGCCGCCGCCGCCGCCGAGCGTCCGCCGCCGCCGAGCGTCCGCCGCCGCGTCTCAGTTCTTAACTCAGCCTGGCCTCTTCGGAGGATTTCAGGTACTCTGTCGCTGCAGAACCACACAATCCTTTTCGTGCAGCTTCATCTGTTTCTCTTGTTCCTCCACTGACCTGTAAATCAAGAGCTTGTCGCTCGACCGAAAGACGCCTATAGGCTTCATTCGTTCCATGTAGGTCCAGTTTCTCTTGTGTTGATGGTAACCGAAAGTTTCGATGGATTATACTCTGTTCTTTGCGTGATGATGTTCGCTCTGCTGGTACGTGAAACCGGCCAGGATGCTTCTCGATATTTTCTTAATTGGGTTTCATTGCGAAACTAGCGGTTTGGGAGAAGCGAGTTTAGTACGCCAAGTGTTTGTGAGAATGTCATCAGACAGCGTCGGACCTTGTACTTGTGTAATTATGAATAAATAAGCATTATGTGCAGTTGATATCAGGAGCTTGTCATTATAATGAAGTGGCATTATCTGGGACTCCGAAATTTCCTTTCTTGCACTTACTTGCCTCTACTCTCTTCCGGTTTTTTTTTCTGTGTATGTTTAACTACTGCTGTCTGAAGACTCGTTTTTCTTTTTCTCTTTGCAGAACCATCCCTTAATGATACAGTTGGTTGCAAATGCGTGCTCATAATTATAGGTTTTTGGTCCAATTCTGAACCAGTCCTTCTGAGTATTTGCAATTTTGGGACTTTTAAAATGTCTCCTTTGACTTCATTGTCAGTAGCAGCTCCCTCCTGTTCCTGCACATATAAATCATATAGCTTGAAACCTCAAAAGAATGCTTCTTCCATCGTAAAAGTGCCTGCTTGTTACAAAGTTTCATGTGGTGTTACCGGGCGTATGCACCCAGTTTTCATGCAGCAACCTTCAATCAGTTCAAAGCCTGCTCCAAGAGATTGCAGTTCTCAGTCCTTCACTAGTGAGGATACATCATTTTTTTATTGGGGGGACCAAGAACTGGATGGGGATGAGGATGTGGACTCTCCATGGGAAGGTGCTGTTGTTTATAAGAGAAATTCTTCAGTTTCCCACTTAGAATACTGTACCACCTTAGAGAGGCTTGGATTAGAGAAGCTTTCAACGGAGTTATCCAAATCTAGGGCCTCGGCGATGGGAATACGTGTGACCAAAGCAGTGAAGGATTATCCTCACGGAACTCCTGTGCAGATATCCATCGATGTCAGCAGGAAGAAGCAAAAGTTGAGGCTTGATGGGATATTGAGAACTGTCATTACTCTTGGTTGTAACAGGTATTTTTGTTTTTATTTTCTTACTTGACCATTCTAAGTCCTCTCTTGCATTTCGTGTGCAATATCATCATTTCTTCTAGCAATTCACATCCTAATTCCAAAGTCCAATTATTCATTGGATTTTTTATTTTTTTTTTGGTTGGGGTTAAATCCGAGGGTTGAGACAGTACCATTTGGCATTTGTCAAAATCCTGTCCCAGTCAGTCCAATATCTCAAGATGTATTTGGTGGAGAAAATAGCTAAATGAACACTTGCTCTATTCTAAGTTAAGGAAGTCTATCCTGACTGTGTTCTTCCTATTTTCATTGCTTAATGGAAGCTTTGTGGCCTTGCGTGTGGCCTTGGTTTATCCTTTTCCTTCAAACATGACCCTTTGCAACTTGCTCTGAGCTTCTCTTTTCTTACGCATGCTTAATCCAGAGGACTCAGTTTCTTCCATTGCGAGTAACATTAGACTTAGAGTCGTGCGTTGCTTAATTCTTTTCAAATTGCTTGTTTTGTGCATCTGTGGCAATCTTGTGATCAAAATGTTGGAAGTACCTACCAGATTTGACTGACTTCCTGAGACTGGATAAGTTCATAGATTTTACCTGCAAGGAAGAAATTTTAGTCGGTCTCCTTAAGCATTTCTCAGTTTGCTTGGGGCCATTTGAGGTTATATGGAACTGTCTAAAGAGTTGTGTTCGTTTGAAGACGTGCCTGTTGTCTTTAGCTGCTGACATTCTTATTGAACTTGCTTTATGGAAGATAATAATCCTATCCATGATATGAATAACTGCAGTGCTTCGTGGGAGCATTTTATAAAACAAATAACCTGGGTCATGGAGTAAGTAGAGTTCCATAATTTGCACAGTCAATGACGCCAAAATATATAAAGAAAGGAAAATTTGCGAGGTGAAACTGCTTTCAAGATCATCCATACACAAACTCCTGTGCAGTTTTGATATTTTTGCATTCTCCTGTCCATTTTTTCCACATTGATTGTATGTGCTCCAACACAGCATCATATTGGTTTTGGAGAAGACCATGTGAAATTAATTGACATTGTTTTCCATGTAATATTTACAGATTCTGGAAGTGATTTAAGGCAAAAAGAAAAGGAAAAATAAATCATGTGCTTTCACCTGTGTCGGTGACTACAGAGACTAATTTGTTTTTTCATTGGGCTCTGTAGGTGTGGCGAGCCTGCCGCTGACTGCATATACTCCAATTTCTCACTTTTGTTGACTGAAGATCCCATTGAAGAGCCTGAACTTATCGACATGGGGGTCATGTTTGGAGAACCTAAGTCCAGACCACCCACGACTGATGAGGAAGGAGACGATCAGGACGAGGCTTCTATCGACCTGGATGATCGGCTCTATTTTCCTCCTGAAGAGAAGGAAATCGACATCTCGAAGCACATGAGGGACTTGGTGCACCTGGAGATCACCATAACTGCCGTGTGCGATCCTAATTGCAAGGGGTTGTGCCTCAAATGCGGGACGAATCTGAACACCAGCAGTTGCACCTGCAGGGAAGAGCAGGTGGAGGAGAAAGTCCGGGGCCCTCTCGGAAACCTTAGGAAGCAAATGCAGCGGAATTGATACTTAATCGGTGTAATCGTAACTTTTTGTTCGACCCATGTCTGTCAATCAATTGACATTTTTGCTGTCATTTATGCAAGTGGCTACAGAATAAAGCATTGTGACTCTCCAAGCTGGCTGAAGGTAAAGAATATGAAGTGCTAATTGGTGATACCAGTGGAAGTCATCAGGCTCATTGCACTAGACAGACTGATGCAATGCAATGGCATCGCTCTCGACACAGCTTAAACCTTGACAGCATTTCACTGGTCACTTCATATCATTCGCGGACAAAAGAAATTGAATCTTCGCGAGCATTCCACAGTACATCCCCTGCAGCAGCACCATAAGCGAGCCAAACTAGAAGAGCGTATACTGTGGATATTAGATTGAGAACAGCACTGCCGATGAACTTGGGTCCATGCAGCGCCGGAGCGCATCCCCCCGGGCCACTTCGATGCGATGTGTGTGTGCTGTAAAACATATCCGCAGCACATATGGCTACATTAAGAAGGGAAAAGAGAACGCAAAGGAAGTGAGAGTTAATTAGTGTTTGCCCCAATGCCCGATCCAATGGCAGATTGGAGGTCAACGGACCTGCACGAAGTTGACTGCTCCTTCATGAAAATAGACAAAGACATTGCAGGGAAAATTGCTTAGAAAGTCTTAAATCTATTATTTTTCTGCTAATTCGATTGAAAACTTTTTCTTCATGCTAATTGAGTTCTAAATATTTTCACATTTCTAATCTACATATCTGATGTGATATTAATTATCTTACATGACACGATCTAGATTGACATTGATAATTTTAATAATAATTTATTTTTTTATTTTTCCTTTTCTTTGTCTTTACCTTCGTTACTTTTTTACTGTGGCGGGCTGTAAAAAAAGAAAGCAAAGAAGGAAAATAGAATAAAAAAGGGAAAATATTATTTTAATAATAATTAAAATAATTATCAACATCAGCATCGTTCGCATCATATAGGAAGATCGGCATGCACATCAACGATTTCGATTTCCAATCAAAATTAATTTACAGACTTAATTAATGAAATATGAAAATATTTAATACTCAATTTTTTTGACATTTTTTAGAAGATCCCCTTATTGGTGGGGAAAGCTTATCCCAAATCACTACGCGGCTTATGCTCGAATATAAGGGCAAGGCTGCGCTTCCTCCTTTTGATTACTTTCATCAAAAAGCTCATCCATCTTTGAGAGTAAAAGAAATATACTCTTACAGATGGATGAGCTTGATCCCGATCGGGGATGGCTTGTGAATGGGGCCAAATTTTTCAAGACCCGGAACGGCAAAAACCATTCATTGGACTCTCTCCATGAGATCTTTAACAATCTTGAGAGGGAGCGCCGGAATAGCCCCTACTTTCGCGTTTTTGTTGAAAGAAGGGATCGGGGATACCCTTACCCTTGACCAGACTACTTTACTAGAAGTCGAATTCAGTACAGGAACTGGTTTAAGGGCTTGATTCCGATTTTTTCGGGTAAGCCAACCCCGTGAAGGAAGGTGGGGGAAGCAATTCACCTTGTGTTGTGACTCATTCCTTCGGTCGGGCCTTCTTCGAACGTCGATCAATCTATCACAACATCCCAGGCCGCTCTGTCATTGTCTGATTTTTGGGTCACTGACGGTCTAACACAAGGAAAAAGAACAGAGGGTTTGGGAGGTTTTTCTCCCTAAGCTGTTTTGATTTTTCCATAGAGAAGCAGATTTGCTAGACTAGTAGTACCCCCACCTAGTCTTGGTTGGTTTTTTTTTTATTCCTTTTCAAAATTTGAAGAAATTTCCAAAGAACTTCTTAGATCATCTGTTAACTACTCAATCAATTACTTCTTTTGGAAAGCAGTGAATACAGTTAGTGAAGCTAGACCGGGAAGTGGGGGTATCTCTTGAAAAGAGGTCGGCCTTAAGTTCTAGCTTAGATAGCTTAGACTAAAGAAGTAGCGGAAGGAAGGAGCTTTGGAAGCTTACCAACAACCTATCAACTCCTAACAAGTTGCTAGATTGAAGTAGGACATTCTCCATCTCCCCGCCAGCAACAGAGGGGGTTCAATTCCCCTTGTACGCAATGTGGCGAAAAAGACTAATTTAACAATACATCATGCTTGCATTAAGATTTAAAACTTGTCATCTACTCTCAAGAAATGTTCCGAAGAGAGAATTAACAATAATACAATGCGCATTCTTTGACGATTCTTTCACTCCTAAATGCAACCGTTCCATTATATACGGTAGCACTTCGCCATGGATGATACGGCAACCTTTTTTGCTCATTTCTTAATTGAAATTCATTTTGCTTACTTCTTTCTTTTCGAAGTGAAGTAGAAGCACCCATTTTTATCGGTTGAATAAGAGGTGAATCATCCCGTTGGTATGTCCGAAATGTTCTGGACTCATGACATAATTAAAAAGGTTTAGATAACAAAAATGTGAAACGTTTAGGAATTTCCCAACAACTTGTCCGGAAGTGAAAGGGGAATATTCGGGAAGATTTGATGAAAGAGAGAGGTAACGTTGACTAATTACGCTGATTCGAGTTTCGCGATCAAAGCGCAATTTCGATCCGTTGACGTGAAAAAAAAAAACCAAATAAAAGAAGCGCGTGGTCCAGTCGAAATAGCTTGGAAACCATCGCCCGTTAGAGAGAGAATTCCCGGCTATATATATCTGAGGCCCCGGGTCCGGTTCGACCGGGCACCCCACACCCGACCGACCAAATCCGTCGCAGGCTTTCGCCGGCTCGCGGTCGCACCATCGTCGTCAACTCCCTTCCTTCTCCCTGCCTCTCTCTCTCTCTCGCGCGGAGACGTTGCTGCGGCGGAGGCGGAGGTGGCGGAGGATTGTCGAGGTTCGATTCCCGGCGGCCCTCGCCGATCGGGCTCCGACGTCGGAAAACGCGAAGCTCCTTTTCTCCTTCCGCCGCTCCGTCGAGGCAGTTTGCGCAGCATGATTGACTTGGCTGTGGTGTGTATCCTCTTCCGCTTCGGCTCCGTTTCGCTCCGTCGTCGTTCGGTTTTTGTTCCGCACTAGCAGTAGCTCCTCCGGTTGTGATTTTTTTTTTTTCCGGTTTTTTTATGTGTGCTTCATGGAGTTCGAGCCGTGGATTCTTCGGTTGCGTGCTCGTTCTCGCTGCCTCATCATCGTCGCTCGTGCGAGGATTATGCGATGGAGAGGAAACGAGCTTAATGAGGCTCGTTTTAGCTGTGATCTTCCGTTTTGGACGGGGTTTTGTTTTGAGCTTTTTATGAAGGGGATGTTCTTTTATGATGCTGATCTGCGATTTGAGTAGTGAGTTCAATGGAAACTTCATAGAGGCGCTTGACAAAAATTATTGGTCACGATGCCTTAGGATCGAACTATGTTGGATGATCATGTTTTGAGTGCATTTTGCTTCGGGTTTCGGTGGAGAGAGAAGGCATTGAGGAAGTGGCTCAGAAAAAAAAAGTTGGAGGAGCTTTTTGATTTTTCTGCTTGCACTAGTTATTAATGCCGTTTGTTGGTTGCAGATGAATGCGATTTGCATGAAATCTGGACATCAGTGATTTTTTCTTTCTTTCTTTCTTTCTTTTTTTAATTTTTTTTTTTGGGGTGGGTGAGTCTAGAAATGAGATTGTTTTATTGGGATGAGACAAGATTCAAGTCACAATTTTTTCCCCAGGTAATCGAAGAGCTAAAGGAAGCCTGTATTTGATGCAAACACTAATATATCACTCAGAGAGTAGACTTGATAGTTTAATCACTTGAGTAGTTATTTTAACGTATTAGGATGACACAATGAGAACATCATGAGCCATTCAAGATTCTGTTCTCATCTGTGAAGCAAGAAATCCATTGGTGTTGTCAATGATGATGTTCCCTTATGTTTTGATCTTCACCTTAAAGTGGGTATGCACACATCGGATTCACGTCCTGCTTTTTCGTAAAGGAGCATGTTGAAGCAACGGTCAGGGAGGAAATTGAGAGAATATGCTGGGGTTGTGGACTTCGCCTTCTTTTACCGTCCAACGCACCTATTTTCAAGTGTGGTTGGTGTGGAGCCGTAACCAATCAACATGCACAGAAACGAAAAGATAAGTCCCTGTGGTGGAGACGCTGGCGTGACCGGTGCTTTATTAGTGTGGTGTCATCATTTATGCTCTTCATTTTGTGTAAGTTGCTGAACCAGCTTTCTCTTGCTAGTAGAGTAGTCTTCCCTTTTTGTGTTGCTTTACACTGCTAGTTATCATGCTTCACTTTTGTCTGCAAAATGCAAGTATGCACAAAAGCTCCAAGGACTGATTTTCTGGTAGAAGGATGAAAAGCATTGAGACTCTATTTGGAAGAGAAAACAAGATGGGGATTGAGACCGTCTTGTTGCTAGACATTTGTTCTTAGAGGCAGATTCTGTATCTTGACAGACTATGTTCTTAGTCGACCATGTTCAGGTTTGTTTGCAATGCAGAGATGGACAGGGCAGAACAATCAGTATCTGAGCTTTTCATTGTGGCCATAATAACAGAATGACATTAGATATGCTTCCAGCATGTTATGTTAATCTCAAATGATGTTTATTGAAATGTTCCTCTTTTTTTTTCGTCTCGTTTACTTGTGTAAAAGACATCCAGGTCTTTTAAGCTCATCTTTTTGTTGAAAATGACTAGACATAGTCTGATAAGTCTTGGTTCTTGTTTTATGTCACTTGTTTTTCAGGTGGTGGAGTTTGGGCTGTTCACCCTGTTGTTTTCTCCATCAGCTATATCTCTGGCATCTTCCACTGCCTTGTTACTGCAGTATTGGCAATGAGTACCTTTACAACATTCGGCCTTGCTGCATTTCGCTGTGCAGGCAGGCCTCCAAATATACAGTGGGGCAGCTATCCAGTGGTGGGGAAGGGGGACCTTGAGGACTATACCTTCTGTCATTATTGTTGCAAGCCAAAATCGCCAAGAAGTCATCATTGTCGCTCATGTGGAATGTGTATAGAGGACATGGATCATCACTGCCCATTTGTAAGTTTCCAGCATCTTCTTTTCTTGAAAGCACTCCTTTGAATACACCATACCTGTCTTTCAATTTGATTAAGTTGCACTGCAGAGCAGTGACGTAAAATTAACTATTTAAATCTTCATATCTGCCTGAAGCCACCCCTGTAGCCTTACCAAAAGCGAACTATCAGTTTACTTTATCTCTATTCTTCTCTTTTGTACTTCAGGTGGGGGAAGAATTGGTAATTTTCACTTTGTGGTTATACCTTCTCTTAAAATCCTATCGACTTGATACCAAATTAAATTAGCTGACGAATTGTTAATTGTTGTTGCTTTCTTGTCTTTACTGGGGGACCTTTACTGCCCTGCAGTTATAATTTCTTCTCTAGCATATCCCGTGAGCCTGTGAGGTCAATCACTTATTTCTTGAGAGTAGATGGAAAGTAGCTATAGCATGATTTTCCTTCCCTTTGCTTTTTTCCTTTTCTTTTCTTTTGCTCCTTTTTTTTTTCCTTTGCATTTGTAGCTGAAGCTTTTATTTACTCTGTCTTGCAGATAGGGAACTGTGTCGGAGCCACAAATCATCGGCATTTTATTATCTTCCTCATCTCGACTCTAATCAGCACCACGTACGTCACAATTTTGGGTTCTTATGCAGGGTGGCATATCTGGCCACCACTGAGGTTTACATCTCTTGCTCATCCATACACATTGGCCAGTGGTTCCACTTCAAGAGTGGTCAGAGAACTATCTCATGCTTTGTTAGGTTCTGCTATGCTATTATCAACAAGGGGCATTATTCTTGTGTACTTAATTGTTTCCAGCGTCTCTGTTCAGATAGGCCTCACTATCCTTTTGTGGCAACAACTATGTTACATCTATGAAGGGCAAACATATTTAAGCCATCTAAGTTCAGGGGCAGATGGTGGGTCTGGGGGGAGAGATTGTCAAAACCTCGTGCATTTTTTCGGTTGTCCCTACTCTTTCTCAAGATATTTGCCGATTTTCCGGAGTTCTCGGAAGAGACATAGAAAATGAGACCGGAAGTGAAAAAAAAAAAAAAGAAAGAAAGAAAACTCACTCTCTAGTGTCTTGGTCCATACTTCTCCGATGTTCCTCTCCCATATTCCACTGCTGAAGTTGTCTATTGCGGAATCATCTTGCAATGAAATGCCCTTTGTCGTCCTCTCTCTCCTTTCAATTGCCATTAATTTGAGATGTATGACTTATCAGCTGCTATTTCTATTTCATTGTTCTTCAGAGCTGAATTGGAACATACGAAGACCGCTAATGACTATAATTGTCCTAGGTACCTTTCCTAAGTGGCCATTTTTCGGTTCGACTATAAAATTCGGCGACTGTTTGCGACTTTCCCACGAGTTTCCTGAACTTTGCACGTACGAACTGTTGACCTTTTCTAAGATTATAGTATCAGTTCATGCTTTCCAAAAGCCCACTCCTCGCCGGTGGCCTTGGGTAAATTGTTTTTAGCTGGCAGTTTTTTTAATAATGAATCGATTTTATAATGTCTAATAACGGCGCACGTAAATTCAATTTCCACTATTAAATCGACGAAATGGTATCCTGAAGCATCAAGCGACGTAACTAAAGTTGGGAAGACCATTGCTTGTACTTTTATGAGCAAAATAAAGTCTATTCGAAACGATACGCATCAGACATGAAGCAAAAGAAGAACCAAAAATCACCAGTGAAGCAAACACGTTCCTAAAACCACCGGAAGCACGATCAGAATGTAGTCTAAATTGTCACAAAGCATCTATAAGAATTCCTGCATACAAGTGTAACCAAAATGAGCGAAAAGATCAAAGGTATTTACAGACTTGTAATGGGGCGAGAGTGAATAATTAAGACCCCTCCAGGAAGGTGTCGACTTTCTGGTTGACGGCGGAAGACAGGAATTTCATGCAGATAGGGGCTTGAACTCCGGCGAGGGAGAGGATCGCGGCCGGAACCCCCCACAGTGAATCGCCACAAATCAAACCAGATGCGACCGCCGGCCCGAAGTCCTTGGCCTTCTGCCTGTTGCTCCTCTCCCAGAGGAAGAGTATCAAGCTACCCACGCACATGTCGATCGCGAAGTAACTGCCGAGGTAGAATGGAATCGCCATGCACATGGCGCTCGGGACGAATCTGTAGACCCGGTGCTTCGTCTCGAAATGTTGCAAGAGCTCTTTAATCAGGTTGAGGACGATCGCGGCAACGAAGCAGAGTATGGCGAGGGCGAGGCAGTTCTTGGGGAGGGAAGATACGCCCTCCACGCCCAATAGCGCAATGCCTCTGTACATTAGGCCATACGGCGCGGGGAACGAGCCTGTGGGATCGCCAATCGGATAGGCCTTGTAGAAGAACCAGAACACCAGGGGTGTCATCACACAGCTGATCGCGGTCCCATACACCTGACTGAAGAACATCGAGCGCGGCGACGACAGGGTCAGGTACCCGGTCTTGAAGTCTTGCATGAGATCAGAAGCCGTGGAAACGATGTTCATCATGACGCCGCACGAAGCGAGGCCCGCGATCACACCTCCGTGCTCAAGCCCGACCCATGAGCTGAAGATGATGATCGCGAACTTGCCGTAGTTCGAGGCAAGGGACCAGTCGGTGAGGCCGCAACCGTAGGCGTTGCAGAAGGCGAGGAGGGGTGCGATGGCATAAGCGACCATTAGATGGTAGAACTTTAGCTGGGGGAAGATGAAGGGCATGACTATGATGGATATGACCGCAAGGCCAATGTATCCGCCATAGGCGACCCAGTTCGGAATCTGGTCCTTCAGGAAGTATAGGCTTCGCCGATCCTCATTGAAGTCGGGGCTTGACGAGTCGGATTCATAAGGAGCGATAATGGATGACTCCTCCTTAGAGTTTGCAATGAGACTGCTTGTGGTTTTGATCAGCATGAGCACCACATGGAAGAGGCCATCCCCGAGCATCATCGCGATCGCAAGGAAAACCTATGAAGATCAATCCATCCACAGTAAGAGAATTTCCAGTGAGTTTGGTAAATAACTCAGTGATGGTGTAAGTTCATTTTCATATAAGACCATCACTAGTTCTTTGGTTTATTTTAGGTGGACAAAATCAGAAGCCAAGTCTCATGATGGGTCTGTACAACATCTTCTCAAGCTTAATTTAGAGGTTCGGATGTTTTCAGGAAATTCAAATGTGTAATGAAGCGTACTGAAAGTTACCCTATATCCTTGAATGCCATGGAGGCTGCTCTCAGAGAGGTCAGCGCTGTACCAATCGCCTTTCTTTTTCTCGATGAGAGGCCACATGATTCCCCACGATAGGACGGCGCCAATGAGCAAAGATATGTTTACCATGTAAGGGCATATCATTCCCACGCCGACGTAGGTCGCCGAAAAATCAAAGTAAAACCTAGGGACAGAAAGTTACGGGTAAAGCCCGGGTCTCGGGAAAATTATTCATCGAAGGAAAACTAGTCTCATTGCATATTAAAGGACGTTATGATAAATTATGATGTTAGAAACCTTTGCTTATAAGCTTGGAGACCGAAGGTCGGAAAGCTGCTGAATCCGCATCCGTCGGCAACGGCGAAGAACCACTGGAAGCACGCCCAGAAAAAGCTCAGACAGAAGGTCTTGAAGAGCACAGCTACTTGCTTCCTGCGTTTCAGAGCAGCATGAACCAAATTAAATCAAAATTTCTCTTGGAATTTGGAAGAGGTGAATTCAAGACCGTGCATATTCGTGCATTGGCTGAACATGCTGATTGAAAAAGTTCCAAATTCGAGAGGGTACTTGGCCAACTTGGCCCCTTTAGGGGTATGGAAGCTGTTGATGAGGAAAGCAGTGGCAGTTCCGCTGGGGTACGTCAGTTTGTACTTCATGATCATCATCTGCTTGTGGCAAAACGAATCCATGAATCTCAAAGAGAGACAGCGAATGAAACACCACCCATTTTACACCATCCACGAGGGTTAAATGTAAGAAGTCGATGAAGAACAGCAGTACCTTTCTTAGGGGGACAATGGAGAACAAGCCGACGAAGCTGACGGTGAAGAGGAAGGCTATGATCCAACCGAGCGAGAGGTTCTTCACGTTGACTGGCGTGTTCCCTCCATCTGATTGCGCTGCTATGAGCGAGCTCATTCCCAGCAAATAGCTCGCTGTACCACCTGTTATTGGTATTTTTAGCATACAAATATCTTATTAGAAAGTCTCATACGAGATTCACATGTAATGAGCAATGCGACGGATATCAAAAAGACCAAAGTTTGTGAAAACGGGTTTGATAAATATGCAATTTGCCACATGATTGCTTAGCAAAACAATTTTCTAGATCGGTTTTAGGTTCGCAACATTGCTTGGGCAAGATTAGTGATAAATGAACATCGTAATTAACATTTCAAAATTACTCTAGAACACTAAAGACATTTGGTTCATCTGGTGCACAGATGATCTCTCATAAACACGTTTATTCTTCACTTGGGCATCAGACATTCCATATAGGAAGCGCTTGGATGAAAAAATCATAAAGGAAAGAGTTCCAAACAATATGGGAGATTTTTCTATGTAGTTGACTTATTAACATCATCAGCAAGAAATCAATTACGCAAAGGTAAATTGAAATTGCATGCAAACGAGACCTTATATGGAAACTGTTTGAATATCTCTCTTCTTCGTATTGTATGGAAAGATTGTACTTGAAGAAGTCTAATATTTGAACTCCAGAAAAGGAAAATATAATATTTGAGAAGATATATGCAAGGTCATTGAAACGATGATCATGAGAAAACAAAGTCAAAGATCGAGATGCGCATGCGTTTGCATGAATCTACGTATAGATCATAGATAAACGTCTGGCGTAGAGAATGAATGAAACGTACTGCTAAACGCGATCCCCGAGGAGGCCACGACGCAGGTCTGGATCACGGTGTTCTCCTGCCGCGTGAAGGGCTGCCTCAGGAGCCCGCACCGCTCGAGGAGGCTCGTCCAGGCCTTGACCATGGCAAACCCGAGCAGGCCGGCGGCAACGTTCAGCGACGGGATGACGCCGGTGGTGAGATTGAGCTTGCACACGATGAAGTTGAAGACGAGGCTGAGGAGGAGCGCCGAGACGAGGGCCCTCACCGTCAGCTGCTGCCTCCAGGGCGGCACCTCCGTGTCCTTGAAGGCCTCCTCCACCACTATCTTCTCGTCCACTTTGCCCGCCATCGTCTCAAGCGCGTCCCAGCCCCGCTCGCCGCCCTCCTCCTCCTCCGCTTGTCGCCCCGGCCTCCTCTCCATGATGGACCCCAAAGAAAGAAGGCAAGCAAGCAAGCAAGCAAAGCTCCTCCAAAAACCCTAACCCTAGCTCCCCCTCTCCTGCTCTCTCTCTGTCCCTCTCTTTTTATTGTGGAGGGTGGTCTTCTATAGATTTCTATGGCACACGCATTGCACGGAAAGGTGAACGAGATTGAGCTGGAAAATGGGGATTCGAACGAGAATCGGATCTGGAAACAAGGTGAGATTCAATCCTGGCCAGCCAACGAGACCGGGTACGAGAGATAGGGAGGAGGAACTGACGAGGACTCCCGGACGTGAGTGTTTCTAGGGTCAACGTAACAACCCCATCCACCAATGAACCTTCGACACGTCACACAGAATCGACGTGGCGCGTCCTGCTAGATCTGACTTGGCGTGCCGGAGATAGAATCTACCATGCATCTTGACTCGCAAGTATAAATATCATCGCATGCATCCAAGGAGAATCCAGATTGGTTGTACAGTTATTCCCTTTTATACCAACGATTTTTTTTTTTTTTTTTGGTCAGTCCTACTCTATTTCTATTCTACACTCACACTCGGACTTTTGTCTTGCCTATTGCAGGGCGTGGGAGTCGAAACCCACTCTTGAAACTTACACGTCCCCACCCCATCCCCTGAAAAGGTGGGAATTTGAACTCCTCACCTCCCCCTTCCATGTTGGAAAGGTGGCCACTAGGGCGAATCCTAGTGGTTTATACCAACGACTTTGATTGCATACTTTTTACTTGTTTTTGATGTCGAATGACCTTTCTTCATCCCTATAGTTTTTTTGAAATAAACACCGGTGAAAAGTATGATTTGCGCTCCAAGCGTAATATGATTGGAACATTTAAATAGCAAGGATTGTTGAGAGTATAGAAAAGCAAATTGGATAAAATAGTTGGAAGAAAAGAAAGGAAATCGGACACCGGATTTAAATGGTTCAGTCCGATTATAAAAATCTACAACTATGAGAAGAGCAACATAGAATTCTACTCTAGAAATAAGTGATATAATAAATATTACAATCACTACTTAAACATTCTCTTTCAGTGTTTCTCAGCCTCTAATTATACTTTATAACTTGGCTAGGTCCACCTTGATGTGGGGCCCAACTAGCATTAAATAAAAGAAAAGAAAAGAAAAGAAAATAGAAAAAGAGAGACCCACCGGGAGAAAGTGCACGAAGGAGAAGAGAGGACCGAATCTTTGTGATCCAGATTCGAAGGTTAAACGTTGATGGAATGGGCTCAAATTTGAGTATGTTGTTCGTGAGACCGAGGGCTACGAGTTGATGATTTTCATTCGTCGAGAACCACATCTGAATTCTCTACTTACGGTAAGGGTTTTCTTGCTACGAATTTGTTTATCCATCTATATAGTAATGAAATGAGATTGTAAGATTAATGTCGTGCCTCTACTATGTGACTAAAGAAGAATACTTTGTGTATCCTGCTATTTTTTGTGATTAATGGATGATTTGGGTTGTCTATAGTTTTTCCCGCGTCAAGTTTTCCACGTTAAATCATTGGTATCGTTATTTGCTTCGTTTACTTATCATTTCAGCATTATATTTGCATATTGTGAAGTTATATATTGCTAGTTGTTGCCGGGAGTTAAGAGAATTTCAGTTGATTTAGTTTCGGGGGATAAATTGATCCTGGATTGCGTTTGGCTTGTAGTGAATTATTGTACCCGAGTTCTCCCCAACAGTAACTCACATAGTTTTCAGCATTTCATAATTCTTGATGAAATCTCCCTCAAGAAATTAAATAAATTCTAATCACAAGAATTTAACTGGCTCAAATACTCACGTGCAATCACGACGAGAAAAATCTCCCCACGAGAAGAACTCTCTATTTCCTTGGCCTCTGAATGGAACTTGGCGCCCATCTCAACTTAAACTCATACGGCCATCCGTCCCCGCTTTAATTTAGACCATGTCCATGGGCTCAAACTTGAGATGTATTTTAATAGTTTGCATGCTTGTTGATGGAATTCAAATGGATAACTTTTAGTTCTTGAGTTAAAAATAATTCGATGATGCGCTGGGCTTGGGTTGTCGAATGACTTTTTTTCGTCCCCATAGATTTCTGAAATAAACACCATTGAGAAGTATGATATGCATCCCACGCGTAATTTGACTTACACATTTAAATAGCAAGGTTATTGGTGGAAATAATACTTACTAGACTTCATGGTGATTGGAGGAAGTTCCAAAAAAAAATTCCTAAAATTATTGTATAGCAGCCAATTTAGTTTTAAAATTTTCAATTTATTCTTAAATCTTTTAACAATTTGCCGATATAATCCTTTTGGCCAATTTGAAAATTGCTAACATGAACATTGGACATCTTACGCATGCTAATGTGGATGGTTTTGCTATTTTTAAAAAGAATTTTCTTCTTTTTTTCTTTCTTTTCTTGGATTTCCAAGCCCTAGTGACCTTGCCAGCTAGAAATCCTAAATAAACAAAAAGAAAATGAAAAAAAAAAGGAAAAATTACAAAAATCATCCACATCTATTATTTTCAATCAAAATTTATCAAATCATCAAAAGATTCAGAACTAAATTAACATCCGTATGAATTCTTTTGTAATTACCCCATTACATGGCCAATCGATATACCTTGAGAATAGGAAAATTACTATTAAAAAAAAGTCATAAATCTATTATAATTATATAAATTCAGTCATAAATCTTTTTTTTTTGTCAACTCAATGCTAAACATTTTGCAATTGTGCCAATTCGATCCATCCAGTTAACGCTGACATGGACATCGGTTGAAGCTGACATAAATAATTTTTAATAATATTTTATTTTTTCGAATTTTTCATTTCTTTTTCTTAGTGAGGACTTCAAGGCGCATGGTCCGCGAGCCTCATCAAAAAAGGAAAAGAAGGAAGAAAAAAAGTAAAAAGTGAAAAGAAATATAAAAAATTTGAAAAAAAAAATATATATTATAAGAAATTGTCAACATTAGTATCAGCTAGCATTAAATAAAAGAAAAAAAAAGTAGAAAAAGAGAGACCCACTAGGAGAAAGTGCACGAAAGAGAAGAGAGGACCGAATTTTTGTGATCCAGATTTGAAGGCCAAACGTTGATGGAATCGGCTCAAATTTGAGTATATTGTTCATGAGACCGAGGGTTACGAGTTGATAATTTTCATTCGTCGAGACCTACCTCCAAATTCTCTAGTTACGGTTAGGGTTTTCTTATTAAGAATTTGTTTATCCACCTATATGGTGATGAAATGAGATTGTAATATTAATGGTATGCCTCTAGTTGTGACTAAAGAAAAATACTTTGTGTATCCTACTATTCTTGGTGATTAGTGGATGTTTTGGGCGGTCTGTGGTTTTTCCCGCATCGGGTTTTTCACGTTAAATTCCCGGTGTCGTTATTTGCTTTGTCTACTTATCATTTCGGCATTATATTTACATATTGTGAAGTTATATATTGCTAGTTGTCGCTGAGGGGTTAAGAGAATTTCAATTGATTTAGTTTCAGGAAATAAATTGATCCTGGATTGCTTTTGGCCCGTGGTGAATTATTGTACCCGAGTTCTCCCCAACAATAACTCACATAGTTTTTTAGCCCTTCATAATTCTTGATGAAATCTCCCTCAAGAAATTAAATAAATTCTGATCACAAGAATTTAACTGGCTCAAATACTCGCGTGTAATTACGACGAGAAAAATCTCCCCACGAGAAGAACTCTCTCTTTTCTCAGCCTCTGAATGGAACTTGGCGCCCATCTCATCGACCATTTGTCGCTCTCTCTTATAGTGCAGAAGAGAGTCTTCATCGTTGTGCCCCCAACTCCCTTGCCTATATTTAATGTGCATGAGAGAAGTCCTTCGTTTGCTTGCTGCATTAAATGGATAGGACAAAGATTACTCCTATTTTCCTTTAATTCCTGCCAAGAAAAGTCAATAAAATATTGCCTATCTATATTCATGCGGCAAGAATCAACAAAGGACGTGTACAACCGAATTCAATCCACGGAAACCCAACCAGAAACTTCTTCCTGCTGCCTTCTTTGTCTCGTCCGCATGCAAAGAAATAAATGCAAAAATTCATGCGCAATCTTCTTCTTCGTAGATATGTTTTCAGCGCACACTTGCAGAAGGTACTGATGTCTAAAGTGGAATCAAGAACCCACGAAACCAATTTGGAAATCCCATTTCTGCAGCATCACTTGATTTCTGGATCAACTGGTGATTGGGATGCTGATGTCTCATGGGCTTTGCTCGGCTTACAAGGGGATCGGCTTGCTGCTTGTCCAAACATCAGAAGAAAGGCATCTCTAGATAAGCATAGATGGTGAATGTGGTTGGAAGGAGTTAATCTTTGATTATCTTGCTTGATAACACCTTGGAATTGCATGAATGTTTCGAATTTCGTGGTTGTAAAATATAACGACAATAAAATAAAATAAAAGAGCAATAAACTCGTACAATGCACTCACTACAGCAACTCCTTTTCAGTAGAAGATTGCCAAAATGAAATCTCGATTATACCAAGCTCTATTTACAAGAAGTTACCTTATTAATGGACTATTTCTTGTTCATTTATAGTCAATTGGATCCATTCTCACTCCCTCCGTGATAGTGAATTAAGGCCTAAATGATCTCGCGAAATTACGTCGTAGACAATCGCTTGTTTTTATACGTGGATAAATTATTTTACCATATAACCAATTAATGCTTTCCTGATTTCATAAATCAACAAAGAAAGAACTTAATTAACTATGCCTTTTAAGAATTGTAGGTACTTTTGTTTTTGGATAACAAGGAAACACACAAAAATTGTAACTAACTTTCCGTTCAATGAAATATCCTACAACAACTTTATGAATTAAATAAGACAAGAGTCAAACGGACATATATGAAAAAACATATCCATGTCATTTCTCTAACTTCCAAACACATTCGTCCCTCAAAACCATTAAATAAATTCAGTGAGAATAAAGTACGGGTATTTATAATGATAGGGGATAATAAAAAAAAGAATTAGGGACCCTAAAGTACGCGTCGCACAGGTTCCATTTGATTAAAAGACCTTTCCTTTCGACATGCACGTCAGTAGGCGGGCAGTCAGCTTTTGTTTAATTTTAGGGCACGAAAAAGGCGATGCCCGAAGGTCGCCATGCAGTTCCTTCGTTGCTAAGAGTCTCTCGGATGTCGCATGATTTCCTCCTGCCGCGGAAATGAAGCACGGGGACGGCAATTAAGAAACCGGGAAAAAGGCAAAAGGCGGTGCCAGTCAAACAAATGATACGACTGCCCATCTCATTCCATTCCAAGCGCGACTGCTCTGGCTCCGACATATGATCTGATCTTCCTTTGCCTCTAATTATTGAATAGCCGAGATTAAAATGCATGAAAAGCGACCCTTAACCAGCGAAATATCTTATGCATGAAAAGCTTTACTTTAATATACAGAAGAGAGCTGCCCACACCACTTTAACTTTGCGTCTTCTTCCTCCTCTTTATATACTCCCCCCTCTCCCCCACTCTTTTACCCATCTTCACAAAACCAAACTAAAGCTTCATCTCTCTCTCTCTCTCTCTCTCTCTCTCTCAAGAAAGAAAGAAAGAAAGACATGGAACATAAGATGCCTTTGGCGGCTAAGAAGATATTGAGCATAGTACACGTGATGTTCTTCATGCTGAGGAAAGAAATATCCAAGAGGAACATCATGACGGATCTCAACATGATGATGAAGCGCGGCAAGATCGCCGGCAAGGCAATCGGCAACCTCGTGTTCTCCCACCACCACCACGCCTCCGCGTCTGGGCGCCGCTCGCATGACAGCCATTCCTCGTCCTCCTCATCAGGGCCACTCGAGTACGAGTTCAGCTGCAACAACAGCCCCGATTTTCCCAACCTCCACGCCAACAAGCGCAGGTGCAACCTACTGAACCACTGCCTCCACAACCTCTTCACGTGCGTTCACCCGCCCCCGACCTCAGATGACGAAATCGTGGGCTCGTTCAGCTTTGATGAGGTAATGGAGATACTGAACAACCAAAGGGAGGTGGTGGAGGCGTCGCCGGCGTTGCCGGGGTTCGGCCGGACCCCACTGGTGCGGCAGCTGAGGATCACGGACTCGCCCTTCCCGTTGAGGGAGGAGGAGGACGGCGACAAAGGCGTGGACAAGGCGGCGGCGGAGTTCATAAAGAATTTCTACAAGCAGTTGAGTCAACAAAAGTGAATGCACGGCTGAAATAGCCATGCCCATGCATAAAATCTTGTTGGAGCAATTTCCCCTTTTTTATATTTTGTGTGGTTGATTTTAGTTAGTAAAACTCTCCTCGCTGAAGAGGATGATCATGCCTTTGATGAAAATAATAATACTGGGAGATTAGGTTGCCCAAATAGCTATTTCTGTCCTTTAATTTTCTTCCTATCTGTTCATCAAGAAATCTGTGGAAATAATTGGTGTATATTCTAAAGAATTTAAAAGACCTATCCTAGAACTTTAGGCATATTCTCGATGACAAATTAAGGGGACGGTATTATCGAATGAAGGATCAAGAGAGTTCACTTTTTAGTAATTAACCGCAAAAATCTTTGATCAAGGTTAATTGATGCGATTAGTCTCTTTACGAGAGTATATTAGTGGTGTCATCCTATAAACAATAAGCTAATAATGTCGCCATCGAAGCTCCACCACAAGCATCAGCTCCCCGCATAGATCTGTCTGCGTAAAAGGTAATGTCCATGTTTCGTAACACGTGAATCGGAAGTCTTCTTGAAGGAAGGGACGGAGGTAATACTGAAAGAAGACTTTACCCTAATTCAGTTGTCATTCAATCTTGTCCATCAAACACAGATCGAGAAGATATCTTCCACCAGTCAATCGATAGCCATGTATGTGACACAAATCGATGAGGCCTGATTAATAATTGATGATCGGGCGAATTTCATTCGTGTGGTATTAGGCGTCGCGGCCGGCCGGCGCGCATTTGGCTCCATTCTATGTCGAAGCGCGAATAATTCAACATCTGATCTGCTTATCCGGGTTTCGGCTCACGGGTTTGGACACGTGCACGAGTCGTTTCTATAACAATATTTCGACATAATTAATCGGGGGTAACGAAAAGGAAAGTCCGAGACGAGGGATGCCCTATCCATCTGCATCTCAGCCGAAAAAGAAGTGTGCTGAGGGAGATATTCGACTTGGGTTTTGACGTGACGCGGTCCGATTAAACTAATCATCAGGGGTTTTGATTTGCATACGGCCAAGCCGTGAGAATCCAAAGAATGATTCGGCTGTTGAGGTGACACGAACAAGTACAAGAGAATGAGATTAAGGTCAGCCATCTCAAAATTAGACCTTGTCCTAAGTACAGTTAGACGTGGCCTTTGCCCGGATGGCGGATTCCGATGCGTTTTTTCATAACTTTACTTTAGCTTTAACAAATCAATTTTGCATTTAAGTTAGTGAAAGGGTACTTGTAAATAGAGGTCAATGGTTTCAAATTCCGTCTAGATTTAAAATATATTCGTTGGAACAATTTTTTTTTTTTTTGAACCTAGATTCTACCATTCATACCCTGAAACTATGTTCACTCAAATTGACGGGTTTATGATGTTTTTGATAATTATTTTATTCCCAGGTACAATTTCTTATTATTAATAGTTTATTTATTTATTTATTTTGTTTCCTATATGAATTTTAAGCATTCGAGCACATTTGATAAATGCGCAAAATTTCTATTCTCAGAATAATTGGAGTGTTGCCAAGTAGGCCCTTAACAATCGATTTACAGATTAGTAGATACCAACAAACTAACAAGCCATGCACTAATTTGCATTGACAACACAGGGAAATTTCAGCACATATTTATGCAGAGACATTGGACCAAATGTTATAACATAGTTGCCACATCGCACCCCGTTCTCGTGTCCAACTATCTTATTAAGAAGCGGAGATCGTGCGCAGGAAAGATTGCATGTTTCAATACTCCATCCAGGGGCCTCAATCGAAGCAAAATGCATGGTGTCATTACATGAGTACGCTCGAGGCTAGTTCCTCAAGTTTCGATCGAGGTGAAGCGGACGATCGCCGAGGGAGGTCCGACACGCGACATCGGTCCGGAGCCGCGAAGCCGGGTCAGTCACGGATCGAAGTCAGCTAGTAAAAATACCTACTGCAATCGATAAAACGACGGTGACTTGAACGGCAAGCCATGGGAGGTTTCCTCAGAACAACGTGGAAGACAAAAGGGCAAAACCCAAGAAATAAATAAATAAATAAATAAGGATGCGGTCAAAATGATGCTTAGGAGTCCCGGCAAAAAGATGAGAAGTAGCTTCTCAAGTACTGCTGTTGACCATTGCGGATACACGTTAACAAAGCCAGCCAGCTAGAATTGGCCGAATTGACTCAATTGGCACATTTGCAAAAGATTTAAGATTGGATTGACAAAAAAAAAAAAATTTAGAATTGAATCGGTACAATAGCACCATATGTAGGATTTTGTTTGGTAATTCTTCCACCGAAAACCTAGCACCCCCTTTTCTATCCTGTTTTAATTAGGAGGATATGCACTTGATATGCTATTCGCATTTCCCCGTGCATGCAACTACTTGTAAAGCATGACTTTTGAAGACGGTATTGGTTGCCAATCAAGGGAAGGAATTCGTCCACATCATGATTTCGCATGTAATCGCAATTTTTTTTAAGTCAATTTTCAAATGGGTTCATCCCGGAGTGGATGCCAACTCAATAGATGTTTTTAAAGATACTTTGCCGTCATTTTTTCAGTACTTTTTCGATCAATTTGTTTGGATGAAGGTTATTTTGGCTAAAAATTTATGCATTCGAGAACAACAAAATCTTTTATCCCAAGAAAAAATGGTTCACAAAGATTGGTTTTTTCCGTTTCTTCGGACGGTTCAATTAGGCTGATCTGATTCTCAGGCTCTCAGCTCATTTCGAGCACCAGTGAGCTCATGACGACTTTTTTTTTTTTTTTTTTTTTTTTTTTTTTTTTTTTTTTTTTTTTTTTTTTTTTTTTTTTTTTTTTTTTTTTTTTTTTTTTTTGTGGACTACCAATCATGGCTTGTTTATTGCTTTCTTATAGAGACTAATCCCGTATCATCAATTCCCAATTTTCCCTCATTCCTAATTTATATGTTCTAGTTCATCCCATCATATAGACGGAGTTAGGCACTTGGGAACGGTAGGATATAACCCTTACCCTGCGAATTCGTACCCTTCCATTTCCACCGATGAAGCCATTTAATGCAGGTCGAAGCATGCATTTGCCCGGCTGGTTAAATACTAAAAAATGGGAATAGCAATTCACTATTCTTGACAATTGGTCCGAGAGACTTCTTGGTTCATCATGCGATTGCTCTACCCCGACAAGGTAGTGTAGATGTAATCGAAAGCAAGCAAGTAGTAGCAGCGCAAATCCACCAAGAAGTGCAATGATACAACTCCGATTGGACTTTCGCTCTGATCGATCTTCGGAGTTGCCCATTTTGAATCCCAGATACAATGCTGTTCGACAGCCGTATCAATTGTTCTCTTGGATCCTTCTAACATTCCAAATCCACAACATCACACCCACACCCGAATAACTATATTATGCATCGACAGAGGACGAAATTTGTTTCGATGGCCCAACCAGAGATGCATCGATCCAAAGAGATGAACACATGAAGAAGGCAATATTATACTGATGCTGCAAGAGAACGATGATGAATGGACACCATTTAGACAACGATTCCTTTTTCGAAACACTTCGTGCATCAAAACGCTGCTCCAAATCTGTTCTCTTATTATCTATATCGGTAAGAATTAAGATTGCTAACTACCAATAAGTAGAGATAATTTAATGTACATGCCCTAATTCCAGTTCTAACATAGAAAAACAGCTACAACTACACAACACAAAAGCTTCTCCGTTCACCATCTCAGAAGGGATTTAATTCTGAGGTCTCTTGAGATTGGAAGCAACACTGTAACCAGGAGCACACTTCCAATGACAAAGGGCAAAAAATCAGGAAAATCAAATTAGTGACCTGTTATGTTGCTCTTCCTAGAATCCAAATGGTGATTTTCTCCGGCTTCCTCCTTCTCCGTACTGTTCGTTCCACTTTCTGAGCTCATTCATGCTCGCAGCATCGTAAGCAACCGATGGAGCCACCTGCATATCCAGCAAGATTTCGACTTTTTTAAACGAGAACAAAGAAAAGGCTCACTCTGCAGGAAATGGAAAAAGGCGTGCAAATATTGCACTTGCGTGTTTTGATTACTGAGTGTAACTAAAAATGGGATGGGAAATAGCAAGATTAAATAAGCTACCTTGCTTTTTGACTGTAGGAAATCATCCAAATTAAGTGGCCTTGGTGTTGGAGATGAATTTTTGCTTCCCTGGTTAAAAATATGCGACGTTAAATAGAGCAGCAGAGACGAATGCAAATTACAGAAGTGCTAAAGCAATGGAGCATGCAATTGGACCACATGATAAATTTTCAAGTGCTCCAACAAGAGAAATGACAAGTAGACATATTGTTCATGTACAAATATCGGCCTCACCGTTCTCTCCGTTACTAAATGGACACTGATACAGGTAAATTATTAATAACTATGTGGTTCTGCAGCTCGCCAGCAAGTGTGTGTGAGAGAGAAAGAAAAGAGATATACTCACAAGAATGAGAAACTTAGAGCATCAGCACACAACCTCAGCCATCAGGCCTAGTTCGGCCCCGTTTGGTTCGGCTTTGGGAATGGGCTTTGGGACTCTAAAGTCCCTTGGCCAAATACAAATGCGTTTGGTTCGATTTTTTAGGCGACTTTGGCAAGATGCAATTGCATCTCCAAATGACTCTAAGGGCCCTTAGTCCAAAGCAGGTCTAGAGGTCCTTTGGGAACTTGCATTTTCGGAATGCAAGTTCCGGGTACTGTTCATCTTCTCTGGTGGAGAAGCCGATCGGAGGCCGATGACCGCTGGCCAAGGGGTTGTGCACGCCAGCGACTGTCGCTAGACCTCAAGCGACTGATGGCCTGAATCGCGCGACCCAAGCGGCCGCCTGGGGTCGCGTGACCCCGCCGACCATCCGGGGGCCAAATCTGGCCATCTGGCCACCAGATCTAATGGTCCGGTGGCCGGACTTCCAAAAAAAATAATACAAATATTTTTTTGTTTTTTTAATTTAATAAAAGTTATTTACAAATGCAAATTTTACCAAACGGTATTTTGGGCAAAGTTGTTTCTCAATGCAAATTTTACCAAACGTTATTTGCATTTCGGAAAACCCCCTTCACCCAAAGGTATTTGCATTTTTGCAAATGCATTCCCCAAAAGCCGAACCAAACGGGCCCGTCAAGGTTGCAAAAACAGGATGCATTGATTTAAAGTGTTGCAAAAACAACATAATGCACATCATCCAAAGGTAGAGAAGGTGGGTTGTAAAACAACAGACCAGTATTACCTTCTTTTCTTCCTCTAAAAGTTCTTGGACAGGCCTATAGGCAGCAGCAATACAAAGGTTCTGCAAAGTAGATGTATTAGATGCGGAAGAGATATGACAACCTATTAGAAAGTGAGAACAGAACATTACCTTTAAATCGCTCCCAGAGTATCCCTCAGTCATGCTTGCGAGTTTGTCGGTCTCAAAACCAGGCTCTAGAATCTCTTGCACAAGAATTATGTTCAAAATTTTCTTACGGTTTTCAGCATCAGGTAGATCTACGTATAATCTGAGAGAAACCAACATAAACTTATCAGACATGTCCTTTTGACTTTCTCCACTGCATTAACTGAGTTTATCAAGCACCAAATACTTGGACATTATCAGCTATGAAAAGATTGGAGCATGAACTGGCATTGTGTCATAATCACTCTGGCATTATTCATGAAATAGGCACCTCTCACATGTCGCAAAGACAAAAATTCAAAATTTATCAATGAAAAGAATATGATAAGATGTGGGAAAAAGAATTGCACACAGATTCTGCTTATGCTGGAAGGAGACTTGAAATGAGAAATTGTAAGCGGTGTGTAACTCAGAAGTGAAAAGGAGAAATTAATTGGACTTGCAAACAACCAAGCTGTAGAGTAAATGGTCCACAACTATTTTGTAAGTAAAGTCTACCTTCTTGGTAAACGCCGTATAACAGCATCGTCAAGGTCAAATGGCCGATTTGTTGCCCCAAGGATGAGTATTCTTTCGCTGTCTTTAGACCTCAATCCATCCCAAGCTGCCATGAATTCATTTCTCATTCTTCTAGTAGCTTCGTGTTCATAAGCACCACCACGAGCACCAAGTAAACTGTCCACCTACATGACAGAATAACACATTCAATTGAAGAAAGACCACTACAGATTGGAAATTGATATATCACTGGAAGCATAAGAAGAAACAGCTTCATAACATGGTCACAATTGTGCCACAAACACTAACTAAGCCTTTTTTCCACGAAGTGAGGTTTGCTACACAGATCATTTTTATATTGTTACATTCTATCTAGTCCCATCCTCAATAACAACCATATTCGTAATGTCCTTCCTTAGGCTAAACATCCTACTGCCCTCTCATTTTATCTTCTGACACAATATTATATCTTACGGGATTTAAAAATCAGGATTAGCTAACCATACACCCCATATGAAAAGGTGCAAGTTGCAAACAACACTGAAAATAGTAACTTAAAGATTCTTCCACCAAGAAAACTTTACTCAGTTGACTGGAATATCAAATCCTCAATTGTAAATTGCATATCAAAATCGAAATTGACTTATGTAGAAATATCATAAGACCACAACAATAATGATCTAAAAGTAAACTAGTAGCAACTTTGTTTCTTGTACTTTTGCAATTATAGATTGAACTCCACATGAATCTATACATAGGTTGCTAATTGAATCCCGTATTACATTCATCGCTTTGTATAAAAAACAAAGGCGGAGCTTCAGAGAGTGATATCATCATTCCATGGGCATAATGCAAACAAGTTACGGATGAGAGCAAATGGACACAACTTTGTTGACCCTCAGAGAGAGATATCACACTGACAGTTTTCGCTTGACCTCAAAAGGATACGAGGAACTGTTCAGAATTTAACTTAGAAATTCATTTAGTTTCATTATGCCAAAACAGATCCCGCTAATAGACTATATCACAGTTCACAATACGGTTCAGAGATTTAATAAACAACTACTAAACTAAGAAAGCTTACTTCTAAAACTTCCAATGGACAGTAATTTGAATGGTTTCAATTTCTTGTAGAAACCTTAGAGTTCATTAGTAGTCACTAGCATGTAAGATTATCTACGATTAACAAATAGTTCCATGTGACAGGACAATAATCCTATGCTATGAAACTATGATTGGCATGAAAGGGATAAACACTAGAGAAAGTTTTAATTTAGCAAGGACAACTTCAGTATTACTATCACAAGACACTCACCTCATCAACAAATATAACGACAGGTGCAAGCCTGCTAGCAAATGAAAAAAGAGCCTTTGTTAGCTTCTCAGCATCTCCGAACCACTGTAAGAACAAAAGGTCAATTAACCAAACGGAAATCACCGACCACAAGACACTACAAGTGGAGGAGGAGATCTGAAAAGCACGGGAATTATAATTGCAGGATCATGAATTATCAAATCCCACTAAGATTGAGAAAAAAGTGAGGTAGGAGGAGGAGAGAGACAATAAGGAAAGAAGAGGAAAGGCAGAAGACATTTTCCTCATCTGCGCAGGGAGCAGTAATAGAAACAGTCAGAGAAGAAAATGGATGAGGCAACACCGTAAACATCAACTGGCAATTAGAATTGACATGCAAATCATGTGAGATAGGACAATTGTCGGAACACTATTAAAAACTATTAGAAAGGAAAATAATGAGGCAACACCATAAACCTCAACTGGCAATTAGAATCTCTAAAGATATGAGAATCATGCAAAGTATAATACTGCTCAATGTTTCACTCTCAACCGTCAGTGAAATGAACAATGTAATAGACTAACAGGAAACGTCCAGTCACAAATGTTTAAAAAAAAAAAAACTGATCAGCCTGAACAGAAATTTTATCAATACTTATAGCTTTCACACCTTTGATGTCATTGTTGAACCTGTTATACTTATAAAATTTGCCCCGGCTTCTGTTGCCAGTGCCTTGGCAAGAAGTGTCTTCCCAGTTCCAGGAGGCCCAAAAAGTAAAATTCCTTTGCAGGGCTGACAATAATCACAGAGTCATTTGCTAAAATACCCAGAAAGAAAAAGACGCAAAAAAACATCAAAGCTGTCGACAATATGAAGGCAACAGTACATGCTTACCCTCAACAGATTTCCACGAGAGAAAAGCTCTGGCCTCCTCATGGGAAGAATGACAAGTTCATTTAGTGCATCTTTCACATCTTCGAGAGCACCTACGTCATCAAACCTAACACCAACTTCACCAGGAGGCACCACTGCCGAAACAAAGTTTCGCTCATAGTCATCCCTCGCAAGGTTCTGCAAAAGCAACTGATAGAAGTCAGAAAGGACATATCCAACCAAACAGTTTTGAGGACTACTGGGCAGAAATAACAAATAACAGAACTTTCTTGCATATTCATAAGAAAACAGATATAAGAGAGTATGTGCCTTAAAATTTAGGGATGTTTCCTGAGATACTGCCTCCTGCTCTTTCAATCTGACAATTGCAACTTCAAGGCTACAAGAAAAGATAGGCATGTCAATCAACCAGAAGACAAGGGACTTTTGACTTTTAGCATGATAACATGTCAAATACCTTTCACGTGGCAGGATAAGTCTGTTTCCTTTAATGGCAGGATGCACACAAGATGATAAATAATGATTTTTAGCCCAGCCAACAACTTTCTCAGCTTCTGCATGGTAAAGAGATGGGACAGTTTAATTACTTAATAATGAACTGAAGACAGGAAAATCAAGTCATGATGAGGTTGTTAGAGGAAGTGAGTCTACTTCTAGGCTTTGTCAGACAATCTGAAGTCCTAATTAGAAAAGGATTAGAATTAAAAGATCAAAGATGTCCTTTAAAATATTGCTAGAATGAAATAAACCAAGAACTTGGTAGTGAGGTCCTTGTATCATGTGATAATTGTAGGAGGAGGAATCTCAAAGACCGTTACTTGGCTTTGAAAAAAGAATGCAAATTGATATTAAATTTCCTATTTCTCATCTAGCAAGAAGATCCCAAAAACCAGATATGAAGCATTCCCATAGATGTAGATGAAGTGAGAGCACCCCAGTTTCAAATTCAAAGCACAGGGCCAGAGAAAAGACTCACAAATTCAGTTTCCTGGATAACAATTACTGCCAAATGCATTCCAGATAATTAAGGCAGCTGAAAATCTTTTACAGGAGAGAGTTCGGTGGAATAGCGATGGTCGCACCATCTTATCACCAATTGGAGTGTACGTTTTGCGATAGCACATAACAACAATGAATAATCGCACAAAATTCCACAGCTGATGAATCATATCACACACTGTTTTATGGATGGGCAAGCATCCATATGATATTTAGAACTCTGCACCCTAACAAGCTTGAGATTTCAGTTTTGGTTCCAATGCAGTGTGGATCCCCTTCAGTCAGCAGGCCAGATACCCGGCCAGGATGGCCTGCTTTTGGCCAGATTAAAGAGCAAATATGGTTTGATGTGTACAAACATCCAACCTCAACAACAAATAGGAGAAGAATTATCCGTGTGCATAAACATTAAAATGAGCCAACAGAACTCAGTGTCCATTAGTGTCATTTAGATCGGTCAAAATGGGTCTTAAACTCATATATGACCCATTTGAAACATAATTGCATCATATATGGGTCACTCAATTTTGAAGAGCTTATCATAAATGAGTTTTAAATTTAAAGGCTAAAATAAATGGATCTAAATGGGTTGAGTTTAAAACCCATTTTCAACCCACTAAGCTCGCCCCCACACTCTCCCTCTCTCTTCAGCCTTATAAGATAAAAGATTGAAATTATTTTTCAATTTTTCTTACTCTTTTTTCTTTTTTTCTCTCCCTTTTTTCTTTCCCTTTTTTTCCCTTTCTTCTTCCTCCTCCATCTTCTTTGGCCGGTGGCCGGCCACAGCGATGGCGATGGCCAATCAGGCCAGGGACGAGCTCAGGGGAGGCTAACAAAGCTTGAGCTCGTTGACATTTGGCACTAGCAAGGCTCAAGCTCGTTGGCCTCGAGTGAGCTCCAGCTCACTGATCTGGCGAGGCTCAACCCTCACCAATCTGGCAAGGAAGAGACCTCACCGACGTCTAGTGAGGCTCGAGCTCGTTAACTTCTAGTGAGCTTAACCTCGCCAACCTCTAGCGAGCTTAACCTCGCCGAATCTAGCAAAGTGGAGCCTCCCCGAGGCCAACAAGGTTCGGCTTGCCAGAATTGGACAAACTCAAGCTCACCGCTGTCACCGTGGCCAGCGACCGGCCAACAAACAAGGAAAAAGAAATAAATAATTTAAAATTCAATTTTAAAAAATAAAAATAATAAATAATAAGAGGAATACACAGAGGAAATTCAAATTAGATTTTTCATACCAAATAGCCGAAAACTTTTTTATTTTCAAAGTTCAAGTAAACACCAAAAATAAATTATTATTTTTTAGAATATGACTTCCTAAAAATATTTCTAAGAAAAAAAAAGAGCCTCAATTTAATATATATATAATTGTCCCCTAAATTTATATTGAATGAAAGTGTTTTAGCAATACCATTTTTTTTTAAATCAAAAGAAACAAGCTTTCCTAGATTTGCAAGTATTTTAGCAATATAATCTTTAGAAAAAATCATAAGAATAAATTTCCCCTAAGTTGGGTTAAATATGAAATTATTTTAGCAATATGAGTCAGGTTGGGCATGGTTAAAAAATTTACATTACGCATAAATGGGTTATAAATGAGTTAATGAGTCAATTTGGATCGGACCATTTATGACTAAACCGAAACCCAAACCGACTCGCCCATTTAACAGGTCTACCATCATTCTCTTGAACAATTTTGCTAATATTCATTTTGTGACCCCTCTCTTTTTTCCTTAGTTGAATTGTCAATGTCCAAAATCAATCAAGTATGCACTAAACGAACATCCTCTCAAAATCAGAATGCACCCCTTGTCCTTTAGATCACATCCATGGTTAGAATCAAGCAAACTGCGAAACATTCATCCCAGACCTTTTCAGTTTAAAAAATGTGCACAAGTCCTTGATAAGAACATAAGCTAAGCTGATGATATTGATTCTAGTTGCTTACTCCGTCTTGTCAGTATCACGCCTTCAGTGCTCACATGTAGGAGGTCCGTACATGATAGTTCATGTTCTTCAAGAACCTGGAAAGGATTACCTCATAAGAAAAGGATATCTGACCAAAATTTCACCAAGACCTCAACCAGCCATCGAAGTTCCTTCCTACCTCACTGAACTGTTAACCACTCAATGAAACCAACCGTGCAAAACGTTGTACCTGATTTAGTTCGTTTATATTGCTCCGCGATATAATTATCTTCCTGTCTTCTTCAACCTGCTTATTGAACGTTCTGAGGATATGTTCCTCCTGCAAAGAGTCCAAAATCACAGGAAAGGGGGGAATAAATTAAAGATTGTTTCCATGCAAAAAGACAGAATCAATGAGCAATACAAGATGATGTTGCCTTTAAGTCGAAAATGTGTAAATAAAGCAACATCCACAACATTGTTTCCCTGATTTCAAACCAAAGAAATTAACCATAACCAATGCAGTCAAAAGCTATCCCCTGTCATACACACAAATTCTCATTAAAAGAGAGCAGTCATTCAAGCAATATCAAAATAGATGCTGCATCTACATTCTCCGCAAATGTCAAATTGAAAGTGATGAACTGTCAATAACTTTAGTAGTAAGAAAAGTATTGAACTATCAATCTGGACTTGACTTATCTTTCATTCTCTATTTGAGGTTTAAACTTTTAAGGTTTTTATCAGTTATCATTAGTTCTTTAAGTTAGCTTGAATGGATTCTCTAATTAGGTGGATGATATTGGTGAACATTAGGTTATCTCAGAAATCAGGATATCGCATTATATAATTTAATTTTTCTTTGTTTCATTTCCTAAGGTTGATAAGCATAGATGTTTTTATCACAACTGCAGAATCAATAAGGGTCTTTTTTTTTTTAATGAGTGCCCCAACCATACGTAACAGAGATTTAATTTGCTTTTACATTGCATTCTTTGTCCACCACATGAGAAACATAGTGCTTTGGAAATGGCAAATTTTCTTTATTTATTCATCAACAAAAACCAATTTGAAAAGCATGCCTAGGACTATTATGAGAACGGCATGAAAAGGTTGATAGTAAGCGTTAGCAATTGTTTGCTAATCCAATAATCCGGCATATCTTTGCTCAAGCAAGCACCTCGAACTTCAGGCATTAAGGGGTCCAAGAACCTAGCGCTTCTAAGACAAAAATCTGAAACAAGCATAAACCACCAGACAATGCTTCCCTATGCACTTCAATCGATATAGAAATTTATGCAGTGGCTAGACAATAATACTTAGCTGATATTTACTCTATATTAAAGTTCATTTTTCTGTCTTGCTTTGCAGTGCTGGATGGAATAGAAAATCCAACTTCACCATCATCTTACATATGGTTAATAGCCCAGCACCAAAAAAGTGCAGCATAAAAAAGCCACTCGTACATGCATGGACATTCACAAGCCTTATCAAGACTTAAACAATTCTTTGGCACATTAACCACCATCTTGACTAGATTTTTGCACAAGCAAGATGAGCTCAATAATTTGAGCACTCCAGGAAAAGAAATCCCAAATAGAGTAGAGCTATGGATGCACCATCACACATCTAACTTCAGACACTACCCAGAAGAAGAGAATCCTAACTCTTAAATCTCACAACAAATTTTAAGAAACTACGCAATGGACAAGGCAGATAATGGGAATGTGAAATTGACAACTGGAGAGATGTTAAATAATGTAGAACCATGGTACAAGCTTTTACCTGGGGAGGATTTACACGAAGGATGTTATTGAAAAGCTTGTATATAGAGTCATCATCAGATCTCCGGTTTGCCTGAAGACCCTCTGTGAGACTCTTCAGTGAAAGAGGCTGTGAGCACAATACAAATCTCAGTTAGCTGAATCGTATCAATGTAGAAGGAAGCAGTCATCATAAACAAGCCATCAAGGAACTGGTACTGAACTTGAAATTATGGAGAACTAATAAAATAGTTTAAAGAACATAATATTTTGGAAGGCAGTCACTTTCATTGCTCACTATTCCTATTGCTCAACCAAAAGAAAACCACCTTTCACATAGCCATTCTTAAAACATTCGACATGAGAGCAGTTATCAAATGTACAATAGTTTCAAGAAGACTTGCTCACTTCCCAGTGGAATACAATGTCATCCTTTCTGTGAGATGGTTCTTCCTGGGGTACTTGACATGCAATACTTAAATAGTTTAACGTTTGCTATAAGCTTCAAGTATGAGATGGCACACAGTGCATGGAATAACACCAAACTCACATGAGAAAACCAATCCATCTGATCATATGCCAAATTGACATGATAATATCATCATAACACAGGTAATATGATAACCTATCAATGCAAGAAGACAGATATCCTGATGTCTGAAAGGAAATAAGGGATGTTGCCAGGCCTCACTTCTAAGCTCATGAACGTCCACGAGTTGGCAAAATGAATATATAAATTTCTCCGCAAGAACATCAAAATCTACTTGAAGAGAGCCCAGTGACAGTGAGACTCATGGAGAATGCAGATCGTAGCACTCAATAGACTTGTAATAAATCCACAAAATGAGCACCATAAACAAACACCTCCAGCTAAGAGATGCAACAAGCAAGCCAGTAAAATGAAGTCCCAATAGCAGTACACTTTTCTGTATCAGAGCAAAAACCAAACAATAACACCTATCTTGCTCAAGCATTTAACAACATAAGATAACTTTTATAAATAAAAATCCAACACAATGTTCTTTAATTACTCAAGATTGAAACCAGGCAAAAACCAGAGATAAAACATAATTTTCTCAGGCATTATTAGGTTATTAGCACCAAGGCCTGGCTTAGAAAAATTATATTTTGCCGTTTATAACAAGCATTGATTCTAAAAGAATATCTGTTAAGGTCAATTCCTAAGGCAAAATCGAAATTGAAAAAAAATAATTCTGGAAAGCGCTTAAGATCAGTGTTCTGAGGTGAGAAAACATTACCAGCTTGGCAATGCGACCAATGTTGGGAAGTATCATTGTCTGTCAACACAATTGAAAGACAGAAATTAGTCCAAAGCCAAACACAGAGTCAAAGTAGTATTGGGATCAACAACTTTTGGGTTTGAGCACACCAGAAACTTACAAATTTCTCTCTCTCTTTCGAGCTTGTTTCAACTTTGTTCTGACCACATATTAGAACAACAGGGCCTTGTAATTGGTCAAATATTTCATGCACTTTGTCAACAAACTTTGAGCGGTTGGCCTTGGTAACAGCCCTAGACAACCATTGTGAAGAGTCTGGAAAATACACAACAATAGGCTGCTGGGAACGCAAAACCTAAGGCCATAAAAGAAAAGGTAAATAGAAAGCCCGAGGAAGAAGCACCTAAGTCATTTATAATTACATCAACTTCGAAAAGTGAGGAAACAGAATAAAGTGGAAGGGAAGTTTTTAGCACTCTTCAGCAGGAAGGAGGAGGTAAAGTGGAGGAAGCCGCAAAAATAACCTGTACTACTTACTCCTTTGTATAGGAAGATGACAAGACTAATCGAGATATAACAATAACTAGTTTTTCACAGAACATCCATTTACTTGCTTGTTCCTGGCAAGTAAGCTAAAGGGAATAGGCTCCTACATTTAATCATAGTAATAATTTAGAATAGCAACAACCAGTGTTAAAAACGACGATCGCGTGATGGCTCATTGAACAAGATGCATATGAGGACACCCTTAATTTAAAGATAAAAGAACCATAACAACTCAAAAATGTAGGGGTGTTTTGCAGTGATTTTGGAGTTGGTACATTGAAACAGTATAGCCGATCCAATTTAAAAAGAACATGTGGAAGTTGCATTAATTGAAAGCCGTTTTAGAAAAAGCAAATTGAGAGTTACTTCTTCAATGCTTGTACATTCAAGGGTTTCTTTCCGGCTCAACCATTTTTTTATACAACTTATCAAGAAGTCCATTTTCATCTAGTATTTTACAACATGACATGTTTAGCCAGACAGAATAATCCCTATAGATATAGGCCCATCGCCATTCCTTTGCCATTCTATTTCCAAAGTTTCAAGTTTTTTTTTTCACTTATATCTTTCCTACAACAGAGAAAATTTACTTCAGAGATATCTTTCACGTTAGTCCTGATTTACTCATTCTGTTTCATTCATCCCCTAATTTCATTCCTTCACCAATTTCATCCCATTGTACCAAATGCAAACATCAGGAGGAATACCATAAAATTTATTAAACTAACGAATCTATACTGATAGCATCATGTAGCACTAGCAGAAGAATACTCCATACAATAATTTCCAATATCCACAGAACATGGCCTTAAAGCACAATTGTAGTTGCAACATGGCCGAACAATAAATACAACACCCAAGTTTACAGCTCTAATCTAACATCAACATCATCAAATTATAATTGAACATTAAATAATAACTGGACAGGTGGATTATCCTCTTGGTCATAAATCAACAAATTAACATGCGCTTATTATTCAAAACTTTGAAAAGAAGAAATATGATCTGTTGATTATGATCCCTTATACCTCGCAAAGAGCCTCCATTGCTATGTAACAATCTTCAGCTTGACTGTCCAAGTCAGGCTCAATGTCATTAACTACGATTCAAGAAAAATCAATTAGCTTATCTTGACCAAACAGAGTCAATTCAGTTATAAAATAGAAGCTAATTAGAACTTTCACAGCCAAATAATATGCTTAGATATATATTTTGACACTCCAAACTCCAATAGTGCACCTAATTCCCCGTAAAAAGGAAAATTAATGTTTGCAGTTCCCCTTGTACACAAAAACAATGATGCAACTTGGCAAAAGCAAACATGAAAATCAGGAAAAAAGTGAAGCTACAACATGACAGGAACAGCCGACATATAGTTCCTGTCAATTCAAAAGGAAGTGTTCGCCAAATACCTAAACTATTATCATCTTACTGCACTAGCGCATCCCCCTATCACAGCCAAGAGACAAAGGGTGAAAATGAACAAAAGCTCAAATAGCAAGCTGCAGCAGATGTGCCGCAAACTGCAACCTTTCGATCAGATCTAGATGAATATGCTAACAAAATATTCTTTCTCAAAATCTAAAATTCCAAGGTGATGAAAAGCCACTTCGAAAGGTTATACAGAATTTGGGATTTATGTTTTGCATATTATATCCCTTTATCTAATAGGCAAAAAATCTAGTTTTTTCCCATGATTTAAAGAATGGCCCCTCATCCGCCTAGTTTTGGCAAAAACTTTCTATCCAGTTACATCAACTATATGTATCAAATTAATTGTCGCTTGGATCTAGAACATATGCGGCATAAAAATGCACCCAGCCAACTGGAGACATAAGTCAGTGCTCAACCAACACGCAGAGATAGAGGAGAAATTACAGCCAAAAAAAGGTTGTTCGAAAGGATCGGGCAAAATGAATTAAGACTACCAAACATGGACAATCAAGTGAAAGGTGATCTGAACTTCAACCAATGAAAAAAAGGATGGTGCTGCAAAGATATCAAGATGCTCTGATCACACTCTGGCAGTTTGTAGGGTTAACTTCTTAGATCTAACCTGGTTTCATAAAAAAGCTCAAGGGAGAAAAATTATTCTGCAGATGAGGGATGTACCACTTATCCACCAGATCTGTGGAGCAGATTGCTCAGTTGATTTCTCATCTGCCTCATCTCCGCTAGCTTTATTTTCATCTGTATCCAAAATAACAGCTACCCTGTCTAAATTCACCTCGTACACCACCCCACGCTGGCCCGTAGATAAAGGCCTGATACATGCCCACAAGAAGTTAAGTCATGCAACAAGATAGGTGCCGGTAATAATAAGGAGCTAGAAAAATCTTGTGCAAGAATAACATACTCTGACAAGCATGTAAGCAACAAGAAAATATAATGAATTCAATAATTCACAAACAACATGCAATTTTTGTCAGGGCCTCTCCAATTTACTCATATAACCAAAACACTTTAAAATTGCCATTCCTCCTTTAACTGGAGACTGCAAAAATTTCGCTACTGACAGACACAAGTCAGGACAACAATACAAAGTAATAGACTAAAAAAGTGGTAGAAGTCTCATACTTGCATATAGGACATCCATAAAGAGATCATACATTCATGTAAGTACTGCATACTAAAAGAGTTAATGAAAAAAGTTGAGCCCCACCCAATAAAACAACAAAATACAAAGCACAATATGAGACTATATAAATAGTCTTCAAGGTAAATAAACTCTTTTACTCACTCAAAGCCACTCAGTTGTTGGATAAATTGCATTCACTTTTCACTGTCAACCAATGTTCACAAAACGCATTCTTATCCAGTGTATCTTTTGCTTCATTGCAATGAGACTGAAAGGAGTACATTGCAAGTGAGATTACCTATCTATAAAGGCCTTAGGACCTACTCCAAAGTACTTTGATTGACAAAACCAACCAGCTACACATTATCCTTTATTTTCTTTTCTGTTATTTTAACCCTTAGCTTCCAAAATGGTAGAAGAATAGAGCAATTGGCTCTCCATTTTGGGGACTTCTAGAAGAGCTAATCATTTTTTTAGGTCAACAGTTTGCATATACACTTGAAACTAAGTAGGAAAAAATTCCTCACTATAAACTTATACAAATGAGGCACAAAAGCCAAAGGTACAGTGATTTTTATGCTTACTAGCACCACGCTAAATACCTACCAGCTGGGGGCTGACAGCACCCTCCAGCCCCACTGGTTCCACCACTTTAGATCCTAAAAAGCAGAGAACAGAAGCAGTTCCACATGTGTTTCATCATTTTTTCCAGGTTTTATAACCAAAACTTGCAATACTGGATCTAATTTCTTTAACGGAAGCAAGTTATAATCTAAAGCTACAACCTAGGATCAAATTCAGCTTTTCTTCTAGATATTTTCAACACCAGCACATTTCATGGGACTTTTCCATGGTTTTATGGAAACGATTGATAGAAATGGGGGAGGTTTGAGGGAGACAACTCGCCTTTTTGGAGAGTAAAACAAATTTCACGGCCCGACCCCATCGTCTCCACCCCGTAGGAACTACGAGACAACCTCTTTGACCAGTTCCAAAGGTGTTCTCATTAGTTTAGCTTATCTACTTAATTACAGTGACTCATCTTCCTTACATATTCTGCGGGCACTAAATTCAAATTAAATTGTTTATGTATCAGAAAAGGAAAAGGCTGCTTAACTAGAACTTTAAAACGTCAAGCACAAAATTACAAAGTGACTTATACTATTGCAAAACTACTACTATAGGAAAAGAATAAAGCATGGGTTCATCGAATTAATTCTGTAAAAGTATATGTAACTGATTTTGGAAGAACTCTTAAACTCAAGGTTGGATCATTTGCTAACCCAATGCCAGAAACTTGATAAGACATGAATCTACTAATTTCACTAACAAAACTGACGTGGCCATCGCAATTTAACCACAAGGCTGAGAAAGATTCTCAGTTCCTCATTAGCCACTAAGAATCTCCATATCAGTTTGAAAAGTGGTGAAAATCCAACTACTCTAAATCCAGGCAAAGGGTTATGCTCCGTGATGGACCAATTACTGCTTCATAACTATTCTTAGAGACAATCTCACTGCTTATTCTTCTGGTATGAGTGTGTACTAATTATCATCTGACCCTACAACTTGGGATGCTCATAGTCAAGCTGGTTATCCTTCTTTGGAAAATAGACCTATGCTTTTGCATCTACTCCTACCGAAGTTACCAACAAAAGCTCGAACTTGTCACCATATGGGAAAATTCCTCTATTTCAAACCATAAAGTGTTCTTGTAATTTATTTTTTATTCCTAAAGTAATTTTTTAATTTACCAATAAAAAAAGGGAATTTTCTATCACCACAGCAAGCATTCAATCAAGTGCTATAACATTTCTGCCTCAATTAAATTGATTATCCTGTAGGAAGATGGATATGATCCATCTTCCTAGCGATAGCAATTGAGATGGTACTGTCAACCCGAAGATGGTTTTCAATAACACAAATATAAAGGGACAACAAGGGGGTATATAACTCATCATATTAAGGCCTAAAGGATGAATTCCAAATTATATGCCTATGATGAAGTTCAGATACTTCCTCAGAGTCAGACCATTAAGAACCAGGGAGACCAGTGACACTTTTGAAGGTCCATTAGCAATGAAGAAAAGATGAGTGAGGAATTTGTAACCATAAAAAAAGGGCACTAAATAATACCATGAACAAACTTCCAATGCCTTATATCTTATGGAAAATATCTTATGGAAAAGTTTGGCTCAGGGCAGTACCTGTGTAGCTAACTCTTCAGTGAAAATCCCCACAAGGGGACAAAAAAACAAGGCTGAAATTATGTGTCCAGAACATCTAGGATGACCACTTAATGGTTCGATGTGAAATGACAAAAAAATCTAAGAATTTTATTAGAATATCGAATGTAGCTGGAGAGGGCCACCGCCATGAAGTGCCTATATCATCAAACCCCATATCTCTAGAGGAGGAGGAGGAGGAGAGATATGGACAACCGATTGGAGATGAATTGATGGAAGAAGGGAGTGGTCTCTTTTAAATGAAATAAAGCAAAACTAGTGAATCTTAAAGATATTTAGTTTGTGAGGCCTTGAAGAGCCTCATTTGCTTTTCCCCCTCTTGAAATCATGAAATCGGCTTACCAACCTACCTGCCAGGTATTACTGTATAAGCATTTATGGGGCCATCAGAAGTTGGTATCTTCCCCAAAACAATCCTGTGATTCATTATGTGAGGATGAAGTCAAAGCTCAATAGAAGGTGAAGCAGCGCCAAACATATGAACCTCCTAACAAAATGCACTTGCCAATATCTCAAACACCCTGAGATATCACCAGAAAGGGAAAGCACAAGAAAAAAGTCTTCCCCATGACTAGATCATCCCATCAAGAAAAGGATTGCAGGTGCACACTCCACATTCAAATGCATGTGGGAAACAGGGAAAGCCTAAGGGAACAAGATCAAACGTGTTGGCTCAGCATCATAAGAGCACGGATCCTTTCCGAGACTTGCCATATATCAACATTCAATTCATTATCATACATATAATCAATCCATGACCATAACACTCAGGCGAAAGTGGGCTTTTGCAGATGATCAATCCATGATCATAACACTTGCATTTTCACAAAATAAGATTTGAGATTTTCATCCAACACCTTAAACAACAAATACCCGACACGAGAGTTGCATCACTCTAGATTCCAGCTTCAAGGCTATACGGCAGATCAACAATGCATTGCACATGGGAAAGTTGATGCAGAATGCTACGCAAGACTAAACTCCGTCTCCTTAACAAAGAGCACTACAATGAGTATTAAATTTCCTAAAAAGAATATGAACTAAGCCAGAACCATTGCAGATCTTTCTGTCATGGAAAAATTACAAAAGGAGCTATTAACATAGTTTCTCATCATAAGCTAGCCACTATGATCTTTTCATCTCTACAAGTTATCCATACTCAATCTTATAACATCATTATCAACTGAGCAACTTTTCACAGAAAGGTAATAAGATAATGAGCATCAGAAGAAAAAGGCATCCAACTTCATAATAGAGAAGAGAGACACCATTGAATATAATAAAGAGGCAAATAAGCAGGTATACAGCTTTCAGAAAAGGAATAAGTTGTGGCCTTGAAAAAAGGAAGTTAAGCGTTTAGGCAAAGTAACAAATTTTAGTCCAAGATTCAATAGTGTTAAAGTGAACTAAGAGAGCAGAAATGTGGCACTGATTTCTTTCACACACATGCCTACAGTCAGCCAGAGCAGATCACTAATCGCCATAAAGATGAATGACAATTATATATAGCAATTCACCGTAAGCCACATAAGCAAAACTATCACGTTAGGAAATGCTCCTAAACTGACGCTGTAGTAACACACTCCATCTAGAGCCCAAGAAATAGATCTAGCATCAGGATTCGTCACCACCAAAGTATCCTTTTTTCCTTAAATACTACCAAAATCAACAAAAACTACACATACAAATTGCCTCTCCAGCTGATCAGATAGATTTTGATCCCTCTCCAGCTCAAATGCAAAACAACCATTGATGCAGCATCATCCAATTAAGTAAAAATAAACAAGAAAACCTGAATTTTCAGATCACCAATCTAATATCAAAACATAGTCAACAAAACATACTGTGGAAACCTATTAAGCTCCTCAAAATTTCTCTCTGCAATACCACATCAGAAGGCAGCAACAAAATGAAGCCAATATATGCACAAAAAACAAAGAACAACAATGACCTGTTATCAGCTGAAATCTTTCGAGAAGGTCCAACGTATTTTACTCGATCCCCTAGAAAGAAGAGGCACAGACTGTGAAATCCACAGCATATAAAAATCAAACTAAATGACATTGAAAAAGTTACAGTGAATTTAAGACTATTTCTAACAAAATAAAATTGATACATAAATGCATATGTCACCTCTCTTAAGTTGCTGTTTCGATTGTTCTGAATTTGCAACATCTTCAGGCTTGGTTGATTCAGATGAGCTCTCTAATTCTCCTGAAACCCTCTGAGAAATAAGCAAATCCAGAATCAGGCAAAACCCTCCAAGCTTGTGCAAATAATCATTACATATCCAGTTTTGCCCTCAATCATGGATGTAGCCAACTTTATTTTCCCCACTAAATTACAGATTCCTCCCATGTCAGACAGCAGATATTCTACTCCTTAAACTCCCCTGCCCTTGACTGGCAAGAATTTCAATGATGACTTTATGATCTTCGTCTGACAAAAATAGGTCAACATGTAATGTACACCCTGTCTTTCTTTTATGCTTTAACCTCATGCATTTAACAATGCCGAAACATATAGGTTGGAAACCAAAGCATTGGACTGGCAGGAAACATCCTCTAGAAGTATTCACAGTGCCACCATTTCAAAAAACTTCATCACCCCAAAAGGAGTGTATCTAGCTAGGTCCTTCTTCAGGAAAGAAGATTCATTTTCCAAACCAACAATCTAGAAGCAAAAGCCATAGAGATGTGACCGGTTATTTTGTCTCAAAAAGTCGTCAAAGCTTGTTTGCTCACAATGATACTCTGACAAATTCAAAATCAGGACATTCATTGTCAAAAAAAGCAAGAACTTGACTACCAGCACTTTTTCGACAAATTAAAAAAAAAAAAAAAAGCTGCCAACACCAATATTTCCTTTGCCATCGCATAACATGAAGCAGCTAATGTCAAAACAAAAGGTAACAAATAACAAGTAGAAGAATCTTAATTGGAGTGGAACAGAAAAGAAAACAATTATTACTTTATACACATGGACTGGAGGAGTAAAATTAGCAACCTTAGAACCTAATGCATGAAGTTCATAAACATGAATACATCCAACACAGCTTAACCATGCTGCTTTTGTAGGTTATTTAGGTGGAGCTGCCATTACAGACTGCACAGTCATATCAAGCAACATCATGGGGTTTGATGCACTGAATGTTTCCATTGCATAAATGAATTCATACTCATAGTGGATAATTAGCTAGTTTGCAACTCGAAGTATTGTGCATGGTCTAGTTGACCATTTACTTGCACTTCATCTATAAGAATCTCCACTAACTTGAAGAGCCAACTCTTCTGAACATTTCATTTTGAGACCTAGTTTTTGGCAAGAGCCACTGAAGTAAAAAGGGCATCCATTTACGTTGAAGAAAAGAGTTTTTTCACTTTAATAAATCAAAACTTTTAATCAAAAATATCACTTGGATTACTTTGAACCAACTGGACATACTTCCACTCAGTGGCAATATGAAGTAAAAGATAGATTGCATCTACATTAACAGAAGGTTCAAAGTCACCTATGGATTCTCCTTTAGGTTTTCTTTCTATTTTCCCAAACAGTGTTACGTATAAATCATCCTTAGCATGAAACCCACATGCAGCCTACAGCCCAATAATCGACGTCCTTGACCTTCCAAAGGTTTTCTTGCACAAAACTATACATCTATAGATTTTCAAAGCAGACAGTATCTCACAGCTTGCCAGGGATTCAAGGAGCCAAAACACTATTTTAGCACATCCTATATGTTGACTTCAGCTCAATCTTGACTTGAAAAACTTAAAAGATGAGGTAATTTCATTTTATACTTCAGCTGCACGTGAAGAAATCTCTTCTATGATAAATGCGCACCATCAACCACAAAGTCCACAGATATGTTTTATCCCAGGCATGGTCAAAATACAATACTAAAGTCCAATTCCCGTGAGAGGATGGACATATCTGGTGCGGCATTCACCAAGGGGGAATAAAGTATCTTAACCAGCATTCATCAATTCTGAGATCAGAGCCAGGACAAGCTCTTGCGAAATAATTTCTATCTACAATGATAGGAAAATAAAATAAGTTAAATGTGACAAACGGTGGTCAACCTATTGACTCACTATAAGTGACCAAAACCAGAGACTTCCGACACGGGGAAATCGAGAGGTCAAGGTAACTATAAATGAAATGGGTATATCTCGCAAATACATCCATGCAACCAATGGATTTTCATTGGAGGGGCAATTTGGTAATTTTGCAACCTTAAACTTTATGTGGATTACCCACGTGATGACTACTGTCATAGTATCCTGAATATGCTCGCACGTTAGATTACATAAAATTCAGTATTTCACATAAAAATATGCTTTTTATGACCATGTTTACCCACAGACATTACCTTTGCAAACTCTTCAACGTTGAACGGGCCAAGTTTCTTAAGGGCTTCTTCTGCAGTTGCCTGCACATCCACTTCATCGTCACTACAATCAGATCTTGCTTCAGCGCTGCTGTTCCATTCTTCATTACTTCCTTCATTCTCATCCTCAATCTCTGACCCAGAAGCACAATCCTCTGCAGATTCGGCATGGTCATCATCTGATTCTGATGAGCAATCCTCACCAAAGTCCTGCATTGAGGTCATGCAATACGCACATTATCACTTAACAGAAAGTAAGACATTTCAAGCTTTTGAGGACAGTCCGATCTTACATATGGAGCAAGTACGCTGCTGTCAAGCACCAGCAAAGGAACTTGTAGATCCCGAGCAAGAGCTCTAACTAGCCTCTCTCTAAAAAGTTCAGTCCCTACATTAGTCAGGGTATCAGTTACTTCTTCCCTTTCCTAGAGAAATCTATTCGCAGAAATTATTGCCTCATAAATAACAACAGAAAAATGAATCTCAAAAGTCCACCTGGAATACTTTGAAGCAGTATTCTCCCACTGGAAGAATTTAAACGAGCACCGTAAGTTGAATTGACCTTCTTATGTTTCATATGAGATGCCGCACATTCTACCAAAGTATTTTTGGTGTGTTCACTGAGTAACAGAAGATGCAAAATATAGATTTTAGTAACAGCAAGATCAGTTCATCTGAGAGAAGATCTATAGATTAGTACCTGTATTATCAATAAAATAGAGAAATTATTTCGTGAATATACAAAGAGTAGTAATTACTTAATGTGATAAGGAAATGTCTCCCAGGAGACACTTATTTTCTCCCAAGGAACAATCCTTCGCAAAAAGTCGTTCTTGAATTTTTCACGCCTACTAAGGAAAGGTGGGTCTTTCTTTTTACTTTCAATTGCTAGTTTCTCATTGTGAAGCCATTCCTTTTGGTCCTGTTCGCCCAGTAATGCATGGGCATCACGCCCAGTGACAACTGCAGTGGCCGCTTCTCTGTCCGGCATGGATTTTCCTCTGTCAATGCCAGACCCATCTTTAGTGGATTTATCCTCACTTGCATTTCTTCCATCACCTTTAGAACTGTACGCACGTAACCGACCAGTGTTCAGACTAGAATTATGCCATGGATACAAGCCTTTAACATAAGTCCCTGCTGCAGCACCACGAGATGGAGGCAATTCTGACAGGTATCTTCTGATTGAACTGGAATGCAGATGGTGGATTTCCGAGACTGCTATGCAGCTTAAAGGCCGAGAAGGAGCATGCTCTTGAAACTGAGACCTAAGTGATTTGTATGACTGAACCATAACACTCCATCTTTGCTTTTTGCACTTCAATCCACTTGCATACATGGCAACTAATCTTCAATTTCTTCCAACTGCAAATTCTCCCCGTTTAAGTTAAACATTAAATTTTCAGTCATATGCAGAGACATCCCAAACAATAACATAAGCTCTACTCACATAAGAAGCAATGAAAAATTGAAACTAAGAGGGAAAAAGGAAGAAAGCAAAAAGTGAAAACAACAAGAACTCATATAACTGGATCTTGCTTTAGTTTCAAATTATCTACGGCAGAAAGATTTTGTTCAATAATGGCTAGAATTTAGCAGGTCTTTCATACACAATGCTTAGTTGTCGTGAAACTAGCCTATCAACCTATCTCGTTCAACTGATAATAGCAGAGCCAGTGATAATGAACTTGAGGAACAATACATCTTTTACACCTTTTTCACGTGACAAACTTTGAAATAAATTATTTGCAGAGTCCCAAGTTATTGGTGTTGGTTCTACCACGAAGAAATAATGAGATTGCCCCAACCAAAATGGGTTTAACCGTCCATCACACGAAAATAAGCGATAATCTCTACCGCATTCAAAGGAAAAGGGGGAAATTTCACCGCCCCGCACATCGTGAAAGGTCGAAACTCATGACTATTCACGCGCAAAAGCTTGAAGCTTTAATCAATACATCAATCTATACAAGGCTTACACAACCCAAAACACTTCCTGAAGTGTCAAAAGGGAATCCCATTCTTCCTCTCCCGTAAAACGTCTCATCTCAGACACTCCACCGAAAAGCAGCACCCAACATTTATTCCCCTACTTCCCCACATTCCCAACACCAAATAGCGAAACCAAAGTTGAATATCCCAATCTTCCCGTCACGAAAACAAGCGAAAAAGGAGGTAACTGTGTCCCTCGCATTCCCAAACGCACCAGCAAGCAACCCACAACAACGCACGCCAATGCAAGAGAGGATGAGCAAGGACCCAACAAAGAGAAAAGAGCAACAAAACGTACCTAGAGGTGTGTTCAAGAACCTAGGAGCGGCGCATGGCCGTTTCAGAGACGAGCCGCGGCGAGAGGCACGAGAAATTCCGCCACTTGAATCGATGGGCAGCTCCGGAAATGACGAAACTTTCGAGGGTAAGAGCCGAACGGGGTGAAAGAAGAGCGGTAAAAGGGGAAGAAACGGGAGAAGCCGCGAGAAGAGCGTTCGGAGATAGAGAGAGAGAGAGATAAGATCTGGTCTGGGTCGCTGCTCTCTTTCTTTTCTTTCTCCCTTTCTTTTTCCCCTCGTGGCTCTTCCTTATTTTCGGGCTGAATTGGTTTCCAACGTCTCGAGTTCGTGCGATCTGTACCGAAGCCGAAGAAGCTCTCTCGCCCGTGGATGGCGCCGGAGCTAGGGAATGGGAGTGTTCACTGGCGTGCCGTCTTCCTGCGAAGAATATATATATACATCGGCCGAACATCGGAAGTGCTTCCGAGGATAACGTCGGTTCCGGCCGGGCTCTGAGATACGAGGAACAGGTTCGCGCGTCTTGGCCCAACAGCTTCGGCCCATTTTCGATTTGCTTTTCCTGTGGCTTTCCGGTTTCGGCCCTTCTACGGTCCCGCGCGGGTTGGACATTTGCTTGAACCGGCACCCTCTCTGCAGAAAACGCTAATTATTTACTTAACGCAAAGTTAATTATTGATTTTATCATTTCTCTCTCCTATCAAATCTAATTGACAAGTGGTTAACTTTGGTGGCTGAGGAATCTGTTCTGTTCATCGCGGTCTTAGATTCATTATCCATATATTATCGAAACTTTTTTGAGTAAAATCCTGAATGCACCAAGTCGATGTGAAAAAGCACACCATTGAGATTATCCGATAAGGTGGGGGACCGCACGAAAAACTAGCTATTTGTTGTACAAGATAATTGTCGATTGAAGGTTCATTGACATTGAATAATATCTTTCCTTTTACAATACCACTCTAATTTATATATTTTTCAAGTTTATATAAGTCTACAAATTTATTGATATATATAATAATGTATTTAGAACTCTAAAACCATTTGAAAGCATAATGAATAAATTTTCTTGGAGTGTGATGTGGGATTTTTGTACGGCGTGTACATATTGTATGTAATTTTCTCTTGACGACTTAAATGACATGGTTCAGTTTTTTTATTGTTAATTATGAATTCTTTATTCAATTTCTATAGATATTTGATATATTAACACGGATATTCAACGGTTGTTCTTTTGTCGGTTTGATTGCACTTTTTGAAATGCTAAAAATTTCACTTGATGCGATTTTTCTATCTATAGCCTTTGCAAATTCCCTTCCAATTTCCTTTTTCAATTCAAGGCGAGAAAGTTACCAACAAGACACACATTCCGCATTATATAGTTTTCATGATGTAACGTTGCATAGATCATGTAAGAGCATAAAAAAGAATATCACTAACTTTTTTATGCCATCATATTCTAAAATTGCCGAAATTTTTCTCGAATGACATTTTTTTTATATCATACACCAAGCATATTAATAACCTTCTCACAGGAGCACACTCAAGCAGATATGAACACCGGACACATCATTGGCTATATATATAGTCAATAAAGTTGTTTTCAACCAAATAGTGAAAAGCAAACTACTACGAAGACATCGAATTCTCACGAATCGACACCATAGAAACAACCATAACTTTAACATAAAACAAAGACACAAAGCAAGAGACATAATCGAGAAATATATGTTATTCTTCCGATGCTGGTTCTGAAAGTCTAGGGTTTCAAGAGAATGGTGGTCTCGGCGATCATGGAGGTTACGACGTACGGGTCCATGTTCGATGCAGGCCTCCTGTCTTCAAAATAGCCTGCGCGCATGCAAAAGAGAAGAGAACGTAAATAAGCAAAAAGAGCTCAGAGCAAAAGGGCGTATCGGTCTTGTCTAATATCGAAAGGTTCGAGAGATCGCGAAAACCGATCACCTTTGCCGTCCTTCTCGGTATCACGGCCCACACGAATGGATGCCCCTCGGTTCGCGACGCCCTGAGCATCATCCGAGCAGATTAGAAGAAGCAATCAGTTTGCTTTCTGTTTATCGATATAGAAGCAACCAGGAAGAGGAAAGAACGCGGTTATTCCTTCGCCGATAGGCCCTAACTTACCCAGGAGAACGTGTTGATGTCCGCGGTCTCGTGACGGCCCGTCAGCCTTCTCTCGTTGCCCTCTCCGTAGGCGGCAATGTGGTGCTTGTGGCGCAGTCCCAGCTTCTCGATCGCCTTCTTGATCACGTTGAGGCCGCCGTGCTCCCTCATGGACTTGGTGCTGAACAGAAGAATCAGACACGGTGCCATAAGCAACTGAACACTCACTCTTCTTCTAGTTTCAATGTTATATAAACGTCTTGAGGAACTAGAAAATCACCTGTAGTTAGTGTGAGCTCCGGCACCGTTCCAGTCACCCTGCGTACCATACCAAAGATTAGGGCAAGACAACGTGATTTCGAAGACAGAAGACAAAGCCAAGTCGATCGATTTTCGAACGGACCTTGATTGGTTTCGGGTCGAAAGAAAGGACCACCCCAGCAATTTCTGTGATCCTCTGTTGGATCGACCCGAGTAATAGACAACATCAGCAATGACTATCAAACGATTATAATTGGGAAACACATGCACGCAACACACAAATTAGAAGAGACACGTTTGATTAAGTAGTGTTTGATCTAACCTCGAGAATGTAGCGAGCAACCCATACTTGGTCTCCAGCGGAAATTCCGATCGCAGGGCCGACTTGGAACTCCCACTGTTCATGTGATACGACCATGACCCGAATCATAAATAAGTACGAAACTAAAAAGCTTATCCAAGTGCGCAAGTGCACGAATAATTAGTCAAGTTTGAGGATGTGTCGTTGCATCGAGAAACCGGAGGCATACCTGGCCCGGCATGACCTCGCCGTTGATCCCACCGATGTTGATCCCGGCATACAAGCAGGCCTTGTAGTGAGCATCCACTATGTCCCGGCCAAACGCCTTGTCTGCCCCCACTCCGCAGTAGTACGGTCCCTACAAAGGTCATGAACTCAATGCGCTCACCTCGATGAATGGCATATATTCAAAGGCTCGGTCAAGTCAATCAAGACCCAGGGCTCGCAAAATTTTAGTTCGGTTTAAGGCGTCGATGGTTACCTGAGGGCCGGGGAAACCGCCCGCCGGCCACCCAATAGGCCACTGGACATCCTTCTGAAGGAGAGTGTACTCCTGCTCGATGCCATACCTGACCACAACACCAGCAAATTGTCAATCTCCAGTAAACATACTTTTGTGCTGAACGCTTGGCTCTATTATTTTTCATCATATCAATGTCGACACATGCATGTATATATATATATATATATATGTATAGGTCACCAGAATAGATAATTGAGCTAACTACCCTACAAAGGCACGGTTCCACCTAACCCAATTTCATTTTTCTTTCTCTTAATTTATTATAGGTCGAATACATTATTAATTTGAACGGGTCCAATGACAATGACAATGTACCAAGGAAAAAAATAAAACTACCCTGTAACTTTCACGAGCCAAACCCGCACTTGCAACTTTATCCACTCATTCACGTCGTTTACATTTGTATTTTGTAATACAGAGCCATTCATGGAGTGTGACCTCGGCAATTATGAGGTCATCAAACGGAAGGTGGACCGCATAATGTAGATAAAATATAAGATAAAACAGCTTTAATCATGCTTTTCAAAAAAAAAAGAACTGAATTTACCAGGGCTCTTCCGCGACCACGTGTGGGTGACTAAAGACCTTGGCGGCATTGAACCTCTTGTTGGTCGGGATCGGCTCGCCGGCCGGCGTGTAGGCATCGCACATGACCTAGGATGATCGATTAATGACATTATTACCATCTAGTTATATCTGGAAATATAAAAAAAAATTATCCCTTCCTAAGACGAGAAAAGAAATTTAATTACCAAGATATTGCTTCCTCTTCTGAAAGGATCCCTGTATACCGCCTGCGGGCTGTCCAAAAGAAGAAGAAAAAAAAAAGACATGTCATTTAAAAGATTCCCCGAGATGCGACGGAATCTCGCATCTCCGCCGTCTGATATCCTCGGAAACTCCGAGGATTTCGGGGGGATCAGAGTCGACGGTCAACTCCGCCAATTTCGCCGAAAATTCAAAGGAGAAGTATGTCTTCTTAGGACCCGCAGATTCGGAACGAGATACGTACTGCAGGATGACCTCGCTGTCGTGGCCGGGGGCCTGGTCCGTGCTCGAGCCGTCGTAGTTCCACTTCGGCAGCTTGGCCGGGTCGTTCACCGACCCCCTCAGCGTCTGCAAAAAACACAAAACGACGTTGGCCGACCGATGAGAAGGGATCGACCGTGGAGACGGAAAAAACAGAGGGGCGACGGAGCGGGTCGTCAGATGAGGAGGAGGAGGAGGGGAAGAAGAAGAAGACTTGCCCTGGCCTTGCTCCGCATGTCGATGCCCGAGCCGCCGATCCTGCACAGAGAAGAGACGACGACGCATCATCGCGCGGATGAATTTTACACAGAGGAAGGGGGGGCGGGAAGACAGTGAGAGGGGACCGACCATATGTACTCGGCGATGATATTGTCAGTGTAGTCGAAGAGGTCGAGGTTGAGGAGGTCGTTGAGGGCAGACATGGCGGATCCGAAGGGGGGGAGTTGGTACCGGTTGAGAAGGTCGTCGTTCACGGAGAAAACAGAGAGAGAGGGGGGGAGGGAGAGGAAGCGTTTGCTGCCCGGTTGGCTTGTTGGCCTGGGGAGCCTTTTCTTTATTGAGATTAATAGGAAGCGACCGGAGGAGATTTGCTATTGGAGAGAGTGGGTAACTGTTGATTACTGGTAGGACCTAATAGTATAAAATATGAAATTCAAAATTGTCATTGTTTGGTAGGAACTACGTATCAGTAGAATTGATAAAATCAGCAGGACCCATTTTTTGTCTTAAATTTAATGGACCAAGTCGGGAGTGAGGAAAATTATCAAAAAAGTCATATATCTATCGGCCAATTTTGAGTTGTTGCCGTTGATGTGTTGCTATTTGTCTAGCGGGTGCTACTACGAACGTCAATAACTTTTTAATAAAGTTTCAAAAATTTTCAAATTTTTTAATTAATTTTTTTCTTTTTTTTCCCCTTATTCCTCCTTCCTCCTCTTGCAGATGAGGCCCGGCCTCACCTGGCCATGGCACGACCTCGCCAATGGCCAGCGAGGGAAGGCCTCACCATGGCTAGCCAAGGTCAAGCCTCACCATGGATTTTGTTGACCCTCATCTTTGGTTGGTAGCCAACCAAAGGAAGAAGGTAGAAGGAGGAAAATAAAATAAAATAAAATAAAAAATTATTCACTTCATTGCCTCTCAGATTGCGAAAATTTGTCAGATTGATTGAATTAGCACAATTACAAAAAATTCAAGTCTTTTTGGATAATTTTCCGTTAGAAATGGGTTGTTTAAAATTTTCAAAGTGTGCTCAAAATGATATCAAAGCCCAACTAAATGTGGGTCTTAATAGATCTAAAGAAAAATTCATTCACAATCCTTTTAAGCTTAAAAGTTATTAATTATTTTACTTTAAAAAATTATAAATATTACTAGTTGAAGAAATATATATAAAATAAAGGATTAATATCCCGAAAAGCCCCAGACTAGTACACTTGTGACAAATTTACCAAAAATCATTTTTTTAACCATGAAAAACCCTAAACTGGTACACCTGTGACAAATTTACATCGACTGATCATAAAAAATCCTAAACTGATATATTTATGACAAATTTACCCCAAACCAATTTATTCGATCGCAAAAAAACCCCAAAATAGTAAATTTGTGACAAATATACCATCCGTTAAATTGGATTAATACCACAAAAAAATCACAAAAATTGTAAACTATGACAAACGGAGCGTAAAATCCTAAATTGGTATACCAGTCAACTATCATGTGTTTTTTAACTTATTAATTTGACGGTAAAATTTAATGAAAACTAACATAGGGTAAATTTGTCACAAATGTACCTGTTTAGGGTAAATTTGTCAAAGGTATACCAGTTTAGAATTTTTTGTGGTAAAAAAAATAGTTTGGGGTAAATTTGTCACAAGTATGCCAGTTTGAGATTTTTCATAGTATTAACCCTAAAAGAAAATAAATGGGGAACCGTGCTATCATATAGGAGAGGGAACCGCGCTACAATGCCCCTCCATCATCGGCTATGTTGGCCATGGTGGCCGACCACTGGGCGATGGAGGCAACCACCTTCATCATCCTTCTAATCAACCCCCTTCCTCGGCCGGCACCTTATGGTGACCTCATGAAGAGTCCTATTGAAATCAAGAAGTACATAGGCTTGCGTGGATCCGCCGCCATAAGAAGGGTTCACATGAAGTAGTTTATAAAGATCGATTCAAACGCTTCTCCAACTACTTGCTCAAGATTAAGCTCAATCGATGGAATGGATTGAATTAGGCAAGTCCCGCCTCGGGAAGACGATACTTTTTCATATGTCAGTTGCATAATGTTTAACTCAAAGCCATAAATAAATCCATCCGTTGGACATCTTTCTCAAGGATCTCGGGAAATCTTATCATTATTTCGTCAACTAGAGTGCCTTCACCATTTTCCTTTCTTCGAGTTTTCATTTTCACGGCCCTTGTGGTCGTGCCGTCAGTATCTATAGTATTAAATTAATGTTTCGAGTTTGAATTCGGATAATTATTTGTCGAGAAATATTTTTTCAAGCAGGGTGAATAAGTTTTTTTTCTTATTGGACTTTGTTTTGAACGTACAAAAGAAAGCAAAATAAAAATAGGGATGACCTACTGCTACAAGACAAAAAGGGGCTCACATATTTATTACATATATATTTGTCTTTGAAGGGTTTTCTTCACCTTACCCGCAGCGTCCGAATCCCCTTTGAAGAAATAAACAGACGGTGGGGCCTCGAGTCTGACTCTGGGCACCGAGACACATGTAAAAACGGAATACGTGTTCTTTCTTTTGCGTGGAGCCGTGAAAACCTAAAGAGCACTGCACGACGACGAAGAAAAAAATGGCAAAAGCCGCAATTCCAGGAGAAGACTCACGCCGCACGAAACCTTGAACAAAAACGCAAATCTGTATGTACGCAGATTGCAGACCAAAGACGAACGCAAGAGTTAGAGTATGTTTGGTAACTATCTCAATAATGTCAGATTCTGAGTTTTGGTTTCCAGAATCAGTTCGGGACGAGAATCGCGTTTGGTAAAATTTTTGTTCACAGGAACAAATTTTTTCTCAAAATCAGTTTGGGACGAGAATCAAGAATAAAAAAAAAAAATTGATTATTGTTCCAGGAACAAAATTGAGAATCAAAACTCTTATTCTTCTCTTTTCTTCTTCTTCATCGACCGCCGCCCGCTGCCACCGCCGGTTGCTGCCGCTCGCTGCCACCGCCGCCGTCCAACGCTGCCGGTCGCAGGCGACCGGTCCGGCAAGCTCGCCAGAGGCAAGCCTAACCACTGGCGAGACTCGCCCAACCTCGCCGGTGGCTAGGCAGGCCTCGCCCAGCTGTCAACGAGGCAAGAATTAGAATAGGAAAAAAAATAAAAAAATGGGAAAAAATGAAAAAATTATAAAAATTATTTAAAAATTAAAATAAATTGATTTGGAACAGAATCAATAATACGGTACCAAACGCAATTCTATTCCAGAATCAGAAATTTTGTACAGTTATCAAACACATTTTTTTACTCATAATCAGTTTCCGGGAACAGAATAAAAAATAATCATTTATGATTAGAATTTGTTCCCGGGAACATAATTGTTACCAAACACGCCCTTATTGATTTTGGCGTACAGAAAACGTTTTGTTTGAGCTTGAACGTGCGATAATTTTGTGCCATGAGTTTATATCCAAGTAAGTTATTTATTTATAAATACTTTGGATTTTGATTTAGATTTAGGTGCGGGAAAAACTCGAGTGTGTGTGTGATTGTAAATTTTGATTCTTTGATTATAGTGGATTATTTGATGCTAGCTTTTCCCGTTGATGTAGGTACCGATACTCATATTGAACCACGTAAATTCTTGGTGTACTTATTATTTTTCGTTTAATTCTATAGTGATTTCGCGTTGACGTAAATTACAAAATCCTGTCGTTTTCACATATTATATTTCAACATACAGTGAGTGGGCGACATTTCTCCACCGGATCACTGCCCTGCAGCCTTGACAATAGACGAGCCGAATTTCAGCAAGATTGCTTGCCAAGCCTCTAGATGTGGAGGCTTGGCCGGCCCGTGGCCATCAAATTCATCAAGATCTCGACCAGCATTGAGGAGTGTCGAGCATGCTAGGAACTCGATCGAGGATGAGCATAGAGAGAAACCCAAGAAAGGTTGTGCCGATGATGCACGGTGGTGCTAACTGCACAAAGGGGTCGACGATCACAGCCCGAATTGAAAAAGAATGGCGGCAATGGTGGGATGGACATGGCAAATGAGTACATTACGGAAAACAGCAGACCTATGTCCCTCAGATTCATAACCATTTTGAGCACGGCTGCTCTTGTGGATCCAAAGGCCCATTAGGCTCCATTTGTTAAAACTCCATTTGATAACACTCCAGGGAACAAATGAATATGTTCTTTTATTCCCGGAAAAAAATATATATAAATATGTTTGGTAAATTTTTTTTTCTGGGAATAAAAATCAATTATTTTATTTCCGATAATAGATTTAGACATAACCAATAAGTAAAGAAAAGTTACTTCTTATTATCGAAAACAATTTATATAATCAATTCCAACTTTTCTCCTATTTTCTTCTCTTTATTCTCTTTCCTTTTCTTCTTCTTTCTTTTGGCTGGTCACCGACCTCGGCCATGGCCGGCGACCTTGTCGGAGCGTCACCGGCCCCTGGTGACATTGAGCCATAGTGAGACTCGTCGACCCGAGCCTCACATAGCCATGATGACGCTTCGGCAAGCTTATTGAACCTCGTCCAGCCAATCGCTAGCCACGGTGATGGCTGATGACCGGCTACAAAGAAGGAGGAGGAAGAATAAGGGAAAAGGAAAAAAATAATAAAAGTATTAAAAAATTAAAATAAATGAAAAAAAATTAAAAATCCTGCTAAACGTATTTCTATCATGAGAATATAAAATTTAGACAATTACAAAATGCATTCTTTTGCTCATAAACTGTTCATAGGAATAGAATCTGAAAAAACCATTTCTGATTAAAAATTGTTTCTAATAATGGAATTGTTACAAAATGCACCATAATGTTTCAATTTATTTGTTTTTTCTGTTATTTTATTCTTCAGGATAAAAGAAGAACATAAATCTATTTCATAACGTCAATTAATTTTTATATTCTTCAAAATAGAAAAGTAGCCAAGAAATATATTTATAACAGATTTAAGAAGTAAAAAAATAACTTATTGTTTTTGGAAACAATTTCCCAAAGTAAGTTTTTTTTTTTCTTTTTTTCTTTCTCCTTATTTCTCGTCGCCCCTCGCCCCCCACCGTTTGTTGCCCCCCAATGAGCCGTCACCACCGCTACCACCGCCGGTGAGCAAGAAGAAAAAAAGAGGAAAAAAATCTACAAAAATTATTAAAAAATTAAAAGAAAAAAAAATTGAGAGCCATACCAAACGCATTCCTATTATTTTTTTATTTCGATAATGGAAATTTTGTATAGTTACCAAATGCATTATTTTACTTAGAAACTGTACCAGTGAATAAAAAAATAAAAAGACTATTTCTAAAAAGAAATTGTTTCCCGAAACAAAAATGTTACCAAACACACCATTTAATCCCTTAGTGGCTTGCTTGAGCAAACAAGACCCTATGCACAAACTAGGTGAGCCCGGCAAAACAACCTAGCCACCTAGGTAGGGCTTGCTTGAACCTTCAACGATCTAATATCTTTATTTCACGAAAAACTCAAAATTTAAAAAATATTTTTGAAAAAATAATGATTTAATGCTTAAGAAAATTAATGGATAAAATCTACTTTTATCACCTACGAAAATAATTAAGTATAAATTGTTATCGATAATGAAAATATTTTTTATTCACTAATTTTTCTAGGTGATATAACTAATCATTTTTTGGAAATTATATTTTGAATTCTAAATTTTCCATGAACCAAATGTATTATTACGTTACATGCATAGTCAGGCCCATTGTCAGGCCCATTCGAGATCACATCTAGCGCCAGCCATTTTGTGCGTGGTTTTTACTTGATTTACACAAACAAGATAATTTGCACATACGTTGCGCGGTGTAATCTTCCTTGGTGGAATAGGCCTTGGGCGGAAACCATCCGTTGGGCCCTGAGGTTCCTCTCTGGCAATGATTTTTTCCACTCCATTGCCCAGTTTTCTTTTGGGGCCATGTGCCACTTAATATGGAAGAAAAGGTACAACATCATCTTTTGGGGCGAAGCGCTTGAGGTCTCTACTTTGAAGAAGCACCTTATTAAAGTCGTTAAGGATGAAGTTCTTACCTTCAGCAACGTGCCGGACAACCTTAGGAACAGGCGGCTTCAGTGTGGATGGGGCTTCGACCCTTTTACTTTTTACGGAATCAACACTCATCTCACCTAGTTAGGTGGTTTGCTGGGTTGTTTTCTTTGCCTAGTGGCGTTTTTGCCTAGGCTTGTGCTGCTGGGTGTTCAGCTGTGTTTTCCTTTCCTTGCTTTTACTTCGGCTCCCTCCCACTCATCATGTATGTTCGCATTATGAGTGAAAGTTTGGCGCCGGATTTTGTGTATATTGGCTTTCTCTATTTATTTATAATTACCTTTACCAAAAAAAAAAGATAATTTGCACATACAAGTGATTTTTCCGAAAAGTCAAAATATTTGGAAAAGATTTTCTTAACTTTATTCTTTTATATCCTCTACGACAATGAATTACTTTTTAACGACACTAACATATTTCCAAACAGTTTTATTAAGAACTAATTATTTTTTCACAACACATTTTTCTAAGTAATATAGATAATTGAAATTTTCTGTATTGATGGTTTTCTCTGAAAGAAACAAATCCTTGGTTAAATCGAAAATTCGTATTCCATATTTATCTTTCAAAAGAGTATAGTGGTGCGGAGAGGATGTAAAGTTTGTACTTTCATTTATGATATAATTTGAAATAAGTTCACCGGCAAAGTAAAACAATTTGCCTCCGAAGAGTACAATATTATTTGCTCCAAATTAATTTCGATCCGTGACTTACGTTGTTGGAGGAAATTAATTGTGAATGGAACCCACCCCCCCCAAAAAAAAAATTTATTGTGCACATCAAATGCAAACGCCAAGTCGGAGGAAAAAAAAAGATAATGATTTTTTTGGTCAAAGATAATGAATTTACCTAGAAAATTTTATGTTTTTCATTCCCGCCAGTTTGTAATTACTTTCTCGTCGTTGAAATTTTCTTTATATTTCTTATTTTTCGTCATTCCTGGTGTCTTATGCATATACTTTTTCTTACTCGTTACTTGTTATTGATTCTTTTCGTGCATCTTCACTTATTTATAGAAAATTCAAAAGTGTATAAAATTAATCTCTTCATGGTGGAGCGAACTAAATTCAACAAGAGTTATTGCTGAATATACTAAATTGATTCACGACATCAGATTATTGCACAAGCCCCTTTGACGAGCCATGCTATTTTAACTTCAAAACGAGCATAAAACCAATGGGGGAAAAACGGGAATCTTAATTTGGCAGTATTAGTCACAGTTAGGGAGTAATACACTTGATTGTACTTACCACTAGGATGATTTTTCATCATCTATCCGCAAATCAGGAAGAAATCATGTTTCGAAGGTTACATAGACAATTAAAAAAATTGCCTATTAAAGTCTCTCGCACCTTTCCAATTTTTCGCAGAATCTAAATCCAGTTTCCTAAACTAAATTGAATCTTCAATTTTTATTTGCTCATTAAATTTTTTATCACTTTTCTCACATGACTCTTAGATTGTGTTTAGTCGCTTGAATTTCTAACTAGGTCATAATTGGATATGATAGGATATAAAATCTAGAGATTTTGTTATATACTATTAATTGTTTGGCGATTGTAGTAATAACGTCGGATATATTCACATCATATTATATATATTATTTGGTATAAATAACATTAAATGAAACAAAAATTTTACAAACGGATATGGTAAAAATCTCTCATGACACTCTTGCCTACTTTATTTTTATTTGCTTTTTCATTTTATTTTCCTCTCTTTTTAGATTAATCCCTTTCTCATTTATTTCTTCCACTTCCATCATTGTCTAATAAAATTTTATTAAATAGTAAACTATACTAATATACCTAAAATAAGTAATACATATAAATATATATTAATTTTTATATATTAAATTTATATTATAAAATAGAATTAAATCCAAATATATAAATATAAATAAGATTAAATTAAAGTAACTAAATTGTTATGTTTTGTTAATTTAAGAAGATTGTCATTCGAGAAAAATACTTTTTTTTTATTATGGATATTATAAATTCTATTTACCTTTATCCTACCTCCCCTATGGGATAATTTTATTCGATCTATATCCCTCTTATATCTGATTTTATTCTGTCCTAAGCATGCATCACATATAAGATAAATTTTATCCAGTTTTGAATTTCATCTCAAATGCCAAATGCATCCTTAAGTTAGCGGAGCGAATTTGTTCGGGTTAAACTCGGAGCTCCAATTTTTGGTTTTTTTTAATTTCGGGTAAAAAACCGAATCCAATGAAGGATGGGCCCGAAGAATGGGCCCGGCCCGCGAAAACCAATTTTCAGAGGCCCAACAAGGGACGGTGGAGATGAGATCGCCGGGCGGACGAACCGCACACCTGTCAATACGCGCGCGCAAGCTTCGACGGCTTTACCACTGGCGTCCATAAACCCTAAGCAGCTCTCTCTCGCGAGTCGAAAATCTATTTAACGGGGGAGCCACCAAGCCGAGATTCCCAAAAACCCTAGCACAAACATATCTCCTCCTCCTCCTCCTCCTCCTCCTCCTCCTCCTCCACCGCGACTAGGGTTTTAGCCGACACCTCTCGCCGTCGGCCTCCGCCGCTCCTCCGGCCTCCGTCCTCTCTCTCTCTCTCTCTCTTCCTCCTCCTCCTCCGATGGGCAAGGCCAGCAAGAAATCAGCTGCCACGGTATACTCTCTCTCTCTCTCTCGTTCTGTTGATTTAATACGAGTTCGTTTCGGCGTTCTCATCGGCTGAATCTTCGTTGTTTTGTCCGTCTCTTCGTAGGTTGCAGCTCCTGCCGCTGTTCCGGTGACGAAGTCCGCCAAAAAAGGTAAGCCGTGTGAAAATGGGTTCGGCAGGTTTAGTCTCTACTGTTTTGTGCGATGGTTCGGTTTTTTTTTTTCCTCGTTCTGAGCTTATTTCGTTCCCGAAGAAGTGCATATTTTACCTGAAGATCCTTCGATAATGGTACGGAACGGTAGTCTCTGGTTGGAGTAGATACACGAATCGCTTTAAACACAAGAAGCTGAGGGAAATGATTAGTTCGAGTGGAGAAGAAAGAAAAGGTTTTAGCTGAGAATATTTTCTGGAGATATCTATTTTCCTGGAGAGACAGGATAGGATATCCTGGCAAAGCGGCATCTTGATACCCCAGGAACAGGAAAATCCAAAAAAATTGAAAAAATTGCATGCTCTGTTTTTCTGTTGTCTGTGTGTCAAGCTGGGCTCTAACGAGCTCTGTTTGGGTATGTGCAGTTTGGTTTTATGTGCCTCAATTGTGTAATACTTTTTGGTGTTTTTTCCATAGGTAAAAGAGAAGTGGAAGAAGTACCTGAGAAGCAGTTGAATGCAAAGAAGCAGAAGAGCAATGAAGGGATAGAGCAGGCTATTCAGAAGAAGAAAGCTGAAGCGAAAACAGTGGCAAAGAAGAAACAGGATAGTAGTAGCGACGACTCTGATTCCGAGGAAGAGGAGGTGGTAATAATTTTTGTGCCTTGTAACATTTGTATTTTGTGATCTCTCCATGGAGATTCGAAGTATTTGTTTTCGTTAGCTTTAGGCTGTTCAGAAGAAGCAGAAAATTGAAATAAAGAAAGAAGCCACTTAAAAACGAAGAAACAAGTAGTTCAGAGGATTCAGAGGATTCATGTTCAGATTCGGAGGAAGAAAACAATGTATCTCCTTCACTTACGTTCTTTGCACCATATCTGCCTTTTGTTGCAAATACCTTTTAGTCACTCTGGCAGTGTAGTCTGTGTCAATGTTGGTTGGCTGATATTAATATATGCAGATCAGTAACAGTCCTCCTTTTGGCTCTTAGGAACCTGCTCCGAAGAAAATAATGTCTAAAAATGGCACAGTTGCTAGCCTTGCCAAGAAGGATTCCAGTAGTTCTGATGATTCGGAGTCATCGGATGATGAATCCGATGAGGATGAAGTTAGTATACATAGTTATTTTATTCATGTTTATGGCAAATGTTGTCAATTCTTTCTTCATAATCTGTGAGATTTTGTTAATATTAACATGATTATTGGTTAATGAAGAAACCTGCTGTCAAGCCTGCACAGCAGAAGAAAGCTGCTTCAAAGGAATCATCAAGTGATGAATCAGAATCTGATAGCTCTTCGGATGAGGAAACTGTGAGGACAGCTAGTACTAATTGCTCTAATATTCAATTTAACTGAAGTAGAACAATTTTTCATATGTTTTGGTTATGATTTTCAGGATAAACCTAAAGGAAAGCTCCAGGAAAAGCAGCCTAAGGCAGAAGCAAAGAATGGTTCAGTCAAGAAGGAAGAATCTACTGAGAGTTCCGATGAGGAAAGCAGCAGTGATTCAGATGAGGAAGATGTAAGCATGCTAGATATTGAATTTTAACCAGCTATTTTCTTCTGGGTTGCATGCTGAGAATACAAAATTTTTGGTGCTTTGGAATCATATTATTTAATAGATATGGGCCACCTTGCAGGAAACTGTGAAAGCTACTTCTCAAAACAAAAAGGCATCAGCCAATGCTTCTAAGCCGGCTCCCAAAAAAGATGAGTCTAGCGATGAATCTGAAGAAAGTGATTCTGATTCTGATGAGGTATGTATGCTAATGATTCTGTTCTTGAGAACAGACTGGTTTTCGTTCTTCTCCCACTTTAACATTTAGCTTCTTGCACACAGGATGAAAGTGCTAAGAAACCAATTTCTGCAGTTCCTAAAAAGAAAGTAGAATCAAGTGATGATTCGGACAGTGAATCAGAGGAAGAGGTCTGTTCTATTTGTCTTATATATTGTGTATTTGAGGGCATTTCTCTTCTCTGTCCTTTCTCAATTTTGCACTTGATGCAGGAAGTTGTTAAAAAACCAGCTAAGAGTGTAGCAAAAAAGGAATCGAGTGATAGCAGTTCTGAAGATGACTCAGACAGTAGTTCGGATGATGATGATGTGAGTCATCATCATCCGATGATTTGCAAATCTCCTTTGATATTAATTGTTGGTTCCCAAATTTTGGTTTGGGCAATGACCTTCAATGTCATTTTGCTAATGTGACGTCCCATATTTTATTGATTCTGTATATGCTGACTGATATTGCTTTTGTCACTGCAGTTGGTTTGTGCATGCATAAGTGTAGATGTTCAGCATTGCATTGCATTGCTTTACTGATTTGATTTTGTGATGGCTTGTATTGTACCTACTGTATCCAATCAATTGTTTGTGGTCTATATTTTCTCATGTTCATTTTTTGGCACATTTCTAATGTCCTTTTGGGGACACAATTTTACTTTTAATTCTTCCATTTTGCTGATATATATCTACCTAAAACAATTGTGTTCGTTTACTGGTGGTTACCACTATTTTACACTTATGGACTCTGCAGTAGTTTGTTTTCTGTAGATGCTTGTAAACTTCTTTGTATTGTGCAACTTCTGCTTATTGTGGAGCAATCTTGTGCAATTGGATGTCTTCTGTGAACCTGTTTGTTTTGTCCTTATTCCTCTTCTTTTTTCGTATTTTACAGGGCCCACCTACGAAGAATGCTTTGGACGTTTCTGCTAAGAGGCCACGTGCGACAGCTCAAACAAAGCAGACCCAGCAGGTTTATCTTCTTAGTCTTTATGTTGAGTGATGTAAAATTAGTTTGGGTTACAATTTCAGACCTAAAGTGTTGCTTTATCTTTTCCTCTCTTCTCTGTCTTTCATTTGTTCTTCTTGGTTGCCGGGTGGCTTTTCTTTTTCCGAAGGGAAATGGGTGGCTTTTTATTTTTTTTTGGGGGGGGGGGCGCTGGACTGGTTTAAAATTGTTACTTTTAATGGTGTTTTAATGAATTAATCATGTTCCATCCATGGTGGAAGGTAGTTGGCTATGACATAAAATTATCAATTACGGAAGTTCCGAGAGTTCTCTTATTATGATGCTAATAACAAGCTGGTCAGAATGGGTGTTGATTCTGTCAATGCTTTTTGAATTGACAAGAATAAGTAAAACATTCATATAACTGATTGTGTCTCACCACCTAAAGAGTTGATTGATGTAACTGCGCTACCTGTGAGGCTGAGCGGTTGGTGCTTGGTGCTGCAGGCAAAGATGGATGTTGATGAAAGCGACAGTGAGGAGGATGATAGTTCAGAGGAGACTGATGAAGAGCCACAAAATAAAAAGGTTTGCACATAGCATTTCCATTTCTTCCATGTGTGCGTCGCTTGGATGTTCCATTCTGTATTTCATAGGTAGGATCTCAATGCTATTTGTTCTTCCTTTTCTTGTCAGCCCAAGATTTCTGCAAACAAGTCGAACGGGAAAGTTAGTAAAAAAGAAAGCAGCAGTGATGAAGAAACCTCTGACGAATCCGATGACAGCTCGGATGATGAGCCTAAGAAGACATCAAAGAAGGTAAATATATGGGACGTGCATGCTTACTGACCATTGATTCTTTGTGGGTCGGTGGGTTCTATGGAAAGCATATTTTAAATGGCCACTCTCACCACATTTCTACTCGCCCTCCATAGTCGGTCAGTTTGCTGGATGAATGTATATAGGAAAGGAGGGTGTTGAGAACAGTAATATTTGGTCATTTGTCTACTCCTGAGTTTTCATCATGGGATACTTGGATTCTAAGACCATCCATAGGGGAATGATCACTTGTTTGTTTTAGTAGATATGTCAACCTTGTACTGAGAGAGAGATACCTTATCAGCTTTTCCTGAAGAGAGCAAATTGTTTTGTGTGCTGGTGGGGTTAGTTATGATGCTTTTCCATCGTGGGAGAGTTAGATAGTCCTTTTGTTATTTGTTGAATGTGGCATAATTTAAATTTTCTAATGTGGTTTGTTTTGGACTTTAAATATATCTTTACAGGATGCTGATGCAGAAATGATAGATGCTTCTCCTGCCCCGAAAGCAGCTCCAATGTCGGAGAAAAAAGCCGTACGACTCCTTACGCTGCTGCTTGTCCCATCCTTGGCTCCTGTTCGTCGATTGCTATCATCAGCTTTTTGATATTCTAAACTCATGTTAATTCTCAATGCAGCCAAAAACACCTGTCACACCTCAAAGTACGGGCTCAAAGACTATTTTCGTCGGTAATCTGCCATACTCAGTTGAAAAAGCTGATGTGTAAGTTTCACTTCTCTGACTCTGGAGCTTTATTTTCATGTGTTGTCAACTCACAGATTTCATTTTGCAGAGAGAATTTCTTCCAAGCTGCTGGTGAAATTCAGGATGTACGCCTTGCTATTGATGCTGATGATAGGTTCAAGGGGTTTTGTCACGTTGAATTTACCACAGCTGAAGCTGCACAAAAGGTTATCTGTCATTTGGATAGACCTAATTACTTATAAAATCAGCCAGCTTGTGGCTTCGATTAAATATTAGTTGAATCTGGTGGTGCATTGTTATTTTATCATATACTATAGAGATGTTGAAGGTTCTCCTGTAATCATTGTAGCTGCTCATGGATGGAGAAATGAATGATGAATTTCATTGGTGTACCTGTGTGTCTGGGTTGTTTTGGTACTTTGGGTTCTATAGATTCAAATAATTGACTTCCATTGCAGGCTGTTGAATACAATGGAGAGTATCTTAACGATCGTCAGATGAGAATCAGTTTGGCACATGAAAGGGGAGCAGCATATACTCCACAAAGCGGGTGAGTTTCTAATTTAATTGTGAATAGAATATTCAGCAGCAGTAAACCGCTAGGTCTTATGATAATTTAATTTGCAGGAAAGGCAATTTCTCGCAGAAGGGAGGGGGGGGTCAGGCACAAACCGTTTTTGTGAAGGGTCTTGACAAGTCCCTTGGAGAGGACCAGGTACTAAAATTGTTCTCCCATCTGATGAATTTTGTGACTGTTTGATTCTGGGTTCTAAAAATATTATCCCTTTTGAATGTCAGTTAAGAAGCAGCTTGTCAGAGCATTTTGGGACCTGTGGTGACGTTTCAAGAATCTCAATTCCTAAGGATTATGATTCTGGTGAACCCAAAGGGTATGTTCTTTCTTTCCATCAGCAAAACAGAGCCTTAATTTATAAATTTGCTTAATTCTTGTTTGATCAAAATTGAAAAACCCAATAGCTTGTGTTTAGTGTGTGAATATTGATTTTTATGTAATCTTTTGCAGGTTTGCTTACATTGACTTTACGGATAGCGACGGTTTCAGCAAGGCTTTAGAGCTTAATGGGACTGAACTAAGTGGTTATCCACTTACAGTGGATGAGGCAAGACCGAGAGATAATAGCGGTGGTGGTTTTGATGGCGGCAGAGGAGGTGGAAGGAGTGGTGGAAGGAGTGGTGGATGGAGTAGTGGTGGAAGAGGCGGTGGAGGTCGCTTTTCTGGTAGGCGTGGTGGCCGTTTTGATGGTGGCAGAGGAGGTGGCCGTTTTGATGGTGGCAGAGGAGGTGGCCGCTTTGGTGGTAGAGGACGTGGGACGCCTAATAGACAAAGCATGTCAGCATCTGGCACAGGTTTGTCTTATGATTATTTGGTTGAAATGTCAGTTTTTACCAGTAAAAAATGTTTCGCTTTCATTGGTAAATGAGGAAATGATCCATAAAATTAATATTGTTGGTAATGGAGTTTTGAGATTGGAGTGGCCTCGGGACTTTCTTTTGAGTGTGCTATTCCTCAGGGCGCTACTCAATTGATCGGCAACTTCTCCATCCTTTGCCCCCTGGGTTTTTATAGTATATTGTCATTGATGATGTCAGGCCCTTTGGGTGAAATTCATTAAAAATATCGAAATGCAAGAAATATCGAGCTCTGTTGTTTATTTTGTAATAAGCTTAGAGTTGTCTCTTATGGTTTCTTTGTTGCTTTCTGTCTAATGTTTGTTTTTTTTTTCTGGGGACATTGCAGGGAAGAAAACGACGTTCAATGATGACGAGTGAGGCGGCGGAGGAGAGAGTATCGAAACTCACTGATTAGAGTGAGACGTGGTACTGGACAGGTTCTTAGTGATGCTATATTTATTTATTAACGAAGCAAGCAAGACAGACAGATCCGAGATTTTGTAATTTTGAGGACCATCGTGCCCATTTTGATTGCAATTTTGATATATATCGAATGTTTTGATACTTTATGAGTGAAAATTAGTTCTGCTTATCTTCAGCCCGATACGTGGTGCTCAAATAAGCGCGCATGCATTGGTCTGCGACCTGAGCTTTGGATCAAAAAAAGAAAAAAAGAGGGTTCTATCGGTAGCATCTCTGCCTTGAGATGAATCTTGGTTGTTCATTTTAGCACCTGGTTAAGATGACTTCTCGATGCCCTTTGTAGACGAAGGGGTTTAGTTCCCTATTTCCGGTACATTCTCGGTCGACTCTCGGCGTGACGAGTTCGTTTAGTGGGTGGCGGTGGTGCTGCCATGGATCTTTAACTTATGACATTCGCTGGTAGGTCGTCAATGCCCCTTTTTTGATGTCCAAGAAAGAAAGAGCAAAAGAGTTATATGGTACGGCTTCTCTCTCTTCTCGACGGTTTCCAACGACTCATAATCATTATGGGCTTCGACCTTTCTTCCTAAACGGTTCCTTATTTATCAGTAATACATCGTTCAAACTTTATGGGGAGTTATTTTAATTCGACCATCTCGGGTTTGAGTGGCACTTTATCAAGAAAATTTCGGTCCCATATTTTTATTGATTTAAACTAAAGATGACGCAACAGGGAGAATGTCCTTGGGCCTCACCTCGATAAGTTTCGATTCAAGAGTTGCCCATATAAGAGCATGCCTCCTCTTAAGAAAAACTGTAGCGTGCTAAAACGGAAATACCTATCCCCACATTTTAATTCAATATTTTTTTAATGTGAAGTTAAAGAATTCTTTCATACTCTTCTGAGTTTCAAATTATGTCGCACCTTCATCTTTAACAAAACATTATAATTTCGTCAATGGATATTTTCATGATATATCCAATCTACCATATAATTTCATCAGAATTGTTGCAATTAAATATAAAACGATATCACGGCATTACTTACGATCGTATTCCAATTGTAAAAAAAAAAGAAAATGAAAAAAGGAAAGTGTCCGCAACAAAACTCAGATAATACCGTGACGCCTTACGTACCGTACAATTGCTGGAGTCCTTTTTCTGTTTTTTTGGTCAAATACAATTGCTGGAGTCCAACTGCCAAGGAAACAGGCAGTCAATCCTCCGTCTCCTCCGTCCGGTCAGCGATCGGTCAAGAGCGCCGGCGGCCATGATCCTCGTCGACGGCGTTCCGGTCGTTCCCGACTCCGATCCGCCTTCGCCGTCTCAGGTACCTCCTCTTCCTACGATCCCCCCCTCCCTCCGTCGCTCGCTGCTTCCGATCGCCGTCGTCGTACGGAGCTCCGGCTTTTCTCCGATCTCCGGCGTTTGGGGTTCGACAGTCGGAGGAGGAGAATGATTACAGACCCCGACATGATAGCGACGTCAGTGACTTGAGAGTCCTTCGCCTTTTTCTTTTTCTGCCTTGCGGAGCTTTTGCATAATGCGGACGCGACGTGCGTTGGAGCTTTCTCCGTCCTTCCTTCTTCGAGAGTCTAGCGGTCATGCGGTTAGATAACGATTGACAGACAAGAACGTGGGGGAAAAAGGGAAAAAAGTTGGATGTTTTAAGCGCTGCTGAGGCTGTGCTCGTGCACCTCTCTTGTGCTTGATCTGCGAAACCGTTGGCTGGCCGGTTAGCGAACGTAAGATGAGGAACTCGCGAATCTTCTTCCGTGTTCGGCTTCCAAACCAATCGCCGAGGAGATTTGCTGCGAGTTTTAAGTAAACGATGTTAACTTTGTCTGATTAATTTGTAGAAAACATTGATTGGAAGATCTGCTGGGCGAAAGCTTGTTTGAATCTTTTAGTTGTACGCGCACCTCGAATCCAAATCCTTTTTACTTTATTTTTTTATTCATCCACTATACTTCTTCCAGAAGATAAACACCTTGAGGTGGAAAGAGAATTCAATCAGCAGTGCGCCGCGCTCATTAGATTAGCAATGGTCTTTGACATGACCTTGTGAGCAGGTGCTTGATTGAAAAGCAGCCCAAACTAGTGAAAACCTCATTGCCTAACAGAAGACAGAGTAATCAAACGGAGTTCCCAGCTTGAACGGACAGAACCATACCATTTCTGAACTTAGAATTACACGATATGGACGTCCCAACTTGTGCTTTTCACTAGAATTAGCATGTCACCGGTTGAATTGAATTGCTGTGGGTATGGACATCACTTTCTGTTGGATAAGAATTAGGCAAAGAAACTTGGGGGTGAAAACTGATTCGTGTCATCTCTTTTGCAGTTTAAGCTCATTTCATCCACTACTTATATATCTCTCTTGTGACGACTTCTTTCTTTCTTACTTGTCAACAGGTTCTGGAAATCTTAGCTGCGCACCCAACTTTATCATCTGCCTCACGTTCATTCAAAAATACCCTGGAGAGGAGGTTTTCCATTTCAGAGGAGTCTGGATTGGGGAGCATTACCCAGCCTAAATGTGTTTATGTATTCCAAAGAGAATATGCAATTGTTGACCCTGCTTTGGTGGATGTATGGCCCTTCCCCTTTCCTCATTTAGAATAATTGGAATGTTTGCTTATCTTTTGAGTACTTTGTTTATTACTTGCGAAACTTCTAATGACCTTTACCATTCTATGTGACAGGTTGTCGGGACTGATGAAGCAACTACATGTGTGGGGCTCGTCATTCGGAATCGGTCAAATGGAAAGTACGAAGCTAATGCAGCAGAATTAAGAGAGGCTTGGAACCAATAAACCCGTTGTGTTAGATATAAATCGTTAAATCTGCATGCTCATCTTTTTCCCATTGAATCTCAGGATTTCTATTGCCCATTTGGATTTTCCAGCTATTGTGGAAATGGGTCTTGCTCAGATGTTATCACAAACCTTTGATCACGACTTGCAGGATGAGATGGATGTAATGGTTTTGTATCTTTTATCAAAAAAAGCAAAGCTGTGATGTTTAATGATTCTTGATTATTTTCACATTCTTATGCAAAGTCTTGTTAAATGCTGAAACACAGGTTCATGTTATTGGCGGTTTTGAGGATGCTTCTCTTAAAGTTTGACCTGAGATCCCCTTCTTAGTGATTATCAGTGGATGTACCATCCACTTAAAGGCAAATAAATGAGTTTGATGTGTTAATTGTTGAACTTTTTATGCAGCGAATCAACCATAGTGATGGATCGGAAAACCATGGAAAAGTGGGCGGTTATTCCTTACCACTGTGTATCAAATTGATCGAAACATTGCTGAGGAGACGAGAAAAATTTCATATCCAGACATTCTTTGTGCTTGGCCACAATACTAGATGGGATGCTGATGGACGTGCATATCCTATTATTACTGGGTTCCTGGTTAGCGTCTGTTCCAGATGTACTTTTATTACATTGTTACCTTCTTCTAAATGATATTAATATAGAGATGGAAACATAAAAGTAGAGTAATGGGAATATGGACAATTTTTTTGTCGATAGAATCTTCTCTCATGATAAATAGCAGTAGTCTGCATTACCACCTGAGAGGCGTACTATATCTATTGACTAGATGAGCTATTTTGAGTCCAACACTGGCTTCTTATTACGGGACCTAGGTAATGTATTCCAAGCAAACGTGTACTAAAGGAAGCTATTCTATTAATTTCTTAACTTTCTCTTGAAGGTCATGATATATTGCATTTTCCTGAATTTCAGGAATTGGAGTTTTTCTATTTGTCAATTTTCTGTGTTCCAATAGTTCACTAACATGGTATTATTGTGGGCTGCGCGTCAAATGTTAAATATTTGCATTTTGTCTGTCTACAATTTGATTTAAACTCTTGTTCATTGAGTGTTCGTCAGGTAGAGACATCCAATGGGTCTGTATCTCCGGCCTGTTTTGATAGAACTTCCAGATGTCCTGATGAAGTGGTCCGTCGAATTCGTATAACTGCTTGCAGTGATGACCCGACTTGGAGGGGCAAGTTGCTGGAAACCTATCAAACTCAAGATGATAAATTCATAATTGCACCTTGCTATTGGTAAGAAGATGCTGTCAAATTTATAGTCAGCATGCATTGCCAATGCACATAACAAGCAGACATTGTCCTGCTTTTGCTTTTCAAATTGTTCAAGTCTCAGTGACGCTTTGTATATGTTGCTGACACGATGTAGGTCTGGGCGTCAGTTTCACAGTGCTTCGACACGGCGGCACCTTTCTGACTCCCAAATACTTCTCACATGTTCGACTTCACCTTATGCTGAAGGTCCAGATTTTGTTGATGATATACGGAGGTTAGTTCAACATAAAGAGTTCGACTTTTGTCTTAGCGATAGCTGCTGGACTTTCTCCTCCTTTCTGAGTTAATCTTTCTTGCCTAAATACAACTGTAACCAGACTTAGAAGGGTGTTCTACTGATTAGCTTTTTTCTTTAGCTTAAGAGCCACTTCCACTGTCAGGGAAAAGTTCAAATTAAAGATTTTTTGCTAGTTACTTTCACATTAGAGGAAGATAACTCCTTGAAATCCCTGTGGCTTGTATTATGGTGAATTCTCAGTGGTGCAAATGGGTGATTGTGGTAGGTGATTGCTTGCCATTGTTCTCATTGTGCGGCATATACCATTCTTGCAATTTTCCCAGAATTCAAAGGGTCTACTCAGTACTCGCACATTACTTAGTTCTTGCAAACAAACTGATTGCTTATGTCATTTTATATTGATCAGGCGGTTTGATTATATAATTAAACACCCAGATTGGAAGGAGACTTTTCCAAAGAGGCAACCGCGTGTATTTGAGAGGAATGGTCAAGGAGGTTGGAGAAGATGCGGTGATTGACAAGAACTTCTCTGGACAATCGTGAATGAGGCTCTAGCTATTTAGGGAACCATTTACTTACCTGAAGTTCCCCTTGGAGTACGGACTTGCAAATGTTTACCCCAGAAACTTTCACCTGGGCATAGCTCTCTCCCGATTGTGTCCACCTCTCAGCAAAAGCGTAATACTGGATTGGGCCATGGGGGTGATGTTTACATTGAAAATGTCCTAGTCGCCAGCACTCTGTTCAGCCATTTGAGAAACATGTCTGGTGAGATTGTTCGTGTAGTCCCATTTGATCCGAAGGTGATCTGATTCTTCTGTTAGAATTGGCGTGGCGTCACACGCATAATATGTATGCCACAAGCACGCTGAGCGCACTCAAGTTTCCCAAATTTTTGGAGTGAAGCCCACGTACATGCATTAGAGTCATGCCAGCACCCTCTTGCATACACCGGCAGGGCCGACCTGGCATAATCCCCGTTACTACTCTTTGAGGGATAATTGATTTTTTTCTTTTTTTTTTTGGTCGGAAGAGAACTGATTGAACATACTCATTTGCAAATTATATTTTCGGGATTTTCTAAAATAAAGCCATGATATCATGTTCCTAGATAATAACGAGCAGTTGAATAATAAAATATATAGAATAAGAAAATAAATTGGCTAGAAAATAAATCCTAGTAGAAGACTTTACCCCAAAAAAAAAAAAAAAAACTCTCCTAGTAGAAGAGGTATCAACACTGAGACTAAACTACATGAGTCTTCAGTGTCTTTATAGTTCCTTGATAGTTTCTCTAGTTTTTATCTTCACATCAGATTTGTTAGCTTTCTCAATATTTTCACAATATATATGTTAATATTCGAGTTGGTACTTCCATTAATCTATAAATTGGAGACACTAAAGTGGCCATTAAATGCTGACATGTCATCTTATATAGCCATACCAAAATTCGTTTTCCAAATTTTAGAAAATTAAAATTCAAAGCAAAGGAAAAATCAAATAGATGAGAAGGGGAGGGGTAGCTACAGTCGAGGTGGCCGTTTTGATGGCGGCAGAGGAGTGGCCGCTTTGGTGGTAGAAAGCATGGCAGCATCTGGCACAGGTACTTCTCATGATTATTTGGTTGAACTATCAGTTTTTACCAGTGAAAAAACATTCCGCTTTCATTGTTACATAAGGAAAAATGATCCATAAAATTAATATTGCTGGTAATGGAGCTTGTAATTGGAGACTTTCTTTTGAGTGTGCTATTCCTTGGGCCGCTACTCAATCGATCAGCAACCTCTTCATCTTTTGCCCCTTGGGTTTTATAGAATAATTTTTGTTTAGAAATAAATTTTATTTTACCTGTGTTCCCTAGACAAATTTATGAGCAAAAAAATGTTGTTTGATAACTGTACAAAATTTCTATTCTCGAAATAGAAATTCGTACATGACCTTCGAATTCTTTTGTAACTTAGATGTTTTTAATTTTTAAATAATTTTATTACATTTTTCTCTTCTTCTTCTTCTTTTTTTTCTTGTTTTTTCCTTTTGTCGATCGTAGGTCTTGGTGAGGCTTGGCCAATGAGGTTTTGGCGAGGTCACTAGCTCTCATCTGGCCGGTCGCTAGCCATCTCCAATGTCGGCGACTGGCGAAAGGAAGAAGATGAAGAAAAGGAAAGAGAAAAAAGAAAATGGGTTCGATTATGAAGTTATTTTGAGAATAAAGAACTACTTTTTTAATTTTAAATTCTATTTTAAATCTATCTCAAAAATAAAAAAAATCTAAATGCTTTTTGTTTATTTTTTATTTTGGAAAATAAAAAGATAGAATCAAATATCATTCGATCAGTTAACAAATAAAGCTCAGTGGATGGTGGTGCTGGTGCCACGGATCTTGAACTCAAAACATTCACTCATGGGTAGTCATTACACCTTTTTAGATGTCAAAGAAAGAAAGAACTAAAGAGTTACATAGTACGGCTTCTGTCCCGTCCTTGATGAAAGTTTCGTGCACGGATTCGAAGGATTCAAAACTGATATGGACTTTGACTTTTCTTCCCAAACCGTTCCTTATTATCAATCACACATCGTCTAAACTTAAAATGGAATTATTCGACCGTCAAGAGTATGAGTGGCACTTCATCGAGAAAATTTTCATGCTCATATTTTTATTGATTTAAACTAGATGACATGACGGGAGTACATTCATGGTCCTCACCTTCCAGAGTCGCGGAAAAAGGAGAGCACCGCCGCATTTTAATTCAACATTTTCTTGGTGGCGAGATAAAAATTTCTTTCGAACTCTTTTGAGTTCCAAGCTATGCAGCACCTCCATCTCTAGCAAAACATAAAAATGATATGAATGTTGATTTCGTTGCATATTTAATGGACTAGAAGTAGATGCCAAACGGGTATTTTCATCATATATCCAATGTAATATAGGTTACGTTTGATCGTTCGGATTTTTAATTAGAATAGGACTAGATAAAATATGATATGAAATTTAGGAATTTTGTTATATTCTATTTAGTATTTGGTGATTGTAATAATAAAATCAGATATATTTACATTATATCATGTACACTATTTAATATAAAAAGTATATCAATACAAATGAATTAAAATTTTTACAAATAGAAATTGTAAAAATCTCTCTTGACACTATTGCCTACTTTATTTTTATTTTCCTTATTTTTTTATTAATTTATTTTTTCTTTCGATCTTCCCCTTCAATCAAACTATACTAATATACCTAAAATACTAAAATACCTAAAATATCTAATGAATATAAATATATAGTTTTATATGTATATTGAATTTATATTATAAAATAGAATTAAATTCGAATTATAAGATTAAATTAAAATAACTAATTTTTTTGTTATTTTGAATTTTTTATATTAGAATTCAACTATTATTTATGTTGAAATATAACTTTGATTTTGTCAATTTAATAAGTTTGTTATTCGAGAAAAATAAATTTTTAATTTTGAATATTAAAAATTTTATTCACTTTTATTCCATCTCCCTCACAGGATAATTTTACTTGATTCATATATCTTTTATATTTGATTTTATCCGATAGGCATTTGAATAGGATAATTGTTATATGGGTTAATATTCTGAAAAACCCCAAACTGGTACATTTGTGACAAATTTACCAAAAACTATTTTTTTAATAATGAAAAACCCTAAACTGGTACACCTGTGATAAATTTACCCCAACTGACCATAAAAAATCATAAATTGATATATTTATGACAAATTTACCCTAAACTAATTTATTCGACAGCAAAAAAACCCAAAATTGATAAATTTGTGACAAATATACCCTCTGCTAAATTGAATTAATAGCACAAAAAAAATCACAAAAATTGTAAACTATGACAAACGGAGCGTAAAATCCCAAATTTGTATACCAATAAACTGTCATGTGTCATTTAACTTAATAATTTGACGGTAAAATTTAACGAAAATTAATATAGGGTAAATTTGTCATAAGTGTACCAGTTTGTGGTAAATTTGTCAAAGGTATATCAGTTTAGAGTTTTTGGTAGTCAAAAAAATAATATAGAGTAAATTTGTCACAAATATACCAGTTTGGAGTTTTTCAAGGCATTAACCCTTGTTATATTATCTTAAATTTTAGGGAAAATTTCAAATAAGAACCCAAAGTGCCATCATTTTCTCCAAAGAAGACCTGAAGTGAAATTTGTCTCAAAGAAGGACCTAAAGTGGTCATTTAGTCTCAAAGAAGGACCTCACTCACCGGCCAATGAATAAATGCATCTCCAATGTATATTCTGGTGGCCTAATTAGGGTATTTTTGTCTAAATTTTTATTTTTCATTTTTGGTTGCCTTGTTCATTGTCGTCTTCGTCCCCTGTTTACTTCTTGTTGGCTAGATCAAGAACACCGGACTTGGGGAAAGGCTGGCGAGCACCAGCCGCCGGTAAGGGTCGGTGAGGGCTCGACACCCATCATTGGTAGCGAGCAAGGGCTCAACGCCCATTGTTGGTAGCGGGCGAGGGCGATTGAGCCCTCACTTGCTGTGGGGGAGGGGGGCCGTCCAAATCGAGGTCCTACAAGCAGGTCCTTGAAGGGCAAAAGGTGTAGTCGGAGAAGTCGTCAATCTAGGAGTTCAATTGTGTTCCAACTTTTCTACCTCAAGATCTTCAAAAAAGGTTTTATCTTGGATTCTACAAACAACAGTTATGCCCCTTTTCCATTACATGCTTCCCATGTGTCCAGACCATGGGGAGCGTTTTGACTGTTCATTTTGGCAAGCATATGCATCTGTAAACAATTTTTTTGCAGATAAGGTTATGGAAATCATAAGTCCTGACGATGACTATGTTTGGGTTCATGATTACCACCTTATGATCCTACCCACATTTCTAAGAAAGAGATTTCATCGAGTCAAACTCGGATTCTTCCTCCACAGTCCTTTTCCTTCATCAGAAATATACAGAACCTTGCCTGTCCAGGATGAGATTTTGAGGGGATTGCTGAATTGTGACCTTATAGGTTTCCATACGTTTGATTACGCGCACCATTTCCTTTCATGCTGTGGTAGAATGTTGGGCTTGGATTATGAATCTAAGCGAGGGTATATTGGACTGGAGTATTTTGGTCGGATAGTGTATATCAAAATTTTGCCTGTAGGTGTTCACATGGGCCGACTTGAATCTGTCCTTAATCTTCTTGCTACATCCACCAAAGTCAAGGAAATTCAAGAACAGTTCAAGGGGATGGAAGTGATTCTTGGTGTTGATGACATGGATATCTTTGAAGGCATCAGTCTAAAACTACTAGCTTTGGAGCAACTCTTGCAGCAGCATCTGCAATTACGTGGCAAAGTAGTCCTGGTTCAAATTGTGAGTCCAGCCAGAGGTTCAGGTAAAGATGTTGAAGAAGCAAAAAAGGAGACATTTAATTGCCAAAAGGGTTAATGAAGCTTATGGTGCTGCCGGTTATGAGCCTGTGGTTTAAGTCGACCGTCCCGTTCCACGTTACGAGAAGAGTGCCCATTATGCAGTAGCAGAATGCTGCATTGTGAATGCCGTGAGAGATGGGATGAATTTAGTTCCTTACAAGTATATTGTATGCAGGCAGGGAACTCCAAGCATGGATGGAGCACTGGGCATAATGAAGGATGCTCCCTGCACGAGCATGCTTGTCGTTTCCGAGTTCATTGGTTGCTCGCCTTCTCTTAGTGGAGCAATTAGGGTCAACCCTTGGGACGTTGATGTTGTGGTTGATCCTTTAAGTTAAGCGATAAACATGAGCAGTTCTGAGAAGCAATTAAGACACGAGAAACATTACAAATATGTCAGTACTCATGATGTGGCATATTGGGCACGCAGCTTCACACATGATCTGGAGAGAGCATGCCGAGATCATTACAAGAAGCGGTGCTGGGCATTTGTTCTGGGATTGCGATTCAGAGTTCTCTCTCTTTCTCCCAGCTTTAGGAGGTTATCAATTGATCACGCAGTCTCTTCTTATAGGAAGACAAAGACAAGAGCTATATTTCTGGATTATGATGGCACTGTTGTTCCTGAAACTTCTATCAGTAAAATGCCAAGGCCTGAAGTCCTTTCTGTTTTGAACACTCTCTGTAATGATCCAATGAACACTGTATTTATTATCAGTGGGAGAGGGGGAAATCATTAAGTGAGTGGCTTTCTTCATGCGAGATGCTTGGAATAGCCATTGAGCATGGGTATTTTATAAGGTATGCGGACAGCAGAATCTCATGTATTTCTTGTTATAAATATAGTTTCCCCATCATTAGGGTTTTGGCTCCTTTTCTCCTGCAGGTGGAACAATGCAGCTAAGTGGGAAACCAGTTCATTGTATGCTGATCTTGATTGGAAGAATATCGTGGAACCTATAATGAAATCATACACAGAGGCAACTGATGGCTCAAGCATAGAGTACAAGGAGAGCGCTTTGGTGTGGCACCATCAGGATGCAGACTCTGATTTTGGATCATGCCAAGCCAAGGAATTGTTGTCTCATCTAGAGTGTGCGCTCGCAAATGAACCTGCAGTTGTTAAGAGGGGACAACAAATTGTGGAGGTCAAACCTCAGGTAAATTTGATTTGCTCTCTCTCTCTCTAAATTGCTATATTTGCAGGGAGTAAGCAAAGGATTAGTTGTGGAGAAGGTTTTGATGACAATGGTTAATGGCAGCGAGCCACCGGACTTTGTAATGTGCATCGGTGATGATAGATCTGATGAGGATATGTTTGAGAGCATATCGAGCTTCGTCTATAGACCTTCTTTTTCCATGACTCCAGAAATTTTCGCCTGAAATTTTCGCCTGCACAGTGGGCAAAAGCCAAGCAAGGCAAATAATAATAATAATAATAAAGAACAAGACAACCGATTTTTTTTTTAAAAATAAAATAAAAATACCTCTGATCAGGTCATCAGAATATGCATCGAAAATGCATCTGTTCACCAACCGGAAGTGAGGTCTTTCTTTGAGACTAAATGATTACTTTGGAAATTATTTGAGACAGACTCCACTTCAGATCTCTTTTAAGAAAATGAAGACACTTTGGTCCTTATTTGGATTTTCCCTAGATTTTATCTTAAGCAGCTGCGGTGTTTAAAAGAGAAGTGTCCGTAACAAAACTCAGAAAATACCGTGACGCCTGACGTTCCGTACAACTGCTGAAGTCGAATTGCCAAGGAAACAGGCGGTCTTTTTTCCGTCTCCTTCGTCCGATCAGCGATCAGTCAAGTGCCTCCGGCCATGATCCTCGTCGACGGCGTTCCGGTCGTTCCCGGCTCCGATCCGCCTTCGCCGTCTCAGGTGACTCCTCTTCCCTGCGATCCCCCCCTCTCCCTCCGTCGCTCGCTGCTTCCGATCGCCGTCGTCGTACGGAGCTTCGATTTCGTCGGAAAAGGTAGCGGAGTCGACGGCGGAACCTCTCGCGCGCTCGAATAGGGTAGCGACGGAGGGGCGATCCCCCTCCGACCTCGCGGGTTTCGGGGTTCGACAGTCGGAGTAGGCAGAATGATTAGAGATCCCGACATGACGGCGACGTCAGTGACTGAGAGTCCTTCGTCTTTTTCTGTTTCTGCTTTGCGGAGCTTTTGCATAATGCGGACGCGACGTGCTTTGGAGCTTTCTCCGTCCTTCCTTCTTCGAGAATCTAGCGGTAAGAGGTTGGATAACGATTGACAGGGAAGAACGTGGGGGAACGAAGGAAAAAAGTTGGATGTTTTAAGTGCTGCTGTGCTCGTGCACCTCTCCTGTGCTCGATCTGCGAAAACTGTCGGCTGGCCAGTTAGCGAACATAAGATGAGGAACTCGCGAATCTTCTTCCGTGTTCGGCTTCCAAACCAATCGCGGAGGAGATTCGCTGCAAATTTTAAGTAAACGATGTTAACTTTGTCTGATTAGTTTGTAGAAAACATTGATTGGAAGATCTGCTGGGCGAAAGCTTGTTTGAATCCTAGTTGTATGCGCATGTCGAATCCAAATCCTTTTACTTTATTATTTGTTCATCCACTATATTTCTTCCAGAAGATAAACACCTTGAGGTGGAAAGAGAATTCAATCAGCAGTGCACCGCGCTCATTAGATTACCAATGGTCTTTGACATAACCTTGCGAGCAGGCGCTTGATTGAAAAGCAGCCCAAACTAGTGAAAACTTCATTGCCTAACAGAAGACAGAGTAAGCAAACGGAGTTCCCAGCTTGAATGGACAGAACCATACCATTTCTGAACTGAGAATTACACGATATGGACGTCCCAACCTGTGCTTTCCCCTAGAATTAGCATGTAACTGGTTGAATTGAATTGACTTGCTGTGGGTATGAACATCACTTTCTGTTGTATAAGAATTAACAAAAGAAACTTGGGGGTGAAAACTGATTCGTGTCATCTCTTTTGCAGTTTAAGCTCGTTTTATCTGCTGCATATATATCTCTCTCGTGACAACTTCTTCTTTCTTACTTGTCAACAGGTTCTGGAAATCTTAGCTGCTTTAACAGACCACCCAACTTTATTATCTGCCTCGCATTCATTCAAAAATACCCCAGAGAAGAGGTTTTCCATTTCAGAGGAGTCTGGATTGGGGAACATTACACAGCCTAAATGTGTTTATATATTCCAAAGAGAATATGCAATTGTTGACCCTGCTTTGGTGGATGTATGGCTCTTCCCCTTTCCTCATTTAGAATAATTGGAATGTTTGCTTATCTTTGGAGTACTTTGTTTATTATTTGCAAAACTTCTAATGACTGTTGCCAATCTACATGACAGGTTGTTGGGACTGATGAAGCAACTACATGCGTGGGGCTCGTCATTCGGAATCGGTCAAATGGAAAGTACGAAGCTAATGTGGCAGAATTAAGAGAGGCTTGGAAACAACAAACCTGTTGTGTTAGATATAAATCCCTAAATCTGCATGCTCATCTTTTTCCCATTGAATCTCAGGATTTCTATTGCCCATTTGGATTCTCCAGCTATTGTGGAAATGGGTCTTGCTCAGATGTTATCACAAACTTTTGATCATGACTTGCAGGATGAGATGGATGTAATGATTTTGTATCTTTTATCAAAAAAAGCAAAGCTGTGAGGTTTAATGATTATTGATTATTTTCACATTCTTATGCAAAGTCTTGTTAAATGCTGAACTGCAGGTTCATGTTATTGGTGGTTTTGAGGATGCTTCTCTTAAAGTCTGACCTGAGATCCCCTTCTTAGTGATTATCAGTGGATGTACCATCCACTTAAAGGCAAATAAATGAGTTTGATTTGTAATTGTTGAACTTTGTATGCAGCAAATCAACCATAGTGATGGATCGGAAATCCATGGAAAAGTGGATGGTTATTCCTTACCACTGTGTATCAAATTGATCAAAACATTGCTGAGGAGACGAGAGAAATTTCATATCCAGACATTCTTTGTGCTTGGCCACAATACTAGACGGGATGCTGATGGACATGCATATCCTATTATTACTGGGTTCCTGGTTAGCGTCTGTTCCAGATGTACTTTTATTACATTGGTACCTTCTTCTAAATGATATTTAATATAGAGATGGAAACATAAAAGTAGAGTAATGGAAATGTGGACAATTTTTTTGTCAATATAATCTTCTCTTATGATAAAAAGCAGTAGTCTGCATTAGGGGTGTGCAAAATACCCGGGAACCGCCCGAACCGCCTAGAACCGGACCGGAACCGTCCGGAACTGGCGGTTCTTGAGGGAACCGGTCCGGTTCCCGGTTCCATGGGCGGATCCGCCCGCCTGCCCACCCGGACCGGACCGGACCGGAACCTTTTTAATATTAAAAAAAAAAATTACTAAAAGAAACCCTAAATCTCATCTCACTCCCTTCATCTTCGATTCTCTCTCTCTGTCTCTTCCTCGGTTTACTTCTCCAGCCGTCCGCATCTCCACGTACTTAAATTTGGTTTTTCTTTCGTTGGCTTGCTTTGATGTCACATAGTCGTTTTATGTTGAAAACCAAAATTGTTTCGCGTCAAGATCGGTTTCCTGGATCCACCCGGGAACCGGACCGGACCGCCGGTCCGGTTCCCGGGTGGATCCATGCAACAAATGGGTGGATCCCTGTTCCAATTTTTCGGAACCGGTCCTTAGTGGGCGGTTCCCGGTTCTAGGTCGGGAACCGCCCGCCCGGACCATGCACACCCCTAATCTGCATTACCTCCTGAGAGACGTACCACATCTATTGACTAGATGGGCTATTTCGAGTCCAACATTGGCTTCTTATTACGGGACCTAGGTAATGTATTCCAAGCAAACTTGTACTAAAGGAAGCTATTCTATTAATTTCTTGACTGTCTCTTGAAGGTCATGATGTATTGCATTTTCCTGAATTTCAGCAATTGGAGTTTTTTTATTTGTCAATTTTCTGTGTTCCAATAATTCACTAATATGATATTATCATGGGCTGCGCGTCCAATGTTAAATATTTGCATTTCGTCTGTCTACAATTTGATTTAAACTCTTGTTCATTGGGCATTCGTCAGGTAGAGACATCCAATGGGTCTGTATCCCCCGCCTGTTTTGATAGAACTTCCAGATGTCCCGATGAAGTTGTCCGGCGAATTCGTATAACTGCTTGCAGTGATGATCCGACTTGGAGGGGCAAGTTGCTGGAAACCTATCATACTCAAGATGATAAATTCATAATTGTACCTTGCTATTGGTAAGAAGATTGCTGTCAAATTCATAGTCAGCATGCATTGCCAATGCATATAACAAGCAGACATTGTCCTGCTTTTGCTTTTCAAATTGTTCAAGTCTCAGTGACGCTTTGTATATGTTGCTGACACGATGTAGGTCTCGGCGTCAGTTTCACATTGCTTCGACACTGCAGCACCTTTCTGACTCCCAAATGCTTCTCATATGTTCGACTTCACCTTATGCTGAAGGTCCAGATTTTGTTGATAATATACGGAGGTAAGTTCAACATAAAGAGTTCGACTTTTGTCTCAGCGATAGCTGCTGGATTCTCTCCTCTCCTTTCTGAGTTTGTCAGTATGCTTTTCATGCCTAAATACAACCGTAACCAGACTTAGAAGGATGTTCTGCTGATTAGCTTTTTTCTTTTGCCTAAGAGCCACTTCCAATGTCACGGAAAATATTCGAAGTAAATATTTTTTGCTAGTTGCTTCCATATTGAGGTGGTATAACTCCTTGAAATCCCTGTGGTATATATTGTGGTGAATTCTCGGAGGCATAAATGGGTGATTGTTGTAGGTGATCACTTGCCGTTGTTCTCAATGTGCAGCATATACCATTCTTGCAAACAAACTGATTGCTTATGTCATTTTATATTGATCAGGCAGTTTAATTATATAATTACACGCCCAGATTGGGGGGAGACCTTCCCACAGAGGCAACCGCGTGTATTTGAGAGGAATGGTCAAGGAGGTTGGAGAAGATGTCATGGACATGAAGTTCCCTGGACAATCGCGAATGAGAATCAAGCTATTTAGGGAAACATTTTACTTACCTGCAGTTACCCTGGGATTACGGACTTGAAATTGTATAACCAAGAAACTTTCACCTGGGCATAGCTTTCTCCCAATTGTGATTACCTTTTAAGTGACGTTGTGAGATCAATCTTCCCAAGTTGTTGGAGTAAGATTGGCATCTTCTATTGCCTCGAATTTAGCCCTTGTACATGCACTAGAATCATCGTCAGCACCTCTTGTATACAGCAGCAGGCCGACTTAGAATAATCCTGGTCACTACACTATGCTTTTTTTCTTTCTCCGCCGTTCACCCACAGACGACTCCAACTCCTCTGTTTCCAAAGTATTGACGTCGAATTCCTCGATAGCTCTCCGATTCACATCGAAATCTTACGGAAGCGACGAATTTGTGAAGGTAAATAATCATGCTTTCTCTCTCTCTCACTAACATTGACTCCTAAAGTAGCCCTAAGGTTGGTTGTGGATTGTTTTCCTGGTTCATCTATGTTTCGGCTTATGTAGGTCAGAATTGTAGTTCTATTGGCTTTTTTGCTGGTTGATTAGAGATCGTGTTCTTGGAAGTGAAATTTTAGTAGTCCATCTATTTTAGAGTTTGGCGCGGCACAAGGTGGGCACGTCAATAGGGTGGGGCGGGGATGGTCTTTAGTTGGAGCTCTGATCAGCAATACGACTTGCCCCTGCATAAATTTTTTACATTATTTCCATGCAAAGGGCTTCTTTTCCAGAATTGTTATTATGCGTTTGTGGCAAAGAGCTATGGTGGAGAGATTTTTTATTATATCCCTGCTCTGCAATGTAAAAGAGAGATTTTTTTATGATGTTCAAAGCTGCATATAGGCCCCAATTTACTGCTGTGATGTTTGGGTGCGGACATGCCCTGGCTATAAATTGGTGCTTCTTCCTTGGTGTTTTGAGATTGAATTTGCATGCGACTTCTGTTAGTCTGGCGCATCGAATTTTGTTTTATCTATAAGCACATGATGGGATTCATTGAGACAAAGCTAATGTGCAGTCTACTGCAGTGATGTATAGATGTAGACAAGCCCACCTATAGATTGTGTCTCGCCCCTGGCTTTTTAAAGTTTAAACCTGCATATAGGTCTTGTTTAGTGAGTCCAGCACCATCGAATGTTTTATAGGCATGTGCTCATGATGAAAGGGTGTTACAGTATTTGATGTGGCTCCTCATTCCCTCAGAAAACTTGATTGTTTAACTTGATTGTTTGCTTGCTTGCTTTTGGTTGTCACAAATTTGGTTGAACAATACCTTCTGGTTCTTTGATGAATGGCCAAAAACTGCTCTTTCTTGGTAGTTTTGAATCTATAGATTTATAAAGGCCTTTCTATTTTTGTGCAAAATATTTGATATCTTCAATGCCCCTAGAATTTTGACAAACAGCCAAAGCAAATCCACGAGATCAAGGATTTTCTATTTATTGCAAGGAGGAAGGAGAACCTCCTTGAAATTTGCTGATTTGAAAAAAGATATTATTTATTTTAAATATTTTTTTATTATCTAACTTGTTAATTTGTACTTGTCTAATGTTATTGTTTTTTTTTTCTCATTAGAAATGTATCATAATGATAGAGAGGAAATTTTCACCATTCTTATATTCTTATATTAGAGGAGATGACCCTCCAAATGTTGCTTTTGTGTATAATGTATATGCTAGTAGTGTCCACTGTTGTTGAAAGGTACTACCGCAAGCATATATTGAAGGATCGGACATTTATTAGAATCCAAACTCGTTTAGATCACCTTGACCACCTCATTAAGAGCAATGACTTGAATTGTGTGGAACAATTTAGGATGGATAGACGTACATTTACTCTTCTTTGCGAGTTGGCATGTACAATTGGTGAGTTAAAAGAAGATGGACTTGTAACTATAAAAGAACAAATGGCCATGTTTCTACATATATTTGCCCATCGTGTGAAAAATCAAGTCATCAAGTTCAAATTTATGAGATCTGAGGAGACAATAAGTAGGTATTTTAACTTAGTTTTAAATGTGGTAATAATAATGTATAGTGTGCTTCTTGTCTTACTTGAACCAGTTCCAGAGGAATGTGCTGACGAGAGATGGAAATAGTTTAAGGTATGTTTGTTATGCTATTTCAGGGACTAATTTAATACTTTATAGAGAATGTTATTTTATTAATTTTATGTTTCTAGGGTTGCTTAGGAGCATTAGATGGCACATATATAAGGTATGTTTTACAAAGATTGATAAACCAAGGTATTGAAATAGAACGGGTGAAGTTGCACCCAACGTATTAGGAGTTTGCTTACGTGATATGAGATTTGTTTATATTTTACTTGGATGGGAAGGCTCAGCGGCGGATTCTAGAGTGCTTTGAGATGCTTTAGTTAAACCTAATGGTCTAAAGATCCCCGTTGGTAAGATAAGCCTTTATGAATATATTACATTATATGTATTGTAGGTTTTAAAGGTTCTAAGATAATTAATAATATTATTATTTGTTATTAGGTAATTATTAACTTGTAGATGTTGGATACACAAATGGGGAGGGCTTTTTTGCTCCTTATAGAGGTACTCGATACCATCCATTTGAGTGGATAGAAGGTCGTACACCAAATTCCCCAAAGGAGTACTTCAACATGAAGCATTCTCAAGCTAGAAATGCCATAAAAAGATGCTTCGGTCTTACTTAAGTTATGATATGCTATTCTTAGGAGTCCATCTTTTTATCTAATTAGAACGTAAGGTCAAAGCTTGTTGCCTTCTGCACAACTTGATAAGAAGAGAAATGACTATTGATTCAATCGAGGCACAGTTAGATGAAGTTGCTACCACTATTGAAGATGTGGAAACAATTGATGTTGTCGAGCCGTCAGATGATTGGACAACATGGAGGCAAAATTTGGTAGTACAAATGTTTAATGAGTGGAATGCAAGTTGAGGACATGGAGGAGTTGTATGATTTTATATTATTTAAAAAAATCATTTGTTTTCTATTGTTGCAAGACTTGCGTTATAAGATTTTTTTTTTTTCCATTTCTATTAGACATGTGTAATATGGTGCTGGTTTGTCATATATTTCTTATATAATGTTTAAATTTTGACTTTATCATTAAATTTTCTCTAGCACGTTATCTTCCATCATTAAATTTCCAAAATTGCAATGAGATGTTTAGGAATGGAAGGTGATGATTTCATTCAAACTCAAGGAAGGAGAACAAAGAGAGACTGACATGTATGGACAATAGATGGAGAAAATGCACTTCTAGATGATCTTGAAGAATTAGTTGCGCGAGGAATGAAAGTTGATAACGGCTTCAAGAGTGGTTACACGATTATGTTAGAGAAGTGGTTTGAAGAAAAGTTCTCTTGTTCTGGCATCAAGGTAATCCTCACATAGAGTTGAAAGTGAAAAACTTGAAAAAGTTGTATAATCAGATATATGACTTGAGGAATCAAAGTGGCTTTGGGTGGAACCATGAAAAGCATTATGTTGATATTCATTCTAAGGATAGTTGGCAAAAATATTATTGTGTCACTTCTTCTCATTTTTTTTCTTTATTAATTGTTTCATTTTTAACAAAATAATATATTTTCTTTGTAGACCTATCCAAGAGCTGCTTCTTTGAGAGGGAAGTCCTTCTCTCAATATGATTGACTAGCAGCCGTATTTGGAAAAGACTGTGCCAAGAGAAATCTCAATGAAGACCTTTTAGAAGCTCATGCGGCTATAGATCATGAGAAATGTGAAAATCATGATAATGTGGCAATCAACAGTGTAAGTTAGAACTTACTACCATTATCATCTTCTCAGACACAAAATGTTTCTGATTCTTCAAAAACAAAAAGGGCTAAAGCAAGTGACAAATGGGCTACTGGCTTAGTTGAGATGGTAGGAACTTTTGGCTCATTCTTGGAAAAAGCTAATGAGAGAATGGAGTTGATCGTTAGCCGCATCGGACATGCTAAGGATTTGAATAATGACAAACGAAAAATCAATGAGGAGCTTCTTCGAATGTCTTTAGGAACTGTGGATAGAATAAAATTATTTAGAAAAATTGTGAAGGATCCTGAGAATATTTATCTATTTTTGGAATTTCAAGGAGATGACAGAAAGGCATTTGTGGAATTACTTCTCCAAGAGATGAGAGAAGAGAATGAGTGATGATTGGGAGTGATTGATCGTAATGAATGAAGTCGTATCGGATTAGCACTTTAAGCTTTATTCCAAATTAGACTCTGTCTTAGAATCTTATATTTGGTGTTTATGATTTTAGTTATATTGAGTTGTTTCTGAGCTTGTAGGAAATATGTTTTCTCTCCCTACTTTTTTTTTTTTAAGGTGTTTTGGGTCTAGCTATAAGCTTTAATGTTATCTTTTTAGACCTTTCGGTTGTAGCCATGACCTGAAAAGAGGTGGATATGGCTTGAAACTTTATGTTTGTGTTGATTGCCAAGAAAATCATTATCTATAATATTATTTGCCTTTGCCTTTTATTTTCCTAGATAGTTTTTCTGTCTCTTTGGCAGAAAACCTGGCCACAAATTTAAAAAGAGCCTTAAGTTGAGACAATTCGCATCTACTGCTTCATATGGACATGAACATAAGTTTACTTTGGTCAAAATGCAGCTGGTTGATACTTAACAAATGTAATGTACTTTATAAATGCGAATTGTTCGTTAATGTGATTAACTGTCATTGCATCATCGTGACAGTTGGAAAAAAAAAACGAATGAACTTCAAAGTTTATGCTTTGTTCTAATTGGACATTTGTTTGATTTGGTATTGGACCCGTAACAAAATGAAAACAAATGAAAAACTTGTAAGAGAGAAAAAGAATTCCTGTTTCAAAGTAAATATATTGAAATTGAGGTTATCCTAAAAATGTTTGATGTTGAAGGGGTAACAAAAAGATTATTTCAAAGGAACATAAAAGATTATTACAATGTGTAATCATGAAATTCAATGAGAATCTGTTAATTTAAAAAAGATATATTGTTTTGGATGATTTTGTGAATATTAAGCTTGCAAATTTGTACTTGCCCAATGTTATTGTTTTTAAAATATCCAACTTTAAATCTATAATTCACCAAACGGTAGATTGAATAGGACATGAGAATATTCGACTTTAAATCTGTAGTTCATCAAACAGTGGATGTGATATGAAGAAATCCATGAATTTCTTATCATATTCTATTCAGTCATATCCTGTTTAGAAATATGGACGATCAAACGCAGCCGTAGGGTTTATGTCCTTCTGACCTTATCTCATCCTTCCCCTCGGATTTTTTTATCCGGGTTATATCATTTCTATATCGGACCTTATCCTATTCTAGACAGCTACCAAACACGGGATAGATTAAAACATATCCTACAAGCAGAAATGACGATTGCATTGATCGCGTAAGTGGAGAGATCTATCTTCTCGAGCCGCTATCTCAGTCCTTCCATTTCAGGCTGGCATTTTCAAGAGGGTAACATGCATTTTTGTAATTTCTTCTAATGTTTCATGAAGTGTGGGTATGGTGAATTTAAGCGAAACCGAACCCTTTCTCTTTCTCATAGTAGTAAGTGATTGGAAGTTCTATGAAAATGATCCTATAACTATGTATATTTCCTAAAGCCTTGGTCTATTGAAGTCTATGCTATAACATTATTAAACAGGGAAAAGGACTTACTATTTGTTAGAAATCTTAGTCACCCAAGTTCCTTTTTTAACACCTATCAACTCAGCAAAAAGCATAATGATCTGTGGTAATTTTTTTTCTTCGTTTTGTTTGCAACTTTTACTGTTGAATTTTTAAAAATTTGTGAGAAAAGGAGATTCAATGCACATGTCAGAGATAGTTTGATAATGGATATCTTATTTGATTTCTTTTAATAATCATCTAATAAAGCTTATATTCATGTACTCTTTATATATCAACATATCCAAGAAAAAAAAATTCCATATTCCTTTCATCGGCATCTTATTATTCTTAATTGCACATGTTATCGTTAAATCTTACATTAAAAAAATTTACAGACCTGATTTTTTTTGTTGATTTTTTTTGTTGAAAGAGAATTGATTAAACATACTTATTTGCAAATTACTGGATTCTCTAACATAAAGCCGTGATACCACGTTTCTATTATAATAACGAGCTATCGAATAATAAAATAAACAAAATAAGAAAATAAATTGGTTAGGAAACATTTGAGTAACTATTTTGATACACTTGCAAGTTTTCAGTATTTTTATCGTCTCTTGTAATTTTTTCTTTTGAAATTAGATCTGAATCGCAAAGTCTATTAGCTTTCTCAATTTCATAATATGTTTACTCTTATATTTGAGTTGGTACTTTAATTGAAAATATGAACGGAGACATGAAAGTAGCCATGAAATGTTGACATGTCATTTTATGTGACAATAGCGATACAAAAAATTGTTTCCCAAATTTTAGAAAATTAACATTCAAAACAAAGAAAAAAAATCAAATAAATGAGAAGGGAAGGGTTAGCTACAGTTCAGGTGCCCCCGCGGCCGCATGCACCCGACGGCAAGCAGCTAGCATCCCTTGTGACCCCGATCCTTTCTTCATAATGTTTTCAATAGTCGACAATTCTTTTCCATTTTTCTATATTTTCGTTTTATAAAAAGAAATTGTATTGTAATTGCCACGTAAGATGCAACGTAAGGTGACACGTAGCATTTAAGGAAGGACCTATTTGAACAAAAAAAAAAAATTGAGGATTCAATTGCTCAAATCAAAAGGCGACGGGTCTAGTTGAAATTTTACAAAAATTCCAGGGACTAAATAGAACAAGGTGGTCGTGAGTTTACGCATCTCCTCTCCCTGACCGCGGCCTCCCTCTCCATTTCTCACCCTATTTCCTCTCCCCTCGCTCGCGCCGCCGTAACGCTCGCCGCCGTCATCCGCCGCCGCCGGCGGACCTTTTCCGATCTCTCCTACTTCCGCTCCCGCCTGCGCCCTCTTCCGTTTCCTTTTCAGCCCGCCGATCGTCCGCGCGTGGCTCGCCGATTCGCTGGCGACGTCAAGGTGAGTATGCGATATGCATGGTCGCTTTTAATCATGCGCAAGAGCTCAGTAATTGATCTACATTGGGTCGGAAATCAAGAAAGTCCGAATTTTTCCATCAAATTTTGGTAGTCGTGAGAGCGCGTAGAACCTCTGTAAAACTGGTCAGTCAGTGCTCAGAGAAGCACGTTGGGCATGATCTTGTCGGAAATTGCTTCTATATCGGCTGCGAGAGAGAGGAGTGTCCTTAGGGGAATACCTAAGATTATGATTTGAGTATTTGGAAGCAGGGGAGACTTGTTTTCTTTGACCATCATATGCCTTGCTCCTTGTGTTCTAGTATTAGCCAATAATCAGAGTTCTTCTTCTTCTTATGCAGGATGAATGGTTTATCTCTTGGAGAAAAGCTATTCATACAAGGGGGCATTGCGCAGGACCTTCGCTCCGATGGCCGTAAACGACTAACTTACCGACCCATATATGTCGAAACCGGGGTCATTCCTCAGGTACTTTATAATTGCCACGGTGCGTAAAGTTGACATGCTTGATAATTTATGCGGTGAGATTTGACCAATGTGAATTTTGTTTTGTATGTATAACAGGCCAATGGGTCGGCCAGAGTTAGAATGGGTGGGACTGATGTCATTGCCAGTGTGAAGGTAGCTTAAAGCGTGATTCTTTATTTTTCCTTTTTGTTGGTGTTGCGGAGGTTTCTTTCTGTTTCTACTCAATCTGTGGATGGATCCTGGTGTTTCTGATTTATAGTGTGGTTCTCATTATTCCCTCCTGATGTTTTCCAGTGCAGGCCGAAATTGGAAGACCAAGTCCACTACAACCCAACAAAGGGAAGGTTTCCATATATGTTGATTGCAGCCCAACTGCCGCTCCAGTGTTTGAGGTCCTATACTTTTAATTCTGCTGCTTCGTAGCGTTTCTATTCTAGTCATTGTAGTTTGCATGGATCTGCTAGTTCTAATCTTTCTCCCCATGTTTCTTTTTTAATGTCCATGACTTGGAATTAGCAGAATAAGTGGATTGATATTGTTTGAGATCGAAAGGGTTAATTTGAAGCCAAATGCTGACATTTTGAAACTTTGTTCCTATGGGCTGCACCTTGTTTGGTAAAGTTTGAGAATAGATATGTATATCAATTTTAAATTAACTGAATGCTGGCTGATTGCTGCCCTCAAACTGAACCTTGACTCGTTAGTATGGGATTGGTTCATGCTTCTATACAGCATCTGGTCTCTCATTTAGCTTCTTGATATTTTAAATTTTTTCCCTTTGAGCTAGATAATAGAAAGCTAAAAAATAGTCACATCCTGAAACTTTGTTCATATAAATTGCGCTATGTTTGCTACAGTATGCTTCCAGTACACAGTTAGAGAATAGATAGGCACATCAGTTTTGAATTGACTGATAGCTGATTGTCTTCAAACTGACCTTTGACTCGGTTATTATGGAGTGGCTCGATGTACTAGACAGCATCTGGTCTCTGATTTATTTTCTGGATTTTCTCAATTCCCCTTCCCAACACCCGCCACCCCCCCCCCCCAATGGGAAAAAAAAAAGGCGAGCAAGATCAACAGAACCTAAATCTTTCCTCTATATACAATCAGTAGCAAATTGGATGTTTCACTGTCGCTATCCTTCGCTATATTGTTTTTACTTCTGTTAGTTTCATCAATTTAACACTGCAGTGCAATTTTATACAGGGTAGAGGGGCCGAGGAGTTGTCAACAGAACTGTCACTTGCTCTCCAGCGATGTCTTTTGGGTGGGAAAAGTGGAGCAGGTTCGGAACTTTTCGTGCAGAGTTTAAAAGGCCACAGTTTCTACATAGATATCCTCTATACATTCTCCCTCTGCATTTTCTAGTGAAAACATAGTCTTCATTTGAATACATATTAGTGCCTCATTTAAATCAAAAGGTGTGATTGTTTATATTTCACAGGTGCTGGAATTGATTTATCATCTCTTATAGTTGTGGAAGGAAAAGTCTGTTGGGATCTGTATATCGACGGTCTTGTCGTTAGTTCAGATGGGAATCTCCTAGATGCTCTTGGTGCTGCCATCAAGGTATACCTTTGTCGAGCATTCTGTTTTGTCAAACATATTCTTAAAAAGGTTTTGTGGTCGACATATACAAAACCTTTAACATCATAATTAAATTTGCTGTTCACATGGTCCTTTGTAATAGTATGCTCTTAAACTTTTTCTGACATTTCTTCAATTGTTCCTTCTGGAATGGAGGCTGCTTTGAGCAACACCAGCATCCCCAGAGTTCACATTGCAGCGGAAGCATCTGGTGAGGATCAACCTGAACTTGACATCAGCGACGAAGAATTCTTACAATTCGATACATCTGGGGTTCCGGTCATTGTTACATTAACAAAGGTATAGAAACTTCAGTATTTTTCCACTTCCAGAATCGTTTAGCGCCACCATCGAATTCTCATCTTCTTCCTTGTCCAGGTGGGCAGGCATTATATTGTAGATGCAACTTTGGAGGAAGAATCAGAGATGAGCTCTGCTCTTTCTGTTTCCATCAACAGGAAAGGTTTGATATGTGGTATTACCAAGCGGGGAGGTGCGGGTTTGGATCCAAGTGTCATACTCGATATGATATCTGTGGCTAAGCATGTGAGCGAACAGCTAACTGATCGGTTAGATTCCGAGATATCTGCCGCTGAAGCTGTCGAAGAAGAATGACACTCGTCTAAGTCTTTACTTTCTTTTGGTAATTTAGTCAACGGCTACTCGATCGGTTACATTCTGAGACATCCGTGTTATGCTGCACATTGTTCTTTTGCTAATCTAATCCGCAGTAACCTGTAGCATGAGCCAGTGTCGTATGTGGCTGGAAAATGTCTTCAATTTGTCGCCCTCACTGGCTACTTAGATTGAAGAAGGCATATGATTGTATCAATCTTGGGGAGAATGAGGAAGTGTCCAAGTAATAGGATTTAAGTTTCTGTTGGGGAATGCTCTGGGACTTTATTCTCCCATTGTTGTCCATGCAAGTTATTTTTTGCCATTCAGTTCAACGGTTAATTTTGGTGCAATCTCTTTCTTTTCTTTAAAGTTTAGTGTTGCCCAAAAATAAAAAACTAAATGTCAGATAAAAAAATGGACAATTTCTTCTTAGAGTGGCTAAAGTTAAATCTCCTTTTTGACTCCCAAATACTTCTCACGTGTTCGTTTTCACCTTGTGCTCAAGGTTAAGATTTTGTCGATAATATGCGGAGGTAAAGAATAGAGCCACCGACACTGCCACGGAAAATATTAACTCCTTGAGAGCAACTGAGAGTTCTGTTTTTTTTTTTTCATAAACTGAGAGTTCTGTTGAATGAGTGATTGTTGTGGGTAATTGCGCGTATTTGAGAGGAATGGTCAAGGAGATTGGAGAAGATGCTGTGATTGACAAGAACCGTATGCATTTCTGGGCTTGTAAAAAGTAATGCAAAAAGCAAAAAGCTAAGCATAAGTAATTCAAATGCACATCAACTTGTTGACACTAAAAAAATGTCCAAATGCCTGATTGCCAATTCCGACTGGAAGAGAGCAAACAAGATATTGTTGAGGTAAATTTGCTAAGTCCTTTTAATCAGCAACTACAGGCAATCGACAAAGGCCATGAGAAGTTGGGGATAGGTGATACAAGAGAAAATTACTAAGTATTGAGCATATCACAGTTCAGAAGGACGTAATCAGAAAGAACATGATATAAAACGTGGAATAATCACACTTCAAAAGCTAGCTATTAATGTAAGTGATCCTAAAAAAATATACTGCCACATTGAAATCCCACACCTCTACGATCCAAGTCCTATGCCTTTCAATTACCATCGTAATTATTTTAAAGTGAAATGGCTGCCAAGAAAGCATTTCAAGCTACCAACTTCTCTTCAAGGAAGATGGCTGAAAAGATGTATGCACGTACGGTAGAGAGATCTAGTTCACACATCAATTGACCTACTCACCGTCTATAGATCTCAGAAACAAAACAATATCATCTTATCTAAAGTAAAAACAAGAATTCTACTGTGAACAAAGTAAAACCGTTCAAAAAGTGAATTAACTTAAGCAAGAATCCTAGCTTGAGCTTTTATCTTTGTCTTTGCCTTCATGGCCAACAGCATCTGTCACCAAAGCCATTGGTCTCTGATCAATAACTTCATCAATGATCCCGAACTCCTTTGCCTCTTCTGGGGTCATAAAATAATCTCTGTCCATATTCTTCTGAATAACATCAACTGATTGTCCAGTATGTTTAGCATACAGCGCATTTAGCGAGTCCCAAACCCGAATTATTTGCTTAGTGTGAATTGTCATATCCTTAGCCTGGCCACTATAGCCACCAGAAGGCTGATGAATCATAACAGTCGCATTTGGCAGAGACCGTCTCTCGCCCTTGGCACCGGCAGATAGAAGGAGAGAAGCCATGGATGCAGCTTGACCCAAACAAATAGTAGTGATAGGAGATTTAATATACTGCATGGTATCATAAATTGCAAGACCTGCAACAAAGCAGCTAATCAACAATTCAAATATTTATCTAGAACAGGAATTGAAATGTTTCACAGAACCCGAGCTTCACAAGTTGATTTACAAGTATGTATGTGCACTGTGCCCCATTAATTGCTCTAAAATTTAGCACACAGCCATACATTGCACTTGACATGCTGTTCTATACACATACAAATACATGCATAAAACATCTTGCTGTTACACTAGAAGTAATGTCACCCTGAACGGACTCAGGGAATGCAAGTTAGAACAGATCACTTACACATAGAGAAACTTAAAGAACCCCATATTCCAATGAGGTCGGACAGATCAGTTGTACAGACTACTTAAGTTCAGAAACTCTAGCTTATTATCTGAACGGACTCAGGGAACACAAGTTAGAACAGATTGCTTACACATAGAGAAACTTAAAGAACCCCACATTCCAATGAGGTCAGACAGATCAGTTGCACAGCCTACTTAAGTTCAGAAACTCAAGCTAGAATAAATATTTTCCGAAAGCATGTACAATGATCTTATCTTGAACCTTGTGACAGAAGAAAGGGACTCATCATTCGCGTTGCATTTGGCCGTTAGAGTTTTGAATCAAAGAGGGTAAAGTACAAAGTGGACACTGTTTTTGAAGAATAACAGAACAAGTGGTTGGTTGGATATTCAGTATCCAATAGTGTCTATTGTCTATAATCTGGCAACAGCAACGCACGACCGAATTTGGTACAATCCTTTCATATAACTTTCCTTTTTTCTTATCCTGTCCACCTTAGCCACATCTAAGATATGCTCCTCATCTTTCTCTTTCTGATGATATATCCAATCCAACTGAAAAAAATCGATTCAATATCCCAACACGAAATGCACTTTTACAGGAAGAAAAATTCTCAAAGAAAACGGATATCTGTCTAAAGCAACAAGGGGAAGCTAACTTATGTACAGACATGTGATCTACATCTACGGGGGAAAAAATTTCAATAGAACAAGATAGGTAAGTAAGAGCAAATGATTCGGTGAATTTGAAAGCCAAGATGATCCACACAGAAAACTATTTTTCTGAAACTCAGCTCACCTCTTGAGTTACATTGGTTCACATATTCGGTATTATTTCCATCAAAAAGTTGAGACACTGGAAAGACGCAAGTCTTTCACTAAAAGTGCATCAGCAGGTTACATCCATCTAGAATTTGTAGCTAAGGAGATAACAAAGGCTGCTCGCAAGGCTATCTGACTGCAGACACTGAGGACAAAATCTAAGGGCTCTGATCAGTGAATTTGAATACAGAATGATCGACTGAGAGAGAAGTCAGGAATTGCAGTGACGGATCGCCAAACTAATAAAGTTCCTTCCTTTTGGCCAATTAATCACTAAAGCTTAAGGTTTCGCCTTCTTTTTTATGGTCCAACAATACAAGCATGACTAATTACTTTCGCTTCTCCTCATGTCAATCCCTTGCCTTCAATGACAGAATTCCCCCTTCTTCCAATTCACAGGAGCATCGAGCAAGATCATTCTACTGATTACTCCAGAGAAAGAACATTCTTCCCCTGACTACCTATAGATCAAACAGCAGCCCCCAAGTGCCAAATTCATTCGCCAGCCATCACTGAAATAGGTTTCAACACCGCCACATCAAGTTAAACCCATTTAGTAGCATCCGCAAGCACTCACTTCCCGGCACTATAGGGAGTCAGTTCTTAATTATTGCAAAACCCCATCACGCCGCAAACAAAGCAACGAGTAACTAACGACACCAGAAACGAATCGGGCTCATCCGACGGCCCTTCGTTTCAGCGAATTCGCCAATCGGAGACCTAGCGGTCCGAAGCAAAATGGGAAGAGAAAGAAGAAGAAGAAGAAGGGGTGACCTGCGGTGACGGCGCCGCCGGGGGAGTTGAGGTACATGTGGATGGGCTTGGAAGGGTTCTCGGACTCGAGGAAGAGGAGCTGGGCGACGACGACGTGGGCGGTGTCGTCGGAGATGGGGCCGTTGATGCAGACAATGCGCTCCTTGAGGAGGCGGGAGAAGATGTCGTACGCCCGCTCGCCCCGCGACGAGTGCTCGATCACCATCGGTATCAGGCTGTAGCTCCGGCGAGCCGCCGCCGCCGCCGCGCCCGCCCCTCCTAGGGCTGCCGCCGCCACGGCGGGGCCCCTCCCGGCGGCGGAGGAGAGGAGCTTCGAGGTCGAGATCGAGCCCCGCTTCAGCATCGCCATTGCCATGGTCTTGCTTGTTCTGGAGATGCGAGAGCGAGAGGAAGAAGATGGAAAGGAAGACGAAATGGGGGAGTGCGAGAGAGCAAAGTGCATTTGGGGTTTTTTTTGGGGGTTTTGTTGTCGTGGGGTTTTTGGTTTCCTGCATCGGTCATTATTGCGTCATATATTGAGAAATTATTAGATTAGCTATAATCAAACTCAATTTAACACACACACACACACATATACAGATAATAATTTCTCGTAAAAGTATCAACTTGATTAGGAAGGGTCAATTTATCATATAAATAACTGCTAATCTCAACTCAATTTAATCTTTGAATCAAAGCTATAAGTTCGACTTGACCTTTTAAGAGCAAGTTTCGTGTACATCATTCATGCCTAAATTTAATTTGAAAAAAAATCATTTCATGATTGCCACTAGAGCTATTCAATGTTTTATTCAATTAGACAAATTACTTTTTGGCCAAGAGCACGAGACACTCAGAGTTGCTCGTGCTCTGACGTACACTCAAACCGAGCTCAAGTAGCTCCTGACGAGCTATCTCAGTTGCATCACATGTCGTTACTTGTTGAAGGAAAAATTTCGACAAAATATTCTGGTAAAACGATGTCGAAAAATTACCCTATCTCAAGCAATTTTTTTTCTAAGAGGTACAGATTAAGAGAAAATATTAAGTGCATCTTATGTGCCAACGTGGTAAATAAAAAATGAATGTAATAATTCGACATCTGTCTTAGTAAAAGCCTACGTGGTCAGACCATTTTGAATTCTCTCTTCACCGGCCCCTCACTCCCACCGAGCCATCAGTCGACCGACGAACCACCGTCCCCAATTGACAAACTTTGCGATAGCGGAGGCAACCCTTCGAGGGGGAGGTAGAGGTCACACGGTGGTTTGTCAGACTCGTGACTCGAGAAGAGAGAAGGCACAACCAGGACCTCTCCAGAGAACTCGTTGTACGATAGGTTTAGCATCCCAAAGAGACTCTGAGCTCTGCGAGCGCTTCAAGGAGCAACCCAGTAAGCGAGTTGGAGGACAGGTTCAAGTACGCGAGGTTGCGGAGGTTCTTAATACGGGTTGGGATTAGACCAAAGAGCGAGTTTCAGGAGAGGACGAGAGAGACGAGTGAGGTCGCGTTGAAGAGGCGGGAGGGGATAGGCTTTGGCGAAGTCATTGCCGATGAGGTTGAGCCGTCTGAGTGAGCCAAAGAGGCCGAGCTTGGAGGGGATGTAGCCGGAGAGGTTTTTGCCAGCGAGGAAGTGGGAGGTGACCTAGCCGCGAGCACAGGCGATGCTGAAGCCAGAGAGGCGGCATGGTGATTCATCGATCGAACAACAGTTCGGTGGAAGACAAAGGGGGTGACGGAGAGAGGGAGAAGACACTCGATTCAAAATTTGGCCCAACAATTTAGGCCCCACACGCGACACGTGTCACATTATGACACTCCTTATTTGCCATGCTAGTGTCACGGTCCGTGAATCCTCCCGTACTCGTGACACTTGTGAGTGGCGCTTGAGGTTATCTGGTGAAGAGTGTGAGGCAAAAGGGTAGAACACAACTGGTCCGTAGGAGTTGGGCCTGAAGAGTACTGCTACCTTACTCGATGGACTAGACGCCCAAGCGAAGCTGAGCGTGGTAGGATCTCGTACGAAGAAGCATTCACCGTATCGATCGCTGGAGCAACGATAGAAGAATAAGCTGGCCTGGCGAATTCCGCTCTCTAGGCGCCCGCGGGTCATTCCGAGGCCAAGGAAACTCTCGGCCCGTGACAAGTGGTATCAGAACAGGAATTCCTCCAGTAAGTGAGCAAGTCGGAGAATCGGACTCCTCGCTCAAGTGTGAGTCAAATTGATAAGTTCTAGTGGATGGGTACTAGGACGAGTCGGTTTCTCGTCGAGCGGCATGCGAGTTAGAGAAGAACTGAATCCTCACTGAATAGGGATAACGTTCCTGGATCGATCGGTGAATTCGAAGAAGAGGTCTACTATCACGTTTTCAACAAGGAAATAACCTCCATTGGTTTGCTGGGGTCAAGATGCTGATTAGGCTAAAAAGGTGCTGCCAAAAGATGCAGTTGGTGAAAAATGCCACACTTATCGGAAAGCGTAGGTGACTGACTGGCCGAGCGGTTGAGATCAAAAGAGGCTACCGATGGAGCAAGACCTGTTTTGTTGGGCGAGCATGACCGTTCGATGTGAATTCCCAAAGTGGCACATCAGTGGTTAATTTATGCAAGGAAGCGGCAGAGCAGATCGCAACGAGGGCGTTGCGAATTGAGTGGAGGAGAATGTCACGGTCCGTGAATCCTCCCGTACTCATGACACTTGTGAGTGGCGCTTGGGGTTATCTAGTGAAGAGTGTGAGGCAGAATGGTAGAACACAAATAGAATGATTACATTACTTAGGAGCTCTGAAGACGGGGTAGGCCTCCCGTGCACAAATTGGTCGGGAACTGATGCCGCTCTCCTAACGAGACTATGGCAGGCCGAAACCAGTTGTTGTGCCTGAAGAGTATTGTTGCCTTACTCGATGGACTAGACGCCCAAGTGAAGCTAGGCGTGGTAAGATCTCGTACGAAGAAGCATTCACCGTATCGATCGCTGGAGCAATGATAGAAGAATAGGCTAGCCTGGCGAATTCCACTCGCTAGGCGCCCGCGGGTCATTCCGAGGCCAAGGAAACTCTCGGCCCGTGACACTAGCACATAAAACGCACTCGATATTTTCTCAAAGATTAGAATAACATTTGTACTGAAATTCCACCACATTTTACGTGAAAAACATTAGAATGACCTTTCGCTTCACTTGTTATGGCCACAATAGTAATGCCATAAAATCGCTCCAAGTTATTCACCGGTCCACTAACTAAATTTTGACATGCACCATAGCGTGCCAAAAGCATAAAGAAATGAAATGGAGGGCGTTCATATCCCCAAAAATATTTTTTTTTTTCAAAAAGCATTTTTCAAGAAAATATTTTCTCAATTTTAAGTCAAGAAACATATTTTTCTAACTTCAAACATGTAGTGAAAAAAAAAAACTTCAAACGTGTATATTTTCTTTAACCGTAAATAATTTTCTATTTATTGGTCATTTTCAGCAAACCAAAATGCATGAAAGGCTAGAAAGCCAATTCGCAAAAATTTATTTCACTCAAGCAAGCACACAGGGTACTGTTCCTATGAACCAGAGTAACACTAATTTGTCGAATGACTCGGCACAGTAAATAAAGGAGCTTGAAGATTTCATCAAACTCAAAAAACGTAACACCGATGGAATATCATGGGTAATTTGTAACACTTCAGCGTCTTTTCCATGAAATACATAACAAAAGTGAGGTGGAACAACATAATCCAACACAAAGGAAATAGCTAAGCAGCTTAAAAACTCTAACGACCTAGAATAGAGAAGTTCCCTTCCCCTTCTTGTCTCCACCGATCTCGAAATGCTTGCACCTCTGTACAAAAAACCAATTCGACAAACCGAATTAGAAAATGGCAAAGAATTTAATCGAACATGGAACGAGAGAAGCATCACTTGACCAACCTTGATGGGGTGCTGCGAGACGTGCTTGCAACCCTGGCATTGAAGCCTCAGCACGATCTTCTTGGTGGTTTTTGCCTGTGGAAAACAAGGCATCAATACCGTAGTGTCAACAACTTGAAATGCCAGTAAAAACTTGAAAAGAAAATCACTCTAGTCTTTCCCAATAAAACTCTTTCTCATTGAACTCGATGTCAAAGCTGGGTTGTTACGTCCTTACCTTCTTGTGGAACACGGGCTTGGTCTGGCCACCATACCCTGATTGTTTGCGATCATAACGCCGCTTGCCCTGGGCAGCGAGGCTGTCCTTCCCCTTCTTGTATTGGGTAACCTTATGCAAGGTGTGCTTCCTGCACTCCTTGCTCTTGCAGTACGTCTTCTTCGTCTTAGGAACGTTCACCTGTGTTCACGGGTCAAAGACAATCTCAATCACTTATCTAGGATAACATGCGGCAGAAGTAAGACTCGGGTGTAACAGAGTTACATATATACTCATAATCAAGAGGGGAAGACAAGGCCAGAGTAGCAATCAAATATGCATTCTGATTTTGTCTCAACAGTTATTAGCACTCCTCGCGTTTTGCACATTACTATCTAAGTCGATACAAAATCCTCCCTAGTCCCTAGATGCCACAATAACTACGACCCCCGCATTTCTATCAAATAACTCGTCGAGTAATTGCACGAAAATTCAGAAAAGTAAAACTAATTCGAGACAAGATTAGAATGCACGAAATTTTCTCTAAGTACTAAAGCAGATTAAGTTCCTTCCAGCGCAAAATTATTCAATAACGACCAATTTAGAATCGTTGTTTACAACTTCTCTATATTTCTAGTCTGACCAACAAAGTCGACCCAATACCACCGTATCTATAGGCCTACACAAAATCTGCCAGTACATCAATTCGACGAGTACCGGCATATTACAGTAAAGCACATCATGAGATAAAGAGATTAACAACAAGGGACACCGGTAGGAGCGAGCCAATCCAACGACCAAGATCCAAAATCAAAGCTACGATGGCAAGGGAATCGTGTTCAGCTAGAAAATATCTCATTTTGGAACATGCCCTCTTCCTTCTAGCTGCAACTAAAACTCGCTAGCACTACAGCACCGCAAAAACCCCATAAAATCCCCGCGAAGGCTTCAAACGCAAAACCCTTCGCTCTTCTAAAACTCTCCAACTAAGGGCGAAGCCCTGGAGTTACCAAAAGCACCGACTCAACAGCGATATCGACACAAGGCCATGGGATCGACACGACGACACGACAGTTTCTAAGGCGGCAATCGCGCGTCCCTTCCACTTTCATCTTCAATTTCTGAACCGACAAACCAATAGTTCTCGACCAGAACAAGAGATCAAGCACACGTCGCATGGCTGACGAGCATCGGAGCTCGGAAACAATGGCTAGAAGCAGATATTCACTTACCATGATGACTGGTCTCCGTCTCTCTCCCTCTCTCTTGCTCGAGCTGCGCGGCAGAAAACCCTAGCTATCGAGAGAAGAAGACGGTGTTTTTGGGGTTTTACAGCCGTTTTATAGTTTAGGAGCTGAGCTCGGCCCAGCATAGACATTTAACCTTGGGCCTCTGTATGTCTACGGGCCATACATTTTCTTTCGGCCCACAAGGGATGACCCGCGGGCTATGGTGGGGCCCACGATAGGGTAATGAGTAATGATGTGGTCAAAATTTCATCTTAGTAAAGGAAAAACATTACATTACATTCTATGAATGCATATGTTGTTTCTCAAAAAAATTAAAAATAAAAGAGAGAATGCATGCATTTGGCATTGGCACTAGCGTATAAATAGCCAAAAAAAATTATAAAAAAAAACCTAGGCTGGTTAGGTTGAAACCTAATCATAGGCGAGCCAAGTCAAGTATCGAGCTTAAAAATCATTTTGTGTAGGCCCATTAGAGATTTAAATTTCAGGTCAAAGTTATTGGGGAAAATTTAGCGGACCAACTGATGAAAATTCTTCACCCACTCTCAATCAATTGATGTCCGACTAAGCATCGGATTGGAAACTTCAGTCCTCCTAATTTTAAAACCAAACTAAAAAAAATTGAGAGTCACCATCATCGAGCTAGCCTCGAGCAGAACAACATGCTTAGACATCCCACGTCGCATCCAACTTAGAAAATTGTAACATCGTATGCACCCTAAGACGCCATAGTTACAATAATTGAGCAAATTAGCTACAAGAAGGCAGAACTTCCTCCGACCCAAATGACTTCATATCAGCTTCTTTGGAATGGACAATAGGTTAACTTTGCGATTAGTGAAATTCAATAGAAATATCGTGCCCGATATTCTTTTAAAAAAAATCTATTTTACAGATTGTTTACTTAGCTTAGAGCTCGAGTATAGTTTCGTGGATCTTGCTCTTATGTTAAGATGAAACATGCGATTCTCAATGACTACATGTTAGCTGTCTATGATGAATCTTAAGTATGATAAAAGGAAACTTTCGCTACCTTCGCGTCCGTATCTCTCTGCAGCAAAAATGGTGATTTTCAAGGAAAATATTTTTCCTCGTATATCGATCAACGCATGTACTTAATCGAGGTAATATAATTTTGACTTTTTATCCTTCGATCTCACGGTCGTCAAACGTTGTTTTACAAGTACATAAAATGTGTGCAGTTCTAAGAGAGTAGAACCAAAATATTAGGATAGTATTTAGTGGGGATAAGTACCCAGAAAAATATAAATTTATTATACGTATACTAATTTAGTATAAAACTTTTCAACCATATAAATTGAGTTATAAACTTTTTCATGGGTTGTTAATATAGTTCATATGATCAATTTTAGTCAAAAATCACTAACATGTATGTTGGTTGTTTTATGTGACATTTTCGATATTGATGCAAATAATTTTTTATTTTTATTTTTAAATTTTTTATTACATGTTTTTTGTTTTTTTCCCCAACCATGAGCCAGGGAGATTTGGCAAGGTCTTGGCGAGGGCACAATGCCCTCGCCGGCCTAGAGTTGTCAAAAAAGAAAGGAATAAAAAGAAAATAATAAGATAATGATAAATCAGAAAAAACTAAAAATTGTTAATTTTGCTCGCATTGGAATCGATCATAGCACGGAAGACAATCGGTATCCATGTTAGCGACTCTTGACTAAAATTGGCCGAATCGATCATATTGACAAATCGTCAAGAAGTTTAAAATTTAATTTTTACAATTAAAAAATTTAAAACTGAATTAATACAAATACAATTTATTTCTCGATCGAATCTTTTAATGTCGCACCTTATCGCTAGAAACATAGGTCCGAGAGTCGCCTAACAGCCAAAACATCCACCATTCGATCTTGCCATTTTTTTGGTCCCGGTTAGCACTTTCGTTTCGTCTTAACGATGTTCCCACGTGGCAGGGATCATCGGATGCACAAGCAAACCGTCGAGGGGGGCATCATCTCCCGTCTCAATCGGTCGACAATACACCCCCCGGGTTCGGTGGGCTCGAGGGCCCGGCCCGCCCGCGCTCTTAGCCACGATTGCCGACGTGAAATCTAATCAAGGCGTAGGGGCTTATTAATTAGACCCGTCCTAATTGGAATCTTCAATTCCAAATCGTCAAATCCCGCGGTCCTCCCACGCGTCACCGTCCGACCTCTTCCTCATAATAACACTTAAAGTCGATCGATCGTCATTAATCTGTTGAACTTTACTATTATATATGCCCCGGAATTTTTGTCGCGGTGCCCGTTCCGACCGACTCCCGACACCTAACCCTACGGACCGACCTTTCTGGCGCGTAAAATCTTATCCACTCGCCCCTTTTGAACAGTCTTATCCAATTTGCTTGCCCCATGACTCCGTGACACTATTTATCGAGGACTCGACTTGTAAAAATTGGCGCATTCAATGATGTCACGGGTGTAAAAGGACGCTGGAAAAGGGCGTTTCCATCCGATGACGGACGACGGTCGATCATATCGCTTAGCATATCAATTTTATAAATCGGTCTAATTAAGTTATCGTGAATGAATATGATAACACGGATTATATGTGTTGGCACTTGAAATATAGCTTCTTTAGTGCAAGCGTGGCTTGAGACCGGTACAAATGGTCATGAGCATATCACATGGGTATTATTAATACAAGCGACGGGTGAGGGGATTGATATATATTGATTGACAGTGGCACTCATTCATATCACGTGTTCAGTTGTTCAAATAGGGCGACGAATTAAAGATGGTCACCACTATAAATATTGACAATATTTATTAAAAGAATATCAATAAGCCGTCTCAAAGTTTAAGATTGATAAGACCAAAGGCTCACAGTTTTTAGGGACCAATCATCTTTTGATAACCAAGCCGCCCGATTAATCAATCGAGACTAGAGGCATAATTTTGGAGGGGACAATCACTGTTCGAAGATCAAATTGTCTAATGGGTTAGTTGAAATTGAAGGCACCTCTTTTTCAAATTGCTCCCCATACTCTACTTGGAAAATGCATTCCATCAGGCATGTTAATTATTGCTTCAGGGTCCTATATGCCGGTACTGTACATCAAGTCCCCTACTCCCGGTTTGAACAAGTACCTCGAATTTCAATCTCGATACCGTAGTTCGAAATCGGTAAGGAAATGGTCTTCTTTAAACATAATTTTTTAAAAAGTCACGTGACATGATGATTATCTTAAACCTTTTGTCACCATGATAAATTTAATGACATCTACCCAATTTTTTTTACCACCATGACAAATTCAACACGACCTTTCTAACATATGAAAATAACTCGGGATGAATTTTCATCCCGAGACAGCGCGTGTGTGAGGGAGAGCCAATTAGGTCGAGGCAAGAAAATTTAGACCGTCGGTGATTAGATGGTCGACATCCATGTGCATAATGTGTTGTGTACGTTAGAACGATGACCACGAAAAAGAGGAGACGCGAAACTTAGAACCAAGCTGAAATTAAAAGGTCCAATCAAATCCAATAATTTAAAAGATTTTTAGAGAAAATTTCGAAACGAATTTACAATTTTGTCTTTCTCCATCCGAAGACCGCCAAAACTGACCGTCACCAAACGGGCCGCGACCGCGACGGAGACGGGGGGAGGCCCATCATCAATTTCTCGACAGCCCCGCGCCCCCATCGCACGTGCGCCCCCACCAACATCACGTGACTCCCCCAACCGCCCAATTAAAAACGAAAGAGAGAGCAGCACGCGAGAAGAAGAAAAGCCAGATGCAAAAAAAAAGCGTCTAGAAGATCCGATCCCCCACCCCAACTTTTCTTCTTTTTTCCTTTCGCAAATATGACCCTGCATCTACAGTAAATTTACACAAAATGCCATCCGCCGCCACCGGCAGCGCGATCCTAGGCGGTGCCCCCCTCCCCGAGTTATTGCCGTGTATTCTATTGGAAACCCGTGTCGGGCGGACGGAAAGGGGGAAAAATAAAAAAAACTCACGGCGAGCTCCGGCGGTGTCTCTCGAGCAGCCCCTCCATCACCACCCTCTTCTTGTGCTCCTCCGAGTTCAGGTCCGGCCCGTTCGGGTCCGGGCCGTCGCCGTTGACCGGCCTCCCCAACGCCGACCACCACCTCAGCTGGGGGATGAAGTAGAACCATACCGCCGTGCACAGGATCGCGCAGAGCCGCCCCCAGAGGATCATGATCACCAGGGTCACCATGATTATCGACATCCCCACCACCGAGTCGACCCGCCTGCCCTCGCCCCCGGACGGCCCGCTCGCCGGCGGCGGCCGGGCTCTGCGAGCTTTCTGCGGCGGCTGGGCGGGGCGGGGCGCCGCCGCGGGCGGGGGCGCGGGTTCCGGCGGGTCGAGGATCGGGAGGGAGGCCGAGTGCGGGATCGTCGCGGCGGCGGCGGCCGCGGCGGAGGAGCGGGAGGGCTTCGCCGGCTTGACGTCGGGCGAGCCGGGCTGGCTCGACCCCGCCCGGATCGCGTCGATCTTCCGGCGGAAGGACAGGCGCTTCTGGCCGTGCCACGTGTTGCCGCGAGCGGCGTCCGCGCGATTTTCTCGCGCGTCGGTTCGATGGGCTTCGGCTTCGTGCTCGATTGTCTGAAAGCAAGATGAAGTGAATTAGCGAAAAAGGAGCAACTCTGTCTGGGACTTACATGTTCATGTCCGATCACAATCGAATTCAACGTCCGCAAAATTTTTTTAGATAAACTTGCCCCGGGATTTTCATGACAACTCTCGAATCAAATCGAGACTCGTTTATTTCGATCTTTCTTTCTTTCACGTGAATTCCCTTCGGTTGACTTGCCGAAAGTGGCGTTACCCGTGCCGAGAACGCGATAGTCACGTACCTCTCGATCTCCTTCGCTCTCCGGCGGCTGACCCGGAGGCGCTGTCGTCGTCTCCGCCGCCGCCGTCGCCTCCTGCTTGGCCGGCCTGTTCTTGGAGCTGTCCCTATCCGGCTTCGGCTTCGGCTTCGTCTTCGACTTCGACTTGGGCGGGGGATTGTTGAACCTGTCGTTGGCCTCTTTCTTCTCGGCCTCGACGGTGGAACTAACGAGTGCGGCGGCGGCGGCGGCGGCGGCGCTGTTCTCGACGGGGACGGTCTTGGAGGCGGACTTCTTGAAGCGGACGGGCGAGCAGTAGGACCAGCTGAACTTCAGCCTCTCGCAACCGCCGCCGCTCGATCGGGTCTTGAACTGGGCCGCTTCATCGGAGTGGCGCGGCCCGAAGCAATCCGAGAACCAGGCGGCCCTCGTTCTCGTTCTTCTCGGTTTCTTCGGAGGAGACTGGGCCATGAGAGGGATGGAGAGAGGAGGAGGAGGAGGAGGAAGAGGGAGAAGAAGAAGAAGAAGGCATATGGAATGGGTCTTCTTGCGAGACCCGGGAGCGGTTCGGTGGTGGTGGGGAGGCCCTTTGGGAATGAATATTCGTATTTATGCAGCCGGTTGAAAATGATGTAATCGTTAGCATTTAGGAATTGGGAAATTTGAAAAGTCCTATGTTTAGCCCCTAAGTATATGTGATCACAAACCGTGATAATTACGCCCAAAGCGACTTTGCTAAAGCAAAGCAGCTTCTAATAAATTTGATGCCGAGTTAAAAATTGCATCCCGCGCTTGTTAGGGAACGGAATCAGCAAATATTGTAATTTTCAATATACCCATCTGTCATTACAATATCCACGATCAATACTTTGAAAAATCGTGTATTGACTTGTGAAGCCGGCTGATAAATTCTACAGGATCGTCTCGTTATATATGTCGAGTAATATATTGGAAATAGTCATTAAAAAACCAACTTTTAAGGGCTTATTTTTTTATTATTTATTTGTAATTATGAAACGCATGTTCTTCTCGTGATACCTTGTCCAGGGAAAAATTCCAACTTCCCTCATTGAATACGTTGTCTAAATCATAAACAACATTATACCATCGAGGTATTGAAATCAAGAAAAGCATACTAATTTTCCACGATCACAATAATGAGAATATGACCAAGCAAAAATTCAACTTTGTAGTACCTCACCAAAATCAAATTGTTCATAATTTAGTAAGTAGTGCGAGGACTCACATGAGCATTTTTTATTATGGGGGTGGGTGAACATTTTTCATGCATACAAAGTGTTTGTCAAGACCACTATGTGGAATTTCCCATCTAAGAAAATTAGACGATTAATAAGGATTTCCTCTATTTTTTCCTTTTTTTTAATTTCCGGTTTTGATAGCACTTGGTGTAACTTTCACTCATCTGTATTAATTAATTATTTTCGGTTGGGACTCGACGGGGATGGCCCCTGGACTTTCGTGGCCGGGGCCCCGTCGTTACACGTTTTCCCCCGCCACCACCTCCTCCTCCGATTGCCTTGCTCGACACTTCGTTAGAAACTTACAGTTCCGAGTTTACAAACGTAGTCCGCCTTTTCGCAACTGTCTGAATTTGGAGGTAGCTTCACTCCACCCCCCAACTCGCTTTTCTATTCATTCGCTAAAATCTTTCCTAAAACCGCGATTCTAAACTTAATTAATGTCACGAGCGCATGCGAAGTAACCTATGATTCGTTTTTTCTAGAAAGAGCTTTACCATTCTTGAATCACTGTAATGTTGCGCGGGTCGAGCAATCAAGGCATGCCGGATTTTGGGTGTGATGATTTATCTCGATGAGTGACGCGAGCAGAGTAATTGATAAGAAAATGGCAAAAAAGGGATTACTCATTTTCCTTTCTCGAAAGGGTATATCGCTACGACAAAAAAAAAAAAAGGGTATGTCACGATTAGATTCGAGCTTAGTCACGATTAACCAATACATTACACAACCTACCTAAAGGTCTCTCCTTTCCCCTTCGGTCTTTTTTAATAGTGCCATTTAGACTACGCGGTAGCTTCCGATTGACGAGGGATGGGAGTCACGCCCGGCTCACGTTAATTTCCGGGAAATCAGAAGAAGCGGACGAATAATGCCGGCGAACGAAACCAAGAAATCGCGGGGAGCACGACACGGCACGAGCCCTCCCCCCACTCCCCTCCTTCCTTTTAGATCGTCGCGGATTTGACCCGCGAAAGTCAAGCAAAAAGAAAGAAAAAGAAAAAGGAGAAAAGAGACGACGTAGGAGCTCGGAATTTCCGCATTGTAATTTCAGTTGACCTCGTGGCGTGGTCGGGGACGAAACTAGAAAAATGATACAAAAAAAAAAAAAAAAAGTTGTGCCGGATGTGTTTGTCATTTTCCAGTTCTATTTTTATGGGGGATGGAATGTTTCAAAATTCGCATCGGAAAACGCGTTATCCCCCGTCCATGTCGTCGTCTACGATCGAAGTTTCGCCCTCATTTTAATTTTCTTGACGAATGGCGCCGCGCTAATTTTAGTTTTCTTTTTTGGGGGCGGAAGTGCCGCACTAATTTATGTCAGTCAAGAAATATATATATATATATATATAAGTCGCTTGATTTTACCCGGTCCATTCCTACCCGCGGATAGGATTCGTCCAATCCAGAGGACTTCATGACATTCAACATCAATAACTTTATTCTAGGAATATGAAAAGCGCGTCAATAAAGGGTAATAATAATTAGACGTTTGTCTCCGAACTAATGGTATAATTTATATCGTTTGCGTGTCGAAAACTTATTCACGATCGAATAAGGCCCGCTCGTTTTGATACCCATTTAGGGTTTCGAAGCGGAAGAACTCGGAAGCTCCTCGTAGCCCGATTGTCGTGCTTTATGAATGTACCGAATGTTTTATTCTCATATGACTAAAGGTCGTCAATTTTATTCATATTTGGGTATGATGGTGATTTCCAAAGTTCAAAAACTACATCGATCTAGATGATGTGCTTTCATAGTTTCAATAGGGTTAATATTAAAAAAAATCTTAAATTGATATATTTGTAACAAATTTACCTCAAATTAATTTTTTAACCACAAAAAACTAGTATACTTGTTATAAATTTATCATATGTTACGTTTCGTTAAATTTTACAATCAAATTGATGAATTTGATGGCACGTGATGATTGAGAAATATACTAGTTTGGAATTTTACTTTCCGTTTACCATATGCACTAATTTGTGGTTTTCCGTAGCGTTAATATAATTTAAAGAAATTAACATAAGGTAAATTTGTTATGAATATATTGGTTTTGAATTTTTGTGGTTAAAAAATTAATTTAGAGTAAATTTATCAAGATGTATTAGTTTGAGATTTTTCGCGATATTAATTTTTTTAATATGCTTAATCATCGAAAGTAAATAGTCGTCCGACAACATGTAATATTCAACTAAACCACATTGGAAAAGACTGAAAATGTCCGAAACTTTCTGATTGTCGCCTGATTATAAATTCCGTTAAAAAGCTCAGCCAACCAATCCAAGGTGGGGGTGGTTTCAAGGTCAAAGAGCTTACACAAGATCAAATTGATCATATTATTATTATTATTATTTTCCACTGCTAAACATCTTTTAAAGGTGAGGTAGCCATTGCCTTCTATCGATTCTTTATTTAAAAAAAATATGAAATTCGGTGAGATCATCGAAATCCGGTTTGACTTTTGGGTGTTTTGACGTGAACCGGTCCTCTTGCGTAGCTGCTTTTTTAAGCCCCACAGGTCTAGTCTCTCGTGTATAGGTTTTTCACGCTTTATTCATGCACCTAAACAGTGGCAAAATCAAAGATTTAGATTAGCCGGGAAATAGGGTGGATAGTGTATAGCGATATTTCATGGATTTCGTTAATTATATGTACAAAATATGTTTGGTGATTGTAATCGCATCGAGTATTGAAATGGACAAGGGGGCGCGACCCGCTAGCTTTCATCAACTCTTCGGGAACCTAACTTAGAAGCCTACTCTTTCTAGATAGATTTGACATTACCGACTATTATCGCTTCAGGTAGAGTTTCTAGGTGTATCGCATTTTGTCAATATAACGTTGGAGCTATGTGTCTCGAATTTTAATTATGGTGTACCATCTAACTTTCACGCTTTCATGACAAAAGTATAACTTTGCAGGATGTATCAACATTTTTGTGACATCGAGTCCATTGGTTGACACGTATTGTGATTTTCTTAAGTAGGATAATAATTTATTGAGGGGGGTGTTATTTGCTCGCGGTCAACATGAAAAGTTGGTGGCATCCATGGCATAGTGCAAATTCACATTTCGTGAGCAAAACAATCATCGGTTTCTTAATGGTGCGTTTGTTCGACGGAAAAAAAAGAAGTATTTTATAAATATTTTCTTAAAAATTTTTACTCCAACTAGTTAATCAAAGATTTAATTTTTCATTATCGATATCAATTCATGTCTAAATATTTTTGTGGATTATGACAGTATTTTCACTAATTCATTTTTATGAGTGATATAAGTAGTCAATTTTAAGAAAACAATTTATAAATCATTTTAAATTTCGTGAAACAAACAAAAGATTAGATGTGAATCGTTCCTTCGATGCGGAAATCATCTTTCACGCGAAGGACTTATGAAGTAAGCATTGCTTGCTCATTATACGATGGATTAATTTTTTTTTCCTAGAAAAAAGGTTATTTAACATGATATCGAAACAACAGTTTGAATAACGACCCTCTTTCTATGGCCAGAGGAAAAAAAAAAACCTGCGACTTTTTTTTCTTAATTTGTTATTCTCATTTTGCTCACGGAATTGAGTGCCCGATTGATCTTGTTACGTGCACATGATACATTTCATAGGTAATCCTCGTCTTATAACTCGACTTTTAATACATTAAACTTACGAATTTTGAATAGAGGGTGCTGTTATTTAGGTACGCGGCAGGTAATGGGTGGTCACTTATATGACATAAGTCTGGCGAGTAGCAAAGGGTGACATTCACACATGCGAGACAAAGACAACTTCCGACTCGACCTTAGATAAGAGAAGCGTTTAATCTTAGGGCCACGTGCGAGCCCAAGACGGAATAGATCTACGAAAACTAAATAAAAGAAGCGTTCGAGAGTCTCGTGAAAAAGAAAAAGAAAAAGAAAAGCAACCGGAAACTTTTTACTTAATGGGTGGAGATTGGAAATTGAAATAATAACCATTTTCTCCATCTCTTTTTTCTTTTTTCTCCACCTCAAATTAAACATCGACAGATAACTGAAAAGAAAAAAAGCCGGTAAATCACTCTAATTTGGGAACGAACCATTTTTGGCTCGCTCCTAGGTAAGACGAGTCCCCCCGCATCAACGGTTTACATCATAGCACATGACTTATTGATTTACCGGGAGAAAAAAAAAACAACTAAAGGCCGGATCTTTTTTCTCTCGACGTCAAAAAAAAAAAAAAATTCCGTTTTAAGATTCAGTTAAACATACGTCGTAAGCAGACAACGAAAGGCGCTGTCGTCCCTCGTGCCCGAACAGCAGGAGCCGACGACACAATGTGAATGTGCATCCCACGAACCTTGACTATTCATCGAATCTGGATTAAACTTACCGTCCGTCGTGACCAAAATAATATACAAACGATACGTATAAATCCCGATGACGCAACAGATATCTTGTCCCCCAAAAAAAAAAAAAGAATTCGCAATTTCCTTTTTCTCCGAGAGAAGATCTTGACCGAGTCGAACCCCCATTTTACAACATATTTTTTTCCTGACTTGAAACAGAATTATCGATTTGCGAAGCTTACGCCAGGCCGTGGTGACAGCTGCCTATGTTGAGGCCTAGCTAGCGAACAACGATCGTGATTTCCAGTCCCTCCCTTTTTCTTAAACGTGACTCACATGCACATGAACACATATATACATTATACATCACGACAATAATTTTTTATATTATTATCTATCTTATTATTTAATCCATATTTTCCCTTTTGTTTTGGGTTCGTTTACCAAGCTCCGCCGTCTGATATTTTTTCTAGCTCTGAATGCACCGTCGAAATAATTAATTTAATTAGGTTGAAGTGGGGTTTTGATGATGTGGATGCAATATTGACGTTGCATTTTAGGGTTTGTTTCATGGCGTGACGTGTGGACGTGGCCTTTGCTTGCGCCTTGTGCCATCGCCACTGCTGCATTCAGTGGCGAGTTGCTTTCGGACTGTTTTAATCCACTTTAATTATTGATTATGATAATATCTGGATTTTTTTTTTTTGAATTTTCAATTACAGTTTGCAATAAATAAATAGAAACTTGCTTAGGGGCACGGCGAAGTGGGTGGCGCGATGAGTAGTTATGTGCAGAAAGCTGGGGTCGGCCATTGCTTATGTGGAAGGTACTTGGATAACTAAACCTGTTGATTATAAATCGTTTCGAAACATTGCTTAGTAACTATATTCAACATTATAATAGTCATCGTGTGTACGATCATCAAACATTTTTTCGGTGAGAATGGAGATCCTGTCCTACAATTTAGAGAATAATGGACTCGACCAATACGAAGGCTAGGAAGCGGCATTGCACGACTGATGTGGAGGTCGGTGGTGGCGGACCGATGGTGGGGCTGAGGAGGAAAATAAATCCATGTAATACAAATTTATCAATACTGATGTGTTCGTTTATTGATGAGTGAATTGAAAGTGTATCATGCGCTTGCCCTATGAGATTATTGCATTGATATGACATTATTTAGAATAGAATAATTAAAAATTAAGTTTGCGTATTCATGTAAACGTTTAAATTTTTAGAATTTTTGAAAGTTGCAGGAGAAAATGGGGGGAAAAATTAAAAATGAAATGCATTAGTCGTGATCATGTCCCTGTGCATAGTCTTTAATGGGAAGGCCAACCATATATTTTCGTGGACAGATCGAGCGAACCTGTCGTCTTCACGTTGCAATGGACATGCCCCCAATCAATTAGAATTTCTTCTAATGTCTAATCCCAACATAACTTCAAATGCCTAGACATTATGCCCGTACCTATCAACGCCCAAGTTTAGTCCAAAATGGTTCTTTTTTTTTCTCCCCTCCTTAACGAAAACATCGTCCGTGCTTGAAATCGTCTGGCGCATTTCAATTTATGACGGAACAGAAAGTTATGTCAAATTAAAGTGATTAAAGTGGGGGGATTTGTAGAGATATTCTTTTAAAATACAAAATGACGTCATTTATCACATTCGCTTTTTATAAAGTTTAGGCACTTGTCCCATTTTTTCTTTAAGACACCCACTTGAATTTAGCTAAAAAGGAAGAGAACTCCATCCACTTGAAATATATATCGAGAAAAAGGAAAAGTCTCCACGGCACCAATTGCATGGCACTACGCCTTTTAAATCGCATTGATTTCGAGCTCACACGGCTTTTGGGAGGATTAGATACTGAAAAGGATATTGCCCAAACGAGCAGCTCTAGATGCATAAAATACAGATTAGAGAGCGAGGAAAAAATAAATTTTATTAAATTCTAGCTCAAATTGCTAAATAGCGAATTTCGGGTATTATAGAACTATATTATTCGTATATATATTATATCATAGATATGTTTTTACAAAGACGTGCGGGTGTCACGGCATAAAGCCTTGTGAGTGGAGTTTGGGTTTATCAAGTGAAGAGTGAGTGATGTGGAGGGAAATAATATAACTGGTCCATGGGAGTGGCGTCAGGAGTTTTAGGATAAAAAAATTATATTACTAAGAAACCTTGAAGGTGGGGTTGGCCTCCCATACATAAATTGGTCGGGAGCTGATATCGCTCTTTTAATAAAGTCATAGCAGGCCGAAATAAGTTGTCGAGCCTAAATAGATCTACCGTCTTGCACGCCTGAGTTAAGCTAGACATGATATGATCTCATATAAAGAAGCCATTCGACATATTATTCTTTGAAATAACTATAAAAAGGAAGGTTGGAACTACTAGATACCATACGAGCTATTCTGTGATCAAAGAATTGCCGACCCATGATAGGAGATTGTTTCCTGATAAGGTCATGATAGGCAAGAATCAGTTGTCAAACCTAAATTGATCCGCCATATCGCTCGATGGACTACAAGCCCAAATTAAGTTAGGCGTGATACAATCTCATATAATAAAGTATTCGCCGTATTATTCTATAAAACAGTTATAAAAGGAAGGCTAGATCGATGTTGTTCGTTTACCAAACGCCGTACGAGCCATTCCATGGTCAAGGATCTGGAGACCCACGATAGGAGACCACCTCAATGATTTTGGGAAAAATATTGGAGTTCGATGTTGCCATCGACGGTGGACGACAAAGCAAAAGCGCATAAAGCCCACGTAAAAAAAAAGTTAAGACAATGATTCCGGCATGATTTGCTTAAATACGTGTTGACAAAAGAGACGAAAACAAGAACGAGAAAAACAACGGTAGTGGTGGGGCTTGGAAAAGGTGGAGGCGGCCCTTTATGCACGATCGAATCAGATTGCAGCACCGAGGACATGGGTCGAGACGAGGAATGGTATGTTTATCAAGATAGGTTTCGTGAGATCCGTCCGCTGAATGACGCGTCGGACTCGCATTGTCGGATTCCGATGTGGTCTGCTTGTTTAATCGAGGTCGCCTGGAGATGAGATCGCCGCGCTGTTCGGTATACTGATCCTGATGTATCTGACATGGTTCCGCTTAGACGTGCTTATTAAGGAAGAAAGTTATTGGGTATGGTAAGGCCGGTTTATTAAACCGATTTTCCAAATGATGCAATAGTTCGCGGGTGGACATTTGAAGTAAGTGAGTCGTGTACGATGTCCACTGATAATCTAATCTGCATATCATTTTGCATGCCGTTTCTACAAACCAATCTCAGTATACATAAGATTTTCTTTCGAGGAAATAAGTGAACGCACTGTGCTTAATCCGTTAGCACGATGAGAGACAGAAGGTAATTCAAGTCTCATTTGTAAGATCTCAACATACGATCTCTCTGTATATTTGATTTTAAAAGTGTGCAAGGTAAATAGCCCCCGTGTGATTAGTGAAGTTTATTTGATTTTGCAATTAGGTCACTAAACTTCAACAATCGCTTACCTACATTAAAATTTCAGTGGCCACGTTCAATACATGACGAATTACTTAGTTGATGCAATTTGACAAGAATTCAATAAATTATACCCATGGCCAATTTTTAACATGCCTCATAAATACGCATTATGTCAAAATTTCACGGGAAAATCATACATGACGAATTACTTAGTGGCCACGTTCACCCCCATTATTTGTCCCAATGCATTGCCATCCCAGTCCCGTGAAATAACTTTTTTATATATTCACGCGCAGCACGTGTAGCCAATAAAAAAGATAAACAACTTGATTTTTCACTATCTGTTTATTTTGCAAAAAATAAACGAATCAAAATATATTTCTATAAAAAAGATCGTTTGCACAACTTAGGGTTTGTTCGTTTCATGGAAAATAATTTCTGGGAAAACGTTTTCCAGATTTTCCGGCGTTCGTTTCACAGAAAATGAATTTTTTGAGGAAAATGTTTTCCATCAAAGGAAAAAAGTCTTCTAAAGTAGAGGAAAATGTTTTCCACTTTTGAAAAGTGGAAAACATTTTCCTCACTTGATCTCTCTTATCTCATTTTATTCTTTCTTGGCTAGTCGTCAGACGAAGTAAACCTCAAGCTCGTCGATCTCAAACTCGCGCTCGTCGATCTAGCGAGCCTTGAGCTTGACACTTGCGCTCGCCAATCTGGTGAGTGGAAAATATTTTCATTACCGAACATCAGAAAATATTTTCCGAAACATTTTCAGGTTTTAGCCGAACACAATAAAATATTGTCATTTTCATGAAAAATGACTTTTGAGAAAATATTTTCCGGAAATAGCTTATTTTTCACGAAACGAACGGACCCTTAGTTTAAAAAAAAGAAAAGAAGCCAAACAAAAGATGTTTTCCCATTATCAACAATATTCCATACTTAAATATTTTCGTTGATGATGAAGATATTTTCCACTAATTTGTTTATAATCTTTTTTTTTAAAAAGCAATTACTAGATAATTGATTTTGTCGCGAAACAAAACAAATTCGGTTTTTCTTTATGTCTGGACTCTAATAAAGATAACGGAACATGCTTTTAGACTCGACAAACATATCATAAAGAAAAACTAGACCATCTGGATTTGACTTGTGATCCAACATGCAATTATCCATAATGACCAGCTCCACTATCGCACAAAGTAAATTAAAATCTTATTTTCTTTGTTTTTAACCCAAAGTCCTCCTCCACATTTGGCTGTTGCTCATGAACCCCTCTCGTACTCTCCAAATACAGGCAGATTTCCCATTTGGAAAGAGACAGCGATATCTCTGAATAATAATATAAAACCATGGGAAAAAAAAAAATTGCTGATGACGTCATACTAGCTTCTGTTGTGTTGTCATTTGAAATAAAAAGGACGCAAAATCGCAAAAAATAAAATAAAAATAAAAAAGGACTGGGGGGGACTTGGTCCTCTCGCTCGCCGCTAATTAGCTTATTTAATCGGTCAAGGTTACACATTGCTAGGGACGTAGGCAATGACGAATCCCCTCCCCCCACATTTGAAAGATGGATAAATTCCGGATCGATTTGGACACATTTCCAGTATTCTAATTTAGTATCGAGGCGGGTTAGAGTTCGTTCTTTAATAAGGTGCGAACCTAATTCTTTGCGAATGAAACAAGTAGAACCGTCCCGATCCGGTCATATCCTCAAACCGTAAGTTCGAATTATGAACATGCGACGGGTGTCTTCGAGAGCGATGTTTGGCTCCGCATGTTGGGTCGCAATTTTATGTTAATTTCTTTCATTCGATTCGCTTCTCAATTACTCGTAGCTCTAGTGAGATTACTTGTCGTGCAATCTTGATTTTTCAGCGACAGTCAATTTTGCAAACGCGCCTAGTTCGTCAATTAGGGTTTGTCCAGTACCTGGCCGGCCCATCTTAATAATCTCTTCATGTTGCTTAAGAAGGCCTTGATTGATTGGGCTGCATTTGTGCTAGATTTCGAGGCCTAAATGTCATTTGCTCATGGGCTATCTAGTTTAGAGGCGGCCTTTCATGGGTTGTTGAAAAATAAACCTAATGTGTAGATCTTGATGTTCATCTATTACGAAAATTTGGTTTTACTTAACTGATTGATTGAGTGATGCAGCACGGTTCTATCAGAAATCTCATATTGCTCTCCGCAAGGCAACGGAATTAGTCCTTTAAATGGCCCACTTCGAATGCCTAATTGCAATCCGATGCGACACCTCATCGGACTAACTTAACATATCGGCATTAATATACCTAAAATAGCTCGAAAAAACAAATTTAATAGGAGATGACTTATTAATAGAAGTTAGATCGCATGTTTAACAATATGTCAAATGTAGGACACGAAAGAGGATGGACCAACCTTGACTATTGTTCAAGGCATGATCCGTACTCAACGTGCTTTCCTCTCGCGCTCTAATGCAACGAGGATGGGGATCGAGAGGCTTTCATAGTTGAACAACTACCATTATAAATTAAAAAGTCCAACCAAACTCACATTAAATTAGCTCCTTTCTGGTCGGCAAAAGATGACCTAAGAACAATGTCGTTTCTAAAATCACAATCCAAGTCCCTCTCTCCTTCTGAAGGCATCGAAAAGTGTTGGCCCTCGATTTTTCGAAATGTTTTCAAAGAATCTCCCGCAAATTAACCTTTCTGAGATTCCATGCATTTGATTTAGGGAAAATGATCGTTCAATAAAAAATAATTTAGGATCAGAGAAAATGCGCATGCTTAAAATTAAGAAAACGGATTCCCTAGGCCGAAAATATTTTCATTCGTGATGAAATCTTCTCTGAGATAGACATACTTTTAAAACTTATCTCCATACGTGTTCGCGATTCATTCACCCACGTCAAAATTGCTACTCATTCTTGGATTTCAGGACATGCTAAAGCAAAGACGATGCACCATGGAATTGAGAAACCCATCGAATTATAACAAACCAAATGAATACACATATCGATCCCACTTATTGACAAAAAAGAAAAAAAAGAAAAAGAAAAAAAAGCCAGCTTTCCTTAGTACATCAATCTCCAATCCCTATCTCACGAACATTCCAATACACATACGTATAGTCCGACACCAAATCTTCACGTGAAAATTTATCGAAAGACAAAGGACATAAATCGCCATGGCCACCTTTATTCGAGACCGCCCGGGTTCCCATAACCTAACCGTAGTACTTCAGGAGGCACTTCCGGCGCTCCGACTCGTCGCGCCGGAAGAGGTTGACCTTGAGCCCGTGCTTCATGTACATGGTCAGCGCCAGCTTCGGCACCACGGGGTGGCCCTCGACCACCCGGACGCGGTACCGGTACAGGATGGAGGCGGCGGCGAACTTCATCTGGTAGTAGGCGAAGTCCTTGCCGAGGCACAGCCGGGGTCCCCCGTTGAAGGCGGTGAACTTGTAGGCCGACTCGCTGGTGAACCGGCCGTCCCGCAGCCACCGCTCCGGCCTGAACTCGCGGCAGTCCTTCCCCCAGATCGCCTCCATCCGCCCCATGGCGTAGATCACGTAGAGGACCTTCGTGCCTTTCTTGAGCACCGTCCCGTCCGGGAACACATCGTCCTCGACGACCTGGAAAGTCGACAGCGCATTGGTTAGTCGACAACCCCAGAAAAATTCTGACGATGCATGCTCTGGATTTTTCTAAAAATTTAAATACGAGGCTTCGAAAATATTAAAATAATCTGGGGAACAAGATAGGGAACAGGAAGGGACAAATAATAAGTGGGAGTCAAGCGGAGTCTCGTGGCATTAATTTTAATTGACCTAGTCAATCCTTGAGATTTTCTGTTGATGATGCGTTGCGTGGTCGAGAGGCTTTTCTCTAGAAGGCCACAGGCCACGTCCTTCAAACTAGGCATCTTTTTTTGTAATGCTTTTCAAGCAGTTAGGTGAACGAGAAATTAACTCACAACCCAATAAAACAACTCCATGTGAATGAACTTCGTTTAGTCAAAATAGTGTGATTTCGACGTCATAAAATTGGTTCTCATTAGATTAAATTCGGGGAACATTATAACAAATTTAAATCACGATAACCCACTTAAATTCTTTTTAATAGAAAAAAACAAAGCTTGATACATAGTATATCTTTCGCTAGCGAATATTTCATGTCGTTTGTTAAGTAATCGAGTGAAAAAATTATCTTTTTTCTTTGGCATAATCAAGCTTTTCGAAATCAAAATATTTTCTGGCTCGCTGCAAGGAAAAATGAAGGGAGTGTGGTTTACCTCTTTGTGATCGATGGGGACGGAGGGATAGAGCCTGAGAGCCTCGGAAATGGCCGCCTGCAGATAGTCCATCTTCTTGATCTCCTCCGGCTTGAACACCAAGCCCTCGCCGCCGCCGCCGCTCTCTCCTTCCCGATCGCTCGCCAACTTGCAGAGCTCAGCCACGATCCTCTCTTCGACCTCCGGGTTGTTGTCGAGCAGCCAGAAGAACCAGCTCAGCGCCACCGACGACGTGTCCCTCCCGGCGAGAATGAAGTTCACGCATATGTCCCTCAGGAACTTGTCCGAGAACGGCCTCCCTTCCTCGTCCCTCAGCCGCGTGAACACCGTCAGTATGTCCGACCTCTGGCACCCGTCGTCGGCGGCGAGCTCCTTCTTCCGGGTCCGGATCACCTGGTTCGCGAACTCGTCGACGCCCTCGATCGACTTCCTCAGCGTCCTCTCGGGGCCGACGTCGAGGTGCCTCATGAGCTTCCACACGCACGTCGGCGTCACGAAGCGGAGCACGGTCGCCTCCGTCGCGTCCTCGAACGCCCTCGCGAAGGGGATCTCGGGGAGCCCCTGGCGGAGGCAACCGGGGTCGACCCCGAAGGCGATCATGCACACGTTGTCGAAAGTCAGCCGGAGGAGCACGTCCTGCAGGTCGACAGCCGCGGAGGCGCGGAGGCTCTCCTCGAGAACGGGGAGGAGCCGGGCGTGGACGAGCTCGAGGAGGGACTCGGTGGTGAGCCTCCGGAACTTGGCCGAGTGGAACTCGATGCTGGCCGTCTTCCTCTGGCGCTGCCACGTGACGTCGTCCGCGTTGAATATGCCGTCGCCGAGGAGGTCCCGGACGGTGTCGCGGAAGTAGGGGCCCTTGGGGAAGTTGGAGAACTTGGTCTTGAGGAGGTGCTCGAGGTTGCGGGGGTCGGCGGTGACCACGCAGTTCAGGCTGGTGAGCCAGGGCCCCCGGAACCAGAACGTCCCGTTCTGGCGGCACACCACGCCGGAGATGTACTCGTACATGTCGCCCTGGAGCCCCTTGACGAGGGAAGGCGCCATCCCGAGGACCGGCCACACGGCCAGCCCCTGGCGCTTCCCCTGCCGGACGGCATGGATGGCCACGAAGACGAAGACCGCGAGGAAGAGCTCGAGGATCTGGACGTGCTCGACGAGGTGGAGGCGGCCGGAGACAAAGCCCCCGGTGGCGGCGGAAGCGAGGGAAGACGGGGAGAAGGTGTGATTGTTCATGGCGTTGGAGTGAGGGGGACTTGAGCTGCGGTGGTGCATGAATAGGTTATGGTTTGAAGATGCGAATCGCGGGTCACGAGTTATATGGGGGGGAGTGGCCGACTCCGGATGCGTTTCTTGGCGTGCATGATTTTGCACGAAGCGGTTCCGATTTGGTGAGCTGAAAGTGTGCGTCCTTTTTCAAAACGGATTTCTGCCCATGTCTTATTGCCACCTCGGCAAGGCTTGCGAAATTGGGAATTCCCGTGGGCGAATTTTCCTTGGGTTTTCGGAGAATTTATGTTCTCGGTGGAACAGTTCGTATTTTCGGATGACTAAAGTGGGAATGTCGGGAGATTCTCTTTGCTTGTTAGAATATGAAAAAGATTTAATGTTTTGAGGTGGTTAAGGCGGATGACCTAAGTGCAACGATTTTCTACAGGCCTCTTCCTAAAAAGTTATTCACAAGTTGAAATATATTAGGGCCAAAATATATAGATACGGCGGGCAGTAAGGTTAGCGAAATTAAATTCGGTTCGATTTGGATCGCCGTGCGACGACACGTGGCGATAATTTGGCCACACGTCCAGCCCCGTTTTGACCATGGTTTGGGTGCTTCGGATTGGAGTTTCCACCTCCAATTTGCAATTGCAAAGTACGCAAATCTAAGATGAATTAGATCGTGCGTACACAAGAATTACGAGTAATTTGCTGTGGTTGTGAATTTATTAATGATGCCCTTGATCGAGATCACTCGATTTTTTATTTTTTATTTTATCTTGGGCAAAATGAAAAATATATAATTTGATCTTTGTTTAATTCGAAGAACAAGTACACGCAAGCAAATGTCGTGGGCTGCTGAAACTTTTGCTACACCAGTGACACTGACCTTACTTGGAAAATATTGACGGGTCGAGGAATCCTCTACAGAAAAACTTCACGAAATTAGCCATCGTCCCGATGACAGGTCGTCCTCGCCATCGACTAATCGGCGAAGCGTGAATAGGAAAATGTACCTAGAATGCAGATGACAAAACCCGATACGTTAGTCTTAGATTGATATAGATTTCGTTTCTCGATTAGTGACATTCACCGACAGTTCATGTCGTAGTGAGGAATGTGACCCGCGCAATTTTACTGGCTCCTTATCGTGCGCTCCTAGTGATTTGACGGGAAAAAAATGGAAAATAACACAAGCTTTGGATATCTTGTCGCAGCCGATTTGGGATCAATTTCTTATTAGATTGATATAGATTTCATTTCTCGATTAGTCACATTCATCGACAGTTCATGTTGTAGTGAGGAATATGACCCGCGCAATTTTACTGGCTCCTTATCGTGTGCTCCTAGTGATTTGATGGGAAAAAAAATGGAAAATAACACAAGCTTTGGACATCTTGTGGCATCCGATTTGGCATCAATTTCTTATTAGATTGATATAGATTTCGTTTCTCGATTAGTGACATTCATCAACAGTTCATGTTGTAGTGAGGAATATGACCCGCGCAATTTTATTGGCTCCTTATCGTGCGCTCCTGGTGATTTGATGGGAAAAAAAATGGAAATAACACAAGCTTTGGACATCTTGTCGCAGCCGATTTGGGATCAATTTCTTCTTTAATCAACAAAGTTGGACGTTGAGGATGCCTACCGTTCATAGGCTGCTCATAGATTATGGCATTTAGTTGTCGAATCAACATCAATGGAAACTTATCTTCGATTTATTTCATTCTTATAAGTCTCTTCGACCTACCAGAAGAAGATGATTTCACACGAATTGAGGCGCTTTGACATTTATTAGCCACGTAATGCTCGAGTTGCAACTCATCGATGTTACGCATATGGAAGATTGATTTATTATGAGTGGCTTACTTAATGATGCGACAGAATTCAAGTGAAAATGTAAAAATATCAAATGGGTTATATTGAACACCTGTTTAGAACCCGCCGAACCAAATAATTATTCCAATTTGATAGTGTTTACACCAAATAATATCAAAAATGAATGGCTCTTGGTTATTATCGACATGTGATGAACTTACTCGATGAGAACATAATCCGGTCATTTACGAACATGATTATTGACAACTTGAGAATCGATAGTTTGAAGGAATCAACGAAAGGTAAAGTCAACAATCTCATATGTAACCGTTAAAAAAGTAACTATCAACGTAGCAGTAAAAAATAACTGTCAAGACAATGGATCCAAAGAAACCATCATTACGGTGGTGTCCATTGAATTATCAAAATAGTTGAGTCAATGCAGTCGTCGATGTAATTAGTCAACAATCGCTTGTAATCTCGTTGGTCCGTTAATTGTAGGTTTTAGATAGGCTCATCATACTCTTCCAAGACTCTCCTTGAAAAACAACACAAACCCGTTATCTTTCGATTGTATTTTATTCCTCTATATTAAATATAGCTATACTTTCAAGATATCTCGTCGCTTATTAAATCGTGGCATATACCTTAGCTGTAGTTCTTAGATACCTAATCGTTAATTAAATTTCGGCATTGTATCTTGATGTTATCTTGCTCTGTCAACAATTAAATTCCTACAAAGCGATGTTTATTATAATGTCGATTAAATTTTGCTGAAGTATATCTATCTATTTCCTTGTGTGCATGTGATATTTCTTGTTCGGAATCATCACAAAACCCATCTTCTTTTAATCGAACAATGACTATGCGAGAAAGTTTAAGCCACGACGTGACATCGCGCCACCAATCGAACCGGCCAGTCACAACAATTCACGAGACTTGGCCTTCGTAATGAATTTGAATGGATGAGAATGCGATGCTTGAAGAATTAGGATTCTGAAGCGATTCCATAGTCCCTAAATTTAAATTAGGAATAAGTGCATTGGAAGTCCTAAAATTTGTCATGAAAATGCAATTAAATCCTAAAACTTATCACAAAGTATAATTAAGTCTAAAACTTTCAAAAAGTGCAACAAAGTTTTAAAACTTATCAAAATGGTTCAATCTAAGTCATTTCATTGATTGCATTTTTTAAAATTTTAGAACTCGATTGCACTTTCGATATAAGTTTTAGGACTTTATTGAACATTTTGAAATTTTTATGACTTGATTGAACTTTCGTAATAAGTTTTATGACTTAATTACATTTTTTTAAAATTTTAGAATTTAATTGTATTTTCATGATAAGTTTTAGGATTTCTAATGAACTTATCCCTTTAAATTACGAGGAGATGGGTTAGTGGTTGGCTTCTGATGATCTAAGAGCTCATGGTGGTTCTAAACTACATCGTACTCAATCGACTTAGGTTCTAAACAAGGTCAATGACAAAATACACGAACGTACGTATAAAATTCAAACCCACCGCCACCTTTCTCTGTACTAAATTATTAAATAAATGTTTGACATTTGTTATAGGAGCCAAAAAGTACCTAGTATAAATATAATGAGTACTTCCGAGCACGGGTCTCCGATGCAATTTAAGGTTTTTTTAGACGGACTGATGGGATTCGTTTGGCCACTTTTTCCATGTTAGATGAGCATCGACCATCCGTCGATATGGGCATTATAAAAAATCGTGGCTGAAATTGGACCAACCCCTTTTGCTGCTTAGGTTCCTTGGTTGGAGAATTTTCCTGGGAAAGAACACCAAGTAAAACGTGACCCAAAAAGTTATTTGAGGAGTTTGATTTGATGCAGGCCTTGCGAATGTTGTGATCCGAGTACTGGAGTTCCATACGCCTCGTACTCGATCACGGCCAGATTCGTCCGTAACCGACGAGGCGATTGGTCGAGGCCGAGCGAAACCCACTTCCATGCGCTTCGATAATAGGGTACGAATCTCCCGGATCGAGAAATTCGAATTTGCCCGCGTCGTTGCTTTGGCTCGTCAATGGTGTAAGAATAGTTCTAGTTTTGCTCCGGCGAGTACCGACAATGCAGTAATGACAAACTCGCTCAAAATTAACAGTAGATATAATTCAGATCGAATTTCAAAGCGATGATATAAAATTCCTATGATATAATCAAAGGAAGAAATTGCCGAGAGTTGGCCCGGTCCCGTTTTTTCACCATTTATTAAAGAAAGAAGGCGAGATATGTCCAAAATTTTTAAAAACTTAGGGAAAAAATATGCAACTGGCTATATAAAAAGAAGAGAACGATTTGATGGGCAAATCGATTGGATCCTAAACACCGGGCCCGGAAAAGTGACATCTAGCGGTTGTAGTTGAACGAGGCCTTGCACTTGTTAACATCAAGAAATACAAAAAAGAAAGATGCTTTGCCCTATTCTAGGCTCAGGCCCAAATTTAAATGGAAAAACATTGGGCAGGCTCTCTCTCTCTCTCTCTCTCTCTCTAATCACGAAATTGAATATGGATTGGGCTCACATATAACGAAATCACACGCGACTCTTTGATTCGACTGATGCAGTAATCTCGTGAAGCGTAATCTAACGACGGACGTCTCGTCCCGTCGAGGTGAAAGACTTTGATTTCGATAAGCCTCTCGCTCGCGCTCTACTGATCAAGGGCCGGCCGGGCGAGGGCGCCGACCCTCGCCCCAGATCCAAGGCAAGGGACGAGAGGGCTCCGCCTTCCTAATGCTGCATTCGAAAGGTTTGGGGCCAAATTTAGACCATTTTGAAATTCAATTCAATATAGGAGGTGGAACTTTTCATCAAACGATGTGTTTGTTCGATGACCGCACGTTTACTCTTCATTTCCATGTTAGCATGAGACATATACAGAACGATTCAAGAGAGTTCGTCGAGAGCGATTCTCGCATGCTTCCAAATCATGTTACCTCAATTATTCTTAACCATAAAATAAAGAGAAAAATAATATTAGAAGTGTCGTAACTTTTGTATGATTCACTTTTGCACCGCAACTTTTTATTGGATCACTTAGATGCCAAATCAGAATAAAGAAATCACTAAGAGTCTATTTGGTAATGTTTCTTTTCCGAGGAAAAAATTCCTTTTAGAAATAATCTTTTTCTATTTCTATCCTTTTGAATAATTTCTAAATAAAAGAACGCATTTGGTAATTACACAAAATTTCTATTATTGGAATGGAAAAAGAACATGAATGCATTTGGTATGATCCATAATTTTTTTTGTAACGTAAAATTTCTTTTAATTTTTAAAGTTTTTTTCTTGTTATTCTTCCTTGTCGTGGCCGCCACCGAAGTTAGAGGGCGGTTGTAACGACCCGGGCCCCATTGTGTAATATTGTCCACTTTAAACACTGAGTCCTACGGACTTGTTTTTAGCGCAGTAGAAGCGTATGTGAAACACGTTACACAGATTAGAAGGACCGAGTCTTTATAAACTAGCCTAGACTCTCCTCCTAAGTGATGTGGGACCCTTCCCCTTCCCTGTGCACGTCCGAGGACTGAGGCGCGAACGCACCACCATTTCTCCTCTCCGCGCACTGTCGCTTGGGCTATCACACTCTCCACCCGTTAGGAGCACAACGTCCTGACTGTGGCCCCACACACGGTTGGAAGTCAGCTCCAATACCATTTATAACGACCCGGGCCCCACTGTGTAATATAGTCCGCTTTGGACACTAAGCCCTCACGGCTTTAAAACGCGTTGTATGACCCCTAACCCAATATTGTCCGCTTTGGAGGCATACACGCAACAACCTCCTCCCTCACGGCTTTGTTTTCAGCGCAACAAAAGCGTACATGAAACGTGTGATTGTGTGTCCAGGCTTTGGTCGTGCAATTGTTCCTCTCGTTTCTGTCCAGTTGGGATAAGACAACGACCCACCCTTGGCTCTCGGCCACCTTCCCCTAACCCAATATTATCCGCTTTGGAGGCATACACGCAATGACCTCCTTCCTCATGGCTTTGTTTTAACGTAGCGAAAGCGTATGTGAAACGCGTGATTGTGCGTCCAGGCTTTGGTCGTGCAATGATTCTCTTGTTTCTGTCCAGTTGGGATAAGACAACAACCCACCCTTGGCCCTTGGCCCTTGGCCACCTTCCCCTAACCCAATATTGGGCTTTGCAGCTTCGGTTATATATCCACACACAACCCAACCTCTCGCATTCTGCTTCTCCTAGGGAGCACTGGCGCGAGACCCACCTCCCACAGTGCTCCGCTTAAATTGCGTTAATGTGCATGCGGTGACTCGAACCTCCCCCCTTCCGCAATTAGAAATGGAAATGCCCAAACCAACTCGCCCATAGCGGGGTGGGTCTCTTCACTCCTTTCTTGTTTTTTATATTTTAACAATTTATTTTGTGCCGTGACCTTGAAAGCCTGCTCTAGCCACAAATCACGGTGATATTTTGCATTCATCCAAGCGACTCTGAATTCTCACATCTTTGACAAAACCATGAAAGCCACGGCACTCGTTTCCCTATTCCGATTGAATTTCTTTCTCAAAATAGGCAAATCTTTCTCTGACGACGTTCGCACTTGCTGGGAAAATCGCTTAATTTATCTAAGTTATGATTTATATCAGAGTTAGCTTGATATGAAAGTCATTATTCTTTCAATATCATTTTTCCCAAACTGAAAAAGATCACGGGGGAAATCCTCAAGAACGAGCCGACTTGCATCGGGATGTACAATAATTCTTCATCCATCAGAGAGACGTTGGAGGAACGGGGCCATCAAATCAAACGCGTGTGGAAAAGACCACACTCCAAGTTCATCAGTGCAAACCGACAAAGGCCCCATGGAAAAGTTGCAACTTTGAATGGAACCCCAAAGACAAAATGACCAAATTTTATTTCGCACCTTCCTGGATTCCGCCCGCCTAAGAAAAACTGGCACTCTCTCTCTCTCTCTCTCTCTCATTAATAAAGCCCCAACAGCTCTCTTCCAAAGATCGGTCCGACAACCACACTTGGCAAGTCCGAAATGGGAAGTGCACGGACGCACATGCTCTTCCTCCTCTTCCTAGCCGCCGTAGCCATTACGGCCGCTGGATCCGGGGACGAAGAGCGGCGGCGGGAGGCGGACAGGGTGAGGGGCTTGCCGGGCCAGCCGGCGGGGGCGAGGTTCAGGCACTACGCCGGGTACGTCGAGCTCCAGCACCCCAACGAGCACAAGGCGCTCTTCTACTGGTTCTTCGAAGCTCAGACCGACGTTGCTCGCAAGCCTCTCGTCCTCTGGCTCAATGGAGGTCTCTCCCTCTCTCCCTCTCTCTCTCTCTCTCTCTCTCTCTCTCTCTCTCTCTCTCTTACAGTCACAGCATATGCGGTATGAGTCTTCTGTACGGTCTTCGATTGACTTCGCGGCCGTTGGTCTTACCTCTTTTTATCCGTTCAACCCGTCCTGAACTCCTCAAACCCTCGTCAGTGAATGAACCCAGAAAACATCTACACCAGCTACACCTGTCTTCAGCCCCCGGTTTTCCAGTCAACATGTCTTGTTCATGTCGTCGCCTTCTTTTGAACTCCACCCCTTATACGGTCCGATTACGCCGTGGTCATTACAGCAAAGCTGTTCGAGTCATCTCGAGGAAATAAGATAAGAGTGCATAATAATGCGTGCAGCTACACATGGCGAGTGCATTATCTTCTTGGTAACTATATACTAAAACGAAACGTAGGCATCCGCCACCGGCCTGAACATCCGGAACACCAGAGCAGAGCCATTACTTACCACCGCTTTTGTCTGCATGTGCCTATTGTATTCGGCTTTACCGTATAAAAGCAGAAATATGTCCTTTTCTCTTTTCAAGATCAGAAAGAAGAAGATGCCATATTATTAGTGACTGAAGCCGAGCGAGTTGCGAAAGCTCGCATCGGGAACCGAATCATGGGCACGCCTGCAATGCCGTTCGGGATCCTATCCTGAAGACTGTATGTAGGCACTCAGAAAGAGAGAGAGAGAGAGAGAGGAAGCCTAAAGTATAAAAATGCGTTTTTTTTTTTTTTTCCGGCATTTACTTTTAGCTGTCAGCAAGAAAGACTTTTCCTCGGGAGACAGCTTTTAGGCACCATAAAAAAAGTTGGGGGAGCATCTTCATTCTTCATCCTGTTTGCTTTTTAGAAAGGCGTGTCTGATTAAATCCACAAGTAGCCAAAAAAGCAACTTTATTTCTGTTTTTCGCTTAAATTAAGGAAATCATTCGAATTATAGATGGATTTGGTGCTTGAATTGAATCAGGGCCTGGATGCTCGTCCGTGGCCTATGGAGCTGCACAAGAACTGGGTCCGTTCCTGGTCAGGAGGGACCTCCATAATGGAACCCATCTCGTTCTCAACAGATTCTCCTGGAACAGAGGTATATCACAGTGTGTTTCCACTGTCGAATCTGCTCATTGAATTTCTCAGATCTCTGGCATTGCGAAGAAGAAAAACAAGAAGGGCCGTCCTTTGATTGTTGAGAACATTATGAATTTTGTGAATGTATGCAGTGGCGAATCTGCTCTTCTTGGAGGCGCCGGTGGGGGTCGGGTTCTCGTACTCCAACAACACGGAGGACTTGAGCAGGCTTGGAGATCAGGTCACGGCCAACGACTCTCACTCGTTCTTGATGGGTTGGTTCAAGAGGTTCCCGAGTTTCCGATCCCACGACTTCTACATCGCTGGAGAGAGCTATGCAGGTCTCTATCCATAATGGAAGTCCCGAACGTTTTAACCGTCGTTCAATAGAGTTTTAAACATCTAAAGAAATGCACGAATGCCGAAGGCGTCGCGAGTTTAATTACGCGTTTTTCTTTAAGAACGTTAGGATTCGAGTCTGACCAATGGGTGAAAAAAGTCTGTAGCTTTCTGCAGTGCTTGTCTGATTTATTATGTGCATCGTTTTCATACGAGGTGCTTGAGGTTTCCTTGTGTTTCAGGGCACTACGTACCTCAACTCGCAGAAGTCATTTATGACAGGAACAAGGGAGGACGTGGCTCCTTCATCAATCTCAAGGGTTTCATGGTGAATTCATTGGCCTGCCACGATTTCTCTCTCTCTCTTTTTTTAACCATTTTAAATCCCGGTTCAATAGAATAGAACTAATTATAATAGCCTATGAAGAATGCTGTTTGACGTTACCATTGGGTCGTTTAGCTTCAACTGCATAGTAACAATGCCAAAACACAGATCGGGAACGCGGTGATCAACGATCCGACGGACTCCAAGGGACTGATCGACTACGCGTGGAGCCACGCCATCATCTCGGACCAGCTCCGCGACGGCATCATCAAGGAATGCGACTTCATCTCGAGCAACGGGACCGGAACCCCGCTCTGCTCTTCCCTCGTCAGGGACTTCGTGTTAGCTTACTCCGACATCGACATCTACAGCATCTACACCCCAGTCTGCGACCTCCCTGCCTCGTCTCCCTCCCAAAGGCTCTTTGTCTCGCCTCGGCTTCTCGCCGGCCATGTGAGTCCTATCCTCATCTGTTCCGTTTTCGTTTTATCCTGAATCTACGAGATTAGAGTCGGAGCTTGTCCTCGCTTCCCACGCTGCCCTTAACGAACATACATATTCGTTCGCGGTGTTTGATTAATCAGGAGCTGTGGCGGGAGTTGCCGTCGGGTTACGACCCGTGCACGGAACAGTACGTCGAGGAATATTTCAACAGGAAAGATGTTCAGATCGCCCTCCATGCCAATCTCACCGGACTCCCTTATCCCTATACAACTTGCAGGTATTCTTTCCTCTCGAGATCAGATCGTTTCAAGACTCGATTAGTCAGTAAAAAGATTGAATAAAAAACAAAGCTTGAATCTGTTCAGAAATCCCAGTGCTAAGAATGGCTAATCCCGGGTAGTGCTCTGTTTTACAATTAAGCGTCGAAACATCAGAGACGGACGAGAACTCTGAAGCATGCACTGACAGATCGTCAGGTGTCAATTCAATGTTTTTCTTTCTGTTCAGTACTTCTTCCGAAGTGATTTTAATGCCTTCTGGTGCTGAGAACATGGGACTGTCGCTTCTTTCTTCTTTTCATACTTCCTGTCCTACCTGCATCTTGTCGCGTATACATTCCGCATCCATTCATTGCAGCCCCTCGGTGCTTCGTTGTCATTCGTTCTCGCCCTCAACCCCTCTCTCTTCTTGGCCCCTTGCCTCGTACTGAAAATGGCTGCACCGTTCGCCATTGAATGCACCCTTTTAATGTTCTTATCTTGATGTTTTCACTCGACTCAGCAGTCAAAGATGGAGTTAAAAGAGAAGTGAATTAACGCTGTTGTCATGTGCTGATCGTGTGCAGTCGCGTGATCAAGTGGAAGGACTCCGCAGACACCATATTGCCCATCATCCGCAAGCTCCTGGACGCGGGCCTTCGGATCTGGATCTACAGGTACTCTCCCGCGATCCGACATCTCTCTCCCCTCCTCTCTTTTCAAAACGATGAATTTAGGGACTTACGTTAGCGGGAAAAAGGGTATAAAATTTGACGGGAACTTCGCGAATGCAGCGGCGACACCGACGGGAGAGTGCCGGTGACCGCGACGAGGTACAGCCTGAACGAGATGAAGATGCGAGTGGAGGAGGAGTGGAGGGCGTGGTTCCACAAGCGGGAGGTGGCCGGCTGGGTGGAGAGGTACCAGGGCGGGCTGACGCTGGCGACGGTGCGCGGCGCCGGCCACCAGGTCCCCGTCTTCGCCCCCGATCAGTCCCTCTCGCTCTTCACCCATTTCCTCGCCACCGAAGCCTTGCCAGATTCCCGTGGCTAGCGAGCCGATCCCAAAGCATGCATTTCGCTTCTGTCTTTGAAAGGGCTTTGATTTGATGAGTGAATGATCGATAATTCGTCTTTAATTGATCCAGAATTTCTCGTTGTTTGTATTGAGATATGATAGCAGTAGCACCATCGACAATGCCATAAGTTGAAAAACATGAAAATTTCCAAGACACTGACATACACGATACACGATCCAGTTCTTAGCAATTTCAAGAAACGCGACAGAGAAGAAAGGAAAAGCTGATTATTACCCGAGCAGCCCCTTCTCGAGGGATTCGCAGTCCACGAGGTAAGCGAACCCGTAGGCCATGTTCTTGAGCGTCGCGACGTGCAGGTCCTCGCTCGACGTCGCCGTCGCGTCGGTCGAGAAGAACACCCGGAACCCCCGCACGAACGCCTCCCGCGCGTTCGTCTCGCAGCACAGGTTCGTCATGACCCCGGTCACGATCACCTCCCGCACGCCCATCCCCGCCAGCCGCTCCTCCAGGCCCGTGCCCCGGAACGCGCTGTACGTGAACTTCCGCACCACCGGGTCGCTGGCCGCCCGGTCGAGCCCCGGCATCAGCTCCGCCTCGGCGGTGCCGTCGACGATGCGGGAGTCGAGGCCCCACCACTCGGCGAGCATCGGGTAGTCGGCCGGGTCGGCGTCGCAGTGGCGGGTGAAGAAGACGGGGATGGAGGCGCGCCGGCAGAGGCGGATGGTGGCGTTGAGCGCCGGGAGGATCGGGCCGGCCATGGAGGCGAAGTGGTTCTGGACGTCAATCACGAGGAGGGCGCAGGATTTCGGGTCGGGTTTCCGGGTCCGGATGTTGTACTCGGTGTAGGACAGTGGAGGGGGGTCGACGGATTTGGCGGCCATTGATTTTGATTCCGGCGGGCGGTCGACGGAGAGGAGCGCAGGCTTTCTGAAAGGGTGGGGGAAGGAGAAGAATCCGTCGACGATGTTCGAGGTTGTTCTTTCGTGGGGAGTCGAAATTACTAGTTTGCCCTCCGAGTGGATGATCGATTATTATTGGCTCTAATTTTTTAGCATTATCGGCCTTTCACATCACATTACGTCGTTAATCATAGATTAATTGAAGGCGATTGATTTGGCTGAGAAGATTATTGGATGGAATTAGAGCAGTTGATGTGTGGGTTGTTTAATTCCCACTCTAGTATACTGACAAAGTGCGTATCAAATCCAATTGTGTATGCATCAGATCGCTCAAATTAAAGTTGACACGTATTCATCTATCACATGCATTGAATATGGATTAATGTCTATGCAAGGAGGAACCAAATGCCAATGGGGAATCACGAGGGCCACTTTTTGAATACTGTCGAAACATAAATGTTATACAATGATAGTCACCTAGAGATGTCAAAAACTAAATTGAAAACCGAACCGAATTGAGTAAAAAAATTCAATTTTTTTTAGTTTAGTCTTCATTAAAAATCGAAAATTTCTAAGACTGTTCGATTTTTATTGATTCGGTTCATTGAACTGAACTAATAAAATCTAATTTTTTTCATTTTTAATTTTATTTTAAAAAAATCATTTGTTGGCGGCCAACAACTAGCCAAAGGCAAGCTTGAGCTCGCCTCTGACCGATCGTCGAGCGCCACCGTGGTCGGCGATCAACCAATGAAGAAAAAGAAAGAAAAGGAAAAAAAAGAAAAAGATTAAGAATAAAAATTAATTAAAAATTGATTTAAAAAAAATAAAAAATTTATAGAAATGGGTAATTCGATTTAGTTCAATTTGATTTGATTTTCCAAAAAAATCAAACCGAACGGAACTATTTACACTATTGTAGTCACCTATTAAACTCATGAGAGTTGCTTCTAAAGTCTTACCATAATGACTATTTGGATATATTGATAGGGGTGTTAATGGTTCAGTTTGGGTTTTCAAGAAATCCGAATCAAACCAAATACAAACCGAAAACCTGATTCGATTTGGTTCAATTGATTGGTTTTTCTAGTTTTGCCTTGCCTTTTGAAGCCAACTTGACTAAAATATGAGAAAGAAGAGAGATTTTAAGTGGACTGTTTATTTATCGTTGAAGATTCCGAACAAAAAATGAATGAAATTTTGGTTCGGTTTGGTCATGACACTTCTATAATATTGGTGGAATTAGTCATATGGTATGCATCGTCAAATGGCATTTCTAATATGCAGAAGTATACAATTGGCCCACTATCCGAGCGAAGCAAATCTAGTCGCGGATTGGGCCTCTAAGGCCCATGGACGAAACGAGCTCTCTAGTCGGATCTAAAATCTGTTTAGAGGCCCTTTTTTTCACGCGATAGTGGGTATCACGTAAAGCAATGAAATGAAGCAATTTCTTTGGACCAAAAAAAAAAATCCACAGAAGGGGTGGTGAAATCACTTTGCTTGGCAGGCGATTTCTAAATGCGACTGCCATTTCGGAGTGCTAAAGTTTCCGGTAAAAGAGTCGATTACGTCCTGCTTTTTTTTTTATTAATCGGTCTTACTCTATTCTTATTCTAACTCTCACTCTTTTGTCGCGCATGTTTATGTTCTTTTTTTTGTTTATGAATACAATTTATATATATTTTTTCCGGAGAATAAAAAAAGAACAGAAACGCGTTTGTTTGGGTTTTTGTTCAAAATCTATTTTTTGTTCCCGGAAACAAATTTGGAACAGAAGCAAGAAACAATAAAAACTTGTTTTTTATTTCTGGAACACTTCCGAAAAACAATTTTTCTCTCTTCTCGTTTTTTTCTTCTATTTCTTTTCTTCTTTTTTCTTTGGCCGGTGGCCAACCTCAGCCATGGCCGGTGACCTTGCTAGAGTGTTGCCAGCCCCCGGTAAGCCGACCTCGCGCCAGCCGGCGATGCTCGGCCTCACCTTGGCTGGGCGAGCTCGGGCTTGCCCAAATCCGGCGAGGCCGAGCTCACCCAGCCAAGGTGAGGCCGTCGGCCCTCGTCGGTTGGTTGCCGGTCATGGCTAAGGCCAGCAATCGGCCAAAAGGAAGAAAAAAAAAGAGGAAATAATATTTAAAAATTAAAAAAAATTAAAAAAAAAAAGAACACAAATTTATCAAACGTGTTTCTATTATTTTTTTATTCCAAGAATAAATTTACCAAATGCGTTTTTCTGTTCAAAAATTGTTCTCAAAATAAAAATAATTTTTTAACAATAATGTTACCAAACGCATCTTAGTAGGTCCTGTATCGTTATTCGGAGTTTTTGTGCCTCCTTTTTCAGAGTATGGTTTGAAGATGACGTGGAGCATTGCCATCGCTCGGTCAAGCGCTGGTGCCATCTAGACCCTTCTCCGTCTCCGACGAAGGACATATTCTCCATATTCGCACACGCAGAGGGAGAGGGATGTCGTACTTGTTGCCGCACCTGCACTCGGGATGGGCGGTGGATCAGGCCATCCTCGCCGAGGAGGAGCGCGTCGTCATCATCCGCTTCGGCCACGACTGGGACGACACCTGTATGCAGGTACGTAAACCGACCCGCCCCCCCGCGCGCGATCGGCTCTGCAATTTTGGTTGTGTTGCCGTCCTCGTCTGCCGAGGTCGAAATGCGTCGATCGCTTCCATTTGAACTTCACCGCATCTGTTCATCGGATCTTCGTAATCTGCTTCCGTTTCCGTTCCTTCAGATTTTCGGAGATGCAGAATGCGAGGAGGAACGGAAGCTTCTCTGATTAGGATCGAGAGAGGAGGCAGATTTTCGCGCCAATTTCGAATCGTCTTCAACATTTTTCGATTGCCTCTTTTTGCCTCCCTTTAGCAGCAGATCGATATGGAGTTCTGCTTTCTGTTCATGTTAGTTTTCTCCTCCTTTGCAGCAGAAGTTCACATTCATTCGCATCTTTCGCTGTTCTTCATCGCATTCGGGTAATTTTTTTTTTTTTTTTGGGTTCCCGAATTTTCCGCGAATTACCGACGGATATATTACGTCATATTTTGGAATAAGGGACTGACCGACTGACTGCGGAGAAAATAAAATAAAAACAATAGGCTAAATAAACACGCGCCGAGCCGAGCCGCCTCGAAACGCAGCGTAGAGCGCGTGGAACTCACGCGCGAGGAAGAAATACCGCATAAATTACATACATGGCATCCTGCTTGCGAGCGACGCATTTTTCAGACGCTCGTCTTCCAAGTTCCAAGTCCGTCCCTCTGCATCCTTTCGCTAGGGCTCGGTAAAAGCAGCAGCGAGGCGAAGCGATCCAATCGTCCGATCGGTCGGGTCGGGGCGAACCATGTCGTACCTGCTGCCCCACTTGCACTCCGGATGGGCCGTCGACCAGGCCATCCTGGCCGAGGAGGAGCGCCTCGTCGTCATCCGCTTCGGCCACGATTGGGACGAGACCTGCATGCAGGTTCTTCCCCGCGCTCTCGACTCTCTATCTCTCTCTTTCATTCTCGATGACTGGGTTCTACTCCGTTGCGGTGTTCTGGGTTCGTATGGGATTAGTTTTATCTGCGAATTTAGGGTTTCGAGAATTTAGAACCACTAGTGAATTCGTACGTGTTCGCCTGATGGTTTTCTGCTTCTTAATCGTGCTACTTCTGAGATCGCTCGGGAATTTTTGTCCTTTGGAGCTGATTGGAGCTCGGCTTCACTTTCTTTTGCTTGCTTGGATCGGTGCTGATTTCGTCTCCGATCATGCGATCAATTGAATGGATTAGGTTTTTGAGGATCTTGGGTCAATTCGAGAAACGCGTCGAGCGTTGTTGGGAGTTCTCTCTGTTCTTCTGCTAGTGGTTTAGGTGGTTTTAGTTGAAGATTTTTGTTCATTCTTTGGTTGTGGTGTGATCTGGAGTAACCCTTCTCGGCCTTTAGCTCGGGTTCCCAGAGTTTGAAACAAATTTGCCGATGCCCTTCGTCATTGGTCTTTTGGGAAAATGGGTCAATCGGTGGTTTTTCTGTGCTAATTTACTTTAGAAGTTAAGAAGCCCTGTTCTTGTTTTGAGTTTTAGCTTTTCATCCATCTGTACAAGGGCTTCATTTCTAACCAGTCATGCCTATTACTGAAGGACATTCACGTTCTATCAAAAACAAAAATTGAACAGCTGCTTGTGACCTGGGGTCTTTCTTTTTGTCCTAATTTTATGTTGAATGTGCTGGCATACACATTTGTTGTATGCAAAGGAAAACGTGATTAAATAGTCGGGGGGAAGAGAGCAATCTGCGTTAGTTGCTTACTACTTGTTTTTTTTTGTTTTGTTTTCATTGTTCATTTGGGTTTACTTGGTGATGGCGAGAGGATTCTCTAGAAAGCAGTGGCCAAATTATCGGGGATACAAACCATTAGTTTCTTAAATGCTCAAAGAACCAGTCGTGTGGCATGCGGGAACAATTAATTCAGGTGGAGTGTTTAAATCCGCTGTGTAGCCACCGGATCTATATGGTACTTTTGATTGTCATCTAGCTATGCCAGTGGTATGAACCAATGCGCAGTGTTGTGAAGGCTAAATGGACATTTGCCCTTAGAGATCCCGGTTAATTATTTTGATAGAGTGAAAATATAGAAGAATCATTTCTATGCCAATTATGCCTTGCTTCCTGTATGCATCACGAGGTTTCGTGTCATTGTCAATTTGCTTCTATAAATTCAAGTACTGCTCACCTTTTGGGTTATAATACGCGTGAATTTGGGTTTTACAGATGGATGAAGTGCTGGCATCAGTTGCGGAGACCATAAAGAACTTTGCTGTCATATACCTTGTGGACATAACTGAGGTGCCCGATTTCAACACCATGTACGAGCTTTATGACCCATCCACAGTCATGTTCTTCTTCAGGAACAAGCACATTATGATAGATCTTGGAACTGGAAACAATAACAAGATCAACTGGGCTCTCAAGGATAAGCAGGAATTCATTGATATTGTCGAGACGGTGTATCGAGGTGCTAGGAAGGGTCGTGGTCTGGTCATTGCTCCCAAGGACTACTCCACTAAGTACCGCTATTAATTCTTTGTGCCAAACTGTAGTTATTGGGTGCATGTAAGTCTTCAGAAACCCATTGCGACCTTTGTCTCCTCAATTTGACTGAAACTGTCATTTAGTGAATACTCCATACAAACTTTTCTGCATGGAGCTTTTCTGACTTGGTACAGCGTACTGGATAATTTGATAAAAGTTATGACTGCTCCCTTATTGTGTTGTCTGGCGCTGATATGATGTTTCTTTTGTGTATTGAATCGACAAGAGCAAGAAGGGATAGCTCCTAAGAGTTTCGTAAAGATTTGGCCAAGTTCAGCCAACAATGGCGATGAAATCATTAGTGCATTTCAGAATCTTGAAAAGGTAATCAAGATGATTTTTAGAATATTGACGCCAAGGTAGAGTTTGTCAGTCAGCGCGATTTTTTTTTTAAAACTTCTGGTCAGACTGTTCTTGCTCTATAATCGAATGGAGAAGTCACGCTTGCCAAATTGATAGCAAGGGCAGAGGCAAGCTCTCGTGCCCTGATGTCGCTCAATTTACGCCTTATCTTCAATAGTTCAATGATATCTAATGGCAGAGATGCCAGCAACCCAATCTGTAATTAGTTTTGGTCATGACAAAAGGCTGAAGCCTCGAGTTTTGGAAAACTGCGCGGGTAGAATATAGAATACGACCATCAAGTCCCACCTTGAATGTTTCGTTTCCAATTCTGTTGGGACGGTGATATGAAGGTTTAATATGTTAGCAGCTAAATGATGTAAACATTTATGGCATTATATCATAGGCAATTCAATAGTTGCATCGAGCATCTGTATCAGATATTCCCCCGACTTCGGGGGTGGTTATCGAAATTGTCCTGCGTGCCTCTCTCTGACTTCTTTGGGTATGTTCTAACAATACAATGTGATGTCACATCTTCTTTTGCTCTTTTGCTGATCCCACTTTGCTTAGAGCTGCTTCTACTATCTCTACGACCGTTACACCAATGAAATACCACGTTATCCCGGCTAACAGTACCTGCATCCACGAGCTGTTAACGATGTCCAGCGCTGGAGATCCGCCAACGTGCTGTTTCAACTCGCCAACCATTCCATCCCCAATCTGCGACCTCACAATTGCAGCGGCAACCGAGGCTGCACAGAGTGGAAACGCCGACCACCATAGTGGGTTCTTTGAAGTATTCCTCTTTGTGCTCGGACGGGGATCGCGTCTCTTTTGCTTTTTGTTAGATGAGGACTCCTTGGAAACTCTAGGAGCAGATTCCTCCTCCGTTGCGCTTGCAGGCGGAAGCGCATGGAGAGCGGGAATCCAATACTCATCGCGGTACGAGAGGCTTGCGGTGGTTCGTCTGGCATTCGCAGATTTGACACCTGCCAATTTCCTAGAAGCCGCAGCATCGCGGAGTTTCTTGAGGTCTGGTTCCCTTGAATATCCAGTTCTGCGTGTCAGGGCTTTGCTTCCCGTGTCGGGCGATTGCCAGTATATCCAGTTCGAGATCGACCTGATTGCCTGGATAGCTGAAACTCGAGCCTTCATTTGCAGATCACTCTGCTGGAAATGAATTTCCCATTACTACATATCTTGGCATTACAGCATTAGTATAGAATGCAAATAGAAAAACAGGCGATTGATATTTGTCTCCTGAGTTTTGTTATGAAAGGCAAATAAATCATGAGGCAGATGTAGACTAGATAGGGGTAAATCTTGACTAAAACCAAAGTTGCATGCTTTAATAAACTCAAGATTCTAGCACGTCCGCCCCTAAATCTTGACTAAAACCAAAGTTACATGCTTTAATAATAGTGGAAATGCCTATGCTTTATTCTTCTGAAGGTGGGAGAAAAGATAAAACTAAAAAACTCAAGATTCTAGCACGCCCGCGCCTCATACTATAATCATAATGAAGAAGACGCAAAAAATCGGTAAGCCTAGCCTCTAATGTGGATTATCCGCACGATTCTTTCTACAATTTACAATATTAGGAGAATAATCCGTTGCACGAGCAGTTCAATAAGGCAAAGCATCTCGTTTGTTCAAATTTGACAGGTCATGAGGCAGTGACTATATCCGTAGGTTGAGAAATCATGATATTTTAGCCCATTCGATTTACACCAATAATTGTCAAGCCCAATTCCGAAATGGCCCATGGTGAGACTCAGCTCAAGTGCAAATTTTGACATGCAGAACTCACTACTTTCGAGTCTGCAAACTAACCTCATCATCTGTTGTTGCGGCTTTGCTCCTTGCCTCGGTAACCCTGGTTTGAAACTTCTTCACATCGACGAATATGTTAGAGACGCGTGAACCGACCGAGTTGCTGGCACCAATTCTTACGTTGCCCCTCGGCTGCTTAGACATCAGAAATTCGAGAGCTGCCAGGTCCGATCTCTCAACAGTACTGTATTCGCAAAAGATTGAAGAGTATAAGTAAAACTCAAATTTCTATAAAAGTAAAATCTAAGGCATGAATCTGAGGTTTGGCAAACTAAGATGACACCAAATTAAAAACACTGTCAAAGATGCCTGCAGATTGAAGAGGCAGCACCCAAAAACAGAGAGAAAGATAGAGGTATACCTGATTTTGGAGCCTAAGCTAAATTCCCACATTTCACCTTTAGCTTCTAACGCATCTCTTTCTTAGTTTCGAATTACGTCATGTAAAAATTTCTTTGAGCATCCTAGTATCCGACACAGTTCTCGACATGACTTGTAACATTGGCAGGGCTTTACTTAAGGATTGATGAGAAATGAGATGAGATCTTACGAGATGCAATCCACGGGACAGGCTTCTATCGCCTGTTGAATTTTATGGTCGGGGTCGGCCCACTGCGCAACGACCCGCGCCCTCCCGTAGACTGACTCGATCGCGAAGGTCCTCTCGGCGCACAAGGCGCATTTCAAGCAGCCGATGCACTTGACCTCATCCACGAACACCGCTCTCTGTTCGCTGTCGGAACCGAGCCACACCGAGTAGATGGGCTTCCCCGTGTAACCTCGAAGTTCAGAGGTCTTCGCTTGCTCCTGTACGGTCACATTACACTTGCGGTAAACATCAAGCTTCCAGTTTCGCTTCCATGACTAAAGCATGACCTTAAGCTTCAAACTCTATCAAACATTACAGAGTAAAAATCAAACGTAACTCCAGCGTTCTGAGTCCTAATTACAGGTCAGGCAATATCGCAACTAATTCCTACCGCGTTTTGAGTACTCGTAGAACTAAGCCGTGCCGCGTCTGCCGTAAGATCTCTCAAGTCAATCAGGCTTCAGTAGCGAGCAATTACTCCAACTTTCGCTCCTACTAAATTACAAAGCGATTTGCTCTTGCACTTGCTCCCACAAAACATGCTAAGTTCCAAACGCACTATATTTCTGGCTCTCCCCGTCTCGTTTCCTCCGTTCCGAGCAACTAAAACAAACGATGGCTACTCCATCGATCCGAAACTGGAAACGAACGAAGGACCGACCGGGGTGGGGGCTAACCTTGTCGTAGGCGGCGCGGGAGGCCGGATCGGAGAGCAAGGCGTAGGCGTCGTTGAGGATGATGGACATGTCGTGGCCCTCCGGGCCGGCGATGTCCGGGTGGCACCGCTTCTGGAGGGAGCGGTAGGCGAGCTTGATCTGGGCGGGGGAGGATGAGCTGTCGATGCCGAGGAGGTCGTACAGGTCGAAGTCCGTCATCATCCACGACGCCGAAGAAGACGCCGCTCTGCATGATGATGATGACGATGATGGTGCGGAGGCGGATGAGGCGGAGCGGTGCTTCCTCGCGTCGAGCTCGAACCCGAATCCGAACCCGAACCCGAGCCGGTTGGGCTTCGAGATCGCCGCCGTCGCGATGGAAGCCGCTGGAGAGATTAGGCACGGGCTCGACAAAGCGCGCATCGTTTCAGAGCGAGCGAGAGAGCACGAGAGAAGAGCGAGAGAAGTGGGGGCAAATAAGGTGAGATTTTTTAGATATTTTTGGTGCTATTTTGGCGCCTCCGACGAGATATTTGTTTGACTCTTCTTCTTTTTTTTTTTGGCTCTTTTGGATAAATCGTTGTCGAGCTTTTTGAAGGAGTTCCGGCTCGGAAAATTAAGGGCGAAGATGAGCGTGATAGACGCCACACAATAAAGGGTTCAGTCGCGATGCACCAAAATGCTCCATCGGCTTTGCAAATTGAACTCGATTCCTTGCCACGCCGATTTTCCTGACTTTTTCCACATCATTTTTTTCCGAAAAAAATAAGAAGTGATTGACTATATTCCTTAAAAATATTAATCAATCGAAAACATTTTCCTCATGCCCAAAAAGTTTGTGGTGACAGATGAAAATATCTTTTGTCTATTCGTTATTATAAGCAGACACAAAAAATCAATTTTAAGAAATTATTTTCCAAAGCAATGATTTTTGGCAAAACCGACACGCAATGAGTGAACGATTTTGACTCACGTCGGCCCAAGGCATACTCTGATCCAGGACCACAACCCATAGATTTTTTCGCGATCGAGCATCAGGAGCTTTTTGATTGCACTTCCCTCGTTACTCACGGTCACAGCCACAGAAAGACAACGGTAGCAAGGCCTTCGGTCTATACCCGCATACTCAGACATGACCCTAAAAGTCCCTTCAACTCCAACACCTACGAATGACGAGGATGGCTTCGATGCGATGACGCAAAGCATCAGCCAATGCTCTATCATGTGCCGGAACCTGCTCGACATTTCACGTATTGGCTTCCCCTGAAATCCATGTTTAAAAGGACTCTCTGCAGGAGGTGGTTTCACGATCCAGAACTTCCAAGAGAAAAGGAAGAAAGAAAGAACTTCATATCGTTTCATACACTATCATATAACCAGAAGAGAACGATCAAGTCCATGCCACGGATCAGAAGGATGCAAAGACAATGTAGTCTTTCTCGCAGAAGGAGCATGAGTATGAATCAGGTCGCTAGCCATTGTAAAGAACTGAACTCCTACGTCTATTATTTGAGCTATATAGCATGTAGCCTTGACAATACTTCACTTGCTGTTCGCAGATCCAGACACTTCGGCAGTGCAAACAGGACAGACCTGCCAAGCAAAAAACAAAAAGGCCATAGATAAATTGAACCGTTTGCCACCGCCACATACCGTAAAAGCATGGGTATACAGCAATGCAGAAGACCTGTCTTGTCTTCCATACACAAATATTATGACCCCACTGTCTTTGGTTAAATTCACAAGCGAGTGATGCAATACACCAATTAGAAATTTATGACCACTTTATTCATGACTATGTATACGGATGTGCCACCTATCAAAAAGAAAAGTACGGGGATGGGCCAACCAAAACTAAGTGCTCCTTGTCGGATAACGAAAACAAACAATCCATGAATCGTTTTTTATAAGATCCATATCTTTCTCTTAAACACAAGTTTCAAGGAAAAACAGGTTTGAGATGAAAGAATTCATACTGCATTAATGGACATAACAACGTAACAAACTAGAGAACCTTCGAGAGATAATCATACCTTGTTTATTTGCAGCCAATTATTTATGCAGTCTGAATGGTATGAATGTTTGCAAGATAGCACAGTTAGCATCTCACCATCCTCATAATCCAACCGGCAAATGACACACCTAGAAAAACAAAAATTTTCATTGAGCTATCATGGCACCCAAAACTGAACTATATGTTTGGTGACATGGAACAATAGCAAATCTAGGCACTGACGAATCATTGGTGCCATGCTGACTGCTGCCTGTCTTATAGCTAACAGAAGACAGAGAAGCAATTGTTTCAGCTGAAAGCCCTCTATTCTCAGTTCCAACCACTTCACCTAGGGCCAGCAACTCCTGCAGAACGAGATCAATGCTGAACATGATGAAAGCAGGAGATCCACCAAAAAGAAGGACGACAAGCTGTCGTATATTCTTACCTCATATAAGAACTCATCTGGATCAACATCCTCCCATCTGTCCTGAATCCCATCCACACATCAGAAGAAAGAATTCAGTCTTCACTTAAAAAAATAAAAAAGTGGCCACGACAATCTACAAGAAAGTGCATATAACAGTCCTCAATTATTTGACCTAGGCTACTATGGGCAGATGGCTTACTAACCGCTTTAGTATTGTTGATTAACTCTTATCGGTATATAAAGAAAGCAGAATGACTATTCATGCTTACACAAATGCATGAATGTACACACGGCACCTAAAACTTTCAAGCTTGACTATATCCTGGGCACTCAAAACACTGTCAGGGGTGTAAAATCAAAGCATGCTAAGCATTTCTGCTGGGTGATATGTTCACTCCACTGTTAATTACATTTCAAACAACAGTGTTGCTAACACCATTATTAGCTCTTGCCTCCCACAGCTTGAACTCTTAGATTTTATTGTACAACATATTTTCTAATCATTATAAATTCTTTAAAAATTTCTTCTGAAGTTTAACTTACCCTGCGTACAAAAGATATTAAGTAAAGTTCTAGGTAGAATTACATTATCATGAATAACTTCCAAAAACCTATTGAAAAGACAATAAGGCCTCTAATTCTTTAATTGAATGACCAATACCCTGCACATTTGTTATATCAATGGCGCACTTCCTATTAGTGATTCCTTGCCCCATCAGAATCATAAGCATGAAGAGGTGGCATAAATTGCCCTTTTTCTGTCTAAGTAGGTCTAGATTAAAAACTTGATCGCCATTAATTCCACTTCCCACCAACACAGAGTCCACATTTATCAGGCTCTCAACTGCTACAGCTGATATAATGATTACCCACTTAAACAGAAAAGGCAACAATTAGAGCAGCTAAGCCGTCTCAACTTTCATCGATAATTTAGTAGGGCTGAGTGATAGTAATGCAGCATCTCTTGAGTTATAAGGGATTCTCAACAAGTTACCCAGAGGCATTACAACATTCTACCACATGAAGAACCAGCTAGAATATTAAGAAGAAGTCTCAACTATTTTTGCAACTCAAAAGAATAAGAAAAGCTTTGATATCGCATGTATGTTAAAATATTACCCTGCTAGCACTCCACACAACTTCCTAGTGAGGCAAGGCAACATTAGTCATCCACCAAGTTAGAGAGGGTTAGCACATCTTTTTCAATATGTTTTAACTTTAACCTTTCTCTATATCCAACATCAAACATAGCGGAATCGTGCATGGCATCCATTGCATATGTTTTCCTTCAATCGTTAAAGGATACTCTAGATGTTATTTATCTCCCGTGAACCAATCTCATCTTGTCCTCATTTCCTCAGCACATTGCGCATAAAAACTCCATAATCGTTCCCGTCAAGAAACTCTCCAAATACACAATCATCCAGGTAAAATAAACGCAGAGAATAATACAGCCACGAAGGCAAAGGCTCTCTGGCCTGATTATAGTATAGTAACGGAGAAGGAGAAGAAAACGGAGAAAATTGTGGACTACCGACCAAAATTAGTGCAAGAGCTGCTTGAGCAACTCAAACCTAGTCAACAGGATTATTAACCGCAAGATAGAGAGAACACCCATGAGACATTCTTCCCATTATTCAAATCATAGCACGTCACCAAGCTTTGAGTATGCCTGTACTCTAGAAAGGACTAGATGAGATATAAACCAATCCAGCATCTTATGGCTGAGAAAGAGACACAGAGAGAGACATCACAGATACCTGATGATTATCATGATGATCCTCTTCTTCTTCATCTTCTTCTTCTTCTTCTTCACCAAGCCCTGCAAACACAAACAGTTTTTTAAAATTCCAGCACCGTCAAAGCAGTAATATAAGGATAGACAAACGTATCATAAGAAACACTCACGATCATTTAGCCCAGCAAGGGCCAGCATTCGAGCTGCCATTTCTCTCTCCTCAGCATCCTGTAAAGCTCGGGCATAAGCCTCGTCACTCGAGAAGTTTTCTGGCTCAAGTTCAACGACTTGGTTGCTACCTCCATGAGCATCTTCAGCAGCATGCACATCGAAGGCATCTCCATCATCCATATCAGTGCCATCGTGCGAGCCCTCGACCTCATCTTCCTCGTCATCAGTTTCATCATCAAGATCCTCAAAATCATCATCCACGTAGCTCCCACCTTCCCAACTTCCATAATCACTGCCGTCATTATTCAGTCTAAGCATCATGTAGGCCCTTTCCTATTCCGGAAACATATAATGTCAGTCGTTGTAAGCAGTCAAAAACAAAGGGCGCTTTTGGATCAGAAATTTGCGGTTTGAAAATGAATCAGCTCAGCTTAAAAATCCATTGGCGAGTAAGGATTTGAATCGAGCAATTCGACTTGTATGAAACGCTACGCAGAGAAAAGGGAAGCAGCAATATCTAAAAGCAAAACAACGCGTGTAGGGACTTTCTGGTCCAAGCTAAACAGCCATTCTACTAAACCGAAGTACGAAAACTTGAACGCAAGTCAATTCAACGACAATGGACAAATCCATGTTCCAGCAAAAACAAGACGAGATCAGGTCTTCAAAGTCTAAATTTCAACGACGCGGACCCGAGAAGACCAAAACACCGCGACAATCTACTGTCCTCCAAAAACACGATCGCAACTAACTTTGAGAATTACCGAGTAGCCGAATTTTCATCCATCGGAACAACGAAACACAATCTTTAAGCCAACGGATGAAGAGAGAGAGAGAGAGAGAGAGCGACAGACAGACAGAGACGGAGACGGAGTACCTGCTCCTGCAGCGCACGGGCGAGAGCAAAGTCGGCATCGACCTGACTCAAGTCGGTGAACGGAGTCCTGCTGGCGGTCGGCTGATTCGCCTGCGGCTGCGGCGGCTCCTCCCCCGCCGCCGCCGCCGCGGCGTCCCCATCGCCCCCCTCCCGCGACGGCCCGGAGCCATCGCCGCCGCCATCGCCTGCGGCGCCGAGGCCATCGGGCGCGACGGGGGCGGCCCCGTCGACGACGGCGGCCGCGGGGCCCTCCTGCGGCTCCTCGCGGGCCGCCTCCTCGCCGTCGATCTTGGCCACTCGCTCGCCGACGTCCGCCATCAGGAAACCGATTCGAGAAACCGGGGAGACGGGGAGCGAAATCGGGACGGACGGCCGGAGATGTACGGCGCCGGTGGAGCGATCGGGGAGAATCGGAGGCGCACGGGGGAATTTGAAGAAGAAGATGTCGTTCGAGCACGACTTCGATTGTGGAGCGAGAGAAAACGAGATGATGGACCGGGTGGGGGCGCTTTTGAACTTGTGAAGAAGGCAGAGACGAGCTTTTTCGTAGGCGTGTCGATTTTTTTTCGGTGCGTATGCGTGTGGGAGGAACTCCGTATCCCCGGACCAACGTGAGTCCGCCGAATCTCGCGCGTCGGATGGCTGGACCCCGCGGCGGACCCGCTCGATCTAACGGCGGAGATGGAGCGGGCGCACGAGCGTGCCGGGTGGGCGGGCGCGAGGGAGGAGGACGGTGCGGAGGATTCGGTGAGCGGAGTGGGCCAAGCCCAGAGGACGCAGCAGGCCCCCGTCGTATGGGTCACGTCGCTTGCGTGGACGGATTTGACCCCTGCGGGCCGGCCCAACCGCGGATCGTCGGACCCGACCCGATCGCTTTCGGCCCAGAAGGAGTGGGCCCGTCCGGTTCGCACGTCACGTCCCTGTAAGGCTGGGAATCAAACGAAAGCGCTCGAAATCTTTCCTTTGATAGTAGTCAGGCTTTTTAGTCAAGAACGGCATATTAGGTCCCCCAAAGGCTCAACAAGCAAAAGATTGGAAAAAGATCGATCGCGCCACTTTATCGGTTCGGACAAATACTACTGGATCGTACCGTAGGAACGAGTTCGAAACGATTCCCATTTCGAATCCCAGCCACCCAGACCGTTCCAATTCCATCGGCAAACTCGACTCCCCGTGATCACGGTCCCCAGACGCGTCTACGAAAGGATTTTCAGACCCATTTCGATCGGGCATCTCGCCGGGGCACCTTGAAGTACAAGGCAAGTGAAAAAAACAAGCCTGGAAATAGCTACGATTGACTTTTAGAGGATTGGACATTCTGTTCTTGGTTTTTTTCTCTATTTTTCAATTAGTGATGTGATCGGAGCGAAACCTAATCCACGAGCGCACAGTGTCGTAGCGCGACAATTATATTAAACACGTCGAAATTAGGCAAAGAATTCCAGGGGGGAGACTCGGCGAGAGAAAAATCCACGCCCCCGCGACCTTCGCGTACACTCAATTCGAACGATTCGTCAACGGAAAGGTGAAAATTTCAGTAGTGGAAAACGTCGCATGAAAGGTCTCCGCTTTCACATTGCGTCGAGCGGGGACACTCCAAGATACCGCAAGAGAACAAGAGATGAATAAATATTATAACGGGAAAAAATAATAATAATAATTGAGCTCGAGTTGAATAATGGAGCAGAGCACACCCAATAAATGATTTGTTTTTGTTTTTTTATTTTTTTATTTTTTTAATATTTTGGGGTCGTGTCATTTTCTTTACAATAACTCCAAAAGCTAAGGGAGAGAGAGATGGGCTCCAGCTGTAATGACAGGTTGACAATTGTAGTTCCGGTCTGGGCGAATTTTCCCCCTCCAAAATTTGATCGCATCCCCCGCCCCCAAGAAATAACGTAATCCTGTCGGGCCATGACATGCTTCGGGTCGATCAGATTCAGGCTACAAAGCCACAATCAAGGATAAGCACAGTTCCATAATAGAATTCGAAACCAAAGAATTAAAAATCTATTTAGTTTCAAATTCTAATATATATAATTCGACGGATGGATTCTAAATTTTAGGTAGATAGAACCTTCTACGACTTAAAATAAGTTTTAATGTTTTTCTTAATTTATGTTTTATCGCGATCCTACAGTATTTCATAGTATCAAATAATGAGTATCTAATCTAGAATCACTAGTCTAAGCTTCTATTTAATGACTGATATATTTACTTTATTAATATTTCATATTATTCATTATCTAAATATAAGTTGTGGTTAATGGATTATGGCGATAAATGGTAAGGTGATGGTTCAATATAATCATTTAATTAATAATATAGATAGAATCTTGATAGATTCCGAAATCAATTTTAAAACTTATGATAGAATAAGTTCCAAATTCTAAGTATTTTTTTTTTTTTTGGTAAAGAATTCTAAGTATTTAGCCTTTCAGGTTTCAAAATACGAGGAGCATGTTCCAATTGATAGATTCAATGCGGAATAATATGGAATTTGAAATCGTTCATCCATAGCTACAATTAGCCTAACTTGATGTAGGGTCAAACTAGAGCGAACGAGGCTCTCATCGGAGGCCACGCGAGGGTCGCCCGCCTACGCCTAGGCCTCAACCAGAGTTGCCGGCGAGCCCCCCTGTCCGATCGATGATATCGAATAAGATGTCTACGAAAGGGAAGTTCGAAAGCATCGCGACAAGATCAACGGCACACCGGAACACGAAAACTCGCGACTCGAATTCTATCTGGAATGCCCTTTTTTTTGTGGTTGGAGTGACACGGCACGTGTCCGTTGTAATCTCCCCATGCACAGAAGAGGACGTGGTGTCTATGAATGGACCCGACACTGATCACCACGTGCGGGCGATGAAAAAGCGTACACGCCCCGTCTCGGTTTACGTTTGCATCATTAACCTAGTTTTTCTCAGAATATAAATTTCTCTTTTTATAAATATTTTTTTTTTCAAAAAGAAAGGCAAACCAAACAGATGCTACGCCTCGAGAAATGCGGGGTTCGAAATTATTTTTAAAAAGAAAATAAGAAACATTAAGATGACCTTCGACAACGCATTTGCCGGTTTTTCTAATGTTCACTCAATATTAAGAATCCACTTAATTCGCAGAAAATTGATGATTTTAAAAATATTTTTCTAAAAATAATCACTTTTATCACTTATAAAAATAAATGAATAACAAATATTTTTATCATCTACGAAATTATTTATGCAATTATTATGGATAATGAGAGTATTTTCTATTGACTAATTGATTTAAGCCATACAGAGAACCGTTTACTATAAAACATTTTTCAAATCATTTATTCTCTTCAAAACAAAAAAACAAAGCATAAGTAAAAATACATTTCCAATATTTCAAATTTTTCGAGAACAGTGGCATTAGTCAAGGCAAAAGTCACACTGAATGCTCATGTCATCTGCCCATAATCAAATAACATATTAAATGAACCCATCGAAATACCATAACGGGCCTTCATTTTCTATTGAATAATCTCCAAAATAGCACAAATGGTTAGGTCTCGTTGCATATAAATAATTTAGGATAATGATACAAATGATCCCTGAACTATAAATCTGTTCAATGTGATTCAAGAACTTTAGCTTAAGGTATAATGTTGTTCTCGAACTTTTAATTTGTTCAACTTGATCCATAAGCTATTGGTATATGTTCAATCTAGTCTCTAAAACTATTTGAGTCCGTGATTTTACACCTTTTATGTCGTGCCCCACAACATTAGAAATTGCATAAAAGTCCTCACTAAATCTAGAAAGCTTTTTTTCGTTTCGAACCAAAGTCTTGCGTAAAGGAAGGGACCATCCATGCCCCAAACCGCACACACCCCCCGATCCGAGGAATACATGTCGAGAGACTCTTCTCGCGGGGGTCCATCGGGGGAGGGGTCATACCAGAATCATCACCAAACCCGAAATTATTTTAAAACATTAAATTAAGATCACGATCGAGAACTCGATTATTCTAATAGCGCGCAACATGGAATGTTCCGCCACGTAGTCGCTTAAACAAATCGGACGCGATCGAGTATTATAAGTACATCGAATCCGTGGCGCAATTATGCACTCCCGTTTTGTACAATAATAATGACGATTATCGCCATTATTATAATATCCTACGGTAGTGGTTAGGTCAAGGACATAAAAACGCGATAATTATTCATTCAATTAAACGGGCGATGGACGCGTCATCAGTAGAGCGGGGATATGTGCCCCTCGTGTGCCGGATTAGTAATTACGTCTCAGTTCCCGCGCCCGTGTAATTTTGTCTTTTTACGTCGCGAGAACCGCGTTGCGGGGGGCAGCCCGATCGAGAAGATAAGTCGCACGGGTCAAGGCCGGAATGATATTTTATAAAGGCGCGGCGCGGTGCGGTGGGATTAGCTCGCGCGTCTTTTGGCGTCGAGATTAGAAAGGCGAACATGATTTTCGCGCCGCTTAAAAACCTCGGTGCGATCGCGTCGCGGTGAGATACTCTGTCCTCTCTCTCTCTCTTTGTGACCGAATAATTAATTAGTGGGTTTTGCAGGGACCCCACGCGAGCCAACTTTAAGACTTTGGAGGCCCCACGTTGCAAAAAGTATTCGGGACGAGGACTTTTATGCGGTTTTCTTTTTGGTTTGTTTTTCTTTCTTTTCTGGGGTGTCGGAAACGTCTACTAGGTAAAATCCGGCTTTGGGCCCCGGAAATTGACTCCCCGGGAAAATAATCCATCGTGTGTTGACCGTTGCCTGATAAAGTCTGGAATTTTAAAATGATTTAAAAACACGGATGATTAGCGGAGATTTTGTGGCAGCTGGTCGATTAGAATAATGGGGGGAATTTGTTTATGTGTCGGATTTCAATGATGCGATTGGATAAGGTAGGGAAAAAAATGAAATTGCAAAAACTTCCTGGCTGCCTTATAAAATCGATTCAATAATGCCCCTTTATTTTATTAAGCTACTAGTCTAGCTTTTACTGTAGTCTTTAGGGCGTTGGTGAATTTTGTCGGATTAAATTAAATTTCTACCTTGTAAATCGGCACTGAAGTTTCCAATTCCCTTTTGGCCATAAGAAGGTCGTGAATATGGAACGGCTGATTGAGATGCTCCATGAGTTTATTAAATTAGCTTGAAGAGCCAGATTAAGATTAGTCCATCCGTTTTGAAATAGCAACGCTTCCTTAAGTGGAAATGTCTTTTTTCGAACTCTGACGACAGTTGAGCTTTTCAAATTACATTGCAATAGATAGTCATGATCATCCGGTGCGTATAGGTGACGTAGCTAATTTTTACATTCGCTCGTCATCCATTTCACGGCGACCATATAATCTTTGTTTTGGTGTCCAATAAAGAATTTCGAACAACAATCAAGACTCCATTTATTGCGCGAATAATTAATATTTCAGAAAATATCTTTGTAAAAATGATTATTTTTATTGCTCATCGAAAATGATTTAATATAAAGTATTTCCATCACCCAATAAACAATTTAGACACAGATCGTCGTTGATAATAAAAATAAATTTCATTATTTAATTATATTCAGTGACACCGGTGATTATTTTTATTTATTTTCAAATTATTCATTTTTTCTCGAAACAGGGGGAATTCATAAGTGGATTTTCATAGAACCATCTTCAAGGCCACATTCGATAGATTGGGTTGTTATATAAGTTAATTATATCTAGCAAATGGGTCAAAAAATATTTAGAATAGCAAAATCTAAAATAATTAAATGGGTTTACAACTTATTTAGACTCAATCAATCCATATAACTCTCTCTTTCTGCAATTTAAATTATCCTGATTCGTTTAACAAATCTGCTCATGAGTGACCACTATCGAACTCGCTTCTATGTCATGGTCTACGTGCTCGCAATGGGGACCGCACCGCACGCTGGTCCGATAAGGTTGGATCGCCGCCCCCCCCCCGGGGCTCTGGCGGCGCGTGACGGATCGGACGCCGCGGGAGGAGGTTGCCCGCGTTCCGGAAACAACGGCCCGACTGTTGCTAAATTGGATATACAGCTGGGAGAAAAGGAGCAGGGCGAGCGCTGGAGCTGGAAGTCGGAGTGGCAGTTTCGTAAATACCGACCGGGCGGGGCGTCCATTTGGGGCTCACTGACAAAAACTCACTGACTTGACTTCTTTAATGCTGAGACCCGGTCGCCCCCACGCGATGCACGAGCGCGTGCGCGCAACGCCCCGTTTTTCGTGCTCCGACTTCTCTATTTCTCTATTTTTCTCTTTTTTTTAATGTCTTTTTATGGTAACATTGGTCGGGAGATCAAACCGGTCTTCTGTCGTACTATTTTCCTTTTCTAATTCGGTCTCGCCTCGTTTACGTTACGTCGGTAGAAAAATTGCTAAGCAGCACGTAGAATCTCAGGTGTCCACCACCAAACAAATCGAGCAAAATACGTTAGGTAGGACAGCCGGTGCCATCGCTTTAATGGAGCAAAAAAGATAATTACCGATATCCATATATCGTACGAACATATGAATTATTATCCCGAATAGGTATCATTCAATATCTTCATATTTAGGTTACATTTATTTCACAACGAATCACTTATATCTTTAAAATAATTAGTTAAAGAAAAATATTTTATTATCGATAAATAATTTATATTCGAATACTTTTGTGAATAATGAAAATATTTTTAAAACGAATCACTTTTTACTAAATAAAGGAAACCTTAATTATTCTCTTGCTCGTATAAGCATGCAACCGTCCAGAGTTCTTCAAAAGGAGCATCTATTTTTTGGGCGGGAGCCGAGACAAGCCCTTATTAACACGTGGCGGGTTTTGGTGCCCTGGTCGTTTTAATTTCCAGTTACATCGCCGGACCACCATATAAAAACCCACAAAATTAAAGGACAATGGATCGGTCGGCGCACCTGCGGGTTTTTGAAAAAAGAAATCTTCCGCGGGCGTGGCCCGAAACGACGCCGTTTCGAGCGATTCCCCCCAGCTGAAAACGGTGGGAAATGAGATAATCTTTCTGACTACTACATTTGCAATAATAGCTGTGTAGTGTGTACTACGCATGGGGACAACGATTCGCGGGCGTTAGCCATTTATTACTTTCCAAATTTGTTGCGATGGATGACGTGGCTCGCGGACGCCCTTCCTTTTGTGGGCCGGTTCCGATTTTCACCGCGTCACCTCCGTACGGATAATCACTTAGTTAAAATCGTGAAAAATTAAAAATTAATGTATTTTTTTTCCAAAACTCTAAATTGATTTATTCGTGATATATTTATCTTCCTCTAGTTTCCATTAAATTAAACTTGGAAATGTTTGTATCGGATTGAGAATCTTGATAACTAGAAAAATTAGTTTGTGATAAATTTATCACAAACGCACTAATTATTTATTTTTCATAATATTAACCATTATTTTTATTATTTCCCTCAATTTTGTTGAACTCTTTAATAGCTAGATCTCTTTTTATCTCTTATCCATCAATTATCATCATTACACTCAATTGATCAACTAAAAAATGTGAGCATAGATAGCCGCTCGTGAGTGGCAGCACTTGGGTGTTATTATTGAAATTCCACACGAGTGACGGAATGTTCATTTTGAACAGTAACCTCTACTTATCTAAGTAAGTTCCGTAATTGTTGCTACAACATGGTGCTCGTGTGTTAGGGCTGAAATAATCCTATGCCATGGCACGATCAAACGTCATAGAAGAATCGAGGCTTCTTAAAATCAACAAGTGACTGGGGAGTTACTGAATCGGTGGTCAATGAGCCGCAGACTAGGGATGTGCAACCACACTGGGTATATCCAGGAACCGGACCAACCCACCCATAAAATAGGGTCAGGAATCGGTTCTTGTAAAAACCGATTCCCAAAATTCGAAATTGGTTCCCAGATCGGTTTTGGAACCAATTTTGTAAATATAGGTCAAAAACTCTATTTTTTTCCATTATTTTTATTCTTACTCCCGCGATCACACGGTGTTTTTCCTCCTAGCTCTCTCAAACATGCACGGCACTCCTCCTTCGTCATTCCTCCTCCTCACTTGCTTCCCTCTCTCATCGACTCCCTCTTGCACCATCCGACGGACAGACAATATTCGTCGCCGTCAAATTCTCGTGTACCACGTGGATTGGCTCACCTAATTTCTATTTTGTAGGAGGAATTATGCTTGCATAAATTAGTAACTTTATGTAGGTAGTAGTTGTGGGAATAAAACTAATATTAGACTCATGTTTGTTGCTAATTTTTATTATTATAATTAGCCCTATGGATCACTAATTTTTCATTTGGTCAAAAAGTTCATGTATTTATTTATTATAAGTGCTTAATGTTTCGATACAAATTATGAGGGTTACGTTATTTTCTCGTGTATTAATATAAAATTTGAAATCGTAGAAGATATTGGGAGATTGCAAAATAGGTTACAGTGGAAATAGGGTTGACTATGGAACCGAATCGGAAAAACAATATGGGTTGGATACAAGGTTTAGTATAAACAGGGTCGGGTATATAGTCCAAAAAATGAGAATCAGTTATAATAAGGTCGGGTACATGGTCAAGGTCTAAACCCGACCCACCCTAGACCCGATCACCCCTACCGATATCTATATAGTGCAACCGTGGTACTTTTACTCGGCGCATAAAATTACCGTGCGAACGTGAGATATGCGATTGATCGATTGAGTTGCCCAATCAATCCTTGACAAGTTGACTAGATATGTAGAGATTTAAAAGCTGAAAGATGCACGTAATCAATTGATTACACGCCTTTCTCTTTAATTGTAATCATGCATAGAGATATTAAGTTGAATAAGACAAAACAATCACTTACTCAAAGTTGACAACATTAAATCTAACACATTATTTTGATCCAAACTTGAATTAACTAGAAAGTCGCATCTCATAAGAAAAATCGCAAGAATAATAAGTCAGCGCGTCATACATATAACTAGAGTAACTCATGACCATTAATCTATTTCTCCATATTTGTTCTTGGGTTTCAATCCCTCATTTTTCGAGAGTATCGATTAAGAAAAGGCGATGAGTCAGCACATCTTGAACAAAGATCTTGTGTGAAAGAATGAGTGTCGTCACAATGCCACAAACACAATCGGCCTAACAATTGTTTTATATTCCTCCTATATATCAATCCGTTTTTCGGTTGGTTTATTTGTTGAATGCGTCGACACTCTCGTACACACACACATACATATATAAATACCGCATCAACGGAGGAGGAAGGAGAATATCGAACCGAGAGCGGTCTTAAAATTTTGAAATTTCCCTCGTTCGGAAAGTGGGAACATCGAAGCGCGGCGTGACGTTGTAAGTAAGTACACGACCGGCGAACGACGTCGCATCCGAATCGTGCGACCGAGTTCACGGGCGGCGGAACGGGAACCGGCGGCGAGGTTCGGCTGAGCTGGGACGGGCATTAAAATTTAACACCCGAACCTTCGGTCGGGTTTCGCTTTCATCTCATCGCCGGAGAAGGGAGAGAGAGCGAGGGGGGTGGGGCCCACGATCTGACAACTCATCCAGACGCTTATTAAATTCCCTTCCTCACGACCCAAAAAAAAAAAGAAGAAAAAGAAAAGAAATTCCCTTCCCCCATCTCTCCCTCCCTATCATCTGCGATTGGCGAGCGCGGCACGTGCGAGGCGCGTGGGGGCGGGGGGTGGCGCGTGGAGGGGTGCGGGGGGTGGAGATTTTTACCCGCCCGAGGGGCGTGAGCTGTGGGGGATGTTCCCGATGGGCCCCACTCCCCATGTGCCCTCCTTCCTGTCTCCACCAGCTCCTGCCTCTCAATCATTAGCTTCTCTCTCTCTCTCTCTTCCTCTCCAAACCCTAAAAACCTCCTCACTCTCTCTCCTCTTTCTCTCTCTAAAGCTCGCGGACGACGACGAGCCACGCCCGACGCAGACACCACTCAACCACCTTCCTCCATCTCAGCTCAGCTCAAGCTCAAGCTCAAGCTCAGCTCAGCTCCGGCCAGCTCGAAGCTCGCGACAGCGAAGTGCCCGTCCTGTAGCTGCGGATCGTCGCCGGAGAGAGAGAGAGCGGGAGGGAAAGCAGCGGACCTTTTACGACGGAGGCGGAGGTTGGGGGGAGGGGCGGCCGAGGAGGGTTTGGTCTCGAGAGCGCCATGTCGAATTCCGACGTGGGGAGCAACGCCGCCGCCGCCAACGGGGCGATCATCGATCCCCAGCGGCAGCCGCACCAGCAGGGGGCCAACGGCGCCCTCGCCGTCAAGAAGCCCCCCTCCAAGGACCGGCACAGCAAGGTCGACGGACGCGGCCGCCGGATACGGATGCCGATCATATGCGCTGCCCGCGTCTTCCAGCTCACCCGCGAGCTCGGGCACAAGTCCGACGGCCAGACCATCGAGTGGCTCCTCCGCCAGGCCGAGCCCTCCATCATCGCCGCCACCGGGACCGGGACCACCCCCGCCAGCTTCTCCACCGTCTCCGCCTCCGTCCGCGGCGGCGGTGGCGGCGGCGGGTCCAGCTCCGGCGGCCTCTCCTGCTCGATCTCCATGTCCCCCAACGCCTCGTCGATGGAGCACAAGCCCCTCCTCGGGCCGCCGTTCATCCTCGGGAAGCGCGTGAGGGCGGAGGACGACGGCGGGAACGGCAAGGACGAGGTCTCCGTCGTGGGCCCCACCGTGGAGGGGATGGTGGGCGCCGGCGGGGCCCCGGGCGGCTTCTGGGCGCTGCCGGCGCGGCCCGACTTCTGGAGCTTCGCGGCGGCGGCGGCGGCCGCAGCGGCGCCGCCGGAGATGGTGGTGCAACAGGGCGGGGCGGTGTCGGTGTCGCAGCAGGCGCCGTCCTTCTTCTTGCATCAGCAGCAGCAGGGGATCGGGGAAGCGTCGGCAGCCCGGGTCGGGAATTACATCCCGGGCCACCTGAACTTGCTCGCCTCCTTATCGGGCGGGTCCGGGAACTCCGGCCGGAGGGACGACGACACGCGCTGATCCCGTGGGGGGTTGGGGGGGGGTGTCGGGGGCTGCTCCGGTGGAGGCACCCAGCAGTTTACTGCGTTGCGTTGGTATATAATATAAATATGTGCAAGTCCTGTCGTTTCTCAGTCAGTCAGTGTGTGTGTGCGTGTTGTGTGAAGATGGACAAGAAGGAATTTTTAGGTGAAGTTTTTAGGGGCTTAGGCTATTTAGTTCTTTGGGTGGAGGAAGAAGTAGGAGTTCCGCTCAATGCATGATTCAATTTAGGGCGTTTCCTTTTTAACTCTTTCTGGTTGTAGCGTTTCTTTAGGGTCATTCTTAGGTTTCTTCTTCCTTGGTGGGAAGTCTTTCTTCGACAAGACACGGGGGCTTGCGGCAATTCGGGCTCTTGTTTGGAATTACGAGGGTCTGCTGTTCGAAGGGAAAAAAAAAGAAATGGGGGGTTTTTGCGCAAAATCCTAGAAGTGTCTTGTGATGATGTTGCCCATAAAGGACATCAGGTTGGTTAATTCAACGTACTTTGCGCAAGGATTAAGGCGGATTCTTGCGCATGTTGACACTGTTCTGTCACATGTCTTGAAGACTAATGGCATTTGCATGCCCAGGGGGGGTATGTTCACCTTTTTCTAGTCTAAACTCCTCGATTCGCTGCTCGTGTGGTGGCCCCATTTGCTGCATAATTCAGTGAGAAAAGCTTCGATTTGTTTCATCTTCGCTCAAATTGCCGTGCCAAGGAAGCCGAGTTCTTGAAGTTCTCTGCGCCACATTGTCCGGGCCTCCTCTGCCTCTCGAAATCGTGAAGATGCATGTGGGTGCTTCAGCTTCAAATCAGGTGCCTTCAAGTCTTCGAGGAGAATTCAGGAGGTTCCTGCCGGTTCAGCTCTGCTGGTTGTACTCTCTCGTCCAATGCCCCTCGGAGGCGATAGTACGAAACGAAGAGATGGGAAAGAGGAGACTATCATCCCTCCGTAAGGCCTCTGCTTTTTCTCGCTTTTGATAATTTTGTCTGTAATTCTTATGCATTCCTGTATTAGATTCATCAGCGTGGAAAATAATGTGCTTTTTCATGTATGTAACTGGATTGTTTCTTCTGGGTGCTGCTTGTGTGAATAAAAAAGAAAAATGAAAAAGACCCAAATAATCTTTTCTCGGTTCATCCTCTGTTCTATTGCTCTTCGGCTCTCGACTCTTGCCTGACTGCTGCTCCATGCGCATGAATCGCGCTCCCCCCGCGTGTCAATCTTCTTCGCCGCCGGGGCCTTCGCGGACCGAGCCGCGGATTCTATCCGAATTTCGGCATCTGGGTCTACTTCATTTTTAGCCACTCGATGACCCAATTGGGTGTTTTCGGGCTGTACAGATGCTCTGTGTCTGCAATGTGAATACTTGTCCTTCCCTCGTCAAAAAGGAAAAGCAGGAGACAAAACTAACAAGAGGGGGTAGCTATTGGTACGTTGTAAAATCTGATCTTGAAGTAGAGGCCTAGCTCTCAAAATCCCAACGACTTTATCTCGATACCATGCACACATTGAAAGATCCAACTGTACTGCGCTCGCCATGTGCAGTCTGTTGCCAAGCCCAGTTAATGGACCCCTGCAGACTCTCTCTCTCTCTCTCTCTCTCTCTGAGTCTTGCTGAGGGCTTTACAGATTGCAGAAAGAGAGGGTACGACCAGTCGCGGTTGCAGGCGACCTCTCGCTTTCCACATCAGGCAAGTTGCAGATGAAGGTTTTGGTGATCCGATGAGCCAGCGTCTGCCTTCCCCTTCCCAATCAATTTGCCCGCGATTATCGCTTTTCCTCATATTCAGCACTGTGCTGTTAAGTGGGGTCCTTCCATTTTAGGATTCGAATAAGCTCTTGTTAAAAGGGGCTGTTCTAGAATTTCTCCGGGAATTCGATCGTTGGATCCCAGGATACTCGATCTGCGAGAGGAGGTACGTGATTTCTTGGAATGATCGTCCGATCTTGCTCTGGTACCTAATTCCGCGTACACGTAAAGGCAGATCCAGCGTTTCACTTGCCCAGTAAAAGAAATTTAAAAAAAGATAAAGGTGGTCGATTAAGAATGTGCTTAGTTCAGCATTTACAATCCATTCGGTGCTGTAAAGTCCTTGGGGGCAAAAATGAAAATGACATTTGGGCAAACTTTATAGAGAGCTTTGGCAAATGCAATCGTATTTCTAAAGGCGCTCTGAGTCAAGGTTGACCCAAAAGTGCTCTACAATGCTGTATTTCCATAATGTGAATACAAATTTTGCCTTCGCCCGAATTTCATAATTCTAGAATTGTCCCCACTTCACATGGCCTCGCAGCGAGGCCAAATCTGGCATTGCCCAGCCACGTCTAGGTCGTGCGACCTGAGCGATGTTTGAGGTTTCTTGACTTTTCACAAGGCTAGTTAATGGAGGCCGAGTTTTGCTGGCAAATATTTGTAGACTGTTTTTTTTTAGTAGGCAAAAGTGCCTTCCGATGTGTATTTTTTACAAAATGGCATTTAAGTCAAAGTTGTCTCCTCATGTGTTTTTATAATACACTTTACTACATATTACTTGCATTTCGAAAAACTGCTTTACCTTAAAAGCCTCTGCTTTTTGTCTAAAGACGTGCCCTGAAAACTGAATCCAGAGCACTCTAAATGGGAAGTCTAAAATTAGTTAAATGATTAATTTACTAGGACTTAGGAGGGTAGTGAAGATCCTCACACTGTTTCCACGCACTAACATTATTATAACACTCCTTAATTAACTTATTGAGTTGATTAAAAATAATCTCATTAGAGTTGATTAATCAAGATCACGGATGATAATGGTAAAAGTTGATATTTATTGAATATGCAAAAGCCACGCGTGAAAATACACGACCTTCTGCGTTGATAAAAAAATTGATGTTTTAATCGCTATCTCATGTTGTTTTCCATTTGCTCTTTATACACACGCTTCATTCCCTGTCTTCCGTCGATTAATGTGCTCAAGATGATTTCTACAGAGGATATTTTTTCTAATGTGTCTGAACCTTACTAGCGACTTTTGTTATTGACATATTTAGAGAAAAATAACAATTATAAGGAATTCATAACTTTAACTAAAGAATTTTTTTAGAAAAACTAAATAATTTTATACCACGAGGAGTTATTCTAGATTGAACTTTGAGAGATATTGTAAATAAACGTACTTTGTTAATATTCTTTTAAATCAGAATCTCAATCATTAGGTCTATTAAAAAACTTGCACTTTAGATGATTCTCATAAAAACCCAAAGAACTAGTGAACTACGCTAATTTGAACACAAAAGAAAAAGAAACGATTCAGGAAAAATTGACAAAAATAATTAAATCGATCGATCCATTATGGCTATTTTGAATCATTTAAATTTCACGGCGTGTTTTCAATTAGTTGTCGCATCTGAAAGTCCACCACATTTTCAAGAGGAAATTATCAAAACATCATGGAGGATAAGAAAATTGAACTTTCAAAAATTGCCTTGGATCTTTCCGAGGAAAATTAGAAATTTTCTTCATGACATTGAAAGGAAAAAAGAGGTTCGGGTCTGTTCTCCATCTCCGGACATTGATGCCCACGTACATGCCACGCGTACGGTGGTCGACCGTTCACGTCATTCGTCAACGAATCTTCACAAGCAATTCTTCCGATTTTTCAATGATTTGTACCTAAGACTGGAATTTGTAGACCATATAACTTTACACCACCCAATAAAGAGAAAATGCGGTTTTATTATGAAAATTCCCCTAATGTAATTTGAATCGAACTCATGATTTCTATACTATATTTGGGAGAGTGGGAAGTAGAGAGAGAAAGGTATGTCGAGATTGAAGGTCCGTTGATTTTTTTTTTTAATTATATTTATTTTTTGGTCTTTAAAAAAAATTATATATATATGTATTTGATTTTTTTAGCATTATTGTCAAAATTTATATTTAAAAAAGTTGCATACATTATTTTTTTCAATTTTAAACAAATGAAATTAAAAAAACTAATATTAATCACCAAAAGGGCTTTTTAAATATGTTTTATACCAAACGGCATTTTTTCTTAAAGTTGTTTCTCAAAGCATAGTTTACCAAACAGTTTTTGCATTTGCCTAAAGTTCTTTAGGCTAAATTATTTTGATCTTCAAAATGCTGAACCAAACGCATCCTGAAGGTCCGTTGAAAATTTGGCTTTGGATCAAGATGGCGAAGTGAATAAGACAATGGAGATTTTGATTGAAAATAAGTGTTTGAAGTAAATCTTCATTTAAAAGAGAAGGTTCGACTGAAATGATGTATAGAAAAGGAAAATAAGTCGCTGAGAATGGTGCCGTTGTGGTTGACACTAAAAGCTATTTTGCAGTACTCAAAGAATCTCAAAAGGTTTCTTTTAGTGGCACGTGTCAAGACAAGATTTGCTCATTCTCCAACCATTTCGATGCACTGAAGCATGATGAATATTCGCGAAGAAAAATAAGAAAAATGTGTGAGATCACCATATGGTTCTTCTAATTTCCTTTTTATTTTTTTGAGTATGAGTTGTAAATTAGCCATTGGTTGTTTTAGATCTTACACGATGGTATAAATAGTGAGCGAGAAAATAGAGATGATGGGCTTTCAGATGAATTTTTACAGAGTAAGAAGAAATGGCTATGGTGATGAGGTTTTTTATTGATCTGGCTCTTGTGTAGTTTCATTTTCTTCATTAATTTCTTTATTCACAAGGTGCACCCCAATTTTACATTTTTCTTTCTTTCCATACTTAAGAAATTTTTTGACATCAAAATTTTCGATTCTCCCATTTGTCCTAGTTTCCCGGCGTCGAGGGGGATAAGATACATCTGGCCACCTGATGTCAAGGTACGTAGTCCGCCAAAATGATGGTCATCAACAAGAAGAAAGACAAGTGATACGGGCGATCAGACCAGGACCACTCAATCCAAATCCGATTTCAATGCTACTTTTTTTCTTTTTTCTTTTTTTCAGAAGATGGTTGATATTCACTACTAGCCCGTAAAATGGGCACCATAAGCTGGTACATCTAGACATAATATCGAAAGCAAAGGCATAAGAGGATAATTAACCCAATTACTAGGAAGGGTGTTTGATCGATGTGCACGTGCGATCTGCTGCCTTATTGGTCTTCCTGGGCTCATATTGAATAGAGATATCACCGATTTGGGCTGCAAGAAGCTTGCAATCTTAAAACGTTGAAAATCGGACGATTGTACACGTCAAGAACTCATCGCTACATAAGCAAGACCGATTCCCGATAAGTCAAGGCATGATTATTTCTTTCTCAGCAGAACAAAGATTCATCCCATCAAGAACATTCGACCAAGACTTTGTGAATCTCACGACAAAGTAGAAACTAGCACAATCATTTCTGTCGAAGTAAATACCCTCTTTCAAGTGTTGAGATAAGACCCCGCCGGAGTCAAGACCAGATCAATGACGAAGTGAAGCAGAAGATGTTATAGGCAGTTGAAGCAAAAAAAAATATTGTGACCGGGCTCGGTCGAATTCAATATAAGCACTCCTGCGTTGCTGCAAACCATGGAATGGCCTTTCTAATCAGTGCGAAGAATCACTTTGCGCACGTCTCGTGAACGTGAGCAATGGCCCATGTGACCTTCATTACTGGGCGAACTTGTCACTAGCTGAAGCAGTCGACAGAAATGAAAGCAAGAAAAATCACGGGTCATGCTCATTTCTGGCGTCTGTTCATTCATCCTGAAAAATAAACATCAACAACTTGGTGGACAAAAGTTTAACATTACGAGCAGTCTCGGAAAACTGCATCTCTCAATGCTTACAGGTTTCCCTCAAAGACCTGTCATATGCAACTCCACAGAGGACCAAGAATGACCAAGAAAAAGTAAAGAGCACCTTTTCTTTGTTTCCGAAGGCATTAGCCACAGGTGACTTCTGATATAATGTGTTGAGGGGTCGACTTAGATTCGATTGAGGTTTGGCAGCATTAGCTTGCAAAAAGCTCAGCCGCTTATGGCTCATCAGTGTGGCTGCAACTCCCATGAGAGACAGATGATTGCCTAAACCACAACTTTCTAAGCAAAACCCAAGTTACTCCAGACTAGCTACATCATGATACAGCAATGAAGTACCCTTTACCAAACGGAGCAGCTCAAACGATCAGCCACAGCAATTCTCCTGATCAACTTGTTAATTTGTCCAAAGCTACCAAGCAACACTTAAATGATACCGGGAGGGGCCAAAAACACAACAGGAATCACAGTCAATAACTTATCACTCGCTTGAGCCGTGCAGCCTGCACTTTCCCCGCACAACAGCAGCGCATAAGAAGGAATGTTGCTATTGAGACTATACTATCAAATAAGCTAGCTAGTTCAGCAAGAATTCTACCAACCAATAGGTTGGCAAAGAGATTTTCATTCTTTCTTCCCCCACCCCCCTGGGGAAATGAGGAATCATAAATAGTGATTTACACGATAACAGCGTTTTATTTTCGGGGTTTCTCAAGGAATAAAATTTACAAGAATTCCACCACTGGCCACCGTATGAATGTGCGCGGCTCAGAGTAAGGGCGACATGGTTTGGGGATATGCCCGGATTGTGGTGCCGGAGGTGGTGAATTGAGCCCCTCGATTGGTGCCAGCTATGAACATAGGCCACCAAGGAAAAAAGAGGCATCATTATTCATGAATTGTACTTACAGCAGCAGCAAGTAGCTTGAGGCGGCAACAAGACACCAGTTGCTCCATTCGATCGAAATGGAGGGAAATTCACAAACAGGAGAACACCTTCAGCAGCAAGTCAAGAACACACTCTTATCAGCAAACGATGTTCTCCCATCTCCTGAATCCGCGGCATCCTCGCTTACGAATCGATCATATCATGAAGCAGCAGAGAAACAGTCGATACAATTCAAGCGGAAACTCCAAGATTTTGGAGCCCGCGCCAACCAATTGTCGCCCCGCCGCCTCATCGGCTTCGCGACAAATTCACGCCGCCCGACCGGGGTGGTCGGCTCGGACTACCGAATTACCGAAGAGGGTCCACGTAGGAAGAGTCATCGTCCTCTTCGCGCCTCTCCTCGCAACAAAGGAGGCACCGCAGGATATCGAGAAGAAAAGATATCATGTCCCTACGTAATCTTCCCCTCCCGCGCCGGGCAATAGATCAAACACTTGCGGATCAATCGAATTCAACACCCAAAAAGTTGCCGAAACCGAATCCGCGCCTCCTCGGAGGACTCGAGTATGGAACATAAAGAGCGCAAATTTCAGCACACGGAGGAACGCATGCGCGTCGCCGATCGGACGAACGCGAGATGCGGGGACTTACTTGACGTTCTTGTTTCGTGGGGAGGAGAAGATGCGGGGAGGGATGTGCCGAATGCTTGCCGCTAAGTCAGCCGGGGGCGAAACGAGACGGCGTTCCGAAGCGAAATATATGCTTGGAGCATATGCTTCCGCGACGTGTCCGGGACTGGCTGTCGGAGTTGTGGTTGGCCACTTCTCCTAGGCTTCTCCCTTTTCTTTTTTTTTTTGGCTACATATATTTGTTTTTTTTTTTTGAACATTTGGACGTCGAAGAAAACAATGATATAGAATTAAAAGAAAATTATAAATAAGAGCCTAAAGTGTGTTTTTTTATCAAATAATGATCTCAAATAAATTTTATTTTAAATAAAGGCCCGAAGTGCAATCATTTTTTCAAATAAGGATTATAAGTGACCATATCAATTCAAAGAATAGTGTAATTCACTAGCTGATAAGAACATTTTCATCCTTTTTTTTTTTCCTATATTAGATGAAAATTAAAAATAAAATGAAGGGGAAGGGAAAATGGCGAGGGCTCGAGCCTCGCCACCATCACGCCACTGTTGCCCCATTGTTGCTAGGCCAGCCAAGGGTCAGTGAGAGCCCGCAGGCTATCACTTGGCCACTAGTCAAGGCTCGGCGATCTTTATTGACCCTTGGCTAGCTATCCCCTATCATTGCTAATCTCGATGATGGTGGGGGCAACGGCAATGAGAGCCTGTTAAGCTCTTGCTGTTTTCCCTTCCTCTTCCATTTTTTCCTTCCAATATAGAAAAATAAAAAAATAAATGATGAAAGAGCCCTAGTGAACCAATGATTGAGGCATTTTTTTCAAAATTGACATTGTTACTTTAAATATTTATTTGAGAAAATGAGGGCGCCGTAAGTTTTTATTTAAAACAAAATTCATTTCGAGTTATTATTTGGAATTTTTCCATAGAATTATTATAAAACGAGATATTTTCTCCGTGAACATTTTAAATTTCAGAGACAATTTTGACAGGTACAAACGGTTTTTGAATATTAAACTTTATACATCCCTCAAACTCTGGTACAATTTGATAAAAAAAAAAAATGAAACTCCCGGCACACATGATTCGTTTGGTATTCATCTAATTATATACCGGAATCGCGAGCCCAGTCGATGATCCGTGTCCCAAATTCGTTTACCAAAAGAGAGATATATTCCTTAAATGCCCTTTTGACGTTCATTAGTTAAATACGACTCTCTTGCCGCGTCTTGAAACCCAGAAGTTCGCTGTCCCCTTATCCACTGCACCGGAGTAACTATCTCCAACATTTCAAGGTTGAATTTTGTTTCCTGCCCTGTTTTGCGCTTTCTCCACAATCAATTTTTGCGTGTTTTAGTACAACAGCAGAATCATTTGCACTCGTTTGCGTGTCTCGAAAACGTGATTTTGGGTGTCTTTCTTTTCGCTTAGATTCAGCAAAGTGGGTGGGCTTTTCTTTTCTTGTTGCAGATGGTGGCTGTTTGATTGGGTGGTAAAGATGGGGTCTTTTTCTCTTCAGGCTCCTTGCTTGGCAAAGCCTACGCTCCGACGGAGTGATGACTGCTTTCAGAACCTGAACAGTCTCAAGCTTCCTGCAGTGGTACTAGTTCTTACTTTGTTTTTTTTTTTTTCCTTTTTGGTGTTGGTCCTAGGGTTTTGTTCTTTTCTTCCATCATAGTGGAATCGATTATCTAGAACATTGTCAAGACTGGTTGGTTGGTTGGTTTAGCGCTGTCGTGCGCCCTGAATTCTAGAGAGAAATTAGAAAGGTCCGTTTACTTCTTGTGATGCACGAATAGTGTAGACATCATCATTCAAATGATTCAGTTCAGGAGAAGATGTTTATTTATCCATTCTTCACCAATTCCGTTGTCAGTCGTGTTACTGTTCTACATTAATTTCTACGGCGTTCTTCATATGCTTTCTCATTTAATGGCTTACGTCTCAGTGAAATTGTTGTTTTAAAGCAGCAGAGAAGACCCAATTTTCACTCACGCAAAGCTTCAAAAGTTCTTGCTTTCTATGGGTTGAAGAGTCCTCCGTATAAACTTGTAAGTTGTCGGTCGATAGTTTTCTTTACATGTTTTCGATCTGACAATTTTATCCGAAACGAGTAAGACATACAAGGATAATTATACGTGTAATTATTATTGCCATGGCCAACATGATTATTTCAGCCAAGCTAGGTTTTTTCAGTCACTGGTGCTTATCACTCGAACTAGAGATAAGCGTCGTAGCATAAAGTTGAGATCTGCCAATTGAGTTTTGAAGTTACTTCAACTGTGTGAAGTTTCCTCCCGTGAACATCCATGACAAATGAAGTTCTAAAGTGGCCAATGCTGAGTGTTTGGCTTAAGCCATGGAGTGGCTTTATGCCATGATCCGAGCTTGTTCAAGACTCCTACATGTTGCTGGCATCTGCTCTAATTCACAAGAATGTGAGACAGGTGCTGCGAAAAATCATTACAGGAATTAAGTTCGGTACTTTGCTGGCAAACCATAAAAAGTTGAGGCTTTCTGATAGATGGTGTCAAAGTAGGCTTTCTTATCAATAATGGAAAAGAAGAAACTATCTTGTCGTCTATCTATAATTATGGGTAGTTCTTTAACTGAGGTCTATTGCTGGAAAAACCTACTCCAGTAATTTGGAGATTTCTCCACTCTTGAAATTGTCGGTGCCAGTTATTTCAATGTTAGAACATTTTCATTCTGACATTTGAAGTTTCAGTATTTTTACTAGTAACTGTATCCGAATATGTAGGATGCCCTTGAACCATACATGAGCAAGAGGCTTCTGGAAACACACTGGGGAGAACATCAGCGTGGTTACGTGGAAGGTTTGAACAAAGAACTTGAGAAGAATGATATATTATATGGCTACACTCTTGACGAACTTGTCAAAGTAACTTACAACAATGGGAACCCACTACCGGAGTTCAATAATGCTGCACAGGCATGCCATCTTTTCTTCAGCAAGTTCACTTACTGGTTGTGCTGTATCTTCTTAGGGAGCTTGCTTTTTCGGTTCTCCACTGGGACAACTTTGGCTGTGTAATTATCTTCACAGCTTATGCAGCTGATGAAAGCTGTTTTCTGAGGAAATCTGAACATAAACCTTTCTTCCAGAGCAGCCACAAGCACATTCAGTTTATGATGCTTCGTTGATTGGCCCTTTTGCTTTACTCACACATCCTTTAGTTTATTTTCCAATTTCTGTCTATGAGGGATCTAATTAAAGGAAGCTGGTATGCAAAATTATTGTGCTTATCATACAAAAAGGGAGCTTTGAATTTCAGTGGACCATGTTAAAGTACTATTGGATATTTAGCTGTTTAACAGCTTGCATAGTTGGCCTTTTTGATATGGCGTAGTTTTTGTTCAGTAGCATTCCATGGGTCTTTTAAATTTCAAGGAAGGAGTTCACCCAAAATGTGAGCAAGCGTGAGGATCTAACGTGTTCTTATGCATAGCTTGTCCCCTGACCCTGAGTAAATGGTTCGTGGGCTAAGAGATATCATGTGCATATCTTAGCAATTCACAGGATAAGGCATATCTTAGCAGTTTATGTATTCATCTTATATCTGACATTCAGGTGATGCACATGCATGCATGTGCTTGTGAGGAACTTTCTGGACTATAGGAGAGAACTTTTCATCATCGCAATTCATCTTGAGCAATAAATAAGAATTACATGGTTGGAAAAGAGTAAAGTAGTTTTTTGACTTCTGATTAGCATTTCTAGCGAGTAATCATTTGCTATAATCATTCAATGGAGAGCCTCTTTAGCCCATGCAATTGCAGCTGGAAGCGTGTCAGTATTAGTATATGTGTGTGCAAGAGACCATTTACATGTATCAGAAAAGCTATTTATAATCTTGGTGAGATCCCTCAATCTTCTGGACTAGTTCCAAATTATGATGCACTCACACAAGATTGCAGCTTGGCAACTTTGTAACCATCATGTAGGACAAGCCTTGTACCTTGCCTCTTTTGCTTTAAGGGCCAGTCTTTGTACCCAAAAGGGTTCAAACTGCTAGAGCCTTGGGCAGAGTGATGGAAATGTTACTTATGACCGCCTTGCTTGATGCAAGCATTGATTGTATGGATATCGATGTGAATACAGGAAGATATAACCAAAAGAATTGGAATATTAGGCAGGATTGAGCATGTCTAGCCAGACCTAACCAATTGCCGACTGTCAACATCTAACACTAGCCCAGCACTTTTAGCAAGTAGTTGGATATGATTCAAGTTATGTTTACACAAAGTTTAGCATGTTACAGTTATACAGAGAATAATATTCTAGTTTTGCTCGTCTTGTGAGCAATTTGAGCGTTTTGCCATACCTTAGGATGTCCTTGTATGTTCATGCATGGTGTTTTGAATCGTTTTGCCGACTCCAAACTAAACAGAAATTTTCAGGTTTGGAATCACGACTTCTTTTGGGAATCAATGCAACCTGGAGGTGGAGGCATGCCAGAACTGGGTCTTCTTCAGCAGATTGAAAAGGACTTTGGCTCATTTACCAATTTCAAGGAGAAGTTCATCGAAGCTGCTCTGTCACTGTTTGGATCAGGCTGGGTTTGGCTTGTCTGTAAGTTTTAATTTCTGAAATTAAGCCTGCTTCTTTTCCCATTTGATGCTCGTTTAATTGTTGCTTTAACATCCATCTGGTAGTATACCAACTGCAGTGCCAATGATAATCAAGAAGTCAACCATTCTCTTAATCCAAAATCCAATTTTGATTACAGAATAGCAACTCCATAATGCCAATGAGCACATAGAGTACTGAGTAGAGCAAAATGCATTCTGAAAAGATGATTGTTGATTTACCTTTTTTGGATGGTTCTGTTCTTAAGAGTTTGAAACTGTCACCAAAGCATGAAAGTTGACGAATTGTAACTTTCTGGTGATATATTTATTCATTTTCTTTTCTGTTCAGTGAAGAGACGGGAAAAGCGACTTGAAGTAGTGAAGACATCAAATGCTGTCAGCCCGATCGTGTGGGATGACATTGTAAGTCAGCATTTCCCATTTGTTTTTCTGAGACATTCTTCTTTTTAGATGTTAATCCGCATCCTCCTCCTCCTGCAGCCGTTAATCAGCTTGGATGTGTGGGAAGTAAGCTCTCTCTCTCTCTCTCTCTCTCTCATGTGTGTGAATGGTTATTGATTTTCCTAAATCCTTTGTTTTCCTTTGCAGCATGCTTATTACCAAGATTACAAGGTACAAAACCATTCCTCAGTATCTTTTCTCATCATTGACATATGTCTGTACTGAATCTTGGATTCTGCCGTACAGAATGATCGAGGGAAATATGTTAATGCATTCATGAATCACCTCGTGTCTTGGCATGTCGTGACAGCCCGGATTATCCGTGCGGAGGCCTTTGTTAATTTAGGCGAACCCAAGATCCCCGTTGCATGATATACTTCAACTTCAGGAAGCTGCTGTTATGTAGTCTTGCAGGATATAGACGTAGATCATGGCTGAGTTTTTTAAGGGCATAGGACAGGATTTAGTTAAATTCTTTTCCCCCAAATTTTCCTCTCTCTCTCTTTTTTTTTTCTATATAATATGTTCAAGTAGAAAATTTAGATGCTCTAGATTTCTCAATGCATAATCTTGTGTGTCTGATAAACACGCAAGCGGCTGTGCTGTATCAATTTGTGATCATAGCTGAGGCAGAGATTAGAAATTAGAAACTTGCCGCCCCATTTTTCGTTGTTCTAAATTTGTGTGTGCTTGTTTTTGGTTAATGCTTATAGCCAGACCTGGCTGAGCTCGGTCATGGGCCCGTTCATTAAGATGGTGTGTTATATCAGTATAATGAAGTACAGAGATCAAGCACAAAAAGATGAGTTTCACTAGATACGGTACCGACGTGTCGTTTTTCCGAGATTTGTGAAGTGCAGATTGAGATGAGATCCGGCATGCATTATGAATACCCAGTTCGGAGAAGCAAGGGCAAATCCTTCCAAAGTACCCAGCAGAGTCTTGCCTACTGATATTGTTGTGTTTTTCTTGTCTGGTTTTATCATCTGGACGAGGCAATGGCAAGAGAGAGAAGCCCACATATAGAGCCCAACACGCCAGTTCCAAAAGCCTCGGCACATGACCCAGCACGTCGGCTCCAAAAGGCCTCAGACACGTGCACCGTGTTTGTACCATCACATGCACTGTTTTGTAATGGAGGATACCCCCATGTAGAAAACAACAAGCATGGGTCTAACCACAGTTTCTATTTAATTATGCTGGGGTCATGGGTCAGCCTTGAGGAAAAGATCCCCATTGTAGAAAGAAGGGCAATTAACAAGTAACAATCCTTGGGCTTCAGAGTAGAAACAATCTCTGGATTTGTTTCTAAATCAGGGTAATCATACAAAGTGGTCACCTCTTGCTTAGGAATGAGATATAAACGTTGGGACAAAAACTAGAATACTTTGGGAAGTCAACACATTAGAAATTATCGCTCCAGATGACCAAGTCACAGCAGCAAAGTGTTCAATCTCCTTATTAATGTGCAGGAGTAGACCCAGCCTGAAATTAGTTAAATTGGTTGAAGGGTCGGGCGGAGATAAATAATGCAACAGCTGTAATAAGTAGTGGACAAGGCCATCCCTGAAAAGGCATTTAATCCTAAAGCCAACTTTCTTCTTTTGCTCACAAGCTTAGGTCAGAACCTGTGTGGGGTTTGTGATCATGTCTCCTGCCCATGAAAGCCCACGCTCTTGCTTTTTGAGTCGCTTCTGAGTGGCTTCTTCAGAAGCATTTATATAATAATGCACAGGAAAAAGAAGGAAAAATTAAGTAGGATAAACACAGCAAGAATCTCAATTCACACGATGCATTGACAAGATGCAAAAGTACGCATTTCACACGTAGAACAAACCGTCGTACTCTCGTCGTGTTATGCGTTACGTCTGGATGGACTGTCGCATCGGACATTATGAGACGGTGACCAAAACTTATTTTGCACTAAAAAGGCGAATGCTGTTTGGTCCAACTTTTACTCGAACGTACGTCGATGAACCAGAGATGGAAAAATGGGTGAGAGCCATGTGCGAGGGTCTGAATGAGATTTGGAAATCCTCCCCCCCCCAAAAAAAGAAAAGGCAGTGAGGATTGAAGTGAATCATGAGCGAAGAAAGCTTTAATAATTGGAGGGTGGGGGGGTTGGGTCTACCAGACTACCATCGCCATCTCTCTTTTTGCTGTTGCTTTCATGTGCCATTGCAACTGCACATCCCCCCCCGTTCACATGTTCCTCCCCAGCTGACTCCTCCTTTGTATCTGCTTTCCCCATCCAACTTCTCTGGTTGCGATCCAATGGAACACCCTCTTTACCAAGATCCGGACCTCCGTGCTGTCATCATCATCATCATCATCAACATCTTGACCGGGACAGTTCCTCGAAGCCCCTCGATCGACAATTCCATTCCGCTTCGCGTTCGGGAAAGTAACGTAGCATCCCGCGTAGCTCGTCTCTGATATGGGCGAGGATGTCGTGAATTTTGATAATCGAAAAGCGAATTATTCATGTCGCGATCAAGCGCTTCCTTAAAACGCAATTCTCCATTCCACGTCACATAAATAACTTTCTCGTTACACGCGATGTACTATTCGAAAATGGTTCCGATTTTCTAGTTGATTTTTTGATCTTCTACGTCACGATCCGGGAGTGTCGCGAGCACTAATGATTTTTCGCTTTTGGGATTTTGAGTTTGGGCTTTTTTTAACTTTCATAATTAAAGTCTAGAAGGAAACTTTCACTTTTAAATGCTGTGCTGCACAGAGCCTAAGTTCCTCATTTTTATTTTTATTTTTGTCTGAGATTGGAAGCTGAGGCGCCAAGAACGAACTCAAATTTAACCCCTTCTTCTTTTTCCCATGCGCGGAATAAAAAGAAGAAGAGCTTGAATGTGAGTGAAACTGTAAACAAAACAGGCCAGCAAAAGCTACTTCAGCAATCCATCATCACGTGTTTTGTCCCCTTTCACCTTAAAAAAAGGGAAATATACATGGATTTATCACATGCATGATAAAATATAAATCGATATATATATATATATATATAGTCTTCACTGTTTATTTATACGTGCTGCCAATAATGGTCACATTAAGTTCGGTGCTTTTGCTGATCAATGTGGGGCATTCAAATCTTGTTATTCTATGGTTTTTCTTTTTCTAAAGAAGATGACATGAATGATTCTTCAACTTTGGTCCAATTCTCAATGTTGTCTCTATTAATTTGTTCAATGCGATCCCTAAACTTTAACCTAAATTTTTAATCCGTTCGATGTGATCCTTGAATGTTAGCTCAGTGTATAATGTTGTTCCTAAATTTTTAACTTTTTCAATAAAATCCATAAACTTTTGATGTATGTTCAATTCATCCATCGACTATATGAAAAATGTTCAATGTTATCCCTAAACGTGAATTAATGAAATGACAATCATATAGTGTAAGAATTAAATTGAACATTTATAAAAAAAATGAATGGATCACGTGAGATGACATTACTCATTAAGTTAAAGTTCAAGGATCACATTAAACAAATTAAGTGTTCAAGGGCGACATTATATATTTGACCAAAGTTTAAGAATTTATTGTTTCTTCATCCTCTTCTAGTCCTTTGATTTTCCGAGCCAACTACTCCCGAAAACTCTCATTTCGATTCCTACTCTGGGAACTTAGACTTAGGTGGGCGTGGTAGTAATTTCAGGTGATCCGCTAATTACGATTGTATCCTTGAATTAGAAAAAAATAAAATTTAGTGCACGCTCATATCCAGCTTGTTTCCAAAGGGGCGTGCCCAAAAAAAGAAAGGGAAAGCTTCATCCAAAACCCTCGTGGTTGGACCCATCGTCCATAAGTTGTCTTTCACACGTTTGACCAATTAAAAACGAACTTCATTTATACTCTTAGCCAAAAAAAATTAAAGAACTGGGAAAAGAAAAAGGAAAGTCCAATCATTCATGGGCGGCGACTACCCAATACACCATCCGATTTCTTTTTTTATTGATAGAATTGATTGATCGAATACGTACCAAAGGATAAAGAGGCGAGGCTTGTAAGTACGAATTGCCACATAAAACGTTCCAATTCACGATGGACAAGAGGTACTTCTCTAGGTTGAATTTACTTTTGACCTTCTTCATTTTTTTAAATTTTTTTTTTTTTGGTCCCTGAGAAAATAAGGAAAAGGGCTTGATTTTTTGCTAATTTTGCTAGACATATCATGTCGTTGGAAGAGAGAGAGAGAGGGGGGGGATTTAAGATGAGGAGTCGTTTTAGAGGTTCGGATGGATCCATCAATTCGCATGATTAGTCCCATCGTTTTGAGGATACGTGGTCGTTTCGATGGAGTTTTATCTCTGGTGCCATATATCCTATGTCTGGTGGGAAGACCCAACATTTACCTTCTTCGGTGTTGGATTTCTGTTGGGGGGACACCTTTTTCTTGGTCGTACAGACTTAGGAAAAGAAAGGAAAAGGAAAATCCCAGACAATGATTATGTTGCGAGTTCGATCTGATCTTTGCTGTTTTTAGTTTTGTCGATAATAGAACAGAGCCTGGGCTTGCTATGTGCAGTATTAAAGGTATAGCTCACTTGAAAATTCCATGATTTCATCTCGATTCTACGAAGTATTCTGGCTATTTTAAAACTTAATTCTTACAGATTTCTTAAAATTAATAAACACAGTCACGTCTGTCCATCTCATTCTAGGGGTCAGTAAAAGGAATAGCTCGCGCTGGACCGAACCAGCCACATTTGGACGGCTCCCGATTTCTTAAAATAGGAACCGGTGAATTTCGACCGAGTTCTTGATTTAATGGGTGGAATTGCCCGCCCAAACCACCCGGACCACACCAGTTATTGTCGTTATTATTTTTTAACGAAGGTGGTGATGTTGATGGAACGAGTGATCATCATATTACTCGGAGAAAACGCCATGATCAGTATATTGACTTTCCTCTCGCGGAAAATTTGGACCCATAGATTCTCCTTTGATTGCGAGGATTTTTCTTTCTTCCTATGGTGCAAAAAATTCCCTTTATGCACTCGGATTCTAGGATTCTTAGTCTCCCTCATTTTGCGGTGATTTGCAGTCGCCAAATCTCTCTTTGCTTTACTCTTGGATGCACCTGCCTCTTCAAACGGCCAAACTCGTATATATATGGTCAGGACATAATAAAATTTATCATATTTTACATGTGATGCTTATTCAAGACATGATAAAGACCATATATAAGAGATATATAGATCAGATAAAATTATGCCATAAAAGAGGTGAGGCGGATGAGATTCATAATATCCATATTAGAAAAGTTAATTTATTGAATAACAAACTTATTAAATTAACGGAATTGAAATCATATTTCAATATAAATAATATATGAATTTTAATACGAGAATTCGAAATAACAAAAAATAAAAATTTACTTTTTTTGTTGTAATTTTATTTTTATTAATATACTAAACTTTAATTCTATATTATACTATAAATTCAATATATAGATATGAATATATTTTTTGAGTATTTTTGTATTTTAGGTATATTAGTACAATTTACTATTTGATAAAATTTTATTAGAATGACTGAAGAGTTCAAAGAAATACAAAATAAATAAATTAAAAAAAAGAAGAGGAAAAATAAAATAAATAAAGAAAATAAAAACAAATTAAGCAATAGTGTCGCCAAAGATTCACCAAATGGTAAATATGATATAATAAAATACTTGAATTTCATATCATATTCTATCAAATTATATTGTGGTTAGAAATTTGGATAATCATTTTTTTCTTATTTTCATTCTCCCGCCAAATATTTGGCCTTCATCCACTCAATCTTTGACGTTTGTTTGTTCTCTTCCCAAATTTTGTGGCGTCCAATCTCCTTTTATCAACCAACTCTTTTTTTTTTCCCGAGCTCCGGAGCCAGAGGACAGCCATCTCGACGAGCTCTTGAGCTGGGGGGTAGGCAGCAGAGTTGGAGCGGGGTAAGGCCCACTGTTGGAAACCCTAGCCAACGACCTCCACTTTATCGTCGCAGGGTGATCCAATAAGGTGAATTCCAAAGCTATCTTGAATAGGAAAAATAAGGAAAAAATGTGTGACGAGAGCACCGGTTCCATTCATCCACTCGAAAATTGAACCAGTCCGATTCTCAGTTTCAAAGAATGAGAACGGTCCCACTTGGTCCGATTTTCAATTCTCGATAGAGAACTTGACGGTCGGGAATCAATCCCCGGTGCTCCATTCAAATCCAAACCGAAGCGAGTCCTGGAATTGCAAAAACGGGACTCCCAAACGGCGCCGTTCGCGCGAACATCCTCCCGCACACGACGGTTGGATTCACGAGACGCGAAGCCGAGAGAATAATGCAGCTCCGCGATTGGCCGCCCGCGGACGGGACTCGCGGTAGGCGCGAAGCAGCCGATTCCTCCCGCCCCCAGAACCGGTTGGCGATCGCGACAGCAAACTTGAATCGCGCGCGCTCTCACCACGCCCTCCTCCACGTGCTTGAGTGCCGTGATCACGTGATCCTTCCTCCACGTGCGCGCGCCGCGGATTCGACCGCACGATCGCCCCCCCTCCCCGATCCGACGGGCCGGACCGCGCCACGTCCGCGACATTTTTTTGACTCGGGACTCCCTCCCTCCCGCCCGCAAAATTTCAGGCGACCAGGTTTCGCACCACGCGTCACGCTCACGCTCTCTTTCGCGCCGGGCACGGGCGGGATTGACGAAAACGCCCTTTTCCGTCTCTTTTTTCTTCGCGCATTTATTAATTGCGATCCTTTTTCCTTTCCGCGGGCGTGTCAGATTACGAGCCTTACTTGGCGATGTAATCCTCACCGTTAACTTTGATTCACATTTGAAAAAAATCTTTCCGTTCTCAGGGGCACGCTAGCTTCCACCGCATTAATTATAGATTGCATATATATATATACGTGTGTGTGTGTGGCGACTGCAATTTTTGAGAAAGTAATGATTTATCTATCTCTTTTTAAATGCAAAATTTGGTCACCGGACGAAATAAATCATTTAATGTCAAGGATCCGGTAAATTAAAATTAAGAGAGCATAATGTCAAATAAACTCATGACTTCATCTTTCAAATTTCATCTGACTAAGCGAATTGAAATTTGTATACATTAATGAATCGTTTAGGTAATGAATACAAGGATCAAATAAAAGATGTTCATTGTAGCTTTACTTGATTCACTTGCCGAGAGTCTATGATAAACGAAAAAAAAATTGGAAACAATTAAGCAGAGTTAGGCCCTGTTTGCTAATACTATAAAAAACAACTAATTTTGTTATTTTATTTCTCAGAATAAAAAAACAAAAAATCATTTGAGAAATTTTTTTCTCTTATGAATGAAAATCTCTTTTTTTTTTTTTTTGGATAATAGATTTAGAACGTAATCAATAAGTGGAAAAAAGTTATTTATTGTTACGAGGAATAATTCTTAAAATCAAGTTTAATTTTTCTTCTCTTCTCTTTCTCTTTTTTCTCTTTTTCTTCTTCCTTTTGGCCGATCGCCAAAAGCGCCGCCCGAATTAAAAAATTAAAAGAAACAAAAGAATTTTAAAATTATATAAAATGCATTTTTGTTCCGAGAATAGAAATTTTGGACATTTACCAAGTAGCTTAAAAAACTCAAAAAATATTTTTAGAAATAGAATAAAAAAATTATTTTCGGCAACAATATATTTTAGCAGTGGGATTTGAACCATTTGTAGGATAAGGTTTCAATGGGGACAAGATGTGGGTATCTTTCTTCCTCCGTATTTTTGTTCTCCATTTATGGCGCCCCCACATATTCGGAAATGCTTCCCGCCGTGATTGTCCAGAAAAGGCAGGGCCAAAACCGTCACACCGCTCAAATATGGCGATGCGTCAAAGAACCTTTTCAAAATTTGGTCGGTCCATTCCAACCACGAATAATTCAAAAAAAGAAAGAAAAATCCACAGAGAACCACGATTCTATTTTATTTTTAATTTTTTTTGGACTGTAGGACCACATTTTTTTAAATTAAATTCGAAAGAGGAGCAGGAAAAAAAAGAAAAAAGAAAAAAAGAAAAAAGAAGAAGGAGGAAGAAGGAAGGAAGGAAGGAAAGAAAAAAGCAGGAGCACAGGAGCAAAAAGGCCTCTCCGGTTCTTCTTCTCCACACGCCTCGGATTTTCCTCCATTCCCGACGATCTCATTCCCTCGAATTCTCCCTCCGTCTCCCTCGTCTTCCTGCGCAGTAGCCGAGCCGAGCCGAGCAGAGCCGCTCTCTGCTTCTCGACGGCGGCTGCTGCTGCTGCTGCTGCCGGAGAGGTTCTCCGGTTCGCGCGGGCCCTCGCTTCGGCGTCTCTTTGCCGCTCGCCGTCGGTCGAGTTTTCCCGGCCGCCGGAGCTCAGTGTGGAGTAAGTTCGCGTCCGGCGGCGGTTCCGGCGGACAGATCGAAGCTGCCTCCCGCGAGCCGGTGTTCAGTTTTCTCTGCAGGTGCGCCAAGAGCTTTCGCATTTTCCAAGTTCCTCTTTTTCTATTTTCTTTTTCAATTTCCTCCCGTTCGCCATTGCCGATTTCGGTCCGAGCTCGAGGTGCCGATGATCCGTTGGCGCTGACGGATCGGGTCGAGATTCGTTTGCCCGCGGCGGGCTGTGGCCGTACTGTGCTTGTTCGGCGAGATACTGTTTAGCATCTCGTTCTCGCCTTACTGATGTTACTCGGGAACGATGCTTTTGGAGTTCGTCCGCGTTTTAGTTTGGGGAAGTTGCTGCGGTTCGGTCCGTACGAAAAATTCGAGATTTTGGTCCGATTTGGGGACTTGAATTCTCGTGTGAACCGTTAACGTATGCGCGATTGGTTAGCGACTCCGACATTTTGGGTTGTTTTGCTCTCACTGTCTCTTGGAGGTTTTAGGTCGAAGAGCATTGAGCTCTCTCTGTCGAATTATGGTCCCCACCAATACCGAGTTGATAAGCCATCGAGTGGGTCCTTTTTTAAAAGGTTTGTTAAAATGTCCTGGTGTAAAGCGAGCTCTCTGATTTAAGTCTTTATACCCTGTATTGGATTGTAGGCGATTCCGGACGAGGTTTGAGTGAAAGATATGTCGGGGAGGCCCCAAGTCTCGCCTTCCCTTCAGTCGATTAAATCCTTGCCTGGTCAGTTCAAGTTCATGGAGACGCAAGCATCTGATCGCCTTGCGATGAGCGAGGATTCGCGGCTGGGAAGCGGTGACGCGATGTCGCCCCGTACTCTGGGAAATGGGACTCTTGGGGACGGGGTAGCTGAAGGCGGCGCTGAAAGGAGTAATCCTAATGTGGATACAGCCAGTGACGATTCTCCCTATGGTGGAAGTCCTGTGTCAGGTGAAGAAAGGCCATCTATTGGTGAAGACTCCGAGGCAGTGGCTTCGCCCTTGCCCTCAACCTCTGCATCTCGTAGTGACCGAATATGGGGTGACATGACTCCTTATGCCTCCAAGAAGGTACCTATTTGCTTCTGGCTTTGATTTTGCTGCTTTCCACTGGATTTGAACTTCAACCTGAAAAAAAAAAAGACCACTTCAATTGGTGAAGTCAGTTATTTTCTCAACCATCACTCTTTGACAGAATGTCCTGCATTTCAAGTAGATTTTTGTAAATCTTTTTGCTATTGGCTACCTGTTTTTTTTCTTTGTTTATATTGATTTCTGTTTAGGTAGCAAGCATATGATACAATTACATGCTACTTTTCTGTGATTGATTTTTGTGTAACAAATAATATCAGCTTTACTTCTACTGTGAATCTGTACTACTTTTGGATCTTGGACGTGATGACTAAACCATCCTGCTGTTGAACTGTTGCATTGGGGATCATAGTTCAGCACATTCACCTTACCTCAGAGAAGGATAAATCTAAAGTCTCATTTATGTGCATGCCCGCATTTGTCTGTTTTGCGAGGACTTAATTAGTATTTGGGAGGAAGTTCATCTGTTCGTTTTTCTTTATTCATTTTCTTTACAATTGTTTTGGAGAGCTGTAAATAAAGTGCAGTTCAGATAACTTACTAAAGCACGTTTTTTAATCATCCTATCCCTCATCCTTGTGTTTAGAAAGTGCAACTGCCTTGCTTAAGCTATTGAGATATTGTTTTGTTGACTAAGTTTTAGTAACTCACGAAGTGGTTGAGTGATAATAAAAATTACATGCTATTTAATTAATCACAATTAATTTGTAAATTTGTTTGTTCCAGAAACTTCAGTCTTGGTTTCAGACTCCAAATGGGGATTGGGAGCTGGTGAAGATATTATCAACTTCAGGGGTGGAGACCCTAGTTTCACTTCCTGAGGGGAAAGTGAGTCTCAAGGAAACTGCAAACCACTGCATTAGTGTTTGAAGATTAATGTTTATTTATTTATTTATTATCCTAAGTGTAGGTTTTTAAAGTAAAAGAGGAAAGTTTGGTCCCAGCAAATCCTGATATCCTGGATGGAGTGGTTGATCTCATGCAGTTAAGTTATTTGAATGAGCCCTCAGTGTTGTACAATCTTCAGTATCGGTATAATCAAGACATGATCTATGTAAGTATCTTCTAATGTTTTAATTTGCAGTTTTCTTTTAGAGGAGGATTCTGCTCTTTCTGACTCCACTTTCCTTGTAAAATTATGCATCTAAGACCAAAGCAGGGCCAGTGTTGGTAGCAATAAATCCTTTCAAGAAAGTTCCTTTATATGGCAATAAGTACATCGAGGCATATAAGAATAAGCGTATGGAGAGTCCTCACGTCTATGCTATCACAGACACTGCAATAAGGGAAATGATACGAGGTGTTTTTCAATTTGAGTCAATTTCTTATTTGAATACAACCTCCGGCAATTGTGCACAAGTTCTTATATGAGTTTTCTTTCTTTCAGATGAAGTTAACCAGTCCATCATCATAAGGTTAGCATTATAGCATCATCTTCCTTTCACTTTTCTTTGATTTACAGTGTATATAATAGACTCGAATACTACTCATCGAGATACCAAACGTGCCATCACAGCTTCTTGGGATGAATTTACGGAACTTTTGTTTTGCATCTTTCTTTTGGATTCTTGAACTTATTTTATTATGTGATATGTTGATTTATGGTGATTATCTCATCCTAGATATCTGAGGTATTGGTTTCTTGTGACGACCTAATGATGACCCGTCCTTTGGTCGAGCACCTGCCTTTGTACTTTTCACTGTCACAAATTGGTGTTGCATTTGTAAGCATTCAAGGGAATCTGTTGATCATCTTTCTTCATTGTGACTTTGCTCTTAAGAAGACATTTTCTTAGCTTATCTAAGGTGGCATGGGTTATGCCAAGTCATGCCATCCAGCTTTTACCTGTTGGAATGCTTATGGAAGTGGCTCAATTTGTTAGAAGTCTTGGATGCTGCACCACTTTGTCTCAAGTGGTGCACTCGGAAGGAACACAACAAGAGATTGTTTGAGGGTTAATAATCTTCGGTCGCTTTTTTGTTGTACTCTTGTTTGACTTCGCATAGTTTTGTATGTTTCTTTCTATTTGTTGCTTTTTTCCCCCTTTGTTTCTTTCCTTGTACATTTCTGGTGTATTTGAATTACAACATCCTTGATCACCTATAAAAGGCTAGTTCTATACTGTCAAACAATAAGCTAGAATAGGACAGACTGGATTTGTTTTTCTCTTTTAAATATACTAGTTTACACTGTGGTTTGATGTTAACTAACTTGAATATATTTGCCAAAGAGCTTAGGATGTATAATCCTCTTTGAAGTATTCTTGTTGTTTTCACTTCTGAGGGGATTGTGCAATTGTGGTCTGTTGGTTTGTCTCTTCATGTCCAAGATTATTAAATGCGCACTAGAGACAATGGTGCAGTGAGTGCACTGCAGAATATTGAGGTAGCCAGAGAATAGGCTTTATGGTGATAAAGAGTGAGAAAGTACCTTGACCATAAAATTAAGATCCCTTTGGAAATCTGAGTGCATTACCTTCTGTAGAACAGCTTTAGTTCTTTGCCTTTCATATATCAGCCGTTGGCTTATATGTCATTTGTTCAATCCTGTAGTTATGGTTTCATCTCTTTATTCCTCCAGCGGTGAAAGTGGAGCGGGCAAAACTGAGACTGCAAAGATAGCAATGCAATATTTGGCTGCCCTTGGTGGTGGGAGTGGAATTGAATATGAAATACTGAAGACTAATCCAATATTGGAAGCCTTTGGTAATGCAAAAACCTTAAGAAATGACAACTCTAGCCGCTTTGTAAGCTTTCTTGCCTTCAAGGCTTCTTGCCTCCTTTTGTTTGACGTGCTTGTGTTGCTTGGAAGCAGTTTCACATTCTTGAGAGGGGATCTTTCGCATGTTATGTTGGGTTAACTTGAGTTATTCATATGACAGGGGAAGTTGATTGAAATACAGTTCAGCGAAACTGGAAAAATCTCTGGAGCCAAGATTCAGACCTGTAAGATGATTGTATTTGCTTTCTCATTTCTGTTGCCTTTAGGCTTTCTATATGTCACATCCAACTAAAGTTTTGTTTCTCTTTCTTGTTTTTCTTCTGTTATGATGCAGTTCTACTTGAGAAGGTAAGATCTTTGTTCAGCTGTTGATAATTAGGTGCTGCTAGTATTTTATTTTGATTAAATACTTATTCTATGAACAGTCTAGAGTAGTCCAATGTGCAGAAGGAGAAAGGTCTTACCACGTTTTCTATCAGCTTTGTGCTGGAGCTCCTCGCTCCCTGAGAGGTATGAGTTTTGTTTGAATCCTTCATTTAGCATATTTTAGGATACTGATGGATCAGCATTGCAAAAATGAAGAAATAGGAACTTTACCACTCTCTCCCTGGTAAAAAGCTTGATATTACTCAAAAGAATATCATGATGACAATGGTAATCTACAAAAGAATATGGGTGTGCTATATTACCATGTCCACCTTAGAAGAGAATACTCTAGGAAGCGCCCATGACCCATTGCACAAGTGAACTGAGATATACTGTACTTGACATTTTCATTTTCTCAATCTCTTGTTCTGAAGAACTTATGTTTGCTATATCTACAAGATCAGATATGGGAAAAAGAGTCCAGAGGAATTAGAATGACATTACAGCAAGACTTGCTGAAAGTGTATTAGAAGGATTCAGTGTAAAATGCAATAATCCCCAATTTTTGCAAATTGCCTCTTTGGAATATAGAAAATTGTCCTCTTACTTTTCTTCTAAAACAGCCAAAGCCTTTAGAAGGATTGTCTGAAATGTCCTTTTGTTGGCATGGTGCTTGAATTTGACCCTCTTGCTGATTAATTTCCTTGATATTTGCCTAAAATCATTCTATCGTTGAAGTACGAAGCTGATTTAAAGTATATACTATGACAGAAATGTGGGATCTATTTATTTGTAACCGAAGAATGTGGTAATATTTTCATCTTGAAAAATGTTTGGGGAATTGCCTTTTTAAGAGCAGAAGCTGAGGCAATCCATCCAAGATGATATCCAGAAAGACAAAATTAAGGATACTGTATTACTGTAGTGCATAGCCCATGGTGTACCTCTTTCTTGTACCCTTTCCCTGGACCTAATATTTATATGTAATGGTACATTTTAATGTTCACTAATTATCTTTTAAAGCAGTTCTGGCCTCACGACAATTTGTGGCATAGCAAAAACTCATGCAGCAAGCTGATTCCTTGATATTATATAGGTCTACACTGAGAATTTACCTGATCATTTGCTTTATTATTCTTGTGGCATAGAAAAATTAAATCTCAGAAGTGTCGATGAATATAACTATTTGAGGCAGAGCAACTGCTTTTCAATCCCTGGAGTTGATGATGCCGAACAATTCCACATTGTTATGGTATGTCTTCCTCTCTTTCACAGACATCTGTATATTGACCTTGTGCAGTACGAAGTGGGTCACATAAACCTAACTGTCGCTGCTACTGAGGCAGGAAGCTCTGGATGTTGTCCATATAAACAAGGAAGACCAAGAGAGTGTGTTTGCAATGCTTGCTGCAGTATTGTGGTTAGGAAATGTCTCGTTTACAGTGATTGACAATGAAAACCATGTGGAGGCCGTGGAAGATGAGGGTAAGAAATCTCCAGTTTTTTATGTTGGACATTTTCTTTAGATTCCTTTTAGTATTCTTTTTCCCGGAGAAAAGCTTCTTTTTTGAAGAGTTAATAGACTTGAACAATTTTGAATTAATCAACCCATTTTTTTAACTTCAGTGGGAAGTTTAACTGCATAGGGCCTGGACTTCTTTTTTGTAAACAACCATTGATTTAATTCTGTACTTAAACAAATTTAACTTCTTGAAATTTCCCTGTATCTGCATTTTACCCACCAGCTTCTACATAGCCATGATCATTTCTAATGTTAGGTGGCATGGGTTATGTCAGAATTTCTGTTTATCCAAATTCATAGCATTGCCAACGGATTATTTGATTTGGCTTTCTTCTATGTCATATTGCAGGTCTTATTACTGTAGCTAAGCTGATGGGTTGTAATTGTGGAGAACTCAATTTAGCCCTGTCGACTCGGAAAATGAGAGTTGGGAATGATACAATTGTCCAAAAACTCACTCTCCCACAGGTGAGAAATCCATAGATGGTTGCTACGTGAATTCTTTGATGTAGGAACAATCTTATGTTCTTATCTGTTGATATATAGTTAGCACTCTTTCTACCACTCCTGTGTATTGTTCTGTATCTTATTTCATCAGTTAAAGAATGTTCAAATATCATGATTTAATCGCTAGTTTTTGTCCAAAAGAAAAGAATAAAACGAAGACAGACAAATGCAATACCTGATTTCATCGATCGCTAGGTAATGAAAAGTCTCTTTAACCAGTTTTCTTATCATTGTGATCATTAGAGTTTGTTGTTTCCCTTGCCCTCCAACTTGAGATCCCTTTATTTCCAGAATTAAGAGTGGTCAAACTTTTTTGCTGCTCTGTAATGGCTTTCTTCTTTCAGGCTATTGTCACAAGAGATGCCCTGGCCAAATCAATTTATTCTTGTTTGTTCGACTGGCTGGTGGAACAAATTAACAAGTCCCTGGCAGTTGGCAAACGGCGTTCTGGGAGATCCATCAGTATTCTTGATATCTATGGTTTTGAATCGTTTGATGTATGTATTGAACTTTCTCTTTGATTAATTATCAGTTCTTTTCAGTGTTTCTGTGTCTTATGCTATATCATTTGTTGTTGCAGAGAAATAGTTTTGAGCAGTTTTGCATAAATTATGCAAATGAAAGGCTGCAGCAACATTTCAATCGGCATTTATTCAAGTTAGAGCAGGAGGTGGGTTGTACATTTTTGTTTCCTCAATTTGGGCAAAATAGTAACTTGAAATCAGCTATCAACTTTCACACATCCGTCTATGCCTTCTCATTGCAAGTGAATGAGGTTCTAGGTACAGAAATCATTGATGGACTTTCAAAATAACACGTTAACTAGCACCTGATATGCTGAATTGTCCCCATCAACATTGTTGAGAGAGTAATAAGTTGAAGGTTACTTTTGTAACATGTTATTTGGTAATAAAAGTGATACATACCTAGGGTAACACCAGCGGATCATTCTTCTCAATGCTCTGTTCTTCAACAACTCTCTTTGCCTCACTCTTTCTGTACAAACCAGACAAATACAATGACTTCAATAGGATCACAAGTCATATACATTTATTTGTGTATCTTGAAGACTTTTGCAATATCCTCTAAATGCAGTCAATATTGCTTTAGAGTAAACATTTCCACTTGCAGTCACTGTAAATTGTATCTCCATTGTAGTAAGAAAAAAAATCCTATATTTTCTTTGATTGGAAAATTGGACTGAATGTTTCCATGAACTTACCATGAAGTGAACTCATTGTTGGGTAACACAATTTCCAGTGCCCATCTAGGTGCTATTTAACTTCAGTCAGCACTCAGCAGTACATCCAATATTCTGCATATATCCTGATTTCATCTTGGTAGCTATGGTTTGTAATAGCTTTTCAAGAAGACGCACTTTTTTCGGAAGGCATTAGAGCACTGAATTAAGCTTCTTGTGTGTGCACTAAAAAAGTTTGAAATCTACAATTCTTCTTTTGCTTCTAAATATAAACACTTGCCAATCAATTTCTTGACCACAGATTCATATTTTTGTCTCACCTTTACCAGGAGTATATTCAAGATGGCATTGACTGGGCGAAAGTTGACTTTGAAGATAACCAAGATTGCCTCAATCTTTTTGAGAAGGTATGTTGCAATGTGTTTTCTTATCTAACTATGTGGGATTTGCAGTAATCTAAGCCATAGTTATCTTGCAATTATCAACTGTAAATTATAGTATGTTGGGTGCAGAAGAGCAGTTATAGCTTATTTTTTGTTTTTTGCTTTTTTGGTAGGAAGAGCTATACTCACGATACTTAATGATAAAAGGAAGAATAATGCTTGGTATACTAAAACTCATCTACTAAATTGGTTTACTATGGTGGATGGTGACTATAAACCACTTGTTCAAGGGCCCAATTACAGTCTACCACATCACTTAGTAGCTTAATTTAGTAAACTAGTCTACATCTTAGTATGCCTAACATTTCTCTAAGCTGAAATCCTCAACCGCTGCTATTGTCCCTCTTAAAAGTAAAGCTGTGTTTAATCGTTCATGCTATGACAGCATCGTAATTGATTCTTGACATGGCACTATGTCTAAAAGTACTCATCACATGTCTCATATTGCCTTTTTGTTTGAAAGCACGATCATTTATACTCTCTTAGGCTATTTTCTTCATGCTAAATGTATCAACTGAACTCTCTTAAATGTGGTTTCTCTATTCTTTATGCAGAAACCATTAGGTTTGTTGTCCCTTCTTGATGAGGAGTCCACCTTTCCAAATGGGACTGATTTGACATTTGCCAATAAACTGAAGCAGCATCTGCATTCTAATTCCTATTTCAGAGGGGACAGAGGCAAAGCATTTACCGTCTGTCATTATGCTGGGGAGGTATTCGGCATCTTACAAACTAATTCTTTCTGGTATTCCTAAAGATATTACTGTCAGAACACGATGAGCACTAAATGAGAATATGGGCCAAGCACAATTCTCTCAATGATAGCTTCATTACTGCTGTTGACATACTGAAATGCCTGGTCAGAAAAGTATCATCCTCGGGCATTAGTGAAGATCACTTTATTAGTTGCTACATATAGTTATCTGTGTTATTGGTTCTAACTATTAAAACCTAAGGTCTATGACGGGGATTAAGTGAATAAGGTAATTGTCTGATCATTTAGTCTTAAATGAGTCAGTCAGGACTTAGATTCTGAAGGCTACAGTTCTCAGGTTCATTTCTCTGAATGTTTCTGGTCAGCTAATTGATTAATTCTTCTTGTTCAAATCTCAGGTTACATATGACACCACAGGATTCCTAGAGAAAAACAGGGATTTGCTGCACTTGGACTCGATCGAACTTCTTTCTTCATGCTCTTGTCAACTACCTCAGATATTTGCATCGAACATGTTGACTCAATCTGAGAAGAATGTCACTGGCCCCCTGTTCAAAGCAGGTGGTGCAGAATCTCAGAAGCTGAGTGTTGCTACGAAATTTAAGGTATGCAATTGACTGTTTCTTGAAGATTTCTTCAGCTGGAATTTTGACTTGAAGCTGCATCTAGTGATGGTGGTCTCCAATGTACGGTTGGCCATTGCCTTTAGTGTATAGACCTACACTTCTATATGTCTAGCGAGGAAAAAGCTCTGCTTCTAGATGTGGTGTTATAAATGCGTATGCTGTTAATAACTGGTCAAGGAAAGTAAATTGACACTACATTTTTCGAAGTGGTTTTGTTCTTCTGATTGCTCGCTTGGTATCTTTTGAAATGCTGATATGCCTTTTAACTCACTAACTTATGGCTAGCCATGAACAAAAAAAAACACTCCACAAATTATGCTAAACCTAAGTGAGATCAAGGGTACATCAAGTGCTTTTCTTTGTTTTCTTTGGAGAAATTTTGAAGTACTGCTTTCTGTATCTGGCTCAGCATTACTTGCCAAATTCATCAAAACTTCTACTTCCTTTGCCTCCCTGTGCTTTGTTGCGACTGAAACAAGATAAACTATTGTGCTGAGCTTCACAAGCTTATGGAAGAAAATCTTAAGATATGGAGATCATGTAGGCGATGTTTATTTCTTAAAGTGTATTAGTAGATTCAAACAGATAATTGCAGGAAGCTCCTGAAGCACTGTCGATTCTTTGAGAATCGATTTGCTTTCCTAGCTTATTCCCAAAACCTTATGCCATTCCACTGCTAAGCATGGACAAAAGAGTTTGTTTAGTAGGTATAATTATTTATAGGCAAGCTTAATTCTTTCAATAGCTAATTCAGCTGTAACAGTTGGAATGTCATGCTTTACAAAATAATTGCTTCAGATAGGAATGACAGACTGCAGTTATTAAAACTGCGAAAATGGTGAAACATGTCTGATTCTTTCCAGTTCTGATGAGAACATATAATAGGGTCAATGTGCGTCTTTGAGGATTGAGCTTCAATAGAATTTTCAGGAGAAAAAACTGAGCCACCATTGAAGTAAACTATAACTAAAGCTATGCCATTATTGTTTTCCCTATTCAGCTGTGTTTTATCCTCCGTTATTCTCTGTTAAAGTCTGTATCATTCATTTCTTGATATGATTTGTACTAATGTAAAGGAAAAAGTGTACAATGTGACATGCAAAGAAGGATGTTATGACTAAGAAGTACAAGTCATTAGACCTCATGCTTAGAGATTGGTGATCTGAGTACTTAAGACTATATATTCATCCATTTTTGATAATTTAATGTGCTGATCCCTTCTTCACAGAGTCAACTTTTTCAATTAATGAAACGCCTTGAGAGCACCACTCCACACTTCATTCGTTGCATTAAGCCCAATAATTTCCAGTCTCCTGGAAAATACGAGCAAGGTCTTGTACTGCAGCAGTTAAGATGTTGTGGAGTCCTAGAAGTTGTTCGAATTTCCAGGTCCGGCTTTCCTACCAGAATGTCTCACCAAAAATTTGCAAGGAGGTAATATTTTTGGGTTTGATGCACACCGAACTTGTTGACAATTCTCATCTGCCAATCATCTTTGTATGTCGTTTTTCATCAATATTTTTCATGTTCGATGGTTTTGGTTATCCTTTTGCAGATATGGTTTCCTCCTTTTGGATGATGTGGCTTCTCAGGATTCACTCAGTGTTTCAGTTGCCATTCTTCATCAATTCAACATTTTGCCTGAGATGTACCAAGTTGGCTATACGAAATTATTTTTCCGAACTGGCCAGGTCAGAAGAGTACTCTTCCCTCTGTCAGTTTAATTATTCTCTCCCTCAATTACAGTACGATAGGCAGATAATTTGCTTCTGAAAGCTCTTTGGTTTATCTTAATGTGAATTAAAGTATGCATATACTGAACATGCAATAATATGCTGTTAGAAGCCAGATCTTTTAGAGTGACTATTTAATGTCAAGATCCGGGCTTGGATAGATTGTTACTATCCCCTGAAAATGTTATTCATTCTATTTAACCCCAAGATCTTTTAGAGTGACTGCCCTATGATACCTAACAATGCCTTATGGCTTTGAATCATATGAGTTCTGAAATGTAAAATTGTTAGTCTCTGTACCTCTTTTTTAGTTGCTTGTGTTTTAAGTGCAACTGACTTGTAATGTGGGCAGCCAGTCATTTATAGGTTTCATGTTTCTCTTGAACCATACACATAGGAGATGTTGATGAAGTGGAAATCTTGATATCTCAATTAAAATCTTTTGACTAGTAGTTCAATAGACATTTATGTAACATGACCAATGAGTTTTGAGTTTGCATCTCCTCTTAGCTTTGCCTATTTCTTGTCTTCATACATATCTCCCATACTTTCATGTTCATTTTCTCTTAACATTTGCAGAAATTCCATAACTGTCCAATTTATGCTTTGGCTGGTTTCAGCAGCTCTGCAATGTTTCTGCGCCTCAATGACTTGGCATTAACATGTGAAATATGAGTTGTTGACACAGGTTGGGGTCCTTGAGGATACAAGAAACCGTACCCTGCATGGAATTTTACGTGTTCAGAGTTGCTTTAGAGGGCATCAAGCTCGTCTTCACCTGAGGAAGCTTAAGAAGGGGATTGTGACTCTTCAATCATGTATTTCTCCCTCCTTTTCTGAAAATATTAGATCGCATTTTTGTTTTTTTGAAGGAAGTCACTGGTGTTACTGTGCTTGGTATCTGATTTGCACTGTAAATGCAGTTGTTCGTGGGCAGAAAGCTCGAAAGGAATATGCTGTCTTAATAAAGAGGCATAGAGCTGCAGTTACTATACAAAAAAGGGCTAAAGGCAGGATATCCATGAAAAAATACCATAAACTTTGTGATGCTTCGGTCATGGTACAATCAGGTATAATCCAAACACCTGCTTTGAGTTTGATATACGCATCTTGAACTTGGCTGGATGGGGGAAATGACTTGAGCTTGGCCATGTCTATCCCAGTTTTTTTTTTTTCCCCTTTTCCCATTTCTTTTCTCATTTTCTGTTTCCTGATTCGACTAGAGGAAAAAGTCATTTTTGTATCAAGTCTCCTGCATATCTCCAAATATTCCAGTAAAATGGGCCTGCCTAATCAAGAGTCCTACAAATGTGGGCTGCTTAGAAATCAAGTTCCCACTTACTATCTACATATCTTGTTTCTATAGGTATCCGTGGCTGGTTGGTCAGAAGATGTTCAGGAGACATAGGATTCCTGAAATCTGGGATGAAGGTATTTTGTGATTGAATTTTATTTTGGTCTTGACGATTGATTCACAATGTTATATGAGATTTTTTGCCCAATACTATTTTTTCTTGTTTAACAGAATCAGCCTTAATGCAAGGTTTATTGATCTTAAGTTGCTCTTCTGATTTAGCCAGTTTAGTGATTTGCCAAGTCCTTTTGCATGTCCCTTTCTTTCTGAAGTGTTCCGTTGTAGTTATTAATCCTCAATTTTTTATGGATGTGAATAACCAAGAGAGAAAAAGAAAGGAAATAGGGATCTTGCTGTAAGAAAAGCTTGCCAAATGTATTCATCATGAGGAAGCGTCCAAGTATACATACCAGAAAAAAGAGTGTCACATAGTAGGGAAAATTATAGGTAATCTTGGCCTATGTTGCCCACTTTCCATGAGCTGTTAGATCATTATGGGCTGATTGTAGGTTAGGAGTACCAAAAAAGCTCCTCAAGAAGAGTGAATTAATATCCTTGATTAGTACTTTTCTTGTTCTCTTGTTTTGGATTCTGCAATCAAAATTGACATGAACAATAAAGTTTTGCTGCTGCATCTAAAGTATATGTTACTTTCATATTTGCTCTTTTCCCTGTCTAGCTCTCAAAAAGTAACTCTTTCAGCTGGTAAATAACCTCGAGCTTTTAAACAGGGTGGTGAACCAGAAGATGTGCTTGTGAAGGCATCTTACCTTGCTGAGTTACAGCGTCGTGTCCTTAGAGCTGAGGCTGCTCTGAGAGAAAAGGAGGAAGAAAACGACATCCTCCATCAACGTCTACAACAATATGAAAGCCGCTGGTCTGAATACGAGTTGAAAATGAAGTCCATGGAAGAAGTGTGGCAGAAACAAATGCGATCTCTGCAATCCAGCCTTTCAATTGCTAAGAAAAGCCTGGCCATTGATGATTCTGCGAGAAACTCAGACGCTTCAGTCAATAATAGCGATGATAGAGACTTCAATTGGGATACTGGAAGTAGTTACAAGGGCCAAGACAGTAACGGCATGAGACCGATGAACGCTGGCCTTAGTGTCATAAGCCGGATGGCTGAAGAATTTGAGCAGCGGAGTCAAGTGTTTGGTGATGATGCGAAGTTCCTTGTGGAGGTAAAGTCAGGTCAAGTTGACGCGAGTTTGAACCCTGACAGGGAGCTTAGAAGGCTTAAGCAGATGTTTGAAGCTTGGAAGAAGGATTACGGGGCGAGATTGCGGGAAACGAAGGTGATTTTGCATAAGCTTGGAAGCGATGAAGGTGCTGCTGACAGGGTAAAGAAGAAATGGTGGGGAAGAAGAAACAGTTCCAGAATCAACTAGTATATTTTTGTTTATTTCATTTGATATTGTTCACTTCCCTTACATATGTGAATCGAGATCAGATCGATGCATAGAGATTGTGAGAATGTTTTTTGCGAGCTGCTTGGGAGAGCGCTGTGAAACCAAGATGTACATCATTTCTAAACATCAAATTTGGTAGATGTGAGTAAATTAGTTTCGACTGCGGATCCTGTATATCATCAAGGCGATCAAGCGAGTTTATATTGTAAGCCAATCTCTCTTGAGATATCCAACGGCATAACTGTTGAAAGTTTGATGTGCAAATGATGTTGAATCCATTTTGATTCTGTCAAGAGTGCCTTTTGGAAGTAGTGGAGTTGAAGCTTATGCTACGGCAGTGATGCGGTCAATTTATGTATACTGAACTTGTCACGTTGTTTGAACAATGTCTCTCTTTTAATCCTTCTCTTTAGCATTTCAGCTGTTGTGATACTTGGACTGGATGAGAGCTGATTGCGGTTTTGACCCAACTGGGAGAGAACGAAAACTGAGATGAGCAAAATCAACATTATAATAGCACAAGCGACCGGCCCGGATGGGCCGGTCCGGCGACGAGACGTCTCTGCTGCCAAGACTCCTCTTTGACGAGCCTAAGGCGATCCACAAGTCGAGCTTGATTAGATCAAGATCACGATCGAGCCTGGTTGGATCAAATCGAACCTCGTTCTATCGTTAATTGGTTAAATTACAATTTCGAGCAAAGACGAAAGTTTCATGATGTCGTTCCATATGAGGTTTCGCATTAAGTTTTCTCACTACAATTTCGGGCAAAGATGCAAGTCCCATGATGTCCTTTCATCCGAGGTTTTCACTTCAAGTGTATTTATTTCCACTCAATTTCTCACGACTCACGAGGCAAAAGCCTCAGCGATGACGTGGCTCAAAAGCGCCCGGAACACGAGATCGAGCCCAAACCGGAAAACGGCCAACAGCCAAAAAAAAGAGAGGGTGAAGTGAAGCGCAGCTCGGGTGGCATACGAAGGGCGCACGTCATTCAACAGCTCCCGTGCTTCGCTTCTTAAAGCGCCGACGATGCTGGCGAGCGGCTGCCGCGCGTCGCACCACCTCCGGGAGTGCGATCCCCACCGCCGCCGCCGCTTGGGCCTCGGGCTCGGGCTCGGGCTCGGGCTCTGCGGCGCCAGGATCGTCCAGCTCTCGTCCCTCATGCGCAAGCCCCCCGCCGCCTCCGCAGACGGCGGCGGCCGGCGGCGGTCGCGGAACCGATCGGGCTCTTCCTCCTCCTCCTCCTGCTCCAGCGTCCCCTCCCAATCCCGCGGCGGCGGCGTCCCCATTCTCTCCGATTGTTTCAGGTCCGGAAATTCGCTCGATCGTGTTCCCTGATAACTGCGCGGAGTTAAATTTTCTTTCTTTTTTATCTGCTTGACTTGCTCTCGACCGCGTGTACTTGCTTGTGGAGCTTCGTGTTGGTATTGCTTGTTGGGCTGAGGTTGGAATTTTCTTTCTTTTGCCTCTCTTTGCGCAGCCAACAGGAAAATGCTCGCGAGCCTGTCTCCGAAGGGTCGTCCTTGGTGGCAGGTTTCCTTTTTTCGCTCTCGGCTATTTCTTACTGTTCATGCTTTTCGACGGTTCATTTCAATGAGTCGTCTTGTGTTTTGTTACTGCACACTGCTTGAATGTTAATCCCGTTTACCGAAGAACATTACCATCAGTCTCGTCTTGTCAGCCAGGTTCTTTCGATTCTATGTCCTCTGTACCTTTCAGCTTGCCATTCTTGGAGACACGTCTCCATTTAAATTACTAGCTAACCCAGGCAATTGGGAAGGTTCTTTTTTTTTTTTTTTTTTCGCATTTCTCTTGGCTGCCAGTTTAAAAGATGACAACAACTAGTACTGGTTAATGTTAAGAGTGTTCATAAAAAACCGAAAACCAAACCGAACCAAACTGATAAACCAAACTGATAAGTGCGGTTTATCGGTTTGGTTCTGGTTTGGATTTTTTTTAATTGGTTTCTTGGTTTCGTTTTGGTTTATATAACCTCGGGATAAAACTGAACCAAACCTATAAATTTAATGCATAAATTTATAAGTGTGTAGATATAAGCATAAATTTATTTTCTTTTGACTAGTAAAATTTGTGGTTTAGTCTAACCAAGGTCTTCCTAACTAAGAGTCCCTTATACTATTAAACAAAAGATTTGTACTTATTTTGGCCACTGTTGATTTTTTTAAATTTCAAATAGTACTTACTCAAGAGTTTCCTTATTATCTTTTGTGTTTGTCCGATAATTTAATCTGATTTAATTGAGAAATTCCTTTGTTTAAATAAGTGTGTAGAAATAAGCTTTTTTGTTAACTTCCATGGGATGTTGAAGTTAGATAGTCAAAAGATGCATTTTAAACTTTTTACCTGTAAGTCACCTTGATGGTGACATTTTGAAACCAAACCAAACTGATGAGAAGCCGAAGTTATTATTAGTTTGTTGTGAGATGTTATTCTATTGGTTTGGTTTTGGTTTGGGTAGAGATTCTACCGAAGTTTAGGCTGAAAATACCTAAAAACCAAGCCAAATTGAACCACAAACACCTATAGTAATGTACTTTGGCTGCCAATTCATCTACTTCCCTTTTTCTGATAAAAGGAAGAAAGAAGAATGATTTTAGTTAGTGTGTTCTTTGCCTGAGGTACCATAGAAGACTGCATGGCCCCATCTGCTTCTTGTTGGTGAATTGGCGTTTGCATTCTAATTTTTGCCTTAATTTCATGTAAATGTCACAGCAAATGTTGCCGGACTGAGTGTACCGTCCAAACTTCAAACCAAGAACTTTTTCAACTGCACATGGAGCCTTCTGAGTTCTTCTGATTTCTAAAATTTTCACCTTTTCATGCAACATGATCAAACATTTATGGTGAATTAGACTCTTTTAGCTGAAATGCTAGTTAAAGGAGAAGCAAAAAGGAAAAATGTTAATATTAGCTCATTTTGAGCATTATGTATGTCACTTCTCATCCTTATGTTTTATCAGGAAGTTGTCAGTGAAGCCACCTCTGGTTAGCTTTCTTGATATTTTACAACTATAAACATTTGCAAGTGCCATCATCTTCATTTTGCTCGTCCCTTACCTTTTACATTGGGATTTTTAAGTTCTCTTTGATTTTTCTTGATTTATTCACTCGGAATTCATATAGTGCATTGGTTTTGTTGTCTATCATTGTAAAAGGAGGTATAGTGGCTCTTGGAAAGTTTGATGCACTCCACATCGGTCACAGAGAACTCGCTGTTCAAGCATCAAAAGTTGGAACGCCATTCCTTTTGTCCTTTGTAGGAATGGCTGAGGTACTTGGTTGGGAACCTAGGTAGGAAACTATGCATGTCCCAATTTTCTGTTGTCTCTTCTCTTCATAATATCTTGCTCTATTTTTTCTCACTGGCCTATCTTTTATGAGCTTATGGTACTTAGAATATTAGCACATACCCAAGAAAGGAAAATTTTGTGTAAATATGGCTAGATGTGATTATTTCTTCTTCTTCTTCTTCTTCACCCGTTACCTTTTTACTAGATTACTTTTCTTTTTCTAAGGAACAATTTGGTCAGCTTGTTGGGAAGTTATCAGTTTACTAGGTGATTCATGTATGTTGATCTCATAGTCCTCCTGCACAATTTACACTTGAGCATATATGTTAAATACATTCGTATATGTCGAAAGGCAGCTGTCACTGCCATGAAATGAAATGAATACACTTTATAGACTTTGGTCATCTGAGTAGACTAACCTAGCACTTTATGCTCTGGGAGTATACTTTCTGGCTTAGTAATGGCACAGGAATTTTTAGACATACACCATGCCTTTTTCTGGTGAATTTTGTGAACCATCATCGTTATAGATGAACTAAGAGGAGGCTCTCTGAATTGCTAATTGTAATTGAATTTTGAACAATCGTGGCTAATAGTCATTATTGTTTCCTTGAATTCTGCTTTTGCTTGAATAATCATGTTTGCTTACTTTCTAAAACTTCTTGAACTTTGCAATTTATGTGACCTTCTTTGCATCTTCATTTCATTTTAATTTCTCACTGCTTCTCGTTGTCAAATTTCAAGCCTAGTGATACTTTGTAGACCAAGTGTTTTTAGTGTCTGCTCACCGTTGATATGGCTATAAATACAAATGCCACTTGTAAATTAAGATTTCACATGATATATATGTTTCTCAAATAGGGTACCTATAGTTGCCAAGTCTGATCGGCAGCGGGTTTTGTCATCATGGGCATCATACTGTGGCAATGTCGTCCCTATAGAGTTTCAAATACAATTTTCAACTGTCCGATATCTCAGCCCTGAACAGTTTGTTGAGAAGCTATCTAAAGAGCTAGGTGTGCGAGGAGTTGTGGCAGGTATCATATATTTTGCGACTCCAGAGGATAGCTTCTATCCCTTTTTTTGTTTTGGTGTCAAGAGACTCCAGATTTCAGACCTTGCAAGGTCATGTAGGTTTCTTGTCATTTCAGTTTCAGTTGAGTTTACTTTGGTGCTGATGCCAGGTGAAAATTACCGGTTTGGATATAAAGCTGCTGGTGATGCATTGGAATTAGCAAGGCTGTGTCAGGAACGTGGTATGGGTGCTAATATAATAAAGTCTGTAATGGACGAGAACCAAGAATTCAGCCATACGGATGACAGCGATTTAAAAGAGAGAGGACAAGTCTCATCCACTCGTGTACGGCATGCACTTGCTGCGGGAGATATGAACTATGTGTCTGAGCTCTTGGGTCGCCGTCATCGTCTTGTTATAGAGACCAAGGGTCAAGAAGGTTTTGGTAGCCAAAAACGTAGTATTTCGGCTCCCAAATCCTGTTTATTAAATCTGGCCCCAAAGGAGGGAACATATGATAATTGTTTCATTGTCATTGGTCAGGAAAACTTAGTACCGTGTAGAGTAGTAATAGACTCAACAGCTATCCATGTGCAAATGGATGAAACAGGTTTGTGTAATGATTTTGGTACTCACGACTTTCAGCTCTTGCGTATTGAATTTGGTGATTCAAGAGTCTGACTATGCGTATAATACATGGCTGGTGATTCTCTCTTCATAGTAAAGTTTTAGAGTTCATCCATGTTCGGTGGTGATTCTCTCTTTATAGACATGAAAGCTATGAAGGGCTGCTGGTGGTTTAAGGGTCAAACATGATCTGTCTCTTTACTACATTACTCTGACCTCACAAAATATGTACCTTCATCATCAGAGCGAACATATGCCATTTGATGGAGTAATATCTCCTTCAATGTGCATGCATTGGGATTCAGCAAAAATGTCAACAGTGGATATGACCCTCAAGAGAATCGGTGAGTGATCTACAATTTGTTTGTTCTTTCCAAATTCATTTCAATTTGTCCCTAAGCTTAGTGTTTAATGATTTTACTTTGTAGCATTGGTCTAGTTCCATGGGTAAACTTGCTCATTTTTTCTGTCTTGCACTACTCATTCAGTCATTTTATTAGTCTTGCCTGAGTGAATGTGCTTTGGTCACAGTTTTCTCTTCAGATGCTTTGCCGTAAGAGACATCAATTGGTTTTTGTTTAGCGTTTGGTGATTGGGATCTCTTAATGTTAGTTTGATAAACTTATTTTGCAGTCTATAAAATAGGGGCTCGGCCTTTGACTTTTTAAGACACCATGTAGGTGAAGGCGTCCTTTTAAGTGAAAGCTTTAGACTTGACATATTTGGCTTCAAAGGGTTGTTTAGCAAATTTAATCTTGACAAAGTTCTGTGAGATGCACCGTTTGACAGTTCTTTACTTGTTAACCAGGTTGACTAGCAAAAGCAAAGTGTGCACATTCAAGTGTGATGTAGAGATGGCTAAACCAACTTTGGCGTGTCAAGCTACGTCAACCTGATTGATTCGACCTTTAGATTCCAAAAATGGTTTGTCGTTTGAGCTGGAACTATGCACATTCTTCTTCCTCTTGCAAATGTTAGATGAAACTGGCTACTTGCCTTTTACCAAATCATATTATCACTACAAGGATGGGAACTTTCTAGATTTTCTTTTAGACCCGATGAAGTCCTGTAATTCAAGGGACTACGGGTTCTCTTTTGTTTTCCTTTCTTCAAAAGACGAGATTTCTCTGTCCTCTCTCTCTCTCTCTCTCTCTCTCGTTTTCTGAATGCCATTGCATTGCAAGCATGGCATTAATCTGTGCGGCAGCGTGGGCGACATCGAACCCCCGGGATTCTCATATTAAACATGTCGACAATAAAAATACCTGAGGATGAGATATGGTCCTCTTTGTGGGCACTTCTGCGCAGATGTCCTTTTCTGCGAATTAGGAAAAGCTGGGTGTGGGTTCTCATTTCTTTTTCCGGATCGACCAACTTGTGGCAGGACAGAATTTGGTAATTGTCCGCAGCTTTTAATCGTCTGTCGAACGCCTCCATTCACTTCAATCTCCCTAGAGTCACTTCGGGTGGGTTAAAGAGATGCAGTTTGGTATTCCCAGTTATCACATCTCTGTGTCGGGAAGTATAATTCCATCTTTTTTTCCAATCGAAGAGGAAAGATGAGGACAAGCTGTGCATGGGCATTGATGCTTTGGGTATATTCCGGAAACCGTGGCAAGCGCTTCCAGATGGAAAGCTTGGTGGCCACGATTCGCTGCCACCGGGTCCTGGCCAAATTTCCAGAAAGCGACATGGTGAGGAAGGAATCATGGGCGATGGCTACGCATCATGGACAGGCTCTCGGGGCCCCCAACCACCTTTGAATTCGAGCGTGTCGTTATTCCTTCTTCCACGGGGATGTCCGAAGAATATTCGCGTAGCTTGCATCGACCGACTCCATATTTCACGAGAGGAAAAGCGAGTTAAAAGGCTCGTCAAAGCATCGACGCATTATTGACTCTCGCGTTCCGCGTTGGTATTGGCGCTTGTTTTACGTTATCTTGGGATGCTAAAAGCGATACGTTCATCACCCATTCAATTATAAAGATTATTGCGCCTATCTTGAAGGAGATATCCGTATTACTTTATCCGCTCGCAAGATCGATCGTCACCACAGAAATTTAAGCGATTATAAGAATGGATAGCACCGTGAACGGGTTAAATTTACTCAAAATTAATGTTTTGACCACAAAAAAAAATAAAAAAAAGCAAAAAACCACAAATCTGTTTGCATAAGACAAATGAAGGGTGAACTCTAAATTGATGCACCCGTTAACTCTCATATTTGATCTAAATCAATAATTTGATGGTAAAAATTAACAGAACTAATTGATGATAAATTTGTCGTAAGTATATCAGTTTAAAATTTTTCGTGATATTAACTTTTAGAAGAATTATGAATAGGAAGTTTTTTAGTTCACACTTGTTTGTAGTGATTCTCAATTACTTTCTCCCATCCGCGTAACTCGACGAATTTGTACTGGGGTTGGGAGTTTTATCCGATGGTGCATGTGTAACCAGCAAAAGTAAATCCTCAACAAAGCCATACTGCTAATGATTCGAAAATGAATTTCGCCTGCCTTTTTTTTATTACTTACGCGTGCACGGGTGCATGAACGAAACATCTCGTCCTATAGAGGAAAATACAAATTCAATAAAAAGGGAATGATTATCACCTTAAGTATCCAGACTGGGCAATAGATTAGGTAGAATTGACACGTTTTTCAACCCGAAAAAAGAAGGAGAGGAAAACAAGTCGATTTAGTGCAGATCGACGTCAGGCCAGGAGGATTTCGTGCGAATATTTAGGGGATTGCATGAGAGGCACGCGAAGCAAGCAGGACGCCTCGCACTCGAGAAGATAAAAAAAAAAGAATTGGAAAAACCCCAAAAAAAGAAAAGAAAAAGGAGGTAAAAAACGTGGATTTAAACGCGCGAGCGTTTTGGGATTCCCCAGACAGACGAGGAAAAATAGAGGAAAGAACCCAAAGGTCCTCTCTTTCTCCCGAAACCAAGGAGATTCTGCCCCCGCCTCTGTCGCCTCTCCTCTCCGTTCGCCGCCGTCGTTTACGGCCGAAGACGGAGAGCCGGCGGCGGAGTCGCGCCCCTGCTCGTCGGTCGTCCCCTCCCCTCTCCGCCCTTCGTTCAGGTGCGTTCGGTTCTTGGTTTCGGAGCCTTCTGGGTTCGTTCCGTGTTTCCGCCCATTTCCAATTTGCCGAAGCTTCCTCTCGCCTCCCCTTTTTCCCCCTTTGAAGACGGGTTGCGCGCGCATCGGTTTCTTCGCCTGTTAAAAATCGAATCTTGACGGGCTTCGGGTCGTGGGCAATGGCCATTTTGAACCAAAAATGGAACTTTTTTCTTCCCTCAAGATGAATGCGATGATAATTTTTAGCTCCCCGTACAATTTCAAACAATGGGTTTTGCGAGACGAAGGCCTTGAAAGCTGCAATGCGGCTTCTTGATTTCGGCCTCGCAGTCGAGTTCGAATTGCTTGCGATGGGGGAGTTTTCGGTTCTAGAATTTCGGGCGGTGAAAGAAAATTTGATTGGGAAGGGAGTAAGGAATTGCGTGGCTTGCGATCTGAGGAGTCCTTACGCGTCTTGGGCGACTCGTTTGGACTCCGGTGGGGGCAGGGAGGTAATTTGGACGCGCCTGCTCGCTTCCTCTTCGCCCGTCAAATCTAGCGGTCGACGTGACGTACTTTCGTCACGCGTCACCGACCCGTCCATCGCCCTTTCCCCTCCGGTTTTTACACCCTTTCGACCTTTCACGAGGTCGCGAATTGTCCTTTTCATCACGCCCCGTCGGTTCCGATGCGGATGGGCTCCTGTATTATCGGAGCGTGATTACTGGCTCAACCGCTTTCTTGTCCTTTATGACTCGTTGGTTATTACTCGCATGTCAAAATTCGATCTCTTTTTTCATTGGCGAGTCCAATTTAGATGGCTACCTTAATTCTTCTTAAATCTTGTGTGGGCTGAATCAAATTTGACCTCCTCTTCTGTTTGGTTGACCTTGCCGTGTTCTTGTTCGTGGCAGCTACCCTTCTCTTATCAGAAGGGAGGCTTTGACCGTCAAAGAAGCTTCCGGGTCGGAGTTGTCTTGCCAGTTGATGATCGGGCTGTCAACGATCCACGTTTGACAGCCCGTTGTTCCTTGAACAGCACCAACCCGGAGCAGCATACATATTATAAGCAGGGGAGAGTTTGAATTGTTGCCAGGTCAAATAAAAGGTTCCCATTTTGTATCTTGATTTGTTGTTGGGTTCTCGTCTTTGGATTTGGGACCCTTTGTTACCATAACAACGGTGATCTGTCGATCGGTGGTTTCTTATTTCCTTTTGCCTCGATTCTTGCAGGTGAATCTTAATTCTGGGCTTTCTTGGTTCAGAGCAACCTGACTGTTTTAGCATTGTTGCTAGAATTCTTTTGCTTGTGTGATGAGGGTACCTTTGGATTGGCATTATAGAATTTGAGCTACATTTACCTGATGGGTTCGTTGTACGGGAGCTTTCAACGCCCTCTTGTGGCAGCTGCTGCAGTTGCCGCAGCTTCCGTCACAGCTGACCTACCCGAGAAATTATCACCTTCGAAATCATCGGTCACTCGCTCCAATTCGGAACAGCTCGACTCTTCGTGTACATCTAATGCACTGCACGACTCAGATCCTTCGTGGGTTTCGCAAATATCAGTCTCGAAGCTTTCGAGTTTTTCATTTTTGAGCAGAATCCGAATACCTCTTCCCAACACTAAGGATCGATTTCCTCATTTGGGTCACAATCTTAATGCAAATTACTCGTGCTCTTTTGTTGCGGCTTCTCCGACCTTAGTAAATTTGTATCAATCTGCGGAGTTGGTGAAAGGTCCGAAGCCTGATACATCTGCAAGAGCACTCCCTACCTCGGCTTCAGCGTCGGCTTCTGATGTTGTATATAGATGGCATTTACCTGAACTGCAATCTCTAGACATTTCGGGGTCTTCAAATTGTTCTTCTGAAAAGCAAAAGACAGTTGTGGTGCTATTGGGCTGGTTGGGAGCAAAGCAGAAGCATTTGAAGAAATATGCGGAGTGGTACACTTCAATGGGATTTCATGCTATCACCTTCACCTTTCCGATGGCCAAGATTATGACTTACCAGGTTGGAGGCAAAGCAGAGCAGGATATAGAGTCACTTGTGAAGCATCTGGCTGATTGGTTAGAGGATGAGCATGGGAAGAACATCGTTTTTCACACTTTTAGCAATACTGGATGGTTAACGTAAGCGCTCTCTCTCTGAGTTAATCTATTCATTATCTTGTCTGACCATGTTATTGTTCATTTTATTTTGTTTGGTAAAATTTGCCTGACATGTTAGCTGATCTGTCTAACTTCAGATATGGAGCTATTTTGGAGAAGTTTCAGGAGCAGGATTCTTCTCTGATGGGAAAAATAAGGGGTTGCATCATAGATTCTGCTCCCGTCGCGGCACCAGATGCTCAGGTAATAGACTCTTGTGTTCTAGTAATAGCACGGTGTTAGAACATGATCATCTGCACGGTCACTTTCGACACATACCATTAAATTTCGCCATGGATATCCAAGTTCTTCTCAGTTTGATGACTTATATTCTACCAGTAAATGATTCTCCAAAGCTTGCCTCACCTTGTCTCTTTGTTAGTGCTCTTCTGTAGTCTCTCCTATGTCTTTTATCACTAATTTCTTATTTAGTTTCTACTACTGGTTGTTCTTTTCGTGGAATCTTTGTTTTTTTTTTGATGATATATGAGCATTGGCAAGGTGAAAAGCTGTTGGGAACTTGGCGTTTCTGTTGAGTGATCTTTGGTTCCTTCATCAATACCATAATTCTTCCTTTCTTTTGGGTGTTTAGGTGTGGGCATCTGGTTTCTCCGCAGCATTCCTGAAAAAGAGTAGTGTGGCGACAAAAGGATCCTTAAGCTCAAATGAGTTAGGTACGGGGGTGGTGGGCAGCCATGCAGTGGACTCGAACCCAAAACCTGCAGTGGGCTTGGACCCAAAACCTGCAGTGACCGAAGCAGCTTTGTTGCTGATTCTGGAGAAGTTCTTCCAGGTTATTTTGAATCTTCCTTCTGTGAACAGGTAGGTTGCTCCCATTGTACATATCTTTTGCATACACATAAACAATGCATCGCAAGATTTCGTAATTGTTTTAAGTATTCTCCCTGCAATTATTAACGTCGCATTGTGCCATGCAAAGGCACGTGCTCAGGAGCATAGAGATCATACTTATCTGAAAGCTGCAAAAATTGTGCACATCAATTGATGTCGTTTTTATCTTATTCCCTATTGATCCAGGAGGCTTAAGGATGTGTTGGACGTGTTGTCATCTCGACCGCCGAGTTGTCCACAGCTATACATTTATAGCTCGGCAGACCGAGTCATTCCTTCGGGGTCCGTGGAGTCGTTTATAGAGGAGCAGCGGAGGATGGGTCTCGAGGTCAGATCCTGCGATTTTGTCTCGACGCCTCACGTCGATCATTTTAGAAGTAACCCACAATTGTATACCACTCAGCTTACCCATTTCTTGGAGGACTGCGTCCTTACTTGCTGCAGAAGACCTTCATGAGTAGTAACCACCCAGAAGGGACATAGAATAACTGGTTTTTGTCTCTATTCTTTTCCTCTTTCTTGACTTAATTCTCATCTACAAATGATTAAATGATTAAATGATTAAATGATTCTTTCTGTCTAAAATTTCTCAGTTTGAGAGGTGTAATCATCATGCTGGGAAGAGACAGAGATGTGAACATTTGTAAATTTTACTCGACCGCAATACAAATTTTTTACCATTTGACTCTCTCGTGCTATCTTTTCTTGCATGTGAGATTGAGCACCGTTTTCTTGAATTGCCTTAAAGTTTGTGCATTGATATTTCTTCATCCGTTCGCAAGATACCCTCTTGTGGCCACCCATGTGTTATCTGAAATGGAAAGATAACATGTGCCATTCCTTGTTGTCGGGGGAACATTTACAAGCTGAATCTATATCTGATATGGAGTCATGATAAAACAGAGCTTTCACGAGGAATTGTTATTTCGAAGCATTATTCGCGCCCGTCCTACTAAATTCAAAAGCGAGAAAATTTTTATGATTTTCATCCCATATATGATTTGTATGAATTAGATTTAGTAAATGAGGTTCAAATTTTAATGTCACTTCTATTCAGTTTTTACAATCAATTCTCAATAGTTTAATTAAGTGATTCGTATAATTAAGAGATAAGTTGCTCGTGACAATTAGTCAAAACTCGAATTTCAGTTAATTACACCACACGGTCAATAAATCTGTCCTTTATAGGGAATGTTCTTGGAGCTGAGAAAGGTTTTTATTTATTATTTATTTTTAATTCTTTTTTATGGCCGAGAAAGGTTCAAAGGGTATTGATCTCAACTGCATTTTAGCTCCAATTGAAAAATGAAAGTGTTCATTGGATGTCATCCCGCCCACTATGTTGTCAAAGCATGTCATCTGAACGACCTCTTTTATAACTCTCTAATTTGTCAGTTTAAGTGGCAATTAAGCACAGCCAGAAAAAGAAAAAGAAAAAGAAAAAGAACCAGTAGGGCCACATTATTTCTTTTGTTGCAAACGTGCGGTTGGTACAACGTTCGGTGGATAGCGTGGCCTTAAGAGATCTACATCCTCTCTCCAAATGGATTTAGTAACTCAGTAATGAATGGTAATTTAATGGAGCAAAAGTTACCGACTCACGCTAATTTATGTCGATAATATCTAAAAATAATTAAAAAAAATGTAAGAGGTCACTAATGAAGAGAAATAAAAATCATCAACAGAGTGAATAAAAAGATTAAACAAATAAATGGACCCAAACGAAAGTTTGTAACACATTATGGGCAGCAACCTAACAGGAAAAAAAGTCAGCGAACCGTGCATAATCTAGGAGGTCGCAAGACCAATAAGAGTAACTCGACAGAACGAGCTTATAAGTAAAAATAAAAATAAAAATTCAAATATCACAAGAATTGGTAAATCACTCTTCTTCGGGTGAGTTATTTCACATTAAAGTCAATAATTTGCAAATTATAAAAATATCTAAAAATATTCGATAATTTGCGAAAGAGGCCGCGCAACAACAGCAACAAGAACAAGAACAACCTCTTACCAAAGAAGAGTCAGACGACAGAAGAAGAAGAAGAAGCCACTGCCGCACTGGACGAACTATAAAAGAAGTCCGGCGCAGGTTGTCCTGTCTCTCTCCTTCTCCCTCTCAAAGTTCGCATTTTTATGCCCACTTTGCTTGCTCCCGTCGCCTCGAACCCCCCCCTCCAATTCTCTCCCAATTCCCTTCCCGGAGGTGCCCGGCGTTTAGGGTTTCGCCGATCGCCTCCCTCCGCCCTCATTCCCCGACCATGTCCGCCCCGATCGGCGGCGGCGAGGCCGGACCGCCGGGGGTGTGCATAAACGACGTCCTCACCGACGACGAGCTGCGGTCGGTCCTGGCGAGGCTGGAGTCCGAGAAGGACAGGGAGATCTTCGGCCTGGTGTGCAAGCGGTGGCTCGCCATCCAGAGCGCCGAGCGCCGGAGGCTCGCCGCCCGCGCGGGCCCCCACATGCTCGCCATGCTCGCCGCCCGGTTCGGCCGGGTCGTCGAGCTGGACCTCTCGCAGTCCGTGTCGCGCTCGTTCTACCCGGGCGTCACCGACGCCGACCTCGCCGTCGTCGCCAGCAAGTTCAAGCGCTTGAAGGTGCTCAATCTGAGCCACTGTAAAGGTGCGTTTTTTTTTCCCCCTTCCTTCCCTAAATGTTTTGTTGCTTCTTTTGGGATAGAATTTGACTTTCTGCTGGCTGTTGTGTCTCCATTTTTCGTCCCGGATTGATCAATTTCTTCTTTTGTACCACCCCCAAAAACGTTTTACGCAAGAACCATGTTGGCCTATCTCATTCTGCTGTGATACTGAAACTAATCACTTTTACAGGTACATTGTGAATTACCTTTTCAAAGACGATTTTTTTTTGTCTGTGTTGCAGGAATAACTGATAAGGGAATGCTGGAAATTGGAGATGGTCTTTCGTCCTTGCAGTCATTAGATGTATCCTTCTGCAGAAAGCTGACGGACCGGGGGTTGGAGGCGGTTGCTAGGGGTTGTCATGACATGCGCACGCTGCATCTCGCCTCTTGCAGAGCTGTCAGTGATGTATTGTTATTGGGTCTTTCACGGAATTGTCCCCACCTAGAAGAATTGGTGCTGGAAGGATGCGCCTATATAACCGATCAAGGAATCACGGACCTCGTTGGTGGGTGTCAAAAGATCAAGCTGTTAGATGTTAGTAAATGTAGCAATGTAGGAGACGTTGGGATCTCCAATGTTGCAAAGTCTTGTTCTTCTTCTCTAAGGACCCTTAAGTTGTTGGATTGCTGTAAAGTGGGAGATCAGTCCGTTTTATCCTTGGCCAGCTTTTGCATGGGTCTTGAAACCCTTGTTGTTAGTGGTTGCCGTGATATTTCTGACGAGTCTTTGAAATCTCTGGCTGCTGCATGTGGAAATAGTCTCAAGACCTTGGGAATGAATTGGTGTTTGAACGTATCCGACTTGTCTCTGAGCAGCATCCTTGCTCAATGCAGATATCTGGAGGCTCTTGACATTGGGTGTTGTGAAGAGGTGACTGATGCTGCCTTCCAAGGTCTGGCTAGTGTGGAAGATGAATTGAGTTTGAAGATTTTGAAAATCAGCAACTGTCCTAACATAACAGTGACAGGATTAGGCATTATTTTGGACAAATGCCGCTCCCTGGAATATCTTGACGTGAGATCATGTCCACATATTTCAAAGGCAGCTTGTGATGAGGCCAGGTTACTGTTTCCTGACTGTTGTAAGGTCAACTATGTTGGCCGGTTGTCCGAGCCTGATATGAAACTTTAACCGCTTGAATTGGTACATCGAGCCTTGTTGCCCAATTTTCAAGTGCAAAAAGAAACTGATGAAGTTTCAGCTATGGGAGATCAAAAAAAGTTTCAGCTATGGATTTTCCTTGCAAGACTTACTGTGTACATCTGTTCGGGATGCTATAGGACCCTAAGGGGTATCTATCTGTTCCTAGTGCTTGTGCATTTTGTGATGGATATGGGATGGATAGTCATTTGCTTTGTGTTATATGTAACCAGAAGTTTATATATATAAATTGCAGCAAACTCGCTTTCTTTCCTGAAATTCTTACAATTGTAATACTCTTCAATGCTCTTCTTCTATCTGCAGCATATGCTGGGCGTTGGCATACTAATGCAGTGCCTTATCTGTATGTCTTCATCAAATTCTCTTCAACAGATTATGGATTAGACAGAGTATTACGCAGAAGAGGATGTTGGGACAAGTTGCACTTAGATTAACATGAGTATTCTCTGTTTTGGTCTGTAGCTGGAAGTTTGATTTCGGCAAACACTCCATGAACAAGTTACCTTACAAAATTTGTGAAAATCCTCAATGTTTGGTTTGCATTATCTTGAAAGAGAGTTTAATTGACCTATCAGAGGAAGTGATGGCCTTTTCGGTTGTTGTGACAAGTGACGTTATAAATACTTTCTATTCTGCTATTGCCTGGACATGCTCAAGCTCAGTTGACTAATCCAAGTGCTTTAATTTGAACGATCATGGGATTCTGTCTTGACTTAAATTTTTCATTCCCCTGAAGATTAGAAGAAAGGATGCGGATGGTACGCATTGTAGGTTATCCTTGAGGGAGTGAGAGGGAATGGAATCTTATTGGAACTGAGACAGTATTTTTGAGGTAACATGTGATGTGTGATGACATGTATCTCAAAAGCGTCATATTTATTTGGCAAATAGGTCCATTCCTCAATATTAAGCATCCTTAAACTATTTACATTTGCCGATTGTCATTTGCTTCCATCTTCAATAGGTTGATTAAACTTGTACTCTAGAGGGTCCTGAAGAAGGATAAAACACTTGAGGAAAATTCTCTCTGCGCTCAATATATGTCCTCATGGATAGTTTTCTTTAGTTAAAAGGATGAACATGTCTCAAATCATGAAATCGGGCTTGTGATGAGCAAGTCGAGAGACTCATAAGCTGGATTTAATTTGTTGCTGGGAAAGCAAGATTCAGATTAACTCGAAGTTTAGCAGCACTGTATTACTGGCAAAATTCTTTACAATTTCGACAATTGTGTAGTTTCGACAATTCAAGTGATAAAATAGTCGCGGTGGGCTGTTGAGTGAGCAGCTCTTTTGTCAATTATGAGCGACCGAACTTGCGGTACTTGTTATGCTTGAGAGATTGCCTGTTGAAGGTGCTTGAATGTCTTCTGATGATTTAAGAAACCCATTAACCAGAAATCAAAATTGTCCACCGTGACTATCTGTATGTACTTCTCTGACGGCCTCTCTACATTTTCACTTCGGTTCGCTTCCTCTATCTTGGAAAGTGGGATCGACATCTGTACAGATAAGCAAGAAGTTCGTCATGAATGAATCTTTGGCTATGAGGAGGGGAAAAAAAGGTTAAAACAGCATAGAGAAGAATATTTTCACGTTCGATTTGCCAATTACCTTGTAATGGATTCGGGCAGATTCACCATTCGGGGACGGCAATTTTATCGACCTCTCGCTGCAAAAGGCGACTTTTTCCGTAGAGATGAAGAGGAGACCTGCTATAGGACCTGCTGTCGTTGATAGATAACACTGAGAAGCCTTTGTGAGTCTCTCCCCTTCTCTGACACTAAACAGATGCCTGAAAACTTTCTCCATCCCCCCTACTTGGAGAATTCTCGCCCCCAAACTCAGCTTCCCCTTCACAGTTTCAGAGATCTTTGGACTTAATCTCACTGCACAGTCAAAAAATAGAATGATTAGTTGATTTCAAGATGGAACCAGAATGGCAATGGAATCACTATGAAATGGAACTTCGCAAAAATTATAACGCTATCCTTGGTTTTTTCATTAGATGGCATGGCTTATTTCTATTTTATACAGTTCTTTGATGCTGATTCAGTTCATGTGACTAATAAGATGAGTTTAAGTCGCTATAAGGAGCTAGTTGGTTGGACTCAATCTGTGAGTTGTAAACTACTGAAATATGGAGTCAGTAACAAATTTTTTGTGAGGGCAAAACTCAAGGATGCACTTTACTTTCCCTACCAATTTCATATATTTTGATCAACTCTGCATTAGATTTGCAATCTTTTCAGACACCAAAAGTGTAATTACCATGCTCTCGGATGCCGTGTGCAAAAACGTCAGCTTTCTTCCCTAACTTGTTCATTCTTTTGAGCACTGAATTGCGCTTGGAAGACACACTTGCTGGAGAACGCACTTGAGATTGACCATGGTTGTACGGCTTGGATGAAATGGCTCTTGATGACTTCCGAACTGCGTATGTCGCAACAATGACTGGAATTCTCATTACGTGATCTTTAAGTTTGGTTGCCATCTTCAATGGGAAGTTGTTGTGCTTTTCTCTCTCGAAGTACTGCCTAGAAGCTTCAGAACTCTCAAGGAAGAAGAAGGATTGTTGCCTGCCGAAGTTGGTTATCTTCAGGTCTATATAAAGAGGTCATAAAATGGCTGGTGACTACCGACTTTTGGCTGCATGACTCACTGCTGATCATCAACATTGTAAAGGCTTCTTGTCGGCATTTTTTAAGTAGGATAACGTGTGACCCCACTTGTGCTTTCCGAAAGAGGACTGTGGTAGAATCTAGATTTTCATTGAGACATTGTGAAGACAGTGGATCCGCGTTTTACTTTTGTATTTATTTTCCCTGTAGATGGCACGGGGTCTCTTCTTCTCATTAATAAACTCCATGAATTTTAGGTTCTGTGGTCATCATTTAATTTGAATCTTAGTAGAGATTTGAAATGTACATGAATTAGCCTAGCAGTAGTTGCAATAGATTTTGACAGAAATTCTAGGAATAGATCATCAACTTTCAAAGAAAAAGAATACAGCTCCTATACTTTCTTTGTTTGTAAGTATGTGAAATGAATCTGTGTATATGCTGTTTCTTCTATTTTATTTCTTTCCCACGTTTCTACTGTTTGATTGGGGGGATATGGGGTTTGCTTCCATCAGTTATACCGGTTTCTAAAAGCCATTCTGAGAAAGATAATATATTCAATAAAGGGAAAACAAAACATGCTGATAGGGTGATGATCTATCCCTTTGTCTGAGCAGGCTTCGGATGCGTCAAACGTATTTTGCTTTTGAGCTGGAATTGCAACTTTCTGACGCCAGTCCTTATTTGGATAGCACGAGAAGAAGGGTCAATAAAGAATTCACCACAATCTTATCACCGGGGGAAGCGACTATTTTGGCCCAAAAAAGATATGTGAGAACGTGCATGAATCTTTCCCATGTTCTGCAAACGTGAGTACACGACCCACGTCACCATGTTTAGAATTTCCATCTTTCTCCATTTCGTGCGGTTTTTGCAGTGTTGCGGTTAGGCGATATCCGAGGATATGACAACTGAACACGTTCGCAAGTATCATGGCGTGTTGAAGGTTTGGAAAAACGAAATCAAAAGGCTTTTTGCTGGTGAAGCAATAACTCATCCATCTGAACGAGCAATGAAGCAGCAGCAAGCTCAACCTCATTGTTCTCAAGAGAAGCTGGGGAGAAATTCATATCACACCTCTGTTCTCGTCATGCAGAGTTCAAAGCCTGACACCAGATGACAGAAAAGAAAGAAAGAAAGAAAAAGAAAAGATTAAAAAAGACTGGTAAGAGACAACACAAAGCCACAAGTTATAGGAGCCCACGTGCAAGTTGCATGAATCTCTTTCACATGACCTAACCCTCTCTTTTTCTTTATTAAACCGATGGTGCTGAGGTGTTGTTGAGTGGGTAGTAGGCCATGCTGAGCTGCACATGCCTCTTAGCTACTGTTCACGCGTATCTCAGCATACCACTCAGTCGAGACTAGACGAATGAAAATTGAGCCGCCGCAAGAGACGGGCACTCTTTTACTTCTTCTTCTGAGGAGGAGGATCGCCATGTCACGGCCACATCGGCCTTGTCACCCACATGAGTTGATGGGTCATTTATGGTCCTTAAGCTTTAAGGTTCTTAAAAGGCATTGCAAAAAGATAAAGGAAAAGGCGGGAAAGTGAAAATAACTCATTCCCACGGAGTGTCAAGCATTTGATAAAGGGTGATCTCCCATGTCTAATCTCAAACGATATCTTGGCTCATAAGGTAACTGCAAATTCTGATAAGTCCTGGTCAACGGTCATTTCTCTGACTTCCCAAGAAATGATAAGATAAGCAGATGATGAGGAATCTTGGAATTGCTATTCCTTTCACTTGTCTGCATCTTTTTCCCAAGTGACATGATCGGGATGTTGTAACATCGGATGGTTTACGACATCACACGCAGCCGAGGACTTCTTTTAAAGAAGAACATTGGATTGACTGGGAGAAAAGATATGCAAAAAGGCAATCACCTTCCAATCAAGGAAAGAGCAGCAACCCCCAAAATTTCACGACCTTGTCCAAGCAAATCCATTAGAATAGTTGACCCTCTGATTGACAAGCACCCAGAAGTGGAAAGATGGCTATAGGATACAATGTGTTAGACTCGGTGTATACGCACTCTCAAGTCGAAGTAAAATGATATAGACACAATATTCAAGTTCAGTTATGTGCTTCAATATTATAAATAGATAACGGATCATTAGCTTCCGAGACTGAGAAAATCACAATACAGGCCATTAGGAGAGACACCTCAGAATATTACGAGAGAAACTCGGCAGTGAAACTTCGGAGAGGAAAACTCCTCGCTGTAGCCTCTCATTACGTGAGTTTGGTGGGTCGAGACGGGACAGACTAACATAATCTGTTGACATGTCCATCTTAATACTTGAATCTCACGTCGACTTCAGTTTAATATCAAGCTCTATCATTTGAAATACCTTGAAATTGAGATCATGAGAAATTTTGAGTTCAAACACTTAACGAAAGCATTCGGTCTTTTTCATTCAAGGCACGAACAAGTTCGAATGACACATTGCCCTCATCTCAATCGCACTCTAGGAGGACATCGTACAGGAAAGAGTGTTAGGCAATCGCGAAACTATCTTTTGGCTAGAAAAGATTAATTTGATGCACATCAGCTCCTATATGACTGGATTGATTTGACCTAGTGGGTAGGCCAGAAAATGTGCTCTATTTTAGTCCTCAAAATTTCCCATCATCAAATGCTAAAGTTCTCCAGTTTCTTCTCGATTGAGTCCTTTACTTGATGCTAATCACCTCCCTAAAAAGCAACGTCAACATGCACCAAAGGTTGGGTTCTCAAACCAGGTCACTGGAATTGGAGAATAAGTTGAATTAAGCTCAGTCTTGTTTTAGGGGCTAACGTTCCCAACTGGCCTCCATAGGAAAGTTTTCTCATGGTTGCAGACTGACATAGCCGAATTGGTCATATTGGAATTACATGAGATTGACACTAGAATTTCAAGTAAGAAACATCAGCACTTCGAAGATCCGCTAACAATCGTAAAATTCTAATTGGTTTGAATTTCTAAGCATAATATATTCTCATCTCACAAGCACTACTCTTAAGCATAGAAGAGACTATCAGAAAATAGACACAAGGCCAAAAGAAGGCCTCCAGAGAATCGAGACAATAGACCCACCGAGGACCCTACGGAGTGATCCTTGCCTTTCAGTCTTTCATTTACATCTCCTATACAATCACCTCTGAGCTGATGCATGCGGCATCGGATATGTTACGTGACCTACGCTCACGGGTGCACCAGGAACCATGGCCCCTAGCACCGGGGCTACACCGTATGCCATATGTGATGGACCGGGGAGGTTCACTGGAGTCCCCACAGCAGAAACAAGCGGCCCACCTATCGGTTGCCCGATTATTGGAGCACCATAAACACCGATACTGGCGGGCCCAGTTGGTGGTTGAAAGGGCTGTTTACTAGGTTTGCTGGACGAAACACCTGCCACAGAACTGTTTGTTTGACCAGTGATTGGTCCTTGGGGTGTCGAGACTTCTCTGTTGTTAACACTGGTGATATCGTGAATGCTAGAACGCCTCCTATCTTTGTTCATTGAGTTCAACCTGATGAAGTACTTCTGGGCATGGCTAGCCACTTGTGTAGGTGTTCTTGTCACTACAAAGTTTCGGGAGATGCTTCGCCAATCTCCCTTCCCATATTTTTCCAAGCCAAGTAGGAATAATCTGCTTTCCAGAAACAAGAAATCAGTCAAAAAGCTTATAACACATCAACGTAATCATGCTAGTATGAAAACCAAAGAGCTGAAAGGAATTTCAGTAGACAAACGAATGATGCAAGACATTCACAACAAAGTCTACTGTTGGGAAGTGGGCGACTAATTGGCTGATTCATAAGCCACTCATCTGTTGTTCAGAAAGCTTGATTTCTTAGGCACAAGACTCTGCCATTTCAGACTCAGGTGCACAATGAAGCTTTTACCCATAGTCACATCAATTCATGCCAAGGCTATTGATATCGTCATATTCCACGTTTCCCTTTTTCTTCAGCTGATTGATGCAAATCAAACTTGTTAGCCAATGGGATGCCCATGTTTAGGCCAAGGTTTCTATTATTTTTGTTTCTATTATTTTTGTTATATATATAAGCCAGGTTTCTATGATTTATTTAAAGTTTGGACTGACTGCGAATCTTCAGTTTGCCTATTTACAGCCTTGAGTCCTCCTGAGACTAGTAATACCAAATCCATAGAGCAACATAATCTCTTTCAAATGATAAGAAGACTACAATTCAGATATCAATTAAACCTTGGATTTTGACTTCACCTCCACTTTTTATTTCTCCTACCCGGTTTTCCTCTTATACTAAAAGATTGAGCTGACCATTGTCATCTCTGCAGACCACAGGAACCCTTTTCAGTCCCTAATCTAGAGGCTCGGCAAGGCAGCAAATCCATTTATTTAAACTTTGATCTGCTTGCCACAACCATATACAATCCCAAGTTCTCTAGAAGTATTAACTCTCCTGTTTGAGAGAGAGAGAGAGAGAGAGAGAGAGAGAGAGAGAGAGAGAGAGAGTTTATCTAATGCTAATAGTGAGGTGATTAGTTTAATGCAAAACCTAGTCAAAACCAAAAGGGAAATCAATCACGTACTCCACCTACATCAGATGCAATAGAAAGTAGGGAGTCTCTGACCAATCCCAAAGCAAGCTCTTACATGAAAAAATCTAAATTGAGGCCTCAAACTTGCTAAACAAAATGATGCCTGATCTGAGAAAGGTAAATGTCTTAAACATCAGTCATGATTTCGATGCTGAAGAGCCAAACAAGGCCAACTTCCCTGTCCAGCAAAATGGCAAAGTACGTTACCTTCTTCAGCTTTCTTTTTGAATACAAGATGACAAAACTCAAGGGAACAGGCATGCAATCCGTGCTCTTGGTTACTTCTTTCTAGAAATTCTAGATCTATACTTTGCATCACAATCGACAGACTCGAGTATCAGCCAACCAACTACATAATCTAATTAACCCTAAGGGCAACAGAAATGATAAGAGACCACCTGAAGATCTATCACCTGAAAACTGTCTTAAACTCAGGATGGTGACAGACTGCCCTAAAATGAAAGCTTAATCTGACACAAATGAAAAAACCATAAGTAACATCATGAAAATAAGCCAAAGTAGAGGAATTATACGCATATAAGCACAAAGGCAGGAATGCACATACACAAGCAAGCATCATAGAAGTACATATGTGGTGGTTCAAAAGCCGCAAAAGTGTCATGGTTCCGTGCTCTGTGAAATTTTGTCCAGCGGGCTCTCATACTTTTAACAATTTTTTTAATCTTCCAAAAATCTGTCGATTTTGTATTCATCATGACTAAATCTCGATATTGTCATGACGATTTGAGCTAGAGTTTGTTTAAACTAGTCGATGTCGGTTACTTGAGTCTTTTGAGAAATAAAAACAAATTACCTGTGTTCTTCTTCCGTCCAAGCGATTCCCTTCCGACGTTCTTGGTCCAACCTCGATGCCTTCCCCCCGTGATTCAAATCGCCATGGAGATTCCCAACATGACTGCCCTTCTTACTACTCATCTCATCGCCACCATGGCTTGTTGAACCCTCTGAAGAACAACTGTAAGGAGGCAGTTCCACACAACCCGACTCGATGCTATTGACATCATTGACCAGAATTTCATAGTGACGTTTAATCTCTTCTACAGTTTTCCCAGGCACATCGGCGGCTATCTTCTCCCATCGATCAGCCGAATCTTCCGGGTAAATCGCCAGTGCATTCTCAAATGCTTTATCCTGCTCTCTACTCCAGGAGCAGTCGCTTGTCGTTTCGTCCACGGTCATATAGCTTAAGCTGCGTCAGCTACCAGAACAGATCGTTGATTGACGCACTACACTTAGTCGAAAACAGCCTGTAGGATTCAAACGGGTATGTATTTGGTTTAACGAGCCAATAACAACTGTAGGTGGAGTTGATATAACAAAAACATGACTCTCAAACAGCCTGGCCGAAGCTTAAGAGTCGAGCCTAGAGAGAAACAGACAGGCACAGATAATGCCAATAAAGCTGAACTCGAGATCACCCCCAAGAAATATCAGAAAACCCCAGAGAGGATTATGTGAAGAAATGAATTGTATCTAGCCCCCCTATTTGGAAACTTGAATCCTGTGAATTGATGACCTGTTGGGCAAACGAAAAGGCAACCGCCTTATTGAGTCAATTTCACCCATGAGAAATATCTGACTACCAAACACGTAATGAGTATAGTCATCATTGTCACGGTGAATTATGGAGAATGGTAAGTTGGGTTCTTTTGATTGTGAGTCTTGAAAGTGACCAAGAAAAAGACAAACAAAAAAGAACAAAGCCAGGAGTCTGCAATGGATTCCAACATTTTCAGCTGTTCCTTCAAACTTTTCTAACAAATCAGGGGAAAAAAATTCCGGCCAACCACTTGCCCACTGATAAGACCAAACACAGGCCCACAGCAATTTACACCTGTTGCACTGCAACACCAACAACTGGTTTACAGCACGTGCTTTTGCCTCCATATTTTGTTTCTCGTGCAGGTATACAAATGGTAAAACTTTCCAATTAAACTGGCACTAAAGGCCCTAGAGAGTAATTGATATTTCTAGACAAATAAAAAACCCTAGATCCTATTGAGAGATATGGGAATGGAAGAGTACAACATATGAGATTGCATAGCATCAATGCAGATGCACTTAATTAAAGAAAACAGGAATCACAGATGAATCCCCAGTAGTGATTTTTTGAAAGACAAAACACTGGAAACCGCAGAATTCATTTAATTGCTCAACCAACCAGCTTTATGGTTAAATAAGAAAGCAGGATCCTCCTGAGATTCTTCCTTGTCCTAATTTAAGTACTGTAAGAAATTGGATATCACCTAAAGCAGCTCAGAGCTACCACTTACTAAGCACCAAGATTCTGACAGTTCAAGAGCATTAAAGAACAGTTAAATTAACCAAGCAATGCAAAAATCTAACCCGTGACAGTGACCAAATCTTACTCGTACACATCTTGGAGTCGGTCAGTTGCTGAAGTAATAAAAGAAAATAGCTCAAGACTTCCAAAACAAGTGTTGACCTCACAGAACAAACCATTCATTCCTCAATCCAGATAAATCAAGGACACAACAATGAAAGAATAACAAAAACGTGGTCGAGAAATAGTCCTAAAAAGGAGTAAATTACGCAACGGACACAGGATGAGGATGGGTACCACCTGCACAGCAATACAAACTAAAAAAGGGCAGAGCAAGACGATGGGACGAGATTGGTCCCCATCCCCAAAAAAAGCTACTGCCCATTAATCCAACAACGTCGAACCAGAAAGCCTCAACCCAAACCAAAACGCTAAAATCTGGAATCTACCAACACCCATTAATATCTTCTCTTCGTTAAAAACAAGAAACAGGAGAAAGCCCATTAACATCCGAAAATACAGAGTATCAGAAATTTACCAACCAACAAAGAGACAGCGGATTTCCAGTAATTTTCTTCTCATCCCAAGTTCCAAGCTAGCAAAAACAATCTAAAAAACGATTTGGGTCTGTGAAAATCACCTTCCTTCTTCTTCTTCTCGGTCGGGTGAGCCCAAGAAGATCGGTCAAAGTCGCCAACTTTCTGTTCTTGGCGAAGTCCAATGCCACAGTCAAAGGAGATGGGCCAATCCGAAGAAAAGACAGAAATAAACTAGTAATAAAAGAAGAAATGAATTTTCCATTTTATCTTGTCTCTGGGTACGCTTCAATCGTGGGGGGTTTCAACCCCTTATCCAAAGTCCAATCATGAAAAGCTTCCTACTTTATATTCATCCGCCGCCACCGGCGTTCTCTTTTGGATAAAGAAAGAGACTTTGAATGGATAACGCGAGTTGTCGTTCGTCTTTTCTGAATTTAAAGGTGGGGCTGCTCGATTCGCTCGGTCAATTTCTGCGTTCAGGCGAAGCACATGGATGCTCGTGAATTATGTGAATCATGATGGCCATTTCTTCTCATTCTTCCTTCTTTTCAGGCCATTGTATAATTTCTATAATGTCTCCAGCTATTGACAAATAATTCGATTTGAACCATTACAAGTTACTCGACTTCGTGACCCGAATGTCCGGATGATGCAACATCACCGCATCTACAGTTGCTCGTATTTGTGATCCCGTGAAGGAGACTTGATCCTTTTAATAATATACAACCGTGTTCGATAGCATTTGTGATGCCTACTGATTCTCTAATATATGCTTGTTTAATGGATAGAGGGAAAGAGTTTCTTGAACTCTCCGAATGTTACGATGATTTTTTTTTGGTCAGAAATGTTACGATGATTAATCAACAAGAAAATTGGAAAATAAGCGAACATCTCCCTTAATTGAGCAACTCTCGAAAGCAGTTTGATTGGTCAATTTTATGCTCAAGTTCTTTCAAGGAGATTGTTTCCGAAAAGCAAGGTCTTCATGGGCTTTTTCTCCAATCATGTGATCAATCGCTTTGCTTAGATTGCAAGGACATTGGCGTGTTAAGAAAGTTGGCTTCGATTCTCCGCATGATAACTCTCAAGTTACAATCTTTCAAGGAAAATTCATAGATTCTCCCTATAATTTGGGGTCTCTTTGTAAGGTCTCCTGTACATGAGCTTTGTCTCTCAATTCAGCCCTCCAAATGGCGCGAGAAAAATCCGCCGGCGTGAGATGCTGCTGGGTGAATGCTTACATACTTTGCTCAGGACAAAAACAAACGTATAAATTGATCAAAGAAGGGATGATTCTGCGCGTGAGGGCAACATTAGTCGCTGCGCATCGGCTAACTCGTTCTCTCGCCCTCCGACCCACAAAGTTCAAAAAACAAGAGAGGTGAATGGTCTCTCGACTCACATGTTCTTGTCAGCCACGCAAGTTTTCATAGAAACACAGCCATGCTCTTCGCCTCTGATATGATATGGAGGGTGATCGTTTTCATCATTGAGGAAAGGTAAAAATGCAGAGTAAAAGATCAAAATTTGTGGACAAGAATACAGACCTCTCCACTAATTCTGAAAGGAGAAATCAAGGAAAGAATCATCAAATTGATGTCACCAAAATCTCCATGGATCTTTATATGGAGGGACATAATTCTCTGTTGGCGGTAGGAGACGAAATGACGACACACTTTTTTCGAGGAATGGTCCCATCTGCATTGAGACAATCAATTTAGGTTCAATTGATACACTATTTACACTTTCCAGAGCGGAACTGCTATGATCTCTGTGCATGCGTGCGAGTGTGTGTGTGTGTGTGAGAGAGAGAGAGAGAGAGAGAGAGAACCTTTGTCCACTGCTTGCCGAGCGTCGAAGCATTCAGTGTGTACAGATAACCTGAAAGCAGAAGTTAGATGAGATCTCTGAAGAGCAGTTGAGTAACATCAGATGTAGCATATGAGTTGGAGCAAAAAGTTCCCACAACATCGATATTGAGAAGTTTCAACCCTCACTAAAAACACAAGAAAAGAAAGAAAACACAGAGGCTTCAGCCTCATTATAACATTTGAAAGACGTGGAAGAAATTTTGAGAAAATGTATGTTTTGGTTCCTACCATCTCGCTCTGCTGTTGATGCAACATAATGTCTGTAAAGATTTGATTCTTGGGCCTGCAGTATTAAATGTCGCATGTAAGCAGTTGCCTCATTGGCCCGTGCCCAATACTAAGAATTCACTATTGAGAAAGAAATGACCTACGTTTTTTGTTGGAGATTTGCGAACAAGGTATTCATAATACCAGTACGGCTCACCATTAATCTGAAAACGAAAAGGTGAGATGGAAACAGGATCCATGTTTATTTGAACAAGGCAAGATGTTGAAAAGCTGCTTAATCAGCACCACAGAGAATTGAAATTAGTTCATCAAGTACATAGATATGGGAGCATACATCACTAGAATGAGCGTCGAGGACAGAACTCTCAGCCAAGCGCTGGGTTGAAGTAACTCGCTGCATTAACATTTACACATATTAGTACTGCATTACACTCTGAGGAAAAGAGTTAGCCACATTTGTTTGGATTTTAACATTCCTGGAATCATCATATTAAGATAACATCTTGCATCTACACAAGTGTTACATTATATTCCAGTCATTACAATTGTATCCTGGTAATTAAAAAGATAAGTTGATAGACTGTCTATAAGAGTCACCTTACCAGGGCAGATTTATCTGATAAAACAGAATCGGCAACATTTTTAGCTGACCATGAACTCTTTTCCTTCGATTTTAAAATCTGAAAATTTGGAGGACCTATCTGCAATAAAGGGATAAGATAAAAGATGTTGAAAATTGTGCATCGTATAAAAGGAGATGGTAGTGATTGGTTGTTACCGAGACAGAGATGATGAGGTTATCAATAATGTCAACTCGCTCAGACACAATGCGCAAACGTGCATCAGCTGGATGACAATCAAACAGAAACCCATTCAATACAAGTTCAACGGCATGTCACTGTTTGCATATAATTACTCACAGCAGTTGTATAATACTGATGCTGTAACAAAATCATAAGGCCCAGTAATTTTCTTTCTTTTTTAAAGAAGAATATACATATATAGGAAATTAGCATTTTTCAAGAGAGTGTATCGACAAAATTTGAAATGCATAATTTGAGGCATCCAGCAGCAATCTCACTATCTAGATATAATTATCCTGAGCTTTAAACCCATGATTTACACCTCTCAAAGGAAAGGGCTAAACTATTCTAAAGAGAGGTGTTGTATTTCTGTCTGTGCAATGCTGAAGGGGGAGATAGACTAACTTACGGGACAGTGGTGCAGCTGAAGAATAGCGCTCAGGCTTTCTGGATTCCACCCTTCAAATAAATAAAGTTTGTGACATGACAACACAAAAACTCCAATACTATAGATGTAAGCTTTCTTTAGGTCTGTAAATCACTCAAGATGAATATGTCTCATGCAATCTGGCCACCAAAAGCCCAAAAATTCCACAAACTAGAAGGCCCCAGGGAAATGCATAATGAGGTCTTGTTGATTAGCAGTCTAATAATGCACCCAGGATTTTACAAAATCACAAGTTACAAAAAAACATCATTATGTAGCTTATACTGCCCATGTTAGAAGAAATTTCATAAGGCAAAAACAGCAAGAGAATTTTTTTTTTTTGATTAATTACAATTTAAAAAAAAACAGCTCGTTACATATGAGTATTGGCAAAACCCCCTTAAAAAAACACATGATTATCAGGCAATGGAATTTCAGAGCCTGGCACACCAATTCAGTAAGGACCAATCTTAGCAACTGTGGAGTCAGAAATGAGGCTCATAAGTCACACAATCCTCACATATGTTCTCAATAATGAACCTTTTCATGCACTTCAAACCCTCAAAGACACTGCACAACATTTACATTTTTTATTGCAAGTGATCATTCAAATCATTGTGATAATTATGTCTTCAAAATGGGGCTTTAGGGTCAAATATAGGCTAGAAAGCAATGAGACAACCTCTATGTTGTCCCATATACTTAGAAACAGATAAACACATCCACTCTCGTACATCTGGAATTGACCCCTTATCCAATTAAATATTTTGGTAATAATAGGATACTAAGGCAGAGATAAACTTCTTGTTCAAGATGAAAACTTAATGGAAATCAACATACCATTTGAACATGAAATTCTGTGACGGAAGGCCCACCGGATACAAGTAGGAATAAGCATTTATGTCATCAACTACTGAAACCATTTTCAACTCTTCCTCGGCCAACGACCCTGCAGGGTAACATAACTAATCCCGAATCATGGCCTGAAAACTAATTCCAAATGGCATGACTCAAACAAGGAACATATCCAATTCATCACTTCTTCCACTGCAAGTTACCGGACCTTTTGCATTCCTTTTGAGGCCCCCATTCGGCTGAGGACTCCGTAGGAATGAGGGTACTATTTGTAAGTTTATACAGTACCATTTTCAGTCTCTCTAAACACTATAGCTGGTGCATACAAGCACGAGCTCACTAGTCAAATAATCTAATACTTCTCCCCACGAGCAGACCGGCGTTCATCCTAAAAAATCATAAAGCATGAACTTATGCTAAACGGGGGGCCCAGCACTAGAACACACGGGCTCCTTGCACTAACACTATACAAGAATATGTGCACAGGGGGCCAGATAGGCGGAGAAATCTTTTAGGTGCTTCAGCAACACAAAGTCCCTGCACACCTGAAAAACCCGTATTGTGTCCTAAGTGCTGCGAATATCCTAATTTTTTTCTTTTGAAATGATATCTCGCCGTGCGGTATTTGCCTCGGAAAGGCGGGCTCGGGAAGTAGCTAAAAGTTCACTCCTAGATGTAAAGGTCGATGTTTAAATACTATAACAAGTCGCACGCAGCACTTCTACAGTCGGGTCCGTTCCACAATTGCAAAAAAGCGAAATTTTGGGCAGCTGAAGAGAATTACCTGAAGAAGGAGCGACGACAAATAAGGAAGAAGAAAGCCCAAGCAGCACCAAATCCCTTCTTCCAAAACCATTAAAGAAGGCGGGTCCGGCTCCGGCTCCGGCTCCGGCTCCGGCACACGAACTCGCCACGGCTTTCGGAACGAACCCGCATTCCTTCCGTACGAGCACGGCTCTGTTTCGCCATCTGAAGCCGAACCCACGAAAGGAAAACGCACACACATCACCATCGACAAGTCAAGTACTGCGAGAGAGAGAGAGAGAGAGAGAGAGAGAGAGAGAACCTGAGGCAGAGTGGATTGGAAAGCGAAGGAGAGAGAGGAAACATCGCGAGGGAAGAATACCGGAGCTGACGACTGGTGGGTGGATGGGTTTGCTCTCAGAGGAAGACCATGGAAGCGAAAAGGAAGGAGCTTGCGCACTTTCCACTTTCAGCTCATCCACTCGGACACAGGATGACACTTTCTATCGCTTCTTCTTCAGCCAGAGAGAGAGAGAGAGAGAGAGTGCCGTATTTCATTATTGTCCGAAGTAATAGCTATGGTTTTTCTTTTTCCTAAATATATAATTTAGCAAAGTAATATTTTCCTCCCTCTTATTTCTTTTCTATTTTGTTTTTAACAGGAAGCAATGCCATTTTACAGCCCATGTATCTCAAATGTAAGGACCATGAAAGAAAATAGTGTGCTTAAACCAACTTTTCTCTGCCGCCACTGCATGTTCCACAAAATAAACTCATCATATCGTACAATCGCATTGTATAGAGATGCAATAAAATCATAGTATAAGAGCATTGATTGATTTAGTGTAATTGAATTTTAAGATTTTCCAAAAATATAATCAAATTTTCTTGTTAACTCCATCCAATTAATAGAAAATGCTAACGTGCCTTATTTTATTACCTTCTTAAGATACGTAGTGACAATATGGCATCTACCAAAGTGCCACGTCAAACAAATATTCAAAAATTAAAGATAAATACAGACGAAAATTGATTAAAAATAAGAAAAACTAAAATTTTAAAATACAAACTGCAAATAAAAAAGCACAAACTAAATCAATCGCAGGCTTTTACAGTGGCTACCATCACTAACCATCGTCCGAAACGGATGATAGTGGCGGTCACCGACAATATTTGTTCCTACCTTTTTTTACTTAGTTCTTAAAAATTATCCTTTTTAATTTGTTTAATCTAATTAAAACAAAAATAATAAAAAAATAAAAAATATCATGCAAGCATTTTTCGTTGATTAAGTTGGATGGAATTAATGGAAAGATTTGATTGCATATTTTAAAAATTCTGTGATTCAATTATACTTCCGTGACCGATATTAAGATTTCCAATACACTTATCTCATATATTAATTTGCTACTCGTTGTTCTATGTAGCAATAGAATAAAATCTTATGCATAAGCAAACGTGGGTTCGGATCTCATCCATATGTTGGTATCCTCCCTGATCGAACCTGGGTTTTTGGATCCTTCTTGGCAGGTGGGTCAACAAGGGATTCTCTTTTCATATGAGCCCTTGAACTTGGGCTTCTTCTCCTATACAAATTACATGTGAAACGCAAGAAGGAATCGAACCGCCCACGGATTATTTTTCTTTTTAATTTTTGGGTGTATAGTACTTTTACCTCTTCGTTATTAATGGAAAGTTACATTGCAGTTGTATTTGTAAAGTATTTACAATCTCAACTACCACAAATGTTTTTGTTTCTGGCATTTCATTCGGCACTGATTTCTCACGGTATAAAGGGAAGTCAATGGCCAAAGGTTGGCTCCATAGACTAGTGCATAGGTAAAAACTAGAGCAGGAACTATTCTAGAACAGCGGAGATGGACGGTAATAGACTCTACCGAGTTGGGAATGTATCACTTGACTGTATAGGCCAACAATGATGAGGACATTAGTTCTTTAAGTGAAGGAGTTTGTGATATCTCAAGTCCCACGTTAGTTGAGAGAGATCTCTTAAATGACCATTATCGTTCACTATAAAGATATTTTGGAGAAGATTAGAATTTTGATTTGGGATTGACATAATCTGAATGACATTCGAGATAAATGGATGTGATGAAATGCAATTATCTATAATCAAAGAAGATCCGAACCCCAATTCTCTTAGGTGACGAGGCTTATTCCTCCTTGTCTTCCTTATCAAATGCTCCAAAAAGGGGCATCTCTCCTTTGCTTATGCTTAGGGAACGAACAGGAGAAGAGGAAAATCATCAATGCATTGCCGGAAGGGGGATTTACTCGGATTAGAAGCTAAAGCAAGGGTGTTTTATTTCGATTCATTATTACATGAGCAGCACTACACAGATGTGAATGGCCAGATGAATATCTCTAACATATTCATCCATTTATTAAGAAACATTACGGCTCGCGATCGCAACAAACGATATATAAGCTCGAACACATAAAGCTTCTGATCACCTCACCATCCCCAGAAGGAGAATTTCCGGAGAAGTTTTAGGCCAGGACCTCTCTCTGGCCTTCCTGATCAAAACCCTAGCCCAAGACACCCATGCTTCCCAGGACATCCTCTTGTCCCAGGGAGTCCCCCACTCCAGCAGCAGCCTCAGCCCGGCCTCGGCCTCCGTCTCCGCCTCCTCGTACCGCCCTTTCCCCAAGTACAGCTGCCCCAGCACCACCCGCGGCTCCCCGATGAACGGGTTCTTCTCGATGCTTTCCCTCAGCCTCCTTTCCACTGCGTCGTAATGCTCTGCTCCTCCCGACTTGCTCGCCTGGCACACCGCTTCCCAGTACTTGTCCCTCGCCTCGATCTGGTCCCTTGTGCCGAGGACCCTCGAGCACGACTCGAACACCGGCGGCACCACGAGTTGGACGTCCTCATCCCGCTCTTTGGATGGCGGCTCGGAGTTGGCGTTGCTTGTGTCCATCTTCTTCTCGAGCATGAAGATCTCTTCCTCTCTCGCTATGAGCATGTAGACTGCGGCTATCCTCGACATCGAGTTCATCCAGAGCCCGGGCTTTCCATCCCCGGGCCACAATGCCCAGATATTGTTCCCGGTTAACTCCAACCGCCCGTCGCTGTTCTCGAACAGCGTGTCCTGAAAAGTTAATCGGGTCAATCTCTCGACACAACAAGACTCAGAACGAGGTGAGAATTTAGAGAGAAAACTCGAATATAACAGATTGACCCATTTGTTTATAGTGGTGATATGTCCGACATACCAGACCAAATCAACAGCAATGGTAATGAATAACGGATCTGGGTATGATGACACAGGCAACCATTACCTGAAATCCAAAGAAGTAATCGCTGAAATCGGCCATGATCATCATCAAAAGAAGGGCGACCACCCTCCTCGAAACGAGCACGTCCTCTCCGGTCTTTTCGTGCTTCATCAATATCCCCTCGGCAGGCAACAGAGACTGGACCTTCTTCCGCCAGGCCTCATCGCCTTTGAACTCTCCCTTCTTCTTGGCATTCTGGAGGGACATCTCTGAGAACTTCAGATGCTCGACAAGCTCCAAGTCGTCGTAGCGTAAGAGCAGGTCGTTGTGGATAAAAGTCACCTTCGGGAGAAAGCAGTAGAGGTAGATGAGGCGCTCGGCAGCATCGCCCACATGGCTGCGGACGACGTCACGGCTGGTGTTGGGTTCGAAGATGACCAGGTCAGTGGTGGAGTAGGCGGAGTGGAAGATGCCGGCGAGGCAGACGGCGTCAGGGGCCCCCCAGAGACGGAGGATGCGGTAAGTGTTGACGAGGTGCTCAAGGAAGCTGTTGTTCTTGTGCCAGCACTCCCTGGTACCGGCCGAGCGGAGAATGGCCACAAGGGAGGGGAGGCGCGGGTCGATGACCTCAAGCTCCCCACGCAGGAATGGCCGCGCGTCATCGAGAAGGGCTTGGAGGTCGGTGGTGGTGGTGCAAGGCGAGAGAGATTGTGGTGGTGCTGTGGAGGCCATAGTCGGGAGGAGATGTAGTTTAAGATCAAGGTTTTCTGGTGAACAAGAGTTTGTGTTTGTTGAGATATTTGTAGTGTCTTTTGGTGGAGTGCGTGATTGCTGCTGGACTTAGCTAAAGATAAAAGATGAAAAAAAAATGTCATAATTTAGGTCCTTATGATATAAAAAGGAGTTTGTAAAATAATATGTGTAGAGTTAAAGTAGGAGGTACAGACACCTGGAGTGTCAAAACTTTGAAAAGGTACACTTAAGTGCCAAAATCGAAGTAAAATAGATCGCTTAAGTGCCACTCCGACCAAAATCCGGACAAATTGCTGACGTGGCAATTTTCCGGCGAGGTGAATGCAAAATGGCGTCATTTTGCACGCTGACGTGGTGAGAAAATGCAAAAATAACGTCGTTTTGTATCTAATGTGTAAATAATTAATATAAAATTAATTAAATTAAATTTATTTAAAATTTTCTAAAAAATAAAAAAACTTAAAATTTTTTTAAAAAAAGGGGGGTGGCCGAAGGGAGGCAGCTAAGGGTTGAGCCTTTGTTACCGGGAAGGGCGGCGACGAAGGGGGGAGATTCGGTCGGGGTGGCTGGCCCCTGGCCAATCGGCGAGGGATCGCGGGCCCTGGCGTCGCCCCCTGGCCAGGGCCCGGTGACCCCGACCGATGCTCCCCCCATCGTCGCCGGCCCTCCTCGGTGACGGCGGGGAGGCGGCGAGGGCTCGGGCCCTCGCCCAGATCCGACGAGGGCTCGCGGCCCTCGCCATCGGTCGACCAAGGGTCGGCCACCTCGGCCGACCCTCCTCCCTCCATCGCCGGCCCTTCCCGGTGGCAGCGGCGGCGAGGTTTCAGCCCTCAGTCGCCTCCCCTCGGCCCCCCTCTCCCCATCGTCGCCGGCCCTCCTTGGTAATTTCAATGATAGTTGATAGATCTAATGTTTATTTAATCAACGAGTCCAGCTAATTTTATTTATTAAACTACGCGCTTCAGTAGAAGGGTACCCAAAAAGGTTCGCATGCCCCTACTAATCCCATCAAACCAAGCCGCATTAGTACATCCTAGAATGAAGAAACATGTCAAAACCACCAACTATCCCAACAACTATTCGATGTGTGATCTACCCTAAGTAGCATAGCATAAAGGAAAAAAAAAGGCCTTGGACTTTACAAATCATGTCTAATCGCTATTCAATAGATTCACGATTAACCACTACTACCTTTGAATCATTTCACGGAAAAGGTTTCCCATTTTACTAGAACTTTTTTCTGTCGTCATGTACTTAGTTGGGGTTCTAAGTCACAATTTGTGTATATAGGCTGCTTCAAGCTTTTGAGAATCATTTATATGCATTACTACGGATTGCAATTAGTCCATAACGATAGGATAGACCACTTACAGAATTGTTTAGGAGTGTTGGAATTCACGATCCAATTTCTACAAAAATCTAGAATTTAGATGTTGCTATATTTTATAAAAAGCCTAGACTCCTCTAGAAATGCCGACAAAACTCCAGTCTACTAATGATAGTTGGAGCCCGCGGCCTAGAATGAAAGCCAAAAAAAAATGAAAATCTCTGACAGAGCAGAGATATAATTCATGTCTAAGTCGGTTATTAAGGGTCTATTTGTTTAATTGTGTTCTTTTTCCTGGAATAAAAATTTCCGTTCTTTTGTTCTGGGGAACAAAAAAAGAACAGAGACGCGTTTATTTACACTTTTGTTTCCGGGGATAAATTTAGAACAGAAACAAGAAAAACTCATTTCTTGTCGCTGAGAACACTTTTTGAAGAAACAAAAGAACAAAAACACAAAACTTGTTTCTTTTTTTTTTCTCCTTTTTCTTATTTTTTCTCTGGCTGGTCGCTGGCCTCGGCCGAAACTTTGAAAAGGTACACTTAAGTGCCAAAATCGAAGTAAAATGAATCGCTTACGTGCCACTCCGGCCAAAATCCGGTCAAATTGCTGACGTGGCAATTTTCTGACGAGATGAATGCAAAACGGCAACATTTTGCACGCTGACGTGGCGAGAAAATGCAAAAATAACGTCGTTTTGTATCTAATGTGTAAATAATTAATATAAAATTAATTAAATTATATTTAAAATATTCTAAAAAAAAAAAACAAAATTTAAAAAAAAGGGGGGGTGGCCGAAGGGAGGCAGCTAAGGGTTGAGCCTTCGTTGTCGGGAAGGGCGGCGACGGAGGGGGGAGATTCGGTCGGGGTGGCTGGCCCCTGGCCAATCGGCGAGGGCTCGCGGGCCCTGGCGTCGCCCCCTGGCCAAGGCCCGGTGACCCCGACCGATGGTCCCCCCATCGTCGCCGGCCCTCTTCGGTGACGGCGGGGAGGCGGCGAGTGCTCGGGCCCTCGCCCATATCCAGCGAGGGCTCGCGGCCCTCGCTGTCGGTCGACCAAGGGTCGGCCACCTCGGCCGACCCTCCTCCCTCCATCGTCGGCCCTTCCCGGCGGCAGTGGCAGCGTGGTTTCAGCCCTCGTCGCCTCCCCTCGGCCCCCCTCCCATTTTCAAAGTTTTTAAATTTTAAGTTTTTTATTTTTTAGGATATTTTAAATAAATTTAAGTTTAAATTAAATTAAATTAAATTTTATATTAATTATTTACACATTAGATACAAAATGACGTCATTTTTGCATTCACGTCAGCGTGCAAAACGGCATCGTTTTGTACTCACATCGCTGGAAAATTGCCACATCAGCAATTTTGCCGGATTTTGGCCGGAGTGGCACTTAAATGATTCATTTTACTTTGATTTTGGCACTTAAATGTACATTTTCAAAGTTTTGGCACTTAAGTGTCCATCCGTGCCAAGTTTTGGCATTTGGGCTGTATTTCTGCCGTTAAAATAGCTAGCGTCCCGTGTACATATCACTTTATTTTTTAACCGCTTTCACTTAATTTAAGTTTTATGACGTAACTTAGATTAACACATAAAATGCAATGCCGATTCATTCTTTTTGGGTTTTCTTATTTATGAAATTAAATCCCTAAACTCAACATAGACATGACTTGAATTGACTGCTATTGTTTTATGTGTCCTATTCTAACATGCACTAATGAACTAGTATAAAATCCTAAATGACACGATACTATTCTATGATAATCTATAGGGAAAAAACCACTAAAAATCCCAAACTTTACCTAGTATGACAAATTTACTCCAAACATCTTTTTTGCAACACAAAAGACTCTAAATTTTGCCAATTGTAACATATTTATTCCAAACTCTATGGCTGAAGGGCATTTTCGTCTCTTAATTTTTTTTCCCCTTTCCTTTTATTTATTTATTTTGTCCTTTCTTCTTATTCTCTCTTCCCTCCACCAACCATGGCAGAGGTAAGCTAGACTTAGGCAAGGGCCGCCCTTGCTGGCATCGGGTGAGGGTCGCCCTCGCTAGCCCTCGCCAGAGACAGTGAGGGCGATTTGATGAGGGTGATCCTTGCCCGATGCAGGTGAGGGTAGCCCTCGTCGAGGTTGGATTTGGCAAAGAATGCCCTCGTCCGATGTCGATGAGGGCCACCCTTGCCAGCCTAAGCGAGGGCTGCTTTCGCCTATGTTGGGTGAGGGCGGCCCTCCCCAGATTTGAGGAGGGTGACCCACGCCCGATGCCAGTGAGGGCGGCCCTCGCCCAAGTTTGGCTTCCCTCCGCTCGCCATGGCGGAGGGAAGAGAGAAGAAAAAGAAAAGAAAAGAAAAGAAAAAATAGAAAAAGAAAAGAAAAAGAAAAAGAATTTAAAAAATCAAAGACCAAAATGCCTTATAACTTGGGGTAAATGTGTCACACGGGTATAAGTTTGGCATTTTTAATGTCACAAAAAAATTTAGGATAAATGTTTCATAGTTGATAAAGTTTGGGGGGTTTTTTGTGTCACAAAATTTTTTTAGGATAAATTTATCACAATAGGTAAAGTTTAGGATTTTTGGTAACTTTTTCCTTAATCTATATGCAAAACCAACATGGCATGAATGCTTTGACTTTCCATTTATTATATGCAAACGGTATGAAATGCTAACTTTTTTTTTATCGGAGTTACTTAATTGAGAACAAAGATACATAATCACCAAATAGAGATTGGTAATTTCAATGATAGTTGATAGATCTAATGTTTATTTAATCAACGAGTCCAGCTAATTTTATTTATTAAACTACGCGCTTCAGTAGAAGGGTACCCTAAAAGGTTCGCATGCCCCTACTAATCCCATCAAACCAAGCCGCATTAGTACATCCTAGAATGAAGAAACATGTCAAAACCACCAACTATACCAACAACTATTCGATGTGTGATCTACCCTAAGTAGCATAGCATAAAGAAAAAAAAAAGGCCTTGGACTTTACTAATCACGTCTAATCGCTATTCAATAGATTCACGATTAACCACTACTACCTTTGAATCGTTTCACGGAAAAGGTTTCCCATTTTACTAGAACTTTTTTCTGTCGTCATGTACTTAGTTGGGGTTCTAAGTCACAATTTGTGTATATAGGCTGCTTCAAGCTTTTGAGAATCATTTATATGCATTACTACGGATTGCAATTAGTCCATAATGATAGGATAGACCACTTACAGAGTTGTTCAGGAGTGTTGGAATTCACGATCCAATTTCTACAAAAATCTAGAATTTAGATTTTGATATATTTTATAAAAAGCCTAGACTCCTCTCGACCAAAGCAGATAGTCCTATATGTCAGCCCACGAACAGAAACTTGGAGCTTTCCGTGATATGAACCTCACGAGCTGTATCCATCACAGAACATTTTCTCCGGCACGCAAATGGAAACGAATTCAAATCTAATATGATGTGCCCATCAGGACAGATCATCAGTCAAGTTGATGAATCCACCGCTTGAATTCTTCGTACGGATCCAAGACATGAGGACTATCAATCTGAGGTGCGAATCTAGGACTCTGGGTGCTCACAAACTTTTCTCCCTTAGCTCATCTCCATCTCCTACTCCCAAATGCCGACAAAACTCCAGTCTACTAATGATAGTTGGAGCCCGCGGCCTAGAATGAAAGCAAAAAAAAATGAAAATCTCTGACAGAGCAGAGATATAATTCATGTCTAAGTCGATTATTAAGGGTCTGTTTGTTTAATTGTGTTCTTTTTCCTAGAATAAAAATTTCCGTTCTTTTGTTCTGAGGAACAAAAAAAGAATAGAAACACATTTATTTACACTTTTGTTTCCGGGGATAAATTTATAATAGAAACAAGAAACAAGAAAAAATCATTTCTTGTCGCTGAGAACACTTTTTGAAGAAACAAAAGAACAAAAACACAAAACTTGTTTTTTTTTTCTCATTTTTCGCCTTTTTCTCATATTTTTTTTTGGCTGGTCGCTGGCCTCGGCCATGGCCGACGGTCGGCCGTCGAGGGCTGGCGAGGCTCGGCCTCGCCGGATTTAGGCGAGGCCGAGCTCGCCCAGCCACTGGCGAGGCCTAGCGTTGCCGAGCCACCACTGGGCGACGCCGACCTGGCGATGGCCTTGTGAGGTCGAGGGTCGGCGAGCCTCACTGTGGTTGGGCGAAGGGAGGCAGCTAAGGGCTGAGCCCTCGCCGCCGGGAAGGGCAGTGACGGAGGGGGGAGATTCGGCTGGGGTGGCTAGCGCCTAGCTGATCAGCAAGGGCTCGTGGGCCCTCGCTGGCGTCGTCGGCCCCTGAAGTTTGGTGAGATCTTGAGGAAGTGTAGTAGAGTCTATAAACTGTGGAATCAAGGGCGTGAGACTGTAAATTCTCTTTTTGATTCTTAGTGAAATCCAACCAGTGAGCTGTCTGTGCAGGAAAGTGGATGTAGGCTTGGTCTAAACCGAACCACTATAAACTTGGAGTCTTGATTCTCTATCCCTAATCATTTTACTTTACATTGCTTTCACTTACATCGATTATTGTTTTCCATCTCTTTGTCCATCATCTAATAAATCGTCTATACATTCTGTTACGTTTTATAAAATCTTCTTAATCACCTATTCACCCCTCTCTAGGTGCTCGTACTAGTTCTAACAATTGGTATCAAAGCTTGAGTACTCATTTATTAGAAGTGTTTTTACTTCTGAGTTAAAGATCTATGGCTAGTATGTTGCCTACAGGGTTAGTTGAAGGTCAATGCAACACCAGACCTCCATACTTTGATGGAAAAGACTACAGCATATGGAAAAACGAAATGAAAGCATTCCTAAGATCGAAAGATCCCTTGGAATGTGAAGTAGTAGACAAATGAATCATTCCTACTACCGCATCAGGATTAGAGAGAGGAAAAGAAGTTGCTTCTCCTATCGAAATGACTCAAGAAGAAATAACCAAGAGACAAACTCTTGATGCTAAAGCTATTTATTCATTATATTGTGTTTTATCTCCTACTGAGTATAACCGAATATCCTCTTGTGAAACAGCAAAAGAAGTCTGGGATAGGCTACATATTACCTATGAAGGAACTGATCGAGTGAAAGAGACAAGGATCAATATTTTTTTGGGACAATATGAAGTTTTCAAGATGAGATCAGGAGAATCAATAGCTGATAGGTTTAGCCGTTTTACAGAAATTATGAATGGTCTAGAATATCAGGGACATCCAATCTCAAGACATATGAAGGTCAACAAACTGCTGCGTGGACTCTTTAAGGACTAAAATTATATAAAGACTTCGATAAGGGAAACACAAAGGATTGCACCATTCTCTGTAGACGAATTGATTGGAACTCTTCAGTCTTATGAAGTAGAGCACACCAACGAAGAAGAAGATTCAAAATGTAAGAAGTCTATTGCCTTAAAGTCTAACGACTATTTTGATGCTACAGACTTTGAAGAAGATCTAGATGATGAAGAACTAGCACTCATGATAAAAAGATTCAGAAAGCTGAACAAAAAGGGAAGAAAATTCAATTGGAAGAAACAAAGCTCACAAAGGTTTCATAACAAATCAACTGAGGAAGATGATTCCAACAAAGAAGTGACTTGCTTTGAATGCAAGAAAAATGGACACATCAGACCCAACTGTCCTCTGTTAAGGAAGACGAAAGGAAAGGCTGAGAAATACAAAAAAGGTACTCAAAGCAGAGACTTGGAGTGATACTGAATGTGAGGAAAGTGATGAAGATTATGCCAACATTTGTTTAATGGCAAAATCTGATTCAAACTCAGACCTTGAGACAGATACAAACTCAGACAATGAGCTTGAGGTAAGTAATCTAAAAATTCCTGTCAAAGTTTCGAATTATATTGATGAACTATGTCTTAATCTTAAAACCTCTTTTAAGAGGATCTCCGAATTAAAAAATGAAAATTCTACATTGAAGCAACAGGAGAAATTCTGGAAAGAAAAGTTTGAAAATTTAGATAAGAACTTTATTATCTTAAAAGAAAACTCAAACTCTGTTTCCAAAGAAAACACTCATTTGAAAAATGATATTTCAAACATCTCAAAAAGGTTTTCAAATGAATCTGAAAAATTGGATAAGATTCTTTCGATACAAAGACCCTACTTTGACAAATTAGGTCTTGGTATGACTTCTGAAACCATTATACTAATTGATTTTCCAAAGGTGAAGGAAAGAATCAAACAAAGACCAACAAAAGTTGTTTATAAAAATCATTTTCAGAAAGTCTTTGTAAAACCTGTTGGCCGAAATGCACTCAAATGTTCAAAGTGTCAAAGCTCATAACATTTTGAGAAAGAATCCATTTGGTTTGGAGACTTGTTAAAATGGATTGGGCAAAGACTGTTTATTGCTTTAACTCAACTGGACCCAAGATGATATGGATACCAAAGAAAGCTTGAATTTTATCTTAAATGCAGGTCACTATCAAAAGGAAGATTAAATAGTATTTAGATAGTGGCTGCTCAAGACATATGACAGGAGATTCAGGTTGCTTCATAAAACTTATCTAGATAGATGGAGGAAAAGTTTCTTTTGGTGGTAACAACAAAGGAAGGATTATTGGTCGCGGCACGGTAAGAATTGAAAGTCTATCAATCAACAATGACTCCTTGGTAGAAGGATTAAACTACAATTTGCTTAACATAAGCCAATTGTGTGATACTGGATTCAAGATCAACTTCCAAGAAGGAACGTGCTCAGGAATCAGTAAAGACATTTCTCAATCTTTTTCTGGACGAAGACATGGGAATATCTATCTTCTGGATGTGTATCAAGAAAGATCACAATGCTTGATATCAGTACAAGATGAAGCTAATCTATGGCACATAAAGCTTGGCCATATCAACATGAAGCAGATTGCCAAAATCTCTTCAAAGAAGCTTGTTCGAGGATTACCTATTCTCAATTACCTAAAGTCTGATTTATGCACACCATGCGTACTGGGAAAACAGGTTAGAAATTCTTTCAAACCAATAAATAAAGTTTCCACTAATCGTGTACTGCAGTTTCTGCATATGGATCTTTTTGGACCCACAAGAACTCAAAGCATTGGTGGAAAAAGGTTCTGCCTAGTAATAGTAGATGATTATTCACGATTTACTTGGGTCTACTTTCTTGCAAGTAAGTCTGAGACTTTCTCTCACTTTTCAAAATTTGCTAAGAAAGTGTAGAATGAAAAATGTCACACTATTTCAAGCATTCGTACGGACTATGGAGGTGAGTTTGAAAATCAAGACTTTGCTAGATTTTGTGATGAATCTGGTTTTTAGCATAAATTCTCCTCTCCATATACACCAGAACAGAATGGGGTTGTGGAAAGGAAGAATAGATATTTACAAGAAATGGCAAGGACTCTTGTAATTGAAAGTAATATTTCTTTAAGGTTTTGGGTTGAAACTGTTTCTACTGCTTGCTATATTATTAACAGAGTATTTTTAAGGCCAATTCTTGAGAAAACACCTTATGAAATTTTTAAAGGTAAGAAACCAATTGTTTCATATTTTCAAGTATTTGGTTGTAAATGCTTTATCCTGAAAAATGTAAATGATCGAATTGGTAAGTTTTAAGAAAAATCGGATGAAGGATTCTTCTTTGGTTACTCAACTGCAAGCAAAGCCTACAGAGTATTCAACAAGAAGACTCAGACTGTCGAAGAATCTATGAACGTCAAATTTCAAGACTCTCCACAAATTTAGCCAAATCAGACTGAAGAATCAGAATTTGCTCCAGACTCCACAAGGTCTACATCCTATGAAGCAGTTCAAAATCCAGAAGCAGTACAACAAGTTGTTGATGAAGAATCAACTCAAGAAAAAAATCAACAACCTATTAGACTGTCCAGTAACTGGAAGCACAAGTCTAGTCATCTTGAAGAACTCATTATTGGAAATGTTAATGAGGGAATTCGAACAAGATCCAAAAGACAAGAAGAGTCTAGTGTTGTGGTGCTTATTTCTAAAATAGAACCCAAAAATATAGAAAAAACCTTAGCTGATGAAAGCTGGATTGAAGCAATGCAAGAAGAACTCAGACAATTCAGCATCAACGACGTTTGGGAATTAACTCATAAACCAAAAGGTAAATATGTTATTGGAGCTAAATGGGTTTTCAGAAACAAAGTCGATGAAAAAGGCAAAGTCACAAGAAACAAAGCAAGACTCGTGGCTAAAGGATACACGCAAGAAGAATGGATAGACTATGATGAGACTTACACTCCTGTAGCAAGGTTAGAAGCAATTAGATTATTACTTACTTTTGCATGCTATAAGAATTTCAGGTTGTTCCAAATGGACATTAAAAGCGCATTCCTGAATGGATTCATCCAAGAAGAAGTCTATGTGGAACAACCTCCTGGATTTGAAGACTTAAAGAAACTAGATTCAGTGTTCAGACTACAGAAAGCTTTATATGGATTAAAACAAGCTCCTTGAGCTTGGTATGAAAGGTTAAGTAACTTTTTAATTCAAAGTGGTTTCACTAAAGGAAAGGTATATACTACATTATTCATTAAAAAGGAAGGTAAAAGCTTTTTACTTGTTCAAATTTATGTCGATGATATTATATTTGGATCATCTAATGAGACTTTGTGCAAGAAATTTTCTAAGTCCATGCAGGATGAATTCGAGATGAGTATGATGGGTGAACTATCATTCTTCCTTGGTTTACAAGTGAAACGATTGAAAGAAGGAATTTTTATTCATCAAGAAAAATATGCAAAAGAACTTGTTAAAAAGTTCGGTTTGGAAAATTGCAAAAAGACTGACATACCAATGTCAAGTTCTTCGAAGCTAGACAAAGATGAAGGAGGAAAGAAAATCGACCAAAAACTATACATAAGTATCATCGGTTCACTTCTTTATCTTATTGTATTAAGACCTGACATATTATTTAGTGTTTGCATTTGTGCTAGGTTTCAATCGGATCCTAAAGAATCTCATCTAAGTGTTGCTAAACGTATAATTAAATATGTTGCAACTACTGCTAAGCTTGGTTTATGGTATCCCAAAGAAAGAGACTTTACTCTTCTTGGTTATTCAGACGCAGATCTTGCATGTTGCAGAGTTGATAGAAAGAGCACTTCTGGCACTTGTCAATTACTCGGTAACAGGGTAGTATCTTGGTTTTCAAGAAAGTAAAGTACCGTAGCTCTTTCAACAGCTGAAGCAGAATATGTAGCTCTTGGAAGTTGCTGTTCTCAAATACTTTGGATAAAATAACAACTACGAGACTTTGGTATCGAAGACTCTTGTACCGAGATCAAATGTGACAATACCAGTGCAATCAATCTCACAAAGAATCCTATTCTTCACTCAAGAGCAAAACATATTGAGATTCGACATTATTTTATTAGAGATCATATTCAAAATAGAGAAGTCTTGATACAGTTTATCGACTCAAAGAATCAACCGGCAGATATTTTCACAAAATCGCTTGAAAAAAGTTTATTTGAGTCTATTTGTTTAAAACTCAATATTTTATCTCTTGAAAACTGTTGAAGCTCAGACTCAGGAACTAAATCTGAAAAGGATCAGACTCAAAAGTTCATACTTAGAAGACCAAAGGTTACGACTGTAAGTTATTCAAATTACAGTACATTTATTCGTTTAAACTGACATCTCGAAAAGGTAAAACCGCTTGTTAATCTCTAATTGATATTATTAAGGCATTTATCTTTTTTGAAAAAGATGGTTACTCATTTGTTTAAAAAGGCAGTTATTTTAAAAAGGCATTTTTATTTTTTCCTTTTTTGTGACGTTTCCTATACCCCGTATTGATTGCATTTTATACAGTTCTTCTTCCTCTTCTCATTTTACCTAAAAACCCTAGAGCACAATTTCTCACCCTTTGAAAGTTTCTTTCGAAAGTTTAACTCTTAAAGCTTTCACTTTTCTTGCGATACGAGTGTGAAAAATCTCTCAAAGAGAGTGACAATGACGCATCAAAGAAAGTCTTCAAGAATAGCAAGCAGGGAACCACAAGGCTTGCGTGAGGGGCCTACGCACTTCGATCTTACCGAAGAAGGAGACTCTCCAAGTGGACAGGTGCATCAACATTCTCAACTGCGCACTTCCTCTCCTGCTAGATCACATGAACGTGACCCTCAACATGCAAAGGAAAACATCATCGAGGATGTAGATCCAGTAAGATCTCTTAAGCCAACATTTACTTACAGGCTTTACTCTGCTCTGAAAGAAGGGAGTTCTGCAATGATTTTATTAATGAGTTTCTGAAAGAAAATGGCTATAAGAATGAGACTCATTTTCTAACTGTGATGGAACGTTTGGGTGTTGTTCCTATTGGAACAACGGCAAAGACTTTTGCTAACTTTCTAAGTGATCCACGATTTGGTGGTGTTAATCAGCCTGAAGGGAAAGATGATAATGAGAAAATGTTTGTGCATTTTAAGCCAAGAATGGGTGTGGCTGCAAATCTTCGAGGAAAGAGGGAAGAATTGTTTCGATCGGAGGAACATAAGAAGGTTTATTCTAAGTTGCTGAAGCGTGGGGTTATGAACCCAAGAACTGTGGACTTTGATTTTCTCGATCTGTTAAACATCGATCTGAGAGAGAAGTTTGAGAAACTTCAACTTGATCGATTCCGTATTGAGAGTGAGACTGCTCATTCTGAACTGATCGCTTATTTCTACTCCAATCTTAGTTTTCTCAGCATGAGGGATAAGGAGTATGTGGTTGACGCAGATACTCTTGCTGACGTTATTGGTGTGGAAAGAGGAGCTTTCCAATCTATTTCCGTGTCTGTTAGCCATGCAACCTTGGAGCTTGCAAAAGATAGAATCGCAGAAGGACACCTCTCGTATCTGAGGATGAGTGCATCAAACATTTTGCTTCATAAGATTGTGATTAATTGTCTCAGACCCAAGTCAACATTGAAGACAGATGTCTCCATTTCTGAAGCAAAATTGATGTATGCCATTAAGATCAGTCATAAGTTTTCCTTGCCTCATACCATCATGTTTCACATGTATAAGACCATGGCAAAAGACAAGGGCAAACTTCCTTATTCTGCTCTCATTTTTCGTTTATTCAGACATTTGAATATTCAGCCTCTCAACATTCTGTGTGTGAGAACCATTGATCAAATGGTAATTAGGCTGAAAATGATTACAAAGATGCGTCTAAAAGAACTCAGCAAGAAGTTAGAGCTGTTCCAGGAAAAAACCCCTGTTAAAGCCAGACAAGACTCAATTGCTGCAAAGAGAAAAGGAAAAGATCCTATGACTGGTTCTACCAAGAGAAGGTGAGCAATCATCTTACCAGATGAAGATGATGATGATGACATTCCTATCTCTGCTTTTGTTTCCCAGCATCTTGTTCCTGAGACAACAGAACAAGAACATCAAGTTGGAGAAGAAACTGAGAAAGGGAATCAAGAGAAGGAATCCTTGCAGACACAAGAAGAAGAAGACACGGCCAGAATAGACTTACAGATACAGACATAAGAACAACCTGTAGAAGAAGGTCGTGAAGATTCTCCAGCAGAAAAGGAGGATCAAGAACATCTTGACACTGAAGAAGCATCTCAGCAAAAAGAATACTTCTCTCCATCAGAAGGCACTGAAACAGAGGGAGATGTTCCAAGAGAAAGTGTTCCTCTTTTAATTTTCACAAGTGCAAGTGTCAGTCGTTCTCCTGCTGGTGTAGAGGATGTTCATGCCTCTCAATTTCCTGAGGAAGATCTTGAGGCATCATCTCCAAATGTTGATCTTCCTGCTGATGTTCGCTCCACTAGCTTTACTCCACAATCTAACCATGCTGAAGCAAGCACACAGACTGAAAAATCAGGAGACTTTGGAAGACTGCTTGAAATTCTTTTGGAGCTTAAAGGCCAAGTATATGCATTAGGATGCGAATTTCAGACTCTGCAGAATGAGAATCGTGCCATGTCCATCTCTTTGCAAGATCAAATTCGAAATATTCATTTTCAGATTAAGGCAATTGCTAAAGGCACAGCTCTAACACAACTGCAGGAGGATTTGAAGAAGCTGGAGGACACTGTCAAGTCAATGGGAGATTTTTAGCTCGTTCGCATTCCTAGAGCATTTTGACATTTTTACCTTTTTATGCTGACAAAAATGGGGAGAAGTTTTTGCGGATTTTTTTTTCCAACTTTCAACTTTTGAACATACTGTGGATTCAATATTTTGTTATGGTTTGTTGTGATTGACTTTATCTTTTGTTTGGATTTTTGGACTGACGTGAACTTTGGATTGCTTGCTTATTATTGCAGTACTTTAAGCTATTAATTTAGATAAAGATAACTGATAAATATCTGTACAGGACTAACTTGTTTTCTGTGGATGCAGAATATCATTGCTAGCTTAAATGTTGTATTGCAGGGCAATAGTATCCATCTGCAGGAAAGTTTTGTCACCATCAAAATGGGGGAGATTGTTAGAAAATTCCTCTTAAGGTATTTTGAAGTCGACAAAACATTTCCATCAGTCTAGTCTGAAGACTTGCAGACTCTACTGACAAAGTCTGAAGATCTCCAGACTCAAGCTTCAAAGTCTACTCTCATGGACAGTTTCCAGACTGACAAAGTTAAACTTCTATTCTGTTTATTTCAAATATGGTTTTTGACTCCAACGGTTAAGGAATAACTCACGACTGGAATTAGCACTTCAAGATCTTCTATTCGTATTCGAATAATCTAGATTCTCTAAATTCGCAATTTATACTTGGAAGGTTCTACTTATGGAAACCAAGATCCTGATTGTATGGACGAGCATGATTGATGGGCTATCGCCATTTTCCTTGGAGAGCTCGAGATCTCTTTAAATTGATTCTATCCAACGGGTTGATTGGAAGAACTTCTTTGGAAGGTGCCAACGGTATTGAAGGCATGAAGAAGTATTTAAGGAAGACGCTCAAATTGTTTAAGAGTGCCAGATGGAAGAATTCCAAAGTCTGATCTCTTTGTTATTTTGTGATCTTATCCTTCGAGCTATACTTGTAATCAAAAGAGAGACTGAAGTTTGGTGAGACCTTGAGGAAGTGTAGTATAGTCTCTACACTGTGGAATCAAGGGCGTGAAACTGTAATTTCTCTTTTTGATTCTTAGTGAAATCCGGCCAGTGAGCTGTCTGTGCGGGAGAGTGGACGTAGGCTTGGTCTAAGGCAAAGATAAAATATTTTGGAACAAGGAAATATCTTTTTTTTAATTGTCTCGACAATTAGATCAAGAATAAACCACTATAAACTTGGAGTCTTGATTCTCTATCCCCAATCCGTTTACTTTACATTGCTTTCACTTACATCGATTATTGTTTTCAATCTCTTTGTCCATCATCCAATAAATCGTCTATACACTCTGTTACGTTTTATAAAATCATCTTAATCACCTATTCACCCCCCTCTAGATGCTCGTACTAGTTCTAACAATTAGCAGTCTAATAATGCACCCGGGATTTTACAAAATCACAAGTTACAAAAAAACATTATTATGTAGCTTATACTGCCCATGTTAGAAGAAATTTCATAAGGAAAAACAGCAAGAGAATTTTTTTTTTGATTAATTACAATTTAAAATTTAAAAAACAACTCATTACATATGAGTATTGGCAAAACCCCCTTAAAAAAACACATGATTATCATGCAATGAAATTTCAGAGCCTGGCACACCAATTCAGTAAGGACCAATCTTAGCAACTGTGGAGTCAGAAATGAGGCTCATAAGTCACACAATCCTCACATATGTTCTCAATAATGAACCTTTTCATGCACTTCAAACCCTCAAAGACACTGCACAACATTTACATTTTTTTATTGCAAGTGATCATTCAAATCATTGTGATAATTATGTCAAATATAGGCTAGAAAGCAATGAGACAACCTCGATGTTGTCCCATATACTTAGTAACAGATAAACACATCCACTCTCGTACATCTGGAATTGACCCCTTATCCAATTAAATATTTTGGTAATAATAGGATACTAAGGCAGAGATAAACTTCTTGTTCAAGATGAAAACTTAATGGAAATCAACATACCATTTGAACATGAAATTCTTTGACGGAAGGCCCACCGGATACAAGTATGAATAAGCATTTATGTCATCAACTGCTGAAACCATTTTCAACTCTTCCTCGGCCAACGACCCTGCAGGGTAACATAACTAATCCCGAATCATGGCCTGAAAACTAATTCCAAATGGCATGACTCAAACGAGGAACATATCCAATTCATCACTTCTTCCACTGCAAGTTACCGGACCTTTTGTATTCCTTTTGAGGGCCCCATTTGGCTGAGGTCTCCGTAGGAATGAGGGTACTATTTGTAAGTTTATACAGTACCATTTTCAGTCTCTCTAAACACTAGAGCTGGTGCATACAAGCACGAGCTCACTAGTCAAGTAATCTAATACTTCTCCCCACGAGCAGACCGGCGTTCATCCTAAAAAATCATAAAGCATGAATTTATGCTAAACGGGGGGCCCGGCACTAGAACACACGGGCTCCTTGCACTAACACTATACAAGAATGTGTGCACAGGGGCCCAGATAGGCGGAGAAATCTTTTAGGTGCTTCAGCAACACAAAGTCCCTGCACCTCTGAAAAACCCGTATTGTGTCCTAAGTGCTGCGAATATCCTAATTTTTTTCTTTTGAAATGATATCTCGCCGTGCGGTATTTGCCTCGGAAAGGCGGACTCGGGAAGTAGCTAAAAGTTCACTCCTAGATGTAAAGGTCGATGTTTAAATACTATAACAAGTCGCACGCAGCACTTCTACAGTCGGGTCCGTTCCACAATTGCAAAAAAGCGAAATTTTGGGCAGCTGAAGAGAATTACCTGAAGAAGGAGCGACGACAAATAAGGAAGAAGAAAGCCCAAGCAGCACCAAATCCCTTCTTCCAAAACCATTAAAGAAGGCGGGTCCGGCTCCGGCTCCGGCTCCGGCACACGAACTCGCCATGGCTTTTGGAACGAACCCGCATTCCTTCCGTACGAGCACGGCTCTGTTTCGCCATCTGAAGCCGAACCCACGAAAGGAAAACGCGCACACATCACCGTCGACAAGTCAAGCACTGCGAGAGAGAGAGAGAGAGAGAGAGAGAGAGAACCTGAGGCAGAGTGGATTGGAAAGCGAAGGAGAGAGAGGGAGCATCGCGAGGGAAGAATTCTGGAGCTGGTGACTGGTGGGTGGATGGGTTTGCTCTCAGAGGAGGACCATGGAAGCGAAAAGGAAGGAGCTTGCGCACTTTCCACTTTCAGCTCATCCACTCGGACACAGGATGACACTTTCTATCGCTTCTTCAGCCAGAGAGAGAGAGAGAGTGTTTATTTATCCACTAGTTATGAATTGATAAATAGCAACCCGTGTTTATTTGATGTAGTATGAAACGAATAATTAGAAAATATAATGCATTTGCCAAACGACAAATACTTAGTGATAAATTCATTATCATAACTATATGTGAGAAAATAATCGTTCAAGGTTATGGATGGGAACGTCATCCCTAGAAGTTTCCTCTTTCTCTGATACTTGTGTGATTAAAAATTCAAATTTTCAAGGATTGTGTCCTTTTCACATTGGATCATAAATCCTTTTCGACTACTTGCCGGTTTAAATGCAAACTCTTATCTAGCAGGAAGATGCTTTATGTTTTACATGGAATGGAGTAGAATGAATGAAGTTCACAGAAGCAAGGAAGGGTATTTTGTTCTGTCCTTTGGTCCCATTTCTGGTATCTCGTGAACTCTGTATTTCACGTTCCAAGTTTTTAATAGAGCTTTATAGTGCAAAGGCTGGAGTTACATTTTGCCCCTCTTTTTTGTTCTTAAGATGAAAGATTATAGGGAAGTCTGAGAGGCCTGAAAAAGCCTAAGAATCTATAAGATGAGTTTATGAATGGAATGGCGTATTTTCAGCAAGGCCCCTTGCCAGCTTAATTGTGCGTCTACATCTTTTCAAGATTAGTAAATACTATGCAACATAGTGAATGTGCACAGTGCAAGACATCAAATTGGCTTATTGGCATGTGTTTTATCCACACAGTAGAGATATGATGGGTGGTTTCTTGAACCTTAAGTTAAAGGTTGAGGGAGACACAATTAAGAAGCTAAGATGTGACCTAGTCACATATTGAAAGATAAATAAGACATAATATTTTGATGAGGCTCTGTTACACGTTTTATTTTTACTTAGATACCACCTATGACTATCCAATTCTAAGCCTCATTGTGCCTGGAAACAAACAAAAGTGAGGAACCAATCTAAACTCTCTCTTTAACTTTTTCTTTGAGGAATTTAATCAAGCCTTCCAAATTCTTGTAGGATGATCCACCCTTCTTTTCCACAGCTTGCCTTGGCAATCTACCAATCTCTCTTGCCCTGTCCCTAGCCTGCCTTCCGCTCTCTCCTCCCATCAATTCCTTAACTCCATCCCTTATCACCTCACTAGCAATTGTCTCTCCAACACCACCTTCTCTCACCATAACCCCAGCCCCAAGCCCCATCACCACAAGCTTAGCATTTAGTGGCTGCTCAGCACCCGTTGGCCACGCCAGCATCGGCACCTCCTCCGACAGGCTTTCTAGCACCGAGTTCCAACCACAATGACTTAAGAAACCGCCTATCGCTGGATGCGACAAGACGCGCCGCTGGTCCACCCAATCGTGCACCACCAAGCCCCACCCTTTCAATCGATCCTCCCATCCATTATTTGGCAACACCCATGTTGCCGATTTTACCGCCCATATGAACGGATGCCTTGCCATCTCTAGTCCATAGGCTATATTGTCCATTTGCACATCACTCAAGTGTGCTTGTGTTCCGAATGATACATATATCACTCCGCCGCTTCCAACACGCTCGTCCAGCCACTTGATGTAGGACTGAGATGGGTCTACCTGTTTTGATCCCGCAGGCCTCTCTATTTGATTATGGTTGTAAAGCAAAGCTGGCCTAATGCACCAAGCTTTCGCCCCCTGGCAGTAAAATCTTTCCAGGGCAGCAACATAATCACCTTCGAGCTCTTCAAAGCTGTTGACGATAAGGCCCGCGCTATTCATATCCGCCTCTCCAATCTCCGCTATTATAGGCAAGAAAGGGTCGTTCGGGTCTTTGCACCGCTCCAAATCGGAGATGTCATGTTTATAGACTGTGAAAGGAATGCTCAACTTCGGCAATTCAATAGGATCGGAATCAGGCATTGCCAAGAGGGATGGGACATTTCCGAAGGCAATTTTTGAGATGACCATAGACAAAACCCCCATCCCATGGAAGGCAATCCTAGGAATTCCAAAAGACCGACACACATCGAGCGTCCATCCTAAGGAAAAGTCAGAAATCACGCAGAGCGGGCAAGAACCCGCCTCAGACATCTCCTTGAGAATAGACTCAAAGGCGGGTCTCATGGACTTGGTTGCTTTCCAGAAAGGCACCAACAAAGCCATGGAAGGCAAATCGGCTGTGTTCTCGCATCCTTCGGGAAGCTCTGGGACTCTAGGAAACTGTATGGTGCGCGAGGAGATTGCAGAGAATTTGGATACCTTTGACAGGATGAGTGGGGCATTCTTTGGGGTGGTGATGATGGTGACTTTGACACCAAGGTCTGCGAGGGCATTGCACATGTCAATTGATGGAAGCGTATGTCCAGGAGCCATGTAAGGGAACACCACCACATGAGCACAAGGTGAGGTGATGGCGAGACCAACCCAGTCATGGCTTCCAAAAGTCGGTCGAGATGAAGATGAACAATACTAGAGTTGGGAGAGATGGGAGAGAATTGCGAGTAGGCATTTCACCGGAAGCTCGCGTTAAATAGAGACATTAACAAAAATGGCAGCACATAGATGCTGCGCTATATAATTCAATATGGACCCATACGATGCGATGAATTGGTCAACTTCATCGAAGTCGAGGATTTTATCTCATGTCGAGATTGACGTGAAGTATGTTGAAGATCACGAGAAAATATTAGGTACCCTGAAGGGACCACGTCATCGGTGCTCTGAACGAGTCAGGCTTCGACACCTGTCCGTTGGCAGGTCCACGTCTGCTATCTCTCTTCTCTCCGGTCTTCTGCGCTTCTGTCTCTCTCCTCTCTCTCCTCACGAGAAAATAGGGGGCGCGCTCGGCTCGGCTCGCTCGGCTTGCTGCACAAGAAAAGACAGATCACGACTCCCGCCCGAAAGATTTCTTTCTCTTCAGTTTAATTTTCTGCAATTTTCTCTCTCCTCGCAGGAGAACAAATTGAGAACGAGCGAAACCTGCGTTCTCCTCTTTGGAGCCTCCGCCTCCGCTGGTTGCTTCCATCGCCCCCACCCCGACGCCGACGCCGCCGACGCTCCTCCTCCTCCCACTCGCGACGTCCGCTCTCCTCTCTCTCTCCTCCGCGAAGTCGTGCCTCTCTTCCAACGAAACGCGACGCCGACGGCCCTCCACCTTCGCCTCTGCCTCCGCCGGTTGTCTCCGTCGCCCTCGACTCCGACGCCGACGCGCCTCCGCCGGTTGCCTCCGTCGGCGTCGGAGTCCGTCGCCCCCTCTCCTCCGCCTCGGCTACGCGCCCGACGCCAACGCGTCGAACCACGACGGCGAAAATGGAGGAGAGAGAAACGACGAAGCAGAAGACGGAGACGAAGAAGCAGAGGCGCGCGCGCTCGGGGTTCTGGACATGGGTCGTCGCGTCGGTCGCGTTCCGGCTCGCCCTCGTCTACCTCCCCAGGAACCTCCGCCTGTCCACCCGCCCCGAGGTCGCCACCCCTCTCACCAGCATTCGCCGCCGTAACGCCGCCTCTCTTCGCTCCGTCGATCGATTCCCGATCCCCGCCCCCTCCTCCCTTGAAATCTTGGAGGTCCATTTTCTGATACGATTTCTGGTTTTTCTTGTTTGTGCCGCCTGCAGTTGGCGAAGGCTACTGGTTGAAGCAGTCGGTGATGTCTCCCTATGCAGTTTCGGCTCCGTTCGATCTCTGTAGGAAGGAAGCTGCTTGTTTGCCTACTGGTGTGTCGCTGTTTGATGCTTTGATCCCTTCCGCAGGTTCCATGTATCACGGTTCTCCTTTGCTGTTGCTCGTTCTCGGACCTCTTGCTGTCAAAAGGTAACACCGGAGTATTATCGCCGATGCATTTTGAAGGCTAGGTTGATTGTGAGCTTCGCTGGTTATCTGCTAGAACTGAACTAGATTTATCTGGCGTTATCGAAGCGGAGGCTGTGGCTTGTGCAAAAAGTTGTTTTCGATTCCAGAAATTGAATTTCTTTTTAGGGGAGACTTGGAAGATGTTCTCCGGAGCAGTTCTGCATATAGGAACTGCATTTGCTTTAATTGCGTGGTTGATAATTTTTTTTTACTTGGTATGTTGCACCTCGCACTTACTCTTTTAATGCCTTAACAGTGAGCATTTCTTTGGATGATGAGCTCCACAAAAGTCAGTGATAAAATTGGTTTTCAATTGTTGCTGATTAATCACCTAGATAAAGCCTGTTACTGAGAACTGAAAATATACATGTTCAGTTAAAAATATGCCTACTTTCATGCCCTTGCTTTTATGTTGCCTTATCAAAGTGCACCTCTGCGATTGGAGATTGACCAGGGCAAATTTTTGTTCCCATGGAGTTAGCAGTTCATTATTTTCTGTGGCATTAGTCAGATTGGAAAGCATGGTTCAAATGACAACAAGGGGAGAAAAAGTGACATCGAAAAAGACTTGGATTCTCTGTCATTGCCCGTGGGCATTATATGGCTTTCTAATGTCTACTTAGTCTAATATTCAACATTCACTGTACTGGGAATAAGCATGTAATAACGAGATACTCGAAATGCTCGAGGTATATGGTTAAGAGCACTTTATTGCTGCCTGCTACCAGACACATGGCGAGCGTGAGAGAGCAAGAGCAAGCATACCACCAGTTGGAGGACAAGATGAGAAGAGAATGTGAGAAACGAGAAAAACAATTAATGGGTCAATGTAACCCTGAAAAAAGTTATTTAGTTACTGTAGAGCAATATTGCTCTATGGTCAATCCCGCCTTTTGGTAGACGTTATTCTTTGAGATTTATGTTTAGCTAGGTCTACTTATCTGATAGAGTTGTGCATACTTGAGCTTCGAGCCCACGTCTTGTGCTGAGCCTTCATGAGATCATCAATTAATAATAAAAATAATTACCTTGAAGAGGATATTTTAACTGCGCTCAGCATTTTGATAATCTATTTCGACTCTCTCTTGTCATGATGTGCAGTACACAGTGCTATTTCGGAGAGAGATTCATGCCGTCCCTTCTTCCATTCAGGAAGCATCCACAATGACTTCTACAGCGTCACCTGACAATTATTTTTCGGACATGTACCACTCTCCTCCAAGGCCTTTGCCCTATGATGTAGAGCCAAGGCGTTTGTGCATGCAGAGGGATGGACTGGTTCCAAGGCATGAGAAGGGTTCAAGTCATGCCAATGAGGAATCAGAACCTCTTAGGAGTGACACGGATGGGGAATCGGATAATATTTGCTCAGAAGGCAAATGGACTAACTATGCACATGAAGAAGGTTTTAAAGAGCAACCATATAAGACCTCACTTAAACTATCCTCGGAGAAAGCGAATGCTGATATTGGGCATATTTATACGACATCAGAAGAGGAAGATGTTTGTCCGACGTGTCTTGAAGGTAAAAGTTTTTGTATTAGAAGATTGGTTGCTTGTTGATTTGTTATTGAGCTGACAATTATTAGCGGGCTAAGCTAATTCTGAATAACGTGCAGTGCTGAATAAGTTTTAGAAAAGGGATGAGACATAATCTTAGGCTAGTTCAACTTTAGGCTAGTTCAACTTGTTCACTTTCATGCCTAGATGTAGTTGAGTTTTCAGCTTGTAAACTATTTAGAGATCCAATCTACTGGTGAACTTGATTTTTTTCTGAAAGAAATTATCTTACTATTGTATGCTTTTGTGCTTTCCTTTTTTACCTGGGAATATGCTGGCACAGATGCAGATTCTTTAGAGAAAATTTTGAAGAGGAGAACTTTAATCTGAAAAAAAATAAAAATTTGACAATAAGCTTATGTGGGAACTAGGGAAGTACTTTCATGAACTTGGAATTTGGGTCTGATTATTGCCTAAGACAGTGGCAGCAGAAATATTGTGTGCAAGTTGGCTTGTTCAGTATCTGTATTGGTTTATAGTTTTGTAACATGTCACTGCAATGTTGTGATTAATTAAATTGTTGATGTTCTTGATGAATTCTATCAATTTTTACTGCTTACTAAATGCAGAATATACGCCTGAAAATCCAAGAATAATGACAAAATGCTCTCACCATTTCCATCTTGGTTGCATATATGAGTGGAAGGAGAGAAGTGATATCTGCCCTGTATGTGGCAAGGTAATTCTTTTCCTAGATCCCAACAGCAAACATGCATACATACAAGCATACACATGTGATTACTTTCTCAGGGAAACTCTTTTTTTGGGGTAGGAATTGGGATTGTTTCTCCCTCTGCTTTATGCACGTTGGGTTGCAAACATTTTAAGGACACGTTAAGAGCTTTTTACAAAAGAAGATATGCTATTTGGTTTTCAACTGGGATCGGTATCTTTTGAATGGTTATAACCTCCATACTAATCCCTGTACAAGTCCTACTGACACCCAGGATAAGCTGTTATGCTTGCAGCTTATTGCTTTATAATTGGAGGCTTTCCTTTTCTTGGGGATTTTGCCAGGCTGGGTAGTTGTCATAAAAAAGAAAGATCATTGAACAATTACCTAAAACAATGGCAGAAAATAGTAGTACATTTCTGGCCTCATGAGCTTCTATGGGTTGAGCATGCTGCCAACATTTCGGCAGCCTCTCACCGACTGATAGTTGTGGCTTCCTATGATTTTGCGGCTTCACAAATTATGGGATTGCTATATGTCTTCTATATTGATTTAGAGGCGGTGCCATTTTGTGTGGGCAGTTGAGAAAAATCAAGATGTTCTGGTATTTCAACTGTTTTCTTCTCCTAGTTGTGTGCTTAATTGGACCTTTTTCTGTTTGACAGGTGATGGTGTTCGATGAGACTTGATCTTAGGTGAATGCTCGTGTTGACGATACTGTCAGCACTGGGAAGAGAAAAAGAATCCTGTTAATATACTTGATGAAATGTAAAGAAGTCTCTGCATATTCCAATTTCTCATACTCTCTCTCCAAAGACCCATTATACATTCCTTCTAAATTATCTTTTACTTTGTTTAGACTTGGTTATGCTGCTTTAAACTGCAATTGTAAATACGAACAATATCTCAAGTGCATATTGGTAAATGTAATTGTCTGGTCGTTGCCTTTCCATTTTTTGGTTTGGTTTAGTTATAGAAACTACATATGAAAGAAAGTGCATAAGTGGCCAACCAAACGACACGCTGTCTTGCTTTCGCGTTATGGCGTTGTCAGGTTCTCTTCTCTGAGTTTGCTGATGCTCGGGCTTTGCCCTTGGTAGAGCGACGTGTAAGACTGTGCAACTTGTTACTTCGGTGCTTGCTAGGCTTCTGGGGTTAGATTTACAATGAAATGCTTAATGTCGGTCCCAGTGCATGACTTCGCTTCTGTAGTTAAGTCACAAGTTTAGCGAACGGCAGCTTGATTTACCTATGGATTCTCAAGCAAAATGCCGTAGTCTTTCAGACTCCGGCCAAGTGAAGCTGGCAACACTTTCTGTTCACTCAGAAAAGGAGAGTACGGAAGCAAAAGATCGGATCTTCATTTCTTTGCCAGGCTTTGGGTAATCGAAACGAGTAAATCAATCGTCACGTATGTGAGAAAAGCGATTTTGCATAATCATAAAGCACATCACAAGTGGACGTTTATCTGTTGAAACAAGGTGTTGGCAGGCAAAGGCAAAAACAGAGCCAGCAAAATCTCCAAGAACCGTAAGAATTTATTCACTCATTTTTCTTATATGGTATTTATAGTAAAACAGATAACACAACCTGCTTTTTTATTTATTTATAAGTAAACACACAAGCATGACATTTTCATTTCATCTACTTTCCACTAGCGATAATCTCAAAGGCTCGCAGGAACACCTCGGGGGGCTGGCCACCACTCAATCTGTGCTTCCCATTTATCTGTTGAAAATAATGATCTCAGAAAAGGTATCTCTATGTCATCCAAAAAATTAAGGCAAAATATGAGAGAGACAGAGACAGAGAGCCAGGGGGGGAGAGAGAGAGAACATCATTTACCACGAAATGCGGAACCCCAGAAATGTTCGATGAGTACTGTTCGAGCTCCTCATTTACCTTGATGGAGCAAAAGAAAATTATGAAAAAGGTTCGTGAGATTCTTAGAATCAGTGGCAAACATCTGGAAGCTGCCAAAACTAAAGAGATTAACTGCAGTAGATTTCAACAGGATCATTGAAAAATTCATGGAAAAAGGAGATAACACTTTCCTGAGTCAGCTTAGAGAAATGAAATCTTCTAACTCCGAAAAGCTCCTTCTAGATATTCTACACAATTAGTCACGCATTCTCTCCTGATCTCTAGGTTCGAATGTGAAGCAATGTGTGAGAGAGAGAGAGAGAGAGAATTTATGCCACCGTCACTGCTCAAATTCTACAAGAAAGGAATTTATGCCACCATCTGCAAAGCACCCTAACACTTCCAATCCCATGAAAGAATTGTGATTTCCTTTCATCAATTGAATTAGCAGCAAAAAAACTTACACTGAGAAGAAAAACATAAAGAATTGTGGCACATACTATTTTTCCTTTAGAGCGCGTCCAGCAGGTGTATACTCCTGTTTTGGCTCTTGCTCTGGCACCCGTTCCTATTCGTCACCACTCTGCTTTATGTTTCAAAGGTAAACCAACAAATAATGAAATTATGATGCTATATAAGTGCAAGTCAATGCATGAAAACCTCAGCACCATTGAGATCAGGAACAAATTTGATTTTATTGCCCACAAAATTTTCTAATGGAGCAAATAGCTTAATATACTCAGTGAAAAACTAAAAATACAGACCAGCATCCTACCTTCAAGGATGTCAGCAATTCAAGCTAAAAGCGACATTAGCACAAGATGAAGAGAAAAAATATATCTTTCAACAGGAATTTGAAAGCAAACTCATGCATGCACAAAAGTTAAGGAGGAAAATAAGCCGTATGTTCAATGCATGAGTCCTTACAAGTGTTTGCGACTGAACTTTCCTTCATTAGTGGAATAATAACAAATTAAAAAAGGAAAGACATTTGCAACTTCATAATCCAAATTTCAACTCCCAGGACCCAGAATAAATAAAGAACAATGACAAAGGGATTTATTTAGTTGCCCTTTCCATAAAAGGAGCATGGTTAAAAGTGGATCCATGAAGTTGCTCTTCAGCACAACAGAGAGTTTCTTCAGCATATCAAAGAAATAACCATTAGATCACCATCATAATCCCTTGGTCAATATTTAAAACCATCAGGTGCACTCTTATATTAACGTTTCTAGCCCTAACAGCATAAGAGAAGGCAATTTAGATAAAATACCTCGTTGGCCATTTCACTTGGAGGTGCTGCCTATGCTTCTTTGTAAGAAACAACTTTTTTGACATGCTTTCCCCAACCAAGAGCCGCTTCCTCCTCACTTTGATATTTGCTCCCATCTACAAAACACAAGTGATCATAAAAAGCATTAAGAGCAAGAATCTTGAAAGATGGAGGTCCATATTTTCTCCTTGCTTATAGTTACAGAACAGTCATTCGGATAAAGGATTTACTCCTCCTACCAAAGAAAAGGAGAAAGAATCTGGAAATGCAGCAGGGTTGTTCTTCACTTGGAAAAGAAACGAGTTATTTTCGCTGCACGGGACTACAAAAGGCAAGAACCATCCTTTCATCAGTATCAGTAGAGAAGCCACTCAGACAGCTATGGAAAACTACTGATACTGCTTATGTTGTAACTTCTTTTGTTTTTGTGTGTGAGTGTGTGTGTGTGTGTGTGTGTGTGTTGTTATTTTCTTTTTTTTCGCGCCCGCCGGGGGTGGGGGGGAGGGATGATAGGGACTGCACATCAGGTATATGGCTTTTGGTCACTAAAAGTTATCACATGGTTCATTTTAGAAGTAAAATTATCCAGGAATCCAAACATCATTGTTTAAGGTTCAGCATTCAGTATTATTAAATTCTCAAAATGAGCCAAAGTCATTTTCAAGTTAGAAGTTATGTCTTCCGCCGACTTCATTTTTGTAAAGCCAAAAACTCAAACCCACAGCTAAAACCGGAAAGGCAAGCTGAAACTCACAGCCAACCCAAACAGACCTTGACATTTATGTTTGTGATTATTTGACAAAAGTAGTACAATGATAAGTTACTTGCCAAAGGATTTACAATGTAGGAAGCACAAACAATGTGGACATGCTAAGTTAATCTATAGTCCCTACATCAATGTTTCTGTGGATCTTCTTCTGACACAACATACAAGTTAACGATGTCTTGGACAAGGAAACAGAATTAATTCCCAGACTTACATTGGACTGTATCCTTAAAGAGAATTTTATTTGCTGCCAGATTTAATACTGCAAGCAGGCAAAGGAATCACAATCTAGGAATGCAAACAATGGGGATATGCTATCAGTCCCTAAATGAACGTGTCTATGGTTCTTTTTCAGACAACCTACAAAATAATGGATATCCTGGACAAGGAAACAGAATCATCTCCCCAACTTGCATTGCAGATTTACTCTGCATCCTGAACAAGGATTCGATTTGCTGGGGAATTTGATACTACAAGCAGGCAACAAGAGAAGGCACAAATCAAAGTGCATTGTACTTTGATCCGCTGTAGCGTGCATCAGCAACTAGAAATGAACATGCCTTGAAGCAACTAAACAACAACAGCAGCAATTGCCAGTCGTGAGCTTAAATGGATCAAATGGATCCTCTACATTCTATTTTACAATGAATTATACTGAATGCCATCCTCTAGCACATATACTAAAAAATCTTCTCAGCGCATAATGACTGGATACAAGTACGATTCTGCTGCATATAAGTTCACAAGTTACTCTTGCATACATCACAGTGCATACCATCAGAGACAACCATTCAACTCGTTAGCTGACATCCTTTAATGCCTAATTAGCTATCTATAATCAAGACTGATATCTCGACCATACTTAGTTCATTCTGGCGACTCAGCTTCCTACATCATAAAAGTGCACATGCAGAATTATGAGCACTACACATTGAGCAAGATTTTACACCATAAGTTGCCCCACTGATTCCGAAACTAATTCCTTTACTGGACTTGGGTAACAACAGAACGTTTCGAAGAAACACCAAATAAAATTAGTTGACAGCCATGTTACCACTTTCGTCCTGGTAGCCTCATCCATCAAGGATGCACCAACAAGCATTTCTCTGATATTGATCCCCCAAAGTTGGATTCACTAATGAATATGCTCTTCGAGTCAAATCAGAATATAACCACAATGAGTTAGAAGTAAGGCTTACAAACTTGAAGGGCTGCTAGAAATAGACCAACTGCAGACATGTCAGATGTTCTGCCACTCACCCAGTCAAACATTGGAAATCTAGCCAACCAGCCGTCAATCCGCAAAGTATTGTCCAACAACAAGTTCTTGTGTTATGGGAACACCCTGCATTCATGATGGGAAAAATAGTGATCAATGCAATATCTGCAAAATTGAAGGTGCCAAAATTTCACTTAAGCAAACGACCGAAAAGATTAATTTTGACATAACTTCATGCAAGTGTACCATCAGAATGACATATAACCACATGAGCACATCAACCAAGATCAACTAATTTTTTTGCAATAAAAAGGATAAGTCTGATATTCAATAGCTTATAGCTCTTGCGCGTCACGAGAAGCTAATAATTAGTTGTTAACTCTGCTCTAGTTAGTATCTTTAAAGAAAACATGAAACTCAACGACTTGTCGGTGAAACTTCTATAGGCAGGGGAAAAAAAACTCAGAAAAAGGATAGATTGTTGTCACCCAATCAAACAACAACGGTTGGTGGAGTATCAATTCCTTGAATCATTGAAAGGAAAATTTGAGATCGAAAAACCAGATGTATAAAGATTACTGCTACTTGACATCTAAAACTACAGGCGACCTGTTCTAGGATGTGTCAATTCCATGGCAAAAACCTAGTACCAACCATGGAGGTCTCAGTTACAAATGATCTGCAACTGGCCTGGACATGAGCAATGGAAAATAACATACAATATGTATGATCTGATTTCCACAAAAGCTCTTTCTGGGAATTGGGCGATTCATTTCCGAGGCTGGAATCAAGAACCAAGTCAATTACGCTTGGCCGGTTTCAGGCTGGTTTCCAGTACTCAAGAACCAGGTTTTTTTGTGAAAATCAGGTCTAAAATATCATTGATCATCTTTTATAGATGTCGTCAAGCAAACTCTTGTGAGCTTAGTGGTGTTATGCCTACACCTCATACTTGAGGTCACGGCTTCCAATCCCTCTCGGTTGCAACTTGCTATTACATTTTTTTTTTAAAAATAAGGTGAAACATGGGTTCTGGATTGGTTCGAGCCTAGAACCACCTTGGTTGGTCGGTTTCAAGGTCCAATAGATGGTTTTAATATAAGAACCGGGAGCCAAACCAGAAAAAGGCCGACTCTACGGTTTCATTATCAAGAAGTGGACCAATTTTTTTGAGAATTGACCTGGAACCGGACTTCATCAGGATGGCTCTACCCGGTTCTTGGCTTGAACTGGACTTGCTGTGCACTGCTAATCCAAGCTCTCCAACTAATTTCACGAATATTAGATGACAAACAATAATATGTAGTCAACAATAAGCCAGTATTGAAGTTGTAGAGCAATATGTAACTCTTTTATGTGTCCATAAGCCATCTACGACTAAGCAATTATCAGGAGTATCAAATAATAATTTTGGGGCTCATATTCTCATCTCTCGACACCTTTCCCTGATACTAAAAGATTATTATGAGCGTCAAATGTTGAGCAACTTAACAATTTGAAATGAGTACTGGGATTTAAGGTCTTCTTATCCAGTGGATATACATCCTCTGTACCTCGCTTTATTCTAAATGTGATTAACCATGAAAGTTTTTCTATTATTATTACAATTAACCATTGAAGTTACTTGAAATGCGATAAAACAGGTAGCAAATTTTGATTTTGGCAATTAAACATGAATCTGTAGATGATGTGAATGGAACTAATTTAGATAGATCACTTTCTTTATTAAACTCTAAACTACTTCATTGAAGGAAGAAATAATAAGAGAAGTATAAAAGAAGTTCATTGGGGACATGGTGAGAGCATAGACATGATGAGAGTAGATCTTCTACATGCCGTGTCCCTGATACGGAATGATACTTTGTGAGGAAAGATATCTAATCAACTGCAAAAAAAATGCAGTGAATTCAATTCTAGAAGTTTAGAGCTCATCGATTCATGTGGAAAAATTAAATAAACGAAAAACATGGTAATGTCAGATATCATAAAGAATTTAACAGCAAAGCTCAAATAGGGATTCTCTCATAGATCTATACATCCAATGATTTGAACGCAGATTCACCTTGAACATCAGTTTCGTCCACTTCTTTAGCATAGAGCAATACCAACTCCTGCAAGGCTGCTTCCTAACAAAGACAACAAAAAATGACATACGGTGAAAAGCGAGGTTAGGTGCTGATTTAAACCACCAAATAGTGCACATATTTGTCCATGCCATAGATTTTAGAGGGACTCTTTTTTGTTGAGGGGGAAGGAATGCGCTAAGCAGAAAAACAGAGTCTGGCTTGCCGCACAATTTGCCAATAAAACTGAAGGAAGTGAGCAGCTCAGCTTGCATTGAAAAATAGGATGGAGTAAAAGTTACCAAAAAGAACATAGTGTGGTTTGGTTTGGTAAACCATATTAATGCAGTTTGTTTGGTTCGGTGCCCAACTGAATGAAAAAGGGCCGTGCTCACCTCCACTATCAACGGTGCAATGTGCATCGAACGACAACTTAAATGGATAGATCAATGAAGGTATAAAACGTTAAAAGAGCAGAGCACATTCCATGAAGCTGAATACCTGAAGGGTAGATTGCGAGAGGAGGATGGACACTCCGGTCTTTAACACTTCAATGGAGGATTATCGGGAGCCAATGCCTCTGCAACAAACTGTGGCCCAAGAGCTGAACCTCCTATTCCAACTGAAAGTACTTGAGTAAAGCGATCCACGGGAGAAGTAGGAGGGGGCTTAATCTGCAAATTAAGGGTCAAACATTATCAAGTCAATCAATCCGTCCGTGTCCGATGCAATCAGCTAAGCACACTAAAAGAAAACCAACGATCAAAAACCGAATTTCATGCTGACATTAATCGGAAAACCTAAAGAAAATTTTGAAATTACTGTGTCTCAGAGTCGGAAATCTCCATACATGGTCATTTCAAGTGAATAATAGGTAAACGAGCTCTCCATCTCTTCGACCAAAAACCAATTCAATTTATCCCCGGCTCGCGCTTCCTCGAGCTACTAAGACATCTACGACAGCAAACCGATTCCCAAGAAAAAAAAGAAAAGAACGCAGGGAACTACAGACTCTACCGCTGACCACGTCGGCAGCGAAATTGCAGACGGCTTCGAGGGTGCTCTCAATCTGCGCCTTCAGGAATCGGGCCGGCGCGAGTTCCGACTTCCTCAACCAGTAGTGCCCAACCCTGCGGCCCTCGTCCAGGCCGGGTTCGCGATCGCGCCCTTCTCCAGCTCCTCCATCGCCTTGAACGCGGCCTGGAACCGAGGCTCCATCTTCTCCACGAACTCCTCCGTGAACCCGATTCGACTCACGTCCAAGGAAAAGCCCTAGCTCCGGTGCTGGTGCAGCCAGTCCACGTACCTCGTCCAGCGGGAATCCTTCTCCAGCCCTCTAGCCCGCGCCTCTCTTCTTCGCCGCGCCGTCGGCCCTGCCCAGGTCCACCGAGATCTCCCTCGCGACCGATCGGGCCAACGACAGGGACAACACCCGGTCGACGGCGGGGAGCCTGGCGCCGCTCGGGAACGAGACCGAGGCCGCCTCCCTCCTGCCGGAGGCCAATGGCTTCGCGGCGGAGGCCGGCGGCATCTTCAGCCCGAGGGAGGAGGAGGACGAGCAGATACCAGAGACGGAGGACGCCATCGGCGGCGGCGGCTCGGAGTCGGAGTTGATGACGAACTCGTCGGAGGGAGGCAATCGGACGGAGGCAACCGGCGAGGCTTTTTTGAGAGGCGGAGGCGGTGGGATGTGCAGCTCGTTCTCTCTCTGCTCTTCCACGAGGAGAGAGAACCCAGAAAATATTCAAGCGAGGAGAGAGAAAGTTTAAGCGGGAGCGTTGTGCATTTATTATCCATTCACCCGTCCTTTCTTCCACCAGCCGAGCCGAGCCACCAGCCGAGAGTCATTCGGGAAGAGAGAGGAGAGAGAAAGAAGCGCTGGGTTGAGGAGCAGAAGAGAGAGCAGACGTGGCGGGCCCGGATGACAGGTGTCGAAGCGTGAATGGATCAGAGCACGGATGACGTGGCACTGTTAAGGTACCCAATATTTTCTCGAAGAAGGTCACCGCCTCTCTCTCTCTCTCCTAGAGTTCTCTAGAGAGAGATCTCTCTCTTTACTCCTCCAGATTTCTCTCTCTCCCGACAATTCCTCAGCCGCAATTGTTGACAAATGACCAACAACTTGTAATAAAATAATACTCGTAGAATAGTGTAGAAAGCCAGCAAAGTCAACGACTTTGCCTCCTATAAATAGGGTTCTTGCCCCTTGAGTGTGTACGTGAGGTGTGTGGGTGTGTGTAGGGGTCTCGTGTAGTGTAAGTGTAGGGTGATAGAGAGTGGGTGGGTGTGTTCGTATGTGATTTGCGAAGTGAGTGGGTGAGTAAGTAAAGTGAGTAGTTGTGAGAGTGTGATGGTATAGAGAGTTTGTAATTTTGTTTATAAAAAAATAAAGTAATTATTTTACTTGTAGATCCACTTTCTTCTCAACAAAGCACGCGATAAAAGAAGGATTTTGCCAAATATCATACTGGATTTTATAGTTTTCTGAGCATCGACTCTTCCGGTACTTAAAATGAAACGAAGTGGTCTGCTGTACGGGTGGTCAATAGCAGTACCATCAAACCGAGAAGCAGGTCTCTAACTCTTCTTCTCTACACGTCGCATCACCCTTGGAGGTGACCATAGACAAGTGGAAGGACTAGCGCCCTTACGTGTCTGGGTTCAGTTTCGATCCTACTGAATCACCTCAAAAATGGTCGAGTCAGAATTGGATATAATCTAAATTTCCTAAGCTCCTTCAGGTGGGCAGACAACAGAAAAATTTCTGCCAAGCTCTGCGTCAAACTTTTATACAGTAGAAGCGCAAGGACTTCTTAGGCATCATCAGACATCGGAAACGCCGGTCATGACCCGTCCCCTCAGTCCAATCACAAATGTGGCAGTTTTTTTTTTATTATTTTATTTTATAGTTTTTTGTTTTTTTCAAATGACTTGAATGTGCTAAAAAAAAAAAAAAAGACTTGAATGTGCCGGCATGTATCTTTGTCGCTCAGCGTGCCCAAGCAGATAGCTAAAGCCCACCAATTGATTTTCTCGACGATAAGTTATGCCGCCCTGTCGAATAATAAAGGTGATTAATTGCTCTTAAATTGCTAGTGTTTTTGTCGTTAGCAGCCCATGTGCAAAAATCTTTGAAAAGCGACTCCCCGACTCTAGGTTCATATCGAAAAGTCTAACTTGATATATAGAATGGACGCCGACTCTATCCATTGCTATGGAGCAATGTCATTGGAGAATTAAGAAATTGTAGTTTCTGTTTATTGTGTTATGATCTCTCTTGTACCTAAATTAGGGATGATTGATGATGCCTAAGGTAAGTAGAGAAATTATAGGAACAATATCAACAATAGCTTAAATTAGATACAAAAGATAAGATTGCTGACTAGGAACGTTATCAGAAAACACTAAATTATTATCAATTATGCTATAAAACTCACCTAGCTCGCTCTGTCACCTTCCATTGATATCGCACTACATTTGCACTCCCTTGTCTTCTTGAATTGACAGCAAACCCCCAGTTGAGCAGATGGATTTCGCGTATGAGAGGAAGCCGCGCCGCGCTCATTCAAGTCCACAGGTCGAATCTGGTCATATTGGGTTGGGCTGGGCGGACGAAATTGGCGATGCATGCAAACCCGACGCACCACTTTATCAAAGATGGGTGAACTAAACTTTGAAAAAATCCTACGTGCTTTTTTTAATAAAATTTTAAATCAAAGATGGCTTCTTTTATATTATTATTAAAAAAGAAAGTCTAACGTGGACGACGAGTTGACCATCTCATACCCAAATAATGTTCGACTTGAAATCTCTCTCAAATAGACAAATTTCTCTTTCCTGTTGACTGGACTATCTTTCTTGTTTGTTGTTCTTTCTCCATTGCTCGCTTGCTCGCATCCTGTCTCTTTCTCACTCTCTCACTCAGTCACTCACTTAATTGGTGTCATCCTCCTCAACTTGGTGCTTGGTGGGAAAAAAATTAGGGCTTGGTGCCAAATCGGCAAGCATGCCGCTTATTCTAACCTTCGTCTTGACACTTTCATAATTGTCCGAAGTAATAGCTATGGTTTTTCTTTTTCCTAAATATATAATTTAGCAATGTAATATTTTCCTCCCTCTTTTTTCTTTTCTATTTTGTTTTTAACAGGAAGCAATGCCATTTTACAGCCTATAATGTATCTCAAATGTAAGGACCATGAAAGAAAATAGTGTGCTTAAACCAACTTTTCTCTGCCGCCACTGCATGTTCCACAAAATAAACTCATCATATCGTACAATCGCATTGTATAGAGATGCAATAAAATCATAGTATAAGGGCATTGATTGATTTAGTGCAATTGAATTTTAAGATTTTCCAAAAATATAATCAAATTTTCTCGTTAACTCCATCCAATTAATAAAAAATGCTAACGTGCCTTTATTTTATTACTTTCTTATATGGCATCTACCAAAGCGCCACGTCAAACAAATATTCAAAAATTAAAGATAAATACAAACTAAAATTGATTAAAAAAAAACTAAAATTTAAAAATACAAACTGCAAATAAAAAAGCACAAACTAATCAATCGTAGGCTTTCACAGTGGCTGCCATCACTAACCATCGTCCGAAAGGGATGACAGCGGCGGTCACCGACAATATTTGTTCCTACCTTTTTTTACTTAGTTCTTAAAAATTATCATTTTTAATTAATTTAATCTAATTAAAACAAAAATAAATAAAAATAAATAAAAATAAATAAAAAATCACGTAAGCATTTTTCGTTGATTAAGTTGGATGGAATTAATGAAAAGATTTGATTGCATATTTTTTGAAAATTCTATGATTCAACTGTACTTCCGTGACCAATGTTAAGATTTCCAATGCACTTATCTCAAATATTAATTTGTTACTCGTTGTTCTATGTAGCAATAGAATAAAATCTTATGCATAAGCAAACGTGGGTTCGGATCTCATCCATATGTTGGTATCCTCCTTGATCGAACCCGGGTTTGGATCCTTCTGGGCGGGTGGGTCAACAAGGGATTCTCTTTTCATATGAGCCCTTGAACGTGGGCTTCTTCTCCTATACGAAATTACATGTGAAACGCAAGAAGGAATTGAACCGCCCACGGACTATTTTTCTTTTTAATTTTTGGGTGTATAGTACTTTTACCTCTTCGTTATTAATGGAAAGTTACATTGCAGTTGTATTTGTAAAGTATTTACAATCTCAACTACCACAAATGTTTTTGTTTCTGGCATTTCATTCGGCATTGATTTCTCACGGTATAAAAGGAAGTCAATGGCCAAAGGTTGGCTCCATAGACTAGTGCATAGGTAAAAACTAGAGCAGGAACTGCTCCAGAACAGTGGAGATGGACAGTAATAGACTCTACCGAGTTGGGAATGTACCGCTTGACTGTATAGACCAATAATGATGAGGACATTAGTTTTTTAAGTGAAGGAGTTTGTGATATCTCAAGTCCTACATTAGTTGAGAGAGATCTCTTAAATGACCATTGTCATTCACTATAGAAATATTTTGGAGAAGATTAGAATTTTGAGTTGGGGATTAACGTAATCTGAATGACATTCGAGATAAATGGACGTGATGAAATGCAATTATCTGTAATCAAAGAAGATCTGAACCCCGGTTCTCTTAGGTGACGAGGGTTATTCATCCTTGTCTTCCTTATCAAATGCTCCAAAAAGGGGCATCTCTCACTTTGCTTATGCTTAGGGAACGAACAGGAGAAGAGGAAAACCATCAATGCATCGCCGGAAGGGGGATTTACTCGGATTAGAAGCTAAAGCAAGGGTGTTTTATTTCGATTCATTATTACATGAGCAGCACTACACAGATGTGAATGGCCAGATGAATTTCTCTAACATATTCATCCATTTATTAGGAATCATTACGGCTCGCGATCGCAACAAATGATATATAAGCTCGAACACATAAAGCTTCTAATCACCTCACCATCCCCAGAAGGAGAATTTCCCGAGAAGTTTTAGGCCAGGACCTCTCTCTGGCCTTCATGAGCAAAACCCTAGCCCAAGCCACCCATGCTTCCCAGGACATCCTCTTGTCCCAGGGAGTCCCCCACTCCAGCAGCAGCCTCAGCCCGGCCTCGGTCTCCCTCTCCGCCTCCTCGTACTGCCCTTTCCCCAGGCACAGCTGCCCCAGCACCACCCGCGGCTCCCCGATGAACGGGTTCTTCTCGATGCTTTCCCTCAGCCTCCTTTCCACCGCGTCGTAATGCTCGGCTCCTCCCGACTTGCTCGTCTCGCACACCGCTTCCCAGTACTTGTCCCTCGCCTCGATCTGGTCCCTCGTGCCGAGGACCCTCGAGCACGACTCGAACACCGGCGGCACCACGAGTTGGATGTCCTCATCCCGCTCTTCGGATGGCTGCTCGGAGTCCGCGTTGCTCGTGCCCGTCTTCTTCTCGAGCATGAAGATCTCTTCCTCTCTCGCTATGAGCATGTAGATTGCGGCCATCCTCGACAGCGAGTTCATCCAGAGCCCGGGCTTTCCATCCCCGGGCCACAAAGCCCAGATATTGTTCCCGGTTAACTCCAACCGCCCGTCGCTGTTCTCGAACAGCGTGTCCTGAAATTTTAATCGCGTCAATCTCTCGACACAACAAGACTTAGAACGAGGTGCGAATTTACAGAGGGAAAACTCGAATATAACAGATTGACTCATTTGTTTATAGTGGTGGTATGTCCAACAAACCAGACCAAATCAATGGCAATGGTAATGAATAACGGATCTGGGTATGATGACACGGCAACCATTACCTGAAATCCAAAGAACTGATCGCTGAAATCGGCCATGGTCATCATCAAGAGAATGGCGACCACCCTCCTCGAAACGAGCACGTCCTCTCCGGTCTTTCTGTGCTTCATCATTATCCCCTCGGCAGGCAACAGAGACTGGATCTTCTTCCGCCAGGCCTCATCACCTTTGAACTCTCCCTTCTTCTTGGCATTCTGGAGGGACATCTCTGAGAGCTTCAGATGCTCGACAAGCTCCGAGTCGTCGTAGCGGAAGAGCAGGTCGTTGTGGATAAAAATCATCCTAGGGAGAATGCAGTAGAGGTGGATGAGGCGCTCGGCAGCATCACCCACATGGCTGCGGACGACGTCACGGCTGGTGTTGGGTTCGAAGATGGCCAGGTCAATGGTGGGGTAGGCGGAGTGGAAGATGCCGGCAAGGCAGACGGCGTCAGGGGCCCCCCAGAGACGGAGGATGCGGTAAATGTTGAAGAGGTGCTCAAGGAAGCTGTTGTGCTTGTGCCAGCACTCCCCGGCACTGGCCGAGCGGAGAGTGGCCACAAGGGAGGGGAGGCGCGGGTCGATGACCTCAAGCTCCCCGCGCAGGAAGGGCCGCGCGTCATCGAGGAGGGCTTGGAGGTCGGTGGTGGTGGTGCGAGGCGAGAGAGATTGTGGTGGTGCTGTGGAGGCCATAGTCGGGAGGAGATGTAGTTTAAGATCAAGGTTTTCTTGTGAACAAGAGTTTGTGTTTGTTGAGATATTTGTAGTGTCTTTTGGAGGAGTGCGTGATTGCTGCTGGACTCAGCTAAAGATCAACGATCGAAATGAGAAAAAAATGTTATAATTTAGGTCCTTGTGATATAAAAAGGAGTTTCTAAAATAATATGTGCAGGGTTAAAGTAGCTTGTGAGCCGTGTACGTATTTCACTTTACTTTTTAACTGCTTTCACTTAATTTAAGCTATATGAGGGTAACTTAGATTAACACATAAAATGCAATGCGGATTCATTCTTTTTGGGTTTTCTTATTTATGAAATTAAATCCCTAAACTCAACAGAGACATGACTCGAAATGACTGCTATAATTTTATGTGCTTTATTCTAACATGCACTAATGAACTAGTATAAAATCCTAAATGACGGGATACTATACTATGATAATCTATAAGGAAAAAGCCATAAAAAAAACTCCAAACTTTGCTTAATGTGACAAATTTATTCTGATTTTTTTTTGTGACACAAAAAACCTTAAACTTTGCCAATTGTGATGTACTTATTCCAAACTCTATGGCTGAATGGCATTTTCATCTTTTAATTTTATTTTTTTTCCCTTTTTTCCCCGTTTTTCTTCTTCTCTTCCCTCCATTGGCCATGGCAGAGGGAAGCCGAACTCAGGCGAGGGTTGCCCTCACTTGGGGCGAATTTAGGGAAGAATGCCCTTGCTTGATGCCGGGGAGGGTTGCCCTCGCCAGCCTAGGCGAGGGCCGCCCTCACTTGTGTCAGGTCACCCTTGCCTGCATAGGGCAAGGGTTACCCTCCCCAGATCCAAGGAGGGCTGTGTTGCTTGATGCCGGGGAGGGCGACCCACGCCCGACACCGATGAGGGCGGCCCTTGCCTAAGTCCGGCTTCCCTTCATCGGCCATGGTGGAGGGAAGAAAGAAGAGAAAAAGGAAAATAAAAATTAAAAACTAAAATACAAAAATGTCTTGTAGTTTGGAATAAATGTGTTATATGGGTATAAGTTTGGGGTTTTTTATGTTACATTTTTTTTTTGATAAATATGTCACAGTTGGCAAAATTTGAAGTTGAGGGTAAATTTATCATACTAGACAAATTTTGAGATTTTTGGTGTCTTTTTCCTTAATTTATATGTAATACCAACATGCCCCTACTAATCCAATCAAATCAAGCCGCATTATTACATCCTAGAATGAAGAAACATGTCAAAACCACTAATTATCCCAACAACTATTTGATGTGTGATCTATCCTAAGTAGCATAGCATTAAGGTGGAAAAAAAAAGGGCCCTGGACTTTACAAATCCCATCTAATCTCTAATCAGTAGATTCACGATTGACTACTATTACCTTTGAATCGTTTCACAGAAAAGGTTTCCCATTTTACTAGAGCTTTTGTCTGTCATCATGTAGTTAGTTGGAGTTCTAAGTCATAATTTGTGTATACAGGCTGCTTCAAGCTTTTGAGAATCATTTATATGCACTACTAGATATTGCAATTAGTCCATAACGATAGGATAGGCCACTTTCAGAGTTGTTCAGGAGTATTGGAATTCATGATCCAATTTCTAGAAATATCGAGAATTTAGATGTTGATATATTTTGTAAAAAGCCTAGACTCCTCTAGAAATGCCGACAAAGCTCTAGTCTACTAATGATAGTTGGAGCCCGTGGCCTAGAATCAAAGCAAATATGAAAATCTCTAACAGAGCAGAGATATAATTCATGTCTAAGTCAATTATTAAGCCTATATAAAGGCTTTGTAATCATTCATTCGTGCAAGTGGGTAGCAGAGCATAGAAAGCTTACATTTTTAGAAATACTCCCCCGCCAACGCTTCTTGTATCAGCCTATTTTCATTAACTTGATAAGCTTATATATCCCGTGAGCTATGTCCTTGAATTATCCTATCTATCCTTGTCCATCCTCTAAATATGTGCTGCATATATACACTTGCGCACAACATCAAACCACAAGCTATCGATATCAAAACCACGTTTCCACGTACAGCCATATTTTCAACAAGGAGCTTCCGATGATCATGAAAATCGTCTACAAACTTCATTTTTTACGTTTCAAATCGCCTGTTGACTTAATGGAACCTCGAGAATTAGTTACTTAACTTTCATACTCGTTCATGCGTTTCCGGAACGAAGAAGAAACTCAGGGATTTACAAAGGCAATGTGAGCTTTTGATAATGCAGGCCACCTAGTGATAGATTCGGCCATCGGACCTTTTTCCTTCTCCCAAACATGACAACCACTGCAGATCACTATCGTCTTCGCCAGATGTTGAAGTGAGGGATACCAATCACGTTTTGTGTTGGATAGCACATTCTGGATTGAGTTTGAAGATCGTGAGTTTCACAGAAACAGCATGAGTCGAAGAGACAGCCGATTATAACTATTTGGGCAGGACAAATTCGAGTTGGTTTGATCCAAGCTGGCTCGAGCCGACGATGCCGAATTTTAACTTCACCAAGCAGTCTGTATAACCACCAAAGAGTAGCAGCTTTATCGCCAAGCTTTCTGCGGCCTATAGAACTTTCCTCGTTAATAAGCTACGGAAGAGAACGTGGCAAAAACCGGCATTTTCCATGGATGGATGCCTTCTCTCAATAGAAGTCCTCGTTGAACTTAAGAATCTCGTGCAGACTTATCTCCGCTGATTTGAACCGACGCATGGACTCCTATGATTGTCGACGTGAAGCCTGGCTTGAAGGAGTGGGAAGAGACTCTCATTCACGCCCAAATTCATCAAGATAATTGCGAAGAGCATCCCTCACTTTTTCATCGAATTCTCTGATAAAAACTACTGGGATCACATGAATAAAATGATAGAAGACATCGGCAAAAGATTGAAAGCACCCAGAAACACATCTGAAGCACATTTCGACCGTCAAACTGAATGCACATATAACTTTGCACTCTAGAAATTGAGACTGCGGAGAATCCGAGATGCCGCATTTTGTCATGCCATACATGATTTCTCAAATTCTCTCAACATCTTTCAACATCAAGCTGCCGAGGACGCACTTGTTGTAAGATTATATACTACCATTCTCAGTCTATATAAACCCTATTGCTGGTGCATGCAAGCATGAGCTCGCTAGTTATATAATGTAATGCTTCTCCCCATGATCAGACCGGCGTTCGTCCTATATGTAAAGCATGGAATGTGATGCTAAACGGGGTCCTCAACGCTAGAATACACGGGACGTCGTGCACTAACATTGAACGAGCAAATGTGTTCACGGACTAGATAGGAAGAGATAACTTTCAGGTGCTTCAGGAGCATGAAGTCCCCTGCGTGCCTGAAAAGCCCATGGCGTGTCCTTAGTTTTGTGAACTTTGTGATTATTCTTTTGAAATGATGTCTGGCCGCCTGGGGTGATTGCCTCAAATGGCGGCAGGAACTAGAAATTCTCTCCTGGAGGCAAATGTGACATTTTCTTGAAATTACTATTAATTGTTTTAAAATTTTAAGTTGTTAGATAACTGTGAAGTTTAATATTTAATTGTTCCAACACTCCCTCTTACATTTAGGGTCCGTTCGTTTCGCGAAAAATAATTTCCGGGAAAACATTTTCCGAATTTTCCAGCGTTCGTTTCACGGAAAATGAATTCCTTGAGGAAAATGTTTTCCATCAAAGAAAAAAACTCTTCTAAAGTAGGGGAAAATGTTTCCCACTTTTGAAAAGTGGAAAACATTTTCCTCACTTGATCTTTCTTATATCACACTTCTACAAATCCTGACTTCCTCCTCCTATTTCTTTTTCTTCTTTCTTTTTTCATTCAAATTATTTTTTATTTTCTTTTTTTTTTAATTCGAATGATTTTTTCTTTCCTTTTTCTTTTTCATTTTTTCATTTTTTTTTTGTTTCCCATCTTCTTCTTACTTGACTAGTCGTCAAACTAAGTGAACCTCAAGCTCGTCGATTTCAAACTTGCGCTCGTTGATCTAGCGAGCCTCGAGCTTGACACTCGTGCTCGCCAATCTAATGAACAGAAAATATTTTTTTTACCGAATTTCGGAAAATATTTTCCGAACATTTTCAGGTTTTAGCCGAACACCAGAAAATATTGTCATTTTCCTGGAAAATGACTCATGGGAAAATATTTTCCAGAAATGGTTTATTTTCCACGAAATGAACGGACCCTTAGTTTGGTCTTTTTACGTAGTACTAAGCGTGAACATATTTAATTGGGGAGGTAAATGAGGTTTGAAAAGATTTGAATTCAAAACCTTTAGCTTTGATATCATGTGAGATTTTTGTAAGATTATTATCAACTATTCTAAAAGCCTATTAGATGAAGTTGTTGTTTAATATTTAATTATTCAAATAATAAAGATAAATGTTCAAATACCAGAACACTTATACGCAGCGCTTCTATTCCACATATGGAAAAGTGAGGTCTGGGAAGCTGATGAAATTCACCTGAAGAAGGAGCGACGGCAAATAAGGAAGAAGAAAGGCCGAAGAGCACCAAATTCCAAAACCATTAACGAAGGGCGGTTTCGGTTCGGGCACTCAAGCTCGCCATCGCTTTCGGAATTAACCTGCATTCCTTCCGGACAAGTGAACGGCTCTGTTCTAGCATCTGAAGCCGAACCGACAAAAAGGAGAACGCGTATCACCATCAAAAAGCTAATTACCGAGAGAATTCTGGAGCTGGTCACTGGGTGGGTATCGCTGTCAGAAAGAACCGTTGAACTGAAAAGGAAGGAGCTCGAGCACTTTCTACGTTCGACTCTTCCACTCGGACCTATCGATAATCTTATCGTATCGTATTATCATTTTGGATAAAGATGCGGTGAAATCAAAGTACAACGGCATTAATTGATTTCTTTTATCAAAGCATCGATTGCTCACATGTCATTCTATCTAGCAAGAGGTAATGCTAAGATAACGGCAGAATAACGGTGCCTTTTGAACTTTTGTATTCTTACTCCAGCCATTAGGGGTGTGCAACCGGACCGGGTATACCCTGTTCCCGGACCGGCCCACCCGGAAAATAGGGTTGGGAACCGGTTCCCATTGAAACCGGTCCGGGAACAGGTTCCCAAAATTCGGAACCAGTTTAAACCGGTCCGGGAACAGGGTCCGAGTGATTACCCACCCAGAAACCGGTTCCTAGACCGGTTTTGGAACCGGTTCTTGGACCGGTTTTGTAAGTAGAGGTCTAAAACATTTTTTTTTCCTTCCGATTTATATTTTTACTTTCGTAATCACATGATATTTTTCCTCTTGGCCCTCTCAAACACGCATAGCACTTCTCCTTTGTCATTCATCTTCCTCACTTGCTTCCCTCCCTCACCGGCTCCCTCTCGCACCGTCTGATGGACGAACGGTGTTTGTCGCCACCAAATTCTTGTGTATCACATGGATTGGCTCGCCTAATTTCTCTTTTGTATAAAGAGTTATGCTTGAATAAATGAGTAGCTTCATGTAGTAGTTGTGGGAATAAGACTAATATTAGACCTATGTTTGATGTTAATTCTTTGCCTTATGATTTTATTTATTATAATTAGCCCTATGGATCTTTAATTTTTTGTTTATTCCAAATGTTCATGTATTAATTTATTACCAATGCTTAATGTTTCAATATAAATTAGGAGGATTACGTTATTTTCTCGCTTATTAATATAAAATTCAAAGTCGTATAGGATATCGGAAGATTGCAAAACAGGTTCCAATGGAAATATGGTTGACCCTGGAACCGGATCGGAAAAACAGGGTGGGTCGTGTACAGGGTCCAATACAAACAGGGTCGGGTATAGGGTCCAGAAAAGTGGAACCGGTTATAACAGGGTCGGGTACAGGGTCCAGGTCTAGACCCTACCCACCCTGGACCCGATCACCCCTACCAGCCATGTCATTCTCTAATGCAGGTTTCAAGACTTCTAGAAGAAGCAAATGGTCTAGAAAATCTTGATGTTTTCAGACTTTAGTCTTCAGATTTTGCCAGTAAAGTCTGCAAGTCTTCAGACTAGACTGATTGAAATGTTTTGTCAACTTCAAAATACCTTAAGAGAATTTTTCCAACAATCTTCCCATTTTTTATGGTGACAAAACTTTCACAAATTTCTTTTGGGGCTTTCCTAGCATAATCATTCTTGGGGGGAAATTACTAAAAAAAATCCTAAACCTTTTGTAGTTTGTGCTAATTTAATCATACTTATTTTTTTGACTAATTAAGTCCTAAACCTTTTACAATTGTACCAGTTCAGTCATTGGAAATTTTTTTAATAATATTTTAATTTTCCGAATTATTTTATTAATTTTTTTTACGTTTTCCTCTCTTTTTCTTTTTTTTCCCCTCCCTCCTCCTCCCTCCTTCTTCCTTTAGCTTTGGCGACTGGCTAGCTCTCGCCAGTTGCCGGACTTAGGCAGCTGGGTGAGAGAGAGAGAGAGAGAGAGTTAATAAAATAATTTGAAAAATAAAATTTTATTAAAAAATTTGTGGCCGGCGTCGGCCGGTGGCCACATCAGTGCTGACCGGCCAATTTTGGCGAGAAGGACTAAACTGACACAATTGTAACTCAATTGGTTAAAAAAATAAGTCTATGATTGAATTGACATAACTGCAAAAGATTTAGGACTTTTTTGGTAATTCTCCATCATTCTTGGGGTACTGTGAGTTATGATGCAGAGACACGTTCTAGGAGCTTCCGTGTTGTGTCGGACACCCTGACACGTGTCCGACATGCTCGGACACACTCGGATACATTCGAACACGCGTTGATTGTGTGTCAAAAAATCCGACACGCGGTCAACTCTTACCGACATGCTTTGACTCACGTGGCCGAAAATTGTGAGAAGCATGGTGGCTTCGAGGGCAGGTCTGCAAGTGCAAAGGTAGAGAAAATTGTTAAAGAAGGCAATGGAAGGTGGATGCAAAGGCGAGGGAGTAGAGGCGAGGTTGTGGAGGCGATGGCATGGCCAAGACTACAAGGAGGAGGGTCGTGACTGCAATGCGCGATGGAGGATTGAAGGCCGTGGCTGCGGCTGCGGCGACGAAGGAGGGAGGGTCGCAGGTGTGGCGGCAAGCGATTGTGACAAGGTGACCGAGAGAGAGTAGAGATCAGGATGAAGAGAAACGGGTGAGGAGGAGGAAGATGAGGCCACGGAGAAGGGTTTTAAAGAAGAGTAGATGAAAAAAAGAAAAGTAAAATGGGGATTCTGGTGCAGAGGGATGGCTGAGAGGATAATTTTAATTTTTAAGGGGAATGACAACCTTGATGGGTGATGGGGGAAAGAAACAAGGGGAGAAACCGGGGATGGAAGGGGGGGTTTTGGGGGTGCGGTGGGTTGGCGGTTTTTGTGTGTGGGGGAGGGGGTTTTGGGGGATGGTAATTTCTGTGAGGGGGGTTTTTGTGATTGGGGGAGGGGTTTTGGAGGGATGTCGGTTTCTGTGAGGGGGGGTTTTTGTAGGGGGGGTTTTTGTACGTGGGGGAGAGGGGTTTGGGGGGCGGCGGCTTTTTTTTTCTTTTTTTGGGGGAGGGGGACACGACTTCTTTTTGTTAGAAAAAAAGTGATTTTAAAAAATTGAAATACTGAATATAAAGTTAAATCGTTAGAGAATATAATAGATTTATATACATAAATTGATTCTATCTTTTGTTAGTCATTAATTTTATTAATAATTTTTATTAAAGTTAGAAACATGTTTTCAAATATGGGTTCACATTAATTATATATATATATATATATATATATATATATATATATGTATGTATGTATTTCGAATTTCCTATAATTAGATTTATTAATTTTATTAGTGTAAATTCATTATAAGCTCTTTTTTATTATTTATTTATTTGTGAATTCGAATCAAATTATTAAAAATAAAAAAATATTCATTTAATATATAACGTGTCCCAACGTGTCGGAATTATCTATTTTTGAAAAATGACGTGTCGTGTTGTGTCGCGTGTTCGTGTCACGTGTCGGTTCTACTTAGACTATGAGAATAATAATCTATCGTGAGTCATAAATTTTTGAAGAAGTGGGTTCCATAATAATTTCTAATTATTTATGATTTGATTTTCTATGATCTAGAATCGATTGTTATTCTCACAGTACATTAATGGTCAATTTGGTAACACTTCGGAAATAACTTATTTTGCTATTTTGTTCCTGGAAACAAAAAACACATAGAAATCCGTTTGGTGAATTTTTTGTTTTTGGGAATAAAAATCCGTTTTTTTGCTCTCGAGAATAGATTTGGAACATAATCAAGAAATAAAAAAAAAAATTGTTTCTTGTTATCAAGAGTAATTCCTCGAATGAAGTCTAATTTTTTCTTTTCTCGTCTTTCCTTTTCTTCTTCTTCCTTTTGGCCGGTCGCTAGCCTTGGCAACTAGCCGATGAGGGTCGGTGATCTTGCTAAAGCGTCGCTGGCCCCTGGCGATGCCGAGCCATGGCAACCTCACATTGCCCGAGTGAGGTTGAGCCTTGCCGGTCGCTTGGTGAGGCTCGCCTGGCCACTGCAAGGCTTAGCCTCACTAGCTTGGTCACCACAAGCCTTTGGTGAGCTCGCCGGCCCTTGCCCTAGCTTGGTGAGGCTCTGGCGAGCTTGCCAAACCTTGCCCAGCCGGTCGTTGGCCAGCCACAAAGAAGAAGGAAGAAGAAGAGAAAAAGGAAAAAGAAAAAGAAAATAAAAAAATAAAAGTATTATAGAATTAAAAGAAAAAAAATTTAGGAATCCCACTAAACGCATTTCTATCTCAAGAATATAAATTTTGTAAAATTATCAAGCGCATTTTTTTGTTCAAAAATTGGTTTTGGAAACATAATTAGAAAAAATTATTTCTGATAAAAAGTTGTTTTCGGGAACAGAATCGTTACCGAACACGTTCCAAAAGCTGTCATGTAATCATCTCTTATTTCTTTTCCTATCAAACGCCATAATGCCACTCTTTTTTTTTATCTCTCCTCTTGGTGTTTTTTCAGAAAGAATTCATCTCCAGCAAACAACTCCTGCTCTTGAGCAAGGCCCTCGCAAGTCTCAGCTCATCATCATCCTCCGCCACATGAGAAAATATTGAGTGGGTTATACACTCCACGTAGGCGAAATGTACCACCATACAAAGTTGACACGTGGCAAATTCGGGCCCACCTGTCAGCGCCCACTCTCTCGGTTAACTCCGTCTCTCTCCCATTTACTCTCTCTCCTCCTCTCCGTTTCTGCCCACAACTCTCTCTCCCCCTCTTCTCTCTCCACTTCTCTTTTCTTTCCTCCATCGAGGGAAACATGGGCTTTGGCGGCAGCGGAGATGGCGGAGGTGGTGGAGGCGCCGCTGACGGTTTTTTAACCTCATCCTTAGCCGTGTGAGCAACAATCTCATACCTCTTCCTTGGCTTCCGATCATTTCCAACTGCCCACGCTCGCGGCAGGGAAGGCGAAGGCGGCGGGGGCGGCGGAGGCGTGACTGGAACTTCCACTTTCTCGACTGTAGCATTACGATCGCCCCGGGTTCGACGACGACGACGACTTCCAGGAGTCCGATGTCTGGTACGACCCCGCCGACCCCCCGTCCCCGCCACTGTTGGATCTGCCGAGGAACCCGCAGACGATGGTGAAGAGGACGAGGACGAGGTTGAGATAGTCCCAGCTCTTCTTCACGGAGTGGGGCCGGAAGATCTGGGAAGTGAGGCTGAGATAGGGCGGGACGGCGAAGAGGACGAAGGCGATGGAGGCCGCGAGGAAGAGCAGGAGGAGGAGCGTGGACAAGTCGAGGCGGCTCTGCCGCGGGCCGCCGGAGGGCTGGAGCCAGAAGACGTCGTGGGCAGCTGCTCGGACAAACGAGACAGCGACCTGGTCGTCGTTGGCATCGTCGGTGGCAGAACAACAGCAGCGTCGTCGATGGTGGAACGACCGAAGAAGAAGACTTCCTCCCTCGCTTTCTTTTCTTCTTTCCCACCTCTCTCTCTCTCTCTCTCTGCTTTTCTTGTCGTTTCCCTTGCGTGTGTCAGAGAGGTGTGGGCAGAAACGGAGGGAGGAGAGAGAGTAAAGGGGAGAGAGACGGAGTCTTAACGGAGAAATTAAGACTGACAGGTGGGCCCAAATTTGCCACGTGTCGATTTCTGTATGGTGGTACATTTCGCCTACGTGGAGTGTATAACCCACCTAATATTTTCTCCCGCCACATGGTCATCCTCGGCAGGCCTCACGAAATCCAGCATGGGGCCCTCGACACGCACCACACCACTAGCCACAATCTCATCCGTCCTCTTGTGCCGCATCGACATCCTCAGTGTCGGCGGGAGAGGGCAAGGTGGTGATGGACGATCAGGCGGTGGTAGAGGCAGGATCAAATGGCGTGGCGAGCGACGGAGGACGATGGTGGTGCCGACACTTAGGATGTCCATGCGGCGCGTGAGGACGGTGGAGATTGTGGCTAGTGGTGTGGTGCTTGTCGGGGGCCCCATGCTGAATTTCGTGAGGCCTGATGAGGATGATGACGATGTGGGGGAGGATGATGATGAGCTGGCACTGGAGGCGTTCGGTTCGGGGGTGGAGCTTATGACTGAGGTTGATCATGAGCTGGCACTGGTGAGGGCTTTGCTCAAGAGCAAGAGTCATTTGCTGGAGACGAATTCTTTTTGGAAAAACGCCAGAGAGACAAAAAGAGAGTGGCATATTGGCGTTTGATAGGAAAAGAAATTTTTGGTTCAAAAGGCAGCGTTATCTAAAATCTCATGCATACTCTGTTGGATTCATATGTCGGTAATAATAGGTGTGGACAAAGCTTGTGAGGGATTTCCATTTGGACATAAATAACCCAATTCGTACAATCCCTTGATACATAAAACGACAGTCACTTAATACATAAAACCGAGTGCATGAACGCAATAAGACCAATAGAAAAAAGAATTTAACAAAATAGAGGAAATTATTCAAAACGCCACACGAGCCCAAGATTGTGAATACCCCGGGAAGTGTCAGGCCAAGACCTCTCTCTGGCCTTCATGAGCAAAACCCTAGCCCAGGCCACCCACGCTTCCCAGGACATCCTCTTGTCCCAGGGGCACCCCCACCCCAGCAGCAGCCGCAGCCCGGCCTCAGCCTCCCTCTCCGCCTCCTTGTACCGCCCTTTCCCCAGGCACAGCTGCCCCAGCACCACCCGCGGCTCCCCGACGAACGGGTTCTTCTTGATGCTCTCCCTCAGCTTGCGCTCCACCGCGTCGTAGTGCTCGGCCCCTCCGAACTTGCTCGCCTCGCACACCGCTTCCCAGTACTTGTCCCTCGCCTCGATCTGGTCCCCCGTGCCGAGGACCCGTGTGCAGGAGTCGAACACCGGTGGCACCACCAGCTCGATGTCCTCGTCCCGCTCTTCTGATGGCAGCTCGGAGTCCGCATTGCTTTTGCTCTTCTTCTTCTCGAGCGTGAAGAGCTCTTCCTCTCTCGCTACGAGCATGTAGACCGCGCCCATCCTCGATATCGAGTTCATCCAGAGCCCGGGCTTCCCATCCCCAGGCCACAATGCCCAGAAATTGTTCCCGGTGAACTCCAACCGTCCGTCGCCATTCTCGAACAGCATGTCCTGGAAAGTAAATGGTGTCAGTTTCTCACCACAAGAAGGCTCGAACGAGGTGAGAATTCACACAGAGAAGCTCGAAATAACCGATTGGCTCATTTGTTTATAGTAGTAGTATTTCTCATCAGCAACTGTAACGAGAGACAGATCCAAGTACAATGACAAGACAACCGTTACCTGAAACCCAAAAAACTGGTCGCTGAAATCGGCCATGGCCATCATCAAGAAAACTGCGACCACCCTCCTTGAGACGAGCACGTCCTCTCCGGTCTTTCTGTGCTTCACCTTTATCCCCTTGGCCGGCAACAGCGACTGGACCTTCTTCCGCCATGTCTCGTCACCTTTGAACGCTCCATTCTCCTTGGCGTTCTGGAGGGACATCTCCGAGAGCTTCAGGTGCTCAACGAGCTCTGAGTCGTCATAGTGGCAGAGCAGGTCATTGTGGATAAGGGTCTGCCTCGGGATGATGCAGTAGAGGTGGATGAGGCGCTCAGCAGCATTGCCGACGAAGCTGCGGACGACGTCACGGCTGGTGTTGGGTTTGAAGATGGCCAGGTTGACGGAGGAGTTGGGGTAGGAAGAGTGGTAGAGACCGCAGAGGCAGACGGCTTCAGGGGCCTGCCAGAGATGGAGGATACGATAAATGTCGACCAGATGCTCAAGGAAGCTGGCATTTTTGTGCCAGCACTCCCCGGCACCGACCGAGCGGAGGGTGGCCACAAGTGAGGGGAGGCGTGGATCAACGACCTCGAGCTCGCCGCGCAGGAAGGGTCGCGCGGCATCGAGGAGGGCTTGGAGGTCCGCGGTGGCAGGAGGAGAGACAGATTGTGGTGGTGCTGTGGAGGCCATAGGGTTTGTCGAGAGGGAGAGGCGATGGAGTTTAAGTTTGGATTGTTTGTGGAAGAAGAGAGACTGATGGGGGTAATAAGGTTTTCTTGTGAGCAAGAGTTTGTGTTTGTTGAGACATTTATAGCATTTTTTTGGAGGATTGTGTGGCTGCTACTGGACTTAGCTAAAGATCAAAGATCGAAATGAGAAAAAAAAAATGTTATAATGGGATCCTTATCAATAATAAGAAGTTTGTAAAATAATAATTTGAAGGATATTTTAGTTTGCTTTTGTATCTGCTTTCGGTTCACTAGTAATTTGATCACAGGCCATACGCTTGTTACCGATATGAGACATAAAGATTCATTTCTCGGGTGTTTATGTGATGGAGGAAATATATTTGTGGACACATAGTTCGATAACTCAATTACATAAATACTACATTGAATTTATACTCTAACTGATAGCACAAAAAATTATTATGCAAGCACAGTTAATCTCAAAGTACATGAAGAATAAATTAGTTTTAATTATTGAACTTATTTTTATACTTGCTATGATTAGAAAAATAGTGTTGGTGTAAAATAATCATTTATACTGATGGTAGTGATTATATTTTTCGAGTACCCGCATTAATCTAATTTTCTCCGTGTCACATGACATGAGTATAAGATTTTTGTTTTCTTTTTCTTTATTGTAGATTTAGGATAAAAATATCTTAAATAGACTAGCGGGGATATGAGGTAGAAAATCAACAGCAGTGTTGACGATATGTGAATAGTTTGTATTTTTGTGTGGACTCAATGCGAACTCTACTAGTTTTTAACAATATCAGTTTTGGTATGGAATTATGTGGTTTCGTGCAAATAAAGGAAGTGAGTGTCCCACGACAATGACAGAACCACCTGAATAATTGACTCGTTTGCCATGCGGAGTCTTGCAAGTAAATCCCAACAAATGCTAGCAAGTGTAAAAAAACCGTTAGTTAAAAAAAGAAAAAAAGATAGGTAACTTATCATCTAGATAACCACCAGTAAATTACCAACATTTTTTCTATCCCTCTTTTGCGGTCGTAGCCTTGTTTCTGGTTCTCCGTCGCAGCCATCTCGATCACCTGGTTTTCTCTTCCTCCAGCCCTCTCTCACCGTCGCGGCCTCGCCTCCGCACCCTTGCTTCCTCTCCCTCACCCTCGTTTCCACCCTTCATCGCCTTCTACAATGATTCACTCTCCCTTCACGCTTGCAGACCCGCTCTAGAAACCCAGCCTTTTGCGATTCTGGACACGTGAGTCGGAACGTGTTGAGAAGAGGTGATCATTTTCCGACACGTGTTGACTATATGTCCCGGCGTGTTTGAACTTGTCGGACACGCCGACAAGTGTCCGACATGACACGGAAGGTTCCCAAACGTGTCCGTGCTTCATAGATCATAAGTATATCGATTTGGAGTTTTCGATAGTAAAAAAATTAATCTAGAGGAAAGTTTATCATAATATATTAATTTGAAATCTTTTCGCTTCTTCGTACTATATTGGCATCGTGCTTGGTGACCCTAAACCAGAATTCCGTCCTTTTGGTCAGGAGGGATGCAGTAATTCTAGTCCATTCCCTCAAAATATCTATGAAAGAAGTAAAACGTGCTTTGGCACGATGGCCCCCCAAAAGATTCACATGTACCATAGCATGAGACGGAAAATCACTCATAAAAAAAAAAAAAGAGTAAAAAGTGAGGCCATGTGTTCACGATCAACCACTCAACCATTTCTCGGGAAATTCACCCCTTTTATGGCCAATTTTCAACAGCGTGTAAGTATTTTGGTAACATTTTTATTTCTACAAATAATTTCTATTTAATTTTTTTTTTAATTTTTTTTTTGTAGAAGTTCAGTAACTGTACAGAATTTTCATTTTCGAAATATAAAAAGAATATGAATTTTTTTAACTTTTAAATAATTTTCTAAAACTTTTCTAATTTTTTTGAATTTTTTATTTTCCTTTTTCCCTAGATAAAGAAGGAAGAAAGAGAACAACAAAAGAAAATGATGTATTTTAAAAATTGTTCCTGGAAACAAAGAAGTAGGTTTTTTTCTACTTTTTGTTTCCGTCCAAAATTTATTCCCTGATCTTTTTTTATTTTGAGAAATAGAAAATTAACTATTGTTACCAAATGATTTTTTTTTTCTTTCTATTTTAGAGAACAAAAGAACAGAAAAACATTACCAAATGGAACCTTGGCTGCTTGATGAAACCCTAAACTTAGATCGCATAATCACCAATAGAGTGTAAGGATAAAAATAACTGAACACAAATGGAATATGGATACTAAGCTTGCACGTAGTTTCGGCCGATACCACACGCATAAAACAAGTGAAACACAAAGAAAACGTGTTAATTTTTGGAATTTGTGCAGTCCAAATTGTACTGCCGACGAAAGTAAAGAAGTGGTAAATAGAACCTAGAGCTGAGAGACCTGACATTTTTTGTCTGTCATCACGTTCGTATATATTGTCTGCTTCGAGCTTTTGAGAATCAATTATACGTGCCACTGGAGATTGCAATCAGTCCCCGACGATTGGACGGGCACACGGAGTTCAGGAGCTTCCGATGATCCCTAAAGTCATCTATGGACCTCATGTCATTGTTCAGATCGCGAACGAAACCTTGAAAATCAACTACTTGCCTTGTACACTCACATAAATGTTTTCGGAATGGAGAAGGAACTCAGGGATCGATGAAGGCGATACGAGCGTGATAATGCAGGCCGCATTATAATGCAAATCCAGTCGTTGGACTTCTCCATTCTCGCATACATTACAGCACTGCAAGTTACTATCATCTTCGCTAGATGTTGACGGGAGGGGATGCCGATCGCACGTTGGCCCTGCTGCAAGCTATGGGCCAAATTTATAGGGCGCATTTTGGATGAAGTCCGGATTTGGATCGAAGATCGCGAGCGTCGCAGCACCGGCGTGAACCCTCGGTCGCCCCTGAGCACAAGCATTGCAACTCTAATGAGTTGTAATTCTTCTCCTCCAAGTATATAAGCATCTTCCCTGATGTGTCAGGGTGAAATTCATGCTCAGGAGCATAAGTAGACCAATTCTGTCTCGAGGGTCTTCGAACAGACTGAGCCTCGACTCTTTTGTACTCGGTCCATAGGCCTGAGCATCGTTATTTAGACGGAAGATAAGAGGCTACATGGGAACATTCCTATTTCTCTATTCTTTTGTTCTTTTATTTCTCGGAATAGAAAAAGAACAAATTTGTTTGGTAACTTCAATTATTTTTTATTTTATTTCCCGGAATAGAAAAGTGGTCAGGGAGTAGATTTGGAACAAAAATGAAAAGCACAAAAAATTAGTTTCTTATTCTCAAGAACAATTTCCAAAAATAAGTCTTTTCTTTCTTTTCTTCTTCTTCCTCTTCTAATAGGCCGATTGAGACTTGTCCCTAGCTGCCAACGCCAGTCGCCAATCACCGGTTGCTGCTACCATTGGCTAGAGTAGGAATGAGAAGAGAGGAAAAAGAGAAGAAAAAAAAGAAAAAAAGAAAAATCTAAAATAATTATTAAAAAATTAAAAGAAATTCTACAGCACAAAAAAATTTATAGGTCGTACCAAACATATTCATGTTCTTTTCCATTTTCTGGAATATAAATTTTGTTTGGTTATCAAATGCATTATTTTATTTGGAAATTGTTTCGGGGAATAGAAATAGAAAAAAAACTATTTCAAGAAAGAAATTGTTCTTCAAAATGGAAATGTTATCAAAGCCTAAGAATACCAAATATCCAACTCTAGCATGCAATGATCAAATATTCGACATTAAATTACTTTTAAAAATTGATAAATTTCATCCAGGAAAACAAGATTCGCCCGTTGGCATGATTCCAACTGGAGTAACAAGTAACCCTAATAGCTCGTTCAGTCATGAATTTCAAGTGGTTGATGTGCTGATAATTAAAGGGGATATATGGAAGATCCCCTAAACGAAAACAGAAAAGCTCCCTATCCTGGCAATAGTAAGGTTCAACTTCAAACCGAGATTGAGCAGGTAGATACCGGAGAACACCCAGTAATGACATAATCAGCTCAACAAAATGGGTGACAAGAAAAGCCTCAAGTAACAAGTCGATGGCAAAACGGCGGCAAGGTCGCTGATGAGCAGCTCTATTTGCGTCAGCCCTTGTTTCCACCCAAATGAGAACTTAAGGGGCATGGTCGCTGATGAGCTCATGGAGGTTTGGATGGAAAATTGGAAATCTATCTGGCGAAACCTTATAGTGAATTGCATTTCCACATCATCCTATTCTGTTCTTCTAAATGGTGGTATGATGGAGGGGAGATCAAACCTTCTCGCGGTTTTGGCCAAGGAGACACCCTCTCTCTGTGTCTCGAGTTCTTGAATAGTTTGATTGAAGAGCGACGCGATATCGGGAATTAGAAACCTATTAAACTCAACCTCTCATGTTTCGGCTTCTTCCCGTGTTTGTTTTGGTGACGACTCGTTTCGTTCTGGTTAGGCTGATGCTAATGCCTGCAGGTCCATAGTTGCCACTTAGATCTTTCTTTGCAGCATTGCTCCGCAAAAGGGGGATCTCAATAAGTCTGAAACTGTTCTCCTCTAAGAATACTTCAGAAGAAACTCAAGTGTATCTTGAATAAATCCTTGGCATTCGTAGAACGAACAATCTCGGTTTGTACCTTGAATTTCTTTAAGTTCCTCTACTTCGGCTAAGGATTTTGATTTCATTATTGTAGGATTTAATCATGGGCCATGGGCCTAAGTCGGCCCGGCCACGATGGGCCTAAGGGCCCGGCCCACGGGAATTAGGCCCGTGGAAAAGGGAACCTATAAAAGGGATGAGAAAGAGAATGAACGTACCTTTTCGCATTTAGTACGTTCATTTTTCTCTCCCAAGATTCTCTCTCTCTCCAAGGCCAAGAGGCGACGCCATCTCCACTCCACGGCGAATCTTCGACATCGGATCGAACGGAACTGAAATCTCTTCTCCAATACGGCATCGGTGTCTAATCTGTGGCCAACAAGGTACGCTCGAATCCGTGGTGTGCTTTTGATCGGTGATACGTGACATTCCCGGGCTTATCTTCCGCATATGATTTAGGGGTTCGGTTTAGGTGCCGAATCCGGTTTTCGGGGATCAATCGATCCCAACATTGGTATCAGAGCCCGTGTTAGCGTTTTCCCGACTTGTATGATGTTTTATGATGTTGTATGATGTTTCACGATTGATTTTTTCGCAAATGAACTTCCGCCGTACGGATCGGGGCAAGGAATCCCGACACCCGAGAGTTGTTCGCATATTTTTTCGATTTTTAGTAAGTCGAAACCAAAATCTGATGGCATAGGGAGGAAGGCGACGTCGAGACGAGTCCGGGAAGATGTCGTGCGCCGCTGGAGGACACCGCGTGCACCCACACGCGCGGCCAGAAGCCGCTGCGCGTGGGCGCGACGCGCCCAGACGCGCTGGTTCGTCCAGCGCGTGCGGCACACGCGCCGGTGACGAACCGACGCCTGCGAACCGCCGGCCGGCGAACCGGCACGCGCCGGTCACGGACCGACGCGTGGTGACGTCATGCTGACGTCACCCAACGGTCGGTAACCGCCGGGGTGACGTCATCGCCGACGTCGTTTGGCCGGACGGTCACCGGCCGGCGACCCGACCGGCGACCCGACCCGACCGCCTGGCACGCGCGCGGCACGTGCAGGATGACGTCAGCGTGACGTCATCCCTCGCACGCGCGCGGCACGTGCGGTCGGTCCGTCCGACCCGAGCGACCGGTCCGACCGGGTCGACCGGTCCGACCGGCACGACGACCGTTGACCGTCGACTTCGGTTGACCGCGACCGTTGACCGTTGACCGTTGACTTCGGTTGACCGTTGACTTCCGTTGACCGTTGACCAAAAAAAAAAAAGGAATTTGTTTCTTTTTTTTTCAATTATGTCTATGTGGATTATATGTAATCCAATTTTGTTCTGCATTCATTGCAGGAACAATGCCTCCCCTTCAGTTACGTACGCCTATTCGCGTGATTACCGATAAACAAAAGGCAAAGCTTTCTAAGTTGATAGCTGAGTTGACTGATTATCGATGGGAGGAAGGTGACTTAATTGATCATGTTCTTGAAGTCAACGGGAAGATTCAACAGGTCATATGGAATGGTCATCCCATGTCGCAGTCAGAGATGGTGCGATTTTTCATTAACACTCTTCCACCTGAATGGCAAGATGTGTTGAATCGCATATGGGATGTCAACGGTGCTGCTTCATATAAAAAAATTGTGATAGATTTTGTAACGAATATTACTGCATTGTTGCAAGGGAAAAGGTCAAGAAATTGACCAAAATAGGATCTTTCCCGGTTCGTGTGAAGGTTATTTGTAAAATGTATTAGCTGTTTTTTTGTTGAGTGTGTTATGTGGACATCCTATGTAAATGTTATCTACCTGATTGTTGTTGATGTAGCAACCTATATGTTAGCCATATTATGTGAAAGCCTTATTGTTATATTGTATGTCAATTATCTGTTGCTTTCTGTGATTGCTGGTTGCTGTGGGTAGTTAGCTGTGGGTAGTAATAAAAGTTTTTGTAGCTTCATAGAATTGATTTTGCATATGACAATCATATTAGTGATAGTTTTAAGTTAGGATTTTTGGAGGATGATTGGAAAAATAGTGACCTTTTGATTCTGAAACCTTACTTAAAATTATTAATTAATATGATGGGTTTGTGCAAAATAGATGCATAAATAATAGGCATTAATAACTCATGCATATATGTCTGATGTGTTCAGATCAATGGCTTCAGCCACAAAGAGCATAGTTGTCGAGCTGAACAAAGGTGAAAAGCTCAAATGTGACAACTATGAAATTTGGCAAATGAAAATTCAATGTGTGCTGGAAAAGCAAAAAACACTAAAAGCTCTTGACCATGTTATGGAAGATCTAGAGGATGCTGTGCGCCACCTTGAGTTAGCTGATCATCGCCTCAAGGCATTAGAGCAGGAAACATATATTTTATGTGTTGCTTTAAGCTCAGAAGGGGCTTCATGCTCTAAGCGCAAGTGCATTGATTCGTTCAATATGTGGAAATGCAAGGGATCAAGTCCTTCTTGCAAGAAACCAAAAATTAACCAACAAAAGAGAGGAAAACGTCCTCATGTGAAGAATATCTCAAGGGTGAAATGTTACAACTATGACCAGAAGGGTCACTATGCTCGCGATTGTCGCGAGCCAAAGAAGGTACACACCCTTGGTACAATTGGGAACTTTGCGTATGTGTCAAGTTCTGTATTCTTGACTGAATCTAATCCTCTGTGGACTGTGGATTCAGGAGCGACAGACCATGTAGCGAAGGATAGAGGATCCTTCGTGGAATTCCGACGAGTACCTACTGGAACTAAGTGGATCTATGTGGGAAACAACTCCAGAGCTGAAGTGAAAGGAATTGGCACATGCCAACTGAATATGCGTGATGGACGCACTTTGTTCCTTCATGATGTATTGTATGCTCCGGAGATTCGTCGGAATTTAGTGTCTGTTTTAGTGTTGGTTAAATTAGGTTTTAATATGAACTTCCATAATAAAGGTGTAGATTTGTATTTGGATACAAACTACTATGGTCATGGTTATTTTCTGGATGGTTTCATTGTATTGGATATTGATTATGTTAATGTAAATATTTGTTATTCCCTTCTCACATCTCACAATTCATATGATAATGATGTGATTGTGTGGCATGCTAGACTTGGTCATATTGGCCAACAGCGTATGAATAGACTAGCCAAAGAGGGCTTGTTGGGCAAAATTGAAAAAGTCGATTTGCCTATCTGTAAGCATTGTCTAGAAGGGAAAACGACAAGGAAACCATTTGGAAAAGGTAAAAGAGTTGAATTTCCTCTGCATTTAATCCATTCTGATATCTGTGGTCCAATGAATGTGAGAGGAAGGCATGGGGCTGTTTATTTCATCACTTTTATAGATGATTATACTCGATTCGGATATGTCTATTTGATTTCTCACAAATCTGAAGCAATAAGTTGTTTCAAAAGGTTTATGAACCTGGTAGAGAATCAATTAGACAAGAAAATAAAAGCATTGAGATCCGATCGAGGTCGAGAATATTTATCTGATGAGTTTAGAAAATTATGTGATGAAAAAGGAATAGAAAGACAGTTATCTATTCCATACACTCCTCAACAAAATGGTGTTGCAGAGAGAAGAAACAGAACCCTACTAGAAATGGTTAGGTCCATGATGGCGCATGCTAACTTGCCTATCACCTTTTGGAGTGATGCGTTGTTATCTGCTGCCTATATACTTAACAGTGTGCCTTCCAAATCAGTTGCTTCCACTCCATATGAGTTATGGACAGGTAGAAAACCAGACTTAAGTTTTCTTAAGCCATGGGGTTGTGCTGCCTATACACTTGAATCCTCTCACAAGTTTGGGAAATTGGGTCCCAGAGGAAAGAAGAGTATTTTCATAAGATACTCAGAACACTCAAAAGGGTATGTGTTCATAGGTGAGCAGGAAAGTGGGAGTATAACTGAATTTGAATCGCGGGATGTCACATTCTTAGAGGATGAATTTCCTAAGAAGGGCGAAATAGGGGAAGACAACACCCTATTTGAAACCTCGGATCAAGATAATGATCTTAGTGGAGTTAGTCCAAGTGGGAGTAATATGAGAAGTGATGAATTGAATTCAACTCATTCTCAATTGCAAGCACATAATGAGACGACATCATCATTATCTAATCCCAGTGGGAGCATAATGGGGAATGATGTGCAAAGTGTACAAACTCCCATACGGCGAACAAGTCGCCAAAGTATTCCCGTCGACGTTTTGACATTGAAGGGGAAACTTTTATGGTTGCTCCACAAGATGAGGATGAGCCTAGAAATATTAATGAGGCTCTAAATTGCCCTAGTAAGGAAAAATGGATTCATGCAATGGAAGAGGAAATGGAGTCAATGAAATCAAACCAAGTCTGGGAACTGGTTGATCTTCTAAAAGGACGCAGAGCTATTGGGAACAAATGGGTTCTCAAAGTAAAGCGAAAGGCTGATGGCTCGACAGAAAGGCATAAGGCTCGCCTTGTAGCGAAGGGGTATAATCAACAGGAAGGGATTGATTATGAAGATACGTTTTCTCCTGTAGTGAGATTTACCTCGATTCGCATTATTCTGGTAATAGTATCTAGTTTAGATCTTGAATTACATCAAATGGATGTAAAGACTGCTTTCCTCAATGGAGAATTAGAGGAAGAAATATACATGGAACAACCAACTGGTTTCATGGTAAAAGGCCAAGAAGAAAAGGTGTGTCGACTTTTGAGGTCGATATACGGCCTTAAGTAGTCATCGAGACAATGGTATATACGTTTTCATAATGCCATAATGGCATATGATTTTACAATGATTGATGAGGATCATTGTGTATATATCAAAAGATCCAAGGATCAATTTGTGATCATATCATTATATGTTGATGATATACTGATTGCCGGAAGTAATATGGAGTTTGTTCATACTGTCAAGAGTTGGTTGTCTTCCAACATTGAAATGAAGGATATGGGTGAGGCTGCATACATTCTTGGAGTTAAGATTTCAAGAGATCGTTTGAAGATATCGTTGTCTCTTTCGCAAGAAACATATATAAATAAAGTTCTTGAACGATTTCGTATGCAAGATAGTAAACCCATAGACACTCCTATTGCGAAAGGTGAAGGATTGAGCCATAGACTGTGTCCGAGGACTCCACAAGAAAAGGAACAGATGAAACATGTTCCTTATGCTAGTGCAGTTGGGAGCTTGATGTACGCTATGATGTGTACAAGACTCGACATATGTTTTGCTGTTGGAATGGTGAGTAGATACCAATCCAATTCAGGCTCAGCACATTGGAAAGCTGTAAAGAGAATACTGAGGTATTTGAAGGGAACTGCTGATTTCAAGTTGAATTATCAAGGAAAGGATCTGCGACTTGAAGGCTATTCTGATGCTGATTGGGGAGGAGATTTAGATGAAAAGAAATCTACCTCTGGTTTTGCTTTCTTACTGAACAATGGCGCCATATCATGGAGCAGTAAGAAGCAAACGTGTATAGCCTTATCCACGATGGAAGCTGAGTTCGTGGCATTATCAGCAGCGGTACAAGAAGGAGTATGGCTTAAGAGATTTTTGGATCATTTAGGTATTGTTGAGAAAGTTGCATATCCGTTATTGGTTAACTGTGATAGCCAAGCAGCTATAGCATACACTAAAGATCCAAAATATCATGGCAAGACCAAACATATAGATACCAAGTATAACTTTGTAAAAGATATGGTTGCACGAAAGGATGTGAACTTGCAGTACATATCTACGCATAGAATGGTAGCAGATCCTATGACAAAGCCAATACCTAGAGATGTGTTTTGTGGTCATGTGAAATCTGTAGGATTGCGTAGAGTCTGATGTACTGGATTGTAATTTCCCTGAGTTGTTCACATGTATGAACTAGTGTTGTTTCATTATTAATGCCTATGAATCTTTTGTTTGATCTTTATGCATCTTAATGCTTAGTGCATTATATTATGTTGAGAAAGTATGTCGGACATATAAGAGATTAGCCCACTCACACGGGTAATCGCCTCTATTTACTATGTGATAGATAGAGATGGGACTGTTTTTAAGCTTATTATCTAGGTGATAATCGAGAGCTCAAGCTTAAAATAAATATGTCGCCTTAACTGAGTGTTAAGATGAGGACATAATACTTGCGATGTCCGAAAGTAAAATAACCCACACATTTTACTTTATCTGTCTAAGATGCCAGATGTGAGTTCTGATGAATTTTGTGAATGAGTAAATACGTGAACTCAAGTTAGACATTAGGTATGTCTGAACTATCATCTGTACGGTATTGATTGTGTAGACATACGCTCCATGGGAAAGGAGTTAATACCGTAATACGTATTTCATACTACGTATGCATGAGACAACCTATAAGAGTGACAAAAGTTTGATCTCAACTTTTATGACGTGTAAGACTCTTGAAAAAAAAAAGTTCCTCAATTTTTAGTGCCCTCATGACTCTTACTTATTCTTAAGAATTCTATTTAGTGGTTGCTATCTTAGAATGTTGCCAATGGTCATGAGTTGATTCGATCTAATGGGACATTTCTAGAAAAGCAAGTTGAACTGAAATTGAGAGTCTGAAGGAAAGATGAAGATCGTTTTTGTAGGATCACATTGTGGTTTTGTATTCACAGGTCGACCAATTATGACTGTCTTTGGGATAATCATAATTGTGAATACAATATATATATATATATATATTGTTTAAATGAGATTAAGAGAGATATAAATGTGATCGATCGATCTAGGGTACTGCATACTATATTTTACTCGGAAAATGATGCCCATTATGAGCTGCTATATATTCCTAACAGATGTATAGCAACGAGCTCTCAAAGTATGCTGGTCGCACGGATTATTCACCGGTATGAATGTTGAAAGAGGAAAAGAGGGATTTTCAGTTGATGGGCCTAAGTTGGGCCTATCCGCCCATGCTGGTTTTTTGAACCACCATGTGCGAGTGGGAGATGTAGGATTTAATCATGGGCCTAAGTCGGCCCGGCCCACGGGAATTAGGCCCGTGGAAAAAGGAACCTATAAAAGGGATGGGAAAGAGAATGAACGTACCTTTTCACATTTAGTACGTTCATTTTTCTCTCCCAAGATTCTCTCTCTCTCTCCAAGGCCAAGAGGCGACGCCATCTCCACTCCACGGCGAATCTTCGACATCGGATCGAACGGAACTGAAATCTCTTCTTCAATACGGCATCGGTGTCTAATCTGTGGCCAACAAGGTACGCTCGAATCCGTGGTGTGCTTTTGATCGGTGATACGTGACATTCCCGGGCTTATCTTCCGCATATGATTTAGGGGTTCGGTTTAGGTGCCGAATCCGGTTTTCGGGGATCAATCGATCCCAACAATTATTGATAAGGTAAGGCAAAACTCGCTGGGTGTACGTCCAAATTCCTATCAATGGCGGGTAGATCATTCTCGTCAAATGGAATCCGTTCCAACTCTTACATGCAGGTGCTAGGAATTCTTGCTAGAGTTTGCAATGCACTTGATCTATCATTGAATTTCATATGGGGATCCTATGGGGAATAAGATTATGTATTTTTTTGGGTAAGAAAATGTAGATACCATTCACTTAAAAGAATTTATGATTAAATTGGCATTATTGAAAAAGTTATAACTGAATTGGCCGTCATTTAATAATTTTAGGATTTTTGGACTATTTTTTCTCATACTATATCTCAATTTATAAAGAGCGTACTGATTACCGAATCCTTAACGAATTCTAAGCTAACTTGATGAAAATACTTTGACTAGTCATGTAGTAACCAAGCGATTTGTAGTTGAAAATTTTATCTTTATGAATGTCCATTTTCCTTTCAATCTCCTCCAAAAATAAAGTAAATTTATTACTACAGGTGTTAGGTCTTATCAAGCAGACATCGGCAGGTAAATATATATATTCCTTGTGGTGTATTCCCTTGCTAGACATATATAAATGCCTACGCTGTCCCTTTCTGAAATCTAGGACTAGTCGAGCAATTTCACTGCATAAATAACCTTATCTATCTACATGATTGAGAAATGGTACGCATTTGAAGGTTTAGATACTAACTTCATTTATTAAGAGCAAAATATGATGTGGTCGATTTTTACTGGCATGGCAAGTACATGAGCGAAATGATTTGGAAATAAGAAGAATCAAAATGCAGACAGGTCGGACATGTGTACGAAAGTGGGAGGTCCACTGAATTAGCCAGACTCTTTTACAATCAAAAGTATGCACAGTGAAAGGGGAATATGGAATATCTCCTTTATATATGCACAATCATGAGTTATATGAAGCATTAAGAGAAAATTCCTAATTATCTCTAAGGGAAATGTCTTAATTATCTTTAACATCTTCTCAAACTTAATCTGATGTATGAGAAATCAATTGGAGTTTAAAGAAAAAGATCCAATAATAAAAAGAGGTGTGCACTGGGTGTACATCACACTTTGGTGTACTCAACATTTCCGCATCATCTCTTAACTATAAGAATAATGTGAAATAGAATAATTATGTCTATATATTTTTTGTGTATTTCATAAAGAGTATGTGAATAGGGAGGATCTTTTTGAGAGAGAGAGATTCCAAGTCCCAAGTCAGTAGGGAGAGATCTTTTTGAGTAATCTATAAGTCAATGCACATCTTCAAATGATCATTAATTCATCATCTTATGTGGTTATTCAAACTATTCATTTTTTGGTGCTTAGCTTATGTGGAATGGCCCAAATAACAAGCATCAGCCCCATACATGGTCTTATGACTTTGCGAAGGAAGGCCTCTATCTATCAGGCTAACAAATTTGCTTCACATTTCTCCTCTTTGAATAGAGGATAGGGAACATTGCATGCTGCTTTTCACGCATGGGAACATATTGTATAAAAATATGATTTATCCTATCCTTCTCCTATGGGGATCAATCAAACAAGATCTAACCTTCATCATCGTCGATTCCTGCAATCAAGCCGATTTTTGGCTCCTCTTCCTATTATATCGATCAGAAACATATTTCTATGCAAGTCTTACCAAAAAAGGAGCATGAATGCCTAAGACTTCCTTACTTGTCTTGCGGAGGAGAGAAGGAGAAGTAGGAGGTTGAATTCTCCATTCTTTTTCTTTATTTCATCTTTTCCTTTCCATCTTTAAACTCATCGCCCTATACTGCAATAGAAACAAAGACACGGAGAACAAACGGGTGAACATTCCGTAGTCTTAGTAAGAAGGTGGTCATTGTAATCTCAAATATCCTACTACTTTCCACAATCGAAATGTTGTTTCTGGAGATAGTTGAATTGGGTAGAACTTCATGATTGATTCGGTGTAGCTGAACTGGTATTCAAACAAGGTTTTGAATTGATCTAGTGATGTTTGGTTCATGGATGGACTAGAACTAGATCCAATTAGAAGGGGGTGTGAGTGTGGGGGTGAAAGTGCTCGGACGAGGTTTGCTTCCTGTTAGGCTTCTAATGAGCCATCACTAACGAAATGATCATCCCAAGTCCTATATCGGTTGAGAGAGGCTCTCTATATGATTATCATTTCATGTAGTTCATTCGAAAGACTTTTTCTAGGGGTTTGGCCCACATGCAACAATTGTTCCAGAGAAATTGAAAGAGAAGCAGGATTTTGGATTGACATTGACAATGATGATGTTTTAGTCCGTTTGGGGGTAATTGCACTTGACGCAATGCAATTATCAAGTTCTCCAAAAATCATGTCTCACTTTGCTCATGGCCTGTTAATTAGTCGACTTAGGGAAAAGAAAAGGAGAACCATCTATGCATTGCCGAAAGGGGGATTTACTTTGATTGGAAGCTAAAAAAAAAGGGTTTTATTTCGTTTCATTCACATATATAGGCAGCACTACAAAATAGCGAATAACCAAAGATGAGTATTGAGAAAGTGAGGCCATGCATACATAATGTGGAAGAAGCTATGAACTCTCCATATCATCTTACATCATATATCTCAAGAAGTGGTACAATCCGCGATTATAACAAATAGTAGATGTGCACGGATGCATAGAACTTCTCCATATCGTGTCTCAACATTCATTTTGAATATCTAACATTACTAGTGTCAAATCAACCCCATCACAACCTAATCAAATCACCTTACAAGCCCTAAATTGAGAATCCCCCAAGCAGTGCTAGGCCAGGACCTCTCTCTGGCCTTCATGAGCAAAACCCTGGCCCAGGCCACCCACCCTTCCCAGGACATCCTCTTGTCCCAGGGACTCCCCCACTCCAGCAGCAGCCTCAGCCCCGCCTCGGCCTCGGCCTCGGCCTCTTCGTACTGCCCTTTCCCCAGACATAGCTGCCCCAGCACCACCCGAGGCTCCCCGATGAACGGGTTCTTCTTGATGCTTTCCCTCAGCCTTTGTTCCACCGCGTCGTAATTCTCGGCTCCTCCCAACTTGCTGAGTGCTTCCCAGTACTCGTCCCTCGCCTCAATCTGGTCCCTTGCGCTGAGGACCCGAGTGCAGGACTCGAACACTGGTGGCACCACGAGCTCGATGTCCTCATCTCGATCTTTCGACGGTGGCTTGGACTTGGCATTGGTTTTGTTCTTATTCTTTTCGAGCATGAAGATCTCTTCCTCTCTCGCTACGAGCATGTAGACAGCACCCATCCTCGATATCGAGTTCATCCAGAGCCCGGGCTTCCCGTCCCCGGGCCACAATGCCCAGAAATTGTTCCGAGTAAACTCCATCCGCCCGTCGCTGTTCTCGAACAGCATGTCCTGAAAAGTAAATTGTGTCAATTTCTCAACACAACAAGACTCGATCGAGGTGCGAACTTACAGAGAGAAACTCGAATATAACAGATCGACTCATTTGTTTATAGTGGTGGTGATATGTCCAACATACCAGACCAAATCAACAGCAATAGTAATGAATAACGGGTCTGGCTACGATGACATGGCATTACCTGAAACCCAAAGAACTGATCGCTAAAATCGGCCATGGTCATCATCAGAAAAACCGCAACCACCCTCCTCGAAACGAGCATGTCCACTCCAGTCTTTATGTGCTTCACTTTTATCCCCTCTGCTGGCAACAGCGACTGGACCTTCTTCCGCCACGCTTCGTCTCCTTTGAATACTCCCTTCTCTTTGGCGCTCCGGAGGGACATCTCTGACAGCTTCAGGTGCTCGATGAGCTCCGAGTCGTCGTAGTGGAAGAGCAGGTCGTCGTGGATAAGGGTCTGCCTCGGGACGATGCAGAAGAGGTGGATCAGGCGCTCGGCGGCATCGCCAACGTGGCTACGGACGACTTCACGGCCGGTGTTGGGGTCAAAGATGGCCAGGTTGACGTAGGAGTTGGAGTAGGCGGAGTGGAAGAGGCCGCAGAGGCAGACGGCATCGGGGGCCCGCCAGAGACGGAGGACGCGGTAGGTGTCGACGAGGTGCTCAAGGAAGCTACCGTTCTTATGCCAGCACTCCCCGGCACCGACCGAGCGGAGAGTGGTCACAAGGGAGGGGAGGCGTGGGTCGATGAGCTCGAGCTCGCCGCGGATGAATGGCCGTGCAGCTTCGAGGAGGCTTTGGAGGTCGGTGGTGGCAGGAGGAGAGAGAGATTTTGGTGTTGCTGTGGAGGCCAGAGCACAGTTCGTTTGATTGAGAGGGAGAGATTGAGAGCGAGATGCGATGGAGTTTCGATAGCTGAGTTTGTGTTTTCTATGGACCCGAATGGGAAGAATTCGCGTTTTTATGGCGGGAGGAGAGAGAGAATATGGTGTTTGTATGGAGGCCATAGGGTTTGCTAAGAGAGACGGAGAGTGATGATGGAGTTTAAGTTTGGATTGTTTGTGTTAGAAGAGAGACTGCTGGAGGAGTAAGGTTTTCTTGTGAGCTAGGGTTTGTGTTTGTTGAGATATTTATAGCATCTTTCGGAGGACTGTGTGCTTGCTACTGCACTTAGCTAAAGATCAAAGATCGAAATGACAAACAAAAAATATCAAGGTTAATTCACGGAAAAACCTCAAACTGATATATTTATGACAAATTTTATCTTCCGTTAAACATTACTATCAAATTGTTGAGTTTGATGACTTATAGTAGTTAATGGGTGTGCTAATATTGATTTTTTTATCCTCCGTTTATCACATATGTATGAATTTATGATTTCTCATGGTATTAATTCAATTTAACGGAAATTCATGGAGGCTAAATTTATCGTATATGTACTAGTTTGAAGTTTTTTATAGTCAAAAAATTAGTTTGCCATAAATTTGTCACCGATACATAAATTTGAGATTTTTTGTAGTATCAACCCAAAATATTATAATAGGATTCTTATCAGCATTAAGAAGTTTGTAAAATAATATTTAGGAGGGTTAAGATAGTTACTGACCCATGTACATATTTTTTTTTTACTTTATATTTGTGTCTGCCTTCGGTTTAATAATAATTTGGTCGTAGGCCAAATGATTGTTGCTGGTACAAGACATGGAGGTTCAATTCTGGGGTGTTTATACTGATGGTGGAGATATATTTGTGGACATGTTGGCTCAAATACATATTTATGACATTGAATTTATTGAAAACATTGTTGGTGATAATGAAAATATTTTTTCATTTACTATTTATTTCAAGTCATATAGAAAAATATTTTCCAAATAAAATATTTTTAATGAAACAAACAGAGTTTTAATGACTTTTCTTTTGAGTCACCAATTTTTATTTGTCTTAATTAGCAACCTCTTACATTTATTAACTATCTTTGAGAGATTACTAATCTAAATTAGCATAACTTACCAACCTTCATTAAGTTACAGTCTAGAATTGGCTTATTAACTCTCATTTGAGTTAAATATTAATATTATCAATTTGTTTTTTTTTTCTTTTTCAATTTACCAACTTTTGTCATCATGTGCAAGTTTCTATTTACATTTGTTAGCAATGCCTTGAATTTATCAATTTTTTTTAGAAATGACTAACCTTAATTAGAGTTACTTGCCAATTTTTCTTTAACTCAGTAACCAACTAATTTTGAATTACCAACTTTCATTGAATTACTTATCAAGTTTATTTCTCTTTTAATTACTTACTTTTCTTATCTTTGATCAATTGTTATTTACCTTTCTTTATTATACCATAAGTTTAACAACTTTTATATGAAATTACTAAATCTAATTTTTAGAAAGTTATCAACTTTTCTCAGATCAAGTTATCAACTAATTCTGAGTTACCAAATCTCATTTGAGTTAGTTATCGATATTTTTGTTTTTGTTTAATTTATCAACTCTTTCATCGAGTTACTTAACCGGGAATAAAGTTATTTAATTACCACATAGATATTGGTAATTTCATATAACTCTAAAGTGTTTGTAATAAAGTAATACAAAATTGGTAACTAATGTGAGGAGTTCTTTTCTTTTTTTCCAAAGATAAGAGAAGTAGTTAGTTAGAAAAAATGAGTGTCGATAACTAATTCAAACAACATTTGGTGATGCAAAATTATTTCGTAATTTAAATTTTATAACAAGTTGGTAACTTAATTTGAGAAAAGTTAGTAAGTTACACAAAGAGGTTGGTAATTTCTTGTAGTAGTCAATAATTTTATGCTGCTGCTAAGAAGGTAATTAAAAGTCAATAAAAGAAAATAGAGTTTGCTTTGTTAGAGATGAGAGAAGTTGGTAACTTCAAATAAAAAAAATACAAACAAACAACTTTTGGTAACTAACTCAAATAAGAGTTGGTTATGCAGAACTAGTTAATAACTTGATTGAAGAAAAGTTGATAATTGCTTTAATTGAGATTAATAATTTCTATACAAAAAAAAGTACTCAAATTTAAAAGTCGATAAGCAGCAAGGCAAATAAAGTAGTGACTTCCGACCAAAAAAAATAACTCAATGGAAACTGACTAAATTTAAGAGAAAGAAGAATGTAGGAAGTAACTCAAATGAAAATTGGTAACTTAAAAACTATTGGAAAATTTATTTAGAGGAAAGCTTGTAACTCACACAAATAAAGGCTGATAGTTCTATACAATAGTTAGTAAATTTAAATTATTAGAATGTAATTAAAAATTTCTATATGACAAGATAATTTCCTTATCAGAAATAAATAAAGTTGGTGATTTAAAATAATCAAATAAATGTCGTCATTCTTTCAAATGGGCTTTGGTAATGCGAAATTTATCGATAACTTAATTTAACAAAAATTGGCATTCACACCAATTAAGGATGTGATTACTACAAGTAGTTATTTACCTTCTTCTGCTCAACGATACCAAATTCAAGGCCAAGAATGATGCCTACCGGGTGAGATGTCAATTCAGAGTAGCAAAAGAGTGAGCATAAATGCTTGCCTTGATCTAATCAAATTCACGAAAGGCCATCCTCCTGGTGCGTTTATTCCATGAAAATTCATTGATGTGGATTTTCTTTTTTAAAGATGATGGCTTATACTGTTTATAAAAATGAGCAAACGAAAAATGTTATCAGCAAAAATGTTAAGCATCAATTATTTTTTATGATCAAAATATTTTTTGTTGACTAATTTTTCTAAATAATACAAATAATTACCTTTTGAAAAATGTTTATCAAATTATCCAATTTCAGCAAAACAAACGGCCCAGAATGGTCAGACACAGTAAGCTTTCTTTTCAGCATATATCATTCAATCAGATAGCGAGGGGAAGCACCCCGTGTAGTTTGCTCGCCACGCGTGATTGATCCTGTCTATTAACTTTTCGCTTAGTCATGCTATATGTAATTGCATAGTGTTAGGTGAACCTAGACTGTACACGTCTCAATTCCGTCCTTTTCCCGCTCTCCGTTTGAGGACGAAGGCAAAAGTCCTAATCCATCCCCTTCAGAATTCGACTCCGCCTGACTCTGTTAATTTAAAACGTGGAGAACGAGCTTTGGCAAAGGGGGGCCAAAAGTCGTTCTCATGCACCAACTAGATCCCGCCAAACCAAAGCCCTCGTGATTCGATACCGCAAAGAAAAAATGTCAAAACCCGCCACTAAAAACTATGCGCGATCTACTGAAATTAGCAAAACAAGGAGTTCTAATGGCATCGGAACACTTTACACATCAAATCAAACAAATTAACATAAATAAAAGAAACGACGTTTACTTTCTGAATTATTCTTAGGTCACGAGAGTCACGATGGACCGCTGCCACCTCCGAACTGTTCCACGGAAATAGGTATCCATTTTATCACGATTTTTTGTAGTGTAGCTCCCAGACGAAACTCTAAATTGATTGCATACTCACCGATAGAGCATAAGAACAAAGACAATTGAACATAAACGGCATACGGATACAAAAGGCATGCACAAGGAGATCCTATCCAGGCACGCGATGCCACTGCCGCCATCTCTGCTATTCCTCTCAATTGCCAACGCGGCAAGTGCTGTTTAGGGTTGGGGGACGCAGTGATGGAGGGCGCCAATTTGTCGACGGCGGCTGTGTGCCTGGACATGGTGGAGGAGGAAGTTTTCAGATCCAAATCCAGATCCGCGTACTGCGACCAGTGCCGAGTCATCGACTAGTTCACTCATGAGGCATGGCTTTGCTTTGGTGCGTTTGGTACTTGGTAATGTTTTGGTTGAGCCTCATGAACCAAGTGGCAAGTCAGAAATTGAAGCCGAGAGACCTGAACTTTTGTCCATCGTCACGTGCTTATTTGGATATCCATGAGTCACAACTCGCGAATATTGGCTACCTCATGCTTTTCAGAATCAATTACACGTGAAAAAGGGAGAATTGTCCAAAAAGTTCTAAACCTATTGTACCTTTTCCAATTCAGTCCTAAACCTTTCAATCTTACCGATTGATTCCTAAACCTTTTGTTAGTTTGCCAATTGAGTCCATCCGGCTAATTTATGCCAGAAAATGCTTACGTGGATATACAGTCAGCGTCGGCCGTCCTATATGGCCGGACCAGCGCTGACGTGGACGCCGGACTTTAAAAATGATAACTTTTTTTTTTTTTAAAGCTTTTTAGCTTACGGGGGAAAATTTCCCCCAAACCAGAACCGTCCCCAAAATCTATCAGAACCCTCGACAACCCTCGACAAGCTCTAACCCTAATTTGCTCGACCATTTCAAAAATCAAAACCCCGTAGCACTTGACTCCGAAAATTTTCTCGACAACGGCCATCAACGGTGCTCGACGATGCTCAAGAGGAACAGGGGATTTCCGCGAGCAGCTTCTGAGGGGACCTGATTCGACGTGAAGACCCGATCGAGACTCGATTCGTTCTCAAGATTCCTTAGCAAACTCGATATTTTGTGGTCCCGATTTTCTCACGCTGTCGACACTTTAGCGAGCACGACAAAAAGGTATGTTTTGTGTCCCCAATTAAGTGTGCATAGTATAATCTGTTCGACTCATGATGTTAGAGAGAAATATTTTTCATTGTTTTTTTATACTGGAAAGAGAAAACACTGGTGGGCGTTTGGGGTTGACGGATTATCTTTGATGAGGAAAAGGAGCAATTAGGTGCGAGGCAGCTGTTCCTTTAGGGTTGTGTTCCTAGTTCGAACAGGGACGCCTTCCTGCCTTAGAGAAGGTGTCTTCTTTACAAGTGATATGGCCGATGTCGTCTGAAGACAATTTCCAATGGGGTCGTAAGCATGCATGTCCACTGCCTAATAATGTTTTTAGAATTATCGATGAAAATCTCAAGTTCTCTCCAAACTGGGTTTTCTAGAAAGTCTCATTCCTTTCTTTGCGTTCTAATGTCGAACCTGATAGGAAGGGGATAATCCCGTGTTTATTGAAAGTCGGCAGGACGAATCTAGATAATGGATATCACGAGTATCGTGAATATGAAAACTAAGTCCAAAAAGGTCAATTATCAGTGTTGCCCATAAGTCCATAAAGTTTGTAGATCTAATGGCACGTGAGAGTTAGGTTGTTTCATTTGCTTTGTGCATGTATGTCAATAAACTCATTCAGCTAATAAAATATTTTTCTATGTTGACGCCACATATCTTTATTGATCAACAAATTTGATTATAAAGTTCAATGACGTTGAAATGATACTACGTTAGTTGGATAATCAAATTTAGAATTAGGTTTCCACAATTACAACCAATTCAAAGTTTGGAAAGAGTCAGGTCACTTGTAGATTTGGAAGCCAAGTCAGGCCAAGCCAATTCTAATCCCATCTTTAGCTATTTCAACGGGAGTTATTTGGGATCCTAAATGTTTAGGGGTCGATCGACAACTTCAACTTGTTATACATTAACATAGATTAATCTAAAGGCTTATCGTGCGTTTGTTTATATATTGTCTTTAGTTTTAGAGGACTTGTGGGGCTGCTGTTTTAGTGAATTCATAGGCGTATAATTCATTTTTTATTTGATACACAGCAGATATATGAATTAGACAGCTCATGCTTTCCATGGTCTATAAATTTTGGAAGAGTAAAATACCCTGCAACTTTGGTTCTAGAAGATAACATGTCTTTAACTTTATTTTGCTTTAAGCATGTTACTTCTCTCTCAAAACATGTTGATTTCATTTATTTATTGGCTTTAGTTTTAGAGGACTTGCAGGGCTGCTATTTTAGTGAACTTGCATGTGTATAGTCCATTTTTTTTTAAACACATCATATATATGAATTAGAAAGCTCATGTTTTTCATGGTCTCTGAACTTTGGAACTACTATAGTGGCGTTGACTTTTGTCATCTTATTTCCTCTGTCCAGGAGTCGTGGATCATTTTGAGAACCATTTAGCATAGACGATGGCGTCAGTCCCTCCAATTAGCAATGATACATCTGTGTTTTGCTATTGTGGCCTAAAATCTCCTCTACGAAGAGCAAAGACGAAGGACAATTGGGGAAGAAGATATCATGGTTGCTCGAAATACAACTACAAAAATAGAGCGGAAAATTGTGGATTTTTTATTTGGGTTGATGCGGAAACCAGTCAATCGACAATGAGTGTATCTAAAATTTTTTTATCAAAGCAATGTCAAAGAAGAACTAGTGTCAACCCATAATGAGGATGATGGCAATTCGATGGATGTTGAAGTCAAAGTTCTTAAGGCACAACTGAAACGTAAGAAACAAGATACGACAAAGCTGAAGAAAGAAAATTCCAGATTAAAGAAAATGTTGATTGTGTTGTCAATGTCTACAATAATATTAGCTCACATGTTATTTGGAAATTTGAAGGTCAAGGATGTGATGAGTTTGCCATAGTATGTTATCGTGAACATATTGTGTATTTGTCGACATGTTTTATATGAGGATGTGCACTCTCTTTGTGGAAATAAAGTGTGAGTTTTGTTTTCAGCAAATGAATTCCACTTTTGAGATCTCAGTATTAGTTTCTTCAATTTGTATATATCTGCAATCTTGATTTCAATGTTCCATGGACAGGAGATCATTTAGTTAAACATCACTTGACAGGAGATGGATTTGGTTTAAGCTTATTAGGAATCGAACCTTTCCCCATTTATTCCTAAAAATGAAAAAAAGTAGTGGTCTTCGTAAAATCGTAATGGATCAATCTGGTTCCGAGCAAAGATGGCACTCCCACATGAAGTCGCCAATCATCTAAAATAGTGCAGAGCATTCAGTCCAACTCTGTCGGGATGGTGGACCCGAAGAAGGAGAAGAAGAGCGCGAGCACTCAGAAGAGGCGATCCGATGCTGTCGGAGGAGGCGATTACGAGTTTAGGAGAGCGACGAGGTCCTTGTGCAAGCGATGACGGGAGGAGGAAGAGGACGACGACGACGACGACGACAAAGGCGGAGTTGCTGAAGTTGTTGCGGAGATCTCGGTGTCGGAGTTGTGTTCCGGTTCCAGTTCGTCCACCAGCATTCGCCAGATAAGGGAGAAGCTATCAGTACTGTATCACTTCAGCCAAAATAGAAGACTCTCTAGATATAATGAGTCCCTTCAACAATAAATACTCAACAAAGAAGTAATTGACTGTATAACAAGTTCAGAAGAATGACTTATGGCATATAAATGTCCTAGAATTAGAGCAAGGGACTTGCATATAACATAATAATATGGCCATAAGATCTCAAACTTCAGATCTTACCATATCCTTCATGATCTTACCATATCGCTTTGAGGATGTCAATTCTTTGCACATTGACCGACACAATATCTGCAGATGCTCAACAACCAGAAAAATTGAGAAAAACAGCACCATTTGAAGCCAAGATGGCCTACAAATGGCCCAAGATGCCTACCGTAGACACATGTACAAGAGATAAAGCAATACCTGCTGTAGATATATCTATAAACTTTAACATTAACATCACACCGAATTCTACTAAGTAGAATAAAAAAAAAAAACTGATTATTTGAATAACACAATAAGTCAGCAACAAGTGACTGCAATTTCAAATGGAGTAAATAAGATTGCCTGAACAATTATGGCCTATTGGATCACTTCATAAAAGGAAGCGAACAACAAGAGACATGGCGGTTTCATCCACACTAGGAACTGGACATTAGAAAAGAGCCATAACACAACTTCACTAAACCAAACCATCGTCAACAAAAAAAATAAAAAAAAAATCCACCAATGCTATATCAATAAACTTATCAATGACGACCAAAAGAAAAGAGCCACAACACCATTTCACTAAACCCGTCATTAACAATAACAAAAGAGATAGCCACATCATTTCCCTCGGCTCATCATCACGAACAAAAAATAAAAACAGCCACGTCACTTGCTTGAACCCAACCACACAAATGGCTATCATTCTTATAGGTTAGACTTGCTTCCTCTCAATATTTTTCTTCTTTCTTGATGGCCTTAGTACTTTAAGTGACACTTCAATTGGAGCTTCTTGTGACGTTGATGCAACTTGTACTTGTAAATCACTTCTTTGTCTCTTGTCTTGTTTGGCACTTTTACTCTTAACCTAGTGGTATTGAAATTCATTAGTTCACAAATTTATTCATAAAAATGCAAGTCTAACAAAATGGAAGTACTTACTGGAAGCATTTGTGATGTTGCTGACCCAACCTTCTTAGTGGGGCATGTCAAACTATTATGTCCCGTCTTCTTGCAACTTCGACATGTCATCTTCATTCCTCTTCTCGACATTCTAATACCACTTGCGACCTCCCCTTCCTCTCTTCTTCTTTTTTGTTTGTGTCTGCCAGGCTTCACCCTCATTGGAAGTGGTTCAGGTGCTTCCCTATTAGTCTTTTTCCAAAATTTCTCTCCTCGAATAGGCTGCATCATGTTCTGATATGCAACTAAGAACTTGGTTTTTTTATAACACTCATCTACATAGTCATATGCATCCTCTTGCCTATTGCATATGGAAGAAATGGCATGGGAACAAGGAATGCCAGTTAGCTGCCATCTCCTACAAGTACATTCTCTCTTGAACACATCTACCACATACTTCACATCCTTATCCATCACCTCATATCCAGCATCACCATTCCATATCACCCGACAATAAGTTGCACTAAGTCTATTTTCTTCCAACTTTCTTACAATCCTTGGACCATAGTCCCTTCTCCACCTAGCACATGCATCTCTTTGTGTATGCATCATTGTCATCATCATTATCCTAATTTCTTCCAACATACTGTAAATGGACTTACACCTAGCATCTACTATTCTTCCATTGAATGCCTCACATAGGTTGTTATCAACTATGTCACATTTGACATGAGTAGTGAAGAAAGCTCTACACCAGTGTTTTGGTTCTGTTTGAACCAAGTCATGATATGTTGTAGGACTGATTTTCTTCAATGTTTGAGAATGTTCATCATAATCAGCCATAGTACTACTTTTAGCACACTTCCAAAACAATCTTTGCATTTGTATCCCTTTGTACTTCTTACCCCAATTAGCATAAATGTGTCTGACACACATTCTATGCTCAGCTGATGGCAACAATTCGGCCACAGCTTGTATAAGGCCCTACAAAATATGATTTCAAATGTAAAGCATACACTACATTTATAATCATCTAAGAGTAATAATAATGAAAAAGAAATAAGAAACTTACCTTTTGTTTGTCACTAATTATGACCCATCCTTGTCCATATGTGTTTGTAATTTTGAGATCCCACATCAAATTCTTCAAGAACCAAGTCCAAGTTTCTGTACTCTCAACTCTAACAACTACCCAAGCAATTGGGTACATTTGATCATTAGCATCCCTTCCAATAGCACACAAGATCTCCCCTTTACAAATTCCCTTTAAGAAACAACCATCTAGTCCCACAACTTTTCTACATCCATCAAGAAAGCCTTTTTTACTTGCTGCAAAACATACATACATTCTTTCAAATAACGCTTTAGATTGCACATCAAGCTTTTCAACCTTAACTGTAATAACACTTCCAAGATTTGTCACCCTAAGTTCCTCTGCATAATCCCACAACTTTGCATATTCTTTCCTATAATTTCCCATCAAAACTCTATAGGCAAGCAACTTAGCCTTCATACATTGATTTATGCTTACATTTAAGCCTAACTGTTCCTTGATAAGATCTTTCAAAGCAAGGGTTTTAATAGTTGGCATTGCTCTAATTGTAGCAAGATAATGATTTGCCAACCAAGAACTTGTCACCCTCTTATTTTTGAAGCTAATGGTACATGTATGTTCTTCATAATACGTCTTCACGTGGAATGATCCAGTTCTAATATCAAAGGATGCAGAGATCTTCCAAGGACAATTTTGATCAACACATTTTGTCCTGATATACTTCTTTTCATTCTTGATAAATTTTATCTCTCTACTCTCAGCCACTGAATACTTTATGAGAGCATCTTTGAATTGCCTACCATCATCAAACCTCATACATGTAGTAAATACAAGCATTGCAGAATCAGGTTCATACCTTGGGAACCGGCTTCTCCTTCTTCTAACAACTTCAACTTCTTCACCTACATCAGACCCTAAGCTCTCATCAGCATCAGTGTCATAGTATTCTGTTTGGTAACCGGCTTCAACAATAGCCATATTTGATTGTTGGGGATTAGATGATTCAGCTATAGATTCTTGAGATTGTACAAATCCCATGAATGATTCCCCCATAATCTGAGCCTTTGTGACCCTCCTGTCAAATTTTCTAATATTTTTCCTTCCTTCCATAAGGTCCACATCATCATCATCATCATCACCAGTCAAGATTCGTACATCGATGAGGACGTCCGTGTCTTCATCTTCTGAATAGATTTCTACATCATCATTATTATCATCATCAGTCGCTACCTCATTACCTAAATCATTGCCCTCACCATGACTAATACCCTCACCAGCACTCTCACCAATGCCAACACCCTGACTAACACCCTCACCAATATCCTGAACATCACATTGACAAGCTTTGTCACCTACCTCATCATCAACATATTCTCCATATATCTCAACTACGCCATTATGCAAATAATGGAAAACTAGATCGATATATGCAAATAATGGAAAACTAGATCGATAACAGTGTTATCATTCCATATGTATCTCAACCCATTTTCTAGAGACTTCCCAGGAATTTTCAAATAAAGTTTTTCAAATTTACGATTTACCCCATCCTCAAGATCTCTAATGAACCTCTCATAGCTAATTGATTTGATATCAACATGTATGAAGTCCATATTTCCCCCGGCATATTCCAACATTGGGCAACGAACAAGTTTTCCACCATGGAAAAGGCAAACCAATGCTATCTTGTTGCTCATCTCAATCCTACAAAAAAGACATATATTATAAGTAAACACGTAATAGAGGGATAACATAGTAACACACATGAAAGGAAGGAGACTTTCTAGATATCGATGTCTTTTTAATGAGATTAACCACGATTTTGCTAACGGAATGAGTCTAAATAGTAACTTTGGTGCATCGTGTCTACATCTAAGAAGAATGTGACAGATGAATGTGGCTTGTTATGACTATGCATGACCAGCTTGTTGGGTTTTCTGTGCTGTACTCAAATGAAAAAGAAGCCTACTTCCAAAAAGATGGATCACATCTCCTTCCCAATTCAAATTCAAAGATGACAATCATACGGTTTCGATCGATGTAGTCCCTCACCTAGGACACACCCCACAACAGTTTTCCTTATGCCTTTCTTTCTAAGGGTCCCCCTTTCTCTTTCGTGCTTGAGGACCTTTGCCCCTTTTTTTTTGGGTAGGACTATTTAAAAAAAAAATTAATTAGTCAAGTACACAACGGCAATATGAACATATAGTTCTACAAGCAGCTTCATCCATCTTCAGTTTGATGATTAATAAAAATACAGATAGTTACAATAGAGATAGTTACAATCATTAAATTGATGGTAGATGGAGTCACTTGTGGAATATTATTTTCTTTATTCTTGATTTTGTTCTCTCTTCTTTTCTTTCGTTACTGTGAGATGAACTTCATTTGTGTCACCACCCGCCGTGGTGGCGTTGCTGGCTTCGGGCCTTCTCCCCCTCACGAAGGGGAGGGGTTCGAATCCCCAGTGCGTCATTTGGTGATTTACCCGGTGGCACGTGCGTGGTGGTCGTGCGTGTCGCCCCCAGGGTTTACCCGCCGGCTGCCGGCTGTACGGGGTTCCCTGGGTACCAAAAAAAAAAAAAAAAAAAACTTCATTTGTGTCATTTAGAAGCACTTGCAGAAAACCAAAGAGTTTGCATTAAGGGCACGTTTGGTGACTTTTGGTGGGGGTTTGTCACCTAGTGGGAAATGGGTACCACTAGGAGGGAACAATATAGGGTTTTCTTTCTTGGGATTCGTTGTTTGTGTTGAAGATTTTCCATCCCGCCGACTTTCAATAAACACAAGGTTATCCCCTTCCTATCAAGTTCGACATTAGAACACAAAGAAAGGAAGGAGACTTTCTAGCAAACCCAGTCTAGAGAGAACTTGAGATTTTCATTGATAATTCTAAAAGTATTATTAGGTAGTGGACATGCACGCTTACGACCCACTGGAAATTGTCTTCAGACGACATCAGCCATATCACTTGTAAAGCAGACACCTTCTCCAAGGCAGGAACGCGTCCCTGTTCAAATTAGGAACACAACCCTAAAGAAACAACTACCTCGCACCTAATTTCTCCTCTTCCACATAAAAAAAATCCGTCAACACCAAATGCCCACCAGCGTTTTCTCTTTCTAGTATAAAAAAGCATTGAAACATATTTATTTCTGACATCATGAGTCGAACACATTATACTACACACACTTAATTGGGGACCACAAAACATACCTTTTTGTCGTGCTTGCTAAGTGTCGACAGTGTGAGAAACTCGGGACCACAAAAAATCGAGTTTGCTATGGAATCTTGAGAATGAATCGGGTCTTCGCGTTGAATCGGGTCGTCGTGTCGAATCGGGTCTTCGCGTTGAATCGGGTCGTCGCGTCGAATCAGGTCCCCTCAAAAGCTGCTCGCGGAAATTCCCTGTTCCTCCTGAGCGTTGTCGAGTGCCCGTTGATGGTCGTTGTCGAGAAATTTTTCGGAGTCAAGTGCTACAGGGTTTTATTTTTTGGAGTGGGCGAGCAAATTAGGGTTAGAGCTTGTCGAGGGTTGTCGAGGGTTGTCGAGGGTTCTGATTGATTTTGGGGAGGGTTTTGGTTTGGGGGAAATTTTCCCCCGTAAGCAAAAAAGCTAAAAAGCTATAAAAAAAAAAAGTTATCATTTTTTAAGTCCGGCGTCCACGTTAGCGCCGGTTCGGCCATGTAGGACGGTCGATGCTGACTGTATATCCACGTAAGCATTTTCCTGCATAAATTAGCCGGATGGACTCAATTGGCAAACTGACAAAAGGTTTAGGACTCAATCGGCAAGATTGAAAGGTTTAGGACTGAATTGGCAAAAGTGCAATAGGTTTAGGACTTTTTGGACAATTCTCCCCGTGAAAAAGGAGATTGCGATTTTCCCTAACAATAAGATAGGCCACCTACGGAGTTCAGGAGCTTCCAATGATTGGAGAAGTCGTCTACAAAACTGGACGACCGAACGGACCCTTGAAAATGAAGTACTTGCAGTTTATACTCATCCAAAAAATGTCGTCGGAATAGAGAAGGGACCCGGGATTCATAAAGGTTATATGAGTTTGATAATGCATCCCACATAATAATAAATCCAGGAATCGGACTTTTAGGGCCTGTTTAGTAACACTCTCGAGAAGAATTGATTCTGTTCTTTTGTTTCCGGGAGTAAAAAAAGAACATAAATTTGTTTCGTAAATTTTTTGTTTTCCGGAATAAAAATCAGTTTTTTTTTTGGGAATATATTTGGAATATAATCAAGAAGTAGAAAAAAGTTGATTTTTATTCTCCAGAACAATTTCTAAAATCAATCCTAGTTTTTTTTCTTTTCTTTTCTCTTCTCTCTTTCATTTTCTTCTTCTTCCTTTAGGTCGGTTGCTGGCCTTGCCTAGATCTGGCGAGGCCGAGCTCGCCTAGCCACCAGCTAGGCTCGGCCTCGCCGAGCTATCTCAAGGTCGGTGTCGCTTGGTGGTGGCCCGGTGAGGACAAGCCTTGCATAGCCACTAGCGAGGTGCGAGGCTGCCTCGTGCCACTTGGGCAAGGTCAAGTCTCGTCGGTGGCCTAGCGAGGCTCGCTTGGCCATTGGTGAGGCTTGGCCTCACCCAGATCTGGCTAGGTTGAGGCTTGCCTCAGCCAAGCGAGCCTCTAGCGAGCTCGTTGGTGGGCAGTGATCGGCTACAAAGAAGGAGGAAGAAGAAGAGAAAAATAAAAAGAAAAAGAAAAAGGATATAATAAAAGTATTAAAAAATTAAAAGGAACAAAAAAAAAATTAAGAATCCTACCAAACGCATTTCTATCCCAGGATAGAAATTTTGGACAACTACCAAGCGCATTTTTTTGCTCACAAATTGTTCCCATGAATAGAATTAGAAAAAACCATTCTAATAAAAAAATTATTTTTTTAGAATAGAATCATTACCAAATGCGCCCTTAATGACGCACTTTTGCGGTGCCGGTCAGGGTTGATTTCTGATCGGTTCCTAATATGTGGAATTGGGAATTGGTTGGGTCTTGTTTTTCAGTGACATTGCTTGGATTGAGAATCATTAATAAACAAATCTTCACGCTCAAAGACAATAACTATATGCCTACTCAGGAAACGTTTAGAACATCATCTCAAGTTTAATGAGTGTGCTTCCCTCGCTTTTCAATCACTCCACCCGTTGGAATTCTCTTATTTCTCCAAATCTATAGCCGATTAGGGAACTCCAACCCTCCCCACTTTCTCATTTTAGCCTCAAGTTCAGCACTTGGACTCCACCCACGTTCGAGTCAGCGCTTGATCACCTCCCCGCTCGGACTCCACCAATCGTTCGTGCATGAGAAGGATAAGAGATGATGCAAATCTCACTTCTTGCCGGTTCTACCAGCTTGGTCTGTCGGTCTAATTTGGTGCAAGGTACCAAGAACCGGACCGATTCTTGCGAGAACTGTTAGGGAAATCTCTTATGATGTTTTGAAGATGACAAAATAAATCAAAGGTTACTAACATATTTAATTGTTGAGTAATAGACTATGCAGATGATATAACGTGTAAATGATATTGTCGAAGTCTATGCTTGGAAGAACTAGAAGACGAACTCTATGCTAAAGTTGAACTTATTCAGACTGTGTTAAGATCTTAAAGCTAAATCTGTTCAGACTCAGATTATAAAGTCTATCACACTCGGACTCGGATTATAAAGTTTATCGCACTCAGACTCAGATTGTAAAGTCTATTGCTCTCAGACTTTACATCCAGAACTCGACAGAACGTAACACAAGCCCAAATGTATAACAACTAGTGATTTGGTTTGGATTCTATATCAAGATTGATTTGATTGACTCAATCTAATTGATTGATAATCAAATCTTGAAGACAAGAACTTTCTATACGAAGAAGCTTTACTTATGGAAATCAAGATTCTGTTTGTATGGGCGATTGCGATTGGAGTCAATTTGAGATTCTACTTCCATCACTCAACGGTTACCAAATCTTCTAGATACAGATATGTCCAATGGGTAGATTGGAAGACGATCCTCAAGATGCTGCCCAACGGCTAGTTTGGAAGTAAATGAGTATTTAAGGAGATCAAGGACCAATGAGCAAGTAAGAGACAGAGCTTAGAATTTATAATTCCAAAGTCTTAGCGAACTTCGATCATACACTTGTCTTTGGTGAGCTTAAACGTTTGTGATCTTGAGAGAAATACCAAAAGAGTGACTTAGTGAGATAGTGTGATCTACTACTAAGTGTTTGCACTCAAAGTTGTAATCTCTTGTTGATTGCATAGTGAAATCTAGCAGAAGGCTGTTAGTGTGGGAAAGTGGACGTAGGCTTGATCTAAGCCAAATCACTATAAACCTTATGTTCTTATTCTTTTATTCTAAACTTTATTTCATTCCGCATATATTTGCCAAGATTTTGTTTAAACACATATTCATCCCTCTCTAGGTGTTGTTACTAGTCCTTACAAGAACCACGTAGGATTAGCTAGTTCGATTCAATTGTCAAGTTGAATTAGGACTTGTGCTCACCCATAGTTTAAGGGTTCGATCCATTGTCATTCCTAGCTTCATAGTGAGCCCGTCCATTAGCGGAAAATAGTAGTCTCTCCTTTATCTCCATCAATGCTTTCCACGGATGGTCCTTCAATCTCGATCAAATTTAGTTCCTCCATAAATGGCATGCAAATATTAAGTATGCACAAGGTTTCGGCCGATAGAATACACATATAAACGAATGAAACACAAGAAAAGTTTTGACTTTTGAATGTGCGCAGTGTAGACTGTAATGCCAATGAAAGTAGAGAAGTGGCAAGTTGAACGTTAACCTAAGAGGATTGGACTCGTGTCTGTCATCATTTGCTTATATGGTTCGCGAATATCGGCCACCTCAAAGCTTTCAAGAATCATTCATACACGCCACGGCAGATTACGATTAGTCCTTTGTGATTGGATAGGCCATTTGAGGTCATTCAAATGTTTGTGAATCGGGAAAATGAAGTTGGGGATTAGGCAATATGAGAGTTTGGTAATGCAGGCCACATAATAACGATTCAAGTCATTGGACTCTTTTCTTGTCGCATGCATAACAGTACTCACTGCAAACAGATTGAGCCTTTGACTTTTTTGGACCCGGTCCTTAGGCCCGAGCATCATTGTTTGGGCAGGGCAAAATCGAATGGATTTGGGTCCAAGCTGGGCCGAAATAGACCAAACCCAATTTGAAAAAAAGAAAAAAAATCAAACTTTGGTGCATCAAATTCCAAACTCTAGCATGCAATTCCAAGACAAACTATCCCGCTAAGATCATGGATTCATCTCTTTTAATAGAGCTGCTGTAATGTGCATCTCCGATTGCTTGATAATTTTCACGAAAACATTTTGTATGCTAATCGATGCATTAGACAGTGCAATTCTATATTATTGTTCCGCTTTCCTACCCAAAAGGGTAGAAGCAAGCGAACCATTTTTTCTCTTATAATTTTGCTCACATAATTACATTATTGCTCTTCAAAATATTTTTTTCTCTAAAATTAGATTTAAAAAGGGGAAATAGAAAAAAAAAAAAAAATTCCCCAGGAAAAACCCCCCACAAAACCCCCAAATTCAGAATTCAGCCAAATTTCAACTCCACTTTCTCAAATCCATCCTCTGTCGATCTCTCTCCTCTCGCTCGTTCTTCGATCTGATGGCCACACGGCGCGCCATCCACCGCGCGGCCGCCTCCTCCTCCGTCGCTTCCCTCCGCCGCTTCTGCTCCTCCACGGCCCCCGCCGCCGCCGCCGCCACTCGCCACCGGCAACCGCCGCAGGACCACGAGTTCCTGTCCCCGAGCCCGTACGTCGGGAGCTGGGAGACGCCGAAGGACCCGAAGGAGGCCGAGGCGAAGCTGGCGGGGCTGAGGAGGGAGTACGCGAAGCAGGTGAAGGAGCTGAGGAAGGAGTACATCAGGGAGGTGGAGCTGATGAGGCTGGAGCAGCAGCGGAAGGACGAGGCCAAGAGGGAGGCGATTAGGGTTGCGAGGGAGGAGCGGAACAAGGTGAAGGCCGCCGAGGCGAAGGTCAGGGCCGAGGAGAGGATGGTCGCCGAGGAAGAGTTTCGACAGATGCTTGTGAGTCCCCTCTCTCTCTCTCTCGGTTCTTTGTTGCTTGAATGGCTTATGAAACTGTTTAGCTTGATGCTTTGTTCATCGAGGTGCTTGACTGAGTATATCATGAATAGCATGGTGTGTGATTTGCAAATGCTGAATGCGGGAAAGTGCTCTCTGCCACTTGGCAATGGAAAATGGAGCAAATGATATCTTTGTTGTGATCACTAGCTCAAAAACTGATCTTTGTCATCTAGTTTCATATATGTTTTTGTGATCTTGGAGAGAAAGGATTCAAACCTTGCTAGAAGCGGGGACTCAGAAGAAAAAGATGTGATAGGAGGAATTGAATGATTTTTCGGAATATACTGTATAGTGGCTCTTGGAGAGTATGAACTGCTAACATTTGACCAAAGCCCAGTACTTGGATGAACAGATTTTCAAGAAAACTAGGTGTCAATGTAAGTGGAAAAACAAGATTAACTTTTTGTAACAAGCAAAGAAATGCAAAGACAGTAGTGCTAATAAAGGCTTTGTCTTCTTTTCTTCCTAGTCAATGGCATTTACAGACCATGGATTATTATCAGTCGCCGGCAGTCTATAATTTGAGTGGGCTGTCTTGATTTAGCTTATCAATCCTCTTTCTCTAATGTAGAAATACTTAGATTTTAAAGTGATTCAAATGTTCCTTTGCTTTTGGAGTGTTAAAATAACCTTTTGGAGCTAAACACGTAAGCAAAGCTGAGAAGTTGCAGTCACCCTGCCTTTTTTTGGAAGTCTTATGGCTCCATAAACAGTTTGGCAGGGCAGGCAAAGCTTTTAAGTTGTGAAGGCAAAGGCTCCTGTCAATAGCTTCTACCAGAAAAGGCATTTTATGAGTAGGGACATTGCAGTTCTATCCCCCTAGGCGTAATTTTTTACATGCAATGATGAGTTGGGGCTTTGATTCTTATGTTCTGTGAGTTAGTTGGCACAGTGAATATTGGCACCTTACCCCCTTGCTTCTTTCAGCATCTTACAGGTCAGACTAGATAGAATTTATGACCCCTGAGCTCACACAAACGGCTTGACACATAAGGGTTCAACCTAAAATAGGGAGTGCCCTTCTTGACTGTTTAATTCCCAGATTAAATTCTGTTCATAAGTTGCTGCAAAACCTTTTCTGCTAGTGCACCTGTTTTAGTTATAGAAATAGGGAAAGAAATAAAAAAAGAAAAAAACCAATCTTCTGCCCTAGTGGGGGACATTAGATTCTTCAGACATTTAATCCAAAGTCCGATCTTTGATTGGCAACCTTTGTATGCTTGAAGAAGGCAGCTTCCTTCCTTCAAGTGCATTATGTTCTCTTGTTGCAAGTACCAACATGCATCGGACATCAAGCTCATTGCGTTTTTTCAACAGATTCCTGTTTAGCATGTATTACTTTGGATCTAATCCTAGTATTAGTTCAGAGATGTGTGGGGCCAATCCCACCATCATGGCAAGGAGAAATGACAACGACAACATAAGTATTTCTTGGGACAGTGATAACATGGTCATAAGGTACATGAATGAGGCTTTAAGAAATGTTGCTGAACTTGCAGTTGACTAGAGTGTCGCGTTACAAGGGTACCTTTTTTTGTTTGAACTGTGTCATGACACTTCATTCACTACATTAGACTATGCATTAGTGGACTCTGGAAACAAAAAACCTATTATACTAAAACGTTTATCAAAGTAGCTTCTCAGTTATGGTAGATTAGTTTAGGACATGGCAGTGCTTCTTCTTTTTGTACTTCTCAAGAAGTTTAGCCATGGTTGAGCTCTTTCTCCCACACGATCTTTCTGTTGCTCGTGAAGTTGTAGTGCATTTAATAATGTGCTTGTTTTTTTCGTAAGAATCAAATCTCTTTCCTTTCTTCCTTGTTTTTGCCCTTGTGGTAGAAACTTAGATCATGATGTCCTTTCCGAAATGACTTGAATACAGATGAAAGAGACGGCCGAGAAACTCGAGAACTGGAGGATGAAAGAGAAATCGAGGGAAGATAAGAAAAAAGAGGCCCGTGAGCTGTTGCGCCGGAAAAGCTCTGTGTGGGTTGATGAAGCTGAATTAGAGAAGAAAGTACTGGAAGCCATAGTTGATACAACCACCCTCTGAATCGAATCCCTCTGCATAGGTCTGCTACTACTTCATGGTAGACATACTATGATGTTGAATCAAAATAACCTGCTCATTCATAATAGACAGTCTCTTTAGTTGGGAGCATTTTAGTTTCAAGGGTTAGCTGAGGTTTTAGCCAAGTCTTGTGTTCCCTTTTAAGTTTAGAAACTTTTTCTGGCTGAGTTAGTCGTCAAGTTTTGGAGTTGGTGCAATCTGCATCTCATCATTCCTCATCCTGCTCATATGTTATCCTCATCCTGCTCATACATATTCTGAGAATGTTACATTCAATGTGTTGTCTCACAAAACATGTAAAATGGACAGAAGTTGAGAACACTTTGCACGGCGTGAACTCCGAAAACGAAAAATCATCAATTCTTTTCGTGGCGTGAACTCCGAAGACAAAAAATCATCAATTCTTTTCGTGGCGTGAACTCCGAAGACGAAAAATTATCAATTCTTTTCGTGGCGGAGTCGGTGGCCGCGAGAATCTTGGATGGTCGAATTTCAGTGAAAGAATATCTACTATGGATTAGACTATATTCAACCGAAGAAACAATGGGTTTGGCTAGTTTGAAAATAATTTTCTAGATTAGCATAACGTTTTAAAGTAAAATGTATTTTTGGGTATCAAAGAATTTTAATAACCGCCCGGAGGAATTAATCATTTTTAATTTGCTGAAAGTGAAGTCGACGATCGGGACCACAAAACATGGACCAAATTATGGAAATGAAACAATGAATTGCATCGATAGAGTTGCATTTGAAGCCCTCCAAATGGGTAAAAGCCAAAGAACAATTGCAACGAAACTCGATTGACCGTGGTGAGTACATTAAAGTCACTTTTCGATTGACCGCGGTGAGTACATTGAGGTCACTTTTAGCACCGTGCCAATGGGTCAATTCACCTTGGAATTCAATTTGATTCTTGGTTCACGACATGGACATCAAGTAAGATATTGGTTCTTATCTTATAATTAGAACTACCGATTCCACACGAAACATGAAAAACATTGAAGTTAGTAAATCATTATCTGTTTCACTTAGTCATAAATCACATCCTAATCCTACATCAATTTCTTAATATACCTCTCCCTCTCTTTCTCCACACTCATTAGTCTCTTAGGCTCCATTTGGTAATGTTTTTTATTTCTTCAAATTTCTATTCTTTTGTTCTTTGGAACAAAAGAAGAATAAAAATCATTTTGGCAAAATCAAATAATTTTTTTATTCTCCAAAATAGAAAAGTGGTTAGGGAATAGATTTGAAATAAACCACTGGAATTCGCCCTAGTGGCCCCCCTTCCAACATGGAAGGGGGAGGTGAGGGGTTCAAATCCCCACCTTCTCAGGGGATGGGGTGGGGACGCGTCATTGCAAGAGGCAGGGCAAAAGTCTGAAAGTGAGTGTAGCATAGGAATAGAGTAGAACTGACAAAAAAAAGAAGAAGAATATATTTGAAATATAAACAAAAAGTAGGAAAAAGTAGCTTTTTGTTTCCGAGAATAATTTCTAAAAATAAGTTTTTCTTCTTCTTCTTCCTCGCTGCTTATCGCCCCCCACCGTCGTCCCTTGCCGCCTGCTACCTGCCACTGTCACCATTGCCTGTCGCCGCCTCCATCTGTTGTTGTCATCCCTTGCCTAGTTGACGGCATGGAAGAATAAGAAAAGAAAAAAAAGAAAGGAATATTAAAAATTATTAAAAAAATTAAAAGAAATTCTACATTATAAAGAAAATTTGTAGATCGTATCAAATGTATTCTCGTTCTTTTTCCATTTCGAGAATAGAAATTTTATGTAATTTTCAAATGCGTTCTTTTATTGAGAAATTGTTTCGAGGAATAAAAATAGAAAAGTATTATTTTAGAAAAAAATTATTCTCCAGAATAGAAGTGTTACCAAACAGACCATTACATTCTCGATTATAATGTCTTTATCTACCCATCGATGCATCGCTACTGGCTTTTGGCCTTGCAACATTGATTTTGAGTGTCATCTTCCTGTTGTAAAAAAGCAACAAATATGGCAATTTTTTAGCTATTAGAAGACAAGTGATGATCCTTTTCCTATTCGGTTAAGTCATTCCATGATTCAATTATGTGGTTTGAAAGAATCATTTGTGCGTTTTGTTCTTCAGCCAGCAGGTAGGAAAATCTGTCGCATGACCACATTTTCTATAATTACAGAACCGAAATTCAAAAAAACAGAAGAAGAGAAAATAATAAAGAAATTCAACTGACTATACTGCACTTTACCGGGGTCTTGAGAACGTTTTAACCTGCTACTGGTCCTTCCGGTGGCAACCTCTAAAGACCACCCTTGCAGCTCCCGACCTCGATCAACGTTTCTTGCCTAAATCCCCTTTGTTCTTCTTCGAGCCGTGGAAGATTTCTTCGAGTCTTGTTGCAAGTTCACTCCTTTTTGGGCGTTTCCGAGCTCTGGTCATGTCAAGTTCCTCGCTTTCGCTGGTGAGGTGCGGACCCTGCGCTCTGATTTTGCTTTGTTATTGCTTGGTTCGTGCCGTCGTTTCTCTTTTGGGTATGGCTTGATTGTCGTTTCGGTTGGGGGGGTATGATTTTTTTATGCTAATCTTTATCCAACTGTTCGAGACGAACTTGATTCGCGCAGTTATGACCCGACGGCTGCTGTTGAATTCGACTGAGAATCTGCCCGGCCGTGCTTTTGATCTCGTCTGGTTCTAGATGCATCGCTTTGAATCGCTAAACTTTAGTGTATGTTTTAGATTGAAGAGGTTGAAATCGCCGGGTCGTCTTTAGGCGCTGCCGTGGCTCGCTGTTTTGAAAATTAGAGCTAAGCGAAGCTCCACTCCACCATGTTGTAGGACATTTTTCATCCTAGTTTCGATTGGCGGTGTCGCTAATTATAGTTTTCATCGCCTGCTTAGTACTCGGTGAAAAGTATGGATCCATATTAAGGTTTCGTTTTGTCTACTGAGGGAGATAACTTTCGCAGTTTTTTCCTTTGAGCTAGCCAATGTTATGTATCTGTTGTAAGGGAGCTTGTATCTTTCCATGTTAAGTGGCGTAATCTAGAAAAAGTTTTCAGGGACATAATGCGAGTTTTAAAAAATTCGAATTGCTAGACGGATCCGATCACTGAATAAAGTGGAGGTATCAGGTGATCTATTGCATCGTAAATGTTTGCGTACAAGCAGTGTGTCTCCAAATGCCAAGCAACTCTTTCAAAAGCACTTGGGTTTTGTCGATATCCGAGTAACGAAAGGAAAGGGTTTTTTGAATGTTTAGATGCCAGAATCAGATTCTTTATAACCTAATGCTTGTTTTTCTCATCTCCTTTTAGATGTCATTGTTGAAATGTCTGGCGGAGGATCTTGGATGTTGTTTTTCAGTTTCAAGGTTCAGCCTGGCATCACTTTCAGGTGTGATGTTATCCTGCAGAGTTTCCTAAACCTACAGTTTGATAGCTGAATCCTCTGGGTCTCAGAGGACTACATTCAAGACTGTAACTTGACGCGCCCTGTTTGATCAAATAATGGCAGATATACTTGGTTACACAGCTTGCAGACAGTTGTCCCAATTGCTCTTGTCGATCATCTTCTTTCATGGGTCTGAGTATGTCCTTGCAGTTTCCTTTCATGGAAGATCGAATGTAACTCTTAAATCTCTCCTGATCAGCCAAAATTATCTTCTTGCAATGTTCTTTTCGCTGGTGGAGTATCTTCTTGAAATTTCTTTATTTCCGGCTTTGAAAGAATGCTGGTGGATCAGCAATTTCGGCTTAGCTATGATTGTAGTTGGGGAAATCATTAGGAAGATGGCGATTATAACTGCTGGGCGGGCGTTCACGCATTTGATCAAAATCCATCATGAGGATCATCACAAGCTGATAACTCACGGAATCTATCGGTTTATTCGTCATCCTGGATATTGTGGATTTTTCATCTGGTCAGTCGGGAGTCAGATAATGCTGTGCAATCCCGTGTCAACAATTGTGTTTGCAGTAGTTGTTTGGCACTTCTTCTCGACAAGGATACCATACGAAGAATTTTTCCTAAGACAATTCTTCGGGCGAGAGTATGAGGAATATGCCCAAACTGTCCCTTCGGGGGTCCCATTTGTGAAGTGAGTGCTACATCTCAATGTCTCGAAAAGAGACGCATCCTAAATTCAGTCAATATTGTCTGATGGAGGCCCTATACAGCTGCTTGGATTGGATTGGACAATGTTGAGGCTTCTATTTGTGAGATGAAACTCTTTGAGTGCTCCAGCTACAGATTGGATATTTATCAGTTGTAAAGCACAATTTTACAAATTATGAAATCATCTTCATTCTGCATGTATATGTTAGAAATTTTTGTGCAGACTTGACAAATTGCTACACGAAGGCTTATCATGCTTGTCCTTAGTTCTCTTATGTTATGGTTGTCGTGCATGTACAACATGCTTTGTATTGACTCATTAAAATGGTTTTTCTGCACAACTGACCTTTTCAACCCCTGCCCGAAGGTAGGATGGTGGAGAGTACATGTTCCAAGTTCCAAAATTGAATCTTCTGTTCAAGATTTTGTTTCTGTCCAATGATGTGAGTTGACTCTACAATATTGCAAAGTTGTTTTATCGGTTTTCTCTTGGTTTTCTTGCTTATCTGGTGCAAGTAGGGACTCTGTGGCAAGATTATCATGTTTGATCTACTAATCACTTAATCGGGTTCTATAATTTGCTGTCAAGGTGTTATTTCAAGTTTCCAGCTGTTGTCATCATTCCTTTGAAAGCTCAATGTGATGCCATTTTACACTGTTTGTTAGCACGCTACTCTTGAGTGTTGATATATATGACACGGCTCAGGATGAACAACTAGCCAATAGGCATGTGCTTGTGGCTTTGTGAATTACACTTTGACCTGTTTGATTTGTTTCCTGGCCTAAAGTAGCAAATATTCCATTGTTCACTGAATTTAAACTTTTGTCTCTGGCATGCACTCAGGGCACACTACTCTATATAGATACAATTATCTGGGCTAGCAAACTTTATCATAGTTGAAGGGCAAACTTGATTCAACAGATCCATAGGTAAGCGCAGCATATCATTCTGGATTATGGAGATGAAAATTGACAGTAACACAAATCTAAACACCCTCTAACAAAAGAAAATCGGTCAAGTAGATAACGATTTTACGTGGTGTGCTTGACGAAGAGCAAAATACTTGTAAATGAGCTTGTCGTGGGATGGCCAACGATCTTTGATTGCTGGAGCATCTTAGAACTCCTCTAACCATGCAATTAGAGTGGGAACCTCTCACCATCAACCACTTTGAAGCTGCATATCTCCTCAAAGACTATTAAAATTGGCCAGCCATCCAAGTGCGATGTCCAGATATCCGATGTTGTCTCCGGCAAAGAATTTCTTCCCCCTAAGCTCTTCTTCCAGCTTCTGCAGGTGCTCACTTACCCCAGCAAGAGCTGCCTCTTGCTCTTTGCCTGCGCTTCCTCTCCTCCTCCCCCCAAAATTGGATGTTATGTCTGCATCCAAATCTTAAGCAAACATGTCATCAAACTTTACGTGAGTTTAGTTTCTAGTGTACACTATTTTGGTGACTAGTTTCGAATAGACTTCTTGAAGCTCATGTGATCAAATTATATGTGTAGCATCATCTTGGACTTCTGTTAAATGCTGTATGGCACATGATCAATTACCTTGTCATCGCAAAATTTGGCTTAAAATCACGCCATGGCCCTTGCGTAAGGATCCTGCAGGAGAAGTGGGTGTTGCTTCCATGTCTTGTCGAGGTACTCGAGAATTATCAGACTTTGAGATCGGTCTTCCGTTTTGGAGAAGCACCAGTACATTCTTATAAACTGGGTTATACCGAAGAAGAAAGTCACTTTTGTTGGAGATATCTTCCAGGACGGATTCGTATTTAATGCCCTTGAGCTGCAACGCCCAAACAACCCTCAAACCAAATGCGCTTGACCATGTTTCGAATAGTTTCACTTCCTCTATAGATCATAGGATTCGCATCAACCTTCAAAGGGACACTGTTACACAGCAAGCCTTCTTGTACTTGAGTCATCTTGGACAGATGCTTATTCTTCGTCCTACCTGGTGTTGCGAAGATTCTCCTCTTGTCGGGATTGTCTGCACAGGAACCACATGGACGTCTTGCTTTTGTCCTTATACGGACTGTCTTTGTGACAGTCAAGGAAGGGAAATGGTCCTCTCTAGTCCCACATCGCTTACAGGGGAGTCTTGGGCTAGTTTATAAGGGTTAGGGTCCCTTTAACCTGTTTGATGCGTTTTCTTGACGTAGTATGGGCTGTCCCGAGAAGAACAAAACCGTAAGGAGTCAATGTCCAAAGCGGACAAATATTACACAATCTTCCTGGATTCCTTGATATTAAGATTAATGTAAGCTTGTGTTTATCGATAAATGTTGCAGAGAGATCATAATTTATGAACTTGAATATACCCATTAGTACTCGAGTATTCGGATGGATTGACAGAGGCGAAAGAGGCCAAATTTCAAAGAAGACCCACAAAATTTTCACCAGGGTGATAAAAATTCCCCCACTTTTCAAATTACCCAAAATAAATACCCATGAACTTTTCATTCAAGGGACAAAAATACCCGTTGAATATTCCATCTATGCAGGCTAATGTGGCATGTGACATGGCTAATGTAATATTTGACTTTTCAAAGGAGTGGTCAAACCTAGGGGGATGTAAAGGAGCCGAAAATGCCTAGACCGCCAAGAACCGGACCGAACCACCCAAGAACTGATGGTTCGTTAAGGGAACCGATCTAGTTCTTGATTTTAATAAATTGGAACTAGTGGGTACTTGTCCGGTTCCTTGTTTGAGATGTGGAACTACTCATTCAGACCGGACCAATAATATATAATATTATTTAATTTTTCATATAAAAATGAAAAATCCTAAAACCAAAAGCTACTTACTAGTTTTTAAATTACATAACTATTTGCTTTTACCCACTTATAACAAGTTTGGTGAGTGTGCTCGCTTACTCACACACTTCCTAATATATTGATATTGTTGGTTTATTGGCTTTACCTGGGAGTGTCTTCGGTGAGATGATTCCGTTATGTAATTTTTTATTATATATTATAGTGCTAACATGTGAAGCTTAGTAGGACCAAATTCTATGGACCCATCGGGAATCGTACAAGCCCGGCGGTTTAGTTCCCAAGTGGATTCATAAAATTAACGGGTGATTCTTGGTTCTAATTTTTTGGAACATTCTCACCCCAAATGAGGCCCACTTTTGTTTAAAAAAAAAGGAAGAAAAATGAAATAAAAGGTTGAAAAGTCAAAAAGAGGATGAGAAGAGATAAAGTGGGTGCTCAGCTCTTTTAAAATAGCTGGAAGCAAATCGGGAGAAAGAGAGAAAAGAAGAGAGAGAGAGAGAGAAAGGAAAAGAAGAAGAATAAGAAGGAAGAAAATGAAGGGGGTTTGGCATGTGCACGCCGCAAATGCCTCGCCAAGTTGACTTGACTATGTAACATAATACCCGGTAAGTGCTCGCACCTTTCGTTCATTCAATCGGGGTAGTTTCGGATTTAGGGCTTGAAATTCGAAATTATGTGGGATTTGAGCCGTGAAGTCCGATTTTTGAATTGTTAAGCTATGTATATATATCGAAATAATAATTTAGGGTGTTGTGGAACCATAATATTTTATGGAACTTGATTTGATCTTATAGTTTGCCCGAAACAAAATTTCAAAGTTTCTCACGTGTGAACAGTGCGCATCTAGCAAATTTGGGGCCGTATTTTGTGGGTTTTGGCTTGATTTTCGGAGGATCAAGTTGGGATTCTAATAGTACGTTGAAAGGACTTTCTATTGACTATAAGTAAGTTTAGAATGGGGTTCGGTGGAGAAAGTTATGGCGTGACCAAATTTTGCACTCCGGATTTGCGTTGCAAATGACTTAAATAATCGCTTTAGGTACGTGATTTGTTGGTGCATAGGAGTTGTTTTGTTAATTTTTGGTGCAATATAGTTGTTTCGTAGTTGAAGTAGTGTGTTACTCAATTTTAACATTGTTTCTTGTTTATTTGTTAGGACTATGAGTTTAACCATATGAGTAATGGTTATTGGTTGGTCATAGGCAATGAGATAAGTGATGTTATATTTTCTTTGAATTTGTAAACTCATGTTCTGAAAATGCTACGGATTATATATAGTATGAATTACAAAATACGGCCCCAAAGTTGCTAGATGCGCACTGTTTATCATGCGCGGGAAACTTCGAAATTTTGTTTTGGGCAAACTGTAAACTCAAATCAAGTTTCATAAAATCCTACAACTCCACAACACCCTAAACTATCATTTCCATATATATATATGTAGCTCAACGACTTAAAAATCAGGCTTCGTAGCTCAAATCTCACATAATTCCAAATTTCAACCCCTAAATCCAAAACTACTTTGATTAGATGAGCGAGAGGTGCAATCACTTATTGGGTGTTGTGTTATGTAGTCGAGAAAAGAGCATTTTTATTGCACAAAGCGGGATCGAGTATTCATTATATGAGAATGGTTTGAGAAACATATTATGAAATGTGTTATGACATTTTACATATATGCAATTATTTTGTAACTGGTTTATGAAAATGTTTATAAATGATTTGAGAAATGGTTGAGAATTGGCGAATGACTATGTTGTGAAAAGTTATTTTCTTGGTTTATGGGATTGATTCATGGATTGGATTTTTTGTATTGGATGATGGTTGTTTATGCTTAATATGACTATGAACCTGGTGAGGGGTTAAGGGGTATGCATTATCGGTTTAGGACATCCTTTTGGGCCGATCCAGCTGCTTTGTAGGTAGACTTTGCCAATGTGGAATTTTGATCGCCTTGTCACCGGGCATTGTGTAGTGACCACGGTTGGTATTGAACAAAAGATTGGTCGATGGATGAACCATTGATGTAGTTATTGATAAACATTAATAAATGGAATTGAAAATTGATATTTGAATCGTGATGGTGATTCAAATTAATATTTCTGATTTGTTGAATGACTCGTACTTGATTTGATATGTATATTTAATGACTTGGGTTATGAGTTTTTGGTAGTGCTCTATATATATATATATGCATAGTAACTTAGAAGAGATATGTACTATTCACTAAACTTGTCGTTGCTTACCCTCCATTTTCCTAACCTTTTAAAGTTCTTTGGTTAGCCACTAATAGAGAGAGTGCTATCAATAGGGACCTTTGGAAGTAGACATTGGGTATGATTGAAGTTGTGTTCTTCGAATGGAAGGACGGCCGTGTCATTCCCATTTTTAATAGTTTCGGGGTGTGATAGCTAATGGCCCTAGTGTGTAACAAAGACACGTCGATTAAAGGAAAAGGACGACATGGACACCTCGGCAAAAACTAGCCGTCTTTTCAATCATTGCGGAGAAGCACCAGCACCTTCTTACGAACGAGGTTATTCTGTAGAAGAAGGTCGCTTTTGTCGGAGAGATCTTCTACGTCTTAGTGAATGCCCTTGAGATGCAGTGCCTAAACGACCCTCAAAGCGAATGGGCTCAACCATGTCTTGAACAGTTTCACCTCCTCTGCCATGTCATTGGTTTGACCATATGTTTCACTTCAGCGTTTCAAGGGACCCTTCAACAAAACAAGCCTTCTTGTACTTCAAGTTATCTTATTCTTCGTCTTACCTGGCCTTGCGAAGGTTCTCTTTTTTTCCTGATTGTCTGCATGGGAATCACATGGATGTCTCCATCTACCCCAGCCGGACAAAACATACGTTAATATTTGATACATTTATGATGGGAGAATCCGGCATTCGAATCAACTCGTTTGCTCCAATTCTGATAGGTGTACCTGACATGCCATTTCCACTAGCTTTGTCTTCTTATGATCATCTTTCTGGATGCCTTGATATAAGATCAAGGTTACCTCGAGTCTATCAAGAAATGCTGCAGAGAGAGCATAGTTGATGAACTTGAAGACCCATTTTGTACTCATATACTTGCATGGATAGACACAGCGGAGAAAGGCCGAAATACAAGTAAAGCCCACAAACTTTTATCAGCATGAAAAGTTCAGTTTTCTCTTGGTTTTCTTGCTTATTCCTACGGAACTATGTGTCAAGGTTATCATGTTGGACCTATGGATCACTAAATCAAGTTCCATAATTTGCTCTGTTGAAGTGTTATTTCAATTTTCAAGCTATTGTCGTCACTCGTCACCTCTCAATAAGTTCAGTGTGATGCCATTTTACACTTTTTGGTCAGCACGCTATTCTGTATGTTTATGTATATGACAGCTCAGGATGAACAATAAGCCAGTAGCCATGTGCTAGTGGCTTCGTAAGATACACGTTGAACTGTTCAATTGTTTCCTGTCCTAAACTAGCAATTATTCCATTGTTCACTGAATTCAAACCAATATTGTTTCTAGTATGCCCTCAGGTAAAACTATTATATTTACAGAAACATATCATCCAGGATAGCAAACTCTTTCACAGTTGAAGGGAAACTGATTTAAAAGATCAGTAAGCAAGCACAGCTTATCGTTCTGGATTATGAAGATGAAAATTGACCGCAGCAGGAGTCTTAACACCCTTCAACAAAAGAAAATAGGTCAAGTCGATGACGATTTCGCATGATGCAGTTGACGAAGCGCGATAAACTTGGGGATGAGCTTGTCATGGGGTGGCCAACAATCTTTGATTACTGGAGCATCTGAGAACTGCTTTAACCATGCACATAAAAGTGGAAACCTCTCATAATCGACCACTTTGAGGCTGCATATCTCCTCAAAGACTCTAATTAGATTGGCCAGCCATCCAAGTGTGATGTCCAGATATCCGATGTTGTCTCCGCTGAAGAATTTTTTCCCTCCAAGTACTTCTTCCAGCTTTTGTAGGTGCTCACTGGCCTCTGCAAGAGCTGCCTCTTGCTCTTTGCCTTCACTTAAAAAAGCAGTCCATATTGATTGCATAACCTGCAAAACAACAAACGGATTATCAAATAGATACGCCATTGGATGCTCTGTTTCCATTTAAATCTTAAAGAAACATGTAATCAGAATTTAGGTCAGTTTAGTTTCGAATATACATTATTTCACTGAGTAGTTTCTAATAGACTTTTCAAGCTCATATGATGGATACTGTGTGTAATATTGTCTCTGACATCTCTATAACCACATAATCTGACGAAGTCAATGGACACAACTCTTTCTTGCGATGAACATATATCCGTATGCATGGTGCATGAGAGAAACAAAAGCTAAACAACGTCTGATCAGTTACCTTGTTGTCACCAAATTTGGCCCAGAATCGCGCCATGGTCCTCGCATGAGGATCCTGTGGGAGAAGCGGGTGTTGCTTCCATGTCTCGTCGATGTACTCAAGAATTATCAGGGACTCTGAGATCGGTCTTCCATTGTGGAGAAGCACTGGCACCATCTTATAAACTGGGTTATACCGACGAACAAGGTCGCTTTTCTCGGAGACATCTTCCAGGACAGATTCGTATTGAATGCCCTTGAGCTGCAGTGCCCAAACGACCCTCAAGGCATAAGGGCTCGACCATGTCCTGAACAGTTTCACCTCCTCTGCCATATGACTGATCTGATCAAATGATCCACTTCAACATTGGAAGTGACCCTTTAACAAAACAAGCCTTCTTACACTTGACTCATCTTTGACAGAAGCTTATTCTTGGTCTTACCTGGGCTTGCGGCGATTCTCTTTATTTCCTGATTGTCTGCATGGGGACCAAATGGATGTCTAGCACTATCTATCCGGATGCCTTGGCATTAGATTAATGTGATCTCGAATTTATCGAGAAATGTTGCAGAAATATAATAATTTTTGAACTTGAAGACCCGTTTTGTACTCATTACTTGGATGAATTGATAGAGACGAAAGAGGTCGTATTCCAAAAAAAAAAAAAAATCCACAAATTTTCACCTAAATGATAAAATTCCACGGCTTATCGAATGAGCCGAAGTATTCATAAATTTTTAGTTGAGGGACAAAAATATTCACCATTAAATTTTCAAGGGGAGATTGGGGGTTCAAATCCCAACATTTTCATAGGAGATTGGAGTGGGGATGATTTTATTTCAGGAGTGGGTTTCGACTCCTACACTCTGCCAGGAGGCATGACAAAAGTCTGAGAGTGAGTGTTAGAGTAGAATTAGCGTAGGACTGACAAAAAAAAAAACACTGTCGTGGTTAACGAGGCTAATGTGTAAAAAAAAAACGCACATCAGTAAAAGCTAAAAGACAATACTGACGATTTAGCAAAATCCACACCTCATCGTTTCCGATTCACCTTGATGAGGCAGGTTTCGGCCCTTGTGATCTAGAGTTGTCTTCTTCACCCTTCAAGGATAATTTATCGTACAATCAAAAGTTAGTTTTTTTTTTCTTTTTTTTTTTTCTGGGGAATTCGGCTGACCAAAAAAAATGGGGAAAAAAGGTAATACAAAGATTTTTTGCGGCGAAACCTTGGCCGCTCTATTCCCTTTTACTTTCCCAATAGCTCAAAGAAATCATAATGGTCAGGTTTTCAAATGGAACCGAGGGTCATTACCGGATGAGCAGTGCTGATCCCCTTTTTGGTTTTGTAAAAATCATGTCTTGAAATAATAGTGATTCGAGAGATGGTTTGATAAACATTTCTAGAAAGATTGTGTATACTACTTTGTGAATTTGATTTATAAGATATCTTCTAATAAGATTTGAAAGAGAATTCTAATCCATGAACTAACTTGCGAAAGATGATATATTTTGGTTTGTAAAACCGATTTATGGTACGGATTCTAGATTGATTTTGTGTAAGGAATTGATTGTGGAAGATTATATGCTTGGTTTGTGAAACCCATTATGACACAAACTGATTATGGACTAAGTGTTATATAATGACATGAGTCTCATGGGAGTCACACCTTAAGTTGGATTTTGAGTATCATGAAGTTGATTATTGATGTGTGATTTGAGATTGATCAATAGAATGGACCACTGATTGTGATTTGAGATTAATCAATGGACTTGACTATTGATATTTAATTTGTGATTATGGATTGAAAGAGTTTTGTGGATAGATATAACCCACTTTTGGCATTGTCTGTATACTAAATACAATATTTAATAATAGTGAGTATTTTTGAATTGTGTAAAGCTTTGTTGAAAAGATAAAACACGTCTTTGACCTCGTGCATATCTTATTGTTGTGGATTTGATTTATATGAGTTTTGCGTGAATGTGCATAGTGATTACTAGATCTGCTTAGAGTAGATGTACTATAGGTTGCTCACCCATTCCTTTTAAATCTTTTCAGCTTCTCGCAGCCAATAGTACTAGAGCACTCCTGACAAGGAATTTTGGGAATTGGAGTTTTGGTATGGTTTGAGAGAGTTGAATATATGTTTGAAATGACATTTGTTGGCTTTAGTTGAGTTGAAAGTGTAAATATTCTTTTGATGGATTATAAAAACTCTGATATTATTAGTTGTGTTTGACGCCATGTCATTGGGGAGGAAGAATGGCTGTGTCATTCCCCCGTTCTCGATGGATTCGAGGTGCAACATTTGTGAAGTGAGTTCTTCATCTCAAGGTCACGGGAGGAGAGAATAGCATCTTAGATTCAGTTAATATTGTCTGGTGGAGGTCTCTGTGCAGCCATTTGGATTGGATCGGACAATGTTGAGGTTTCTGTTTTGTTTGATGAAACTCTTCGAGCCCTCCGGCTACAAATTGGACTATTTATCAGTTCTAAAGCATAATTTTACAGTAAATGAAATCATGTTTGCCGAGCATCTTTGTTCTGAAAATTTTTCTGCAGACTTTGACAACTTGCTGCATGAGGCTTACCGTGCTTGTCCATAGTTCTCTCTTTTGTTACGGTTGTGCTGCATTTCCGACATGCTTTGTATAGACTTATCAAAATGATTTCTCCGAATAGTTGACCTTTCCACCCTTCGATGGTGGAATCTGAGTTTCAAAATTAAATCTTCTTTTTCAAGATTTAGTTGCTGTTCAATGATGTCAGTTCACTCTACAAAATTCGCATGTTTTATCTTGGTTTTCTTAGTCGGAGGAATTATGAACAATGAGGCAAGGTTATCATGTTCAACCTACTAATCACTAAATCAAGTTCCACAATTCACTTTTGAGGCATCATTTCGATTTTCAAGTTATCGTCATCACTTCTTTTCTTTTTTTTCTTTTTTTGGTCGAAAGTCATCGCTTCTTAGAAAGCTCAATGTGATGCCATTTTACTTTTTTGTCAGTACACTATAATATGTGTTTGTATATATGACACAGCTCAGGATAAACAAGTAGCCGGTAGCCATGTGCCAGTGGCTTTGAGAATTACACTTTGAACTGTTAGATCGTTTCCTCTCCAAGCCAGCAAATGTTCCTTTGTTCACTGAATTGGAACCAGATTTGTCTCCAGCATACACTAAGGGCAAACTACTTTGTATATCATCTCCGAACTATTTCATAGTTGAAGGGAAAACTTATTCAAAAAATCATTAAGCAAGCATAGCATATCATTCTCGAAAATGAAGATGAAATTTGACAGCAACGTGACTCTTAACACCCTCCAACAAAAGAAAATTGGTGAAGTCGATGACGATTTCATGCGATACACTTGACGACGAGCAATGAACCTGGGAATGAGCTTGTCATGGGGTGGCCAACAATCTTTGATCAATGGAACATCTGAGAACTCCTTCATCCATGCAAGTAGAAGTGGAAACCTCTCACCATCCACCAGTTTGAGGTTAGATATCTCCTCAAAGACCCTAATTAGATTGGCCAACCATCCAAGTGCTATGTCCAGATATCCGATGTTGTCTCCGCCAAAGAATTTCTTCCCATTAAGCTCTCCTTCCAGCTTCTGCAGGTTCTCACTTGCCTCTGCAAGAGCTGCTTCTTGCTCCTTGCCTTCACTTATAAAAGCAGTCCATAATGATGGTAGAACCTGCCCCACAAGCCAACATGTAATCACAATTTAGGTCAGTTTAGTTCCGAATATACATTAGTTTGATGAGTTTTATCTAAAAGACTTTTCGATGCTCATATAATAAATACTATCTCTAACCTAGTCTCTAACTTCCTTAAGAGAAACAAATGCTAAACAGCGCATGTCAAATTACCTTGTCGTCACCAAATTTGGCCCAGAATCGCGCCATGGCCCTTGCGTAAGGATCCTGTGGGAGGAGCGGGCCTTGCTTCCATGTCTCCTCGATGTACTCAAGAATTATCAGGGACTCTGAAATAGATTGTCCATTGTGGAGAAGCACTGGTACCTTCTTATAAACCGGGTTATACTGAAGAAGAAGGTCGCTTTTGTCGGAGAGATCTTCCAGGACAGATTCGTATTGAATGCCCTTGAGCCGCAGTGCCCAATCGACCCTCAAAGCAAATGGGCTCGACAGTGTCTTGAACAGTTTCACCTCCTCCGCCATATCGTTGCTTTGATCATATGATTCGCTCAACCTTTGAAGAGACCCTTTAATAAAACAAGCCTTCTTGTACTAGTCATCTTTGACAGAACAGATGCTTATTCTTTGTCTTACCTGGTCTTGCGAGGATTCTCTTTTTGTCCTGTCTCTGCTAGCTTTGTTTTTTTATGACTATCTTTCTGAACGCGTATTAGATTAATGTGACCTTGAATTTAAGTTGCAGAGAGATCGTACTATAGAAGCTTGCAGACCCATTTTATACTCTTTTACTTGGATGGATTGACAGAGCCGAAAAAGGAAAATTCCCAAAAAAAAAAAAAGACACAAACCCACAAATTTTCACCGGACTGATAAAAATTTGCCTACTTTTCATATGACCCCAAAACACCCACTAACTTATATTCTAGAGACAAAAATGTGCACCATTAAATGTTTAGTCCATGCTTGCTAATGTGAGGAAAATTGTCCAAAAAGTCCTAAATCTATCGTACAATGATCAATTCAGTTATAAACATTTTAATTGTGTCAATTTAGTCATAAACTTTTTAATAATGACCAATTTAGTTCTTCTTGCTACATAGTTGAAAGGAAAATTGATTAAAAAGATCAATAAGTAAGCACAAAATATCATTATTTCTGGAATATGAAGATGAAAATTGACAGTAACATGAGTCTTAACACCCTCCCACAAAAAGAAATAGGTCAAGTCGATGATGATTTTGCCTGACGCGCTTGACGACGAGCAATGAACTTGGCGATGAGCATGTCATGGGGTGGCCAACAATCTTTGATTACTGGAGCATCCGAGAACTCCTTTAACCATGCGCATAGAAGTGGAAACCTCTCAACATCAAGCACTCTGAGGCTGGATACTTCCTCAAAGACCCTAACTAGATTGGCCAACCATCCAAGTGCGATGTCCAGATATCCGATGCTGTCTCCGCCGAAGAATTTCTTCCCTCTAAGCTCTTCTTCTAGCTTCTGCAGGTGCTCACTTGCCTCTGCAAGAGCTGCTTCTTGCTCTTTGCCTTCACTTTTAAAAGCAGCATATATTGATGGCAGAACCTGCAAAATTCCCTCCCCCCCACCAAAAAAAAAAAAAACAACGAACGGATTATCAAAGAGATACGCCATTTAGGTGTTCTGTTTGCATTTAAATCTTGAAGAAACATGAAATCACATTTAGGTCAGTCTAGTTTCGAATAAACATTATTCTGGTGAGTGGTTTTGAACATAATTCTTGAAGCTCCACTGATAAATACACTCTGTAACATTGTCTCTGACTTCTCTAAAGACTAAAACCACATAATCTAATGAAGTCAATAGACACGACTCTTTCTTCCGATCAACGTTTACCCTTATGCATGGTGCATAAGAGAAACGAATGTAAATTACCTTGTCATCACCGAATTTGGCCCAGAATCGCGCCATGGCCCTCGCATAAGGATCCTGTGGGAGAAGCGGGTATTGCTTCCATGTCTCATCTACGTACTCAAGAATTATGAGGGACTCTGAGATGGGTCTTCCGTTGTGGAGGAGCACTGGTACCTTCTTATAGACCGGGTTATACTGAAGAAGAAGGTTGCTTTTGTTGGAGAGATCTTCCAGGACAGATTCGTACTGAATGCCCTTGAGCTGCAGCGCCCAAGCGACCCTCAAAGGAAACGGGCTCGACCATGTCTTGAACAACTTTACCTCCTCTGCCATTTTGTAATTTGGTCATATGATTCACTTCAACCTCCTTTTAACAAAACCAAGCCGTCCTGTACTTTGACTCATTTCGACGTCTTACCTGGTCTTGCCAAGATTCTTTCTTTCCTCAATGCCTGCATGGGAACCACATGGATGTCTTGACATACCCCCAGCCGGACGGAACAGACATTGATCTTAAAATATATTCATCATGGAGAAGCCGTCGTTCGTTGGTTCCGATTCTGATAGGTGCACCCGACATGGAATTTCCGCCAGCTTTGTTTTCATATGACCATCTTTCCGGTTGCCCCGATGATAGATCAAAATGACCTTGAGTTTTGTCGTGAAGTGTTGCAGAGACCAGATCATATTTTATTAACTTGAAAACCAATTTTGTACTCGTCCATTTGGGCGGATGACCCAAGGCCGAATTCCAACAAGAAAATCCACAAGCTTTCACCACCGAGATAAAAATCACCCCACTTTTCAAATGGCTCAAAAAACCCATGAACTTCATTACTCGAGGAATAAAAAGACCCACTGTTAAATTTTCCGTTCTAACGTGACACAATGCCGCCACACCGGCGAAAACTAGACGAACGTCCTTTCTCTCGAACGTCGACATGTCTGATTCCTCTCAATTTGAGATTAACGTGCTTCACATCTCCGGTGGAAAGAAGGAGAAGGGATTTCGGCCCTTTGTGATCTAGACACCCCTGCTTCATGCTTTAATCTGTGATTATTTTTAATGCTTCACGTCGAGGAGTTCAGTTCAATAAAATTCACGTCGGGTAATTTTTTGTTGGGTAAAAGTACGCAATTTCTGAATTATTTGATCCTACAATCAAAAGTTACAGAAGAATGGGCAAAGGGAGGGAATACAGAGATTTTTTTGCGCCGAGTCTCGCCCGCTCTATCCCTTTTATTATCCTAGTAACTTAAAGAGATCATGGTGGTCTCTGGCTCTTTCAAGTCCGATCTTAGTTTTCAAATGGCACAGAGCGTCACCTTCCCATACGTCTGCCTTTAACATGCAATCGTGAAAGGGAATGAATTGATTCAAATTTCTGCAATTTCTTATAATAACTATATATAGGAGAGAATTGGATACTGCCATAGTTAGAGAAGGGGGTAAAAGCTAAAGAAAGTAGTAAATACACAAAACGGGGAATGCAACAATCACTGAATTTTTATCTGACCTATACAATAAACGATTCATGTCCTTCATGGTGGAATTGAATTTTCCATTCTTTGCTCAATATTGTTACTCTAGCAGCATTTCCGGCCCTTGAGGACCTCCAACCTGGATAGGTAGGTAACCAAGGGGTGTAAAAGGCACTCTCAAAAGTGTTCCACACTCCCACCCATGTGAGAACCGCAATCATGAGAGAGGGAGACGACGACGCTCCCTGAATATATCAATTGTTCGCCCATGTGTGAGGAAGAAAAACTCTACGTGATGGTTGAAAGTGACATGCCCTTCCCCACTACCCAACATTTTAACACCCTGTGACATGCCGAGCCAAAGCAAGGTCTAGCATCATGCTGTGCACTAAGTAAAAGGACAAGGACGCAGAAAAACTGAAGGTAAGCACTAATATATGCCGAATATATTTTTTCAAAGCAACCATCTTCCAGAAGAAGATTTATCCGATACGACAGTCCGAAAACCCTTTAATAAATAAAAAATGTCTAACAAAAAACTTATGCATGCATGTTTGCATCTGTATCTACATACTAACTACAGGTATCACCATACATGGAAATGCTCAAGGTCAAAATGCTTAAACTTATCCACCATTAATAACTTTGAAGATTCGATATAACAAAGTGCCTTCTCGTCACCAACCAATTTTTACATTAAGTCGTATCTATCATATGCAAGTGCACAGCCATACGAACCTCACCCAATTATTACGTGATTTGTGGAAATAAGTGTCCATGGAGTATGTTAAGACCAAAGCGAGCATATAAGCAGCATGTATGGAAAAAAATCCACCGAACAATCAGAGAATCACTATGAGTTATAATTTTTCCTCCTCAAGAAATTAAGAGCAACAGCAGACCTGAATAAATACCTTCTCACTCCTGTTTAATTTGATTTTGGGGTTGAGAAAAAAATTCTTTGGCATTGTGAGCCACCTCTGCCTCCAACATTGCCTCTAACACAATGTCAGATCCTTTTACATCATCTGCCAAATATAAAGATCCACTTATCAGACACAATTTTAAACAGCATACAACCAAAACAACTCCAATGCTTCATTCTTGATTAAAAAAGTCCTCAATTTATCCAGGAGACCAGTCGAAAACCCAATGACCAAACCCTTGACAAAGGCTTTTGCCCATTGCGGAAATTTCCCCACTGCTGCCTCCTGTACCATAGAAAATCATACAATGATAGAACCTAAGAGATGGGTTACCTTTCCGATTTGGCAATAAACCGGCAGTTTCAGCTGACACAGGCAAAACGGTAGGAATACCGGATTCATCATCAAGTCTGTCTGCCTCAGTATTGCTTTGTGGTGAACCAGACCTAATCACTGGTGATTCAGCCAACTTTGAATATTTGATTGCCTGGCTATGCATATTAGTTAGGTTGGATCCAGTGGTACCGCAACCCTACCAAAAGTTATAACATTTCACGGTCAATTCAACTCTGTGATCTTAACAGATGAAAACAATAATATTGACAGACAAAACCTTTGTGAAGTTAGTTATCTGTGCATCTCCTTCCGTAGGTGCTTCAGGCAATTTGTCGCCTATATACCACAAGAGAAAACATGAGAATCAGAGATGCTTTATAGTTATAAAAACCATCTCTCAGCAAACAATCATCAATAATTACTGCTGCCAACAGAGGTGTTATTTGGATCATCCACCAGCCTTCGAGTAAACGTGCCAGGATTTATGAAAGTTATGCTTCTGATTTCATGGCGTATGACTTCCAACTGGGCCATCGTGTCCTGTAGCTCCTTGTGCACCTGATTGTCCAAGTAAAGTTGTAAGCGAGTGAAAACCATCCTAGCCTAAGTAAAAGCCCAACTATTCGACCAATGACAATCCGACATCTTTCACAATGGTGTTTTCTCAGCGATATATTTATTTTTCACAAGTTCCAGTTTATGCGCTCGGAGCTAAACAGACGCCTCAATTCAAATTCTATAACTCGACCATGCACTGCTCACATCAACAGATTGTAACTCCTAGTGTTTCGCACAATGTACATTGTCACTCTTCCAAATCTTCATCTCAACATGGATTAACAATCTCTACCTTATCAAACCTCCCTATGACTACATTGCGGATGAGAAAAATCGAACGTCTAGCTAGTGAACCCTTAATTTGCTACTAAATTTCAATGGGACGAGTGCGGAGACAATCATATCAATGAGGAAAAGGAAACAACCTGACGGGCTTGAGTCTGCTGCATGATAGAATCAAACTGCCCACGTGCTAATTGAACGTACCCGATGGCTCGACCCGCGAACCGGCCCGCAGTTCTAGCTATGAAAGGAAGGTCCTTGGGTCCTGTCAACATTTCCCCATTGAAAACTCAACCCATCAAATCATCGACACAAAAGGAGAGGACGAATGCAAAAGCATTGTGCGCATATGGATGTGTAAGAGAAAAGAGAGGGAGAGAGACCAATAAGGGCAGCGGTTGCTCCAATCAAGAGGAAGAGCTCGCCATAAGAAATCCCAAACATTTCGCTGTTAATTGTTGAGGGGTCGTCAGCTTCAGCCTTTGTGATTCTGTGAATACGAACTACTGGAAAAGAAGATGAGCCAGGTCGGTCAATTGGCAAAATGGGTTCAACCCATGGACCCTTGAAATCACTTAACTTTATCTAATCTAGGTCGATATGCTTTCAGCTTTAGACAGAAAAACAAAGTCACTCCGCGCTAAACTCTCATGGACATTTCATCGAGCAGATTATGCGCAGCTAGTTATGGAGCAAAAACATGGCTATCTCAAGCTCGACTTTGCAACCCGACTCTATTTTGATCAGTACATGACGTCCGCAATCAAGGCAATAAACCCAGGCCCGGCAAGTCTCAATCCTAGCTAGACCCAATGCCTCGGCTGTTTTCCTCGAACGTTAGGCTATACGTGAGATTCGCGTCTTACCTCGCTGAGATGCAATTCCGAAGGGAATCTACTAGTCGGACCGTCTCGCAGAGAACCTGGAAGATCGTCGTTGGGGAGAAGGAAAGTCAACAATGGAGCTTTCAACGAGAATGCACCATTTCGGGCTCTCCCGATCGAAGGCAGGGGCGAACATCCACGCGGTTCACCGGACGATGAACGAGAACGAAAGCCGAGCAGGGCAGTCCAACGTGGCTGCGAGATGATTTCGTCCGGACGGCGATCCCGCTACGTTCGACCGCCTCCGAAAGATGACTGAAAATCGACACCTCAGCGAAATCCGCTCCGAATTTTCTTTTTCTCAGCCTCCGGAAGATTTTTCTTTGCTTCTGCCCCCCGAACAACGCCCGGGCCTCGGTAGGACCCCAGCGCCCGGGACCGGGACCGGGACCCCGGCTCCCGGGCCTGGTTCGATTGAGGGCGGTCCGGGGACTTCGGTACCTGGTCCCCTACGCCCCGGTCCATCAATGTTGGGCTCGGACCCGAGCAACAGGGATTAAGGCTTGGCCTCGATGAACTCAGGCATGAGCATTAGGTCTCTAGTCCAAGTGTCAACTACAAAGTGTAAGTAGTTTGACGGGTACATTTTTTTAAAAAAATTTCTCTTCATTTTTTCTATTTTTTTCTTTTCCTTTTGCCGGTGGATCAGAGATTGGCCATAGGAGAAGGATGCCCTCACTAACTGCAATAAAGGAAAAATAAAGATAAATAATAAATAATTGAAAATTATCTATGTCAATGTCAATTATGTGATATCAGACGACCAACAACTACATTAGTGATTTATAATTAAAAATGACTGGATGGACTACATTGCTAAATTGTCAAATGATTTTTGATAAAATTTACTGAATTAAAAAATTTATGACTAAATTGATACAAGTATAATAAGTATAATATATTTTTTGTAATTTTTCCATAATGATTGCTAATGGACTTAGCTAAAAAAAAACCACAATGGAACCTTACTAGAAACGAGAAGTTTGTAAAATATATTATAAGGGTTAAAGGTAGCAATTGACCCGTGTACATATTTTATTTCATTTTTGTAATTGCTTTCAGTTCACTGGTAATTTGATAGGCCATATGGTTAAAACTGGTATAAATGTTGATGGAGGAGATATATTTGTAATCCAATTACATAAAATACTACATTAAATTTATATTGTGATTGATAGCACGGGAATTATTATGCAACTGTAGTCAATCTCAAGGTACATGAAATATACATTAGTCTTGTGAAATTACCCATCCAAATTAAACTGAATTATCAATTATTAGGAGATTAAATTATCAACTAGTTTTGCATGAATAACTTTTATTTGTCCCTAGGGCCGTCCAAAATGCGTGTGCATGATGTGCCAACATCTCAAAAGGGATGACATAATTGCCTCCCTTCTTTAAAATTTGCCAGTTCCAATTGCACTTTGGTTTGCACCTTGGTATATCTAGGATATTTCTCTCGGGGAGGATTCCAAAAGGGTGCGACAAATACCGAGTAGGCATGGGGGAATAAGACACTAATAGGTAGGCAGGATTATGCATCGCATCAAATGCTAAAGAGTAAGTGACAAAATTGCAAATCCACGACCTAGGATTAGTTGTTACCTACTAGGACAGACAGCAGCTCAGAAACCGATCACTTTAGAAGCAAAATATTCATGGGAAGCAACAACAGTTTGCATGAACATCTTTATATAGTTTTAGCTTTATTAGCCTAGTTAATCCTACCCATCATAACAAGGAAGCAAAAGAGCAAAAGAACTAGAAAGAGAGACATCTATCCATGGCTGTTTCCTAGAGGATCATATGCCTTGCTGTTTGGTTCTTTTGTATTCGCATCGATGTGAAAGGCGATCCAGATCGTTCGATAGTGTATTGGATGTGTAACTGAATTAGATTTCAAGAGGAGACCGCCTATGGCACGGCATTGACGAGCGTTCTTCTAGTTTGGAACATGAAACACAATATCAGGAATTCAATTACTATAACCAAGACACATACTTGGGCAAAGTTTGCTACGGCCATGCAGCTTGCAATGCACCTCTATCACAAGATAATTGCTTTACATGCTTATTTGGTGCTGGGACCTGCTGGAAAATGTTTGCGTTGACAACACCGGGGCTCAAGTGCAACTTGCAGATTGTAGAATTAGGTACGAGAATTATCAATTCATTGAACAAATGAGGGATCAATTAAGACAATGAGAGTGTATCGGATGGTTGTCTGTTGTATTGCTCAACTCGTGTCTTGTGAGAGTGTTGGAACTCATTACCTAAGTGGGAATGTGGAATCCTGGGGAAAAGCCTTCCCAAGTTCACTCCAGTGTCTCCGAATAAACACGAGCTTATGTTTCTCATGGTTTTATTGTTTAAGACCGTTTGCAACATCATCATAAAGTGTTTTATGTTGAGAAATGATTCGAGCTAATATTTAATCAAGTGTTCATTTGTTTGAAGGAAAACTATTATCAATAAATTGTTTTCCGACTTTCTAGCGTTTTGATAACGGGAAATTTATTAATATGGGAAAAATGTTTTTCATAGACTAAAAAGAACAAGCTTAGATTGGAGGAAAATGATTTTCCCATTTAGTAAGAAGAAAATCATTTTGCTTCAACCACCAAATAAATGAAAACTAATTAATTCCCTTGAAAATGATTTTCATGACCAAAGCCATCATGAGTATGAAGAGAATAAAAACGGAGAGAAATCATAGCAAAAAAGATTATACAAACGACAATTTGGACACTCAATTTTGTTAAGGAAAATCAGCAGCCTATGAGACGTGTATTTATACATTCCGTCAATAAATAGTATGAAATATCCAATCGATTTGAGCAATGACAGGCTATAATGAGGCTTTAATGAGCCAAGTTTACATAGGATTATCATATCATAACTCTCGGATCAAGCATAAAAAGAAACATGAATGCCTAACAATAAAATAATCCAATAGCGTGAGGTTAAACAATGAATGGAATGGCTATTGGACTCTTTTTTTATGAACGTGCATTATTATGTCATTTACGCATTTCATCAAACAGGTAGAATGAATTTCCGCCAATGAACTTGTATGCAACATTAAAATAATGATTCACTTCGGATCGCAACTTTCGAACGACTCCAAAGTCGTCAAGACTTTGACAGGTCTTCTCAAAATACTCTTTCTCAGTCGTTTGGCTTTCATGGAACGACCCGAATTGTTACTTTCTAGGACCGCGGAGCGAACATGAATGGACCGCACCACGCGTTCATATGGAACAGATCGAGTTGTTAATTTCGGAATTTGCTACATGATGTAATGCACTTATTATCTCGAATCGAAAAGGGTCCAAGATCCGGTTATTTCATGTGACAAAGGCTTGTCGCAATGGAGCAAGCACTAAACAGGACGGGAACAGGGGAAGACGAAGGATTAATGGAGTAAGGCTACTCTGCATACAGAATGCGGACAGAGGCATGGACTATGCAATATGCATTTCATCTTCTCCTCTGTATTCACTTCACAAGCCCCAGGTTGAGAATCCCCCAGGAAGTGTTAGGCCAGGACCTCTCTCTGGCCTTCATGAGCAAGACCCTCGCCCAGGCCACCCACCCTTCCCAGGAAGTCCTCTTGTCCCAGGGATTCCCCCACTCCAGCAGCAGCCGCAGCCCGGCCTCGGCCGCCCTCTCTGCCTCCTCGTACCGCCCTTGGCCCAGGCACAGCTGCCCCAGCACCACCCTCGGCTCCCCGACGAACGGGTTCTTCTCGATGCTCTCCCTCAGCCTCCGCTCCACCGCGTCGTAATGCTCGGGCCCTCCCGACTCGCTCACCTCGCACACGGCTTCCCAGTACTTGTTCCTCGCCTCGATCTGGTCCCTCGCGCCGAGGACCCGCGTGCAGGACTCGAACACCGGCGGCACCACGAGCTCTATGTCCTCGTCCCGCTCTTCCGACGGCGGCACGGAGACTCCGTTGCTCTTGCTCTTATTCTTCTCGAGCATGAAGATCTCCTCCTCTCTCACCACGAGCATGTAGACCGCGCCCATCCTCGAGATCGAGTTCATCCAGAGCCCGGGCTTCACGTTCCCGGGCCACAGTGCCCAAAAATTGTTACCAGTGAATTCCAACCGCCCGTCGCTGTTCTCGAACAGCATGTCCTGAAAAGTAGACTCTGTCAATTTCTCACCACAGCAAGACTCATACCAGATCAAATTAAGAGCAGTAGTAATGAAAAACCGATCCGAATACTATGACACCACATCCGTTACCTGAAATCCAAAGAGCTGGTCGCTGAAATCGGCCATGGTCATCATCAAGAAAACCGCTATCACCCTCCTTGAAACGAGCAGGTCCTCTCCGGTCTTTATGTGCTTCACCGTCAAACCCTCGGCGGGCAACAGCGACTGGACCTTCTTCCGCCACGCCTCGTCGCCTCTGAACACCCCCTTCTCCCTGGCGTTCCGGAGGGACGCCTCCGAGAGCTTCAGGTGCTCGACGAGCTCCGCGTCGTCGTAGCGGAAGAGCAGGTCGTCGTGGATGATGGGCTGCCTCGGGACGACGCAGAAGAGGTGGATCAAGCGCTCCGCGGCGTCCCCGACGTGGCTGCGGACGACGTCGCGGCCGGTGCTGGGGTCGAAGATGGCCAGGTTGACGTAGGAGTTGGAGTAGGCGGAGTGGAAGAGGCCGCAGAGGCAGACGGCGTCGGGGGCCCGCCACAGGCGGAGGATGCGGTAGATGTCGACGAGGTGCTCGAGGAAGCTGCCGTGCTTGTGCCAGCACTCCCCGGCGCCAACCGAGCGGAGCGTGGCCACCAGGGAGGGGAGGCGCGGGTCGACGGCCTCGAGCTCGCCGCGCAGGAAGGGCCGCGCGGCGTCGAGGAGGGCTTGGAGGTCGGGGGCGCCGGCGCCGGCGGCGGGAGGAGGGAGAGATTGAGGCGGCGGCGCTGTAGACGGCATTGTCGGATTTGTTGCAGAGAGAGAAGGAGAGACGACGAGGGTTCAAGATAAATTTGTTTTGTTGTGGGAGATGAGAGTCTTGTTGGAGGAGATAAGGCTCTCTCGTGACGTGAAATTTGCGGAGATTCGGATAAGAATGATTTGAAAAAATTACTTAAGAAGTATTAAACTTATCCCATGTATATCGATTTAATTTTAACTTTTCAATTGTACAAACTCAATTATAAATCTTTTAATGATTTCTCAATATAATTGGAAAATCATTAATACGATGGTCTAAACAGCATTAATTGTCCTATATGACGTGATCAGTATTAATGTATATACTTTTTAGTTTTTTTTTTCCTTTCCTCCTTATCAATAGCTGGAGAGGGCTAGGCGAGTCTGGCAGCTGACAAAGGCATAAAGGAAAAAAATAAATAGAATAGAAAAATAATTAGATAGATAATTTAAAATTAAAAAAAGTTCATTTTTTACACAAAAAAAAAAATGCAAAAATTATCCACATTAACACTACCAAATGCATGTATGGCGGTTGGTGTTTACATCAATGATTTCCTGCAAAAATTGACAAAATAGACAATATTAGCAAATTATTTAAAAATTTAGGAATAAATTGGTCATATTAAAAGGTTTAGGACTGAATTGGTATACATAAAATAATTTTATGACTTTTTTAATAGATTTTCTGTAATGATTGCTAATGAACTTGGCTAAGAAAAAAAAAAACCATAATGGGATTCTTATACAAAAATGAAGAGTTTGTAAAATAGTATTTGAAGGGTTAAGATAGCGAGTGACGTGTGTACATATTTTACTTCATTTTTGTAACTACTTTGAATTCACTGGTAATTTGATCAAAGCCATATGGTTATTTCTATATGACAAGTATGAATGTTGATGGAAAATATATATTTGTCATGACATATTGTTGACAATCCAACTACATAAAATACTACATTTTGAATCTATCCTGGGACTGATAGCATGAACATTATTATGCAAGCACAAGTAATCTCAAGATACATGAAGAATTGACTAGCCTCATGAAATTACCCATATAAGTTAGAATAAATTTCTCAATTATTGTGAGATTAAATTATCAGCTAATTCTGCATAATTAACTTTTATTTGTCACACCTCCGTCCAAAATGCACATGTGTATCATGTGCCAACATCTCAAAGGGATGACATAATGGCCTCCCTACTTCAAAATTTGCCAGTTCCAATTGCACTTTGGTGCGTCTAGGATATTCCTTTGGGGGACGATTCCCGAAGCACGGCATTTGGGAACAAGACAAGTACGGGTAGGTAGGATCACATGCATCATAAGATGTTATCAGCATCATACTCGTGTATGTATTTTAAACCAAATATCGTATCGGGGAGATCGCCTAATCATTTCTAAACCTATTATATATGTGCCAATTTAGTTATGAACTTTATAATTATACAGAGTTAATTATAAATATTTAAGCGATATTCCAATGTAATCCTTATGACAAATCTTTACTGGAAACAGCTGATTTATGTAGTGATGTCACTTAGAATAACCGAAGATAACTAAATTGCCACGTTAGTGGCTTTGGGCAGAAATTAGCCACAAAGATTATATTAACATTTTAATCAAAAGTTTAAGATTAAATTGACGAGACGATTATATACTTTGGGGACTTTTTCGAATGTGAGATGCGATGTAATCATAGTGATACGGCAAGAATGCTGAAATTATTGAAGCCTTCATGATTTGCTCTTTGGAGTCATTGTAAGACGTGGAATGCACTATCCATGAAAGCTCGGTTTGCGGCTGGGATGGATGCAGTACAAGCACGGGTGGGAAAAACAATATAAGTGAAGAGCTGTTGGGAAGTGTGACGAGGTACGGGGTAGGGATTGCGGACGAATCCCGAGCTCGACGTGCACGAATTCGACACTGCTTTCTCTTCGCTTGTCTACATCATGATTGGCTTCATCATCGTTTGCGTTTTTGGCGTGCCGATCGAGATGTCACCCACTTCAATTCAACATATGCGCCAGGTGGACCACCTCCTGAGATATTCCCCGGTTGGGGTGAGGCATGTGAACCTCCACGATGCACTGCCTCGGTCAAGTGCCTCGGCTAGCACCGTCGCCGCCGCTTGACCTCGCAATCTTTGAAGAGCATGCCATCGGCCCTGTATGTTATTGGGCAGCCTCTCTCTCGGTAATTGGGGGTTGTCAATCTGAAAGTGTGGTCATATAAATTCTATATATGAAATCTAGGGTTTGGATTAAGTATGAACGAGCCTACGATTCGAGCTCCGCGCTCTACCTGAGTCTTGATCTCTCATCGATGGCAATAGTAGCATGGGGAGAGAGATCAGAGAGATGGCTTGAGAGAGAGAGAGTAGTTATTTTTTGGTTGGAGGGAGCACATGCATACAGTGGGAGAGAGTCTAGAGAATTGTGACACTCCTCGTTTCCTTGACTCTAATATGTGAGTTAAGACTAAGCTAATGAAAAGAGACTACATGAATATAAGACATAGTCAAACCCGGTACATAAATATGAAATCCTTCCACATTAGGATTAAGAACCTCTTTATTTAGAGTACGAACGAACATGGATGTCTTTTATTTCACATCATTTATCAATAACAAATCATGAAGATCTAAAATCACTTTTAATCCAAAGGAACTAATCGTGCATTCTACAAAAAAAAGGTTATATTTTCCTGCATTCTTGATTCTCCAATTAAGTCACTGATTAATGGGTGACAATTATATAAATCACCTATATGAAAATTTAAATAAAAACAAATTTGTCTAATGTTTGTGTTTATAATTCATCAATCAAAAGAACAATTGAAATAATCCATCCTATTAGGGATGGAAAAGAACCTGCTCTTGATGAATTGCCCACTCTTTTTTTCCCTTTATTTGGTCAAGTGTTTGAAATGGACCGAAAGGTCCAAAGTAGCCAAAGGCAACAACATTACCGCACGCCTCCCATGGAAAAAAAAGAACGATACAACAAGAAAATTCGAAAGAGACATGATGAAGCTTGCTTTTACGTATTCAGTTGTCTGCATGTACGAGAAAGGTAACATAGGTTTACCCCACCCATTAAATTATTTCACCGGAAACTACAATACGAGACCGTGCAGATTCCTCCAGCCCAAACGATGGACGTCCTCGCTCCACATAATATGCACTTAGTTAAAGCAACGTGACAAAATTGCTCCTCCAGGATCTTATACCTACTAAGGATAGACGCCGCTCAGAAACTGATAACTCGGAAGCAAATATTCGTGGGAAGCAACGACGGTTTGCATGAACAACATCTTTATATAGCTCTAGCTTATTAGCTTATTGCTCGCTCTAAGTTTTCAGGGTATGCATGTTGTCTGCTTTGGATATTAAGTCCTCATAGTCTCGGGGTAGCCCATACTATCTTAAGAAAATGCGTATGTATAGTTAGAAGACCCATTGTCTTATAAGCCAGTCCAGAACTTTCTCCTTAGGCGATGTGAGCGACGTGGGACAAGAGACGCGCCTCCTCCCTGTGCATGTCCAAAAACCGAGGCGTGAACGCACTGCCATCCCTCCTCTCCGCACACCGCCGCCCGGGCCATCACAGTCACTATAGCCACGTCACGTTCTCAAGCCAAGGTTGCTTCGGCCTATCACACGATGATTGCTTTGCATGCTTATTTGCCGCTAGGAACCGGATGAAGGACGTTTGCCCCTTAAACACCGGGGCTCAAGTGCAACTTAAAGATTGTAGAATTACATATGAGAATTATCAATTTATTGAATAAGTGAGAAATCGATTAAGACAATGAGAGGGGATCGAATTGTTGTCTGTTGTGTTGTTCAACTCATGTCTTGTGAGGCTGTTGGAGCTTGTTACTTAAGTAGGAAGATGGAATCCTAGGGAGAAGTTGTCCCAAGTTCAGCTGAGTGTCTGAATAAACACAAGCTTATGTTTTTTGTGGTTTTATTGTACGAGAAGGGTAATATAGGCTTGTCCGGCTTACTAACTAGTCGTTTCACTGTAAGCAACAATACGAGCCGGTATAGATTCCTCTAGCGCGAACAAGAGCAAATTCTTGCGTGAAAATACTTAAAAGCAAATTCTATGCGTGAAAATCCTTAAAAGAAAATTCTAGGAAAAGAATCGCTCTTAAATACAATATTGACTTATTCCTCTTATTTCAATTGTGGTTTTATGATGCATGGATTTCTATTCCTCGTTTAGTTAGGAATTGAATCTTAGGACTCGCGATTGCTAAAAAATGCTGCATATTTTATTTGATGTTTAAACAAAGATAAGGTATAGGAAAGACATTAGTTGATTAATTAATATAATCAAGTTCTCGATTTGGTTGTGCATAAGTAAAATATTTATCCAAAAATTTTACTTAGGTTTCTATTTAACCCATCACAAATCGATTAGTAGTGACTAAATTAACTTGCAAGTTAAAATTGGCGACTTTGGAAGAGTCGAGGCTAAGCCTATACTTAGCCAGCTATTAACCTCCGCGTGCTTGAGCGTAGGGCTCGAGGAGGTCACGATAGTCAGAACCTTCAAAGCGATATTTATGGTAGTTATATTACTATTGGACTCAATACTTATATTCACTTCATAAAATTCGTCCCCATCCATCGTTGTAGATAATTTCTGCAATGGTGTCTCGATTACATAGTCCTTTCAAAAGTAAAACAAAAGATCACTACACGTTCCAGTGAGCAAATGAAACAAGAACTTAAGCTCAAAAGTTCAATGCGAACCTCGATGGGAATTGATCTAAGAGGTCTCATTTCAGCAGGAGGTTGATCCCATTCACTGCATTCATTATTAAAGAAATTTTCACTAAGGATCGTTTTGATTATTTCGTCACGAAGATGAACTCAAATTCTCAGGTGTTTGGATGCATTTTCTACTTCCAAGTCGCCATACCTGCCGACATCGTCCACATGAGAAATTCCCCAGTGAAGAATCCACTTCCCGGCAAGCGTACAGCCAACTGTGCGCTGCCAATTCTGCTCGTCCTTCCCCTGATCTAATCTCACAAATATCTTCCCTTCCACCCGAACAGATACACGCACCAAACTAATAGACAACTCTCATTCTAATCGCACGTGAAATTCACAATCCGAAGGAAAAAGGAGCTCCGATACCAGACAGCATGCATTTACAACATCGAAAGGAGAACCGATCACATGCAAATTCAGCAGTTCCTCAGCAACTAAAGCCCGAAAAAGCGCAAATCTCAACAAAGCAAACCGAGGCTCACTGTGATCAGAAACATCCTTGGCGAATCATCACAGATGCTTAAGACGCGTTTGGTAATGATTATGTTTCCGAAAACAATTTTTTATCAGAAATGATTTTTTTTTCTATTCCAAAAAACAATTTCTAAATATAAAAACGTGTTTAGTAACTGTACAAAATTTATATTCCCGAGATAGAAATGCATTTGGTAAAATTGTATAATTTTGTTGTTTCTTTTCATTTTTAATATTTTTATTATATTTTTTCTTTTTTTCTTTTTTCTTTTCTCTCACTCTTCCTCCTTTGTGGCCGGTCACCAAAGACCGTAGGAGAGGTGGTTGTGGAAGGATCGTTCTACGAAGGCCTAGATGGTGCGAATTGCAAACCTCGACCTCCAATCAAACCTGTGATTGGCAACTTCGGTATGAACGTGACCTGTTGACGAACACATGTCAACCAACCAACGTTATAGACGCCACGAGCGAAAGAATTCGCTATCTCGCTCGATAAGTCAAATCGACCGTCACAAGGGAATCTTGATTAGGTCAAGTTCTCAAAAGAACAATAAAATATAATCTCTCAACCCCCTCACGACAATCAATCAAACTAATCAAACAAGATTAGATCATTGTTGATTTTGTTTCAGCAAGTAACAATTTCAAACCAACAAGTACAACTTTCAAAATTCCAATTGAAACGCAAATCACTACTATTTCAATTCGGTCCACTAACAAACGAGTCGTCTTCTTGATTTTTTTTTGTTCGGCTATATTTTTTTTGCCGAATCTTTTTTTTTCTCTTGCACACCTTTTTTTTTGTGCGTTTTTTTTTTTGAAGAACTTTCTTTTCTTTTTTTTTTGACGAACTCAGATACAATTTAAGATGCTAGGAAAAAAAATTAAAACTAACAACAAACAACTACGTATGGAAGCACAAAACCAATCAGATCCCTAAATTGGCTAGAACCGAAACCCTAGCTCAATAAATCTCAAATTGCTGAATATAAACATGAAATTAAAGATAAATAGACCTTGTAGAAGCAAGCTCTAATACCAACTGATGTGAATCGTTGCGGAAGGATCGTTCTACGAAGGCCTAGATGGTGCGAATTGCAAACCTCGACCTCCAATCAAACCTGTGATTGGCAACTCGGTATAAACAAGACCTGTTGACGAACACGTGTCAACCAACCAACATTATAGACGCCACGAGCAAAAGAATTTGCTATCTCGCTCAATAAGTCAAATCGACCGTCACAAGGGAATCTTGATTAGGTCAAGTCCTCAAAAGAACAATAAAAGAGAATTTCTCAATTATTTCTCAAAGTAAAATATATATGTCCCCAAAGAAATTCAGTTAGTATTATATATAGGCTTTCTAGCCGCCACACAAACCCTAAAACCAACCCTAGAAATATAATGCGTCATATTCTAGAATATTCCTAAACAAGGAGATATATATATATAGGTCAAATATTTGGTGTCCATAAAATCAAATTGCGCCAAGATTTCCAAGATTCTTCAAGATTTGATCCAAGGTCATCTTCACGCTGAATATCACGAACCATGACACCAACAGCTTGCCTAAATTGCTTGGCCCGCGCTCGAGTGATCGACCCAGTAGGAATAGACAATGGGTCCTTAACACCTCCTCCTCGATATGGCTCGATGTCCACATCAAGCGGCCAATGACCGGTTGGGTGAGGTCTGGGGAGCTCGTTAGTGGCGAGCCTGGCCACCGTGAGGCTCGGCTTCGCCAAATATGGGCAAGGCTCTCGCCTAGCCACTAGTGAGGCTTGGCCTTGCCAGGTTTGGGCCAGCTCGAGCTCGCCCAACCAAGGCGAGGCTCGGCATCGCCGGCCATGGCCGAGGCCGGTGACCAGCCAAATGAAGAGGAAGGAAAGGAAAGAGAAGAAGAGAAAAGAGAAAAAAAGAAGAGAAAAAAGAAGAGAAAAGAAAAAATTATTCCTGAGAACAAGAAACTACTTTTTTTCCACTTCTTGTTTCTGTTTTAAGTCTATTCCCGGGAACAAAATTTTTACCAAACACGTTTCTATTCTTTTTTCATTCCTTGGAATAAAAGAACATAAATAGTTGTTCTAGGGAATAGATATAAATTTTACCAAACAAAGCCTTACTCAATCAAATGAAACTACAAAACGCACGAAGTACGCTATAGAGGGTGAAGTCTACACTGTCTCAGTTCCCTAAAGAGGGAAGGCCTCCTTGGTCGGGAACCAAGGCCATGCAGCTAATAGCGATCGGTGGCCTGCCCAGTTAAAGGTCGGGCCATTGCCTCGTGCTTCACTTGTTGTCCCAACCGGTTCATCGGCATAATATTTCAAGGGCTGTACAAGCCTTATCAAGTTAGCCAATTGCCCATTCTTGCCTAATTTTGAGCCTTCGTGATGAAAATAGGCTCGAGTATCGCTAACCTCATGATCAGATCCACTTCGCGTCAATTGAATTTATTTTTCTGGAGAAATGAAGGGCATATCGCCGAGTGCTACAAGTAAGCCCGTAACCCTTATTTGAAAAGAATCCAAACCCAGCAAGGCTGTGCGATTATAATGGATAACGATGGTAAGGCCATTGCAAGGGCCTTCCAGGGCAGTCAGAACCATGATTCCGACGACAAGGCTCGTGAAACGATGAGGTAAGTAGTGAATGGAGCTATTGTCGTGACTACAAATGAAGAAGAGGAAGAAAGTCTCGACTGCAAAGAGAACCAAAGACTTGTAAGTAGATGAAAGAGGAGGATGACGGCGCCGGCACGAACTTGTGATGGGAAAGGTGTTGGTACCTCGCAGTGGACAAGATCGGAGGTGGAGGAAGAAGGCGATTATAACTGGCGAGCATGATTATGATTGAGATGTGATAATTAGGCAAGCTTTAAAGATAACGTGATAGCTAGGGAGAAATCTCATTTGATAATTAGTTCGAGGAGAGATTCATTATAAAAAATTATTTCGATGATGAATATAATTGGGGGCTACGTTCTAACGCGAGAGGGAGGGAGGGAGGGGTAGTTTTGCTAAGTAGTATAGCTCGTATGCACTGTTAGATCAAGTGAATACACTTGAGGCCTACCTCATTTGACGGCTCATGCAAGCTAAATTCAAATGCATTCAAAGTGGGAATCGCTAGAAAGGGAAATAATCCTAGCTTGAAATGTATCTAATTTAAAATCCTTGGAGAAAATTGTCAAAAAGTCATAAACTTATTGCATTTTTATTAATTCGATCTTAAACATTTTAATTTTATCAATTGAATCATAAACACTTTCACATTGTGCCAATTAAATTCATCTGTCCAATTTTGGTCAGAACTCATTGACGTGGATATTGATTGTCTTATGTGATACAGTTGACATTGATATGTATAATTTTTAATAATATTTATTCTTTTATGTTTTAATTATTTTTAAAATTTTTATTTTGCTTTTTTCCTGTGCCGGCGACTCTCACCGACCGACCGCGTAAGCCTCGCTCATGGCTGGCTTCGCGTGCCTTCTTCAAGCATAGATCAGCTTCGCCTGTCTTCAAGCTTGACAGCCCCTCCTGCAAAGCTAGGGTTTCTGGAACGAGAGTTGAGGGAGCTCAAATGTTCCTGACGAAGCCTATTAAGAGAAGATCGGTCTCAGAATACCTCTGTAGCAGTTTTCTCTCGCGAGTCCTTGCACCAAGGGGCGTCCACATTAAACTTCCAAATTTGGGCCAGGGCCACGAAGGCCCCGCCAAGGGCTTTCGGGGCCCCGTCGGTCGTGGGTGAGACGGCCCTCGCCTGAGTTCAGATCGTCGGTGATCTCATTGGCAACGGAAAAATAATATAGGAAAAAAAAAGCAAAGAAAAAAATAAAATTCAAAAATTCAAAAATTAAATAAAATGGCTGTCTGAAGAGTGTTCCGTTGCCGACTCATCCGGAGTGGTTGGACAACTCTTGGTTAAATACCTAAGAGTTAGTTGCTTAAACTTAAAGCAAAAACACAAAAATGCCATATCACTAATGGCGATTTTGGATGGAGTGTTAATGGATGCAAATATGGGACTCATGTAAAAGTTAGCGAGTTTTTTATGGGGAAAACCGTTAAAAACTTTTAAACTTAATGCACATTTGCCGACGGCCAGATCTAGCGGCCTAAGGCATGGTTCGCGCGAGCCGAAAGAGTTGACGCGGTGCTGCTCGCGCTCGTCGAAGGGGATGGATCTGTCATAAAAGAGGAAGGCGTCGACAGCGGACGCGAAGGCGGCATCGACAGCGGAGGTGAAGGCGGAGTCGATGACGGAGGCGGAGGCAGCATCAATGACGGAGGTGGAGGCGGAGGCGGTGTTGACAACGAAGGCGGTGGCAGGGCCGGCGGAGAACTCGAAGAAGTCATGGGAAAGAAGATGAACGACGCGTGAACAGTAGAGCTTGCATTGGGAGAATGCCGAATGCTCAAAGCAGCCCTACCCCAGCATTGGCTTTGAGCATTTGGAATGCCCACATTTTGTAAAATAGCATTCAAAAGTTTTGCCAAACACAAAAAAATTTCCCCAAGGGGCTTTCAGGGTCCAAAGCTCATTGGGAAAGCCCAACCAAACAGGACCTTAATCCCTCTCGCTTCCATATCATCTTGGACTTATCTTTTCCAACAACCTGCGGCTTCTTGCTTTCATGTTAGGTGTTGACTCCAACAGATTTTATTTCATCGTTTTCCCAGTTCGAAAAGTACGTTTACAAAGGGAATAAAAGCATCACTAGTCTCATTTTCTTTTCAAATTATACAATTTAGTCTTTTATTTTTTCGGCCGATTTGATTTGTAACATGCTCTTTGTTCAATTTAGTCTTTCCTTCCGAAAACGGGGTTGATGTCACCGGTGGTCCCTCCCCTTTTGAAACCTTCCTTCTTCTCTTTTTCGGGTTCAAAAATCTCCCCATACTTTTTAAAATGTGCCAGAGGATTCTCTTCTCATTTACGTTCATCATGATTTGGTGGATCAAGCACAAGACCAGGGTTACGATCATTATAGTCGACATACACGAAAGGACCTAGGCTGTTATAGCCGTGCAGCTTGAAACAGGCACCTTTTCGCACGATTGCTTTCTGTGCTTTATCAGATGCTAGGTATGAAATAAAAGATGACTGCTCGTGTAGATCGGGGCTCTAGTAAAGCTTAAGAATTGCAGAATAAGGCGCAATCTTACTCGTTCCAGGACTGAAGGATTAAATGCAGTTCATGTGGATTATGGATAGTCACTGATTGTTTTGGTTATTGTATAGTTGGGTTGGTGTCGTGTATCATAAGTGAGGATGTGGGAGATCATGGCCTATATATATGTATATGGCAACCGAAATAACGATATAGATAGAATTCTCGGATTCAACCCTAATGTTTTAATATAAAGTGAAATAGGTTCAGTAGAATGAGATGCTAAGTTTGAGCATTGAATTAGTAAAATCAATCTCCCTCCCTCTCTCCCTCCCTCCCTCCCTCTTGGTTATTGTATAATTGGGTTGGTGTCGTGTATTATGAGTGAGGATGGGGAGATCATGGCCTATATATATATATATGGCAACCGAAATAACAATATAAGTTCGTTATTACGGGTAGTTCCCACAAAGGATCGGACTAATGACGTATACAATAGAATTCTTGGATTCAACCCTAATGTATCAATTTAAAGTGAAATGTAGAATGAGATGTTAAGTTTGAGCATTGAATTAGTAAAATCAATCTCCCTCCCTCCCTTTCAACGGCATTCGAGAGAGACTAATGAGCAAAAGACCATTTAACTATTTCAGAAATTAACTGAAGATAATGACAGAATGTCATCAAATACTGTGTTAGCTAGAGATTCAAGTAGCAGGGCTAATTGAACACATCAAAACGATTGGAACTGGTAGTAAATATCTTAATTACCCTATCCAATAGAAAGAATTACGATGAATTTGTCAACAATCTAGTTCCTAGACAAAATCTTGACATGGAGATTGTTGAATAGCCTTCAGATTTAATGCAACTTCAACAAAAGCCTTCTTTCTGTCCAATATTGTTGGAGAACGATATTTCGAGGTAGCACGCGATGACCTCATCAGAACTTCGCAGACCCATGAGTAGGAATCATATTCAGAGCCTTCAGGAGAAATGCGTATGTGAAAGCATCTTCTTGGAGCTTTTCAAATCTGCGCCACGGAACGCCCATGTAAGGTAAACCCACTACCAAATTATCTACTCACTCACTGAAGTTTAGAAAAGATACTGTCAATATCCAGAGAAACAACACCGTGCGACCTTTCATGTGTTTAATATCACTAAGTCAAAATATGTATTATAATGGGTTATTACACAGATTCTGAAATCATGTATACCTTAAAATTAGGGGGAAAAGGAACAATTTCACCAACTTACCTCCCTGACTTTGAAAAATGTCCAGCACCCATTTCACACTTGAATAATAGCATATTATCATCCGTTTTCAGATCCCTCAATTTGGCAACAAACTTCGCAGGTTCTGAGTATAAAACTCGTGGATCTGTTATACAATGACAGAACAATATTAAGTCTTACTAAAAAAAAGTTGTGATACCAATATGAACAAATACCTGCAGAAACATTAAAACAGATTATTTGCTTCGGTGCTATGTGAAAGCCTACTAGTGGGATACGCGTAAGAATATCTTCCAAACCAATCTCTATTCAGAGGCATGAGAATCCATAGGTGCTAAAGAAGGCTCAGTGATGTCAACTTTGTGGTCAAAAAGCAAGAGCCCGGCATTTTCAATTAGGTAGATAGACTCAAGTTTGAGATTTGAGTCTAAAGTAGGTTCTCTCTCTAACTCTAAAAAGAGAGCTAAAGTAGGTTCTCTCTCTAACTCTAAAAATAGAGCCATCTATGTAATGTAGCATTAAGCAAAGAGAGAAAAGATATAGCATTTGTATTCTCATGCCATGTCTCCTGTAATCACTAAAATTTTCAAAGCATGAGTTTATTTTCTAATCAGCCAATAACAAGGAAAAGAGCAGCACATCCCCTTGGACATATATAACAAGCCAGGCATTCATCATCCAATGGCCATCCAAATATTATATTATCAATTTAAGTATTTCTAGCCTGTTGCAGGGTCCCACAGATGCACTTCACTGGATATACAAGTCCAATAGATCGTACCAACATGTGAAGATTCAATGAAGAAACATAGCAACACGTTACAGGGGTGTTACACTTACCATTTAACCCTGCAGTAACAAGAATATGTGGATAGTTTTGAGCCCTCACCTGTATAAGACAAGGTCAGTAAAGAAATCCAAATTAGTGTCAGCTTATTAATGTTTCAAAATGATGTCCACTGAACATCAAAGAAATAAGATGACAGCAAAGATGGACACGAGCAAACGAGTAACCAAATGTTTGCAGATGATACATACATTGTCTACTGGAGAATATGACTTCATGTAGTGGTAGTACTCTTCTGTCCGAGGGTCACCCCATTCCTGCAGCAATAAGTACATTAACAGATAACGAGAGCTTGACTGAACTATAGATGACACAGCCATCTCTGAATTAACAAAAAGTAGAGCCTTGAAGCCCACTAAAGTCACCAAATCACTTACAGTTAAAAACATTCCATATGCTTCAGAATTCAAGATAAGGCTCACCATGTGTGTGTGTGATAGTCGATAGGACAAAAGGGTTATCGGTGATATTGCAAGAGAAGTCGCAAAAAAATCCTTTCAATGAATACATCCTAGGATGAATGCCTCACTGTCACCTTTACATACCAGGCATTTACAAAAAAAAATTCTCATTGCGGAATCCCATAAATTGATTGAATTTTCTTCCACTAAGTAGATGAATTCAAACACATAGAAATGAAATTTCATCATTTATTAGAAAGCCATATATGAGGTGAAATCAAACTTATGCTACAAAACCAGATATGTCATTCGTAACTCCTAGACTATTAGGCCACATGACACTTTCCTGCCAGTTTATCAGTTTATCCAATCAATAATAAATATTATAATTCCATATGGAGAATATGACCATTGCTTTTGTACCACTATTTTAAGTCTCAATGCTATGATAATGTAAATATCACTGTAGGGTGTCAACAGGGTGCAATAGCGCTCAAAACTGAACTGTTCTAGATACTTCAACATATATCAAGAATTTTAAGGAGGTAAGACTCACCTCCCACTCTGATGTTGTGAGAGGTATAGTCGGATCAAGCATGGTAGTCAGAACATCCACGAAAGGTACTCCAGCAACTGCTGCCATGAACAAATCTGGTCTCATGTTCAGAACAGCGCCCATTAAGAGCCCCCCAGCGCTTCTCCCATTAATGCACAGCTTTTCCTTTGTACAGTACCCTTTTTCTATCAAATACTCAGCACAAGCAATAAAATCTGTGAATGTGTTTTTCTTCTTCAACAATTTTCCATTGTCATACCATGGCCTCCCCATTTCTCCACCCCCTCGAATGTGGGCAATCACATAAATGAATCCCCGATCCAACAATGAGAGCCTTGATCCCTTGAAACTCGGATCAATGCAAATCTAACCAGATCACAAAACAATGAGAGTGGTGAGCGAGTTTGAATAAATTCAGGGAACATAGGGAGATCGGACAGCATAAATTAGAGACTGTTCTGTGATTTGCATGTCCAAGCTTTTCCAAGGAAGTAAAAGAAAAAGCATATAGCAACAGAACAAGAAACTTCTGCATCCTCATGCACATCAGCAAATTACAAGGAGATGTCCATACAAGCGTTTTAAATAAAATAATGTTTGATAAAAGAAAATTGCGATGGTGAAAAAAAAAATAGAAACTATCACATTGCTACATTTTTAACTTTAAGCTACGCAGAAAATTGCATTTGGCAAGAACACATATAACCGCTCTGATCCTCCACTAATGAAATTTGACCAGGGCCAGACTAACCACTCGTAGGTAATACAAGCTTTGAAAATCTCACGTACCAAATTGAGAAACTAGGTTGAATAAGAACCAGCACGTAACAAATTGCAAATGAGAGGGATTGGATGCAGCAACAGACCCCAAAACATAAACCAAAAACTTTTCAAAGGCATGGAATAAAGGAACAACCACACTTTGTTAAGACTTGAGAAACTAAAGCACCGATTGTCAATTGAAATAACCTAATGTTGTGTCATTGTTTACAAACGATAAACAGACTGATGCTTCAAGTCTTCTGTATCAAATCTGAAGCCAACGAGTCTCTTCATTTTAACATCCAAAATTATAGAAAAAGCCAATATGGTTTCTCCCTGTCATCCTGATATAACATCCAAATATCCCAGGCAAACAACCGCGATACATTTGTTTCATCTTACCTCATATGAACCATATCCATAAAGCAACAAGGGATCAGATGCATCGAGTTTCACCATATTCTTCCGGTAGACTATTGACATGGGAATCTGAGTTCCATCAGGAGCTGTGGCCCATTTTCTTTCGCTAACATAATTTGACTCATCAAAACCTCCTAATACCTGAGTAAAACAGAGGAAAAGTTCTTCATATGTCATAAGCCATGAAAAATTAAACAGATATACAGTTGCAACACCACCACTGCCTTAAAAAACACTAAGAAAATACACAAACTGAAAACATCCAATTCGAAAGGAACAAAATAATGGTAAAGGGTGAGGTTTCAGGATGAAAAAACAAATGTCTTAGAGAGATGTCTTGAGATACACAATGTCATTCAGTATTCATGAGACAGATTTAGGCTGAAGTTGAACCTATACAGATTAAAATAGCTCTGGATATTCACATGACATAGCCTTTTCCTGGCATCCTTAGAAGGTAGTGGTCATATAATATTCATGAAGCATGAAACCTTTTCAACTGTTTCTCCTCAAGATACTCCAAGACATGGATTTGTCTGTGATTGACTGACAAGCTAGAGATAATTCAAGGCCAATCCTCTTGATGACTAAATGCATTAAGAGCCAATGTGATTGTTGACAATACACTGGGGAGAATAGGAAAGTACACTTCCATTATGTTTCCACAGGACAATACACTTGCAATCAATTTTGAAATATAGACTAACAGGAGGTATAGAGAACAAGTTCCTCAATGAGTAAAAAACTTGTCCATATTTGGACATTAGTCTAAAGATTTATATTGTGACCAGAAATATCTTGCAAAGGCGGAATTAATAGCAGCCGACCTTGCAATGAATCAATGAATCATAAATACAAAAATATAAGAGACAAAGACTCAAGATACAGAATAAAGTATATCATCCTCATTATGAACTCCAGCTTCCAAAAAATAAATCATCGAGATTGAGAGAGAGAGAGAGAGAGAGAGAGAGAGAGAGAGAGAGAGAGAGAGAAGGGCCGGTATTTGCAAATGGCTACCCCACAGTACTTACTGTTTCAATTTTCTTCACAACAGATATGCCAGTGTCCATATCATGATCATAAACAGAAGGAGGTGTTCTCATGGAACTATAAGTGAACCTTAATATATTTGACGAAAACTGCGACTCTGATCGATCCACTGAAAAAACTGGATCAACAAAATCAATAGAACGACCGCCTTGAAGCTGTGTCAGCGGTTCCCCAAGAGCTGGAAGGCGATACACAGTAACTTTTTGCGAACCATTTTCACGTTCAAAGAGAACCAGATGATCAGCAAAAAGCTGCATGTCCGTGATTTTTACACTGGAAGGTTAGAAGATCAGTAAGCTATATATACCCAAAAGGAAAAAAAAAAAAAAAATTGACACGATGGAGGGACATATTCATTCACCAACTCAACAAATTTGTATGCATACACAATAGGAAACCTCCATGAGTGTCCATGCAAGGCACAATCTATGTTCTCACATGTGTCTGTACATGTGTGCATGCCTATGTGCATATATGTATATTCACACATGAAGGGTGAGAGAGAAAATCAAGAGGATGTTGGCAAAGCAATGCACCATAAAATCAGCTGATGCTCAAAGCTTCCACTAATGTCCATTGAAAGATATATGTTTTTAACAAAAAGCAAACAACAATAGCAAATAAATAGCCCCCTAGGCACTTACTCCATTCCTCACTTCTCTCTTTAACATTTTGTGAGTTGGACAGGAGAAACCGAACCACTTTATGATCAAACATATCTGAGTTACCACTTATTCAATGTTATATTTTACCATGAGCAGTAATATATAAAGCAAGGAAGGATTTAAGGAGGGGGATGACAGGAGCCACAGTCCAGCCAGGACATCAGTCCATCTCCGTATTCTCTAGAGCTTTGCAGTGACATGCACAATATGGAAATGCATTAGCTCCCCAGTCATTCTGCTACACTAGCATTAGCAATGGCTTTTCACCTTAGATAATAAATAAAGACAGGTAAAAACATCTTTCCCCCAAATAATTGGAGATATGAAATATTATAGTCCTAATTTTAGCCATCAAAATCCCATCTTCCTTCATCTTCCTTTGTCTTTTGGTGGCATGATCTTCCTTCTTCTATTATCATGATCATCATGACTCTCTCTCTAGTAACCAGTGACTTGAGGCATGATGAAATGAAGAACTTAATTGTAGCGCTAGTTAAGTATATCGAATCTCGAAACTACTTATGGGCGCATTATCATTCTAATTTAACAAACACCAAATAAGACAAAGATTTCATATTCTCTCTTACGATTCAAATCACATGAAAAAAGAAAATCTTTATGGACTAGCTCATTATCCCAATTTTAGAGTGACTTAACACCTGTTTGCTTTTGTCTATCCATTATAAGTCTCCCTAGGTAATCCAGTCATTAGAAAAGCCAATTTCTATGTCATCAATTGGTCCTAATCCATTTCCTATACCCAAAACCAACTTGGTTAGATCTACTTTTCAATTTAATGGACCAAACACCCAGTGTGGACAAAGACATATTGCATTTCAATCCACCACAACAGGCTCAGCTTGACAGCTATAAAGTGATAGCGCAAAAAGTGAAGTTACAGGCAAGGTAAACCAATACAAGGGTCAATTATTAAGACATATTACCTTTCCCTGTGAGAGATAAGAACGGTGGTGTTTGACACATCATCCAGTGGGCAAGCCAAAAGTTCCGAATTGTAAAACAAGTCACTTCTCCTCCGAATAAAAAAATGATTTCCCCGATGGCTGACGCGCGTTTCCTCTCCATATATGCGAGGAGTCAGAACCTGAAGACCATCTTCTGGCTTTGAAACGTTAAAATAGAAAGTGGATGTTGTGTTTTTGCTCTCAGATGCAACAAACAAGAACTTCTTGCTCTCAGAAACTTCAAGATCAAGAGAAAAGATATCATCCTTCTCATGATAAAGGCATATGTCATCTGATTGTTCAGTCCCCAACCTATGCAACCACACCTAAAAGTGAAACAGAGTGTTATCACAAAATGTCATGCCATTGCCAATACTACAAAAATTAATAGGTCAGAATCTGAGAACGACTATACATCACAAGTGTACAAGCATACAACAACACTTCATGACTGTTATCCATATTGCATGACTTTAAGTCTTCCTGCCAAGGGATGTTTGGCATATTACTGATGTGCTGTTCCCAGTTCACCATTCTGTGCCCTTTATGTGTGTACACATTAAATTCGATTCAACACATAACTCTTAGAAATTTGCAACAAGGGATTTTAAGCTACATTAACTAATCAACAATAGAAGATTAGACAAACGCAGCTTGAATGTGATGTACTGACAGTGATGCAATGTATTACACAATGATTGCAAAACTCAATGGTTGTACCAGGTTGAGAAATGAAATCGAGAGTACTTTGATAGAGAGAGAGAGAGAGAGAGAGAGAAGTGATGCAATTAAATTGACAACAACCTGCCTATATCATAAGGTATCATAAAGTCATTCTGGCATGGAAACATTTGAGTGCTGGAAAAAAAAACTCTGATCAGAGGAAATAGGCTTATGGTTTTACCCTTTTAGATTTATGGCTACAAATTTCAGTGCTGAGTATACTAAATATCAGAGCAGGGCCAGATCTCAACTATATGAATGAGGACATTAATGAGATCCCACATCCATTTCATCTCAACCGCAACACCTATAATGGCAGCACATTACCGATATTTCATTTATTTGTTTTAAAGTTCAAGCGAAACTTGATTTATTAGAAAAGCTAAAGGTTCCCTGTGTATCCGGAAAATCCCAATATCAAGTAAAGTCTTCTGGATCCTATAAATTGAGCAAAATGCCTCAGGTCAAATCAGAGTAGATAAATGAAAATTTATCAGTATGCCGTGATAATAACACTGAGAAATATGCCTTAATATCGGTAATGAATTTTGTGGAAAAGGAGCAAACAAAGAGAACTTTCAATAGCAAGAGATCCTATACTACATAAAACATACCTTGTCCGGGCGAAGGATCTCATCCATTGTGATGTAAACTAATGCATCATCACCAGCCCATTCCAGGTAAGATGTCACATTTGCTAAAGGTTTTTCTACTGTAGCTCCTGCCTCAGCATCAATTACATAAACGGTATATATCTCATCACCCTTAGTGTCCTCTGCATATGCCACCAACTTATTACTTGGATTACCCTATAGCATCAAAGAACTAGCACAGTGAAGTTACGAAAATGAAAAGCCAAGGCAAGAAAATAGTTCATGATGGAACCCAATGTGGGTGGAAAAGAAGAAAAGAAAGGGCACTCTTGCCTGAAAAGCAGTGACATGATAGAATGAATGATTTTGAGCCTTGATATTCTCGTCCAAGATAACCTGCTCAGGAGGAGCCTCAGGACCAGTTGGCATCTTATCATAAACAGAAGGAGGGGCCTCGCTATCCAGTATTAACCGCCTACAGTGCTGGATGTACTCCTTTCCCTCTAGATATCTATTGTAATAGTAGTAAGGCCCTCTGCGTGTGGGTGCAGATATATCATCTTCCTTAATACGTCCTCTTATCTCAGCAAAAAGATTGTCTTCGAGTTGTTTGGTCCCTGTGTCATTTATCAGAGATATTAAGCTCATCACATATTTCTTTTCTAATTGTGTTGTCACTTTTGATTGGAGTAGAGTATATCAGCGCTCAGTACAAAAGATGAGACTGCAGAGCATGCTTGATGTAAGAAATAGGATGACTGGGATATTAGAAGCCTATTGTCCTTACTACCCATGTAAATCTTCAGATAAAGACTCCAGACTCTAGCTTCCTGACTATTTATTCGAGACAGAAAGAAGAGAATTTGCCACTTAGCCAAACAATTCCGCTCAGGCACTTCGTTGGCCACTAAGTCTCTAACTTCCACAAGTTGGTACTTCTTAAAATTGCCCATGCCTATAACCATATTCTCAAGTCTTGAGCCAGCCTTCCATAATCTCATCCAAAGTGGCTTCTTTCTCTCCATTTGAATCATTCCAAGATCACTCCTTGACACATAAATTCACGCTAAATTCAAATCTCGAACCTACATATTCCCAGACCTAAACCACATTTTCAATACCAGAGAAACAAAGAAATGAACATCAGGCAAAGAAAAAAAAACACGCTCGCCTCACAAACCATTAAGTACATCAAATCAAGTTCTCACTAGCAAGTGACCAAATCCCAGACCTCACAACACCATAACCCCATGTCCAGCCTGACTCCCTCAATCGACCGACTTGAACCTTTCACACGAACAGGGACTCCAGCCTTAGCGTGACATCTACGCGGACAATCAACAGAGCAAGAAAGGCCAACTCACCGGCCATCGCCGCATCGGTGTAGGCGTTCTCCCGTTGGAGGTGGGAGAGGACGTCGGGATCGGAGCGGGAGTCGTCGCGGAGCCAGTAGTAGTTGTCGATCCTCACGTCGCCGAACATCTCCATCCGGTGCTCCACCTTCTTCGCCGCCGGGGGAGCGACCGGATCCGAGCAGTTACCGGCGGCGGCGCTCATCCTCGCCGTGGAGCCCGACGACGACGACGAGGCGGTGCGAGAGCAGCGGGGGAGGGCGAGAGGCGGCGTCGTCGGCGGTCTCGTCCGGTTTAAATAGAAGAAAACGCCCGGTAAATAGAGGACGGCGCTTGCGCCTGCGCCCCGCAAATTTCTTGCCATGATTTGACTATTTCTTTCCCTTTTCATCCATCTTATCCAACATATTTTGGAATTTATTGAATTTTAGGATTTTCTATTTTAAATATATACTTTTTAGGGAAAAAAATATTTTAGGTAGTGTATTAATGAAAACCTTCCTAATTACATCTACTACACCTATTCTTTTGGGCTAATATCGTGAAAAATTTCTAACTAGTACATTTTTTTTTATATAAATTTACCTTTTGTAAAATTGGATTAATACCACGAAAAACTAAAATTCGATACTCATGTAACAAACGGAAACTAAAATCTCAAATTGATAAATTCATGTCATCCAACTTAATAATATAATGGCAAAATTTAAGGGAAATTAATGTAGGTTAATTTGTCACAAATCTGTCATAGGTACATCAATTTGAAAATTTTCGTGATAATTAGCTCTTTTTTCAGGCATGATTATCTTAAAAAAAGGTCAAAAATATAGTAAAAGTGTTTGTAATTAATAGATTATATTAAATATTACCTATTATAAGTATCAGGAGAATGAACTTGCGAGAATATGACATCATCGTATATTTTTCCGCCTGCAAATGAAGAGGAAAAAAATTGAAAGATTATCAAATCATGCGTATTCCATGCGTATTTCCCATTCACGCATGCACAATGACGCCAATTCTCTTCACACACATGCATATTTGATCAGAATAATTATATAAGCAACTCTAAACTTTAACCAAATATGTAATGTGACTCTAAATTTTTAATTTTATTCAACGTGATATTTGGACTTTTGGTAAATATCTCCCTAAACTATATGAAAATACCAAATATTATCCTTCCATTCATTTAAATTGAGAGAGAATAGAGAGAATACTAAATACTTTCATATAATCGAGGGATTTAACATGTATAAAAAATTCATTAACCACATTAAATAAATTAAAAACTTAGAGACCGTATTGTATATTAAGTTAAAGTTTATGAAACATATTTAACAAATTAAAAGTTTAGGGATTATATTGCATATCTAGCCAAAGTTTAAAGATCATTTGTGTAATTTTTTGTATATCATCAAAAGACAGTAACAATCATATTTCCCTTATTTCACAAAAAATTAATGATTTAAAAACTACTTTTCAAAAATGGTCGCTTCTATATATGATAATCATCTTTACAGTTTCCTCTCTCTTGTTCTCCTCTTGTTCTTGTCAACTATTACTCTAATAATTGGAGATGGAACGGTTATAAACCATCTTACAAACAATGATGGAAAGGTAATGGTCATCACAAACCTTAATTGAAAGAAATAATGCACAACTTATCGTAGCTCAAAAAATTAAAAAACTATTTGTGATTTCCCATATGTAGCTGAAAAGAGAAATTGACGAATTGCTCATCAATAAGAAACAGACAAAAAAAGAAGAAGAAGAAGAAAAAGTAACTGTTATCTCCAATATGGATTGATTTGTAAGTACCTGCCTCGTCTATTTTGGCTGATATTACAGAAGCAATTAGACCATAATTAGCCAACTGCAAAATTAAATCACCGACTCGCTATCAATGAAAGTCCTTTTACCAAAAAGAATTGATAGTTTTGGTTTAAATCAATCAATTTTAGGACCACGATAATAATGTTAATAACGAGAATGACAACATTAAAGCAGAAAGCTTCGACATAAAGGTCATCGATAAAATGATATAATAGACGTTATCAAGAAATAAGGCTGATGAACTATAGTAAATTGCTGACCCAAAAATCCACGTCCTTACATGTAGAAATAAATTATATATGGGAACGAGCCCACCCTATAATTTACTTTTATAGATAATTGACTGGCGGATTGGGACTTTGATATAAAATCAAAAAGCGCACATTAAATTTTTAGATTTCTTTCCTTTTTTTTTTGTCAAAATTCAATTTTGAGATTATGTCTATATGGATTAGATAAGATTTAAAGAGGTAGGAACAATTTCTACGTAGAAGAGTTAAAATGCGCGGGCAAAATAAAATGTAACTTACGTAAGTGCTTACTTATGTAAGAACACTACAAAACTCAGAAAAATTAGAATATTTTGAAATTTGATGAATTTAATGTTTGAAGTTTAGAATTTGATTTCTCTTTGGAAAAATTCTTTTGGGAAGATTAATTATACAGTTAATTTTGATATTTCCACCAGATTTAACTTTAGCTAAATCGCACATCTCTTTCAAAGCTATGACTTCAATAGAAATGTGAATAATACAGAATCAATGCTCCATAGGATCATATCATATGTTAATTTCTCATTCGGTGCCACACTTAAAAAAGAGTAGCAATCATATCTAATTTGTTGGGAAAAGATGCAAATTTACACGATAAGAGAATTAGAAATCCTTCGACTTCCATAAAAGACGTTTTGTCGTCCATAACTCTTCAAATCTTTGAATTATATTCCTCTAAATATATGCAAAAGTTTTGCTCGTTTCTATTTTATGCGCAAATAAAGTGTTTTCCTTTTTTTTTCTTACTAGTAATAATAACAAAAGAACTAGAAATAAATAATTTCATTGAAAAATCTACACCAATTTACCATACCTTAATCCATGCGAAAGGTTTACGCTAAGAGAGTATCGCATCCCGTTTTCGTTTTCTTCCTTACCTGCTCTAGTAATGCATATTCGTTGAACTCATTCAAACACAATTCGAGAAAATCATGCAACTCTGTTCAGAGAGAATATGTATGAAAACGAACAATGTATTATGATACTTAATTATGCAAAACCTACAGTTACTCTTTGAAGAGTACTTGAGCAGTTACTGCAAAGCTATCTATAGAGTAAACGCTGATTAATGACCTAAGTTATCGCACTACATATATGCAACCATAAGTTCCTTTTTGATGGTGAAATCTACCAAGAGTGCATTGCACCCAGATTTCTTTCTTAGCTGTTCTAGCAATGCATATTCCTCGAACTTATTTGAAACACAACACAATCAAACCAGGCAGCTCTTTTTAACTATTTTTGGAGAGAAATTGACGATGTTGCAAGACTTAAATTATGCAATCGAAGATAGGTAAGCCTATGTTACATCATGCAACGAGTGTTCGAAGAGTGCTGGAGCGATTAAACACAAAGCCTTGTGATTTATGACCTATGTCATGACACGACAGATGAGCAAGCATAAGTTCCTTTGAATGGCGACATCCATTATTGAAGAGGACATAGCGACTAGGCGTTACCGGGGATCCTGAGACAAACACTTAAATAGCCAATAGATGTTTGAGGAGTGCTAGACACCTAAAGTGCCAAAACTTAGCACAGAGGAACACTTAAGTGTCAAAAGTTAGAAAAGTGACACTTAAAGTGTCAATAGCGAGAAAATCCGACTAAAATGCTAACGTAACGATTTTTCGGCGAGGCAAGTGCAAAACAACGTCATTTTGCACGTTAACATGTCTAGACATGTGTAAAAACAACGTCATTTTACTACTGACATAGATAAATAATTAATATAAAAATTAATTAAATTAAATTTATTTGAGAGAGAGAGAGAGAGAGAGAGAGATGTAGATTACAAGCAGTGAGGGTTCAGCCCCGCCTCTTCATTGTCCCCGGGAAGGGCTGGCAATGGGGGAAGAGGGTCGGTTGGGGTTGCTAGGCCCAGACCTGAGAAGGCGGTGGCCCTTGGCTCGACCGAGTGAGGGTCAATGACCCTCGCTAAATCTGGCCAAGGGCTCGTGGGCCCTCGCCGCCAATCGACTGAAGTCACTAGCCCCTAGCCAAGGCTTGGCGACGTCGACCGACCTTCCCCATCGTCATCGGCTCTTCCCGGCAATGGCCGAGAGGTGGCGGTGACGAGGGCTGAGCCCTCAACCGCTTGCAACTATTCATCTTCTTCATTCCTCTTTTTTTTTTTTTTTTGTAAATAAATTTAATTAAAGTAATTTTTTTATATTAAAATTCAAATCCATGCCAAAAGGACATCATTTTTGCATTTCTTTGCTTAGTCAGCTATTTGGCGAGCCACTTAGGCGAGCAAAATTAATAAAAAAAAAATTACCACGTAGGATTTCCGGCGGAGGTAACATTCAAGTGTCTCATTTTTTTTATTTATTTAAAAAAATGACATTTAAGTGTTACTTTTTCAACTTTTTACACTTAAATGTCAAATCGTGCCAAGTTTTGGCACTTAAGGTGTATTTTTGCTAATGTTTGAGATCCAAAATCGGTAATAAGAGAATTCCCCAAGTTGAAATGAACAATCCCACTGTGCATATCTACGAAATTATCTATCTCTACACCTGTGGCAATCTATGTTCAAATTCTTCCATTCACGATGGAGGAAGTGCCTGCAAAATCAGTAAGACCATCATCATTGTGATTGCATGTACAAAAAGAAAGTTAATGTCTGTTTTCTTCGACTTCCTCTTCCATGGCATCAAATGGAGGAGAGGATGGTGGTAACCAAATCCGATCTTGCCCATGGAAAAGTTGAAACTTATGAATTGTTGGGAAAATATGGCTTCAAATTTGGTAGAACAATGAAATCGGATTTTTAAAATAATCAAGTCAGATTTTGAAGCATGATATCACTTTCTTTAAAGATTTATTTGCCCACAATGTTACTAATGGTTATCGGCAAATATCCTCCAATATACAACAAAGTCTCAAAATGAGATTATTAGATAGTAATTCTAGTATTTCTTCAATGTCTCTTTAAAAAATAATTGGAAACAACGGCTATATATTCTTTTGAAAGAAAATGAAAACATAAGGAGAAGAAGAAGTTTATGATCAAACAAACACGTTTAGTAATTTATAGCAAAAACAATAAGTTATATTTGAACAAACACAACTTTCCAATGATTCAAAAATTATGTCTGAACAGGTACGAACTCTGAGATAACCATTGGAAGAAATAATAAAATCTAGAATTAAATAAATAAAAAATAACCATAACTTCTTTTGAATAGTCACATTGTTTCAATAGGACACAATAATTAATTTTTTATAAAAATAAATCCAATTTTTTAATAAATAAAAAATAATAATCATCGGTTAATGCCAAATTTCGTCCACGTGTGCACTCACATCTTTTCGATGGGAGAAAGGGCACCTCTTGGTTTGTTTTACAAACAAACTACCAACAATCCCCCACTTTTATTTGTAAAACATGAATATAAATAAAATGTTAAAAATATACGGCCAAAATTTTCATGAGATTAATATACATACATAAATATCTCTTTCGAGTTAAACCTTTATTTAGTACAAGTATTTCAAAACTCTATCAAAGTAACAAGTAACAAGTAGCTTGGTTTTAAACTTGTACTTTTAAATAATAGAATCGAACATATAGCACATACACTAACCTCTTGCTTCAGCAATAAGTTTTATATTACTCCGCACTATTATGGCCATGTGCTTGATCTTGTTTCATGAGCTCTCTAGAAAGTAACTCTAACTTTCATAAGAAGCGGCACCATTTCTAAACTCATATAGGTGAAGTATCTACCATGTGTTTCTGTTACTATTAACACATTACAATTATACTATACTTCATTAGGAATTCAATTCAACCTACAAAACGTAATAGACGATACTGACTTCTCATATCAGGGCCACGTCAGTATCAAACAATCATATTCAGTAACTGTTGACACCTAAATTTTGGCTTCACATTTAGTCATTTATTGCATAAGAAAATTAGGAATCCAAACCGATTTCTAAAAATATAAATATCAATTTTTACTTTGCATGTTTAGTTCTTGTAAAGCATGTCCGCATCCAATAAATTTCATATGAACTAGCGTTATTATGCTTGAACTCAAGAAGCCATGAACATGCTCCGAGTTGGCACACGGATTAACAAATCCTCAGAACATGCTCGATTATCAATTGCGCACATGAGAATCTTAAACTTGGGGGTCGCAATTTCCGCAAAGACGAGGGAAGCCAATCAATTAGGTAAATATTCTCTCCAGTAAATCTTCCCTCTAATAAATTTTGGCCAGATAAGTGGAGGGACTCATGGGATCTTTTTCCAAGGATACCGGAATGCACAAGAGGAAACAAATATGTTGGCTGCGAAATCACGGGCAATGTTGTCGGACCGTAAGTTGAGGGAAAAGAAAGATAGAATTTTGATGGAATATTCTCCGCGACTTCGGCCGAGACATCCCGCGTCCAAAAGCTCAACCCCACCAGGTCTCACGAATCATCTTTCGCATAATAAGAGGAGTTGATCTTGGCAAATCATCAGAAAAAGCAATCTCACGTTTTCAGCTACTGATCATGGAAAGATCGGGAGCTCGGAGTGACAAGGACGGGCTGAATTCTCATTCCTTCATAGACACCTCCGGATTGCTTGGGATTTCTTTCGGAAAAATTAAAATCAATGGGATTTGTCCAGCAATATGGAAAGAATGGACACTCACTCGAATATTGGGCGTTCATGCGCGAGGGAGTGAATCTGGACACGTTCGCGGCAATATAAGTGAATCAGAAAGGGAAAAGATTGCGGAAGAAGGTGAGAAGGTGAGGGACGCATACTTAAAAGATTTACGGTGACAAATCAGGGTTAAGATTTGGCAATCCCCACGATCAAAGGAGCACGGGTTCTGTCTTACCAATGTTAAATGGAAGTCTTATGCTATAAAAAGGGACATATCGAATCATTAAAGAGGAGAAGGAGGGACACACCCTAGACATCTCATGTCCACTATCTCGAGGAATTCTTCGATTGGTCTATGGTGTTGGTAGTCCTCTCGACGTCCCGCATTCATCTCGCTTTGTGGATATTGACGACAAGCATAAAGCTAAGTCAAGCATTTTTTTAGTTTGATTGTGTGAAATTCCATTTCGCTATTTAAGTTATTTGTTTATTCATTTACTTTCGTGTTTTCACTTGCTGTCCAGGTTCAATTTCTCGGTCACCGTGGGCTTTCATGCCTATTCTACGTCAACATCTCACTACCATTCTTTTTTACTCTGCGAGAATTCATGCACAAGTCCACACTTGGGACACCACAGAGAGGGGGATGAAGAGAGCTGAGTTTGCAATAGAGACATTCTCAATATTTTTTTTGTCAATCCAGCAAACAACCAGTAACTGCTGCTGCAGCAAGTCCGACGATCTCGGCAGTGATCCAGATCCTCTTAATGTCCTGCATTAAGCTCTGGAAGAAGACTTCTTGAGGATTCACATCTCCGTCACATTCCGCTAGCACTTTCACAATCTCTCCTCTCGACAATGCTCAGTATATTCACAAAAGTCATCGCAATAGGGAGGCCACAAGATCACAAAAAAAGAACGTCGAGCGAAAGTGAATTTCTTGGCGGTCGCCTTTCGCATTTTTCTGGCACTTAGCGCTCACCACCTCCATCGTGCCTTGCCGTCATGCTCCATCGCAACCTGTTTCTCGGAAGTAGTTGTTGCCGTCGCAGCCACATCATCACGTCCAGGGGACTCCATCAATTGCAATCACTCTTTCTTGCCTTGTTTGATGTGGTCCACTCTCGCCAGCGCTAGCGCCCTCGGCATTCTATACAACCCGAGCAATGCCAATTCAGTCGTCACCGTCCCTAGTCGGGGTCTTTTCCATTCCATCGGTTTCAATTTCTCAAGAAAGTTTTACTACAAGCGTGCATTAATCCATTTTTCGGTCAAATGCATTTCTCCATTTTATTTATTTATTTATTTTTCAGTCGAATTATCTCTCTATTTGAAACAACACCTTTACCTTTGCTCGTCTCTTGCAAGTAGAGCCGGCAAAATGGGTCATAAACCCATATTATAACCCTTTTTTAGTTAAATGGGTTATATATGAGTTAAATGAAAGTTAAATATGGGTCAAAAAATGGGTTTAAGAAAATAAAGCATAAAAAGAAATGAATCTAAATGGGTTATTACTAATAACTCACTTTGAACCCATGGGCCGTGGCCTTCTTTAATTTTATAAAAAAATCGAAATTATATTATTTTTTTTATTTTATTTTTTATTTCTTTTTCTTCATTCCTTAGCCTATGGCCGGCAAGACAACGGCCGTCCACCGGCCGGCGACAGGCCAGGCGAGGCTCAAGCCCGCCGGCAGGTCGCCAACGACTAGCGAGGCCGAGCCTCGCCGAATCTAGCGAGATCGAGCTCACCGACGTCGGACGAGGCTCGACCTCACCGACGACTGGCAAGACTCGAGCTCACCGGCATCAGGCGATTCCTCGGCCTCGCCGAATCGGCGAGATTGAGCCCCGCCCGACGTCGGCGAGCTCAATCTCGCCTGTGGCCGGTCGTCGACCGTCGTTGTGGCCGGCAGCCAGCTGAAGAAAAAGAAAAAATAATTATTAAAATTTGAAAAGTATATTTTAAAAATAAAAATAATTAAAATATATATTTAAAAAATAAAAAATAATAATAGATTTTTAAAAAATATATATATTTTAAAAAGAATTATAAAAAAATTCCATTAAATTTGTATTGCATAAAAATTGTTAAAAAATTTGTATATTTTAACAATATTTTTTTTATAAAAAAATCATAAAAATGAGCTATTTTAGGTTTAGTTAAAAAAATTTCATGTTATAGTTTTTAGTTATTCAATGGTATGTTCACTTCAAATAAGGGAAACATGTGTATAGTCTAATTTTAATTATAAATATTTCAATTTATAGGTTTTTAATTTTTTTTTAAAAAAATTAAATTTACTATTTTTAATTTAATTTGAAGTTTTAATGCAATTAGCATATAGTAGAAGTGGATTTTCCTATAACATTAATAGGTGTTAGAAATACGGGTTGGGTCGGGTATGGGTCATTTGATTTACACTACAAAAATATGGTTCAAAACGGGTTAAATGGGTCAAATATGGGTCGACCCATTTTCGACCCGACCCACCCATTTGCCACCCCTACTTGCAGGGTGCACTGCAATGCATTGGCTTTTGCTTTGACCGTGACTTTTCTCATTGGTTTTGGTTGGCTTTGTGAAAGTTTACAGAAATCTCATCATGACAAACAGAGATACACACGCTTGGCTAGGTTCTTAAAATTTTCTGCAATCTATTTATTGTTTTGATTATTGAGTGTTACATTTCCTGATTGTGCACTCATATGATCACTCCTTACATGTTAGTGGCATAGGATAGAAATGGATAAATATTGCCTGCAAAAATATTTTTGAAAATAAAAAGAATGATACCAAAAGGGTATTAAATAAATCTAGTGTAATCAAGTTCTCGTACCCAAAGTCTCTGGTTCATAGGAGTAAAATAATTCTCCTGTTATTTTGGTGTCTAATAAACCTACCATGAACTAATTAGTGGCGACTCCTAAATAAAATCCATTTGCATGTTAAAAAACTTGAACCTAAGTCGCGAATTGGTATGGGCCTAGGAGGGCCCGAGCTAAGTTTAAAAATTAGTAGTCCATTAGCCTAAACCCTAGGTGGCGCACCCGAAATTTAGGTCGCAATAGTAACTTGTTCTTACCCATTAAACTTTGTAATTAGTGATGTTCAAGAAAAAAGGTCGGGTTACCATTACTGGTGATTTTAATTAAAAGGGTCCAACCCCGTTTCTTGTGAGGTTATATCTACCATGTGTCTTGATAAAGCTTTTGTCAGGGGATCAACTAGATTCTTGTTTGATCTTACGTAGACAATTATTATAGTACCATTTTTAATCAATTGTTTCACATATTCATGTCTTAGGGTCCGTTCGTTTCGCGAAAAATATCATATTTTCGGAAAACATTTTCCTAGAAGTCATTTTCCAGGAAAATGACTCTATTTTCCGGTGTTCGGCTAAAACCTAAAATTTGAGTGAAAACATTTTCCACCGTTCGTTAGCTCATTTAATTGTTTGGAAAAAATTATCAAAAATCGAATTTTAATATTTTTAATTGATCAAAAAATTAATTTTATTTTTATATTTTTTTAAAAATGAATTTTTAATTATTTATATTTTTTAAAAATCGAAATTTTTATTATTTATTATTTTTTCTTTCTTTTTCTTTTTCTTTTTCTTTTCCTTCCTCCTTCCTCCTCCTTCTTCCTCCGCCTGCGCCTCCTTCCTCCTCCTTCCTCCTCCTTCCGCCACCGGCGCCTCCTTCCTGCCTGATGATGGCCGGTTGCCCGGCGCCCGACCAAGACCCGGTGGCCAGATCTGGCGAGCTCGAGGCTCGGCCGAGCTCGCTCCAGAGCCCGGGCGGCGAGGGGCGGCCCGAGCCCCGCCGCCGGATCTACGGCTGGGCGGAACCGCGTGAGGTCGGCGAGGTCGCCGGCCGCTGGCTTGCGGCCGGTCGCCGACGCCGCGGTGGCCGGTCGCCGGCACCGCCAAAGAAGAAGATGAAAAGGAAAAAAAGAAAAAAAAAAGAAAAGAAAAGAAATTAAAAACTTTGATTTTAAAAAAATAAAAAATAAAAAGAAAGCATAAAAACAAAACGAAAATGTATTAATAAAAAGAAGTAAGAGGGAAGAAGTCATGGAAAACGTTTTCCCCACTTTAAAGGTTACTTTTTCCAATGATGGAAAACATTTTCCTTGACTAGTTTATTTTCCGTGAAACGAACACCAGAAAATCCGGAAAACATTTTCCCGGAAGTCATTTTCCGCGAAACGAACGGACCCTTAGACTAATATGTTTAGACTTACCATTATATGTGCTACTATAAGCTCTTGTCAAAGTGGTCTGATTATCACAATGGAAGGAAATATAAGGCATAGGACTGGGCCATAATTGATAGCCAACAACAAATTTCTAGTCCATTGAGCCTCTTTCCCAATGGTTGCTAAAGCAACGATTCAAATTCCATAGTTGAGTGAGTTATGCACATTTGTTTTTTGCTCGCCCAAGAAACAACACATTCCCCTTATGTGAACTTCATCTAGAAGTGGATTGTTTATCTCTCACACTTGTAATCCAACTAGTATCGGCGTATCCTTCTAATATAGCCGGATTATTATTGAACAATAAGATAACCAAAAATTTTAGCAACAACTTTCCAATGTTCTACATTTAGATTACTAATATATCTACTCAACTTATACGGAATAAGTAATATCGGGTCCAATACAATGCATCGCATACATTAAAGACCCTATAGCACATTCAAATTGTGCTATTAATCTATCAATATTATAATTTAATTTAATACTGAATGAAATGGAGTACTCATTTCTTTGAAACCAAAATGTTAAAATTTATAACATTTTTTACTTTGGCTCAAAGAATAACATCCACTATGTTTTAACTTTAATATCCAAGATAATATCTACTCCACCTAAATTTTTCATTTTAAAAATAAAAGTTAGATACTTCTTAGTCTCAATAACTTCAAACCTATTGGTTTCAAAGATAATCATATCATCATTGTATAAGCACACTAAAACACCATAATCTTTAGTGAATTTAGAATAAATACACTTATCATCACTAATTTGCTTAAAACTATTAAACAATATGATTGAATCGAATTCTCATGCCACTACTGATGTGCTTGCATAAGCCCATAATGACATCACATTCATGCACATACTAATGTGGGACATCAATGTAAATATGACAGTGCAAAAAAAGATCATTCGCCAACCCATATAAACGTCTTAACAAACGAGGTGCACAGTTGCACATCATAAACAACCCATGCTAAAGGCAAAGATTCTTTACATGCCATAAAAAGATTATCCGCATGTTAAGAAAATAGAAAAAGGTTCATTGTAAAAATATTTTATTGAGGACTCCAAAACCAAGATGATTAATTGAAGAGTGTTTCCATTGAGGAAATGGAGGATGAAACTTTAATGGTTTTAGCCTTTAAGCACCGAAGGGGTACTATCGCTAGAACAGCATCTCCGATTCATCATCCTTCTTTCAAGGGAACTCAATACGTCCTCTTTTAAAACTGTTCCTCCAATATCAGTCCTAATTTAAATTGAACAAATATGCAGTTCACTTTCTCCAATATAGACGACACTCTGAATGAGAAATTAACATCCACACACAGTTTTTATTTTTCACTCAACCATTGCAACACAAAAAACGAAAGCTAGAATACAGAACCTGAGAGGCATGTCGCGAAGGGGAAGAGAAGAGGAAGATCCACGATCCATGAATGACAACTTGAGGATTGCCCGATTGTGAGCCACCATGGGCATGTACTTCCTTTGGCTTTGACTCCATTGTTGTACAAAATAAATCCTTAAAATCGTTGGGAAAATTGTGGCTTCAAATTGGGTAGAACAATTAGGTCAGATTTTTAGAGTAATCAAGTTGGATTTTGAGGCGTGATATCACTTTTTTAAAGAATTTATTACCTCATAATGTTGCTAATGATCATCGGTAAATATCCTCTAAGATACAACAAAATCTCATTTCGATTACTAGATAGCAATTCTAATATTTATCCAATGTCTCTTTAGGAAATAATTGGAAATAATGGCTATATATTTTTTTGAAAGAAATCAAAAATGGAAGAAGAAGAAGATTATGATCAAATAGACACGTTTAGTAATTTATAGCAAAAACAAGAAGTCATATCTAATCAGACACAACTTTCTAATGATTCAAAAGTTATGTCTAAACAGGTATGAACTCCGAGATAACCATTGGAAGAAATAATAAAATTCGAAATTAAATAAATAAATAACAAAAAAATAACCAAAACTCCTTCTAAATAGTCACATTGTTTCAATAGGATGCAATGGTTACTTTTTTTTTTTTTATAAAAATAAATGCTAATTTTTTAATAAATAAAAAATAATAATCGTCGGTTAGTGTCAAATCCAGTCCATTTGCAAACTCGCATCTTTTCAATGGGGAATAGGGCACCTCTTAATTTGTTTAAAAAAAAAAAAACTACCAACATAAACTGGGTCAAGCCCAGGTTTCTTCTCATCAGCAGAAAATTTATAAGGAAAGCACAATCACAGTCCTGACTCTTACAAGGCAGGTGTTCGGCAAGATGACAGAACTTTGTCTTGATAGGCAAGATAACAACCTTGATGTCAGGAAATTGCAACCAAACGAATATTCAATTGCTAAACAGCCAAATATCATTTCACTAGCCTGAGAATTGGTAATCATAATTTGCATAAGGATCAATTTGCTAAGACTATTGTCAGCATCTTTAGTGTCAGCAAAGCCTGTGCTCCGACCAAAAAATTTAAGCAGCAGGCATTCTAGAAACCGAATGACAAGCGCATCGTTCAGATTATTATGTACACCAGGAAGTCACTAGAAAGTGGAAAGTACAGTCATTTGTTTTTCTTGTCATCGGCCTTAACAAGCTGAACGGGGGCTGCTGGTATTCTGATCCACCATTCTCTCATTCGCCTTAGCCACAATAGGGCCACCTTGTCGGTGGTCTGGGAGACAAAAATATTTGATTCAGTCAAAATAAAACCATGAAGTCTATTTTAGGATTGAGTTTCACATATAGATATATTAAGCTCCAAATGCTAGCACAAATCATTTGATCAAGATCAAAGACAAATGTACATGAAACATGCTTAGGTCTGAGGACAGCAACAACATATTTGCAGTTTCAAAGAAAAATTGCCAATTATATTGGGTTATCCTTGCTGTTTCTTAAGGGCTTAAACATCTTCAGGGTGTTAATTTTCTTTATTTACAATGATTTTTCCTGTTTCTGGTTCAGACAGAAGGTCGGCTCAGCTAGATCATGTTGTTGGCTGGAATGAGAGAGAGGCTACAACTAAAGCAATTTTACCTCACTTACGCCAGGTCAAGGTCTTGTCTCCGCTTAAAGGCTCCTAGGGCTCCATGGTCTTATAGCTCTCACTCAATCTTTCATCGTCAGACATGATGATCAAATTGAAGTATACTGAATTGTATGTCCCTTGAATTGTAAAATATTTTTAAATTTATGGCAATGTCTGTGTATGTATGCCTTGAATTGTAGAACTTTATAGAAAAACTCTTGATTGTTAGAACTTGAATGCACAGAGAAGTCGAATTTGAAGGAGAGAATGCCTTAGCAATGTATGCCAAGTTTGTTAACTTGTGTAAATAGACAACACATGGAGTCAGAAGTTACACGACTCATGTAGAATGGTAATGGAAGGATGAAAACTTCCAGCTAACCAGGTCTTTACAGGTTGCAGAGCTGCAATACAGAAGAAGAAGAAATTGAAAAATTATTAAAATTGTCGGTGGTGTCACGTAAGTGGGCCGAACATTTCGAACTAAAATGACACTAAATGAAAAGGTTTAGTACTCAATTGGCACAATTAAAAAGTTTAGGATTGAATTAGCATCAATATAATAGGTTTAGAACTTTTTGGACACTTTTTCCTGCTAAAAATGTTATATTTTCTTGCATTGTTGATTCTCCAATTAAGTCACTGATTGATGGGTGATAACGATATAAAACACCCATATAAAAGTTTAACTAAAAACATATTTATCTAACTTTCTTGTTTACGATTCATCAATCAAAAGAACGAATGAATAATCCATCCAATTAGGGATGGAAAAGAGCCTGCTCTTGATGAATTGCCCGCTCCTTTTTTCCTTTATTTGGGTAATTGTTTGAAATTAACCGAGGGGTCCAAAATGGCCAAAGACGACAACATTATCACACCCCTCCCATGAAAAGATGAACGATACAACAAGAATATTCGAAAGAGACATGATGAAGCTTGGTTTTACGTACTTAGTTGTCTGCATGTATGAGAAGGGTAACATGGGTTTGTCCCACCCATTAAATTATTTCACCGGAAATTAGAATACGAGACGGTACAGATTCCTCCAGCGCCAAAGATAGACGTCCTTGCTCCACAGAATATGCACTCAGTTAAAGCAAGGCGACAAAATTGCTCATCCAGTATCTTATACCTACTAAGGACAGATGCCGCTCAGAAACTTATAACTTGGAAGCAAATATTCATGGGAATCAACGACGGTTTGCAAGAACATCATCTTTATATAGCTCTAGCTTATTAGCCTGTTTAACCCTAGCCATCATAACAAAGACGCTAAGAGCAAAAGAACTAGGGAGAGACATCGATCCATGGCTGTTTCGTGGAAAATCATGTCTTGCCATTTGGTTCTTTTGTATCCGCATGGATGTGAAAGGCAATCCGGATGTTGGGTTGGAGTACAAGTTATGTAACGGGATTAGGTACCAATGGGGAGACACATACGGCACGCGGGTGGAGAGCGTTCTTAAAGATTTGGTAGAGGAAACGCGATATCAGGGCTATATAGTTACTATAGCTAAGACATGTACTCAGGCCAAGGTTGCTTCGGCCATGCGGCTTGCGATGGAGCTCTATTGCAGGATGATTGCTTTGCATGCTTATTTGCTGCTAGGAACCGGCAAAAAGATGTTTGCCCCTTAAACACTGGGCTCAGGTGCACCTCAAAGATTTTAGAATTAGGTATGAGAATTATCAATTTATTGAATAAGTGAGGGATCAATTAAGACAATGAGAGGGGATCGGATAATCGTTTATTGTGTTGTTCAGCTTGTGTCTTGTAAGAGTGTTGAAACTCGTTTCCTGAGTAAGAAGATGGAATCCTGGGGAAAAAGCTTTCCCGACTTCACCCGAGTGTCTGAATAAACACAAGCTTATTTTCTTGTGGTTTTATTGTATAAGACAATTCGCGACATGATAATAAAGCATTTTATGTTGAGAAATGATTCGAGTCGATGATATTTAATTAAGGGCCTAATATTCTAAAAAATTCTCAACTTCAAATCCAATCCCGATTTTACTCTAAATTCTTTTTGTTCCATATAAAATCCCCAACTTTGGGTTCAGTTCCAATCTACTCTAAATGTTTTTTGGTCTTACTCAAAACAGCCAACTTTCACTTAAATTCCAAATTTACTTTTGTTAACCCTCCATCCAAAATTAGTCAAAAAATATTTGTAGTATTGACAACAATTTATGTTGAAACATTTTTGTAGATGATGAAAGTATTTTTTGTTCATTCGGTTTTGTAATCTATACAAGCGATTATTTTAGGAAAAATATTTTGCCAACCATTTATTTTCAACAAAACAAATAGAGTTTTGATATTAAAAGTAATTGAAGAAAGCTAACCCTAATTGCTTTAAGTTTACCGAAATTTTAGATCCAAGCATACATTGTTCGGGTTGACTTGGAGATTCATTTCCAAAAGATGTCTCCCTGGATTTGGAATTTGGAGAAAAACTAAAGCAATGACATAGAAATACTACATCACTATGGGCGATTTTGGACTGAGTGTTAACGGGAGCAAATGTGAGATTCAAGTAAAAGTTTGTGGTTTTTTATGAGAAAAAAAAAGTTTAGGATAGAATTAGGACTAGACCAAAAGTTGAGAGTTTTTAATGAGACAAAAATTTATTCAAGATAGAATTAGGACTATAGTTAATGGTTTTTTTAGGGTATTAGGCTTTTAATTAAGGGTTCATTTGTTTGACAAAAAGAAAAAACTACTTTCCAGGAAATTAGGAATGGAAAATAACCTGCTCTTGATGACTTGCCCGCTCCTTTTTCCCTTTATTTGGATTGGTCCTTGAAACGGAGCGAACAATCCAAAATGAGCCAAAGATAGGCTTAAGTATCTGATTGGATGCTTGTACGAGAAGGCCAATATAGGTTTGTCCCGCTCACTAAGGGCCCGTTTGGTTCAACTCAAACGTGTTTGGATACTCTCATTTTGGTGTATTTTGCAAAGTAGTTTTGAGCCGAAAAGAAAAAGGAAAAAAAGAAAAGGAAAAATGAGGAGGAGATGCTGAAGCAGAGGGGAACGATTGGGAGGCAGCCGGAGCTGGTGGTTGTGGTGGGGGAGGCGGCTGGTGGCAGTGGTGGTGGGGAGGCGGCAGGTCGCATGACCCACGCACCGTCGTCGAGCCGGTATAGATTCCTCTAGCGCGAACAAGAGATGTCCTTGCTCCCCAGAAAATGCTCCCAGTTATAGCAAGGCGAAATCCGGGATCCTAGCTCAGCTGACAACTACTAGGACAAACGCAAGTGAGAAATTGATAACTTAGAGGGCACCTATTCATGGCAAGCAACGACAGTTTGAGTGAACAGCATCTTTATATAGCTCTAGCTGCGCCTGGTTAATGCTGCTCATAGTAACAAAGAAGTTGAAGGGCAAAAGTACGAGAGAATGAAAGACGTTGATCCCTGTTTCTTGGAGGATCGTAAGTTATGCTGTTTGGTTCTTCTGTATTTGCGTTGAGGTGAAAGGCAATTCGGATACACGAGAGGTACCTACAGCATAGGGTTGATGGCATTCTTCAAGATTTGGTAGATGAAACACAAAATCATGGCTATGATTACCATAGCAAGATTGAGGACTCAGGCTCAAGTTGCTATGGCCATGCGGCTTGCAATGGAGTTATATCGCATCAAGATTGCTTTATATGCTTATCTGCTGCTCGTGACTGAATAGAAAACGATTGCCACTTTGACATTGGGGATCAGGTGCAACTTAAAAATTGCAGAATCAGGTACGAGAATTATCAATTTTCTGAATAAACAAGGGATCAATTAGGACAATGACAGTGGATCAGATAATCGTCTATCGTATCGTTTGGCTTGTGTATTGTAAAACTGTTGAAGTTCATTGCCTAAGTATGAACATGGAATAAAGGGGGAAAGCTTTCCCAAATTCACTTCAGCGTCTAAATAACACGAGCCTGTGTCTTTTTCTGTTTTGTTGTAGATGACCGTTTGCAACCTAATAATGAAATATTGTATGTTGAGAAATGAAGCGAGTCGATGATATTTTGGTTTAAGCAGCAGAACCAAATCGAATCACAACCCAAACTGCATCGAAAATCTGGTTCAATTTGTTTTTTCGATATTATTTTTTTTTTTTGCCCAGCTTACTGGAACTAAGCTGAATAAGGAGTGAGAAAGAAAAGAGATTTAAAGTTATGCATTCAATCTTTTATTGAGATTTTCAATTCAGCTCGATTAATGGAACCAGAAAAAAGAACCATCATTTTTTCATTATCCATACTGAAAATCGAATCGAAATAAACCCACCTGAAAAAAAAAATGATTACTTTTCCATTATAAACCAAAAGCACATTAAATTTCTGTTCGATTTTTCGGTTGGGTTTTGACCCCCCTAATAGCCGGTCTACAAACTCAAGTCGAGGTTGCCATGGCCATGCGACCCGCAGCAATGAAGTCTTCCCGCACAATTGTAGTCCACAAAAATATATTGTCACTAGTGAAAATATTTTTTGTTAACTTAAATTTTTAAGTGATACAAATAAAATCATTTTTAAGAAAATAATTTTAAATTATTTATTTTTCTTGAAACAGATAAATAGAAGATCCTCCTTATCAGTTCAACTTCAACTAAGCTAACCCCTCATCGTTAGTTAATTATCACCCCCTCTCTCTCAAAAAGAAAAAAAAGGATTTCATTAACTTGATTAACATGGACAAAATGACATTTAAGAGAGATTTATGAGCAACATACCATTTAAGAAAATATTTTCCAAATGATTCTTTTAAAGAAAATATTAACAAACAAATAGGAATGTCCTCCTGCTTGTCACTTTGATCGATTTTAACCAAGCTAGTCTCTCTCAAAGGGACAACGTTAGTTAACTATCCACTCTCTCTTAAAAAAAAGGGATTTCATTGACTTGATTAACATGGATAAAATGGCATATAAGAGAGAATTATGAGCAGCATACCATCTAAATATTTCAAGAATTAATCAAAGATAATAATGAAAATCTTCAGAATCTGAATTCTTGTGTTCGCAACAGATTTAGCAGAGCTAGTTGAACACATCGAAACGAATGAAACTGGTCGAAGTAGGTTCCTCTAATTATCCCCTCTCCACTGAAAATAATTATGATGTATAGTTTCAAGAGAAAATCTTGACATTGAGCTCGGTGACTAGCCTTCAGAATAACGCACATTCGACGCAAAGCGCTCTTTCCGTCCAACATTGCAGAGGAAAGGTACTTCCAGGTAGCACGCGATGACCTCATCGGATCTACGCAGACCCATGAGTAGGAATCATATTCAGAGCCTTCAGCAGAAATGCGTACGTGAAAGCTTCTTCTTGAAGCTTCTCGAATCTGCGCGACGGAATGCATATATGTAAAGCAAACATGCTAGCAAATCATCAACTCACCCACTCAAGTTCTAGGAAAGATACCGTCAAATATCCAGAAAAACTACACCCTGCGACCTTTCATGTGTTTATTACCTTGTTCGTGTTTTCAGAAACTAAGCGTTAAGTCGAAATGTATTTATCATAATGGTTTATAACACAGATTCTTAAATTAGGCACCTTAAAATTAAGGGGGAAATGAATAATTTCACCAACTTACCTCCCTGACTTTGAAAAATGTCCGGCGCCCATTTCACACTTGAATAATAGCATATTATCATCCGTCTTCAGATCCCTCAATTTGGCAACAAACTTCGCAGGTTCTGAGTATAAAACTCGTGAATCTGTTACATAATGCGCCGAATATTAAGTCTTACTAAAAGAAAGGAGTGATACCAATACTAGCAAATACCTGCAGAAACAGTAAAACGGATTGTTTGCTTACGTGCTATGTGAAAGCCTGCTACTAGTGGGATGCCTAAGAATATCTTCCAAAACAATCTCTATTCCAAGGCATGAGAATATATAGCATGTGCTAAAGAATGCTTAGCAATGTTGATTTTGTGGTTAGAAAGCAAGAGTCCACTATTTTCAATTAGGTAGACAGAGATTTGGGTCTCGAGTTTGAGATTTGAGTCTCAAACAGGTACTGTCTCTTAACTCTAAAAATAGAGCCATCCACGTAATGTAGCATTAAGCAAAGCGAGAAAAGATGTAGCATTGTGTTCTCTCGCCATGTCTCCTGCAATCGCTCAAATTTTTAAAGGATGTAAGTTTATTTTCTAATCAGCTGATAATAAGGAAAAGAGCAGCACTTCGCCTTGAACATAAAAAATATATAACAAGCCATGCACTCATTATCCATGGCCATCCATATATTTTATTATCAATTTAAGTAGATCTAGCCTGTTGCAGGGTCCCACAAATGCACTTCACTGGATATACAAGTCCAATTGATCATACTAACCTGTGAAGATTCAATGAAGAAACATGGCAACACGTTACAGGGGCATTACACTTACCGTTTAACCCAGCAGTAACAAGAATATGTGGATAGTTTTGAGCCCTCACCTGTATAAGACAAGGTCAGTAAAGAAAATCAAATTACTGTCAGCTTATTAATGTTTCAAAATGATGTCCACTGAACATCAAAGAAATAAGATGACAGTGAAGATGGACATGAGCAAATGAGTAACCAAATGTTGGCAGATGATGCATACATTGTCTACTGGAGAATACGACTTCATGTAGTGGTAGTACTCTTCTGTCCGAGGGTCACCCCATTCCTGCAGCAATAAGTACATTAACAAATAATGAGAGCTTGACTGTACTATAGATGACACAACCACCTCCAAATTAGCTACAAGTAGAGCCTTGAAACCCACTAAAGTTCGAAACATTCCATATGTTTCAGGCTTCGAGATAAGGCTCACCATGTGTGTGATGGTTGATGGGACGAAAGGGTTTTTGGTGATATTGCAAGAGAAGTTGCAAAAATTTCCTTTCAACGAATACATCCTAGGATGAATGCCTCACTGTCACCTTTACATATCAGGCATTTCCAAAAAAAATTCTCATTGCGGAATCTCGTAAATTGATTCATTTTTCTTCTGCTAAGTAGATGAATTCAGACACATCGTAATCCTTAAATTTCATCATTTATTAGAAAGCCATATATGAGGTGAAATCAAACTTATGCTACAAAACCAGACCTGTCATCTGGAACTCCTAGACTATTAGGCCACATGACACTCTCCTGCGAGGTTATCAGTTTATCCAATCAACAATAAATATTATAATTCCATATGGAGAGAATGACCGTTGCTTTTGTACCAATATTTTAAGTCTCAATGCTATGATAACGTAAATATCACTGTAGGGTGTCAACAGGGTGCAATACTGCTCAAAACTGGACTGTTGTAAGTACTTCAACATATATCAAGAAATTTGAGGAGTCAAGACTTACCTCCCACTCTGATGTTGTAAGAGGTATAGTCGGATCAAGCATGGTAGTGACAGCATCCACGAAAGGTACTCCAGCAACTGCTGCCCTGAACAAATCTGGTCTCATGTTCAGAACAGCGCCCATTAAGAGCCCCCCAGCACTTCTCCCATTAATGCATAGCTTTTCCTTTGTACAGTACCCTTTTTCTATCAAATACTCAGCACAAGCGATAAAATCTGTAAATGTGTTTTTCTTCTTCAACAATTTTCCATTGTCATACCATGGCCTCCCCATTTCTCCACCCCCTCGAACGTGGGAAATCACATAAATGAATCCCCGATCCAACAATGAGAGCCTTGATCCCTTGAAACTCGGATCAATGCAAATCTAACCAGACCACAAAACAATAAGAGTGGTGAGCAATTTTGAATAAATTTAGGGAACACAGGGAGATCGGACAGCATAAATTAGAGACTGCTCTGCGATTTGCATGTCCAAGCTTTTCCAAGGAAGTAAAAGAAAAAACATAAAGCAACGGAACAAGAAACTTCTGCAACCTCGTGCACATCAACAAATGCCAAGGAGATGTCGACACAAGCATTTTAAATAAGATAAGGTTTGATAAAGAAAATTACGATAGTAAAAAAAAAATATATATATATATCGCTACATTTTTAACTTTAAGCTACGCAGAAAGTTGCATTTGGCAAGAACACGTATAACCCCCCTGGTCCTCCACCAATGAAATTTGACCGAGGCTGGACTAACCACTCATAGGTAATCCAAGCTTTGAAAATCTCATGTACCAAATTGAGAAACTAGTTTGAATAAGAACCAGCACGTAACAAATTGAAAATGAGACGGATTGGATGCAGCAACAGACCCCAAAAAATCAACTGACAACTTTTAGAAGGCATGGAATATAGGAAAAACCACACTTTGTTAAGAATTGAGAAAGTAAAGCAATAAATGTCAATTGAAACAACCCAATGTTGTGTCATTGTTTACAAACAATAAACAGACTGATGCTTCAAGTCTTCTGTACCAAATCTGAAGCCGACGAGTCTCTTCATTTTAACATCCAAACTTATAGAAAGAGCCAATAGGGTTTCTTCCTGTCATCTTGATATAAACATCCAAATATCCCAGGCAAACAACCACGATACATTTGTTTCATCTTACCTCATATGAACCATATCCATAAAGCAACAAGGGATCAGATGCATCGAGTTTCACCATATTCTTCCGGTAGACTATTGACATGGGAATCCGAGTTCCATCAGGAGCTATGGCCCATTTTCTTTCGCTAACATAATTTGACTCATCAAAACCTCCTAATACCTGAGTAAAACAGAGGAAAAGTTCTTCATATGTCATAAGCCATGAAAAATAGACAGATATACAGTTGCAACACCACCACTCCCCTAAACAACATTAAGAAAATACACAAACTGAAAAAATCCAATTCGAAAGGAACAAAATAATGGTAAAGGGTGAGGTTTCAGGATGAAAAAAACAAATGTCTTAGGGAGATGTCTTGTGAGAAAAAATGTCATTCAGTATTCATGAGACAGATTTAAAATAGCTCTGGATATTCACATGACATAGCCTTTTCCTGGCATCTTTAGAAGGTAGTGGTCATATAATATTTATGAAGCCTGAAAGCTTTTCAACTGTTTCTCCTCAAGATTCCACAAGGCATGGATTTGTCTGTGATTGACTGACAAGCTAGAGATAATTCAAGGCCAATCCTCTTGATGACTAAATGCATTAAGAGCCAAAGTGATTGTTGACTATACAATGGGGACAATAGGACAGTACACTTCCATTATGTTACCACATGACAGTACACTGGCGATCAATTTTGAAATATAGACTAACAGGAGGTATAGAGAACATGTTTCTCAATGAGTAAAAAACTTGTACATACTTGGACATTAGTCTGAAGATTTATACAGGTAAGTGACCAGAAATATCTAGCAAAGGCAGAATTAATAGCAGGCAAGACCTTGCAAATGAATCATAAATACAAAAATATAAGAGACAAAGACTCAAGATACAGAATAAAGTTTATCATACTCATTATGAACTCCAGCTTCCAAAAAATAAATCATCAAGATTGAGAGAGAGAGAGAGAGAAGGGCCGGTATTTGCAAATGGCTACCCCACAGTACTTACTGTTTCAATTTTCTTCACAACAGATATGCCAGTGTCCATATCATGATCATAAACAGAAGGAGGTGTTCTCATGGAGCTATAAGTGAACCTCAATATATTTGACGCAAACTGCGACTCTGATCGATCCACTGAAAAAACTGGATCAACAAAATCAATAGAATGACCGCCTTGAAGCTGTGTCAGCGGTTCCCCAAGAGCTGGAAGGCGATACACGGTAACTTTTTGCGAACCATTTTCACGTTCAAAGAGAACCAGATGATCAGCAAAAAGCTGCATGGCCGTGATTTTTACACTGGAAGGTCAGAAGATTAGTAAGCTATATATACCCAAAAAAAAATTGACACGATGGAGGGACATATTCATTCACCAACTCAACAAATTTGTATGCATACACAATAGGAAACCTCCATGAGTGTCCATGCATGGCACAATCTATGCTCTCACATGTGTCTGTACATGTGTGCATGCCTATGTGCATATATGTATATCCCCACATGAAAGGTGAGAGAGAAAATCAAGAGGACGTTAAAGCAATGTACCATTAAATTAATCAGCTGATGCTCAAAACTTCTACTAATGTCCATAGAAAGATATATGTTTTTAACAAAAAGCAAACAGCAATAGCAGATAAATAGCCTCCTAGGCGCTTACTCCATTCCTCGCTTCTCTCTTTAATATTTTGTGAGTTGGACAGGAGAAACTGAACCGCTTTATGATCAAACATATCTGAGTTACCACTTGTTCAACATTATATTTTACCATGAGCAGTAATATATAAAGAAAGGAAGGATTTGAGGAGGGGGATGACAGGAGCCACGATCCACCCGAGACATCAGTCCATCTCCTTATTCTCTAGAGCTTTACAGTGACATGCTTAATATGGAAATGCATTAGCTCCCCAGTCATTCTGCTACACTCGCATTAGCAATGGCTTTTCACCTTAGAGAATAAATAAAGACAGGTAAAAACATCTTTCCCCCAAATAATCGGAGATATGAAATATTATAGTCCTAATTTTAGCCACCAAAAACCCATCTTCCTTTGTCTTTTGGTGGCATGATCTTCCTTCTTCTATTATCATGACACTCTCTCTCTTCAACGACAAACAACAGATTAGTAACTAGTTACTTGGGGCATGTTGAAATGAAGAACTTAATTGTAGAGCTAGTCAAGCATGTCGAATCTCAAAACTATTTATGGGTACATTATCATTCATATTTAACAAACACCTAAAGAGACAAAGATTCCATATTTTCTCTTACGATTTAAATCACATGAAAAAAGAAAATCTTTATGGACTAGCTCGTTACCCCAATTTTAGAGTGATTTAATACCTGTTTGCTTTTGTCTATCCATTATAAATCTCCCCAGGTAATCCAGTCATTAGAAAAGCCAATTTCTATGTCATCAATTGGTCCTAATCCATTTCCTATACCCAAAACCAACTTGGTCAGATCTACTTTTCAATTTAATGGTATAAACACCCAGTGTGGACAAAGATGTATTACATTTCAATGAACCACAACAAGCTTAGATATAAAGTGATAGCGCAAAAAGTAAAGTTACAGGCAAGGTAAACCAATACAATGGTCAATTATTACGATATATATTACCTTTCCCTGTGAGGGATAAGAACGGTGGTGTTCGACACATCATCCAGTGGGCAAGCCAAAAGTTCCGAATTGTAAAACAAGTCACTTCTCCTCTGAATAAAAAAATGATCTCCCCGATGGCTAACGCCCGTTTCCTCTCTATATATGCGAGAAGTCAGAACCTGAAGACCATCTTCTGGCTTTGAAATGTCAAGATAGGAAGTAGATGTTGTGTTTTTGCTCGCAGATGCAACAAACAAGAACTTCTTGCTCTCAGAAACTTTAAGATGAAGAGAAAAAATATCATCCTTCTCATGATAAAGGCAAAGGTCATCTGATTGTTTGGTCCCCAACCTATGCAACCACACCTAAAAGTGAAACAAACTCTTATTACAAAATGTCATGCCATTGCCAATACTAAAAAAATTAATAGGTCAGAATCTGAGATCGACTGTACATCACGAGTGTACAAGCATCCAACAACACTTCATGACTGTTATCCATATTGCATGACTTTAAGTCTTCCTGCCAAGGGACGTTTGGTATATTACTGATGTGCTGTTCCCAGTTCACCATTCTGTGCCCTTTATGTGTGTACACATTAAATTCGATTCAACACATAACTCTTAGAAATTTGCAACAAGGGATATCAAGCTACATTAACTAATCAACAATAGAAGATTAGACAAAGGCAGCTTGAATGTGATTTACCGACAGTGATGCAATGTATGACACAATGATTGCAAAACTCAGTGGTTGTACCAGGTTGAGAAATGAAATTGAGATTACTTTGATAGAGAGAGAGAGAGAGTAGTGATGCAATTAAATTGACAACAACCTGCCTATATCATAAGGTATCATAAAGTCATTCTGGCATGGAAACATTTGAGTGCTGGGGAAAAAAAAAACTCCGATCAGAGGAAATAGGCTTATGGCTTTACCCTTTAGATTTATGGCGACAATTTTCAGTGCCGAGTATACTAAATATCAGAGCAGGGGCAGATCTCTACTATATGAATGAGGACATTAATGAGATCCCGCATCCGTTTCATTTCAACCACAACACCTATAATGGCAGCACATTACCAATATTTCATTTATCTGTTTTAAAGCTCAAGCGAAACTCGATTTCTTCGAAAAGCTAAAGGTTCCCTGTGGATCCAGAGAATCCTAATATCAAGTAAAGTCTTCTGGATCCTATAAATTGAGCAAAATACCTCAGGTCAAATCAGAGTAGATAAATGAAAATTAATCAGTATGCCGTGATAACAACACTGAGAAGTACGCCTTAATATCAGTAATGAATTTTCTGGAAAAGGAGCAAACAAAGAGAAATTTCAATAGCAAGAGATCCTCTACTACATAAAACATACCTTGTCCGGGCGATGGATCTCATCTCTTGTGATGTAAACTAATGCATCATCACCAGCCCATTTCAGGTAAGATGTCACATTTGCTAAAGGTTTTCCTACTGTAGCTCCTGTCTCAGCATCCATTACATAAACGCTATATATCTCATCGCCCTTAGTGTCCTCTGCATATGCCACCAACTTATTGCTCGGACTAATCTATAGCATCAAAGAACTAGCACAATGAAGTTACGAAAATGAAAAGCCGAGGCAAGTAAATAATTCATGACGAACCGAATGTGGGTGGAAAAGAAGAAAAGAAAGGACCCTCTTGCCTGAAAAGCAGTGACATGATAGAATGAATGATTTTGAGCCTTGATATTCTCATCCAAAATAACCTGCTCAGGAGGAGCCTCAGGACCAGTTGGCATCTCATCATAAACAGAAGGAGGGGCCTCGCTATCTGGTATTAACCGCCTACAGTGCTGGACGTACTCCTTTCCCTCTAGATATCTCTTGTAATAGTAGTAAGGCCCTCTGCGTATGGGCACAGATATGTCATCTTCCTTTATACGTCCTCTTATCTCAGCAAAAAGATTGTCTTCGAGTTGTTTGGTCCCTGTGTCATTCATCAGAGATATTAAGCTCATCACATATTTCTTTTCTGATTACACTTTCACTTTTGATTGGAGTTAGAGTATACAGCACTCAGTACAAAAGATGAGACTGCAGAGCATGCTTGATGAAAGAAATAGGATGACTGGGATATTAGAAGCCTAATGTTCTTACTACCCATGTAAATCTTCAGATAAAGACTCCAGACTCTAGCTTCCTGCCTATCGATTTGAAACAGAAGGAAGAGAATTTGCCACTTCACCAACCAATTCTGCTCAGGAACTTCATTGACCAGTAAAGGTCGGTTCGTTTCACAGAAAACAACTTCCGGAAAAATATTTTCCTAATTTTTCAGTGTTCGTTTCACGGAAAATGACTAGTCGAACCAAGAGAAAAAAAAGTCTTCCTATTCGAGAAAACATTTTCCTTTCTCCCTCTCTCGTCTCATAGTCATAGCCTATTAACACCCATCCTTATTGTTTTCTTTTTTTAGTAATTTGAATTTTAAATTCTTTTTCTTTTTCTTTTTTCTCTTTTTCCTTTTTTTTTTTGCTTCTTCTTTGGCCGGTCGCCGGCACGGCTACGTCCGGCGATGCCGGCAACCGGCGGCGAGTCCGGCCTTGAGTCTCACCTAGCTCGCCAGATAGGCGAACCAACGGCGAGCGCGAGCCTCTGGCAAGGCCAGAGGCCGGCGAGCTCGAGGCCGGCCCTCACGCTCGCCGATCTTTGGCGAGCGGCGAGCTCGAGGCACGCCGCTCGCCGCTAGCCAGATCGGCGAGCCAGTGGCGAGCGCGAGGGCCAGCCTCGAGCCCGCCGGCCTCTGGCCTCTCCAGATCGGTGAGCCAGCGGAAGCTACCCTTTGGCCGATCGTCGGCCGTCGCCGTGGCAGGCCATCGGCCAAAGAAGAAGAAGACAAAAATTAAAAAGAAAGAAAATAAAAATAAAAATAAAAAATATTTAAAAAATCGATTTTTTTTTTTTAAATTATCGAACAGGGAAAAATATCGAAAAATAATGATATTTACCTAAAAGAATGATTTCCTGAAAAACACAATATTTTCTCTAACTTTCGCATATTGATACTTCTTAGAATTGCCCATGCCTTTAACCATATTCTCGAGTCTCGAGCCAGCTTTCCATATATCTCATCCAAAGTGGCTTTCTTCTCTCCGTTTGAATCCTGCCAAGATCATTTCTCGACGCATAAATTTACGCAAGATTCAAATCTCGAACCTACATATTCCCAGTCCAGACCTAAACCGCATTTTCAATACCAGAGAAACACATAAATGAACATCCGGCAATGGCGATCCCCTGAATCGAAACTCATCAATCTCAATCACAAGCGGGGTGACCAAATTCCAGACCTCACAACACCATAACCCCATGTCCAGCCCGACTCCCTCAATCTACCAACTCGAAACTTTCACACGAACGGCGACTGCAGACTCAGCGCGACATCTACGCGGACAATCACCACAGCGAAAGAAGCCGGCTCACCGGCCATCGCCGAATCGGTGTAGGCGTTCTCCCGTTGGAGGTGGGAGAGGACGTCGGGATCGGAGCGGGAGTCGTCGCGGAGCCAGTAGTAGTTGTCGATCCTCACGTCGCCGAACATCTCCATCCGGTGCTCCACCTTCTTCGCCGCCGGGGGAGCGACCGGATCCGAGCAGTTGCCGGCGGCGGCGCTCATCCTCGCCGTGGAGCCCGAAGTCAACGAAGCGGTGCGAGAGCAGCGGGGGAGCACGAGGGGCGGCGTCGTCGGCGATCTCGTCCGGTTCATATATGAAAAAACACCCGGCAAATGGAGTGTGGCGCTCGCGCCTGCGCTGAAATTTCTTGCCATGATTTGAAATTTGTTTCCTTTTTTTTTAATTGATCTTATTCAATGTATTTTGGAATTTATTGAATTATAGCATTTTCTATTTTAAATATTTACTTTATAGGGAAAAAATATTTTAGGTAGTGTATTAATGAAAACCTTTCCTAATTACATCTATTACACCCGCTTGATTAATATCGTAAAAAATCTCAAACTAGTACAATTTCGATAAATTTACCATCTGTCAATTTCTGTTAAATTGGATTAATACCACAAATTAATACTCTTGTGACAAACTGAAACTAAAAACCCAAACTATTATACTCATTTAACAATATAATAGTAAAATTTAATGAAAATTAACATGGGTTAATTTATCATAGGTATATCGATTTGGATAGTTTGAGATAAATTTGTCATATATATCAATTTGAGATTCTTCGTGATATTAATTCTTTTTTTTTAGGTAGGGCTATTTTCAGAAAAGCTCGAAACATGGTAAAAGTGTTCATGATTAATTGATTATATTAAATATTATCTATTATAAGTATCAGGAAAACGAACTCGCAAGAATATGGCGTCATCATATACATTTCCGCCTGTAAATGAAGAGAAAAAAATATTGAAAGAAATTATCAAATCGCACATATTTCAAGTATATTCCCCATTCACACATGCGTAATGACGCCAATCCAATAGTCTAAGACTGATCCGATCTACTAACTGTTAATGATTATGAAGCTGCAAAATTCAAGTCCAACGGCCTCTTCACACACATGCATAACGACGCCATATGTGAGTACTTCAATTTTCTTTTTCTTTTTTTGGTTCTGAAATCACACATTCCCGTGGGGACTTTAATTTTGTTTTTAAAAAATGGTTAATACCCTGAAAAACCCCAAACCGGTACACTTATGACAAATTTACTATAAACTATTTTTTTTACCATAAAAAATCCAAACCGATACATATGTGACAAATTTACCCCGACTGACCATGAAAACCTTAAACTAGTACATTTATGACAAATTTACCCCAAACTAATTTTACCACCGGCCGTAGTGGCTCCGCTTGATAAGGGCTTTGTTGATCCTTCTCAAAATGTGAGAGGTTCGAAACCTAGTGGAGGCGCTTGGTGTCTTAAGTGTGATGTTGGAGTGGTGGGTCCTCCGCTAGCGTTACCCCGGTGTCAAAATCTGAGGAAGAAGATGAATACTGGAATTGTAAGAAGAAGAAGAAGAAGACGTGGGAGAATTTTCTTTGTATTCACTTCTATGTAAATGATGTACAAAACCAATCCCTATATATTACAGAATATCGAATCATAAAAAAAGAAAGATTATATTCCTTTAATCTATGTGCATATGATCTAATCCTAAATTGACTAAAATAAATTATCTATATCTTCTAGGATATATTACAAGATCAGCATCATATCTTTCAACACTCCCCCTCAAGCTGGTGGCTTGTATATATCTAAGACACCAAGCTTGTCTAGAAGATATGAATGTTGTCTTTGACATAAAGGCTTGGTTAATATATCAGCAGGTTGTTCTATGGTTCTGATTCCTCTTGCTTCGATTATTCCTTCTTGAATCTTCTCTCGAGTGAAGTGACAATCGACTTCTATGTGCTTCGTCCTTTCATGTAACATAGGATTTGCAGCAAGCTTAAGTGCTGAATCATTGTCACAAAATAACAGAGTTGATCCCTCGACCTTCACTCCAAGGTCTAGAAGTAAGCCTCGTAGCCAAACTACTTCACAAACAGCCTTAGCCATGGATCGATACTCTGCTTCTGCTGATGATAAAGATACGGTAGACTGCTTCTTCATCTTCCATGAAAGTAAGGATTCGCCAAGTTTGATACAAAAACTAGTGATGGATCTCCGACTCATAGGACAAGTTGCATAATCCGCATCACAATAAGCTGTCATTTTCATGTTGCAATTGCGGGAAAGAAGGATCCCTAATCCCGGGCATTTCTTCAAATACTTTACCACTTTCAAGGCAGCATTCATGTGAGACTGTTTTGGGCTGTGCATAAATTGACTGAGTGTCTGAACAGCATAACAAATGTCAGGTCTCGTCATAGTGAGATATATGAGTTTCCCAACTAGCCTCTAATAGCTTGACGGATCTTTGAGTAGCGAATCATTTTCTGTGGATTGAAGGCCCGCATCATATTCTGCAGTGGTTAACTTGACATTTTGCTCGATAGGAATGACTGCTGGCTTGCAACCTGACAATCCCGCTTCTGATATAATCTCCAGTACATATTTTCTCTGACTAAGAGAGATACCTTCCTTTGAACGGGCTATCTCAATTCCAAGAAAATATTTTGGTGATCCCAAATCTTTGATATGAAACTTGGAATGGAGATTTTCTTTAAGGTTCTTCACAGCAAGTTCATCATTGCCCATGATAAGTATGTCATCAACGTATATCATTAAGTAGACGGATGACGTACCTTTTGTCCAAGAGAAAAGTGCATAATCATGCTTGGATTGTTTGAATCCAACGGCTGTAAGTGCACTGGTGAACTTGGCATACCACTGTCGCGAAGCCTGCTTGAGACCATAAAGGGATTTACGGAGACGACATACATTGGACTTCCCCTGTCTCCGTAAACCTGGTGGAAGGTCCATATAAATTTCTTCATCTAAATCTCCATGAAGAAATGCATTATGAACATCCATTTGATGTAATGACCAATCACGAAATGCAGCAATGGATAAGAAAGTACGAACTGTAACATCCTTTGCGACTGGAAAGAAAGTTTCATGATAATCAAAACCTTCTTTCTGAGTAAACCCTTTAGCCACTAAGCGAGCCTTGTATCTTTCGATGGACCCGTCTGCCTTATATTTGATCTTGTAGACCCACTTGCAACCAATTGGCTTGCGATTTGGTGGTAATGAGACAATATCCCATGTATGGTTTTCTAATAAGGCATGCAATTCCTTTTCCATGGCTTCTTGCCAACGAGGATCTTTGACAGCCTCATTATAATGAGATGGTTCTTGTTTCTCAGATACTCAACTAATACAACACATATGGTCGGAGGATAATCTTTGAAAAGACACATATGTGGAGATAGGATAATGTGTACCTGATAATTTTGAAGCTGTACAAATATAATCCTTTGTCCATGTAGGCGGACAGATAGAGCGTCCTGATCTCCTGGGCATTGGAGACTGTTGGCTAGAGGATGCAATCTCCTCATTCTGTGGCACCTCTTCATCGTTGACATATCCAGGAGACGTTACATCAGCTTCTTCTGTATTTCCAATAGAGTTATCCATAAAAGATGCTTCAGAAATTGAGAATGGAATGCTCGATGTACGTTCTGGATGTGTGAGAATATAGGTTTGGCCAGGGGATGATTCTTCGTCTGATTTAAACCAAGTATGGTTGGTGTCCCTGTCAGAATTTGCAGGAGGTTCCGACTTGTCATGGAAAGGAAATATTTCCTCATGAAAGACAACATCCCTGCTTATAAAAAAAGCTCCAGTAGATGGCTCAAAAACTCTATATCCCTTATGCAGAGTTGCATATCCCATAAAAATGCACTGGCGAGCTCGAGGACTCATCTTGTCTCGAGCTCCTACCGTAGTTACATAGCATAGACAACCAAAAACTCTTAAATGATAAACTTTCGGTTTCCTTCTATAAAGCATTTCATATGGAGTTTTTCCAGCAAGCATCCTACTCGGCATACGATTAATGAGATAAGCAACGGTGACTATACAATCTCCCCAAAAATTTTCGGGAATCGAGGCTTGAAATTTCAGAGCACGTGATACCTCTAATAAATGCCGGTGCTTACGCTCAACTATGTCATTTTGTTGTGGAGTATAGATACATGAGCTTTCATGCAATATTCCATTTGAGGAGAAAAAAATTTCACATTCACTGCTGAAGAATTCCTTTCCATTATCAGTGCGGATGCGCTTAATAGACTTCCCAAATTGATTTTTGGACAAGGAGAAGAAAGTTTTCAGATAATGAAAGACTTGGCCTTTGGACTGCATCAGAAATATCCATGTGGCTCTTGAAAAATCATCCACAATTGTTAGAAAAAAACGAGAACCATCACGATTTGGTGTGTGGTAGGGTCCCCAAATATCAACATGGATTAGAGAGAAATGACTTTTTGCACGAGAAACACTATTTGGAAAAGGTGCACGAGTTTGTTTTGCTAGTGGACAAATTGGGTAATGAGAACAAGGAATAGAACCACTATGGCCCAATCTTTGATGACTAATAAGATTTTTATCATTGGCAGCAGAATTACACAATGACAAATTATTCAATTCAATACATGATAAATGTGAACTGCTAGGAAAATTGATCCAGAAATATAGCCCTTGAGAGATACTACCCAAGCCCATCAGTCTGCTAGTCGAAAGGGCCTGAAATATACATTTATCATAATCAAATAGGACTCGACAAGAATTTTCTTCACAAACTCGAGACACTGATATTAGATTGAAATTGAAATCAGGAACGTATAATACGTTCATGAGAGTTATGGGTGGGCTAAGATTTATGTTGCCAATCATCATCACAAGTATGGAATTACCATTTGGAAGTTGCACTGAAGCTAGAGTAGGCAATTTCTCGATTTTTGAAAAGAATTTTTTATCACAAGCAATATGATCACTAGCCCCAGAATCAATTATCCACTTTTCATTGGAAATTGAATTTGCCAAGCAATATGAAGTACCTGTGAAGCTTCCAGCTTTGTCGGACATGTCTAATTTTTTGAAAGCCTTCATAAGATCTTGATATTGCTCTTGATTAATTGGCTGATGTTGTCCTGTGACCTGTAAAGCAGTTGAAAAATCCTTCTTTCCTTTTTCTCCAGGCTTGCCATGTAGTTTCCAACAATTATCGATTGTGTGATGTGGACGCTTGCAATAATCACAGTATAATTTACCTTTGCCTTTGAAATTTCCCCTTAATGTTGCAGCATATGGCGGCCCGATTGGATTTTTTAAATAGGGAATGGACACCACTTCTTGAGGACCGTCAGATGCGAAGAAGGAATGCGGACCGTTGGATCCTGTCGAAGGCGAGATTGCACGCGAACCGTCCGATGCTGCCGAGAAGAGTCCTCGGTGACCATCGGATCCCATTAATGGGTGAAGACCTCGCGAGCCATCCGATCGCCTCATCCAATCGTGGCCGTCCGTTCCTCTCCTTAGGTTTCGAGAGTCTTCGCCTCTCTTAGGAAACCCTAAATTTTGCACGATTGTTCCTCGCCCCCTTCTCGCCGTTCCTCTCTCGAGAGCACTGCTGTGTACAGCAAGTGCGACCCCATCTTTGGGGTTATCGAGCATAGCAAGACGCTGGCTCTCTTCCTGCGTTGCAAGTTGGTAGATCCGAGCGAGGGTTGGTGTTGGATCCACGGTGAGAATCTGCATCCGGAATGAAAGGTACGATTCATTTAGGGCAAGGAGGAATCTTGTGACCTTTTCTCGTTCCCGAATCGCTCTGTGGGGGCGTTTGGTTGGGCATTCCCAAGGGGCTTTGGGCCCCCAAAGTCCCTTGGGGAAAAGTTTTGGTGTTTGGCAATATTTTTGAAGGCTCCTTTGCCCAAATATGAGCATTTGGAATGCTCAATGCTGAAAGCTGGGGAGGGGCAGCATTGAGCATTCGGCATTTGGGAAATGCCACGGTTACTGTTCATCTTCTTCTTCCTCCGTCGTCTTCAAACGAGGCCATCAGTTCTTCTTCTTCTCCGGCAGCCGCCGCCGCCGCCGCTGCCTGAGGGTCGCGTGTGCCGGTGAGGGTCGCGTGTCGCCGGTGACCACCGTCTGGGGGTGGCCGCGACTGTAGCGACCACAAGCAGCAGCCGGACCTCGAGGCGGCGCCACAGGGTCCGGCCTTTCGGCGCCTCTACAGTCAGCGGACCCGAGCTAACATCGCCAGGTCTGCGAGACGGTGGCGTCCGCACGGGTGTTGGCGGACCCTCGAGTAATCTGCCTGATTTGCATCAGAACCAAGCGGCGCCGCTGAGTCAGCGACAACAGGCCGCCAGATCTGGCTGGCCGGCACGACCTCAAGCCGCCAAATCTGGCCGTCCGGCACCGCCGACCGCCGGATTTGATTTTCATATTTTTTAAAAAAAAAATTAAAAGCAAAAGCCCATTTGGAATAAGTTTTGCCAAATGGTATTTTCATACAAGCCACTTTTCAATGCGTAATTTGCCAAACACCCGAGCATTCCCGAAAACCCATTTAGCCTAAAGATATTTGCATTTGGCCAAAGGCATTCCCCAAAAACCGAACCAAACGGGCCCTGTATTGTTGTAGAGTTGATTCGGGTCCTTCTAATTTTTCTTCCACCGCTTCTAATTCATTCCACAATGCTGAGATCTTGTTGTAAATGGTGGCAACGCTCATATTTCCCTGTTTCAACTCAGAAAGTTGCTGGGTTAGTGAAAAAACACGGACACGATCCAATTTCCCGTACATTTCTTTTACATTTTCCCACATCTGTTTTGGATCCTCCGTTGGCGGTAATCCGGCCGCAACTTCGGAAGTAACACAGTTTCCGATCCATGTTCGGTCTAACTGGTTACACTTCCTCCATAGTCGTGCCTGCCGCTCGTCGGATGGGATTGGAATCGTTCCATCGATAAACCCATCTTTTTCTTTGGTCACCAACGCTCGTCGGAATTCCCGCGACCAGCTAGAATAATTCTCGGCTCCGGTCAGTTGCTGAGTGATGAGCCGTAGTTCTGGCCCATCGGCTGTCGTGGTGTAAAGTGGATCGCCGGGTTCCGGCCGGCCACTGGTGGCGAAGATTGGATATGGGAAGGAGCTCGGTGCAAAAGTCGGGTAGGGATTGGCACCTTGACCCGAACCACCCAAGCCGAAAACATGAGCCGCATTTTGAAAACCCGGGTAGGGATTCGTTCCCATACCCAGTCCAATCGAACCGCTCATCTGCTCCGGGCCGGTGGCAGGATTTGCCCCATCACTGGTTGGCAGACCGCCATCGGCTCGTGCGTTGCTTTGGTAGCCAGACGATGATGCATTGGGAATTGACCCAGGATACCATGGATATGGCATCCATTGATATGGGTAGCCCGTGAAGGGTTGCCCGAGATTAGCCTGAGTCTGATGTTGCCATTGCACGTGCGGTTGTTGGGTTTGTCTTTCTTGTTGATCTAATGTAGGGATGACATTAGATGAATCTTGATTTGCATTGGTTTGCATCGGTGCTTCTGTTGCAGAAGGATCGGCAGTAGTTGAGGTAAGATCCTCTGGTCTTGTCATATTGAAAAGAAAAATTGATTCCTCTGTTGACTCTTCTTGCAGATGAGGTTCCTTGCTTTTAGGCAATCAAACATTGTGATTCCTTCAGCAACACTCGTCTGGAATTTGGAGTTCGCTTACGAGGTAATCGGAGCGGAAGCAAAAAAACGGTTTAGAATCAAGGACGCTCTGATACCATGTCAAAATCTGAGGAAGAAGATGAATACTGGAATTGTAAGAAGAAGAAGAAGAAGATGTGGGAGAATTTTCTTTGTATTCACTTCTATGTAAATGATGTACAAAACCAATCCCTATATATTACAGAATATCGAATCATAAAGAAAGAAAGATTATATTCCTTTAATCTATGTGCATCTGATCTAATCCTAAATTGACTAAAATAAATGATCTACATCTTCTAGGATATATTACAAGATCAGCATCATATCTTTCAACACCCAGGTTTACCTCGCCGGCTACCGGCTGTACAGGAGTTCCAGGGTCATCAAAAAAAAAAATTATTTGACCGCAAAAAATCTCAAACTAATAAATTTGTGACAAATATACCATTCGCTAAATTGGATTAATACCACAGAAAAAAATCACAAAAATTGTAAACTGTGACAAACGGAGCGTAAAATCCCAAATTGGTATACCAGTCAACTGTCACGTATCATTTAACTTAATAATTTGACAGTAAAATTTAACGAAAACTAATAGAGGGTAAATTTGTCATAAATGTACCAGTTTTGGGTAAATTTGTGAAAGGTATACCGGTTTGGAGTTTTTTGTGGTCAAAAAAATAATTTATGGTAAATTTGTCACAGGTATACCAGTTTAGGTTTTTTCAGGGTATTACCCCTTAAAAAAAAAGGCATGGATTAGAAAATAAGAAAATGTCCGGAAATGGCATGTGGGCACCACCATTTTGTCGATAACCTTAATCCATGCGAAGGGATGGGCCACGGGAACGCCCAATTGCTTCCTTAAGTGCTCTATCCATTCATATTTCATCGGAATAATTACGCAAGCAATCTGAACTTTAACTTTTTTATTTTCAATATGATCTTTGAACTTTTTGTAAATATCCAATTTAATATCTAAAATATATGATAATATCAAATATTATCCTTCAATTCATTTAAATTCAGAGAGACTATTAAATCATTTCATATAATCTAGGAATTGAACATGCACCAAAAATTCATTAACCACATTGAAAGAAATTAAACATTTAGAAACCATATTGCATATTAAGTTAAAGTTTATGGAATATATCAACAAATTAAAAGTTTAAGGATTATATTGCATATCTAATCAAAATTCAAAAATCATTTATGTCATTTTTTGTATTTCATCAAAAGATAGTAACAATCATATTCTGTTTATTTCACGGAAAATGAATAATTTAAAAAATATTTTTCAAAAATCTTCGCTTCTATATATGACAATTGCCTTACATTTTTCTCTCTTTTTCTCCTCTTGTTCTTGTCAATTGTAACTCTAATAATTGGAGAGGGAACGGTTGTAAACCATCTTATAAACAATGATGGAAAGGTAATGGTCATCACAAACCTTAATTGAAAGAAATAATGCATAACTTATCCAAGCTCGAAAAATAAAAAAACTATACGTGATTTCCTATATGTAGCTTAAAAGAGAAATTGACGAATTGCCCATCAATAAGAAATAGACAAAAAGAAGTAATTGTTATCTCCCGATGGATTGACTTGGAAGTACCTGCCTCTTCTATTTTGGCTGAAATTACAGAAGCAATTAGACCATAATCAGCCAATTGCAAAATTAATTCACTGACTTGCTGTCAGCAACATTAAACCAATAAATGAAAGTGAATTGTTAGTTTTGGTTTAAATCAATCAATTTTATGACCACGATAATAACATTAATAACGAGAATGACAACATTAAAGCAATAATGAGAAGGACAACATTAAAGCAAAAAGCTCTGACATAATGGTCATCGATAAAATGATATAACAGACATTATCAAGAAATAACACTAATGAACTATAGTAAATTGCTGACCCAAAAATCCATGTCCGTACATGTAGAAATGATTTATATATCGGAATGAGCCCACCCTATAATTTACCTTTACAGATAATTGATAGGCGGATTGGGATTTTGATACAATATCAAAAAGCGCACATTCAATTTTTAGACTTCTTCTTCTTCTTCTTCTTGGATTTTGATACAATATCAAAAAGCGCACATTCAATTTTGATACAATATCAAAAAGCGCACATTCAATTTTGATACAATATCAAAAAGCGCACATTCAATTTTTAGACTTCTTCTTCTTTTAGATAAATCCCACATCTCTTTCAAAGCTATGAGTCCCAAAGAAATGTGAATTAGGGGTGAGCAGCGGTCTAGGGTCGACCCTGGACCGACCCTGGACCGGCCCAACCCTGCCGGTCCTGGTCCGGTTCCCAAGGGGACTAGGTTGGTCCTTGGTCCTGAAATTCCAGGACTGACATTGTACGGGTTGGTCCTCGGTCCTAAGAGTTTTTGGTCAGTCCAACCCTGGACCAACCCTGTATATATATTATATTACATTATATTATTTATAATTCTTTTATATATTCAAACCTAAGTAAAATGTATGTTATAAATCCTAAGAGTTATAGTGAGATGTTCTATCAATAGTACTAATAGTAATTTCAATTTAAAACTTTTGTTGAGTATTAATTATGTTTTCGTTTGTTTTGTTTTCAGGTGTTTAGAAGTTCAAGTGAATTAACAAGATGTGAAGTTATATATTCATGGTTTACATTAAGTATTTTGAACTTTTTATGGTTTAATTGTATTTTACTAATGAATTTCAGCTGCACTTTGCTTTTCAATTTGTGTCAAATGGTAGAAGTTTTTGAAGAGTAGAGTGGTACTGCAGTTGCTACGTTGATTTGCTAGTCAAGTGGTATGAAACTCATTCTTTGGTTGAGTGGACTCTACATGATCAAATGTAGGAAAACGCTTTTGCATATGGTATTATGAATATTAAAGATAGATGATTACAAGAACTTTCTATCTTGTCTCATATCTCGATGAGTGGTTAGCAGGTACGAAATTTCTATTATCGTGTTATCTTAAATTTGCTGAATATGTATTGGTATTTATAGTTTAGTTGCACAATGCCGCATTGTCGATGGATATGTAATTTGAATTTGTAGGTTTGTTTTTTTAGGGAGTATAAAAAACAAGACAAAAAAAATTATCAATCGGCCTCGGGTTGACCCTGGAATCAGACCGAACCCATTGGGTCGGTCCAGTCTTTGGTCTCAGGCTCAATAGGGTCGATCATCGGTCCTAAAAATTGAGGACCGACACTGTACGGGTTGGTCCTAGGGTTAGAGGGTGGCCCGGACCAACCCGGACCATGCTCACCCCTAATGTGAATAATTTAGAATCATTGCTTCATAGGATCATATAATATGTGAATTTCTCATTTGGTGTCATACTTAAAAAAAGAGTAGCAACCATATCTAATTTGTTGGGAAAAGATGCAAATTTACACGATAAGAGAATTAGAAATCCTTCGACTTCGATAAAAGAAGTTCTATCGTCCATATCTCTTCAAATCTTTGAATTATATTTCTCTAAATATATGCAAAAGTTTTGCTCGTTTTTATTTTGTGCGCAGACAAAGTGTTTTCCTATTTTTATTTTCTTACTAGTAATAGTAACAAAAGAACTGGAAATAAATAATTTTATAGAAAAATCGACACCAATTTACCATACCTTAATCCATGCGAAAGGTTTACGCCAACAAAGTATCGCATCCCGTTTTCGTTTTCTTCCTTACCTGCTCTAGTAATGCACATTCGTTGAACTCATTCAAACACAATTCGAGAAAATCATGCAACTCTGTTCAGAGAGAATTTGTATGGAAACGAACAATGTATTATGATACTTAATTATGCAAAACCTACAGTTACTCTTTGAAGAGTACTTGAGCAGTTACTGCAAAGCTATCTATAGAGTAAACGCTGATTAATGACCTATGTCATCACACTACATATAAGCAAGCATAAGTTCCTTTGAATAGCGACATCCATCATTGACGAGGACATAGCAACTAGGCGTTACCGGGGATCCTGAGACAAACACTTAAATGGCCAATAGATGTTCGAGGTCCAAAATCGGTAATAAGAGAGTTTCCCAAGGTGAAATGAACAATCCCACTGTGCATATCTACGAAATTATCTATCTCTACACCTGTGGCAATCTATGTTCAAATTCTTCCATTCACGATGGGGGAATTGCCTGCAAAATCAATAAGACCATCTCATTGTGATTGCATGTACAAAAAGAAAGTCAATGTCTGTTTTCTTCGACTTCCTCTTCCATGGCATCAAATGGAGGAGAGGATGGTGGGAACCAAATCCGATCTTACCCATGGAAAAGTTGGAACTTAGGAACGGGGTCAAGCCCAGGTTTCTTCTCATCAGCAGAAAATTTATAGGGAAAGCACAATCATAGTCCTGACTCTTACAAGGCCCGTGTTCAGCAATATGACAGAATTTTGTCTTGATAGGCAAGATAACAACCTTGATGTCGGGAAAGTGCAACCAAATGAATATTCAATTGGTAAACAGCCAAATATCATTTCACTAGCCTGAGAAATGGTAATCATAATTTGCATAAGGATCAATTTGCTAAAACTATTGTCAGCATCTTAAGTGTCAGCAAAGCCCGCGCTCCGACCAAAAAATTTGAGCAGCAGGCATTCTAGAAACCAAATGACAAGTGCATTGTTCAGATTATTATGTACACCAGGAAGTCACTAGAAAGTGGAAAGTACAGTCATTTGTTTTTCTTGTCATCAGCCTTAACAAGCTGAACGGGGGCTGCTGGTATTCTGATCCACCATTCTCTCATTCGCCTTAGCCACCTGTCGTTGCTTTCTTTCCTTAACGGCATCTCCCGCGTAAAAACTTCAAGAAAGGCTACCAGAATCAAGTACCTCGGGGGCACAAAGGCAAAAACCACAGCCATAATGATCAACAAGAGGGCAACCTTGTCGGTGGTCTGGAGACAAAAGTATTTGATTCAGTCAAAATTAAACCATAACATCTATGTTAGGATTGAGTTTCACATATAGATATATTAAGCTCCAAATGCTAGCACAAATCATTTGTTCAAGATCAAAGACACATGTATATGAAACATGCTTAGGCCTGAGGACAGCAACAACATATTTGCAGTTTCAAAGAAAAATTGCCAATTATATTGGGTTATCCTTTCTGTTTCCTAAGGGCTTAAACATTTTCAGTGTGTTAATTTTCTTTATTCACAATGACTTTTTCTGTTTCTAGTTCAGACAGAAGGTCGGCTCAGCTAGATCATGTTGTTGGCTGGAATGAGAGAGAGAGAGACTACAACTAAAGCAACTTTCCATCATTTATGCCAGGTCAAGGTCTTGTGTCCACTTAAAGCCTCCTAAGGCTCCATGGTCTTATAGCTCTCACTCAATCTTTCATCATCACGATGATCAAATTGAAGTATACTGAATTGTATGTCCCTTGAATTGTAAAGTATTTTTAAATTTATGGCAACGTCTGTGTATGTTTGCCTTCAATTGTAGAACTTTATATAAAAACTCTTGATTGTTAAAACTTGAATGCACAGAGAAGTTGAATTTGAAGGAGAGAATGCCTTAGCAATGTACGTCAAGTTTGTTAACTTGTGTAAATAGACAACACATGGAGTCAGAAATTACACGACTCATGTAGAATAGTAATAGAAGGATGAAACCTTCCAGCTAACCAGGTCTTTAGTACATGCAGAAATCATCAAGATAATGTGTCCACTTCGACAATTTAAGCCTTATATAATTTCATCACATTTATTCCTCTATCAGGCTCATTATTCTTTATGTGGACTAACAGTTTGTGGCCAAATAAGAAGATGATTTCATATATTCCATAGAGTAGAATATTGGGGCAGCACATGCTCGAGTCAAGACAGTATACACAGAGCAAAAAGTGATGTTCATGCATTTATCGTGTCATGTTTGATCATCCAAGATATTCACAGAAATATAAGAAGTACGTAGAAAATTTGCTTGCACGATACTTTGAACTATGCACAAAATATAACCTTCACAAGTAAGACACTTTGTGAGTAAAGCTGATCTATAGTCATACACATAGTTCTTATAGAGTACGGATTTAATAAAAGTCGAGAACGGCTTCAGGGCTATACCTGAGGAACTACAGCAAATAAGAGTGCTCTTATCTTCAAAAGAACAATATTTGCAGCTTGGATAAGTGCTTCACCCTGGCTGACTGCATCTTGTAATGTCAATAGCTGCTCGACTGCATTACGATTCGGAGGAGGGGTAACTCTGAAGGCTTCTAATGACTTTCCCCTGTTAAAATACCTTCTCCACAGCATGACAAGGGCGAGCGATACCAAAATAACTGGAAACACATACTGAATCCATCCCCTGTGTCAAATAGAAGTTATCACATAACATTGTCATCAAATTTATCACAGAATGTCATCATGCCAAATCTGAAAGCACAGATGAGTTGGATTTCATGACTCTCAATCACATAGGGTGACATGTCCCAATTGATTTTCCACTTTCAATATATGTTAGTCCTATCAACTTGCTTCACTGTACCTGTCTTACTTACAGGGTGTGTTAGTCCTATTAACTTACTGTAGTTGTGTCATGCAGAAACCTTTTACAGAGATCAAATTCAACTATATCCACTAACCCAAAAGAAAGAGAAGCTTAAAGAGGCAGCCTTAAAAATTCATTGTGATAAGCACATGCAAATCTCCTGATTTTGGTTTCAAAGACTAGATATTATGAGTATCTAGAGTGATAAATGAGATGAACATAAGGTACAAGCGACTAAGTTTCAGCACCACTAATTACTACATTTACACCAAACATTCATGAAGATTTTTAGTGGCATGCAATAAAGCTTATTGAACTATATAAGGAAAATTATCATAAGGCAACCTACCTGTGTATCGAATAGCAAACTAACGCGAGAAATACAATTGACTTGAGAGCGTCTTCCCATGAAGCCAAACTCTGAAGACGGCCAGCCAATGCAAAAACTGGGAACAGTAGTTCCTTCATAAAAACAATAAGTATCAGTGAGGCCATTTTCTAAGAGAAAATCCCATCGACCAACTTATACAAACATCCAACCGCCCGTACAGCTATGTTCATATTCACAAAAACAGAGCAAAAAAGTTAATGAAAAATCCACATTATGTGAACGCATCGCACTCATGGTTCACATACCATCATCTTGCAGTTGCTAGGGAAGATGCAAATTCAGGGTCTATGGGGCTTAGGTGGTGCATCAATGACGAAGCAATTTTATGAGATGTAATGTGTCTTTGCGACTTAGTTGACCAAGTAGCTTATAAGAGTCAAATCTCCAGTTTATTATCAAATGTATTGTTCCACTGACTCACGAAGCAAGAGGAACATTAAAAGAACAGAGTCAGAAGATGCAAGTTCTGGGTATCAAATGAAAATGTATACCATTCAGTAATTTAATCTGTCAACTGGATTTTTTGCTATATTCATCAAAGAGTATTGCAATAGAATCAATTTATTAACCTTCATCACAGCAACATTTGTGTCAATACCCTCCACTTTTACTTGGTCTACAGTTGCCTGAGCAGCTTCAGCCCTTCCTGTATCCAATATTGAGTTCTTCAGAGCTATCTCCATGGGATTGATTTCAGCAACACAAACCTCTCCTACAGCAACTAAATCAATATCCAGTTTTATCTGTTTTAGTAAAGTGAACCCAAATCGATTAAGCGCCACAACGGACACAGGAGAGAGAATTTTCTTCTTTTTTGTGAAGGGACTTGCAGGGTCATCAGAACAAGGAGCATCAACTTTTACAAGTTCCATGCGACTGGCCAATGTTTCCAAGATTACATCTCCCCCTGGAAGACTTTCAGCCAAATTATATGGAAGTATCGTTTTGTAATTTGATGGGAATATATTAAAAGCTTCCCTAATAGCACGGTATCGGAAGATGCCTAAAATGGCCCTCGCAATTATTTCTGCTTGCCGTATCTCTCGGAAATTGTACTTCCTGGCAAATCTATGTGCACGTAGAACCTCAAGGCATATGTCCAACCAATAATCCCGGCGGGAGCTTCCTTTCAGTTCAGGAAATTCCATGTAAACAGGCTCCACTCTGTAAATAATAGTCAAGAGTCGTCAGCTTTACAAATAGAGCTGACAAAAGACATGGACTGAGAATTGTCCAAAAATCCATTGAAATCTCAATATGATGTGTATTGAGTAAACATACACAGAGGCCGACTTGTACATCACAGCCCTGTCAAAAAGACGAGCACCCAATGGTCCAGTTAATTCAGGCTTTATGACCTGCTTCACGTCTGTTGCCAGATCATATCTAACAGCTTTGTCATATACCCCAACTCCCAACGATTCAAAATAGAGAGCATAGTTGGTCAATGTCAAACGACCTACCCATAAATGAAAAAGACAAAATTATAATAGACAGAAGCAAATGTTTGAATAAGATCAAAAGCTAGCATTCACAACACAAATCAGTCATTCTGAGACGGTGTGTAAGGAAAGTCCAGTTTTGACTGCAATCTACAGATTTCTGTACAAGTCTGCAATATAAGCATCATTTGCATAGAAGAGTCCCCCGACAACCCATTCTAGAGTTTTTCTTATCCAAAGTGCCATACTTCATGACAGAATTAACTGAGAGCCTTGTTGATGTAGAGAAACGGCACAAAAAGGTTCATTTTCCCTGAATTCCACTTGACACGTTCTTGAGCTCACATAGTACATGGTTAACCAGCAACACTAAGCAACCTAGAAAAAAGTTCCAGTTTCTCCATCTTGGACATGTCTCTAAAACTGACAAGCTAGTCTCTGTCCTAACAGTGCATGAGATGTTTAGCCAGAGTTTGTGGCAGTTAAGGCAAAAACCAGCCCTAAAATCTAGGCCCCCACCTTGAATTCACCATATGAAGTTTGAAGCAACATTGCCAGTAGAGCTGTACCTTAACCTGTGTTTCAAAATCCAGAACTACTATATGGGAACAAAACCACCAAATTAAATAAATAAATAAAAATTGCCCACTTATTACCTCTGTCATTTCCTAAATCCTGACTTTGCTGCAAATTAGAAGATATTTGGATTAAATCATCTTAAAGCTGAAGTATGTGGGACATATATTTCATTTGGCAAATTCAATTCAATTTGCTCTGCCCATAACAAATGGAAGCTAGGGATGAGAAGCAAAAGTTTCTAAGGCTGAAGAATTCAATCTTCAGTCAGAAGTAATCTTGCACGTATAAGGTCCATGATTATCAAACTCCAGCAGTTACGATACAGTCAAATCATCATTCCAGGAATTGATTTCCCACCAGCTAACAGATGATGATCCACACAATCAACCAGGGAACCCAACCTAAGATAAATTCCCACAACTCGATTGTCAAGATAGAACTCACCAGGCCAAGCTGAGATACCAATGTGCTGCAATACAGGTTGCAGAGGAACAGTGCCATCTATATCAAGAATAATCTCTCCTTCAGCAAGCTGGAGGTTAGATAATGTTGGTCCCGAGACATTCTTTGCAGCCTTAATCACTCTGCATAGATGGAACAAGGTAGTAGTTGACAACCATTTGCTAGTGAACATCCAATCCATTAAAAATCGTGAAATAGCAATCAAGATGCATAATGAATCTGCAACACTTGAAATAGTATGAACGGTGCCTCTCATGTAGTTGTAAAAACTATATTCTTCTCAAAATGAAAAGAAAGCAACAAAATCTTTCTCAACGGCTATGAATTAAAAGGTCTTGCTCGCATCTTCAAAAGCCTTCTTAACATACCATGGACATCATAAAATTTTAGAGCAATCAACCAGATACTGCATCGAACAGCAGTTAATATCAGTAATTCAAAAATTGTAGTTCCCGCAAGTCAACTTTCTGGTCTGCTTCCATTTTTAGGGCCTGGTCTTTCTGAGTTTTCTATCATCTGCTACATGGCAGCGGTACCATTTTAGTTCAAATCTTTCCACCTCCTAGTACGTTTCGCTGTCCTCCCTCTGGTCATCATCTCAATCCGGCTAACAAACCTGAGTAGTTAGATAACTTGTGTATAGCTGTTGACTCCTACTTTGAACAATTATGTCATCCAAACATAAGGTATAATTTTAAATCTCCAAAGAACTGTACTGAATTTCAAAGGATCAAAATGAATGTCTTTGTTCTATGCTTCTCAGTCTGTTTCCAAGTCACCCTCCCTGCCAAGATGTCATGGTCTTCTGGAGTGTTTACCTTCACCTAACAACTCAATCAAATCGCCAGTCCAATATGCAGGTGCTCCAAGGGAACAACCTTCAGTTCTAGAGATAATTGACTTTGACCATGCCTAAACAACACGATACAGCGGTCTGTATTGTGAAACTTCATGCAAACAATTTGGAGCCCTAACTGAAGCTAACTCTGATTGGTTGATCTGATTAATCCACTGATGTTGGGCTAGTTGATGATCCTTCTTTATCTTGGTGGACATATATTATGCTTGGAAGTACATAAAATCACACTAGCAAAGCCTATCAAGTACATGTTGCATCTTTTTGTGCTTTGTCTATGGGTTGAATTAGTAGAGAAGCCTATCAGCTGCATGATGTTTAAATTACCCTTGCAAAAAAACAAAACTAGATCCAGCATTATCTGGTCAATTCATATAATCCTGTTATGGAAATTAAACTATCTAGACCAAACACTAGAAGGAAAAGAAACACTGAAAGTTCTTTGTAAAAATTCTGGCAAAAAATAAGTAAAGTGGCAGACGATGTCACAGTACAAACTATAACAGCCAGAAAAGCAAGAAAGGGAGCAAGTCTTTACTTATTGAGACTTCGAAGGTACTTGTCATATAAAAGAAAATGAAGCCGGTTGCATGAGGAGCTTGTGAGAGCATAAAAAAGATTCTTGACAGTTATTAGATCAGCAATGGAAGCACAAGCTGGAGCAATTCGTGCAAATGCATCGATCCCAGCAGTTTTCTTGTCATCAACCTAATGGAGTAAGAAAACAAATCTCAATTCTATGTTTTGCCCTACTATCAACAGGACTATTGTGAAAGCAGTAACCTAACAATTGGCATTGAGCAAGACACTGGAGACTCCATGCAAGAGCACTGTGCACCTGAACAGCTGTGGTAGTTGAGGCTGCGTAAAAGAGTGACCATCCATCAGCACCTTCTGCTTCTTTGCAAGTAGGTGTTTCCTGCGATCAAGATAATCAAAGTCAGTTGTATGAAGCAGTAGAGTTCCAGTTCCTTCAAATCACCAAAATGAGGATTTCAGCACCCATAAAATAAATAAGTGGGCGTTTTAAAAATATCAGTAGGTTATCAAAAAAACTTGTCTCACTTTGGCCAGCACTTCACTTGCCACATCCGGGGACTCCCAGGCAAGCATCATATCAAATGTCAAGCGGCGGAACTCCTTGTCATCCAAATAATCAGGATCTTTTGTTGCCACATTCATTGCCTTGTATGAGCAAAACTCTACAAAATTCCTAGGGTAGACTGAAGGTTGCCTAGCACTTTCAGGTATCTCTTCATCAAAACGATGACACAGTTCTTCAGTGGAAACTTTAAGGATCCTGAATATATAAGCAAGTAGATAAATCAAATCAATTTATAAGAAATACAAGAAAAAGCACCCAATCAGACTAATAGTTAGGTCGAGGTAGCCACACGAGTGCAAGACTACAATCCTAAAAGTGCCATTTTCATTTTGAATGCCAATACCACTTTTTATCTAAACTCCTGAAGCCCACCTGGACTCATCATTCAGGTCCCCACTCAAGTAGAGTCAAAGATAAGCAGTGGCATATTCCCATAAGCATTGAGGAATATCAAATATTCCATTCGAGCAACTTTCCAGGATTAAGTTAAAGCTCCATATCTGAAACAATACTAAAGTAACAGTATGTACTGCTGCACCCTATCAAAAACCACTTCTCTCTCCAGAATATTTGCCCAAAACCATCAAAAAGCAAGAAGCTGCCGACTGCTTGCCCAAAACACATGGAAACACTCACGTCCGCGCATGCATGTGCACATCAGAAACAGCTGACTGATTCCCTGAACATCTTTCATCTTCTCCAAGTTCATCATTGTTTAATCAGCACTAAATAAAAGACCGAAGGCAAAGGGACATATGACTTAACACTCAGTTACAGACACTTCTCATCGGCATCTCGTTGAGCGAAACCATCAATTACATGCCTTAAACATCAAGCAAGCGTGAAGAACAGATAGGTTCATCACAATCTCACGCGACCATTTCGGCAGCAACTACAATAGACAAGCTCATGTACGATTTCAGTCACTGCCCGATGCTAACATAGGCCCAATATCGAAACCGCTATTCAAGCCCAATCAAGTCGGCACAAGTCATCATACATTACAGCTGCCGTCACGGATTCAACTTTCACAAGCATTCCTAAGTCCGCACAAAATTTTCAAAAAACAAAATGCATATCGCGGCATAGTCTGAACCTAAAGCCGCCGCCGCTCTTTCGAACATTGTGCACCGAGCAGCACAAACCTCCGCCGACACCTCGAGGTACGTTCACTCCATAGAGAGTTCGAATCTCCCGGGAAAGCACATTCACTTTCAGGTCGGTCGGTCGGTCGCGAGCGGAGAAAGGAATCGGAAGCGGCGCTCACCTGGAACAGCGAGACGCGACGGAGTTGGCGACGGCGGAGAGGAAGGGGAGGGGCCTGGGGGAATCGGCGTCGTCCCCGGCGCCCGATTTCTTGCGGACGAAGAGGGACCTGAGCGAGCCCTGCTGGCCTCGCATGAAATTCTCGAAAAGCGTTCCCATCTTGCCGCCATTGCTACTGCCGTCGCCGTTGCCGTCGCCCCTCACGACGGGGACCTCCATGCTCCGGTTCCGCTCGCGAGCTCTCTCGATCTTCGTCTTCTTCGCCGGGGATGAAGGAGCGAGGATCGACGCGTCTCGGCGCCAAATGAAGATGCCTTGCGTGATTCGGCCGTGTTTCGATTCTCGATGCTCTTCGCTTTCCCTGGGAAACGAAAGAGAAACGACTCGAAGCTTGAAAGTATTATTGCTCTTTCTTTTCCTTTTTTAAAATTTTTCATTTATTGGGAAAAATTACGCTGGACGTCCAAAAATTAAAATCTTAAAACCCTTTAATTGGCGCGATCTAATTCCAAAAGCATATATAATATATTGATGTTCTCTTTTTAATATTTGAGTTTTCTCTTTTCATTAGCTATACATGGATTGGGAGTTGAGTAGAGGAAAAAAAATAAAAACATTTCAACCCCGTTAAATCAATTCGAATTGAAAAAGTATTTTTGGAGTTCAATTTGATTAAAGAATAATTTCTTTAAAAAATTCACAAGTTGCTTTTTGCATTTTGATCCGGTTGTGTGCTCAATTATAATTATAACATTTGGTTTGGTTCAATTTAATCTGCTTCATACTTAATGCTCAGCTCAATTGTTCATATCAACATTTTCCTTAAGGCTCAGTTTATTTCGTAAAAAATAAATAAATTGAAAAAAAGAATTCTAAAAAAATGATTATTTTTATCAATTGAAATTATAAGTTAATGTAGAACGTTTTTATAATCGATAATAATTTATTTATAAATATTTTAAGAACGCTGAAAAAAAGTTTAATTATTTTCGTAAATAAGTTAAATTTATTTTTCGTATTCCCTTTCCAAATAAGTACATGAAAACCCGCCGTGCGTCGTGCGCTAACCCCACGGGACGGTCTTCCTCTGTCGATCGCGCCGCCGCTGCTGCAACTTTCCGGTCCGACGCCGCTGACTGGCGTCTGATAAGACCCCGCTTTTTCGGACACGACACTGATCAGCGAATAAACGATCCGAGGCCGCATTTTCACGCTATCCTTTTCTTTCGATTGAGATAACCGCCCGCTTTTTTCACCGCACGGAAAAAGATGGGTCAAGCTCAGAGCGACGTGGCAGCAGCGAGCGAAGCGGCGGCTTGGGAGGATCGATCCCGAGGCGGGCTGTCGGCGTCTCCATCTTCTTCCGGCGCTGCTTCGAGCATGGATTCTCTGATTGCGGGTGCTTGCTCTTTTCCCTTTTTCTTCTTCTTTCCTTTTTCATGGGGTCAACGAGCGATGCCTGTTTTGGCTTGAAACAAGGCTCTGATTCGTCTCCGCATTTCGCTGCGGTCGGATGTTTTGGTGGACGGAACACGTCGAGTGTTCTGTTGCCGAAAATGGGTATATGAGTTCGTCGATGTCCTTTATGTGTTGGATTCGCCTGTTTCATTAGAAGGGTTTGTGTATTTGGCGTTTCGGGTGGTGGTCAGGGATTCATATTAGCTTACGAGTTTTCTCATTGACACATAGGGAAATATGGTTTTGGGTAATCGAGAACTTGAGCTGAAAATTGTTAGTGAGGGCTGAGAGCCGTCTTCGTTGTCGTTTAGAATTACGGTGGACGACTTTTAATGCAACGCAGACAAAGAGTTGCACATGGACTTGCTTAGCAATGAATGAAAGATGTGAAATTTTTCCCTTTCGTTAGGAGAAACACAGGATGTTCTGGAACAGATGGTTTCCTAAGATTGAATGGACAGTGTTTCTTTTACGAAATTCATTCGTTTGTCAATGTGTCTTTGACCATATTCAGTCGGTTCTCATCAAGACGAAAGGGGCAGTTGGGAGGATTCTTCTTGTGCCCTGTATGATGCTGTATTACTATTGGAGTACTGCTGAGCCCAATAAGAAGAGTCGTAGCATAATGTGCTGCGGCGAATCTTCTGTATTGTGTCTAGCTGTATAGGAAGACCTAAAAAGGCGTGAAAGGAGATGTTAAGGAAACATGTGAAGCACTTGGAGCGGACAAGAGACCTGAAACAATAACGAGGGCAATTGTGTGATATAACAGGACTCGTGCAAGTGAGCTCACTTAGTGGAATAGTTTTAGTTTGTTCTGTAGTATTGTTGTACTTGCCCTTTTAAGAGACATCACACATCCCTAATGAGTGAGAAGGATTTGGTTGTCATGATCTGAGTGAGAAGGATTTGGTTGTCATGATCTTAGTTTGAATCCTTGAAAAGCTGCTAGTAGTTATACATCTCTCTTAGTTACCAAATCAAAGAACGGCTGGTATACTTGTTGAGGATTATACTTTGAAACTGGGAAAGGTGTTTCCACAGGGTTCATAGAGCTGAATGGACTGATGTTAGAGTTTTGCCTCATGGGGACCAGAGTGCACACCTTGGAGTACATTTGGAATCCTTATTTTCATAGCTTACCCACAGATTCATTTTTCTAATGATTTCCTTCTGTATAATTTTAGGTTATTACCTTTGGATTTCTTGTTTTTATTATGAATTTGGTGATAGCTCTGTTTTTGCGGGCAAAGAAGTTTAGAGACCTATGGAGAAACTTAGAGGAAGTCTTTGTATATATATAGAAGCCAAAGCTCCAGCTGTATTGTGTAGTTGTAATTCTAGAGGTGTGGTAGATTTGTACCATAGGAGCCTACCTTATCAGACCTTTCAATCATTCAATTACGAGGAGTTTTGGACGTGGATTAAAAAAAACACAGGTCATGCTTTTCCGGTTTGTTTACCCTGTCAAAATCTGGGAAATACAAAAGATTTCCTCATGTATCTCTCTTTGTTTTGTTTTTGTCTAGCAAATGCCATAAATGAGATTCCATTTTTATCGCGGGCTAATTCTTTACAATGACGTTGTACATCATACCAATATTTTTTTCATGATTCAATGTAGTCATCCTCTTCTCTTACTGGTTTATGTGAAGAATTCATTGTTTTGTTTTTCAGAAGCTACAGCATATGCCAACGATGAAAATGAGGTTAATTCTCTCTCACGTACTTCTTCATTTAAATAAATAAATTAGCAGGGATCTGATGTTGTTTTTCAGTCTCCAGAAGCGAAGGCACAGAAAGCTTTGGAATGTCCATGCATAGCTGACTTGAGAAGCGGCCCATGTGGAAACCAATTTTCTGAAGCTTTTGTGTGCTTTTTGAAAAGCACTGCTGAAGAAAAGGTATTCATAATGTACTTATTCATGGAAGGTCAACGGCTTGTTCAATCAACAGTGTTTAGTCGTATATTTGTCCCTACCTGCTATAGTGCTATTGCCTTTCTTTTCTCATCGTCTCTCGAGTGAAAATTGGCACAACTGCTTTGATTTGAAAGTGAAAGGAAAGGAAAACAGGAATGCTTGTACATTTCTTGCACTCTTCATGCTATCTTCGCAACATTTGGTATTTTGTTTGACCTTGTTCTAAGGTTTTAATGGGCCGGCACTAGTGGAAAATAGATTTGGTCTGTGTGGTTCAGGTCTTATATTTTGAGTCTTTTGACAAGTTTATAGTTAGCAAGAAAGCTTTACAGCTATTCACTTATTGCGATTATTAGTCTGTCCATGAGAACAGTTTTAGTTAAGTGTAGCTCTCTATTAGAATGCATACTGAAAACTTTGAACCATTGCTAACAAAGATAAACCTGCTCTATTTGTAAGGGCTCGGATTGCGTCCATCCTTTTGTTGCTCTGCAGAATTGTATCAAAGCCAATCCTGGCGCATTCTCTAAAGACGTTTTAGAAGGTGATGACGATGATGTCAAGATAGAGGAAGAGCCAAAGCAAGATTACCAAATCGACCCTCCCACGTGGTCCAAAGAATCGCACAATCCGAAGTCCAAGCTTTAGCACCATTTCCCTCAGCCTCCCCTCTTGCTTGCACAAGGACATCTAACAGTTAGAAAAATTGTTAGTCATCTCATCCCTGTCATTTAGGCATCACAGGAACATTCATTACTATGCAATAGCCAATGATCTTCTCATTATGATAGCCTTGGAGATATTCTCCTACATCTGAGCCCGAAATATAATTCATAAGATGTGGAACCGTTTATTTGCTAATAAATATTATGGAAACTCGATTAGTATGTATTAAATTAGAGCAATGTGTAGTTTGGAGTGCTTGAAATAGTGTCATATCATTACTAATATCATAGAACAGACATTGTTGTATGAAAAATATAAAAAAGTAAAAAGCACATGTATGCTTTTAGCTATCTCGATTATGGATAAGTATACTAGAAGTTTTAAGATTTGTCATGAAAGTGCAATTACATCCTAAAATTTTCAAAATGTCCAATCAAGTCCTAAAATTTGTCGTAAAAGTGCAATTGGATTTTAAGACTTTTAAAAATGCAATCAATGAAAGGGTTTGATTGGACTCACTTGGCAAGTTTGAGGAATTAATCATGTTTTTTGAAAGTTTTAAAAATCAGTTATACTTTTATTACAAGTTTCAAGGCTTCCAATGCACTTATCTTTTGAAGTTATATCTTCGTTTGATGACATGGTGTTTGAATCACCGTTGACACTATATAAATTCGAGTCTCAACTTATAATTGCTTAATCAAAGTGAACATCCTAGTATTTCTAGTTTACTAATTGCACTTAATAGAGTCCTCCAGTAGACATCCTCAGATCTTCTAGAGGAGAGGAATGGAAAAGTCCATCTTGGTATTTCTAGTTCAATCAATTTTGGAGAGAATGAGGACTTTTTTAGCCAGATAAAAAAAGTCTAAATCCAACATCAAATTCTTCATAAACACTAGCAATGACAAAAGTCAATTCATTCGGGATGTTACTACCAAGTGAAAACTAACATCGAATTGAACCATCATTTTTCCATAGAACTTTCCTACCCCTATTTACGTGAAAATACAATAGATGAATAGTCATTCGATGAAAAATCATTTGAATATTTCATTTTCTATTGGAATAAGCATAGAGATCCAATCACTAGATCATTAACTTATACAAACAAGAACCAATCCCAAGGAAAAGACAGAATAAATTGGATTGGTAAGTAATACCACTCCTAGACTTCCTAATATAAGACCTGATCCCAGAAAAAACTAAAAGAAAATCATGTATTCGTCCGGGCAAATCCATTATTATATGTAAAAGAATAGGAGACCTGCTCAAAGTAGATTGTGTAGTCTAGTTCATGCATTAGTAGAAACTAGGACAAAACGTACCCCAATACCATCACTGTATGTAGCAACCTAAGCAGATGTCGAACCAGGTGAGTTCAATCGAAAGAGAGAACCATACATGGCTGTTTTTCGGAGAGTCATGGTCCTCGCGATTAGGCTCCTTTGCATCCTCAACGTCGCAGGGCACACTCTCGACACGACCAGAGTGTACACAATATGCAACGGAATTAAGTTCCAATTCGGAGGAACTTTCACTGATGAGTTAAGCCATGTTCTTTAGGATTTAGCAGATGCGACGGCAGATAACGGCCATGATTACTATAGCCAGTCGACAAGCTCCAAGGATGGTTGCGACGGCCATGCGGCTTGTTAAGCTTTTGAATCATGACTATGTCTCATGCGTCGTTATCGCTAGAGATCAGCTAGTCGATTCAAATCCACAAAACACGTGAGCTCAATTGTAGCTCCAGGATTAGAATTCAAAACGAGACTTATCCATTCTATGAGTGATAATTTTCCAATGTTTCTATTCTTCTATTTAGTTTGGTCATGTTGGCATCCCCAGCATAGTAATCCATCTTCGTATATCCGCTCGTCTAGAGAATGATATAATAGTCTGAAGTTTAATTGTCACATTAGATCTATAATTCAGCTAAGTCTGGTTTCCCTATAAATGGATTCTAGAGAGGCCAGACTTTGGGTTTCATGTAATTTGAGTATCGTGTTCATCTCCTTTTCTGGGTGAACAAATTTATTTAGTATGCAAAATTCAACATCCATCACATATTATCAATGACCCTCACTTCAAGTGATCTTCAAATCAGACTTGCATTGAACTTTCAACTAATTGAACTCGGAGAACAATTTGGTCACTTGGCATGTACGGAATCATTGAATAAAGCCAACTCGACTAAACATCTTAACACGGAAACATAATGGCCATAAAGAACCAAGGTATCATACATTACTTATAGCACACTAGTATGCCTAGAACACGTTAGTTATGATGCTCGCTTTAAAATCAGTTAAAATGAAAGCAATATTCAAAATGATGTGATAGTAGAGAGTTAATTAAGTGAGCCAGTTTCAATATCCGAAAACAGTTTGCCACATGATTTAGTATACTTATTTTGTAACTCAGATTGAGTAAACATGATATTAATGTAGTTGAGAAGATTCGGGGCAATAAGGATTATATGTGCCATGTAGTTGATGTTATTTTAGTCACAATTAAAATTTGTCCAATGACAATTAATTGTGGCGCAACCCAAAAATTAACGGTTGCACTAAGGGTCAAGGTTTGTGGCTAGAATCGGTAACTCATCAAAACTTGGTAGTTTATCATGCCACGGTGGCACCGTGACGGTGCGAAAAGTTCAGGAGAGTGATTCGTGACTTCTGGAAGTTTGGGGGTCATTGTGCAATGTGTGATGGTTTAGAGGGGCGTTCAGCAATTAACCTTAAAAAAGCAAAAAAAAAGAAAGGGAAATTCAAGAGCTAATTATGCACGTGCCTCTCACGTGAGCTATCCCGGCGGCGAGCTACGGCAATCCGCCCTGAACCCAAAAAAGCCCACTCGAAAATCCTCCACCTCCTCCTCCTCCGCCTCCGCCTCCGCCTCCAGAAATTTCAATCTCGGCTGCTGCAGGAGAGACAGGGAGATGGGGAGCGCCGCGCCGCCCGCTCAAATCCCGACGAGCTTCGGCCACGAGCTCCGAGCCTGCCTCCGTTGCCGCCTCGTCAAGACCTACGATCAGGTCCTCTCTCTCTCTCTCCATCTCCCGCTTTTCTTCCGATTTCGCGATTGTTCGGCGGGATCTTTTTCTTCGTTCACTGCACGTGCGATCGCCGCCTTCTTCTTTGGGGGCGTTTTCGTAATTCTGAGGTTTCTCTGCGCGCGATTTGCAGTTCCGGGACTCGGGCTGCGAGAACTGCCCCTTCTTCAAGATGGACGAGGACCACGAGCGCATCGTCGAGTGCACCACTCCCAATTTCAACGGGTACGATTTCTCGTCGGCTCCTCATTGCTTGTCGCGGGAACTCGCGATCCTCGCTTAGTGTCAGATTTTTCGTTACTTGGGTCGGTTGAATAAGTTTGGTGGAATCCTCTTTTCCAGAATCTGGACCTAAAAGTTTCGAACTTTTGTCGGAATAGTGATGTTTTATAGAATAGGATGGCCTGCATGGTTATGTGGCTCGGCTTGTTCTTACTACTGATGAATGCACTTCCTCTTTTCTCTGAAAGAGAGGAAGAAAGAAATGGGTCTGCCTCTGGCTAGGAGCAATGAGCCGGGTAGCTCAGTTGGGCAGGGATGGGTTTTGTCTGGCATAGGGGGCGATTGAACCCTTTGCTTAGTCCACCGTTAAAAGGACAAAAAAGAATAGTTCTAGCGTCCTTTTGGTGAAGGAATGAGAAGTAACCTTTCGTTCAATAATTTGGCTTTAAAAAAAGTAACTCAGCTTTAAAATAGGATGATGAGGGTTTCACTATTGCCCTTCCAATTCATCTCCCTGCTAAAATTGATGTCAACACCTTGGAATTCATTCTCGCAGGATAATTTCTGTCATGGATCCTAGTAGGAGCTGGGCTGCTCGGTGGCTAAGAATCGGTATGTTTTATTTTGTACTAACAGATGCTCCAAGTAATTTTGGTCTGCTACTATGCGGAGTGGTGTACATGTATATTTTATGCAAGTTCCAGAACCTTTGTGTTATTTTCTTATGTATTCTTAATAGAAGTCATGTGGAGGATTGTGCTCAAGACTGTATAACAAAAGTTATGTCAAGTAGATTGGTTGGCTCTAACGCATTGCCTCTATAATTGGGTATGGACATGAGGAATCGCTTTTTTGTATAATCGTGGCAACACAACTGTTTATTTACTAGTGCTGGTGAAGATTTTTGTGGTATTAAACTGGGAACTGTGATCATCTGGAAGAACTAATGTAGTACCTGGTATCGAAATTTGTTCTTTTCTTGGGCATAGGTGAGTAAAATGTATATTTTGAGGGATGAGTTTCAAGCTCTGATTTCTGGCATTTTTGCTTAAAAGAAGATCACTTCATTTCTGGGAAGAGGCTTTGAGATCTTTTGCATTTCAACTCCGTAGCGGGAAAAGTTCACATACACAACAAGTCTTGCAAAATTTGTTGTTACAAACTTTAGGAATGACGTATTTAGAGAATTTTCTCTAGTTCTGTGAGGTTGATTTTCTTTCCTTATAGTTTCATAGAATATTGATGTTTTTTCCTTCTCAATATATTTGCCAGTGTAAAGATTCTGCAACTTGGCAATTGCTTCATTGCTGAAATTACCTTGGATACCAAGTCTTATATTCTACGTTTTTGTAGGAAAATTTGTTCCTGGCGTGTACACACTTGCAGTCTCAGAAGCACTACCTGAGGACCTGCAGGTCTGTAATTCATCGGGATGTGAATTGTTGACATCTTCTTTTATGCGATAGAATTTATGTTGAATGTGCTCCATTTGTCATCTTTCTGTTCATAATATCGAAGGTGCCCAATTTGCATAATTCTGCCATATATAAGCTATGGCATGAAGTAAATCACTTTATGCAGACAATTATTGCATTGGGCATTTTAACTATGACGTCTTAGCTCATGACAAGTTTCCTTTTGCATATATGGTCGTTGAAAGCCAATTGCCGAATTTTCATGAAATAGAGTTTCTGTTGCTCGTTATAAATAATATTACCAAGAGTACCACACTTCTCAGATGTCAAGGCAGTTGTTATGTAGTTTAACATGCAGAAATGCTGCAATTCCTTAGAGAAGCTGTGGTGGGATATCACTATCAAATCTTCTTCATTCTTTGTCTGTTGCTGAGAGTGAAGCATCCTTTCTTTTATGCCACTTACCCTTAAGATCGAGTGCCTGTCAAAATAATTATTCAATATGATGCTCACTGCCCAGACCAATCTGTTGAAGAAAATACTTCACATATAGGTGCCATCATATCACTAATCAATTGTAGGCATGCCCAGTTCTTTGTTCTGCTCATATTAGGCCCTTTGAGACCCATCAACCCTGGGATTAGTATGATCACTGTCTTCTGGCTTTGAGCTGACTATCTCATCTTAATCACTGTCGGTATCCACATATCAGGGTTGTGATGAGGACAAATAGAGGAGTAAAAGATGAACTCAGCTGCACTTTACTGTGCTGAGTATAAATTCGGCATATATATTAAGATGTAAGTAGTTATGAAGATGTAAAATTTGTTAAATGGCAAGGCAGATACACCAAGAGTTTGATGATCAGGGATCAACTAATTATTTGCGGTAGAATGACATAATGATCAGATCATCATATGATTTGAACAGGGTTCAACTAAACTACTTATTATTATTTGAGAATAATGAGGCTATTTAAAGGACGAAAATAATCTCACCTTCCATTAGTATTTTGTATATTAGTGATGTCTGGAGTGCTGAATCTGTCCATCTTGAGCTTGTCCTTTGTATGTATCAATTTCAAGCAAAGTAAGTCCAGACCTAGGGACTGGAGAGGACAATTCCATTTGCTATTCTTGGTGTTGCGATAGTTTAGTTCTTTGTTCAGCTGTGGAAAAGCATTCTCCGCATTTCCTGCTCTTTCTTCTCTATAACTCATGGTCAGATGATTCATTTGTGTTAGAATTACTTTTTAATTTTGGATTTAGGGTCTTCAGAACCCTTGCCATGTGCACATTGATAACAGTCATATAACTTTTGCTGATTTCTTGCAGAATTTATGCGAAGATGAACGTGTGCAGTATGTGCCTCCGAAACGCATATGATTTTTCGGTTGAGGGTTATGTCTGGATATCTGCCACACTTGTAGGATCAGTATTTACCAGATGTAGTATAGGAAGTGTTCCAAGGTCCTTGATCTTCAGGGTAATTGATCCTTTTGAAAATGATCGATGAAATGTATGTGATCAGAGACTTTGAAAATGCAAGCATGAACTTTTCGAAAGCACTTGTAGGCGTTATGCTTTCTTTTGCCCTCTATTTCCGGGTGCCATTGTGTTTTATTTTGCAAGGGGATAGATTGGACCATCGTGTTCAGATGCATTGTCTTCAAGTTCGATCAGGAAGTTACAGCGGTTAGCTTAGAAGAGGCTCTAATCTTAAGCATGTTCCGTGACTGAAAATGATCAGAAAGGAACTTATGTTGGTCTAGGACTGATCCAGAATTAGAGCTAGGAAGTTTGCGTGTGTATATATTGTCTCAGCAGATCACAAAATCTCTGCAAGTGAACCCAGAATTTGCCCTTGATCACTTGTGCAAAATGGTATGCCACGCCCACACCTTTTCGATCTCGAAGCAAAAATCGAAGAAAAATCCGGGTGTGGTGGCCGCAAAAGCGGGAAAAGTACCAAAAAAGTCCTAAATATATTGCATTGGTACCAATTCAGTCATAAACTTTTCAATTGGACCAATTCAGTTCTAAACATTTTTACATCGGTACCAATTCAGTCCATCCGACTAATTTTGGATTGTCGGCGATGACGTGGACATCGGCCGGTAACCGGATGCTGACGTGGCAATTTTTAAATATTTTTTTGAATCTTTTTGAATCTTTTTCTTTTCTTTTTCCTTTTCTTTTTCCTTTTCTTTTCTTCCTTCTTCTTGGATTGTTCTGGCGAGCCTCCAGTGAGGCTCGCCGGCCACTGGGTGAGGGCCTCGAAGCCCTCGCTGGCGGATGGCCACTAGGCGGGGGCCTCAAAGACCTCCTCTCGCCGGTTCCTCCGTTTCCCTCCAACTCCGCCAGTCAATCTCACTCGCCGCTCGGCGTCCTCTCTCCGTCGCCGCACCCCTCCCTGGATCGATCTCCACTGCCTCCTCCACAGTTGGAGCCGTCGATCATGAAGTCAGCTTCGTCTCTCGTCTCCCTCTCCTTGGCAGCGGTCGTGAACGAGCTCCTCCAATGTAGCCTTCTCTTTGCAATTTGGCAATCGCGGCTTCTCCTCGTCGCTAAACACGGGAGGATTTACCTCATTTTGATTCTCTGCTATGTTGTGGCTTCGTTGCGAAAAATCTCACAGGGGACGATGTCCTTCCGCATGTCTACGAGCTCTCGGCGGATTTGTTTGATGCCCTAGTGGCTCACCTGCCGCTGGCAAGGGCTTCGCGGCCCTCGCTCGGCCTCGCCCAAGGTCGCGGGCGAGGCTGCCTTTGCTCGAATCTAGACGAGGCCAGCCTCACCCTGGCCTTGCCGCGGGCGAAGGCGGCCTCGCCCGCGGCCGGCAAGGCCAAGGCAAGGCTGTCCTCGCCCAGATCCGGGCAAAGCCGCCTTACTGACGGCCTTAGGAGAGGCCGAGCGAGGGCCGCGACCCTCGCCGACGGTAGGCGAGGGCTTCGAGGCCCTCGCCCAGTGGCCAGCGAGCCTCACCGGAGGCTCGCCGGAACAATCCAAGAAGAAAAAAGAAAAGAAAAAGAAAAAAGAAAAAATTCAAAAAAAAAGTATTTAAAAATTGTCACGTCAGCATCCGGTCACCGGCCGATATCCACGTTAGCGCCGGTAGGCCAAAATTAGCCAGATTGAATGAATTGGTGTCAATGTAAAAATGTTTAAGACTGAATTAATCCAATTGAAAAGTTTATGATTGAATTGGTATCAATGTAATGGGTTTAGGACTTTTTTTGTACTTTTCTTGATCTTCAGGGTAATCAATCCTTTTGAAAATGATCGATGAAATGGATGTGATCAGAGACTCTGAAAATGCAAGCATGAACTTTTCGAAAGCACTTGTAGGTGTTATGCTTTCTTTTGCCCTCTATTTTCGGGTGCCATTGTGTTTTATTTTGCAAGGGGATAGATTGGACCATCGTGTTCAGATGCATTGTCTTCAAGTTCGATCAGCGATGGTCTCTCAGAAGTTACAGCGGTTAGCTTAGAAGAGGCTCTAATCTTAAGCATGTTCCGTGACTGAAAATGATCAGAAAGGAACTTATGTTGGTCTAGGACTGATCCAGAATTAGACTAGGAAGTTTGCGTGTGTATATATTGTCTCAGCAGATCACAAAATCTCTGCAAGTGAACCCAGAATTTGTCCTTGATTACTTGTGCAAAATGGTATGCCACGCCCACAGCTTTTCGATCTCGAAGTAGAAATCGAGGAAAAATCCGGGCGTGGCCGCAGCAAAAGCTTACCAGAAGCGGAGCTAGGGCCTTGACCCAATTATTTTCTCTGGGGAACCCTAACCCTGCCGTGCCGTTGCTGGGAGTTTTCTTCTAAGCTGCGATGGTTGTTTTTGTAGCAGTGGTCTCCCTCCTCCTTTGAGGAGTTTGTGTTCCGGTCGCCGGTTATTCATGCCGTGCTTGTCACTTGTTAGCTTGGCTTCCTTTTCCTAGTTGCCTTGTGTTCTTACTTTTACATCACGGCATCCGTCCACTCATTATGTCCTCTCATCTCGAGTGTATGTTTTCGATGCCGTGACATTTTTGTACATTTCGCCTTTCCCCTATATATTTATTACCTCTTACCAAAAAAAAAAAAAAAAGCTTACCAGAAAATCAGAGAAGCAAACGAAGGACTGTTCTTTTGAAAAGCAAGAGAGATGAAGGACTTCCTTCAAAAGCTCACGTTACGTTGCACTTGTGGATTCAAAGAGAAATCGATGCGTAAAGCAAAATCAATCGCCCCACACACGAGAGAGGGCTTTACACATAAACATGGAGGTCCCCCGCCATGTTTACGTACATCAGGAGAAAGGCAGGAATTCCTAGGCATCAAATCGAGCGTCCTTGATGCTGATGCTTAGTCGACGGTCTGCTCTCTCGCTCGTGCGCTCAAGCCAGGGGCCTCATGAGATGTGTGCGCGCGAATTCTGCGCCTAATGAACCAGGGATGTCGGATTAATAATGCCCGCTTCTCGGGGGCTAATTAATTTGGGATCACATGATCATAACCATTTCCAGGACATGTAAGACAATGTGAAGATAAAGTAGAAAGAATCCCCCAGTGGACACACCCCGACAACGCATCGCATGGGACAAAGCACTGCTTGATGTGTACTGGATAAGCAACCACAGGCGTGTGATCAGAAGCTATCGATAGCAAGAAGTGCCAGAACTTCACGTCCCCCTGGACCTCGAACACCCCCATCATCAACCTCCTCCTCCTCTCCTGTATATATATATATGCTTACACATCCATGTTATTTCAAAGAAGAAGAAGAAAGTTGAAAAAGGCAACAGCCATGGCCATTTCTTCAACTTCAAGTGGGCTTCTTTGCAATTTCATGGCGCTCTCCGTGCTGTCGCTTGTTATGATCAGCGCTCGCCGCGAGATCAGTGCTCGACCGGTGAGGCATGATGACGGGGTCGGGCCGTCGTTTGGTTCATACAGAAGATATCTTCTAGACAACGGCCTCGGTCTAACTCCACAGATGGGGTAATGTTTTGCTGTTTCTTCATTGCACTATACAGTATACACGGTATGAGCGCTTAATAAAATTTCATATCGGAAATGTTCTAGCGTGTACTTTCACCGCTTTTCTACTCGAGCTCTCGTACTTTTACTTTTTTCTAATCAAGTCCTTCTATTACTACACAAATTATTAATGAAGTTTCTCGGGCACCAAATTCAATCAAATCCAACTTACGTGATCATCAAACGATGCTGAAGTGTGACTTGAATTAAATATTGCGCGCACACACACACACCATGGATAATGAATAGGTGGGAGATCGAAGAACATAAACACATAAATAAAAATAAGGAGAACGAAGGTTTGCATGGAGTTTTTGATAGCTGTGACGAGCGTCTGCACAGGCAATATTTCACTCATATTACACTTCCGCGTCCTCCAACAATCACGTTGGCTGGATTTAGCTAGATTTAGGGTGCGTATGACAAAATTTCTGAAATAAAAATTGATTTCTAGCCAGAAATTGATTTCTTAATTTCTATTTCATAAATTGAGAAGTTAAAAATTTTAGCTTCTGATTTCTTTTTCAAAATTATTTTTGGAATAAAAATCTGTTTCACAAATAGAAAAATCAAATTGGGTTACCAAACGGATTTATGTTCCAAATCTGTTTCAAGGAACACAGAAACAGAGAAATAAAGAAGTGGAAATTTTATCATGCACGCTCTTAGTGTCAGCAAGATCTATTTAGGTGTCTTGTGTAAGTAGGAGGACTAGATTAAAATTGAAAGTACAAAAGTTCAATTAGAAAAGAGTGAAAAATAGTGAGGGAGAGTAGAAAATTTTCGTTTTTCGTTTTCTTGCTTTCTGCATGTATTAGCAGAAATCTCACTATTCTCATGAAGAAAAAGGGCTACAAACTTACTTATGTTGGCTATAATCAACTCGAGGGACAATGGCTTTGCTAGCTACTTAGTCTCAAATAGGTGCACAAAATCTTTGTAAAAGTATAAATTACTTTGAGAGGTCATGTTGGAGAGTATTGGCCCCAATTATTATGTGCTTGTGCTTTGTTTAAGTAATAATAATTATATTAAATACTAAACTAGCCTATAAGTTTACAAGTATTTATATCCTACAAGTGTCCCTTTTTTTTTCCTTTTGAATATATAGTCAAAATGATGGGTTAAAATATCATTATATCGTATTATATCATAAATCATATTTCAGTACCTAATGTGACGATCTTCACTTTTAAAAATTTGATTATGTTTTTACGCTGCAAAACTCACATAACGATTGGATTTATATAACATGGAAACAATCGTGAATCTTATCTAATGGATCGTTGTGGTCCACTTCGAAAATTGACATCGAATATTGGCAAACTTTCTTTGTTCTTTTTCCATCTTCACTTTGCTTCTCTCCCACACTTCTTGAAAAGTGGTGGGGGCCTTTGAGCATATGAAATGAAATGATGCCAAAAATCCATCACTTTATAAAAAAGTTCCATCACTTTGATCATGTTGAACGTATATTCTATCTCAAAATAATTCAAGAAGGGATGCGCTATTAGTTTTGGCGAGTTGGGTAAATTATTTTGACTAGCGAATCATCGCGGTCGAATCATTTCTTCAAATGATTTTTCCAAATTGTCCGGACCAACAAAAAACTGGCCTATTAGATATTTGGAAAATCAACTTATTATATAACGATTTGCCGCCAATTTGATATTATGGGTTCATTTTCTCCTATTGCTGCTTATACGAAATTAATATGAGCTTTTGGGCAGGTGGAACAGCTGGAACCATTTTCAGTGCGACATAAATGAGACGCTGATCAAGGAAACCGGTAATTATTTCGATAATTAAAAGCATTATATATATTACGAAGTATTTTGAGCAAGAAAATCAAAATTATTTATTGGTTATTAAATGTTCAAACTGTGAAGCGGATGCGATGGTGTCGAGTGGCCTCGCTGCCTTAGGATATGTATACATCAATTTAGGTACGTGATTCAACTTTCTAATTTCTTGGGGATTAATTTATCTTTTTACTTCTTTTGCAATTCGTTCATAAAATCACTAGCAATAAATATTATATAAACAACGACTCGAATTCTCTGATTTTTCTTATGGCTTTTAGATGACTGTTGGGCTGAACACGACCGCGACGCCAAGGTACGTGCATTCCCTTGCTCTATTGTCGAAATAATCAGTTTACCTTAATTACTACGATATACCTCAAATTAGTATTTATAAGGGAATTGAGATCTTGCGATTATTAAAAAAATGAAACGAATTAATGGTGGTATTAATTATAAGCAGGGCAAAATGGTCCCAAGAACTTCGACATTTCCCTCAGGCATGAAGAAGCTGGCACGTTATGTGCACAAAAGAGGTCTCAAGCTTGGAATTTATTCTGATGCAGGGTATATAATCATGCATTATTATTTAAATCATTATTTTGAGGGAAATTTTGTATCCCCAAAATTAATTTATTTCCGCATGCTGAAAGTATTTGAATCGAAATGTTCGTAAATTTTTTATAGAATCCAGACTTGTAGCAACAGAATGCCGGGATCGCTTGGGCATGAAGAACAAGATGCCAAAACATTTGCTTCATGGGTAAATTATTTTTCACTATTCTTTTGATATTTTATGTGAAATGATATTTTCATGCCTTTATTAATTTCTATTTTTATGCATTGATAAAGGGGATTGATTATTTGAAATATGACAACTGTGAAAATAGAGGCATCAGCCCCAAGGAGAGGTACGTCGATTCACTGTCTTCATTTATGACGTCATAAATATTGACAATTTCTCTCTCTCTCTCTTTTTTTTTGAATTTTTCTTTTTGTGTAGGTATCCTGTGATGAGCAAAGCATTGCTGAATTCAGGGAGACCCATATTTTTCTCTTTATGCGAATGGTAAGTTATTTTCAGTTCCAACAAAGGATTTTTAAACATTAAATTATACACAAAGATTATAAAACAAGGTCATTTATATTTAATAATTTACTTTGGACTTTCACATATGTATTTTTGCTATGAATGAAGGGGACAGGAAGATCCAGCAACATGGGCACCAAGTATAGGCAACAGTTGGCGAACCACCGGGGACATTCAAGACAACTGGGATAGGTACATACCAAATCATACTTTTTTAATTAGTGGAGCAAATGATGGTAATAAGTAAATTTTTTTAATCAAGGTCTTTTTTTTTTTTTTTGGGGTTTTCATGTTTCATTGGTGCAGCATGACAGCAATTGCTGACCTAAATAATAAATGGGCAGAATATGCTGGACCAGGTGGTTGGAATGGTAAGGATATGCACTGAACATTTTCTAAGCTGTATCATGTGATGTGTTCTTGAGATAAAGTAAACACCATTTCTTTCTTCCTTTACAGTTTTTTTCTGAAGTGATGAGAACAAAAGGGTGCTAAGGTAGAAGTGAATTCTCATTGGTTTTGTTGATTGAATCAGATCCTGATATGCTTGAAGTAGGAAATGGGGGCATGACTGCAGAAGAGTACCGCTCTCATTTTAGCATTTGGGCCTTGGTCAAGGTTATTTATCAGTATCAGCTGGAGTTCACTTACTGCATGATTTTCTATGTACAATTGTGGGTTTGTGCTAAAAATTTGATTATTAGGCTCCATGTGACTTATGATCTAGCCCTTCTTTTTTTTCTTTTCGCCTTTCCCTTGTAGGCTCCGCTGTTGATTGGCTGCGACATCCGGTCCATGGACAACGCGACGTTTGAGATACTAAGCAATCGAGAAGTCATAGCAGTCAATCAAGGTATATCAGTAACTCTCGTTTTACCTTTTGGTTTTGATTTGTAAAGATCAATTCTTGTGGTCATGGTAATGCAAAGATTTTACGTTGGACAGATGGGCTTGGAGTTCAGGGGAAAAAGATCAAGAAAGATGGAGGCCTGGAGGTAATTATCTTCATCTTCTTGCTAAAACTTGGAACACAGACATAAGGAGGGGAATTTCTCATATGAGCCCCATGTGGATTTCTCAATTTTCACGGCATCCTGTGAATGAACTTTGTTGGGGCAAAAACTGCTAGGTCTGGGCTGGTCCTTTGACTGATCATAGAGTGGCTGTTGTGCTTTGGAATAGAGGTGCTTCACCAGCAAACATCACTGCATCTTGGACCGACATCGGTCTTAACTCAGCAGCGATCGTCAATGCTCGAGACTTGTGGGAGGTATCATCAAACAATTTTCCATAATGGGATTTTGAGAATTTTGATTTTTCTTTTTTTTTTTCAAATTGTTCTGATTGTTTTGCTTTTCTTGTTTATCTTTCCTTCAAATTGCCAGCACGTAGCTCTGGCATCTGTTCGAGATCAAATCGCCGCTTGGGTGGATCCTCATGCCTGCAAAATGTTTGTCCTCACGCCACAGTATTAGCTTTGGTGAATGTGCATTCAAAGATATGCGATGTACTTCATCAGTTTAGTTCTATTGAAGAAACTGCTGTTGGCATGGAGACTGTCTTGATTGAGAATGCGATTGCATATTAAGAAAAAGGCATTGCATTCCATTTCCTAGCCAACAAGCACTGCCAAGCTGACTTTTGTGTCTGTATTAATCTTCTTGTTTCATGCACGGTAAAAGATTCCCCCCGGAACTTTGGAATGGACAACAAACAACTCTCTTGGCAGGCATTAGTTCGAGCTTGCAAGCTTCCCCATATTCTTATGCTTTTGGCCGGCCGTTTACAGATATTCACCAGCTGTATCAGCGTTACCAAAATATTTTTCTCTATGTGACATTTAATTGTTGAATATGATATGAGTCCTCTTTCTTTAAAGGGAAAGCCTTTCGAGGATGTGCTTTTTTGAGGGATAATTTAGAGCGGGCTGCAGGCAGTTCGTTAGAAAGTGGCATTTGACTGCCGTCTCAACGGGGAAGGCCAAAGCTGTCATGTGCAGCAGAGAGAGCGTTGCATATATGATTCGAAGTCCACTTGTTCCGACTTGTATAAGGGGAAAATTCTCGCTTTCGCAAATGAATGAAATGTCTGTGAAAACAAAAACTCCGAAGCTGGCATAGATGACCGTGACTTGCGAGATGGAAACTTAACTTGCCTGTTAAAAAGAGCACCTTTAAAACAACACCCGACAAGGTGATCCTTGTGAAGCTCGATTTTTTTAAGTGAAAAAGTGACATCGGACTATCCATAGCACCGCTGTTAAAATGAGTTATCTCTTCCGACCAAAAGATTTCATTCGGGCACGTCAAGTAAGTTACAATAATAACAAACAATCTGTGAAAGTTGACTTACCATTCCTAGATTGTGATGTTCTTGTTGCTTTCTTTTTGGAAATACATGGTCACCTAGGTTCAAAGAGCCGAACTGTATCTTGCCTTGTGAAATTAGTTTGCACCTATTTATAGAGCTTTCGTGCAGAAAAGGAAATACAAGAGCTTCTCATGGATTGCTTTTCACTTTCTCTTCCCTTGTTCTTGCTTGTTTTGAGCGCTGTATCAGCAGGTGCAGCAAGTGGTATTAATCAAAACAGGAAGCTCGGTGAATCCAGACCAAGAAGAGATCTGTTAGATAATGGGTTGGGTCGGACTCCGCAGATGGGGTAGGCCTACTTAGCCTCTGCCATTTATGAAAAACATCTGTTGTGGTTCTTTTTCAAGGGACAGCAATATGACAACAACCCATTAGCATCTTTTGGGATCATTGCAAGAGGAGACAGGAAATTCTTTAACATATTTATGTGTTTATTATACCAACTACAACTCTTCCCATGCCGCCTTTTCAAGATCTAAGCAAAAAGGAATTTTGCATATAATGATTTGTCCCATGCAGATGGAACAATTATAACCACTTTCCTACCCAGCTCAATGAGGAGCTCATTCGTCAGACAGGTAATTTATTCTGGAAAAAATCTCGCACTTTTTTTCCCTCTGGTACTTGCATATGCAAATAATAACGCATTACGTGGGAGCCTACAGTGATCACCACACCTGGCGAATTATCTCCTTCTAGCTCTTAATGCATTGGTTCTCACATTTCCTTCACTCTCACAGCCGATGCAATGGTTTCCACTGGGTTGGCAGCTCTGGGATATGAGTACATTAATCTTGGTAGCTGCTTTCCCTTTTGGGTTTTTTATGTATTGAAGAAGTGGTAAATTCTCTATTTTGGCTGACTCTAGCTTTTGATCAGATGATCGTTGGGCTGAACAGAACAGAGATTCTCAGGTACAAAATCATGATAATTGAGAGTCAATATATTCTTACCTGCAGTCTTTTTTGGTGGATCTCGCCATATAATTGACCTCTTAGTCATGAAGTGTGGACTCTTTCTTAGTCAGGAAGCTATGACATAAATTGTTTGGATTCTGATTGTTTCAGCACATTTGCTTGTAAATCCAGAGGACTATCTTTTCAGGATGTCAAATAAGTTTAATTCTTGTTATGAGTAATGTTTTCTTGAACCAGCAAGTACTTGGTTTTCACACTCGTGCTTCTTGCAGAGCTAACACAATAAATATCGGCTTAGCATTTGATATAATTCTAAGTGATGTCATGCCATGGTTGTTACATATACTCCCCAACTATAGCCAGTCCTTAAGAGTGCATTAGTGCAGTGTAAATTAGTTTCAGCAAGTCATTGTTTGGCTGCAAGAACCTTGCATGATGCAGGTGCTTATCAGCGAGCTTGCAAAGATGTGTTGATTGCATGATCCAAAATATTCGTGCAGGGGAATTTAGTTCCAAATGCTACTCGCTTTCCCTCCGGTATTAAGGCACTAGCCGACTACGTCCATAGCAAGGGTCTCAAGATTGGAATATATGGAGATGCCGGGTACGGACATCTCATGGATCCTTTAAGTCACATATCTTCCAGATGAACTTATGCTGATGATTGCAGTCTTTGCACGACGAACAAATTTGACAATGTTCAAGTGAATGCTCACTAGTATCTTTCTAAACTAGAGCAAACACAAGCTAATGTCCCATTTTTGTGGATCACATGTTTAGCATTAAAGTGAGCCGGCAGATTCACTAAGGCACCTTCAATGAACTACAGCTTGACATTTCCTCTGTTGAAGTGTTGAAGATATAATTAACTGATGACAGTGATGATATTGGAGATGTTTTAATTACCATGTTGGGATAATGTTGGAACAAGAGCAGATTAACTCAAGAAGATATAATTGCTGTAGGTTCTTGAGTTGAGAGAGAGAGAGAGAGAAGTCAGGCTTAGCATTACTCATCATACGGGCCACCCCATAACAAGCTGTTTTATCTTGACCAGGACATTGACATGTGCAAAGACAATGCCAGGGTCCCTCGGCTATGAGGAACAGGATGCCAACACTTTTGCCTCATGGGTACGTACTATTTGCAAAGATGTGTGTAGATGCACAAGAAGTAACAATCTCTGAGATTTTGTGATATCACAGCCAATTGTTTTAATAGTTTAAGCTGTTATATGAAGGCGCGGTTTATTTTTTAAATATTCTAACACACTCCAGCATTGAGAGTTTCTCCTGTTATTGGATTTTGATCTGACATCGGATGTTCTAGATTATGTTGTTATTGTTAACGGACTTCGGTTTTCTTCTTTAAGTGAAAAGCATTCTCCTACTGATGCTACTGGCGTGATTAACAGTTTTTTTTTTCCTCAGCAGCATGATTTTGGCACGTCATCTGAACTTTACATGGCTCAGTTCAGCTCACTCTTATGCAATCTTTTCTGAAATTTTTGGTCTTTCAAAACTAAAATTCTACTACATGTCATTCTATATAATGCTTTTGCTCTTGGATCTGAAATCTTATATTTCTCAAATCTTGAATTTATTGTCTTGGTACATTCCAGATCGTTTATTTCTGTATGAAATTACCTGAAAGTTACTAGAGTGAACCTCCAGAAAAATAGTAGGCCTGCCAATGGGGTCTATTCTGAATATTTATCATCTATTGTCTCAAATCTTCCAGTGTCAGACATGCATACTCTCACCAATTAATTTCCCCTCTTGGTTTAATCACTGCAGGGGATTGATTACTTGAAGTATGATAACTGTCACAACGATGGGATTAGACCGCAAGAAAGGTAAAGCAAATTGTGATTTGATTGTGGAAGGTAATCCACTATGACTTGTGAATGAACACTCATCTGATATTGATTGGCAGATACAGAAAGATGAGCAAAGCCCTTCTGGCCACTGGAAGGCCAATCTTCTTTTCTCTGTGTGAGTGGTACGTGACCACATCAAACCCTGGTAACTGCTTTTGGTGTACGCATCATCTACGCATGAGAGTGTTCAGAGACTGAACAATTATAGTAATTATCAGTCACAAATGTGTAATATGGTCTCTGTAGGGGCGATGCTGATCCTGCGACTTGGGCACCGAGCATCGGAAATAGTTGGAGAACTACTGGAGACATAAAGGATACCTGGGGAAGGTAACATCAACTAATCAGTGGAAATGAATTATTGGTTTCGATAATCAGATGAATGATAAGTTACTTTTCTTGCTCAACATGGAAAAACCGATTCTTTGCTGTTGCAGTATGATATCCAAGGCTGATCTAAATGATATGTGGGCATCGTATGCTGGACCAGGCGGATGGAACGGTTATAATAATCGATATGTTCAAATGCAATTAGGTTATGAAACTCAATCTGTCTAATGGATGTCCTAATCTCTGGCAACTGTTCTGTGGTTTTTTCAGATCCCGACATGCTTGAAGTAGGTAATGGAAATATGACTACAGAAGAATATCGATGTCACTTTAGCCTTTGGTCTTTAGCAAAGGTAAAAGTTCATCCTATAAAAGAATCGAGTAGCATATTAGGTTACCTTATCGAGAATTACATTTCCTTACAGTTGATCACTTTGCAGGCTCCACTAATCTTAGGTTGCGATATTAGGTCCATGGACAACGACACGTTTGAGTTGGTCAGCAACAAGGAGGTCATCGCTGTTAATCAAGGTCTGGAGAAATTAGTTGATTTTTATGATTATCTTATGGTCAATGGAAAGGCAAAAGGAAGTTACAGCTCATGATCCTTGTTTTCTTTGGGCGCTTGTGGCAGATGTTCTTGGAATTCAAGGCAAGAAGGTGAATAGAACTGGAGATTTAGAGGTGAATCTGCCTGCACAATGCATTTACTTTACAAG